>JAWWNH010000023.1:8980000-10300337 GCA_034641385.1 Darevskia mixta
TCTATGCCAACCTACTTTCACCCATGAATTACAAAAATCAGCCACCCATTTTGTTGGACTATATCTGATAATACTAATTGGTCACTATTTTATTTTTTCCAGTTTTGATCAGCAAGTTATTCCATTATGATTTTATTAGGCATTTGAGGATGGTATCATTTTTATAATTAAACGAGTGTGTTGGTCTTGTTAATGCTGGCTTTTTATAACTAACCACTGCCCTGCTTTCAACAGGGCTAATTCTCTTAAGCGTCTTCCAACACTGACTTCCCTCAGCTTGACATAAACGGTAGCACTTTGTATTTAATTGCAAATTTCTTTGCTCTGTTGCTCATCAGCTCTGTTGAGCTGCTTAATGCTGACTGACATTGCAAGATTAGCCAGTATGATCCACAAATCTGGGCTACGCTGCCACAAGGGGGGATGTAATTGTGTGTGGCCCCAGTATCCCCATTGTTTGAGAACGGCTTTGGACTCCTCAGATCTTCAGGAGGTGTGCCCAATGCCCCCTATGTATAGGACAGTATTTCAGACCTTAAGCTTGCATTGCTGATAACATCGGCACAGTTTCAATATTTTAAGGGCTTTGGGGCAGGTGGATTTAAGTGGAAGATATCAGTCTGGGGAAGGGAAACATGGAATGCTCAGTGATCAAGGAGCAAATGTATCAGTACTGCATTTAACCAGCCAAAGCACGGCCCAGTGTCAGGGGTCAGCATTATAGGGCAACTCCCAGGGTCCATGCCCCAGTAGAGGACCCACTGTCGACCCCTGGAATCTTCTGATTTTCCTCCTCCTCCTTTTTGTTTCTGCCTGTTCCCCTCCTCTTTGTGAATGCAAGAACAGGGAGAGGAGCAAGTTTACGGCACAGTAACCTCTGCACACCTTGTTCCCCCCTCTCTGGGTGCTTTAGAATGTGTTGGTCTCTGAGATAAAAGTCCAGGAACTGTAGTATCCTCAGAAGTCAGCATGCTTTGAGGAGGACATGACAGCCTGTAAAACTCTGCACATGTGACTAGAGGTGGGTGTGGCCTCACCTGTACAGGTAACAAAAGCACTGGACTGGCCGCCATCTCTCTCTCTATGACTTCGTTCTTCAAGGAAGCAACATCTGCTTAGCCAAAGATGCCCTCTTGGCTTCCAGCCAAGAGAGGACAAAGGAACTATCTCCCTATGGAATAGTCTCCAAGTGTATGTTACTTTTCTAAGCTAAGTCTGCCTTCTGGGATCCTATTGTGAACAGAATGTGTAAGTAAACTCTTTTTATACTTTTATAGAAGACTGTGTCGTGTCTTATCTTTTATGAGGTAATAAAGGGGAAAATACAAGGACAGTTATTATAGAGGCTTTAGCGAGCCTGAGCAAACGCATCCACTGTGTAAGTAAAAGGGGAATGTAACTCTGCTGATTTGTGAAACTTGTTAACACAAGTTGGAAAGGCTATAATTAAATAATATATCCTCTCCTGCATCCCTGAACATTCCCACAAGTCTGACACACCTGACCAGGGCCGGATTTAGGTTTGATGAGGCCCTAAGCTACTGAAGGTAATGGGGCCATTTATATGTCCAGCTGTCCTTTGTCAACAACAAATTGTCACTTTTTTTGTGTTGAATATATGCTATATGGTAATTTATGTACCTAATAGGTATCTAAAGCCATTTGCACATAACAAAATATGCATTTTATCAAAGTAATTGTTGAACTGAAATACAATTAAGAAGAAGTATATTAATACAGTGGTACCTCAGGTTAAGTACTTAATTCGTTCCAGAGGTCCGTTCTTAACCTGAAGCGTACTTAACCTGAAGCACCACTTTAGCTAATGGGACCTCCTGCTGCTGCTGCGCCGCCAGAGCACGATTTCTGTTCTTAGCGGAGTTCTTAACCTGAAGCGTACTTAACCTGAAGTGTACTTAATCCGAGGTACCACTGTAGTGAAAAATTTTTGGGGCCCCCATGAGAGTGGGGCCCTAAGCTGTAGCTTGTTTAGCTTATATGTAACTCTGGCACTGCATCTGACCTAGAGCAACATTCCCATCAGCTTGTGAGTAGGCCTGAGTCTGCGCACTATGTGCACATCCTACATGCTTGTGTCAATTGTGAGGGCACAATTCCCAGGGAGACAAATGAAAAGATGGAACCTTATATTTGTAAGGATATAAAAAATAAGAGAAAGCCATCCCTGCAGGTAAGCAGGCAAGCATGCAAAGATCAACCAACTAATCTTTTTTCCCATAAAAGGCCAAAACTACATATGATCATGAGAGATCTCTGTGTTTGTGCAGCTGTCCGTAGAGCAGAGTTAGGGTAAGCCAAGTTACCAAAGTAGCATGTGGAGTGTAGGATCCTACATCCTTCAACTTGCTTGCTTGCTTTTTTATTTTTTATTTTTAAGTGCAGTAATGCAGCCATCCCAAGTGGATGCTCACTTCCAGTTTTGCTTCTCTAATGCTATCACATTGTTGTCTGGAAGAGTAACAAAATTGGGATAAAACCAAACCCAGAACATTTGTGGTATGAAAAGTTATGGAATTTCATCAAGAAGTTACAGGATATGCAGTGGCAGAAAATGAAGCCATGCGACTGCCCTAAAACCATTTGCATGCACAAACAGTATCAAAAGTGGGATATTGTATGAATGCCCCAATATCATCATGAGCACAAATAATCATGAATGCACACTGAAAAGGACATCTGGAGGGGCCCTAAGAGTGGCAGATGGGGGAAGGGAATAGCATCCCTCACTCACATGCTTTTTTGGCCCTTTCAGTTGTACACTCTTTGCTTTATTCCTGAGAGGATCTAAGAAGAAATGAGATTACAGTGAGGCAAAATTCTGGATTTATAATGAAATGAAAAAAGTGTTGAAAAACACATTTGCTAAAAAACCAGAAGCTTTTTTACTTGGAATGGTGAACTAAGAGGTCTCTAAGAAGGATCATACCTTTTTAATGTATGCCACAACAGCAGCTAGGATTTTGATTGCAAGGAACTGGAAGACACAGGAACTACCTACGATAGAAGAATGGCAGATGAAAATGATGGACTATATGGAACTCGCCGAACTGACCGGGAGACTACACGACCAGAGGGAGGAGACAGTGGAACAAGACTGGAAGAAATTTAAAGTATATTTAAAGGACTATTGTAAGATTTAAAGATAGAAAAAAGTTGGAAGAAATGACAGTTTACAGATTAGAAAATTAGGATTAAGTAATATAGATGTATGATTTTTGGTTAAGACGATTATAAGATGAGAACATAAGTAATAATAAGAAAAAATATTTAAAGATGAGAGGAAATTACTAAAGATGATTGACAATGAAACGCAGCAGGGGGGACGTGAGGAAGTCACCCCAACATGATTAGACAAGATGAAAGGCAAACTATGATGTATGTTTGTGTTTGTGTTTATGTATTATGTACTATGTTAAGTTTTTTGTTTTTGTGTATTGTTCATTTAAATTTGTTAAAACCCAATAAACATAATTAAAAAAAAACACAGTGAGGCAAAATTCTGGGGTCCAAGTTAGTGATGGTTTTGGTATTCACTTCATAGTATGCACCACTTTATTAAATGCAGAAGCAGTGTCACGAAGCTCTGACTGGAAGACTTCATGGCGCTTCACACAAGCAAGGCTCCTACTTTGTTTTCTTCATTGGGGGGCAATTTCACAGTATCAATGAGCAGTTCTAAACCTGGAGGAAAATGTAAGAATTCAACTGTAGCCACATATATTTATAATATTCTACTGCTATTCTGTTATACTGCATTTCTGCAGTATTGCAAATTTGGATTCTTTTATATTGCATTAAATATTTAGATGGTTGATTGTATAACACATTCTCCTACTATATTTATAAGTCATCTTTTGTATCACTACCATGACAGAGTTTACCTTTTTTAAAGTGTTGTGTTGACTCAATGTGGGTCACTTGCTCCTTTATTTGTATTGTTGTACTGAGCCAGACAATTGGTTCATCTAGCCCAGGCATCCCAAACTGCGGCCCTCCAGATGTTTTGGCCTACAACTCTCATGATCCATAGCTAACAGGACCAGTAGTCAGGGATGATGGGAATTGTAGTCCAAAACATCTGGAGGGCTGAAGTTTGGAGATGCCTGATCTAGCCCATTATATGCTACATTGGCTCTTCAAAATCTCATATAGAGGTCTTCCCTGAGATCCTGGGACCATTTGCATTTAAAGCATGTATTTTATCACTGAGCCATGATCCATCCAAAACAGAGCTATCTCTATTTACTTGGAACTTGGGATGTTGTTGAGTCCACCTGTGAGGAACAAACTACCAGATTGGCTAATTGCTTATAAGTAACTCAACCAGTAATCAGCCCAGGTAGACTACAGCTAGAGAAGGGTGGAGTTGATGAATAGTTGACTCTTCCCAATAGCCTTAAGTCCAAGAGAGAATTGTGGAGAACCTGTTCTTTGCAAGCTTGATGACTAGGGCATTATAAATTTGTCTTTGAGGGCTGTCTTTTATGAGGATAAAAATATTTGGGGTTGTTATTTTATAGATGTTCTTACAAGATATTAAACTTTATGAAATATTGTAGTTGAAAAGTAACAATCTTGTAGCCAGTAGGTGGTGGCAATAAGGCCTTGCAACGCAATTAACATCTAAGAAGAAAGAAGGCAAACTCTTGGGGATGCATTAAAAGATTTGGTGTGGTGTGGTGATCTCTGAGGTTGTGGGGCCCCTGGAATTATGTCATCCTGCATTTGCAAAGGTGCATTGGGGCAGCACCCACCTTTATATTAATTGGTCTGAACATATAGCCTTGGGTGCTATATGTACAGAGGTGGGATATAAATTGAACTTAATGTTAAATGTTCAGATAAGCACCAGCTTTGATAAAATGGAATGCTATTAACACGGAGTGTAAGAATAATGTGTACACCATCAAATGGGTTTTACAAGTTCTGCATAACTGAGAGTCAAATCAACAAAAGGGTTTGCTATACTTGCAAAGTGTTGGGTGAGCTTCTTTAAGAGTGCTCTTGGATGCTCAAGGACGGTATCCTTGGGCAAAACATTTCAAACTCATATGCCTAAATTTAGGTACCCTTCATGGGATATGTTCACCCCATATTAACTTAGACAGGGAAAGCATTAATTAGCTCCAGAAGGGGCTTGCTGTAGGTTGCAGAGCAACTCTTTGACAGATCCATTAATAGAAATGAGCTCCTCTGACTCCATGTCCTGTGCTTTACATGTACAACCAGCAAAAGGAGTAATCTATTAGTACAACAGTTCATAATAAGTTGATCTTCTTTATTTAGTGCCTTTGGCAACAAGGACAGAGAGTTGCACTGGTAACAATGATTTTAAACCCATATGATGTACAAACCATAGTACAGACCAGCTAAACTCTGATTCGAGAAGCTGAAAATGAGGGCCTGGCCAAATTGCCACCATAAAGGGAGACTAAAAATTCAATTTATATTTAAGGTTTGCTAGTAACTTGTCAGAGCTATTCAGTTAATCTTGCAATAGCACAGTGTTGTCATTTGCAGTGCTACATAATAAAGCTATATTGGAGGAAAATTGGAGTGTTATTTTCCCCCCTCTGGGATTATTTCATACATACAACAAAATGGTCAGCAGTTCTACCCAGAACACAGGGATGAATGCATTCCTGCGAGGGTAGAAAAATAAGCATGCCCTTAGGAATAAAATTTCATGTGATCAGATGCAGGTGGGGGTTGTGGTCATTATTAGAAAAGCAGAGTATTTGGTACAAAAACATTATTAAGATTGGGATATTCTGTATTGGAATAGCTGCTACACTTTCCTGCTCTATAGTATCATATTTGTATGATGTCATGCATTATGTAGTTTAAGCCAATGTGACACAATTCATTGAGTGTATTCAACTAAGTTTTACTCAAAGTAGACCTACTGAAATTAATGGGCCTAATGTAATCATGTTCGTTAATTTCAGTAGGTCTACTATGAGTGAAACAGTAGAGAGCCAAATCTACAGGATACTAAAATATACTAAAGAAACTGGAAAAACTGAAACGGAGAAAACAATTGTTACAACAGTAAACAACAAATAGCTTGTCCTGACAAAATTACAGACTTTCATCATGCCATGTGTTGAAGTTTCATTTGAAGAGATCACATCACATTTTCCCATGAGTGCTGGGTGGATTCCTGCCACAGTCTGAACAACTTACGTATTCAATAAACATTTGCCATATGTTATAAAAGGAAAATGGATTGTGTTTGCCCTTTACCGCTCCATCCTGACATGTTAGTTTCTCAGCCGATGATATTGACCATACTCTTATACCAAGAACCAATGTTCAGCTCAACACCGGTTTTCCAACAAAAAGGTCATCTTTAGGGTAATCATGAGCAGATGAGATCCTAAGTCCAAGTAGTGCTAGTGCAGGGGACAATTCAATTGTTTTGTTGTATATCAAGCTTATTTAAGGTATTTTGATTTTCATACTCTTCTGTGTAAGGCATTCCAGTGAAATGGGGATCTGTATCTCCTTGATATGGAAAGCACAACTCAGCCCCATCCAAACACTGTTCATCATGTGTGTGAGAGAGATGCCCTGACCTCAGACCATTAGAATGCTTAAGGTCAACACCAGCACTTTGAATTAGACTCAGAAACAAACTGGCAACCAGGGCTGATAATAAATGTTATGTTCCCTCAAGCTAGCACCAGTTAAGAGTCTAGCCACTGCTTTCTAAATTAGAGGCTGTTTCCAAATACTTTTCAAAGGCAGTGCCATGTAGAACACACAGCAGTAATCTAGCCTTAAGCGCAACATGGCTGATGGAACTGAAGCTAAAGAGACCAGGTTCCCTGCGGGGTATCATGTCCAGAAGAACAACTCCTGGCTTCATTTTGGACATATCTCTCAATAAAGCTCTTCTTGGTGACCTGGCCTAACTTTTGCTGTGTTTCCCCTCAATACATAACCTGAATGTAGTGGCAGTGGAGGGATCACTTTTCAAAAGCTTCAGTTTGCTCTCTGATGAAAAGAAAGCATATCTTTCTCAACAGTTTCCATTTGTTTTGGGGAACCAAAGCAGTCTAAAGAGGGCAAACTGTGTGTTGGTTCATCAGCTCCTGTTCTCCCCTCTCTTTCTCGGTGGCTTGCAACCATACCTAATTGTCTCTTGCCTTTTCTTTATCCTCCGTTGGGCTGTGTGTTGCTGCATCCTCAGTGCATTCTCCCTGCTCTGACCAGCTCACCTTCTAGTCCAACAGCCGGCACCTTGGTGCACTGAAGAGGATCTCTGTGGCCTTGTTTTGGCTCTCATTCAGCTGGCACTCAATGACCTGAATTCACTATTAAAGGCATAATGATGTGGGATGTGGGAAAACAAATATACCAAAAATAATGGACTTCCATGTGGTAAATGTAGTCCTAAACCGTCTTAATAAAATCATATAATTGATATTCTAAAAATTCCTCATTTCTTCACTTTTTAAAAAAATCAATAACTGCCAAGCCACGTATGATGTGTTCAGGTCCTTTCCATACTATGATTTAATATCCCAGCCTCAATCATCTTGACCTTCTTTACAAATACAAAAAACAGTTTGCTTCCTCCGTTCCAGTGTAGGCTTGAAATTGCTAGACCCTATAGTAATTACTTTAATGATGTTCTACCATTATAAGAGCATGCAATTATTAATCTAAAATAGGAAACTTTGGAGCAAACATAGTGACCTGGATGAAAATCTCATTAGTAGTCATTGGATAAATAAACCTTTCCTGTTTTTTCTGCAATGAGCTTTAACGTTAAAATCTCTGCAGCAGTGTTTTTCAAATATGAGAAAAAGTTGATAGGATGGCTTTGCTGACAGGTCAGGTGAAGTTGTGCATGTAGAAAGTACATGTACCATTGGTTAAGCACTATATTTACAGAAATAATAATAATACATTACTGTATAAGGCATCATTACCAATCAATCAATATGCCTGTGAGCTGACACCATTGTCCATCATGGCCCCTCTCTGCTGAAGAGGATGCTGATTGTGGCAGCTGTCAACCAAAAGGAGCACTACCTGGCAGTGATGGCAAGCCAGAACAGGACTGGGTCTGGAAGAGGCTACTGAGTTGCAGCCATGCTGAGGGAGAGGAACTAATGATGGTTTGAGGTCTGGTTAGGGAAGGCATAAGAGACAGCTCAGAGAGAAAGAGGGAGAAGGTAAGCAGTGAGAGTGGGAGCAAGAATGGAGGTCTGGAGTCTGAAATGGCTGAAGAAACCAAGGAGGCAGTAAAAGGCTCAAGAGAGGAAACAGAGAATAGGATGCCCAAATGAGAAGGAGGCAGAGGTTCTGCACCTTTTGCAGAAGGAGTAATTCCAGCAGGTGTACTCTAGTCGCTGTGATGGAAGAGGAAGTCAGCCGAGTGAAAGTAGGAACCTGAGAAGAGAGAGAGAAGGCAAAGTGAAGGCAATGGACAAAGGAACAAAGAGACTGGAGAAGAGAGAGCTGTATCAGGATGAAAGTCCTACCTATACCTGGAAGCTGTGGTCTCAGAGGAGGAGCATAGCAGATCTCTGCACCCCCAGCAGGAGCTGGCATATCCAGACATCTTCACTCAAGGATCAGAGATCTTAATACGAGTTGTCTTACTTCCTGGCTGATTTGCAGATACCCCTCATCAACCACAGCAACAGAGATGGCAAGCCAGACGGGAATTTCCAGGCTGCTGGTGAAGTGCCTGGCTAGCTGCACATGGACCTTCTCAGAAGGTGTGGGACATGCATACACATGCCTGCCCAGATCTAGGCCTGGCTGCAAGCCTGACTTCTGTATAAGATCTTAGTCTGAGCTGCTTCACTCTGAAGCAACAGAGCTCTAAGCTTTGCATTCCTGAACTGGAGAAATGGGCAGAGCCTGTGGCTTGGAGATCCATCTGCTTTGTCTATAGGGAGGCAGAGGAGATCCAGAGAGCATAGCCCTTATCAGTCCCCAGGAGCCCCATGCACATGCACTGCAAGACTTATGGAGGCAAGTGCAAGCCAAAGGTACCCTCTGACCATGCATTTCTATCCCAATACAGATTTGTTTGTTAATACTGAGAATCCCATGTCAAAACCTCTCCAAGAAGAGAAATAATGGACAAATTTACTTTTTTGGTAACATCTAGATATAAGGTGATCTTCTGTCATTATGATTATGCTTTGTTGATTTTATTTCTTTTGTTACAAAGACAATGATTTTTTTTTAAAAAAAATTAAAATTTAAATTTAAAATTAATTTTTTTAAAAAAGAGTTTAGCCCAGAACATCTCAGCACAGTTGTGTGGAATTAAATTTCATTAAAGTCAGTCGCAATCTCAGAAATTTTCTTAAAACTGGAATGTTTGCTGGTTCAATTCACCATTTTAGGACTATAATCCTATGGACACTCAACTGGGAATGAGTCCAAATGAAACATCTACTGAGTAGATATGTACAGTAAATGGATCACACCCTAAACCAAATCTATCTGAGGAAATATGTGACTTTTTGTTATGGCTAGCATGCCTATTTTGAAAAGGCTTGAAGTGCAAAAATAAAAAATGGCGTACAGGCCTTAAAAAGCATAGTACATAGTCACATTGCATTGTAATACAAGGATATTTTCAGTCAGCAGCTTTTGGCATCCCTACATTAAAGATTTACTAGCTATTACTAGGAGAAAATATACCAGATCTTAGAAGAAATGGGCCACTATTACTTTGAAATGATCAAATATGCCAGAATGCTCCTTTTGACTAAATAATATAAAGTAATGCTAGGATTTTGAGATGTATTTATATCTATTTAAGGCTATATGCACACACATACAGGCACACTCCATCCCCCCATCTCTCTCTCTCTCTCTCTCTCTCTCTCTCTCTCTCTCACACACACACACACACACAGAGGCATATAATGAGAACATTATTTTCCATGTGCTTATTTTCTTGGCACTTGCAGTTTGGTTCTATGTGCGATAGCTATAGCATTTGCATCTTCTATCTGCATAATGAGTCCAATATAAAATGACTGCAGCTCATGCAAAAGACAGGGTGGCATGTTTTCAGTTTTAATGGGGACACTCTGAAAACTTCCAATCTTTCTTGACATTTCTTATAGCAAAATAAATGTGGTTGAGGTTGGAGTGTCTATTATGAAAATAAGAGGAGAGCAAGTCAATTATATTTCAATGACTGAATAGCCAGGGGTCCTCATTAAAATGATCAGAAAGGCTGCAGTGTTGCTTTCCTGTATGTAGCCACTGATTAAGTTGTATAAGAATGACATGGCCCTTTTAGGAAACAGAGGAGGCCGGCTGGGTATCGAGCCAGCCAGCCAGAAATTGTTGACACTTACAAAAGTGAGATGTGCGCTCTGTCAAGAAAGGGAAGTTACTACTTATGGGGTCATGGACTCCCGATGAATTTAAAAATAGTTATGGCTCTTTTTTTCCATGGAAGACAGTCACAGAAAGCTTTGAATTTGCACTAGGTTGTATGAAAAATGCCCGCGGTTTGGTGGTGCTATGGTATGTTTTCCTTTCCACTGGTTCCAATGACATATACATAGCGTAACACACACAGAGAGAAAATGCCTGTAATATATGATCTTTGCCTATTTGGACCTTTAAGCAATACTTTAGTTATCAGTTCATTACCATTCATTTCTAGAATGCAAATTCCTCTACTTATTATTAGTTGGTATGAAATGATTTGGGGGGGGGGGGACCTCTGCAATTCTTTTCCCAGAAGAAACTGTATCCTGTAACTCAGAAAGGATGTTTATTCAACCCTCTCAAAAGTTGCAAAATCATAAATCAACCTCCCATATTGTCTAATATATATATTTTTAATTTGGCTAGCTATTGCTTATTCTAAAAATTCTTGCTCATGCTAGGAATAGTTTTGGGTTTTTTTTAAAAAAAGGGGAAATATTTATTTATATATGGTATTTTACAGCAGTTGTATATAATGAAGCAAGCAGCATTTATATACATACCGGTATATAAATTAAGCTATGTATATTTACCGGTAGTAACAGATAATGTAGAATAGTTATAGAAGATTATTATGTTTTTATGCCATATAGGTAGTGCATTCTTAGTACATGTTCTGTATCTCTTATAATGCCTTTCCAATGGAGTGCAAAACAACATAGAGGGGCGAAAAAAACCACATTTTCTAGTATCACAAAGGAGCGCATTAAGGTGCAGTTTTGTAGATGGTTGTGAGGGCAGGGAAGGTACATTATTCCAAAATATCTAAAATTTGCCAGCTTCTCCAGTTTTGTTTATGAATGAGAGTCATAAATTGAATATACAGTTTGCATGCAATCATTTTCACTTAAAATTTGAAACTCAGAAGCATTAGATTTATTCACATTTCTTAGTTGGTTTTAGTTTGTCAGGCTCAGATATGTCAGGTCATAAATTATCATCTGTAAAAAGGCATGTGGCATTGTATATTGTACAAAAAAAATCACACATCACCTTTGAATATCTAATGTTAGATACTATTTGAGAGGTGGCATGCAATCAGATAGCTTATTTTATAGTTTTGGATAGCTAACACTGTTAATTTAATATGTCTCCTCAGTACTAGGCCTCATTGAGTTCAATGGGACTGACTCTCTGGGAAGTGTGTCTAAGGTTGAATACAGTTACATGCCAACAATAAAATCATGTCAAATATGAACTGCTACTGGTTTCCAGTCTTATCAGGAATGCTAGGGTCTTTTGAAGTGTATTAGGGGTTCATCAGTTGAGGAACCTCTGAAAGATAGTGTACCACTGTCTACCACTGTGATGTGCAGAGGTGAAGGAATGTTAGGTGTGTTCCAGGGGACGTTCACAGTGAGAAGCAGTAGAGCTCAACACTGCTCTATATGTACTAAATTTGCACCTTACAACATGCTCCTCAGTGTGAGAGAGTCAGTGGAGGACACTGGGCTTTCAAATTCCAGCGGCGCCCTCTGCAACGTCAAAATTCAGCGTGCCCTCCCACCTCTCTCCTTATGTTGTTTGTGACTGTTGTCTCTCGGCTCGGATCACAGTGCACACCTCTACATCCACCTCTGGTGGAGTTCTGTGGTAGAAATCATAAGGTGATCATCACTGGCGTAGCAAGCCCAGATGGTACCCTGTGCGGAAATTTGTGCTGCACCCCATACGGACTGCGAATGTGCAGCATCCCGTGCGCGTGCACTCCGTACGGAATGCTGCACATGCACAGTCTGTACGGGCTGCCGCTTGCAGGCGGCATCCCGTACGGATGGCGTGCGAGAGCAGCAGCCCGTACAGACGCCGCGCCCTCGGCCGCTCTACGCCTGGGGGGAGGCAGGGGCCATCTTGTCGGCCCTCCCAGAGTGGCACCTGGGGCGCTCCGCCCCCTTCGCCCCCTTCCTAAGCCATGGTGATAATGCAGATGGTATGCATTTCCAGAAGATAAGGAAGTCTGAAAAGCAGTGTCATATTCCACTGTGCATCAGCTATCAGTACTGTCAGATACTAATGACATTGCATACTGACTATCAAATAATATATTTAACTGCCAAGTATCAAATATTGAAATCAAGTATCATGAGGTGTCAGGTACAGTAAGAAAATATTCAGAGAATATTGAGCCTACTGTATGCTACTGGAGAACATTCAACATCAACATTTGCAAATGAGAAATTTGAAAAGTGAATTTATTACAAACAGGATGAAGAGCTATACTAAAAAAAATATAAGAATGCTCACTGGTTTATTTGTTTTTTAAATTTGGGATTGACATACTATGATGTATTCATGAACAGTATTTTTAACAGGAACCATGGGTGTGACAGCATAAAATACTGTTCTTTTGTAAATGGAACAGATTCAACATTTTCTTTATTCCATAATTTAAATAGCCTTTGTGAGAGATATTGTTTTTGTTTCTTATACCATAAAATGAAGACTTCTGCTGAACTATAGAAAACCTAGAACTGTTGGTCTAAATTTGCATGCCAGATCAAAATGTATAACTTAAAGATTTTGGGATGTGTTATTGTGTTTTATATTTTTATGATTCATAATGCTATAGATCTGTATTTTTCAGACTTCCTCCCGCTATGAACCACTTGAAAATTGCTGAGGGTCTTGGGGGGAACAATTAATGATTGTAATTCCACAGAATTAAAATACAATATAGGAAATAAAGGCAAATAAAAATACAATTGAAAATCAATATGAATATTCAGTGCGATCTTCAACCACACAGACACTCTGTGGATGACCTGATTGAATCTTGCAGACCATTGGTAGTCCATGGACCACAGTTTGGGAACCACTGTTCCAGATTGTTTTTAACATGTTGGGAACTGCCTTAAACAAGGCAAGCACGAATGCAGCATATAAATATATATAATAAATAATATTGTAATAAATAATTGTAAGGACTTGTCATTCAGAATGATGTTTCTGTATAAATTTGAACAATTGGGAGCTTGATCTTACAAATAAACTATATTTGCAATGTGCTTTGTTTTTGAAGCAGAATTGTAGATGACAAAGAAATCTGGGATTGCTGACTTGGTGATTTTTATTATTATTATTTAAAAAAGACATTCCCAAAGATGTACAATTCTGTTAGGGGGAAAAATGCTCAAAATGAGCTTCAAATTTCATGCAGCTGTTTGCAGGTGACCCCAAAATGCAAGGGAAATTGAAGTGCAAATGTAGATCAACTTTCCTGCATGGTCACCATTTCATTGGTAACAAAACACCTGGTGCAGGTACATTCAAAACTACACTTCTGGCATTCACACATGCACACTAACAGTGGGAAAGAGCTGAAAAAAGTTTTAAGTGACATGTGAAATCTGCTTGAGACAGTCCGACATGCAACACACAATTAAACTGATGTCCAGCTGAAAAAATCAGCCGGACTTAAGCTTGTCTTGTACCACAGACATTTCATGTGGTTGCCATAATACCTCAGTCTGCAGGAGCTCTTTTTGGATCTCAGGAATTTCTGTAATTTCATGTAACTTGTATATTGTTGTTGTTGTTGTTACTTACCTGTCCTTCACCATATTGTCACAGGGTAGACCTTACAACAATATAAAAAAGTGACATTACATATTACATGTACTTCCAGTTCACGTACCACTTCCATTATGCAACTACATACCGGTATGTGCATTGAAAGCATGGTTCTTAATTTACCCCAATGGATGAGAGGATCTTGACCAAACAGGACCTGAGAGGCAACTTTTAAGCTAAACTCTATTCAGAAGTATCCACAGCACTCCCCATCTCCCCATTCCACAGTGAGACCAGAGCCTCAACAGGATCAATGGCTCTATCCATTGATCCATTGAAATCTCCCAGAACACTCAGGAGCCTCTCCAGTTCCATTTGTCTCTGGGGTGGACCACCCAAATTGGTCCCCTACCTAAGTTAGGCTGGAGGCTCCCAGTGGTGAAATGGGGGTGAGCTGATGTTTGCCCATTTCATTTCCCCCTACCTTCCACGCCATTCCGGTGGGTTAACCCTCTGGGGCAGATTATCAGGGGGCACAAGAAGCGACAGAGGAAATGGGAATTGGCACAAATGGCAATCCTCTCTTCTGCCAGCAGGAGCATCCCATGAGTAAAATGTTGCTCAGGCAATCTCAAGATCCAAGCCGATGAATTTTCTTTTTAAAGAGAATTTCGGAATCAGTTCTATGAATTAAGAAGGCTTAAAAATGCAGAAGATGCTGGAAAGTTACTCTGAGTCTAAATGTAAACTACCCTCATTATCATAATTGTCAGGAAGAGAAACATTCTTGTTGAGCCCCAACTCGCAAACCATGTCAGCAACAAACTCTGTTTTAGCCAACCTTTCAACCTGTGTATCATCAGAATAATTGGTCTTTTAGATGATTTGACTAACTGACAGCTAGGGCACTAATAATTATCTATGGCAGCATTTTAGATTTGAGTTTTTGTTTTGTTTTTTGCTTTACATTAGAACACTACGTTAATGAATGTATGTATGTTAAACAACAACTGCATTTGGACGCTTAGATTATCATTTACACAACCCTTTGTGGAACTACAACCTCCCTCCCCTGGGTATCCTGAAGAATCTCTTTAATTAAAGGGATAAAGAGACAGCAGTGTGTCTCACTAGCTCTCTTATGCTTAAGCAGTTGATAATACAATATATTAATTTGGTCAATTTGTTAAAGTATCATTTCAACTTTATGACAGCCTTTCAGTTTTACTTAGAAGAAGCCAGAATTCAAGAGAATGCTTGTTTAATAACGTACGCTTTGTGAGATCTTCATGCAAAAGGTATTCTAACCATCACCCACAGTTTATCCACATTGTTACGATGACCTTCTCTAACGCTAGTTCTATTTCCATATACAAGCGATAGAACCACAGGCAGAGCATATGTTGCAGGTCTATGGCAACAACCCTCTATAAAAGACCCCAAGAGGAATATCTGTGGGAGAACTGAGATGTGGGTGAGTTATATGCAAAGGTGGCTGATAAAAAATACTGTGACTTCCTCCCTTGTCTTTTGAATAGATATTTATTAATGCTTGAGAGGCTTCGCAGAATTTTAATAACTAAAATGACTTTTTTAGAACAAATTAGAAGCAAATCGCAATTTAGAAACAATTAATTAAAAGATTGTGGTGATAAACACATACACATTTGTTTCAGATAAGCATCTCTTTATAAAACCTTGGCTGTTTCATACAAACCCAGATGGGTGGAGTATAAATAATAAATTACTACTACTACTACTACTAACTACAGCTAAAATTATACCTATAATAATATTGAGTATCTGCTATGCATAATAAGATGTTGCATGTCCAGCTCTGAAGAGTATACCAAGAACAGACCTAAACTTCATGTGGTTCTACCATAGTCTGCTTATGCATGGATTATTAGAAATGGAGAGTCGATTGCATATTTAAAATCCTTTTGTTACCTCCCAGTGTTTCTTCTAAGAGAGTCAGGATTTTGCCATACACTCCTTGATATTACTGGTGTTTGTATTACATTTATTAGATTAGTTTAATTACATTTATTAGATTAGTTTAATTAAAATTGAGATTTTATGTTGTAAAAATATTATTACATTGCTACCATTTTTAAAAAATGCAGTTATATTCTGTAATTTAAAATCATCAGTTGAATGTATGTAATTGTATTTTATGGACTTATAGGGAAAGAGGAAAGCCACGTGGAAAGGAATAAAATTGAATCCTGTATATTAATGTTTTTCTCCTAGTAAGCATTTTACATGTATTTATATTTTAAACTGAAGTATTAATATAATAAGGTAAAAGGCAAATAGAATAAGCTTATGCTGGCAGCTTTATAAGCCAGAACTGTATTGTATTTTCTTCATTATTTGATTTGTATTATCAGTTGATCTTCTGATACATTTTTTAAAATGGCATTTTAGTTTTCAAAGCGCAAATAGACTTTTGAATTATTTCTTAATAGTAAAATGATATTCTTTGAAGGAATTACTGAATATTGCTGTTGCTCAAACAGGAAATTATTTCCCATTGTTGTATTTGGGGAACAATTGTAGAATGGTGAGATATAAACTTTAGAATGAATACATGACTAAAGAATTATAATTGTTTTCTTGGGTTTGTTAAGGTTTCTGTTGATTCAGGTTGGGCACAGCTAAGGTGGTAAGTCTATTAAGATGATAAAAAAAAATCTGGACCCTAGTTTGAATAAAGAAATGCACACTATCATAATCGTTGTCTAATATTGTTCATGGCACTACAAACCCTTGCAAAAAACTGGTTGACTGGAGAGCATAGTGGGTAAATGTTTTGCTCTCTAAACTAACAAGCACCAATGTCTGTTTCTTCTTTAATCTGTGTTTTTCCACTAATTTCTGTGGGATCAGGATGTTGGTGGCCATATATCCTGTGCTATTAATTTTCCTCTTATACCTCTGGATCAGTCCCAGGGGTTTTCAGATTGTAGTATTTCATGGGTAGGATTCAGTTGCATGCCAGCAAATTCAGGCTGCACAATTAATGTAGATTTGGTGCTCTTTGTACAACAAACCTATTTCCAGCCTCTTCACCCACAGCGGATGTTTTATGGTAAGGAAAGTGATGGGAAATTGCACTGAAAGCGTGTGATAACATTTGCTTGATGCAGAATCATATAACCTCCTGACAAACAAATCAGAAGGAGTGCTCAATAAACGGTGGGCATAATATAACCCCCCAAAACACTTTGCAAACAAATAAGGATGAATGCTCCATAAACAGGTTGTCTGGAAGCTGCCCTAGATCAGTGTCACAGAACCGGACTTCTTGGGCAGGAAAAAGAAAAGCTGCTGAGCTTAGAGATCTGTGAACAGAATGACAGCATTTCTTCCTATTGCTCCAGTCTAGCAAAAATAACCAGCATGTGAATCATTCCTCTGAAAATGGAGTCCATGTGCAAAATAATGTTGCATAGAGAACTCCTGCCCGTAAAGCAACTGACATCAATGGTTTGCATGCCACACATTACTTCTGTGCTGTGTGGGGAATCCATTGGCCTCACTTTGGCCTATTTCCCCTTCCTTCCTTTTTCGTTTAAACGTATTATATGAAGCGGCACATCCCTTCCTGGCACATGGCAGAAAAACGCAGGAACATCTCCATGTTCATGAAGAAGGACCTCAAGCTTCAGAAACAAAATGGCGCAATTTAGAACAAGGGTGTTCTAGAAGGATTCACGCTTCCAATTCATTACCAGACATGCTGCATTCCATAAGACACTTAACCCCAGCGTGGTTCATTGAAAAATATCTGAAATAGGTGTGTTTCCATTGTAACCCTTCCTTTCCTCCTCCATGCGACTGAAATAAGAACAATAATCAAGTATCTCAAAAGAAAACTTCAGCATGACGTGGATTTGATTACTTTTAAATGCACAGGGCATGATCCAGCCAAAGGTGGGATGCTAATACACACTCAACATAATTTCTGAAAACTCCCATCAATTTCAGTGAGAGAAGTCAGCATATACATAAATCTCACTTAAATTATTTTTTACATTTAAATTGCATACTTAAATTCAGTGGACTCAAAAGTGATTTACTTTGTCTGAATTATAGCCATTCAAGTTTGTAATTTTATTTTAAGCTCATTTTTATATTTTTTTAAAACAGCAGCAACAATAACAACATATGATTAATAAAGAAGGCGAAAAAAGTAGCAGAATTGTTGACTGCCTTATTTTCATTGTATTCAACCAGGATTAGGCCTACTTTAGATGGCCCAGACATGGAAGCAGCTTCCTGTCTTCCTATATGCGTAAAATCATAAAGTCATCCTTGCACAACCCTCCTCAGAGGATTTGTGGTGCTGCATCACAATTGTGGGTTTGCATGAAGTCAGAATGCAGCCCCTACTGGAAGATTTGTAGTGCCTCATCACAGTCCTGGATTTGCATGAAGGCAGGGCAGGGAGCAAAACAGAAGGCAGGCTGCACAACAACAGGGGGAAATGGTGGTTTAAAACAACAGCATAGGTTTGATTAAAGCAGAGATGGGGAGACAGAGAGGAAAATGACAGAAATGCCCACTGGAGTCTGTTGTTGTTTATAACATCCATTTTCCTCTGTGGCCCTCCATCCCTGCTTTATTCAAACCTCTGCTTTTGTTTAAAACCACCATTTTCCTCTCAGCTTTCTCCGCCCCTGCTTTACTCTGCTGCTGTTTTAAACTACCACTTTCCCCATGTCAGTGTTCCTCCCTTTTCACTCCCATGCAATGGCTGCTGGTATTGTGCAACTTGTCTACAACAAAAGCCACACTGGAACAGTTGCCAGAGACTGAGCTGGGTAGCTGGAATCAATTGCCTCTTCCCCCATCCCCATCCTCATGCTGCTCGGTTTTACAGTCTATCAGTATCCTCTCCAGGCTTCGTCAGCATCTTCTCTGGCAGCATCTCCTGTGCTAGTTCCCATGTATTTCATAGTGGCAGTGACAACAATGGTTACAGAGACAGCAGCAACAGGAAGATCTTACTAGAGGTCTACCTTCATATTTATCTCTAGTTCTGATAGTAGCAGTAGCAGCATCACCTGGAAATTCCCTTCTGGCTTTTCTTTCCTTGGCACCTTCTGGAACATTTCTGTGGCAGAAAGTCAGGTAGTAGGGATTTTTAGAAATGTAATTTCCCCAGAGTTCCTGAATCTTTTCGCATGCTTCCTAGAATCTAATACAGGCATAGGCAAACTGGGCCCTCCAGGTGTTTTGGGACTACAACTCCCATCATTCCTGACCACTGGTCCTGTTAGCTAGGGATGATGGGAGTTGTAGTCCCAAAACATCTGGAGGGCCGAGTTTGCCTATGCCTGATCTAATATGCCATCCTAGCAGGGAGGGAAGCAGACCTCCAACATCTCCCTGTTGGTGATGCTTCCACCAAGGCAGGGATAAGAAAAGGTGAGAGGAATAAGTTATTTTTCAGCTCGGATTATAATCTGAGCAATAATGCTTGTCTCAGGTGGTTCAAGACAAGCATTATGACTCAGATTCCAATCACAAAACTATTAACTCCAGTGACAAAGCTACTTGGTTTGCCGTTGTTAGATTAGGACAAGTTACATGGACATAAATCTTTGATGTCTAAGGAATTTATTTCCAAGTAAATAAATTTAGTGCCAGAATATACATTAAAAGCACATAAAGGCAAATTTGCATATTTATACAAACAAACAAACAAACAAACAAACAAACAAAAACACCTTATTTTCCCCAAAAGAAAGATTATGTGATTTTACAAAATGCTTTTAAATAAATAAATATATCGATATTTCAATTTTACATATGGACTATTTGCATCAAACGTCATGTTGACAAATTCAATTGCGCGTAATTGTCAAAATTGCTGGTCATTAATTTACTTTCAGTTTCCGTGTGTGAAAATCTGAACCTGCAAAAAGTGTCATTATCAATTACAGTCCATTTCAAGTGACCTAATTAGCTTTAGTAGTGATGCGTGACCAACCAACAACATGCGGAAAAGGAAATGCGGACACATGCTGTGGGTGTTATTGGAGATGATGCAAATACCAGTATCTGCTTTATCATTTGCTTCTGATTAAAAGCTATTCCATGTAGAGATTTAACCACTTTGACATAAATTTGGGACAGATAAAAAAAAAAAAACAATTCAGTGAAATCCCACAACCCCAAGATGAATAAAAGTGTTTTTTTGTTTTTTTTGTACACGGTGACAGGATGGAGAAAACAGGCCACTTGCTCTTGTCTAAAGATGCAGCCAACCAAGGACTTTTGCTGTGTGTCCTCCAATTATTTTGCCTGAGACTGATTGAAATAAATGGAGATTCATACCAAAAACCCTCGTTAGAGATAGTGCTCATCATGAACTGTTAAGTATGACTCACCACCGGATCATATCAGGCTTGTGCTTGTGTAAAGCCCAACACAGTAGCACATGGCAATTTTGTCCCTATTGTAAATGACAATGACAAAAATGGTTGTCTTTTCTTGACTAACCACAGTTTTCATAGAGCTGATATTTCAGAGCCTGAGCCGTGGATGCTGCCAAAGGGTTTCCTCCCACTTCTGGAGAACTAATTATAACATCAAGTGGGATGGTGCTCACAATAGACTGAATGAAAAAACCTAATCTAATAATTATTTAAAAGAGTGGGTGTTAGCTTCTGGTCAGTTCCAGTGGTGGTGGGAGCTGGGGGAAAGCTTCAAAGTAACAATAAATATCTGGCCATTGAGGACATTTTATTCCCCCTTTTCATAGTTCACAGCATTACAAAAATCCAGTAGATTTAGCCTGCTTTTCATTCACACCTGCCACTTACGCATGTACTGCAAAGCCTTTGGTACAGTTGTTGTGGTCAACAAAAGACAATAAATAGCTTTTTAAAAAGCTGTAGATGAAATGCTATTACAATAGGCGTAGGTAATCAGAGGTAATCACCTTTAACTGGAAATCTGTAGCCACAAAATGAACAGGAACACATGCGAGCTTTGAAGTCCATTTTTATGCAAAGATCAGATAGCCCTGCCAAATTTCCTTTTCACAGTTTTGAAGTGCAAATATACACCAATGAGTGTCAAAATGGTTTACTAGGTTCTAGTCTGTTCCTGCCTAGATTTTTTTTTTTTTTAATATCAATTGCTTTCAGTCTTGGACACTAATTTATTTAACTGCTAATGAAACCCCAGGAGATTTGTACATAGAAATATGCAGGCTGCAGGCTGTGCTCGCTTACTAGAGAACATGCAAAGTTATTGGGATTTATTTATGGAGTAACCATGTGTAGGCCATTTTGCAGCTATTATGATGGCGGACCAATTGGGCACCATTTAAAATAAAAATTACATTGGGCTTAGCATGATGTCTCCAAGTGTCCTTATTTTCCAGGGAGATTCCTGGATGTACAGAAGTCGTCCCGGTTTCTGATTTGATGCCAGAATGTACCACTTTTCCTTAGGACATTCCTATTTTCATCAGAGAAATGTTGGAGCATATGGAGTTGTGTGACCCCTGAGCCAAGGAGATAAGCAACTATACAACCTTTAGAAGACATCTGAACACAGCCCTGTATAGAGAAGTTTTTTTAAAAAAATGTTTAATGTTGTATTATGTTTTTATATATGTTAGAAGCTACCCAGAGTGGCTGGGGCAACCCAGTCAGATGGGCAGAGTATAAATATGATGATAATGAGGAGGAGGAGGAGGAGGAGGAGGAGGAGGGGGAGGGGGAGGAGGGAATAGGATGTCCCTATTTTCATCGGAGAAATATTGTAGGGTAAGAAGTCTTAGATTTAAAGCTGAATGATGACTTAAGATTTAAGTTGCTTTTATTTGAATGTTGGTAGCATCCAAATCCTAACATGTTAGCTGCAATTCACAAGGCTGTCGATGCATAAGTTCCTATTGGAAAGCTCTGCAAGAACTCTGGAAGCTTATTTTTTTCTGACCAATGAGAAGCATGCAAAGTGATAAATATCATGTTCATGCTCACTGTGTGAATAGTGTTTATGCACCCTAAGATTAGATTTGGTTATGGTATATCATACTTTTACCGTTCCTTTTTATCTCATCTATTATTTATTTTTTTGTACTTGAAGGTATAATGGAAGCTGCATGGCTGGACACTGAATTTCTTCATGCATCTTCGTAATTTGGAGGGATCAAGTGTACATCCCAGTTGGCAAGCCATTGCAAGGAGTTCCTGCTTTACCAGTCCCTGTAGGGCAACCAAAGGAAGCGACTGCAGTTACAGCCTGCAGCGTCTGTAGCAGCTACAGCCTGAAGGACCTTTAGCTTCAGCTATCTCTGTTCGCCTCTGTCAGCTCCATAGCAATTGGAGCTCTGGCACTGAGTATAAAGGCTATCGAAAGACGGGGACAAGGAAGAGGTCTTCCTTTGCTACCCTCTGCTGTGTACTGTGGCATTTACCTGGGTCCCAGCCCAGTAGTCAGTTACCAGCTGCCTTACAGCCACTTGCCTGAGGCAGCACCTGGACACTTCTACAGAAAACGTGGAAAGCACCAAGCACAAGTACCAAATCAGTACTAGCAAGGCATCTCATAAACTTGAGGAGGAAATGAGTACTGAGCACTGTGTAGTTCGAGGGTATGAAAACCTGCCAGGACTGGTACCTGCTTGTGTTTAATTTCCGTCAGACTGAATGCTTGTCAGCTCACAGGCCTCAGCTCAACCAGGCAAATGTATAATCTGGAATTTATTTGAAACCTTTCTGGCTTAACATGAGTCAACATGAAATGTTGCTACTAACGAGTCTCAAAAGGGATTCCATTATTCCCATTCCACAATTTTAGAAGATAACAACAGAAATCTGCAGAGATATGAAGTCTTAGATAATAATATAATATAAATAGAAAGCTGGACTAGATAAAACCAGCTGAACACTAGTCTGTCCTCAAGACCTAACAGGAAAGTAATAACAGGCTTCTGAATATGTCTCAATGTCTTTTGGCAGATATGCCTTCCACAATTCTGCACTACTGAAGAACCATTAGAACTGATTGGTCATTTAATCCATTTTTGAAGCAGCATCTCCAAGGGGTATGTGTGTGTGTACACACACACACACACACACACACACACACACACACACACACACCTATAGCCAATAAGATAGAAAATTGTCAATCTGGCATTGGGATTTATGTTACGTTTCCGTATTTCGTTTGAATGCAGCAAATACTTTGAAAGTTCATTAAAAGCAATTGCCGTAGGTTTCATTCTTCCAGACTACCAGGATATCTGATTTTATTGTATTAATTCCATAGTTTGTCCTCACTGGTAGGGCATAAAAATTCAACAGGACACAATGCTTGTGGGGGAAAACATATCTGTGTTTTTCACTGAGCTTGAAATAACAATGCTTGGAAACCTAATCTCTCAAACTCAGTGCTTTAGTAACAGGCTATCTGAACTAGGCAAATCAGATTAACTTACATTTGCTTACTCCATGACTTTCCATTAAGATGGCTTTGCTTTTACTTGTATCTGAATTCTCATTGACAGTCAAAATGACTTCTTAAAAGCTGAGGGAAAGATAAATGGACATGATCCAGCCAAGGTTAAGCACTTATGAGCTCTAATGAATTTTCCTACTAAAATTAATCAGAGCTCACAGTGCTTAACTGTGCAAAACACACACAAATCCCTCACACTGAAACTCAACAGGGGTTAAAATTGATTAGCTTTGCATGGATTGTGACAATATATGGAAGCTGTGCATTTAGGATGCCCAGATGCAAGACAGTTCCTTCACTTTTAATGATTGTGCAGCAGAGAGTATTCCAATGGGTGTAGTTTGACATGCAAGAATTTTCCTTCTACCTATAGAGGAACAAGAGCCCTGCCCTCTTTTGCATCTGGTCACTCTACATCTACACGACTCTCACATCAGCTGCAATCAGGTTGGCCAGTGGTGTTCTTAAAATGATTAGAAACATGAGTTTTGGACTGACTGTTGATATCCTGAACTATAACCCAATGAAAAAGGCAGAAAAGACAGAAATGCTTGTTTATCGATAACACCACTCTTTTTGTCAGTGTAGGGTTCAATTTGGATTGCCGATTGGGTCTCTGCTTGGTTCCTCAGCTGCTTCAAACCAATGCAATGGTGTTAGGATTGGAAAAGGGAACTGTGCACAGATGGCTCATATTAGCAGGATGCAGAGAATGTCCAGTCACCGTTAAAAGGTTGATGTGCAGGAGTGTCAGACCCAGGTCCCCTTGGGGAGAAGGTGGTGGAGAGGAACAGCACTGTCAGAGGAGGAACACTGAAGAGACAAAGAAACCAGGGTGATTTGGAGGGTGAGAAGAGAAGATGACGGAGGTGGAGGGAGAAAAGGGTGAGCTACGAAGGAAATTTGTACTGCCACAGTGAAGCAGAGGCAGATTTAGGGGAGCATGACTGGTTCGGTCGCCTCAGGGTCACTTCAGGGGACGCCACAACTATGATTTAGAATGGAGCGCAATCAGTGGGGGTGGGGTGCTGAATTTTGACATCGCACAGGGTGCTGCTGAAATTTGAGAGCTCAAGGTCCGCCACTGAGTGAAGATAAGAAAAAGAGAAACAGAATGTAAGGGTCTGGGGTTGTTAGCCCCAGTGGTGAGCCAAAAAGTGAGAGAGGGTTGAGAAGGCAATGAGAATAGGATATTGTACAAGAGAAGAGATTGGAGGAAAGTTATAACAGACAAGTGGCAAGTGGGGTGCTGCATGATTTTGTCATTGTTATTCAACATCTTTATAAATGACTTGGATGGCGGTATTGAGGGATTGCTCATCAAATTTCAAGATGACACCAAACTGGGAGGGGTAGCCAATGCCACTGAAGACAAAATCGGGATTCAAAATGACCTTAACAGATTAGAGAACTGGACCAGAACTAACAAAATGTATTTCAATGAGGACAAATGTAAGGTTCTACACAGGAAGGAAGATTCCTAATCTCTCTCTCCCCCTCTCCCTCTCTGTGTGAAATGGATGTTATCCAATTTACCAGTTCTGCTAGTGCAAATATTTGTAGTTGAACAATGGAACTTTCCCACCCTCTTATCTCATACAACCCCTAAATCTGTTCCAGGAGTTCTCCCAATGCTCTGGGGTAGATTCATGGGGCATTCAGGGCACATACAAAGAGGGCAGGGAAGTTCCATTGTCCAGTTAAAAGTCATTGTTCTAGCAGAGCTGCTTAGTTGAATACTACCCATTAACTCTCAACTCACCAATAATACTGTTAACAGTCCACCCCCCTGCTCACAGCTATGTCCAGTGCCAGGGCTGGCACTATCTTGGAAGAACCTCTCCCATTGCTGCAAAGATTGGTGCACAGGATAACACAAGCAAAATTTGTGCACAGTTTTCACCCTCCTCTTTGCAATCACACTAAGTAAGCAAGTCCCTAGTCAAATCCATGACCTGTAGATATCTACAGGATACTTGTCAATACCTGAGCACTGATGAATTCACTGAATGCAACAATATTTTGAAATAGTTGCTGACTTCCAATTTATTTCCAAGAAGTATGAAACACTGAAGAATTATTGCATCAGTCTCTCGAGAATTCTTTGCAAAGATTCTTCATTTATTAATAAGTAAATATGACCCCATTGCTGACAAGTGAATTGTGTAGCAGAAAGGAGTTGTTGTCAGTTACTGGAAAGAAGGAAAGAGAGAAAAGGCATGGGAGAAAAAATGACACTTGCTTCTTCTGAGTTATGCTGGCAAAGAAGATGCAAGAGGAGAGAAGCTTGTCAAAACATAGAAGTTATGAAGAGTGGTGTGTGTAAAATACATTTTCCACCCCCAGGGCCGGATTTAGGTTTGATGAGGCCCTAAGCTACTGAAGGTAATGGGGCCCTGTATATGTCCAGCTGTCCTTTATCAACAACAAATTGTCGCTGTTTTTTGTGTTGAATATATGCTATATGGAAATGAGCAAACCAGTGATATTTTAGGGAGCAGGCTAGCAGGCTATTACTTACATCATAGGAGCCTACACAACACAAAACACTGCTGTTGTATGTAGGTTTTATTTTGTTTTTTATCCAATATTTTGGAAATGTACATCCAGTTTTTTCCCTTTAAATTTTTTTGGGGCCCCCCAAAAGAGTGGAGCCCTAAGCTATATAGCTTGTTTAGCTTATACGTAAATCCAGCACTGTTCAACTCACTGTAAATGCAACAAAGGAGGCAGATTGGCGATGGAAGGTAATTTAGAAGTTAGAAACCACAGTGTCTATTGGACTAATAGATGGACTATGTGTGAATTAAGATTGCCGGAAGAAATATCAACAACCTCAGATATGCTGATGACACAACCTTGATGGCAGAAAGTGAGGAGGAATTAAAGAAGCTTTTAATGAGGGTGAAAGAGGAGAGCGCAAAATAGGGTCTGAAGCTCAACATAAAAAAACTAAGATCATGGCCACTGGTTCCATCACCTCCTGGCAAATAGAAGGGGAAGAAATGGAGGCAGTGAGAGATTTTACTTTCTTGGGTTCCATGATCACTGCAGATGGTGACAGCAGTCACAAAATTAAAAGACGCCTGCTTCTTGGGAGAAAAGCGATGACAAACCTAGACAGCATCTTAAAAGCAGAGACACCACCTTGCCGACAAAGGTCCGTATAGTTAAAGCTATGGTTTTCTCAGTAGTGATGTATGGAAGTAAGAGCTGGACCATAAAGAAGGCTGATCGCCGAAGAATTGATACTTTTGAATTATGGTGCTGAAGGAGACTCTTGAGAGTCCCATGGACTGCAAGAAGATCGAACCTATCCATTCTTAAGGAAATCAGCCCTGAGTGCTCACTGGAAGGACAGATCCTGAAGCTGAGGCTACAATACTTTGGCCACCTCATGAGAAGAGAAGACTCCCTGGAAAAGACCCTAATGTTGGGAAAGATTGAGGGCACAAGGAGAAGGGGACGACAGAGGACAAGATGGTTGGAATGGACAGTGTTCAAATTTATGGGAAAGGAAACAATGTGGCATAAGTTTTAATATCAGGTCAATAGATGTTCCAAAGTGCCAACATGTTAGCATCGTAACCAGGGCCGTCTTTAGCAGATGCGGCGCCGGGGTGCAAATATCCGCCCAACGCCCCCAAATTACCACAGGGAGGAGAGCGATCTCTGCAGAGGGTTAGGATGGAAGCTGCGCCCCGCCAACTATATGGCTGACAGGCGTGCAGCTTCCTTCCCAAGCCTCCATGGGAGGAGAGTGATCCACACAGAGGCTTAGGCTGGAAGCTGCATGCCCGCCAGCCATATGGTTGGTGGGGCATAGCTGGCGGGTGTGCAGGGAAAGGGGAGGCCTCTGGCAAAGCCGTGCAGCTTCCTCACTCGCTGGGGCGCCCTTGAGAGGTCAGCGCCCTGGCGCGACGCTCCACTAAGCCCTATGGGAAAGACGGCTCTGATTGTAACATGTCTTCTGTCTATTACTTACTAGATTTCCTGTGAAAAATTGTAGGAGGGCTTTAAGGTTCCTGGAACACACCTCCTGATTCTGCACTCCCTGTTTACTCCCATACCTGTTTGCTTGGCATTGAAGCCTTTTTATACTCATTGATTACATTCAGAGAGCAAGCTACATTGCCTCTGACAAAGTGCTAATTTTTATACTTACTGAACAATATCTTAGAGAGGCTGCAACTCCTTGTTGCAAATGCACTCATTACATTTAAGGACTTAAGTAGATAAAATGCTGCTGCAAAGACATTTACATGCCACAAATCAAATAGAGAAATGAGCCATCAGGAATTTGAGCAGCAAGATGAAAGCAGGCTGTCCTCTTAACTGAGACCAGAGTGCCCAGCTGTAAGCGTTTTCATAAAAAACACCAGGGGAAATTCTGTGCAAAAAGCACAGGCAAGCGCACCCTTAATATTTTCAACCTTCCCTTGTTTATGCAGCACATTATTTCATATGGGAGACACCTGCTTAGCTGGACAACTGCAGCCTGTTAGGACTATAGCTGGATTCTGTGAAAAACATACAAATAAAACGCAAAGCAACAAATGATGCTGGAACAAAGCATTGCTATTGCTAAGTAAAATCCTTTTAATGATACATAGTTTTTATTCAGTTAAGGCTTCAATCCTATGCCTACTTACTTGCCTGTAAGATTTAATTTCTGAATAAACATGCATGGGATCTCAGGCCATAAGGTTTTGGCTACCTTCTTCAGCTAGATGGAAGAACATGCAAATACTTTTAATTTTTTTAATGTGGTAGGAGGTGAGGCACCTATGGCTTCTCTTGCCTGTCTCTGCCTGCCCTGCAAGTAACCAGGGGAAACAACAGGGCCGAGGAGGCTATAGGACCATAGGAAGCTATCTTACAGGTATACTGAGTGACACCATTGCTCCATCTAGCTCAGTCTTGTCTGCACTGCCTGGCATTATCTCTACAGTGCTTTGGGCAGGAGTCCCTTCCCTAGGTGGGGGTGATAATTCAGCTGCACCTTACAAATTGAGGGATGTGTGGATACTTTTGAACAGGCACCAACAATCTTGCCTTTGATTGGCTCAACCAGGCATCTGGCTAAGACTACTCTTTGCGATCCACTCTAAAAAAAAGTGTTGGTGTGCTGGATATTCATGCTAGTTCAGCAACTCAATGCCAGAACTTAGCTTTGCTGCTGCAAGCGCAATACAAAATGGAACATTCAGCCATCCGACCTACTAGGAAACCATTTTTAAAACTAGCCAATATCGCCATCTGCTGCTGGCCTTCAGACCCAACATTTCAACAGTTTCACTGTAGCAGTTTACTGTAAATCTCGCATGCTTCCAGGCGCTCCTTGATACTCCAGAATTTGGAGGCTCCAAGATAAGAGGAGTGGGTGGTCCACGAGAGCCTTTCTTTCTTTGCTCCATGTTAACTATTTTATGGGAGGGAGGAACTATTGCTTTGTATGCAGAAGGTTTCAGGTTCAAACCAGTAAAGAAAGCTTCTTGGCAGTTAGAAGATGATTTTATTTTGGGCTGTTGATGTGCCATGAAATCCTACCAGAGATATATGCTGGAGCTCAGAGTGGGTTAGTAAAACATTTTGGTTGGCAAGCAACTTTTGTGGACTTATAAGGCTGAGCTGTATCCCTGCTTTTGCATGGTGAAGTTAGTTTATGTGCATCATGGGGCGTGTGGAGTGGGAAAACCATTCAGTTTCTGAGCAGCTTGTGACTCCAGATGGTTTGTAAAGCCTGACAACAGTCAGTTTCACCCTGTAGTGCATCTTGCTGAAACTGTCTCAACCTAACAGCTGCACAAGAACATAGTGACAGAAGGGGAAATGCTACATATTTATAAACAAAAAATAAGTATTTCCTATGCTCTGGGGCACGAAGAAAGCTCTTTCCAAAGGTCTAAGACAGCGGTCCTAAATTCAGGGATAGGAACTGAAACACAACAGAGATTGTGAATAATGTAACATTTGTGTATACCATCCCTTCAGGGTATTTGCTTTATGCTAGTCTAGTTTGCTCTAGCTTTGGTTATATGCTACAAAGAAGCAGGTCTTTCCCTTTCCTGTGTAGTGTATGCAATATTTATTTAGTGTTAACTTGTGTCATTTTGATTGGTCACCACATGTGAGAGCATTGTGAGGATGTAATCACAGTTGTTTAAAATCTACTACATACTTTTGGAAGTTGTTTGCTTGCTGTGTTTTGGAAACCTCTTGAGATAGTGTAACCAACAGCTGCATGAGGGTTCAAAGGGAAGATTTTATTCTATGTTGGACACCACTTTGAGTCAAGATGATGGCTGACTGTACTTTCCAAAACTATACAAATTTGAACCAGTGATTTCAAAACTGATTTTTGTTTTTGTTTTGTTTCTTACAATTCCCGAGCAATGCCAGGTACAAGGCTGCTAGTGATAATATTGCTAGGTGACACCCACAATCTCTGCCAAGTGGTTAGGTAGGAAGATTCCAGGGTCTAGGCACTTACCCAGGGCTGTGTTTCCTTCTGGAAAATTAGGCACGGCGGAGGCTGTAGTGTTCGTAAAGATATACGGTTTTATTTACACATATAAACACCTGCACCTAGATGGAGAGGGTTTGCGTATTCACATCACAAGTGACTCCAACTGGTTGCTCTCCAAAGACCAGCCAGTTTGGATCTACAAACAGATGTGGTCTTGCGGTGTAGGTCCAGCTCCGAGGGCCTTCTGGCGGTTCCCTCACTGCGAGAAGCAAAGTTACAGGGAACCAGGCAGAGGGCCTTCTTGGTTGTGGCGCCCGCCTTGTGGAACGCCCTCCCATCAGATGTCAAGGAAATAAACAACTATCTGACTTTTAGAAGACATCTGAAGGCAGCCCTGTTTAGGGAAGTTTTTAATGTTTGAAGTTTTTACCACATTATTATTATTATTATTATTATTATTATTATTATTATTCTGTTGGGAGCCACCCAGAGTGGCTGGGGAAAACCAGCCAGATGGGCGGGGTATAAACAACAACAACAACAACAACAACAACAACAATTTATTAGAATGCATTTGGACACCAGAAGAGGATGTATTATTTAGTTATTCTCCTTCCTTGCTCATGTGAGTGAGATCAGAAGAGTACCATCCTTTGCAGCTTTAAAATTGGAAGCTAAGTCAAGATTGATTCAACCTTCTAGAAACAATAACTCAGAATGCTTTGAGGCAGAACTCTATGCTGGTAGAATTCAGCATGGAGGAGAACGGGGGCAAAAGTAGGTTGTTGACCCCTACTTTCTTCCCTACCAGCCCCAAAGGACACCAGCCACCTGTAACCATGGGAGACACCGATTTCCTTGGGACCAGAGAAAAGCACGCATGCAGGGTCTGACTCCTACAGGCCCTGGTGCGGAGAGAACTGGCTCAGTGAACTCCTGCCTGCTATTGTCAGTGGTCCCCTGATCACCACCATCAGACTCAGAGGAACGAACCTGGTAACTGATAGCACTGTAGCCTCTGAGCCAGTGCCCTGGTCATTGCTGGACTCCAGAGCATGGCAAAACTCTTGCACTGTCAAAGGAATACCAGCATGATGAGCAATAAGTAAGCCAATTGGGGCACATGGTGTGGGGAAGTAGTGAACCATACATAAGAGGAATCCAGTGCTCACTTGGGGATCTTTCCTATCATATTGAAAATTTATTGATCTATTGACATCAGTATATATTTATATTCAAGTGGCTTACAAACCCTTAAAGGCCTACCTTGAGTGCACCACTGCCACTGAGAATCAAATCCACACCATTATTTGTGCAACTTTAGAATTGGTTCTGTTTTTTGGTTACATTAGATTGCTAAGAGAGTGCAACAGGAAGTCGAGACTACAGTACTTCTGCTGCAACAATAGATTTAACCAGCAGATGGAGTATTTCACTCATGGTTGCTGCAAAGTGATATGACGCTCCTTTTTTTTTTTTTTTTAGTTGAGTGAACAATAAAATTCAGCGACAGCTGAGGTGCAGAAGATCGTTCATGCCTCTGTAATTGTTGAGAAACTACAATAAAAAGTGGAAATCTTCTGGCAGAGTCATTTGGGAGAACTGAATCTTCCATTCAGGTACAGATAACAAAATTTGGATGGTTCAGTCCATTTTTAGCCCCTGGAACTTCAAAGATTATTTTCTCCCAGGAAACTAAATAAAGTGATAGTTTACGTTAGTGAGTTCATATGGAATGAACGCTCTTTGTGATTTTGCACACTGCTAAATTCACCTTTGGCATGCTGCAAATCAACTTGTTCAATCTGGATGCTAAATCTCATCAAATTGGACAACTGGTGTGTGGTGTGGGGGGCAACAACATGTAAATTGGTGGCTATTAATTTGCATGCTTAGCCTATTCTGGAACATTTGCCCTACTTTGGGATTCGCTATTTAAAAAATAAAGTTGTTCAAGTTCCCCTTCAGAAGTTCAGACCTTAGTTGAGCTCCTTTCTCCTGTTACCAGGAGGAAAGCACTATAATCCAGAGCTGAGGAACCTCTTCCAGCCATTATTCCATTGATAGTTAATGTTTTTTGTTGGTTGCAGTAGTAGCAATAGTAGTAGTAGTAGTAGTAGTAGTAGTAGTAATATTAATACAATATTTAACAAGATAATGCATCAACAATATCAGACACTGATGGGTTAGGTCTTCTGTTTCAGACCTAATTCTCATCTTACAAATCCAGAACACTGAATGAAAGGGTATGGAAATGCAAGGCCAACTAACGAAAGAGTTAAGAAAAGGTAAGTTGGGAGAGGGGAGGGATGGATAAAATTTGAGTGAATACTGCATGTAAATGTCAGAAAGTGTTGTGGCTGACTGATAAAAGGAATGTAGCTATGAAACCTTAAAAAACAAACAAACCACACACCACCAAACACCAGGTTGGAAGACAACTATAGGTGCCAGTAGTAATATAGCCACATGCAGCTGACCATTATGACCTAACCTAATAAAATAAATCAAGATTGTAGAGATTATTTATTCATTCATTTGATGGACAGAATGTGCAGTGTGTGGAGTTAGCATGCTGTTAGTAGAGGGCATAAATTGCTCAACTGCAATCTAGATTTCTTCCCAGTCACTGCTGCACATTTATTTATTTAGGGTTGCTTAAGAATTAGTCTGTCATGCTTACTAAAAGCTCTTTAACATCGGTGATGGTTGTGGACTGTAAAATTGTGGCAGGTTGGGTGGGAGAGACATTGCAAAATTATAAATATCAAGGAATCCCTGCAGTTGAAGGTAAGAAACAAAGCAATCCTCTCCCATTGTTCCAGGACTGCTTGGTACGTTTTGTATTATTCCAGAGAAACTGGAGGAAATGGAATAGTGATTAAGCATAAAGAACCCCCTCCTTTTTGCATTCTAAAGCAGCTTGTGCTTGTCACCCAATAAATGTCCTCATTTATCACCTGAAAAGGGATGGTAATTAAAAACGTGACAGATGGGAAACCTCATTAGGGACCACTTAGTCCTAATTGAGGGAGGTTTGTGTAAATTGCATATTCAGTCCTTTCACACTGCATCTAACAATTAGCACTGGCTTGATTCCTCTGATCAGAATGAAATTCCGGGGGGGGGGGGGAGAATCTCTGCAGGTGCATCCTGAATTACATGTTTGTGGGTCCTGCTATCAATAAAATGAGCAGGTCAAATTTGTTTGGGAAACTAATTACAAAAACAATTACAAACACTTTGAATTTCCAATCAATTGAAGGGGTGAGGACCCTCTATTCCCCCCCTCAAAGATACAGCAGTCCGTTTCAAACTGGACACAGAAGCATAGGTAGAGAGAGTGACCTCATCTGCAGTATCCTACCACTTTAAACAGTCAAGGCTTCCCACAAAGAATCCTGGGAACTGTAGTTTGTTAAGATAGCTGAGCATTGTTAGGAGACCCCCATTACGCTCAGAGAGCTACAATTGCTGGAGTTCCTTGGGAGGAGAGACCAATTGTTAAACCATTCGGGGAAAAGTAGCTCTGTGCAAATTTAGCACTCATCTTTACATTATTTGCAGAGGGATATTGTCCTGGAAGAAAATAACCTGGAAATGAGCCTGAAACTTGCACTTTATTCCACCATACTTCCAGAAGCGACTTTCATGTTATGTGAAAAGGAAAGTAGTGAAAAGAGAATAAACTGTCATGTGAACGCAGCCATAGGTAAATGTGGACAGTGAGACCAGTCCACATATAAACTTTGGAGTGCATAGCAATTGCCACTGACAGTATTGGGCTCGTTACAAGCCTGGGTCGAGGGAAGAGAGCTCTGTTGGTAGCAATATTCTCTTTCAACTGGTTTGTACTGGGAAAAGGCGATGCCTTGTGGGGACAAATTTTCCTTTTCTGGACCCCTAAAAATTCACGACATACCTGGTGCTTAGGCACCAACTTTATGAAATACTGAAGTGGGTCAGTAGACACATGCACAAAACATATGCGTCCTTTCAAACCGTATTTAAATCTATCCTACAATTTCCAGTCATTCACTCTATCCATAAAAGTATTTTGCATTAGCATTTACAGCCTTTCCGGTCTTCTATGATGCCCCAAGCATGCTTTTGGAGTCTATTAAACTGAACATTTCAGAATGAGTTAATAAAGGCACATGTGGAGTACAGGCAAGAGAGCTTTTCTTGGAGATGATCTTATTCATCCTCTAATCTTGGATTCACTTTGCGATGCTTTCAGAATCCCCTGATAAAAGTGGCAAGAAAGGAATGCCTTCAATGCCGTTCTGAAGTTTTATTGCGCTATAGAAAAAGCTGTATAAAGTGTATCTCTGCTGCTAACATAATAGCAGATGTTTGACATATTAAAGAATTGATCTTTTCCATATTTGAAGAATCATTTACTACTGAAGTCTTATCAGCCTTGTGGCTGAGTACTGATTTACGTTATCTCTATAGTGCTCCACACATTAAGAATTGCTGTTTGCCTTTGGAACCTCTTTGGCAATTAGAAGTCAGTGTGGCTAAATACGGAAGCAGAAATATTTTCCAAAAATACATTTGGATTGCAGGGGGTTGGACTAGATGACACTTTGCGTCCCTTCCAGCTATACAATTCTAGGATTCAGAGATACTGTCACATAGGTCTGGATGGAATGTTAGCCAGATATTTTATCCTAAATCTATTTGCCACTAAAGGAAAAAAAGAAAGAAAACAGCCTTTATACATTCGTATATATGCATATGGTTTCACATGCATGTACCACACCTATCTACACACAATATAAAATGGATGCACATTTTTTTCCTTTCAGATAATTCAGGTAAACGGCGTTTCCGTGCGCTGCTCTGGTTCGCCAGAAGCGGCTTTGTCATGCTGGCCACATGACCTGGAAGTTGTACGCCAGCTCTCGGCCAATAAAGCGAGATGAGCTCTGCAACCCCAGAGTTGGACACGACTGGACCTAATGGTCAGGAGTCCCTTTACCTTTACCGTACCACTTTAGCTAATGGGGCCTCCTGCTGCCGCCACGCCACCACCACGCGATTTCTGTTCTCATCCTGAGGTAAAGTTCTTAACCCGAGGTACTACTTCCGGGTTAGCGGAGTCTGTAACCCAAAATGTTTGTAACCCGAGGTGTTTGTAACACGAGGTACCACTGTATTAAAAACAAAACAAAAACCCAGCTTCCCAGGTGAGACCCATACAGGGCATTTCCCCCCCCAGCTGGAACTCACTTCCGGCACCTCTCAGGTGGACTCCATTGGCATTATAATAGAACAAGGGAGGCGTTCGTGATGAGTTTCGGCACCTCTTTTTCTAGAAAAATACCACTGGACCTTTGCAGCTACGTAACGGACAGCTGCCAGTCACCAGTGGATACTTAGTATTTCACAATTAACCCTTCACATAACTCCACATACATAATGACCTCTTACACGTTGGATATAAAACAAACACTGTGTCAGTGAACCCATTTTAAAAGGGGGTACCGGTACTCTATATATGTCGTACCTGCCAAAGTGGATGTGACATTCCTGGGAGCTTTCTCCTTTTCATGCAGTGAGGTCAGAGGAAGGTGAAGCAGAAGCCAGTGCTTAAAGTTTCTTCAGCCTTCTAACTAAGATCCTGAACCTGGGTTTGCTTATTTGCTCTTAGCCAATTTCCATTTTGTGCTACGTCTTTTTGGATCAAAAGCCCGAGGGAACTGATTGTTCCTCTCTCTCTCTCTCTCTCTCTCTCTCTCTCTCTCTCTCTCGTGATTTGGGAATCTTGTTTGACTGAGGAAAAGGATAATTAATTAATTAAAGACAACCAGAGGGAAGATGTTGTCAGGATTCCAATGCAGCTGAGCTGGAGCGATGTTTTTTAAACATAGCCTTGGCTCTGCATATAGTGTGATGTTGAGTTTGGGGTCCTTTTTTTTCTTGCTTGGCTCATTATAACCGCTAAGTAAGGTTGCAAAAAGCTTCTGCTCTCTATCCCAGATTAGCTTCGACCAGTTCTGCTGTCAGTGCTGTTCTTATTAATGCCGGGTTTGGGGGGGGGCGGAGAGAGAAGAGAGCCCACCTAAACCCTGTTCTCTCCTTTCTCCTGGGTGATTGTAAATGTAATTATACTGTACCAGATTGAAAAGCTCACAATCTATGGAGATTCTAACCATATGGAAAAAAAGGTTATTGTTCACCTCCAGCCAGAAGGTGAGGCAACCACTTGCCAACTTTCTCAGTATTCTAAGTAGTTGTAGTTGTGTTAATGGTTGCCAAATTCTCTAAAACTAATGCAGATCTGGCAGCTCAAATGTCAATTGGCATCCCAGAATCTGATTAAGTTCCAGATTTGAAACAATAGCTGTTCTGCAGCCATTTTAGCTAAAAGCATTTAAAATTACGCTGTTTTTTTTTTTGTTTGTTTTTTGCTGCCAAGAAAGCTATCCCTACCTAGAATGTAGGAAATTAAAACTTGGCCATTATAAACTGAATGGCTGCAATAGCTACAGAAGTCAAGCTCATAGGAAGTTCATCGATTTTCATGGGGGCAAAATTCACCTTCAGTCCCTGTGAGAAACAGTTATTTAGGATTTCTAGATTTATTATCTGCTCCTATTCTGTCCACCTCCCATGGGCATGCTACCAGGGCCTATTCAGAAACAATCTGGATTTGATTGTTGGTAAGTGCTCTCGATTTATTTCTTTTGCCTTTCTTCCTTCATTAAACTTGAAAATGCCCCTTATACAAGCCTATCTGGTGTGGACTAGTTTGGAACACTTTGTACAATTCTGGTCTTCTCGTCTCAAACAAAGGGCACCTCATTGCTGAAGCATCCGGGGGGAGGGGAGAAAAAAATATGACTTAATGGTATATAAAATTATGCATGGTGTGGGGGAAGTGATAGAAATAACATTTTCTCCTGCTCCCATAGTGCTAGAACTCAGGATCACATTATTATTATTATCGTCATCACAACCACCATCATAATAAACATTAAAAGTAATAGTAATAATTTATTTTGGTTCTTTCTAAAGTGATAGAAGTAACTTTTTCTACTACATCCATAATACTAAAACTCAGGATCATCCATTGTACATTCTTTGACTTTATGACATCTAATTAGCTGGTCCTTTTCTTTGAAAACTCTTTGTTTTGATGGCTCATTAGAATTTTTCCTCTCCTGGTGAAGTGAAACTGGATCTTCTGGTTACTTTTCGTTAAGGGATCTTAAACCATGGAGATATCCAGCAGCCCAAGTTGGGTACTTCTGAGTCTCATTGTTTTCAGTTAGAGAGTTAACCACATATCTAACTCTCCACTGCATTGCAGAGGGTTGAATTCAATGATCCTTGGAGTCCCTTTCAGCTCTGCAATTCTACAATCAGTGGGGTTTAGCACTGCAGAGGAAGCTGCCTTATGATAGGTCAGACGGTTCATGTTTGTTCAATTGGGAGCAGTCCAGGGCCTCAGGAAGTGGTCTTTCACATCACCTGGCATCTGATCCCGTTTAAACTAGACTGGACTGTTGGGGAATAAACCTGGGACCTTCTGAATGGCTCTATGATCCAGCTATGGTCCCTTCTAAGTTCAGCTTTGGCTAGGCTATGCTTAAAGGATCGACAATTTTAGCTGTTTAGAGTGGCCTATAAGGTTAAATGACACACAGTGGATCCTAATAGGCCAGATGGTTTGGATATAGAAAAAAACAATACAGGTTCTTTATTTTTATTTTTTTTTAAAATCAGTTCAGTAGACACAAGGCAATCAGAGAAAGCAATGCTACTTGCTGCATTTAGGAATATAGAACGAGCCATTAAAATATCTGATAGCTGAAGCATGAAACAGCTCAAACCTTATTAAACCCCAATGGAAAAGGCACAATCCCTTTCAGCTCTTCATGTGGATTAATCACGCTGTGAATCATGAAAGCCTCATTTCCCATTTTTCACAGGATTTATTTAAAGCATTATCCAAAAGGTCAAATGTCTATAGGACTTTGAATGGAAAAGTAACATACTAAGTCAGCTTGTGACAGCAATCTATAACATGCTCAGTTGGAGCGTAATAATTTTTGAAAGGAGCAGGTCAGTGGAAGAGGCATTAAGCTGGCAAGGGACTGGTAGCCTTGGCTGTACATCAAATGCAACATTAGCATTGCATGGTTTGGCCACAAACGCTTGGGTTGAAATGTATGTTGGTGAATGAAAGGATGAAGAAGACAAAAACATTACTCTAGAGCAGAGATGTGAAGATATTGAGTTGTGTCTTGTAAGAGAAACCAGCTTTGACTTATTAGCATTATTACTTTGGACTTGAGGACAATTGCCTTGGGAAAACAGAATCAGCCTTGGCCGACTCCCTCATACATCAGCTGGTGGTGGCAAGCCAATTGTGTGCAAGCTTCTACCATGCACCAAATTCAGCCCATATTGGGTCGTGCCATTTACTGTAAACACTTGGAAAAGAATATTTTCATGCTCTTGAGTTGTGCCAATTGGCCCCAATCTATCTAAGGCTCAGTTAGCTGGTCTTGGATTGCAGGTGGCTCACCCAAGCTACTCAGATGGGTGCCACATCCCACTTTCTTGGTGGGGGACTACCAGGGACAACATTGTCATTCTCTGGCCAGAGAAAGAGAACTGAGACTTGGCAATGGAATAGCAAGAAGCAGCCTTGGGGAACTTCAGGGTGAGCTGCTGTTGTATCTAGGAATCTGATGCTGCTTTTAGACTAGTACTTCCTAAGTGGGTGCTCAGTGTGTATATTTGTAAATAGATATTGCAAAACAATCTCCAGTTTCTTCCCTCAAGGAAACTGTCAAACAGGACTGGGGAACCTGCAGCACCAACCTCAGCCAACATGGCCAACGCTGTTCAGCAATATATGGAGGGCTATAGTTCCCCCACCAGCTGTAAAAGGTTGTCCTAGACTTGAGCAGAGGGGAGAGTGAATAAGTTTGCATTTGTGACATGTTCTGGGTTAGGTTTAGCTCATAGACACAGCAAGCGCGTGACTGGCTTGGTATAAGTGTTCAATGGTTTATAGCAAAACACACATCAAGTGACCAATTTCTTTGTCAATAGTGTGTAACTAACCTGTCTTATGAGTCCTCCTATGATCACATGAAGGGACATACTAGCATAGACACCAGCCGTGAAGAATACCTGAGTTTATGACTGAAACAGAGATGGTAATTCTGAAGTTTGGACTCTCCAGCTTAGTTCTGGGGTGTGGATCCTGTTGACATTGCCTGAAAACTCAATGTCACTACTATGAAGAATGTATACAGTGGTCTTGTTCAACTACAGTATGTGCAAAAGACAGTAAAATATACACTGTAATCAAATAAATACCGGTAAACTATATGGATCATTTAGTTGCATTAAAAGATTTCATCCCATGGAAGTTAAAGGTTCACCACATTTCCACATCAGTTTGAGCTGCTTCCTCTTTTAAGCCCTGACAAAAATTTGCTAGCATTTTAGAGCTTATTTCTTCTGATATACACATCTTTGAATGCAATTATGCCCAACAAATATATTTTTGCATGGTTTCCACTAACACAATGCATTTGAAAGCTCTTTCCACTAATTACCTATTTTTGTGCACAGTTACCCCAACATATGCATTTTTGCAACTTTTAAAAACTGCATCACAGAATGTGGAGAAGTGCAAATTTCAAAGGATAGCTGTGTTTTGGTTACAGGTAGGTAGCTGTGTTTGTCTCCCATAGTCAAAACAAAATAAAAAATAAAAAAATTCCTTCCAGTAGCACCTTAGAGACTGAGTTTGTTCTTGGTATGAGCTTTCGTATGCATGCACACTTCTTCAGATACACTGAAACAGAAGTCACCAGACCCTATATATAGTGAGAGGGTGGGGAGGGGTATTACTCAGAAGGATGGTGGGAATGGGTGATAGGCTGATAGCTTTGGTAAACCTGTTGACGACTGTGTTTTGGTTTGTGTATTGTTTCAGAACATGCAAATGAATAGCATTTCTCGCTTATCCCTAAGATCAGGGCATATCCAACCCCACTAGACTGGTGCTCAATTTTTATGGTACCATTTGATCATTTTGCTGCCATCTCTCATGATGATGGAGGAGTCGTGATGTTGTTGCAGTCTCTCAGCAAGGACAGATAGGCCTACTCAGCTTTCTATATGCAGCCATGTGAATAGCAAGCAGCGGCACAGGATTGCCCAAATTCAGGCCTCTGGCTTAATAGCTGCTAACTTAGGAAGACACAGATTTCTAGAGACAAGAGGCGACTTGGTCTTCACACAGACCCTTGAGGGAATGCTGTGAGCCATCAGAATTCACCAGGGCAAGACATGACTAATCAGGCTGCGTACTTACCAACCTATACAGACCAAGGGCTATGATGATCTGACCTTCCCTGCAGCAAAACTTCAAGAGGAGTGATAGAAATACTTGGTTTTGCTAGACATATGACCAAGAATGGCTCTGGTGGAAATCAGTTAAGATGAATTGCTTGTCCTGAACAATACTGGAGGCATGAAAAGGCAAAGTTGGAAAGATTTTCACACAAAAAAGGGAAGACACTTGTTTAAGGATGATTTAATGAAAGGTGTAGTGGGATGAAAACAACAACAACGTTTTTATTGGTTTTAAAAGAAATGGTAAAAAAGCAAGGCTGCTGAAGAGGTCAGAGGCGGTCTTGGCTGTGACTTCTGACAGACTTGCTCCCTGGCTTGCAGGCCCTTTCCCACCTGGCCTGAGAGGGTGGGGCCTTGATTGACTCCAGCTACAAAACTGAGGCTGCTACGGAGGCCAGAAGCCATCTTGGCTGTCTCTTAGTATAGACCCAGGTCATTGAGCCTGAGCGTCCACAGCCACCACCCAGCATGAACCACCATTGGCAGGACTGGTAGCAACAGCAGCAGGTAAGTTCTATGCTTATGGTAATATGTTATTTTCTTGTTAATTATGCTGTTTTTAATGTGCATTTTATATTTGACATCCCTTAGTAAAGTTTTCTTTTGAAATATTTAGGATCTTATTTTTGTTAACTTTGCTGTGCTAAATATACATTCTGTGGTTGGCTTCCTTTGTAATGTTTTATTTTGAAATATTTAAGATGATATATTAGTTTCCTGTTAATTATTTTGTTTTGAATGTATACATTATATTTGACTTTCTTCAGTAATGTTTGATTCTGGGTTGTTTTATTTGATGTTTAAAATTGTTGTAAACTGCTTTGAGTTTTCTTTCTTTCTTAAAAATATAAAGCAGTATACAAATATATGAATAATAATAGTGATAATAATAAAATCAGAAGGAACACATGGAAAGCAATGGGCAGACAAAATACAAAGCAATGAAAGAACAGCTATGACAAGTTTGAATATGTGTGTGTGTTTGAACTGAACAGGCTCGGGAGTCCAGTTTAAATTCAATGAATATGGGAAGTAATCCTCTGCATTGTGAGGCAGGTGAATGGAAGTGACAATAAGAATTTCTGCTTGTTGTCAGGAAAGTGATCACACAAACCATCACGAGTCTAAAGTTTTCTTTATTTCAGCATTGTCCAAATAGGCTGTTATGTATCAGGTCCAAGAATATTGTTTTTGAATGGTTCTGCATTTCTCTAAAGGGAATTAAAGCAGCTAGTGAGAATTTGGACAAAGTTCTGGACAATTTCCCCCCAACTTGATTTCAGGGTATTCTCAATATGGTTAACTCCATGTCTGTGTCTTGCACTGCCTCCGATGCTTCTGAAAGCTCTCACTAAGCAGCATGTACAGGTAAGAGTGACTAATGCAACTGGCAAAACTGAGGCAGATGGAGAAATAGCAGATGATGTAGAAGGCCAGTCCTGTATTTATTCACTCCAGTGCATTACAAGGGCTTTTTGATGAGGATCCCCCAAATTCATGGCATTTCAGATGTAACCCCACCGCATGATCTCGACTAAATGCTCTTAGGATCATAATTCCAATGAGGACAATGCCTGCTAAACCGACTAAACAGATAATCCCAATTAGAAAAGGAAGGAGAATGGTTTCTGATATACCGATTCCTTGATAATAACACTCGCCATTGCAGGTTAAGTTAGGTGTGTCCACAGTACTTTTCCAGTGGTAAGTCTGGATTTCATTCATTCTTCATAAGCTTTAGTTCATTAAACTAGAACAACAAAACAAAACCAGTTATTCATGGGATCTGATGGTTTCAACATTCCATTTGTCAAGAACACAACCACAGCAAACACATTATTATGAGGAAGGGATTTTTCAAGACAGTATTCACTTGCAAAGTCTTGTTTCTGGAGAACGTGATGGAAAGCTAGGATTCTAAATTACTCGGGAAGGCTGTGAGTCGAAAATGCTTGATGCTACAAAAATTCTGTCTCTGGAGTCATCAGAATGGTGCTGTGTGTGCAAAGGCACCCCATGGGGATTTTCTGCAGTACCTCTCAGCACATGACTCACTGCCCCTTTCACAATGAGGTGCTGAGGTAATGGGTCCCTTTCCTTCCCCCTTGACAAAGCCATAGAGTTTAAGGAGGAAGTCGGAAGAGTTACATTCTTGCCCATTTTCTGTTTCAGCTTGATATGTTTTTCAAGGCTGTGATCAACACCTCAGCAGCTGAACAGAAAGTAGAGCAAGAGGGAAAGAAAAACAAATGATTATTGATTATTGAATTTCTATCACATTTCTTTCCTCCAAGGCACTAAAGGTGACAAACGTGGTTCTCCTTCTCTCCATTTTACCCTCACAACAACCCTGTGAGGTAGCTTAAGCTTAGAGATGCTGAGCTTCCTGGCTGACCAGAGATTTGAACTTTGGTCTCCAAGGTTCTAAGACCAACAACTCTCACCATCTGGGACACTAGGGGAGAAAATAGAGCAGCCAGAGGGGAGAAGGTGGGATGTCACGGGGGTAAGAAGAGATAGATATTGGTATGCTGGGTTAGGGGAGATAAAGGAATGAAAGGAAGAGAGGAGGATACACCCCCCTTGAGATCCTCTTGAAACTGATTTTTTCATAGATTCCCCCCATTTCTACCATTAAATCTAGTGGCAACATGAAAGAGGAAACAGTTGATGTTTGGGAACAATAAAAGCAACACATTTCTGAATAAATACTACACAATTCTTTTCACGAGCCTAAAAATGAGCCATTATTTATAGATCTCCATTTTAAAAACACATCAATAAGAAGGCAGTGTAATCTACAATCCACGACTTTAGATTGGAAAGTTGTCTGTGGAGTGCCCAAGTGGTGGGTTTATACAATCAAACAATTGTAGAGTTGGAAGGGACCTGAGGGTCATCTGGCTCCACCCCCTGCAATTCAGGTATCCTGCACATAGTTGTCATTGGGTGAGCTTGAACCACCAACCTTCTGGTTAACAGGCAGATGCACAGCTACAAAATCATTTTTTTATTTTTTAAAAACGGGAGGGAGTTGATATTTACAGCAAAATTCCATACACGTCTAAACAGAATTAAGTCCAGCTGAGTTTAGACGCCAGTTAAGTGTGTGCCAGATTGCAATCTTAATTCGTGGGAACAGGGAAAAGGGCACTGGATCGCACAACACATGTCCTATGAAGCCTAAGCTCACCTGAGAATATCACTCCTCCGCAACTGGAGAAGTAGGTGTGGCGTTTGCCCTGTAATGCTGGTGATGTCATACTGGGGATAGTGTGAAAGGGTTAATAGACTGTCCAATGAAAACCCAGGGGAAGAGCCAATGGGGTTTTAAGACTGAAGCAGAGGGATTTGGCAGTTAGTTCAGTTGGGGAATACAGAGTGTTGTGGAGTTCAGTGAGGGAGGTCGGTTGGTTCAGTTGGGATCTTGTGGGTGGAAGATAAAGGGAAGGTATGGGAAGGTATAGGAAGGTATAGGAACAAGAGTGAGATACTGACAGGAAATATTCTGAGAACATAAGTGAAACAGTGTATTCGAAACCATAAGCTTGTTACTGTGTGAGAATAAACTTCATCTTTTTGTTCAATTTTAAAAACCTGACTGAGACTCAGTGATTACCAGGGAGGACCTGGTTGGTGGCAGCAGTACCGTGGTGGCACAGGGATCAATCGTCCGTAAAACTACCGGGGACCCTGTGTGTGATCACCACAGTAGGCACCTTGAAAACATGGAGAGGGGAACAACGCGAAACCCTAACATGTCCCTTTCCAGCTTTTTATCGATTCACAGGCATGGGCATAACCGGGGGGGGGGGGCAGGGAGGGGCAGAAGCCCCCCATCAATAAAGATCAATAAAAATACAAAGCTAACTGAGGTTCTGCCCTCCTTAACAAAAATCCTGGCTACGCCCATGTTCGCAGGTAGAATATAATGGCTGGTAAAACTCTCCCCATTCTTCAAGAGCAGTCAGTTTCCAGGTATCAGAATATCTCCTCCACCGTCAGACTGAAATTATGTTAACACGTCTGGCTGATACTTCCCTGCCTCTGCCCTTGTAAGTCCAACAAGCCAAGAGGAACTCATTTTTTTAAAAAGTCACACGTGGTTTATTGAGATTCAGAACAAAACCCTCTGTGCGTTTTCCTACCTTCACCAGGAGAAATTATTCCAGGCACCAGCTTAATGTTGTCATCTGAAGGGGTGGGTAAGGATGGAGAAGACCCAAGAGCAGGGACCGCGCAGGGACACCCTACAAACTCAGAGCTCCCGCCCGGACTTTACAGAGAGCAAATCTTCCCATAGAATTACGGCTAGGACTCCACGCTTTTGGTTTCACTGCCCATAAGAAGCTCAGCAGCGTTGTCTCCTCCACACACCGGTCACCACTCCCAATGCAGAGCATCTCTCCCTTGTGCATTTAGCCCACAGGCTAAAAATAAATAAATAGCACTGAGTTTAAATGCTTCTCAGTTAAAGTGCTTTTAGCCCATATATGAATAGTAGTTTAGTAGAGTACTATGAATTTCAATGAGACACGCGGGGGGGGGGGAGGAATCATTTTGCAGATCTCTACACACAAATTACTTCCCACATGGAGGCTACCTTAAATGACTCTGTACCTAGCAACCCGTATGAAACGCAGAAGCAAGTCAATGAATTTGGAATATATTTCCCACATTACCACAACATTTAAGAAAGTGGGGGGCTATGCTGACACAGGGAAACCTGCATGGAAAAGTTAGCTTAGGAAGAGTATTTTGTAACTTTCATTTCTAAGATGAGCTCACCACCAGCTGTTAATACCAAATCATCCTGGAATCTTGAATTGTGCTTTGGGACTCTGTTCAGCCAGGCATAAACGGCTTCGGTCCTGTATACCTGAAGGAGCATCTCCACTTCCATTATTCAGCCCGGACACTGAGGTCCAGCGCCGAGGGCCTTCTGGCGGTTCCCTCACTGCAAGAAGCAAAGCTACAGGGAACCAGGCAGAGGGCCTTTTCGGTAGTGGCGCCCGCCCTGTGGAATGCCCTCCCATCAGAGGTCAGAGAGATAAACAACTATCTGACATTCAGAAAATACCTCAAGGCAGCCCTGTTTAGGGAAGTTTTTAACCTGTGATATTTTAATGTATTTTAATATCTGTTGGAGGCCGCCCAGAGTGGCTGGGGGGACCCAGACAGATGGGCGGGGTACAAATAATAAATTATTATTATTATTATTATTATTATTATTATTATTATTATTATTACACCTGGACAGAAGGTATGTGCACTGCAGCTTTTGCAGAACTCTCGCCACAAGTATTTGCTGCCCACCTATATTGTTTTTATTTATTATCCATTTAAGCTTGAGCTTAAATCAATTTGTTTCATATTTTTCCTGAAAATTTTCCTCTGCTAATGTTGATGTCGTATACTCATTGAGCATTCATTCATATCACACTATACACTGAATAAGTCATCTCAAGTACTTGATATTTGGCTCAGTTTGACAGTCAATATTAGAGAACAGTTGGCAGTTGACATACAGTGGGTTTTAGGAACACTGTTTCATATAATCTGGAGGACAGTGTGAAAAGTTCAACCTCAGTGGATGAGTGCTACTGAAAGGGGGAGGAGAATATCATACCTTTGAAAGGATGCCCCATAGCTGCAAAGCGGGCACTGGGACTACTACTTGAGCATTGTGCAGGCACCTGCCTGGTGTATTGACACCAGAAACTAGTGTCAGCAGAGGTTGGCCGCTGCTATCCACCCAATATGGTGCTGAAGTTAGCAGCCTCAGCACTTCCACCATTAGTGACTCACCAAGCAATGGCACCATATACCCTCCCTTTCTCCATTCAATGGTGCTAAGCAGCAGATGCCACTAATCTGCCAGCAAACAACCAGATGAGCCACCACTGAGTAGTTTTCAGTGATTTACAACCAATGTGCAATGGTACTTTTACAGTTGCTTTGCAACAGTGTTCAATACATTGAGCACTGTCTCAGCTGATTGTTAGGATTTGATCATGTTTTACAGCTTACTTGTCTAAACCAACAAACAACAGACCTCCAAGTGCGCAAATTATATTAAGTTTAAAAGTTGAGGCCAATGTTTGAATTCACAAACATCTGATTTTCAAATCTGAATTTTTAAAACTCTTACATGAAAAAGAATTCGGATCCATGCATATAACACCAGCCATGCAGAAATCTGATTGATTTTTGCTCATATTAATAATGCCATATCATCTTTGTTTTTGTTCAGAAAACAATATATTCTGCAGTGTTCCAACACTTCAGTTCTTTAAAAAATATTGCTTGTCATTGTGGCTGGATGCTGCCTCTTCTTGTTCAATTATCCTCATGAATGAAAGCCTATTTCTGCATACAGTTCAGTATCAGATTCTTTCCAATTAGCCTTTCAAAAGGTCACTGATATGACTTTTCTTGTGGCTACGCTTGCTTACTGGCAAGATCTTCAGTATTCTGTTTGCATCTTAATGGCATAATTATTTTCATAGGGGAGGGGGTTCTTTTCTTTTTGTGGGTCCACATATACCATTCTGTTCCTAATACACTCGCCAGATCCTCAGCTTAATTGCATTGTTCTGTATGGATGGAGCATGAGAAGCAGCAGTCAATTATAGCGAACTGAATGAAAGCATCTGCTGAGTAGTTTAGAGATAATTCAGGAATACAGGTCAGTGACCTTCTCTTATTACATATCTATCAAAACAAAATTTGCATGGTAACACTTGAAAGATGACAAAATTCCGCTCCCTTCCACTCTTTCATGGAGCAGGTGCTGGGCATGGTAGCTTTTCATGCAATGCATAGGAGAAAGGCTGGTAGAATTTGATCAGGTCATATCTGCTGGCTGTGCAGTGCAGCTAATAGGACTGGCTATACCATCTCATCTTTTCAGAGCACTGCCTGTCCAGAACAGCAGATAGTGGGATCATTGGCAGCTAGAGGAATATAGGAAGCTGCCTGAGACCAAAGTTAATCCATGAATTTACCTAGATTAGTATTGTTCATAGTGACTGGAAGAGATTCTCCATAGTTTCAGACAGGGGACATTCCCACCCCCATCTAAAAATGCTGGTGATTTAAGCTAGGACCTTCTGCATAAAAAGCAGGTGCTGTACCTCTGAGCTATGGCCCTTCCCCAAGGAATTTTTGAACCTTTGATCTGGTGACAGATGATTCTTTTGATGTGCCTTGATGGTGTAGCATTGTTGTTTTAGGACTTGGGGAATGTTGTAAAGATGCCAAGAGTTTGTTGGTTCTGCAGTTTGCACCTGCATTTTAGGTAAAGTCTAGCTGCTTGGCTTTTAGGTGGCAGGAAGCTTCATTTGCATCTTCTTTTTCCTGACCCTTCTCCTTTCCTAGAGTCTGTAGAACTCTTAAAAGGATAGCCTGACCAAAAGTTTACCACCCAAGGGCATTGCCACTGCCTTTGTCTTCTGATGACAACCATAATACACACAGATTTTCACTCTCAAAAGAGTTGATGGTATTGAGGAATTTAGGAAATAGGTATTTAGGAATTCTGTGTGACCTTCTAAGTAGCAGGTGGGAGCTCCTTATGCCAGTGAAAGGGTGTCTGATGGAATCAGTCCCTTATTAAATCACATGGATGAGCCTGACAAAGAATCTCCTGGTATATTTTATACTTTTCCATCTATGACTATCCTGAAATGTAACTTTAATCCATGCAGCAACTAAAGTCTCCCCAAAAAACACATTCGAAGTAAATCTTCTGCTGTGCTCTTGTAATATGCAGCACCTTATGCTTATCGTATTGGAAATGTCAAGTTGCAGTGCCTTCTAGTATAGATTTATTTTCTGCATTAGTAAATTCTGTGAAATGCATTGATATTTGAGGGCCTAATCTCGCCATCATTTTTAGCACGTGGCAGTCCAAGCTATATCGATCTCTGTTGCATCAGTTGCGTGTACAGCACCTTCTACATGCAGAATTCATCCCGAGCGCCTTTCAAACATTTTGCAGTGGTGGACTCAAGGTCAATAAATCCAGTGGCTTTTAGTTGATTCACAGCTATAAATGACACTGCTGTGAATGCCGTACTCTGGGCACCACCTAGGTGCAACCCTTGGTTCATTCCAGTTTATGCCTGTTTGTGGTATCTATGTTACAGTGAAAGTTCAAAATTTAGTGAAAAAATGACATTTATATGTAAATTCCGATAATCTCATGTAGTTTCAGGGTGTGTCTGAAAATAAATTTGTACTTCTCCACTTTCTGCACTTACCCAAGTGAACGCCCTCATGGAGCTGACTAAGCATATGGATTTTGGACATTCACAAAAATCCTCTTAAGTTGTCTTTACTAATATCTGAATGTCATCAGCTTGTACCAAATTGACGGCAATCATAATTGTCTTAGAAAGTACTAGCCAACTAGTCATCATACACCCACTATAACCTACACACTGACTGACTGATTTTTAAAAACGTATTTATATATCACCCTTTCACAAAATACCAGGGCAATGCACAGCAATTTAAAAACATTTTTTAAAAATCCGCTGATGACTTGTCTACACTTCCGTTTGTCCTGTACTTAGAAAACATGGGTCTGAGTGGTTTTCTGCTTGATCCACACTTTCTAGGAATGAGTCTGAACAGTTTCCCCCTTGCCCCATGGAAACCCACTCTTTAAAGATAAATCGGAACCAACAGCAATCTGGGGAAAACTGCTGTTTACTCCAATTGAGTACTAAAGAGTGGTTTTCCATGGGAGGAAAGCAGTGGAACAAGAGGAAGTGTGGATAAAACCTAAAAGCAACACAGAACAGCAATTAAAATGACTGCCCACTCAACGAAAAAGTTGAATAGGCCTGTTGTCATGAGAAAATCTTCACGAGATGCCTGAAAGGGAAAAGGGAGGATGCCTGCTGAATCCCACAGCATGGGATAGGTGATAGGCCTTTGTTACATGAGGGACAGCTAACAGTGCTCTTCTGAGTAATCTTAGTGACTGGGCTGGGATAAAGAAGCAGAAGCAGCTCAAGGTGTTCAGGGCTTTGTATATAAACACAAGATCATTGAACCTAGCCCAGCAGCATATTGGCAGTCAGTGTAGATGCTTTAACAGAGATGTCACAGCTATCAGCCATCCGACCCCATCAGGAGTCTACCTGCTGCTTTCTGCACCAGCTGGAGCTTCCAGATCAGGAGCATTGGCAGCCCCACATAGAGTACATTGCAGTAATCCAGTCCTGAGCTTCTTAAAATAATGAATTTACTGGCATCTTATTAGTCTTATTTGGATGTTAATAATTCAAAATATTTTTCTTCACTGCAGCATGAAACTGTAGAGACTCTTAAAAACCACCAACCATCTCGACCAGTGCTTTTTTTCCTTTAAAAAAAAGGTTTAGGGGTTCTCTCATTTTCCTACTCATATTGAAATACTACCCCTCAATGAGGCCAAACTTAGATTCACAAAATGTTTAGGGGTATGTGTACCCCTGTGTCTCCCCAGAACAAAGCACTGATCTTGACTATGAAAAGCTTTAAGATAGGGGTCAGCAACCTTTTCCAGCCGTGGGCCGGTCCACCGTCCCTCAGACCATGTGGTGGGCTGGACTATATTTTGAAAAAATAATAATGAATGAATTCCTATGCCCTACAAATAACCCAGAGATGCATTTTAAATAAAAGTACACATTCTACTCATGTAGAAACGCCAGGCAGGCCCCACAAATAACCCAGAGATGCATTTTAAATAAAACGACACATTCTACTCATGTAAAACCATGCTGATTCCCAGACCGTCCGCGGGCTGGATTGAGAAGGCGATTGGGCCGCATCTGGCCCACGGGCCTTAGGTTGCCTACCCCTGCTTTAAGAAAACGTTTGCCTCTTTTATTTTCCTGTAGAAGAAAAATATTTTTGGGAATTCTCAGTTTTTCTCCAATTTCAGTTATTGAGTTTAAAATTAGATTTTAAAATATGTAGTATAATTCTATGTTAGAGAAAGCCCTAGAATTTATTGCAACAAACTGCATCAGCTCCAGGAAGCTGAATCCCGTGGAGAGAGCTAATAGATTTCTGTAGAGCAGAAAACAACATTTAGACTTTTCTAGGCTTTGCCCTCTAACTTCCAAAGCTATTAATCTATCAATCAGAGTTGTGATTTAACTTCAGCAGTGCAATTATATATGGACTCTAAGCTGCTACCCTTTGCAGTAGCATGGGAAATATAGCCAGGGGCTAAAAACTGGGATGTGGACATCTAGCAGGCTGGATTCTATTTCATGTTTCAATGAGAACTGCTGGAGTCTACAAGGATATTTTACCACTCATGCCTTAGGCGTTTCACCAGGCCATTGGCTGTAAATTGTGGAAGATACTGCCTGCCTCCCACCACCCGAAACCAATACAAATGTTATCCTCAATGTATCATAGTCACCCCTACCCCAGAGTTCCTCCATCTAACCTATGGCACAGCCTAATCTGCACCTGCCATATACTGTTTTTCATATTTGTCATTGTGCCCATTAAAAAGCAGTGGCATGGTTGTGCCAAAATGAATCCCATTGATTCGATTGAGAGTGTGCTGAAATGTCTCCCATTGAGATCAGTGTAACTGGAAAATGCTCAACGGTGGATTGATTGCATTCCAAATTCACACACACACCCTTCTGTCTACCCTGCCAAATATTTATCTCAGTAGTCTTATACATTTATACCAGCAGTGCCATTTTTTTCTAGAAAAAGAGGTGCCGGAACTCACCATAAACACCTCCCTTGTTCTCTTAGAATGGCAATGGCGCCCACATGAGAGGTGCCAGCAAACCTACACTTTGCCACTGTAGCTTACTTTCAAATAAGCACGCAAATGATTGTGTTGTAAGTCAGAACTGGACAGGACATAAACATAGTCCTTGCCTGATGCAAAGAAAATGACATGGACAGTAACTGAGTAATGCTATTGATAGCCGCTCTGAAGAAATCAGTCATACTGGCATAGGGATATACTTTAAAAAAAAAAAAGTTGTCAAAGATAGCATTTGGAAATATTGTATCATACTTTCAAAAGCAAAAAAACTATGTCGACATCTGCTGCATCTAATACAGTGGAAGGAAAAACTGCTGATCAGCTCTGCAACCACTGGATGTCATTGTTGTTTAATTAAACTACATCTAGAAGTGGGAAAGGATAGGAAGGAGCTTTGCTTGAGTGAGTGAAAAAGGAGGGAGAAGACTTTCCCCTGGCTGTTTGCAATATATATTTATATACTGTGTGTATTGCAAACATATATATATATGAATGAGACATTTAAAGATATGCATTTGGGGAGGGCATGTTTGCATTTTAACAAATGCACAAGTGCATTAAAAATATAAAATCAAAAAAACACAATGTAAGGAGTTTCACATTTATAAGAGAGCTGAATACTGATTGGCCACGAGGGAGGGCAGAACAGAGCTACAACCTGTATAAATGGGTGTGTGAAAGATAGTCACAATTTCTGGAATGGATGAAGGTCTCCACAGTGGATGAAAGATATATCTCAGTAGATGCACCAAGGTCACTTGAAGCAAATGCAGTAATTGGGCATGGAAGGTCACATGTGAAGCCATATCTCGGATGACAGGAATGGCAAAAGCAACATAGCAAATTACCGGTAGGTGTTACAAAATTACAGGAGATAGTTGGAATGCACCTCCGGGTTAAAAGGCATAGATGCTTTGGAAGCCTGATCTCCGACTGTGAAATGAAAACAATAAAACAGAAATGGAAGAAAGGAGTAATGGTGACAAAGCTTATTAGAAGGAAAACCCCTTTCCCCCTGGAGTATGCGAGTTCTGTGCTGTTATTTCCATGGTAACTATCAGCCGCTAGGTAACCCTAGAAAATTTCAAAAGCACTTCATACAAAATGATTGAAAACAAAGTAACCTTGGCTAACTTGAAAAGCTTGCTTTTTATAATTTGTAATTTATAGAGGGCTTTCAAGTACGTCTTGATCAGATGTTTGCATTTACAAACAAGTAGCCTCATGCCCCAGTATACTGCTTAGATATACAGGGCTTGTATTCTAATATACAACAGTTTGTTACTAGTTATCTAGAGGCCTTAAACTAGGTTCCTGCCACCTCCAAAATGAATGCCCAAGTAATGGTGATGGATAGCCAAATCTGTCCATTTTTGTTTCTCTGAGTTTCTTGTTTTTGCAATCTCCGGTTCTTTGCATTGTACATCAGGTTGCCTGTAGTGAGCAGGATCAAAGGCAAAAAGTGTGCTAAGCAGGGGCGAAGATTATTGCATTTCTGAAGAAGACTACATTGCAGGCACATTTAGTTCAAGGGCACAATCCTGGCAGCACTCAAGGAAGGGCATGCAGCAGGGTTGGTGAGGGTGTAGCTTGGGGAGACAGTATGTGGTCAAGGAAGAGTCCTGAAGGCCAGATAAGGAGGCCTGAGGTTCCCCACCACTGCTGTATTTTTATTTTTAATAATAATAATAAGACAGCTCTTTAGTTAAGCAAAATGTGCTTGGTTAAATAATCTAATCATTAAAATTCAAGCACGTGCATGTCTACTGAGAAGTACATTCCAATGAGTTCAATGGGGCTTTCTCTAAGATGCATAGGATTGCAGTCTAACCGTTACAGCACTATTTGAGGATGATCACTGCGATCCTTGCATTTAAATGCACACAACAAACAAGGTCCTTGTGAGCAGCGTCAGAACATCTGATTTGCATGAAGAAGGTCCCAGGTTCAGTCCCCGGCATCTCCCAGTTGGGCTGGGAGAGACTCTTGCCTGAAACTCTGGAGAGCTGTTGTCTGTCAATGTAGAGTCAATACTGAGCTGGATGCACTAAAGGTAAGGCAAAACAAAATAAAAAATAAAAAAATCCTTCCAGTAGCACCTTAGAGACCAACTAAGTCTGTTCTTGGTATGAGCTTTCGTGTGCATGCACACTTCTTCAGATACACTGAAACAGAAGTCACCAGACCCTTATATATAGTGAGAGGGTGGGAGGGGTATTACTCAGAAGGGTGGTGGGAATGGGTGATAGGCTGATAGCTGTGGTAAACCTGTTGACGACTGTTAACGACTGCAATTAGTCTTACAGGAAAAAGCAAGGGGTGAGAAGGTTAAAAATAGCTTTGTCATGTATAATGAGATAAGAATCCAATGTCTTTGTTCAGACCAGGTCCCTCCATGGTTTTAAGCTTGGTAATGAGTTGCAATTCAGCAACTTCTCTTTCCAGTCTATTTCTGAAATTCTTTTGTAATAAGACAGCTACTTTGAGATCTTGTATAGAATGTCCTGGGAGATTGAAGTGTTCTCCTACTGGTTTCTCTGTCTTGTGATTCCTGATGTCAGATTTATGTCCATTTATCCTTTGGCGTATGGTTTGGCCTGTTTGTCCAATATAGAGAGCTGAAGGGCACTGTTGGCATTTGATGGCATACATAATGTTAGACGATGAGCAATTAAATAGTCCTGAGATGGTATGTTTGATGTTGTTGGGGCCAGTAATGGTGTTGGCAGTTTCCTATGTTCTCTTTGTGTGGTAAGGACAGTGCTGAATGGAGCACTGATTGGAACAGCATTGCATTGGAAATCTATTTCAATCTGAAAACAAAAATGTTACCAAGTGTAAAAAGCATAAAACTGAAGTGCCGTTTTGATCAGCAGTCCTAAATCTCTCTCTCTCTCTCTCTCTCTCTCTCTCTCTCTCTCTCTCTCTCTCACACACACACACACACACACACACACACCATCCCAAAGAAAGAGTTTCTGTAGTTTGACAATTAATATAAAGAGCTGCACAAGTACTATGAACTTTAGTTTTGTGTTTTCCAACTTCACAATGCGGGTGGTTTCTCTGAACTTCTTATTATTTTATTGTTTATCACATAAAAGCAGTTGCTTCTAAATCATATCTGGAGAAATAGATTGATAGAAGCCATCATCTAGATTTAGGGCAAAGGATGTTCATATTTCAGAATGATCAGATAGAAATCCAGGAGGTGAGGGCTGTATTTACCTTGTCCTTGTCTTCCAGGAAATGTCGGTCACAGTAAAAGCACTATAATTCATATTGTTTATAAGATCTACAAGAGGAAAGCATATAATGAAAACATATAAATCTCTGCTCTCAAAATAGCAAGGAGTCTAGGCTTCCTGAATGTCAACGCTATTAGTAAACCATAAAATTGTTGGAACATGGAATAAATATTCCAGTAACTAGCAGAAATATGAACTAAACGTGTCTCAATATAAATGTAATAGGTCCATATTATTTTGAATCACAGTTATCAGAAACCCCGACTTATCTGAATTCACTGTGGCTCCCTTATATATCCTGTGTCAATGTAATTCCTTTGCAGATAATGCTGCCATTTATCCAACCTGTTTATGATCTGAATCGTCTGCATAGCCCACATAAACTATGGAAAAATGGGCCTTGTAAAGGTCTTTCCATCGTCTGCATGTTTGCATGCGTTTCTTGCATCAAATATCTAATGGTTTGTCATCATTTCAAAAATGTGAAGTAGGATGCTGCTTATGGAAAGTATGAACCAGAAAGATGACATGTATTTGTTTCACATGATACAGAAACTCATTTTATTTTACCAAATGTTAATGTCTTTATGAAGATTCCCTGCCTATTCTAAATTTGCTTCCTAGATAGCCCATATAGCAGAAGATAATATTGATATCTGCCAAGCAGTGTGCTTCCAGTGCACTACCATAGTTCTTAATACAAGCTGTGAAAATGGGGCAAATGTCCTTACTAAAAATTATCCATGTCCAGTTTTCTCCACCCATATGGCAGAGTACAGTTAGCACCACAGACACGTGAAGAGAGCAGAAACTGAAGCTGTTCCATGGGCAAATGAGCTTTCTATATCCTCCCTCCATAAGCTAATGCTTGCAAGGCAGAACTTGTAACCTTAAAATGTATTTATTTTATTTTCAGTACTATAATCCACCTTTCAATCATTCAAAGCGCAAGGGAGCTTACATAAAACCATAGAGACATCAAGTAGAATGCATGCATTTTTACTCCAAACTCCAATTGTATTGTTGTTGTTGTTCAGTCGTTCAGTCGTGTCCGACTCTTCGTGACCCCATGGACCAGAGCACGCCAGGCACGCCTATCCTTCACTGCCTCTCGCAGTTTGGCCAAACTCATGTTAGTAGCTTCGAGAACACTGTCCAACCATCTCATCTTCTGTCGTCCCCTTCTCCTTGTGCCCTCAATCTTTCCCAGCATCAGGGTCTTTTCTAGGGAGTCTTCTCTTCTCATGAGGTGGCCAAAGTACTGGAGCCAATTGTATTAAATGGGGCTTAATCTCTAGTAAGAGTGTTTAGGACTGCAACCTTAGTATAAGAGCCCCAAACCAACTAACCAGCTGGGGGGGAAAACACCTAAACCAGAGAAGCAGAATAACTGACAGACAACAATGACCTGGAAAACACATGGAAGAAGATAAATATTTTTACTTGCTGTCTAAATAGGGAGGGAGATGGTGGTTACTGACTTTTTCTGCAGGGAGGATTTCAAAGCTGGGAGCCTCCACTGACCCTATCTCCTGTCATCATTGTGAGCATCAAACAACAGTCAGAGTTTTGGACTGGGGGCAACAGTGATTAGAAACTTTCAGCTCAAACTTTGGGTGATGGTGCTGAAAGTTGCCAACGCTTCCCCCCCTACAATAAGTTGATAAACAATATAGCTTTCTCCTTGTCAGACCTGTGAGAAATAAAAATGGTGGATGTCAGCTGCCACTGTCTGTCCCAAATAAGGGAGCTATTTCCTCCCTTTCTACCTATCCCTGAAAATTTCCAGAACGGCCTTTACATTGTTGTCATCTGTGAAGGAGTGGCATTTCTAATTAGCATAGTTTAAACACACAGGACTTGTGCCGTCATGCCTAATTTGGCTCTTAGTCATTTGTTTGTTTGCTTGCTTTTTTACATTTATATTCTGACTTTCTACAGTCATGGAATCCAAGATAGAGTAAATGGAGTTCCCAGCTGGTCTCCCATCCAGTCACTGACCAGACCCAGACTTGCTTAACTTCACAAAGGTGGTGACCTCATATGCCTTCAGACCATGGCCTGAGCCCTTCATATTGAAGGGAGAAAGGAATATAAAGAGAGACTTCCCAATAGGATACAGTGCTGCCACTGCAAAGTGATCCAGGCAACCCAGGATGGCTCTATTTCTTAGGCTAATACTCAATGCAGTTTGGTAATGCATTTTAAAAGACTTCAAAAAGCCAGATGGCTGTTATTTCAGCACTATTCATTAGCAAGCAGCCTAAAATACGGACTTGCAGAAAGCAAACAAAATCCATTTGTGTCCTTGTGTTGCCTAATGTGAAGTAGAACCAAATAAATAAAAACATGCTATTAATGCAATATTTTCCCCAAGAAGGTTTTACTGCATATAATGTTGAGTGCATATGATGTAAACAGGGATGGATGCAAAGCAGATGTAATTTCTACAGCTAATTGTAAATGAAAGCTTTTAAAGAACTATGTTCTGATCTCTCCCCGCCCTCAACTACCCAAAGATGTATTGGCAAATAAATCCAGGAGACTTTAAGAAATAGTGTCTAACTCAATGTTCATGTTTCTTTCTGAGCCATTTATCGCTGATTTCCCTTTACTTACAAGGCCTTGGACAAATGCTGTTATTAATTACTGCCAATTCCACTGCTACACCATTGCTGATTTGAGAAGCAACATAGAATGAGTTCCATTTCAAAGGGATTATACACCAAGTCCCAGATCAATCGCCCTGATTTAGATCTCTTTGTAGGAAACAATATGCACATGGGATTTCGGGGAGTCTCTGTTCATCTCAAAAGAGGTGAGACTTCCATGCACTGATCTTTTGCAACAAAGTACCTAAACATGGACTCATACCCAGCTTTCAATAAAATCACAAAGTATAAACATCAGCATATCGAAAATCCAGTGAGCAGTAGCAACAAATACAGCACGAGGGAAAATGTATTGGAATCCAATAACCATCACCAGAAAGGCAACAGCATGAACCATAATGAAATCATCTTAATTAAAAGCTAATCAGAACAAATAATAATAATAATAATAATAATAATAATAATAATAATAATAACGGACATTTAAAGCATTTTTGAAGGCTAGTCCTGATGGGGACAAGCGCACAAGCACAAATTCCTGGAGAAGAGAGTTCCATAAGCATGGGGCCACCACTAAAAAGGCCCAGTGTCTAGTACCTGCTAACCTAACAGATCGTAAGGGGGGCAAGCAACCAGAGCGTCCACTGCTGATGGTAGGGCAGGGGTGGGGAACCTGTTTCAGCCCAAGTGCTGCACTTCCTTTTATGGGCCACCTTCCAGGAGCCAATGTGCCAGTGATGGTGATGGTGGGCAGAGCCAGAGGCAAAAGTGGGTGGAGCAACAAATGGATCTACTTACCTTTTATAGCATGCTAGTTTCTACATATACTTCATCCTCTGTATCCTCCACCTAGGCAAGCAATTTCAAGGACAGAGTCCAGTCAGGCGAAAACAGGAAGGGTGAAAAGCAGAGCCAGGGAAGGGTGTAAACCACAGAGAGGGTGCATGGCCTGTGAGGAGATATGGCCAGTTAGAGAGGCCTGGAGGGCTGCATTCAGTCCTGAGATTTCCCACTGCTGTCTTAGGGCATGGATAGGATCATATTAGTGTAAGCAATCCATCAGGTAACCAGACAGGAAACCATCGAAGGCTTTAAGACGTTAAAGTAATCACCATCTTGTAAATGCACTGACTAGCAGTGCAGAAAGCGCATGATTAGTGCAATATGCTCTGGCCTGACACTCACTCAAACAGTTGCATGCTATACTACCGGTAGTTGAAGTTTCTGAATTGCCTTCAAAGGCAGCCTCACATAGCATGCATTATAGTCTGGGTGCATCAACTAATATATGTCTGCATGAAAATATTGGGTTTGATTGACTTACAACACAATCTTAAACATGTCTAGATTCCTGCATTGCAGGGGCTTGGACAAGATGACCCTCGTGGTCCCTTCCAACTCTACAATTCTATGATTCTACTTAGAGGTAAGTCCTATTGAATTCATTAGGACTTACTCTCAGGTCAGTGGGATTAGGACTACTGCTTCCAATTCATGAGTAACCTGTTGTATCTGGAGCTTGGAAACTAATTTTATTTTATTTTAAAAATATCTTTATTAATAGCTTCTTAAAAATACAAAATAAGAGAACAAATCAAACATCCAGCATCTCAATCATTCCTAACAAAAACACAAAAGACAAACAAAAAAACAAACAAACAAGAAATACATAAACAACAGCCATATACAAACAGTTCCCAACTAAAATATGACTTCTCACCATTTGAGTACCGTACATTTTAAATTTTCTTTGCATCTGCTATTCCTTACACAATCTACTACAGTATTCCTTACACAGTCCCGTCTTTGAATTCCCTTTACTTCCCCAACATGCCTTATCTGTCTATTACCCATCTTATCTTTTATTTCTTTATACATCCTATACATGACTATATATTTTTTTCTTTATTTTCTTATTTTCTTATTTTCATCCCCACATGTATTTCATTCCAAGCAATTCACTAATTCTATTTTTATACCCTCTTTCTTTAAATACTCTTCTACATACTTCCACTCCTCTTTAAGTTTTTGTTTTGATATATTTCTAATTGACGCTGTCATTCGAGCCAGGTTCATAAATTCCACTAATTTGGTTTGCCATTCCTGTATGGTTGGTATATTTTCTTCCTCCCACCTTTGCGCAATCAATAATCTCGCTGCAGCACATGCATATAAAAAGATATTTTTCCTATTTTCTGGGATACCTTCAGGAACTATACTTAACAAGAAAGCCTCTTAAACATGTCTAGATTCCTGCATTGCAGGGGCTTGGACAAGATGACCCTCGTGGTCCCTTCCAACTCAACAATTCTATGATTCTACTTAGAGGTAAGTCCTATTGAATTCATTAGGACTTACTCTCAGGTCAGTGGGATTAGGACTACAGGATTGGTCATGCTTCCAATTCATGAGTAACCTGTTGTATCTGGAGCTTGGAAACTAAATTTTGGTCCTCTGCATGACTTTCATCAATAGCAAAATATCGTAGAATTCATTTTTAGATACAGTGAATTGTTAAAAGTGGGCATTTTTCATCATCCCCACAAGTGGTTAAATTTTATTTTATTTTTAAGTATTTTCCATAGGAATACTGACACATGATTTTTAAAAATACAACAGATCATACTTCTGTTTAGTTTAAAGGCTGCTGCAGACATGCATAAGTAGCATGTGGTATAAGGGCGATAGGACTGTGTCACTTCTCAACACAGTTGTGGGATCACATATTTGAATGTTTCTGCATATTCTGAGAATCCTTGGCAAGCTACAGTCCATAGGATTCTTTTGGGGGAAGCCATTTGTTTTAAATGGTGTGTTCTCAGGCCAAGTGAGTTTCAAGCACCCTAAATAGATCCAACTGCCTGACTTTCCCTTTCAACTTTCTTCTAATGAACTTTCTCATTTTTTAGAAGTTTCCTCCTGAGAATTTAAACATGGCAGTCTTGGTCTTTCTGAGCAACTTTCCACTTTTACACATATTTAATCTAGTAGCCATTTTTTCACTGTTTTGGATTTAGTCAACAAGATTTCCCTCTCATACCAACTCCTGGACATTGCTGACATTGTTCAGGATTAAAGCACCCCTTCTTTCCAATGTTGCAATTAAATAACTATATAAAAACCACCGTAGTTCCATCAACAGTACAGCTTCCTTAACAATAATGGGAAAATGTATATTTATAAATTTATATAATTACATATAAAAAAATAAAAAGGTACTTTGAGCATCGGCCACCGTGAACCAACTACTCATTGCCAAGTTATGTCTTATTTCCCACTCTGAAAACCTCAGAACATTTACACCATCATTCCTAAAGGATCAGCAGTCCCAAACAGGATATGATCTAACTCTTGTTTCAGTTCAAATAATATCACACCTACACACAGCTTTTCAAAAAATGTGCTGCTATTTGAGTTGCTGGTGGGAGAATCACTAGATGGCAGCATCTTCTCAGAATTCAGTAAAGTACTACACATGACCATTAACATTATTTCGCCCCAGAAAATTCCATGTCTCCCCACCAAGCTGTCGGACCAAGGCCAATGCATCTTTACCTCCCACAAAATACCACATCTGAAAACAGGCTGAAAACCATTAGCTTGCACTGTAATTTGGGTAAGGAGCAAAAGGTGTCTCTCAAGTACTTTTGTTGTGAATTTTGGAAAGTTGAACTAAGATATTTCACATAAACAAAATTGTACTTTCTGCTTTAGATGAAATACAAATTTCGTGATTTTCTGCGCAAAGAATTCTTCCTGATTATTGTTAGGCAAAATGAACACACATCCTTAAAATGTTGCAATCCCATGCAAGACAGATTCAAAGCAGTAACTATGCCAGCTTACCTGGGAGTAAGCCCCACTGAATTCAACTTCCTTCTGAGTAGACATACATAGGATTGGTTAATTTCTTTCCCAATGGTTCTATTTTTGGATATATTTCACTACAATTTACACATTAATAGATAGAGTTAATAGAGCCCATCTTTGTCTTTAAATTCCTTGCTAGCACTCCCCAATGCATGTTTGTTCAGACAGTCCATTGTGTTCAACGGTGCTTACTCTCAGATAAGTGTGCACAAGATTTCAGCTTTACAGCATTATCTCTATCCAGAAGTAAATTTCACTGAGTTCAATGGGACTTGATTTCAAATACATGTAGCAGGATTGCAGTCCAGCTACTGTTTGAACTGAAGTGTAGTCAAAGAATGGATATTTCCAAATCAACATATAACAAATTACGATATAAACCAGGTGGCAACATTTTTTATATTTTTTTCAAATTGGATGTGTATGTGGGGAAGGGGGGCATGGCTTAAAAATGTGATTTTTGCTTGCGAGCTTTCAATCCAGTTTTGAGGATCAGTGTAGGGTCTATTAAACCTCTAGGTAAAGGTAAAGGGACCCCTGACCGTTAAGTCCAGTCGTGGATGACTCTGGGGTTGCTGCGCTCATCTCACTTTACTGGCTGAGGGAGCCGGCGTTTGTCCACAGACAGCTTCCGGGTTATGTGGCCAGCATGACTAAGCCACTTCTGGCAAACCAGAGCAGTGCACGGAAACGCCGTTTACCTTCACGCCGGAGTGGTACCTATTTATCTACTTGCACTTGACGTGCTTTCAAACTGCTAGGTGGGCAGGAGCTGGGACTGAACAACGGGAGCTCACCCCATCGCGGGGATCTGATCGGCAAGCCCTAGGCTCTGTGGTTTAGACCACAGCGCCACCCGCGTCCCTTTTATTAAACCTCTAGTTACTACTAAATATTTACTTGCTCTCAGAAACGTTGCTCATTTACTTCTGCTTCCATTCTTTGGGACCTTTCCAAATAATCTGTTTACTGTCACACAACAAATAACACATTTGTTGCCCACACCTCACCTTCCCCATTACAGCTGCTCATCTTTTGTAGGACGCTCATATTTTATAAGCACTACAAATCATTATTTTGTACCTGGGAAATTGGCAATACTTCCCCCAGATAGCAGATACTTTGTTACCAGTAGCCAGTAGCCAAGGAATTGGCTGGCTAGTTGAAATCAAGACATGAAATTCAGACTTTGCTGCTTCTTGGTCCTCATTACTCCCTCAGGATTGCCAGGCCACAATACTGCAGAAGCCACCAGAGATAAAATCCCTCAACTCTATAACTCTTAAAGGTATAGCAGCCATGTTAGGGTCCAAATCCATCAAAACTAACCCACAGGCCTCTATAGCTCCCTTTACTTTTCATCTCCTTCCTGACCCTTCTGACCTGACCCTTCCTGACCCTATTTCCTTCTTAACTTCCCTCCCTTCAAAGCCAGCTCTTCAGCCACCTTTGTTTCTTCAGTATCCCACTTTTGAGGCCACTGACTGACTACTTTGCCAAGCTACTTTTGGTTACATTGTCTTTTTGGACAGCCTCCTTAGCATTCCTCCATCTCTGGCTCATCACCCTTCTGAGCAGAAGCACTGTGAATATCCCAGACCCACCTTAATGTGTGGTGTTTTATGCTCTTTTCTTGCCACCTTTCTCTCCCATAGTTTCCTGAGTTCGTGTTTTTCAATCCATTGTTTAGCTACATCATTAGTTCAGGCACTTTGTCTTTGGAATACTTGCTTTCCCCCCATCCCTACAGCCTGGAACTTCTTTCCAGCCCTCAGCCTATTCCCTAGCTTTTCCTGTCCCAAGAGTTGGTGTAAGGTTTTGTTTCAGCCAAACTGACACTTTCCTCTTTTCTTGCAGAATCTGGACTGTGAACGTTTTGCTAGCTTTGTCTTCTGAGTAGTTGGAAGGTTCACAGGCAACATTGCGTATCACAACAACTATATCATAGGTCTCATCAATAGATTAGAAATTGAGATTGCAATGTGGAGTGTGACTTAAGTATCATAAACCTATATTTTTATTACAGGTAGGTAGCCATGTTGGTCTGCCGTAGTCGAAACAAAATAAAAAAATTCCTTCCAGTAGCACCTTAGAGACCAACTAAGTTTGTTCTTGGTATGAGCTTTCGTGTATCTGAAGAAGTGTGCATGCACACGAAAGCTCATAAAAATAACAAACTTAGTTGGTCTCTAAGGTGCTACTGGAAGGAATGTTTTAATTTTGTTTGGACTATATTTTTATGTTGCAATGATTACTGAATGAGACACTGACACCTGCCTCCCCTTCATTATTTTCCTGGCTAAATAAATTTCATTTTCAATTTTGTATTGTTTGGTTGCTTATTTCCTCTAGCACAAGAGAATTCACCTACCGGTAATTATTTTGTAAATTAAAGGAAACCCTGCACTGGAGTCCTTGAAATTTTGTAAAAGTTTTCTTTAGCTTTTTAAATGTATTTTATTCATTTGCTTTTCCTTTGTTTTTAAATGTTTGGCGTCCCATTGAACTCCCCACCATAATTTCTTGCCCACTGCTTTGCCCCTCTTTGTCTACTCTTCACACAAGGAGCTCTGTCCTTCCCCAGTCCTTGTTGTTACTGCCTGTAACGAAAACTTTCACAAATACCTTCCATCTGACCCTGCCAAACTTCAGCCCCCTACAAAGCACTGCCCTAGGCAGCCACCTAGTGCCACCTAAGCCTTATTTATTTGCAGATTTTCTTCTTTTCCACCCTTCTTTTTAAAATTGTGCCAACTGTAACTGGCTCAGTTCCACATTGCCAACAGGTACATACCACTCATAAATATATATATTGTTGCCTGCAATGCTCTGCTCAAACATTTGGATTAAATCTCTTCCTAAATACTGTGAAGACAAAGGAATTTCTGTTTTTGTTGTTGCCAGTTCCTCACCAAGACCATCTAGCTCATATATAACCAGTGTAGCATAGTTCGCTGGTCTTCAGCTGGTGGGTCAGGACCCACTTGTGTGTTGAGGCCTGATCCAAGGAGTTTTGCAACAGGAGCACTACCACCATGCAAAGATATGGTAAAAGAAATGGGTCTCCGAATGCATGTTTGTGCTAAAAGTGGATCCTGGGCCTGAGAAGGTTGAAGATGCCTGGTGTCATGGCTAGGGTGTTGGACTATGAGCTGGGAAACCAGGGTTCAAGTCCCCAGAGTGGCTGAGGAAACTCAGCCAGATTGGCGGGGTACAAATAATAAATTTTTATAAATTATTATTATGAAGTTAACTAGGTCACCTCGGGCCAGTCACTGCCTCTCAGTCTAACCTACCTCACAGGGTTCTTGCGGGGATTCAAGCCGCCTTGAGATCCTTGGAGAAAAAGGCGGGATATAAAGACAATGAATTAAACAAACAAATAAACGAGATTCTCCATGCTTAATTCAAAATGCAAAGCAGAAATACTACACAGCCTCTGTCCTGTTCCAAAAGCTTGTTCTTTTCTAGTCCAAACTGCTTCATCAAGCTCAGCCACTGCAGAAAAGGGGTTAAGAGTCACCCTTAGTTATTTAATTTAGTATTGTTATATTTTTACTGCCACAGAAGAGGAGAGGCCATGGATACTAGGTGTGTGGGTGTTCGTGTGTGCCTCAGACAGCACAATGTTTTGCATTGTCCCTGATGTTACCGGTAGCACTAATAATAATCATAGCGCTCTCTCTCTCTCTCTCTCTCTCTCTCTCTCTCTCTCTCTGTGTGTGTGTGTGTGTGTGTGTACAATAGTAAGATACTTGACAGTGGCTACATTATAGATGCTTAGCCATAATAGACATTACTTGTTCCTTACAATGAATGGTCCCCTCCCCCTTGTTAACTTTCATAACTCTTTTGGAGATAGGTTCCTGATTTTAAATGCCAGTTAAACCTGGCATTAAAATGAATGGAGCAACCAAGACATTTGATTGATTTAAACCATGGCAAAAGCCTGTCTTAACTGTAAGTACTTTGAGTGCCATGAAGAAACCAGCAACAAATACTGTCGCATGGTTGTTGCCTTTAATGGCAACAGTTTCTGTCTCTGGAACACAGACATGCCATACTGAGATATTTATACTCTCTTAAATGTTAACCTTTTAAATTATGCTCTTCTTAATGCACTTATTAATAGGAAACTGGGAAAGTGTTCACATTAGAAATCAACACAGAAAATGTATCTACTCTCAGCAGCACTCATAATGAGAAGCATTTGCTCTGTCTTTAAATGACCACCAGTCTAATTCTTCCATTATCAGATGGCTTAATGCTGCAATCCTGCACACACTTACCTGGGAGTGTCACTGGCTCATTGTGTGGTGCTGAGTATATAGCTCTAGTATTGTTTCAATCAAAGGAGTAGCCAACTAGCTTAGGCGTGTTTGCCAGCTACAGCTGCTCCTTGATCAGAATGGCCTGGCTTCAGTTATCCATGTTCTGGTGATCTCTCTCTTCTGGACTACTGTAATGTGAAACTACATGGGGTTGCCCTTGAAGACAGTCCAGAGGCTACAGGTAGTGCAGAATGTGACTGCTAGGTTGCTAAACGAGGCAGCTCAATTTGACCATGTGTCACCACTCCTGAAAGCACTGCACTGGCTGCCAGTGAGCTCCTAGGCACAATTCAAAGCCCAAAACCGCACGGGGCCCAAGTGCCTAAAACAGGGGTCGGCAACCCGCGGCTCCGGAGCCGCATGCGGCTCTCTCACACCTTTGCCGCGGCTCCGGGCTCGTGGGCCGGGCCGGGGAATTTAAGGCGTTTCCCGCTTGTCTCCCACAAAAGTTATATCCCGGTTAATTCCCAGATCAAAGAAAGCAGTTCCTCTCCCTCCCCCCCTTCGGCTCCTTGCAGAGAAAAGCCCTGGAAACAAGCGAGTTGGAGCCTATCCTTTGCCGCTGAAGCCAGAGATCGGAGATAAGATAACACAGATTTCCCCTGCGCTGAGGCTAGCTTGGTTGTGGGGGAAGGGAGCTTTGCTCCATGTGCTCAGCCCTCTTTGTTTACCTTAGATTAAGTAATTACCACCTCAAAGGAAAAAGGCAAATACACTCTCTTTCTGTTCCGACAAGCTTTAGTATATTATTTTATAATTTCATCATACTTTCCTTGTTCCCAATAAACCTTGCATTTTGGTATTTCCTTTGTGTTGTTATAAGAATTTTAAGGTGTTTCTCTGCAAGAAGGGAGGAGGTGAAAACTTCCCATTTCCTTCAGAATTAAGTAATTACCATCTCTCTGTTCCAACAAGTTAAATGCCAGATTCCAAACCCAAAGGGTGTTCATTAACGGCTCCTCTTCATCCTGGAGAGAAGTGACTAGTGGGGTGCCACAGGGTTCTGTCTTGGGCCCAGTCTTATTCAACATCTTTATCAATGACTTGGATGATGGGCTTGAGGGCATCCTGATCAAGTTTGCAGATGACACCAAATTGGGAGGGGTGGCTAATACCCCAGAGGACAGGATCACACTTCAAAATGACCTCAACAGATTAGAGAACTGGACCAAAGCAAACAAGATTAAGTTTAACAGGGAGAAATGTAAAGTACTACACTTGGGCAAAAAAAATGAAAGGCACAAATACAGGATGGGTGACACCTGGCTTGAGAGCAGTACATGTGAAAAGGATCTAGGAGTCTTGGTAGACCACAAACTTGACATGAGTCAACAGTGTGATGCAGCAGCTAAAAAAGCCAATGCAATTCTGGGCTGCATCAATAGGAGTATAGCATCAAGATCAAGGGAAGTAATAGTACCACTGTATTCTGCTCTGGTCAGACCTCACCTGGAATACTGTGTCCAATTCTGGGCACCACAGTTCAAGAAGGATAATGACAAGCTGGAACGTGTCCAGAGGAGGGCAACCAAAATGGTCAAAGGCCTGGAAATGATGCCTTATGAGAAACGGCTTAGGGAGCTGAGTATGTTTAGCCTGGAGAAGAGAAGGTTAAGGGGTGATATGATAGCCATGTTCAAATATGTAAAAGGATGTCATAGAGGAGGGAGAAATGTTTTCTGCTGCTCCAGAGAAGCGGACACGGAGCAATGGATTTAAACTATAAGAAAGAAGATTCCACCTAAAGATTAGAAAGAACTTCCTGACAGTAAGAGCTGTTCGACAGTGGGATTTGCTGTCAAGGAGTGTGGTGGAGTCTCCTTCTTTGGAGGTCTTTAAGCAGAGGCTTGACAGCCATCTGTCAGGAATGCTTTGATGGTGTTTCCTGCTTGGCAGGGGGTTGGACTGGATGGCCCTTGGGGTCTCTTCCAACTGTATGATTCTATTATTACCGCGGCATGGACTGTCCCTGAGAATCGTAGACTGGTTTTGCGGCTCCCAGTGTTTTTTTTCTTCTTCGGAAACGGGTCCAAGTGGCTCTTTTTGTCTTAAAGGTTGCAGACCCCTGGCCTAAAACAACACCTCGCCCAATACTAATGGTCTCAGGTACTATGTTTGGCAGTGGAAGGCCTGTTGGTGGCAATGCTGCTAGGTGGTGCTCGGTTGGCATCGGCCCATGATTCTAAACAGGGCCACTACTGCCTGTGCCATGTGTTTCCATATATTAGAATGAGTCTCCTTACGCATGGTCTCCCTTTTTTCATCATTGCATCATATAGTCTGTCTAGCAACTTCAATAGAAAATCGGCTGGAAGGAGTGTGGCCAGCTAGGATAACTGCTGAGTTAACAAAGGCATGTGCTTGGCTCCACATGGCACTGTCTCAACAGACTATAATGATAAGTCTGTCATTGCTTTTGGTGTCCCAGCATAGCAGATGTAGCCCCATTGGCTTTGTTGCTGTAATACAGAAAGCTTCCTTTTTGTTCTGTAAGGAAATGGCAGCTGCTTTGCTTGCTGTTGTGGAGGTGAGGCCATTGCTTCCAGCTAGCCTCATGGAGTGGGTACAGGCTGCACACAAATTACACATGGCAAAGGCATAATGTGCCCTTCCCTTTCATCTCTTAGGCCCCCTCTGCACTATACATTTAACGCAGTATCATACCCCTTTATGCAGTTGTGCTTTCCCCCAGAGAATCCTGGGAACTTGAGTATGTTAAGCATGCTGTGAGAGACGGTAGGAGACCTCTATTCCCCTCACAGAGCTACAGCTCTCAGATTGTTAAACTACTGTGAGAAATTTAGCTCTGTGGGGGGGAATAGGGGTCTTCTCATAACTCAGCACCCACAACAAGCTGCACTTCCCAGGAGTCTTTGTGGGAAGCCATGACTGTTTAAAGTGGTGTGATACCTCTTTAAATGAACAGTGGTACCTCGGTTTACGAATTTAATCCGTTCCGGAAGTCCGTTCTTAAACCGAAACTGTTCTTAAACCGAGGCGTGCTTTCCCTAATGTGGCCTTCTGCCACCATTCGGCTTCTGTTCTTAGACCGAGGTAAAGTTTTCAAATCGGGACACTATTTCCGGTTTTGCGGAGTTTGTAAACCGAATTGTTCTTAAACAGGACTGTTCTTAAACTGAGGTACCAGTGTATAGTGTAAATGGAACCTCCGTACTTAGAAATGGGGCAAAAATTATTTGCCTGCACCACTGGTTGAATTAAAGTCCAGAACAAAAGCAGGGGCCATGTCCAAACACTCATGCATGCTCTATTTTATTATTCACTGCTTGCTAATGTGCTGTTGGGTTGGCATCTGTCTTATCAAGTGGCTGCGCCACATGATCTAAGAGGTGCACTCCACATATTTTTCAGGGAATGATGAGCAACTGCTTGATTGGAGAACTGTACACCAGAATCTTCTGGGATGCTGGAGGGAATCCCAGGAGAAATGGATCTGAACACATTCATTCATTTATTTTTCTTTTACAAAATTTATATACTGCTTACTAGAACAAAATACCTCTGGAGGGTTTACAATTAACAGTCTAAAAAGTCATTAAAACACCAATTAAAAAATACTAAAAAACAAATAACATTTAAAATTAAAATATAAAATAAACTCATTAATAAAATACTTATTGAAGCTATGTACCATGATAAAGTTAGATGTCTAGAAAGGCTTGCTTGGGGAAAAGGGGGTGGGGTTAGCCTGAAAAATACAGGAAAGGCACTTGCCTAATATCAAGGGGCAGTGAGTTCCACAGTGTAAGTGCTTCTTTGTTAGAATGTCTAAAAATGTTCCCACCACAACTGAGTTCTGGAGTTGCTTGTGTTCCTGCATATGGCACATGATTCACACAGCATTCTTTGAAGCTGAGGTACCCAACCAAATACAAATCTACATCAAACCATGGCAGTTTGTGAGTTAGCGGCACTTCTGCAATGCACAGTTAATACATCCATAGAGACCATTCCAGGAATTCAGATCTAGGAATGTTAATGTGCTCTCATTTCCATCTTATTCTGAATATTCACCAGCATCTGTTCTATGATTAATTAAAAGATTGAGATTTTGCAACACATGGCAGCAAGTTAATAAACAGTTTGTTTATGTACTTAGGGTATTCCTTTAATGGGAAATCTGTTTGCTGAACATCTCAAAAGACTTGAACATTCATTATCTGCATGAGAATCGACCATTTGCAGACACTTAGAATGGCTGGACAGGAAGGAAACTGAAGGTCAGGTAGTCCCAACATTTTCCCTCAGGCGGAAACCTCCAGACTCCTGCTGCCAACTAACTCATAGCCATATGTTATTGGGAGAGAAGAAATTCTGAGTCACTAGTCCATCTAACCGGAGGTAAAACTCCCTCCGAATAGCATCTCTTCTATTGGAACCTATGGGTTGTATCTGAATAAGTCAGAGAAGACTAATTGAAATCAGTGGACTTGAGTGAGACATCCTCTGATTAAGTCCTCTGGTTTTAGTGCGTCTACTACTCTGAGTATGACTTAGATAGAAACCCTGCACTTGAAACAGTAGCAATTCACAAGAAAAATAAGTACACAAACCCATCTTGTTCAGATTCTGGTTCAGATACCTGGGCCATGGTAGAACTGTCCTCATTTGCTTCAAGACCTCTTAGCCTGTAATATCACAGTCTTCTCATCATGCCAAAGGCACTCACACATGACAAATGGGTAAAGTATGCCCAGGGTACTAGCTTTACATCTTGGACTCCACTCTCATTTATTTATATATTTTGTGCAGAACAGGCCTGAAGCTCACCACAAAGCAGAATGCCTCAGGCCCACCTTCAGAAATGTTTCCACACCCACCAGAGGCTTATCTGTTCTTATTTCTTTATTTAGAATACTTATGCATCACAAAGTAGCAGAAAGTTCTCAAAGCAACTTACATAGTACTGGGTAGCAGAAATCCAGTAACTTCTAGAGGGCACCATGTCAGCTACCCCTGCCCTACGCTATGTCTACTCAAGGAACAGTTCTTCTCAAAACTTCACCACAATTGTCCCCACACAAAAATGGGACTTGATGGAGTTGCCCTCATCCCTTGTCAATGATGGTGGTTCTTGGCCTCAGTAGAAGAGCAAAGAACAAGACCTTTCCAGGAACAGGAACAATGTCTGGGTCTGGAGGACAAGGCTGCTCCTGCAACACTTCTTCTGGAGACTCTTGGATTGATGGCAGCTCTGGCCAGAATCTGGTGGCAACAGAACTCTCTCTCTCTGTGTCCTATGGCCACAAGTGTGCTGGATAAATGCAGTAAAAAAAGCTATTAAATGTTGTATACTTGTACTTTGATTCACTTAGCCCTATATATACTCAGACAAGTGTGAATTTGATAGATTTGGCATCAAATGAGATCTGAATTGAATTCCCCCCCACTTCCTGCCACCTGGCAGGGATGATGGGAGTTGTAATCCAGCAACATTTGGAGGACCACAGATTCCCCATTCCCGTGTTACAGTGAAAGAAAGACAGAGAGACCAACTGACTGCCCAAAAATAGAACAGGATCAATACCTGTTAAAAAGTTGAGGTAATTTTAATCTGTTTTAGTATGTTTTAAAGTGGATTTGTAATTTTTTTTTTCTTGAGTCTTCTGGGATTTTTGGGTTGTTGTTTTTTTACAATCAAGCAGTATATAAATTTAATGAAATAAGTAAATAAATTAATGCCATCAGTCCAAAGCTGCCCTTTATATTCAACTGTTATTAGTGCCTTCTTACCAAACATTATATAAAATGGGCATAATTCTGAGCCTTTAGGGCCATTTCCCAGCTCAGTCTCTGCAGTGCCTTCCTCAAGCTGCTCAACCAACCAGAAAATGAGCTGACAAGACTGAGGTACCTAAAACCATGCTGCTTGAGACAAAATTTGTGGCAGAAATGATTGCTGCTGGCAAGGCTAGGTATTTAAAGGATCCCTCCTGGGAAGACTGAACCAGCCGCCTTCACTGCGGCTTCTAGATTCCCTCCCCCTCTATCTATAGAGGTAGAGCTTCCTCATTCACGTCAATAGAGAAGACAGCTATCCATGCATAGGCACACATCTGTAGAGCAGTCCTCTGCTCAAGGATGTGAACACAAAGGCTACAAAATGTGTCCAGAACTCTAGATCAGGGAAATCATATAACCATGCAAATGCTTTGAGGCCAAGTCTCAGAATTTATGCTTAGACTTCAATGTATTTTTATACACTATAGCTTTTGCCCAACTGATATCCAGGTAGTGAAGATTTTCTAATTGATAGGTCTGTGGAGAGTATATTTCTAGATATGTGCTTGTGCTTTTCTAAATTTTATTTTGCAGAGTAGCATTTGATGTATCCCCAAATATCTGAAAGGCTATGGTCTTTCACAAAATGAAAAAAAGCAATGGCAATTGTATTCAGGAATAAAAATAATAGGTCTGTCAGCAAGATAAATGGAAGGGAGGAATGAAATTTAACATAAATGGAATCAAGAAAGAGCAAAGGTCACCCAAAGGGGAAATTTTATAGAGCATGTAATTCAAATCCAGTTATTGTAGCCCAAGGAAAACAATGAGGTGTCTTTATTAAACACTGGGATGAGTAAATCAGAGTATCTTCCACTGCCCCTGTTTATTTATCTCACTGCCAGGCCTGTGATGAAATTTGAGTGAGAAAATATGGACCTGGAATCATCTGAAAGTAAAATCTAAATGCATGCTGTCAAATGCATTTCCTTTCATGTTTATGTAGGCATGTGCATGTTTATAGCATCCCCCAGAGCAGGCAGAATTTAGGAAAGGCATGACAAGAGGAGCTGCTCAGTAAATATTTACTTACAAAGGTTCAGGAGCTCTTTTATTTCAGAATGACCTCTGGAAGTTGAGAAATGTTATTGTTGGGTAGCCTGACTCTCTTGTCAATTATGGCTCAATATTTCCAGCTTCCCACCTTCAGTTTTTAATCTCAATGACTTCTTGATACCCAATTTAGAAGGCCTCTTAAAGAGTTTTAAACCTGGAAGGGACACTCTGGGTTGTCTAGTCCAACCTTCCCTGGAGAAAAAGGATTCCCAACCTGTTTGTTCACCTGCTGAACTGCTGCTGCAATTAGGAATTTGAGGAGATGGAGAGAAGAGAGAAGCCAAAGAAAACTTAACTGAAGAAACCATGGATTAATAGATAGAAAGACCTACACTGTATCTATGTGAGTTAATTCACATGGTATGTCCTAGAACTATGATATTAGATAAGGATTCAAGAAACCAAGTTGTTGGTACATGCTATCAATAATTATAGCAGTACAAATATGATTCAATTGGAAATTCCAAATCCACCAAGAACGGAAATTTGATATTTTTATCCACTCTGTCATGGTGTTAGCATACAGATGTTGGTTGGTTCAACTTCAAAGTCTAGATAGAGGCTTCACATTTAGTAGTATTTGTTGTTGTATCCAAGCCATACAATAATAGATTAAGTGGTGTTTTGCATGCTCTGAAAGGCAAGTCATTAACCAATAGCTCCCTCCATGTATGGGTGACATGTGGATGCCATACTGGCACAGTTCCTGGCTGGAGGGTGGAGGTGGTGTTTTCAAGGACATTGTGGACACGTCAATATATTTTCTGCCATTTTAAAATGTTCTTGTGGTGAGTTTCCTGTTCTTCCAGCATGGCAGCAGTGTATCTCCATCCCCAGCATAATATGTGTATGGGATTGCTCTGCAAATTTTACAATTTTGCTTATTTTACATAAGCACATTTACCAGTTTACAGCATCTTTTCCTATTTTGTTAGCATGAAGAGGTAAAGAAGCTGTGCCTTCATAATTTGGAATTTATTTCCAGTTACAAGGGCTGGAAACTTTTAGGTTTAAGCCAGGGGTAGGGAACTTGTGGCCCTCCAAATCTTGATTAGTCCCAACCCATCAGTCCCAGACATCATGGCCAATGTGCAGTATAGCAACATCTGGAGGACCAAAAGTTCCTCATCCATCATTTTTAAGAAACCATAAAGCTGAGATTCTCAAAATTCTTCAACCCACTGTTTCTTTGTCTGTGCTCTCATAGAGTCACAGCACACACCAGAGTCCATTTTAATAACATGCCCTTCGCAATAGCACATCAGAACTATAAAATATAATTAGACTGCTATTACTTTTCAGTTTGGAGAAGGGCTTTCCCCCTTAATAATAAAATTACCTAGACATACAAGTATATCTGCACCTCATTACTGCATTTAAAGCTAGAGTTAGCAATTCATACCATTCAAAGATTAGTAAAAACTCTATGGCATAATTGAGCCAAATTCAATATTCTTTTAAGTCAGTGGATAGCTAATCCTCCAGATGTTGCTGAACTGCAACACCCATCATCCCTGACCATCGGCTACACTGGCTTGGGCTGATGGGAGTTGGAGTCCAACAACATCTAGAGGGCCACATATTAGCCACTCTTGATTTAAGGCTACAATCCAATTAACAGTTATATGGGAATAAGTTCCATTGAACTCAGTGCAGCGTACATCTCAATAGTCATGTATAGCATTGTATTGCAAGTCTTAACTGCAATGAGAGAGAAATAAGCATGTGCTTGTTACTTCCATTGTCATAAAGGAGATTTAAAAGTGCTTAACTTTGGCTGGACTGTGCCCTTATTGTGTAAGATTTGTGAATACAATGACTAGACATCTGTAATGGCTTGCGAGCCATGTGGTAAGCTGACTGCATTTTTTTTATTGTGTTCCACATTGTGTTCATCATGTCTGTGCAAAAGAAAACTTAAAATACTGGCAAACTATCCAGTCCTGGTTGCCTTACAAATGAACTGGACCTTTCACCTTTTAACCTTTCAAGGTGGAGCATATCTGAAAGAGAGAGGCTGAACTAATTTTAGATAAAGCACCCTTTAGTATGGAGAGCATGAAAAAAGACCGAAGGTTACCATTCAGCTCTGCACTATTAATCAGATAGTAATGGGTTTCTGTTTCCTTGTTTAATGAAAAAATTATACACTGCATTGAGGTACATGTTAAATATAGCAACATGTATTTTGAGAAAATGTAGAGGTGCCATTCAGAGCTATAATTCCCAGAATTCTTCTGGAAGAAGCAACACCTGTTAAAATTAGGTATATTCATCCCTGACTCTGATAGCATATTCAAAACTCAGAAAACATCAGATTACCTCTTAAAATTCTTAAGAAGTGGGAATGAGCTGTGTGACTTTTGCAAGGTGCCAAGCTGAGCTTGCAAAAATGCATTCCCCAAAGACACCAGGAACCCAGCTCTGCTTTGCATCTCATCAACTTATGCTAAAGACAAGAAAGGAGGCTGTGTACTGCTGGCTCGATTCAGACATAAGAGCAAATAGAGCTTGCTGTTTTTACAAATGAAAACCTCAAGCATCCATGATTTAAAGCTGCTTGTCTGCATTTGTTTTCTATCATTGAGGCACACAGCTGCTGTTCCAATTTGCAGAAAGCTCTGTAGGCAGAGTGCTGGCCATAACTATGGTTGTCAGACATCAGGCCAAACTATAGCTAGCATGCTTTGCAAACCAACTTCAGATTGTGTTTTCTGACTCTGGTATGCCAACCTATTGCAAGCTGTGGTTTGTCCATTCAGATAACTTGCCAAACCATAATTAAGCTTCCTTATCTGAGGTTTGAGGTGGTCTGAGTTGCCAGGTTGCTTCCAGGTAACCTGTTCTTAAAGCATTTATCCTGTTTGCATGTTGTTGGTCTATAAGGGGGGGGAGGGGAACCCATCAGGATAACTGCTTCCCATTAATCAATCATTATCTCATTCTTTCTATTGAATTTTCCCATCACATTCCTTATGAGAAAAAGGCTGATTTTAAAAAGTGGGTTTCTTACATAATATCGTATTTTGGTTTTACACTTTAATCCAATTTAATTGTGCAAACTTAGGTTTGCCAGTATGTGATTGAATCCCTCCCGCAAAACAGTGACAATCTGAAAGTGATCCTAGTGTGCCGGGAGCAGATCGGTCTCTGATCATCAGCCCTTACTCCCTGCACCAACACATCAATGCTCCACTCTTCCCTTTTCTTTTTTTCAGCACCCAATATACTCCCTAATCTTTTTAGCATTATTTGTTCTTATTACAGGGTTGGTAGGTTTGTGCAGAAATCTAGATTTCCTAATCCTTCTGCTGCTAGCTGTGAATGACAAGCAACAGAGTATGCAGTTGCAGCTACTGCTAGAGGCTGGACCAGCCCAGTAAAGTTGATCTATGGTTGTATGATTTTAAAAATTCATCTCCCAAACAGTAAATACACCAAATAAGATGAACAGTACTCTCTTAATATTTTTCAGTCTGTTAATATTTTGTTATCCCAGGCAACCTTTTGATCTGACTGGTTCTATAGCCCTTTTTTATTTCCTGGAGCTGACAGATGAGCCTATATATCACTTGCTTAGGGAGAAGCTGGGCTCAGCACTGCGGCTTGTAACTTAAGAGCAGCAGTTGTGATGGCGCAGTGAGCAGCAAGCTGCAGGATGTCATCAAAAAGAAGGCAAGGAACAAACACCATAAACAAGCAGATTATATATATATATATATATATATATATATATATATATATATATAATTAGCAAGCTTTACTCCTGCTAACTAGGCAGGTGAGCAATCAAATCCTTTATTCACATGCCAAAGCATGAAGTGCAATTTTCAATCATGCAGGGAACTGAGAAACATCAGGGAGTCCAATCCTATATCCACTTACCTGGAAGTAAGTCCCATTGAACTCATTGGGACTTACTCCTTGGAATAGACATGTATGGGATTGAGCTATAAAATGCTCTTCCCAGATGTTGCCATTGGAAGAGCTATAAAATGCTCTTCCCACTTTGCCGTTGTATAGTTCCAAAACGTAGAAGAATGTAAAAAACAAAAAGCTGCCCATGCATGTTCAGAAAACAATATTGAGACCAAAGGGTTAGATACAACTAAATAGTTGTGCAAGTAAACCCTAGCACAATGAGTCTGGCAACCAATGCAGCTGTTTTAAAACAGTGGTTATATGGGATCTACTGTTTTAATTATTGTAAAATTCCCTGATCTATTTGGGTGGTGAGTAGTATTAAGTAAAATATTCTAAATAAATTAAAGTAAATAAATCAAGTCTACAGGCATAGGAAATCCCACATCTGTGAGGCAGCCACAAAGAACATTTCTCTTAAGCATAATGCCGCAAAGTGGATTCTGTGCCCTTGATTGATCCTGGAGATAGTCAATGGGCACAGAAAAGTGAACGACTTCATGGTAAGTCAGAAATATAATCTAAAGAAGACGCAAAATATTGAATTGTACTTGGATTCCCTGGAAGGCAGAACACCAGTGCATATGCTGGGAAATGGGATTAAGGATACCCATACATGTACATTTTATGACAGAACAATTCCTTGTGGACTGGGAACTTTGGAGGCTTGGACAGCACCAGTGTTCTGGTGGCATCAAGACAAGATGTGCAGCTAATTGCAAATAGGGGATTTATTGTGCTTATTTAGCACATGGTAGCATCAGCAAGCCATACAAGCACTGTCACCTGCAATGTCCCATTAAATGAATGAAATTTTAGTTGTATTGTGAAATCAATTCAAGATGCTTCATAGAAAGCAATTCATAAATGAAATAAAAAAAAATATAATCTAAGAGGTGTCATTGTCTAGATTGTGGAGATTGGCATGTAAAACCCTTTCTTATTCTCATTTTCAGATTCCTGGATTTAGAGCTAAACCACTCAACTAGTAGTACAGAACTTGTCTAGTTGTAGCCTGGCAAAAAGTCCATTACTGTTGTTGGAAATTTGATCTTTGTTACTGTTTAAACAGTAATGCTATTTTTGTAAGACGACACCATCTAATACTCAACTTCACTAATATTCTTTTTTGATAAACATCTTTCCCCCCTTTTGTTTATTTGAGGAAATTGCTGGATATATCCACCAGTTGAATATCTCACTAGAGATTCATTTCAAGAACCGAAAAATAATATAATAAATTAACTGCCCAAAATCTGCAGCATACTATATCTTATGGGAAGAAATTGTTAAATAGAAACCAATAATTCAGCTTGGATGAGAAATGGAATTTTATTTGCATTTTAATGAGAAACTACCTAATTTGCTCTTTTCAAACCAATATGTGACCTGAAAAACAGCTATCCTTCAAATTTGCACTTCTCTGAATTTTGCAATGTAGCTAAATATGGGTTGCATGCTAAGGAGATGGTTGGGGAACAGAACTATCTCCACTTCTCCACCCACCACGTCCACTAAATCTGCTCCGGGGTTTTCCCCAACCAACTAGAGTAGATGATGTGGGTGAAGAGAGGGGTGAAATCCTTTTGTGCTAGCAAAAAAAAAAAAAAAAAAATGTAGTTGAATACCATCCCCCCCATATACGAATATGTGTACATTAAGAGAAAGTGTGCAAAAATGTATACATTTTTGTATACATTTGTATACAATGTATACAAAAATGTATTATATTATGGGAAGTTGCTCACATATATTAGTAAAAAAATGCATACAACAACGCATATTAGGAGAAATTTGCACTAAAATGCTGGTACATTTCCATGAAACATTTTTTTAAAGCATATTGCTGCAGACTGTGGAAACTGAATTTATGATTCAAAAAAGAAACTGAGAGAAAGCAAAATGGACAGGTTCATCCATCCCTCACCATAATATATAGGTGAAATAAATTAAGTGCTCAGTTAAGTCCAGTAGCAGCTCATCATTGCAAGAACACTTGCTCACAAACAGCCAGAAAGGCAACCAATCTGCAAATTAGAAGATTCAGCAGAAATGGGAAACTGATGTTTTGCTGTAATCCGTCCGACTTGTTCTGCATCCAAATCCAGAAGGCACTAACACCCTTCACTGAACTTTCGCAGGCTATTAGTTGTTAGGCAAGCAAATTGCCTTGGATCATCTGCATTAAGTGACAGAAAAACATATATATCAAGATCAAAGATAATCAGCATACATCTGGTTATTATTTGTAAGGACTTAACTGTAAGTTTTTAATGATTAATTTATCTGGCATCTAATGCCTTAATAGATCATGAGAAACATCAAGGGAGGAATGTGGTAGTGCATTTTTAAAGTCTCTTTCTATGTCTCTGAATGATAATAGGCATGGAAGCTATCATTAGTCTTTTTTAGATGATGGCTCCTTTAGGAATCTCCTATGTGTTACCTTTTAGAAGGAAGGTCAGACAACCCCCACCCCCTGGGAGTCCCCTGCAGGATACAATGAACACAACCTGAAACTGTATGGAAATGGCTAAATTATCTTTAGGGAGACCTTGGTCTCTCCCATCAATCAGACCCTTCTGAGCCAGTAAAACAGATAAGCATCCTGCTGGCAAGAGTGTTACTATCCATATGTTTGTCGGGACTGTCAGTACAGATTCATCAATGAAAAAGAAAGCCATCTTACTTGCCTAAAGAAAACAAAATGTCTATCAATAGACACAAGAGCATGTGTGCGATTTAGTTTAGCACGAACTACAACATTGATGTGATAGAATAAACCCAGGCGGTGGGGGGGGGGGAGAGAGAACCAGTGCAGAAACAGTGCAGCCACTACACAGATACCAACACGGAAAGCTGAAAGTTAAAAAAATCACCAAAAAGGAAAGGGTTAATGTAGTGGCAGCAAAGGAAATGAAGGTGCATCCTCCATGTGTAGTTACTTACGTCCTACAACAGCAGGGGATATCGCTGGAGATTAAATATTCTCATTTAACAAGGACACAAAATGCATGGTTGAGGTGGAATGATGAAGATTCATGTCAAATATCAGGATTAGACAATGTGCTTACCTGCAGATGTTGTTGGACTACAAGTCCCATCAGCCCCAACCGGCATGGTTAAGGGCTAGGGATGATGGGAGATGTGGTCTAATAATACCTGCTGGGCACCAAGTTGGGTATCCTTGCCATATATTTTCCCTTGGGGCTCCAGCAGCTCCACTTGAATCAATGATCTCATACAGATGACAAAACTACATCAGGATAAACTCTCTCATTCTTGGGCTGCTAAGACATCTGTATCACCCTGCCTAGTTTTAAGGAGGATTTTTAAAACCACACTTCAGGTGAAGATACATGACAGAATGAATCATAGACTATATGACAAAATTGTCATTGGTATGCATCCTCTCTCAGAAAAATGTTAAGGGGAGACATTCTGAGAGTCTCACTAGGATTGTTGTTTTACCTCAGTTGATACATGTGGGAGGGTGACAGATCTAATAAGGGGAATAGCTCTTAGCATAGAACTTCAATAGCAATCTTGTAGAAACTAGAAGTATTCTTTCTCTGAAGTCTTTATGGTTGTTTCTTGATGCCCATCAGAGATATGCACACCCAAAGAAGAGATATGGGATGGACAAAGTGAGATAATTTATGCAGTCTCCTCCATGTGATATGCTGCACTGTTAAAAGCATTGCCACCAAAGACTCCATAACATCATAACAATTTTCCATTAAATTTTTGCTGGTAATGGAGGAAAGATTTCGACTATGTTAGGCATGGTACTCTTCCAGCACCATTGCAACCAACAGGATATGTGTTGATAGGTACAGCAGAAGCAAAATCAACTTCTATGGTTTGCTGAGCAAGTTCAGAAAATGATTTACCAGCTGGTAACTTACCATGGTGGCGCTGTGGGTTAAACCACAGAGCCTAGGGCTTGCCGATCAGAAGGTCGGTGGTTCGAATCCCCACCACGGGGTGAGCTCCCGTTGCTCGGTCCCAGCTCCTGCCCACCTAGCAGTTCGAAAGCACGTCAAAGTGCAAGTAGATAAATAGGTACCGCTCCGGCGGGAAAGTAAACGGCGTTTCCGTGCGCTGCTCTGGTTCGCTGTGTGAAAACCTGATGCTATTGGTTACGTGTCCGAACTAGGACACAAACATCTAGATGACTAAGAAGTTACATGCATACCATGGTAAGTTAAAGGTAAAGGGACCCCTGACCATTAGGTCCAGTTGTGTCCGACTCTGGGGTTGCGGCGCTCATCTCGCTTTATTGGCCGAGAGCCGGCGTACAGCTTCCAGGTCATGTGGCCAGCATGACAAAGCTGCTTCTGGCGAATCAGAGCAGCGCACGGAAACGCCGTTTACCTTCCCGCCAGAGCGGTTCCTATTTATCTACTTGCACTTTGACGTGCTTTCGAACTGCTAGGTGGGCAGGAGCTGGGACCAAGCAACGGGAGCTCACCCCGTCGCAGGGATTTGAACCGCTGACCTTCTGATCAGCAAGCCCTAGGCTCTGTGGTTTAACCCACAGCACCACCTGGGTCCCTGTCCTTGAGTATGTAATTAGCATTAATAAGAAGGATAGCATTATGATTAGAAACCAGCAGCAAGATTGCTTTGCATGTTCATTGAAAAACCATAAAAATATATATCTTCTTTCTGTAGAAATTAGAAACTTTTGAAAAGAAGCACATTTCCAAACAATTCAATGGAGTGAAGAGTAAGCATGCAACCAAAAACTACATTTTTTTAAAAAATGTAAGTATGACAACACTATATATGGGCTTAAACATACACCTGTTTCTGCCTTTCATTTGGTAATCACTGTATATAAATTTTATACACCATGAAGAACTTTATTCGCGTCCTATGGTGTGGAAATTGAAAGAAAAACACTTAAAATTAATTACCTTTTAAAAAGTGATTTTGGTTTATCACTAACACCAAGAGAATTTATGCACGCATTGTAAAACTTATGTGAAATACAGTCATGAAATATGAGTTAAGCAAAAGGAGACTGGGCTCTGCAGTGTTCTTACGATGTGGGAAGCAAATTAACTGCTCACCGCTTCAATCAACACGATCTTACGAGACTGAAACGGAGACTGTACCCACTTACAAGCAGCCGATTGCTCTTTGGTGACTCAGAAAGAGACATAGAGTCATGCAATCCTTTGTCTAAATTCACTTGTTAAAGTTCCATGCACAACCTAAATCCAGCTGCAACTTTTAAATCACAAATGTCTCTGTAGCAGACATTTATAGAACCAGGAAGGTGCAAAAATATGGTCAGTGCAAAAATAAAAAGGTTTTCTTATGAAACATCCAGTGCAAACTGTCACATATTAAGTGAGGCCTACCAGAACCTCTCATGAACCTTGGTCATGTGTACCTTGCGGAGACTGAGCAGGAACTACAGCAGGTAACATAACACCTGGAAGCAGGCTTTTTGAGATACATGCATGTACTATATCTTTAAAGCACATCCAAAATACATTCTTTCCCTCAAAGAATTCTGGGCACTGTAGCTTAGCTCTCACAGAATTACAATCCCCAGAAACCCTCAACCAACTACACAACCCAGAATTCTTTGAGAGAAAGGATGTGCTTTAGATGTGCTTTCAAAGTATAGTGTGTACATGGCCCTGGAGCAGACATAATGTAATGAATATTCACTGTGGAAACTATAGGAACTATAGAGCTTAAGGAAAAATATTAAGACTTCACCATACTGGTACCCTTCAGATGTTTTTGGATTACCACTCCCATCAGTCTGATTAATAGGAGTTGTGGTCAAAAACATAGAGGATAGCAAGTTGGCATAGGCTATATTAACTACCCCCTAGTAACAAGTTCCAAATCTTCTTCTGAGGCTAGTAGCTCCTTTTCACTTCTTCCTTGTCATTGCATGGCTCACTGAAGCAAGCAAGCCAGTTTTCCAATCCTGCTCACTTCTCAAGGCCCAGTCTTTGCAGCACACCAGATTTCCATTCCTTGGCTATCCATCCCTACACTCCCTGGACTCTGTACTGTTCTGCCATTGGAGACTCCTTTATAACAAGAAAGGATCATTGCTGGCACAAACATGAAAAAGCACAATTGCCAAATGTGACTATATGCTGTGCCATTCAGTATCTTATTCTTTATAATTATCATTGCTACATGAATTGTTGCTAACGGCTACCCAGGCTACCCACAGTCAGTGCCACCTGAACTCCAACCTGAGATCAATACATATTGATCTGATCCTTAACTACATTAATTTTGCTTTAGAAATTTAGGGAGGTGATAAGCAAAGTGTGATGTTAATTGCAGAAAGTGCATTACAGTTGGCCTTTTTTTATAGGCGTCTGTGTGTCAGAGTCCCCCCCCCCCATTATGCGGAGCTAATTTGCATGTAAACATGGGGAATACGATTGTTTCCTTAACGTTACATATTATATCTGTAACTTCTACAAAGTATACATGAAGGAAGCACTAGAAGGTGCAAGGAAATGATGGGCCTCCCAAATTCATGTTTCATCTAAACACTAATGCAAAGGTAAGGGACAACTGATAGAGAATAACCATTGAACAATGCTGGTGATCTGTATGCCACAAGGACCGACACCCTCTTCAGTGAAGCCCTGATACCTTTGCTTGACTAAAAGCTGCAGGGTAGTTATCCGTGTAGGCTACCTCATGCCATGTGGACAATTGTTTTTAAAGCCCTACTTAATTTATTTTGAATGAAGAAGAAAGAAAGCATCTGTAAAATGCCTCTAACATCCCTTTGTTTTTGCCAGCTCTGGTAACAGCCAGACTTTTATTACACTTTCCAGAACTGCTTGTGTTTGAGGTGAGAACATGCATGGAAAAAGAATATGAGCCTGTAATTTTTTTAAAGCTATAATAAGCACTTGAAAATGAGGACATATAATGGATGTGACAGTTCATCCATAATTATTGCAGTGTCCCTGTTGCACAGCTGTAATATAGAAAAAAGGAATGGTCTGAAAAGAACCAGATGCAGACAGTGTTCAGGATTATGTCTCGGTTCCAGAAAAAAGGCATGGATCTTTAATAACACAATTTGTGCTGAAAGCCACCAGTGGCTTGAAAACCAAAGTGGTTCTCAGACCATTGGCTACACAGGGGCAGGGGCAAAGGAGGAGATGTTTTCTGCATTCTGTAAATTATCCTGCACTGATAATCAGCCCATCTTCAGGCCACTGATTGACAAGGCAAGGTGAAAGTTTGCCTGTACTTTGTCAATATTACACTTTTCCTTGAGAACAGGAAATAATTAATAGGAACAGGAATGCTTAGTGCAACGACCTATGGAAGAATGTGCATGATAACCCCGTGAACTATGACACAATGCACAGTAGAAAGCACCGAATTAATGCCAAATTCCTGCCTATTTTTTCCCTTTCTTGGGACAAGTAAGCAAAAAGCTCAAAAATCATGGAAATGTTCCACAGAAGAATTTGAGTAGGCAGCTGAGCGTTCTGACTGCCACTTAGGCTAACCGCAGAGCCCTCCAGAGGCTAATGTGAATGTGAAGGGTAGGCACAATACTCAAGTTTAAACTTTAATTTTCACTTTTTTTAAAAAAAAAGCCATTCCTGTCATACTCCAAAGAAATGCCAGGCAAAAGTCAACTTGCTGGATCAGGAATGAATTCTTAATCATAAGAAAGAAACGCTGCTCAGTGAGTGGATACATACTGTATATACTGGTACTTTGGGTTTCTTCAAATGTGATTGGCCAAACTTTTAAATAGAACAGATCATTTGGCAGAAGGTAATAAAAGAGTTAAAATAAAATCATCCCACATGTACTCCAAATGGCGCTTTGAGTGCTCTTCTCTCTGCTACATATGAAGCATTATCAATTATTTGCTTTGGATGTCTTGTACACTTTTGCTCAAGACTTTATCTGATCCATAAGATTAGAGCCTATAGTGCTGAGTTCCTGTTTTTACCTCTGGTTTTATTATATTGTTTCACTATTTTATGTTGATTTTTATTGTTTGTGCACCACCTAAAGAACTGTAAAATGTTAAGGAGTTGATAAATACTTTTCAACAAAAATAAATAAATAAACGCAGTGCTTTTTTCCTTAAAAAATGTTTAGGGGTACTCTCATTTTGACTCAAGAAAATCACCATTTTATAGTTCAAGTCGGGGGAAATAAATACAGTAAATGGACAAAAGTACAAAGATTCACAAAACGTTTAGGGGTATGCTTCCCCCTGCCTCCCCCCAGAAAAAAAAGCACTGAATAAACGTATTGCAAATGGGACATTTACATTTCCCTCAGCAAAGAACTGAGTGTGCACCAAGATGGCATAGTTTGGTCACTTATCCCTGTCAACTGAGCAGACCAGGTAGGCACGGGAAATAGCTTGTTATCAATTTTGGTGTGAATTTACAAAAATATTAAAGTTCCTTGAATCCAAGTCTGGGCTCGTTATAAATTCAAGTATGACAATCTTGCTCAATTTGTTTTAAAAACTAAACAACTTTGAGTTTGGGTGGCATCACTAGTATAAAGGAATACTGCTGTCAATGCATATTCATGCTTCTCAAATGAAACAGAAATAATGGGCAATATTCAACTAAATGATTGCACAGGTGTAAGAGATTCTACTTGTGCAGTATTCTTAATTTTATTATTTATTATTATTTATTAAATGTATATACCACCCTGCACCCACAGGTCTCAGGGCGGTTCACAGGATAAAATCACAATATAAAAACACAGGATACATCATCTCATCATTTCCCCACTCTTCTCCCCTTGCACATGCCCCATAGCATTTCCAAATCTGTTCCAGAAGGTAGGAGGAACCCCTAGAACAGATTTAGGGAGGAGAGAACATTCCACATTACAAGGAAAAATCTTTGTGCTGACAGAAGGCTGACCTTAGTGGTACATTCGAATTCAACCCAGTAAAATCCATTCCAATACTTTCTGAAAAAGTATAGACTGAATTCAAACTTTGTAGCTTCCTGTTAAAATAATACTACAGGGGTTCCACTTGTGAGAAAGAATGAGGACAATTCCAGCTTTCTAGTACTGTCTGTTGATAATCACACAAAATTATAGAAATAATTATCTTTATTTAGATTTCTTTGGGGAGTTTAAAAATGGTTTGACTTTTTTAAAAAGCTATTACACATCACTAGGAAGTGTTCTGTTTGCATAGCATTTTACTATTCTCTATTTATTTCCTTTTTATGCACTTTTGGGAGCTAAGGTACCTTTAGAAAAAATATTTGTTATAGTGAAATGACATTTAGTTTTTCAAAAATAATGTTTGCAAATTAATTATATTTCCTCTTAACATTTGCAGTAAAGTTCACCCTCCATAATGAAGGTATAGACCAAGACTCATTCGATTTTTTAAATTAGCGTTCTCTGCTCAGGGACAGAGCCAATGCTCTGCATTCAGAAGGTCTCAGGTTCAATATATCCAGCTAAAATCTGGGAGCAGAACTTAGAAAATTCACCATATGAGACCTTGAAAAACTGTACCCCTTGGCAGTAGATAGCACTAGGCTAGGTAGACTTTGTATATGCAGTAAAGATTCCTTAAGAAAACATGGTCTTATGAGGTGGGCTCAGCAATGTAAGTGTATCTTTCAAGCTCATCATAAGCCCTATTTGGGTGTGCAGCTTAAATGTAAATCCTAGATGTGAGTAGGGATGTGTGAGTTCCACCCTGCTCTCCCTTCAGGAGTTTAGGGTGAAGTCTGAAGCGACGAGCTTCATCATGCTTGTGAAGGCTTCCCCATGGGTTTAAGAGCCCAATTTTGTAGGACTTTAAATGGTTCTCCATTGAGTAGAGGAGGCACCCCTCTTCAAGCTTGGCTTTCCAACTTGTGGAGGGTGGCAGGGAGAGTGGCCTAAAGGGGAGAGCAGCATGTATACATGCAACTCATTCAAACACACATTCTTCCTCTTCTACTTTACCTGCTTCCGTGAACTGGTCTTTGACCGTAATAATAAATTATAATAAATTATTACTATTATTACTTGTTTCCTTGTGTGTCAGAGTTGTAAGTACTTTAGAACAGTGACCTGTTTTTGTTGTTGTTCTGTTTTGCTATTGAGCAAATGAATGGCACAATTGTTGTGAAGCTGGGGGGGGGGGTGATTAACAAAATCAACCCTCCTGGCAAACTGGGAATATCCCCTCACTCAGTGCTTTTTTCTAAAAAAAAATGTTTAGGGGTATGCGTCCCCTTAGGAAAAAAAGCACTGCCCTCACTCACTCAAGTTTAGAACATTCCACCATTCTTCAGCAGAGTTTCTTTTTCTTTGAGAAAAATAAGTGGCTCACGTAAATGCAAACTAAGCTTTAATAATACAGAAAACTGTAACAAAATAACATAATGACTGAGAGAAACTAAATACAACAACATGAGGCAAGTCTGAGGCAAGAAACAAGAAGAGGCAGTTGGTCCCTCTTAACTGACATCCATCCTAAACACACTGAGGATGATTCCGGAGCAAAACACACAAGCCCCGCCCACCAGATATCAAGCACTCTACTATTCAAATTAGGCCCCAGTGTTTTTCTTACAACAATAGTATGGATAGTGTGATGATGAGATGATGGTGATAATGACAACAGCCATAACAATAATAAACCCATTCCATTTTATCCCATACAAATGAATGGCACAACCTGCCATTGTGGGATGGAGTGAACCTGTCACCCTGCCTCAGTCTCCAGATATTCTGGCCTTTGGTCTTTATTGCAGAAAAAGGTATGAATGTAATATCTCTCCACCTGCCCCCAACTCATAAATAAATATTATATTATATTATTACATTACATTACATTACATTACATTACATTACATTACATTACATTACTGATAGATAAATAGATTTAGATTTAGATATGTTGGTTGAAGTGAAAGTGCTTTTTAAAAAAACTCCTGAAATTTAGAAAATAATAAGCCACACTGTATATTCTTAGAGAAATGCATTGTCTCTCTTGCATTGCAATCCCTCCCCCTGTTAAACTTATATTGCTTCCTCAGACTACCCTTGTTGACACAATGAAAATAATCATTTGTTCCAAGGGGGAGAAATTATTTCAGGAAGCCTAAGCAGTGCCTATAAATTTAACACAGTCCATTATCATGTTCACATCCTACAAAAATGTAGGTGATCCATCAGGACACATCACCAACTTTTCCAGCAGAAAAAACCCTGGCTACACGTGAAGGTTATCTTCTGATCAAAGCCTAGGTCTGCATAATAAAACATGACATGCAAAGGGAGGGGGAATGAAAGGGAAGGAGGATGGGGCAGAGGGCGGGGGGGGGTGGCAGATGAGAGAGGGAGGAAAAGACAGATGCTGACGGCTGGCTCTTGCCATCCACTCAGTCATCTTTTAATTCTAACCGTTTGGTTTAAAACAGACAACAGGACTGATTGCTATTGTTTTACTGATTAACTATTCTCTCCTTTTCTCCCCCAAAAGGGATCCTGGCAAAGTCTGCTTAGTAAATATTGACACCTGTAAACCAAGCTGCCTGGCTTGGTTTTGGCTCTTTGGTTCTCTTCCCATCTGTTGCCTGAGAATTTTAAGTAAACTATTGCTCTCTTTTCATTGAACACTGTAAAAAAAAAGGGGGGGGGAATCTATCCTGAAGCTAATCCAAGAGACACATGGCTCTAGAGAGAGGCCTTGTAGGAACTGAAGGGAAAATATAGCACATGTAAAATGCATATCTCACTGGCGCTTCTGCCGGGCTCTTCTTTTTGTTAGCAGAATGCCAGTGTAATCTGCTTAGCTACTGAGCAGAGCTTTCTTCCCCCTTCCCCCCTGAGATCACCCTGACCACGATCAAAGTCCAAACACATTCCCGGCAAACTCTATTGTTCCCAAGAGTGGGATTAATGACTAATTATGTCAGGTCACTCATCCAGATGGCCTCTCAGATGTTCCTTTGTCATTGCCTGACCTTCCATATGCCCCTTTGACCTTGAGGTTTATTGCCATGGCAACGTGAAGCCTCAGTTTCCTTGTTGAGAGTGCCAAGGAGTGGCCAAAAGGGGGGATGTGGGATAATCTGGCCACACTTTGTATTCTGCCTCCATCTCACGCCTTGTTAAATCCAATGAATAGATAAAAAATGCTATCTGATCCCAGCTGAGTGATGACCGTGGTCATGAGTCTATGTTACATGCTATGTTTTTTAAATTAGCAGGCAGCTTTGTACATGGAAACGTGCATTTAATTTGAAGAACATCAATCGCCATAATGTGATCTTTTTATCTCATTAATGTTAAGCAAGGGTAATAGAATGGAATTACAAAATATCACTGTGAAAGGAATACAATTCAGAGAATTATAGATATCCCCTATTAAAGCCCTAGAGATGTTTAGATAAGTCTACTTCTTCAGTTTCATAAATTAAAGATTCTCCACTACCTCCCCTCCCACCCACTCCCAAAGTTTAAATTCTAGCCTAAGATGTTGATCTTATGCTGGAGAAGGATTTCAGAGTGGCTAATGCAACGAAGAAATGTCCTAAAAGTACCAAATAAATACAGAAAAATACAGAAAGAAAGTGAATCATGGACTCAATTGAATCAAAAGAGGTTGGCCATCCACTTTGGATGTGATGTGTTTTGCCTTCCAAGGGAAATTCTGGACAAGACCCAGGTCCTCATAGTGAGCTGTCAGCCACATATAGCAATCCAATTAATCCTGTTATTACTTCATCCATAGAATGCCATGAAATGATTATTCCACATCTTGGTAAGGCTTCTTAAAATTCTGCTAAAATAGGCAAATATTTATTAAAATTCTTACTTCACTCAAACCTTACTCTCCTGCAGGCCTTATACAGATGATCTCTGCTAATGACATTTTTTACCCTGACTGCAACTTGCCTATATAACTTACACATCCAAACATTTTCAATATTTAGGCTGCTTTACACTAAATGTCCACACAAGTTTATCCACAGTAAATCAAGGACTGCATCAGTGAGTTTCCTTTCCCACCTTCATTTAATTAATCGTCTTGCCATGTTGCTTTTGCTTGTATTGTGTTTATTATCGAGTCAGATGGAAGCAGAACCAAAGGGAGCATACTCTGTCACCTGCCAGGACACCAAGGGCCACTGGGAGGCTGACCCCCTGCCTACTAGGAAGAACTTCATGGCAAGGAAGAAAACCAATCTTACCCCATCCAGCTGCTCCAATGCTTGCTTTTATCCTCCCACCCAGTTCCTTTTCCTTTTGTGTTATGTCTATTAGATTGTGACCTGTGAGATAGAAAAATTTGGATGCTTTATTAGTGTTGCACAGCAGCAGCAATTGTTTTGTGACATTCTTCCTTTTCGTTGCTTGTATTTATTTCAAAATGAATGTATTTTGAACTTACACTTTATTTCAAAATAGCATACTATGTTTCTAAAACAAGTAAAACCGCAGAGGGAAACAAATCGGGGGGAGGGGGGAGAGAGAGAATGTGAAATGAAGGAAAAAAAAACCAGATTTCCCAAAGTACTTGGATCCTATAATCACATTAGAAAAAATAAACACAGCTATCAAAGTTTTCTGAGCCCATGGGAGAAGGTAGGTAAAGATTCAAGCCTCCTGCTTTAAGTGTGTCTAAAAGAGAAGAGAGCTATGAATGTTCTGTACTGTACATTGCCACAATTCAGTTTAGGCAACCCACAGTGCCTTGTAGATGATAGACAGGCTGTGATCTGCACTTGCTGAAGAATGGTTGATGCTGCTGGTTCTCCCAGCAGTAATCACATGTTAAAACTAAAGCAGGAAAGTGCAGAGACCACATTCAAGCCCCATATGTCATGGAATCCATGCACCCTCCAACATTTCTCTGATGAAAATAGGAACATCTCATTCCATAATGACTATCTTCCTATTTATATCCCACACATCTTACTGGGTTGCCCCAGCCACTCTGGGCAGCTTCCAACATATATAAAAACATAATAAAACATTAAACATTAAATAAACTTCCCTATACAGGATTGCCTTCAGGCAGCTCAGGGGTCAGATAACTCTATACCCTCCAACATTTCTCCAATGAAAATAGGGACATCCCAAGGAAAAGTGAGACATTACAGAATCAAATCAGAATATGGGATGGCTTCTCTAAATCAGGGACGTCCCTGGAAAATAGGGACATTTGGAGGGTCTGCAAGCCTGATCTGGCATGAAGATAACTGGGTGACCTTCCATCTCCTAGCCTAACTTACCTCACAGTTGAGGATGAAATGAGGAGGGAAGAACCATGTATGTCACTTTGAGCTTTGAGGAAAAAGTGGTATATAAATGTAATAAATAAATAAAAGAATGTAAGCCCTATTACCATAAGGGTCTTGGACACTATGAACTTTTGCTGAATCAGGTCAAAAATGTATAGCTGAACACCATCTGCATCCATAAAAACCTTTCATTCCCTTAACAAGTTGCTCTGATCCAGCCATTCTTATGAGTTCAGTAGCTCCAGCCCTGTGGAGACATCTGATTGCTTGTCCAGATCTGCCCTAGCAGTTTCTAGTCCCACCCCACTTCTTAACTTTATTTTTGAGTCTCTAAAAATACAAATAACACACAATTACCAATTTACACACACACACACACACACACACACACACACACACACACACCAGAAATATTCCATGCATATACAGTGTAAATAATACAGTCAAGGAGGTAAATAGTTTAGAACTGATTGCTTCAGCTAGGTGTCTACTGGGGCATACAAATCCCATTTATTTATTTAAAACATTTTTATGCATGCCACTCAAGATGTGAGTAAATCTCATTGAACTCAGGGGGACTAAGTTCCAAGTAAATCTGCACCAGCTTAGGCTACTAGATTGTTAATGGAAATGGTGCAAGAACCTTATCTGAAATGAGGCACACGCGTTCTACGAAGCAAAGTTTCTAGAACAGTCACTTCCTAAGCTGCTGGTGGGGGATTGACGCGTGCCAAACTGTAGTGTACCTGTATCTCAGCATAAGTCAAAGTGAAAAGAAAAAGGGAAATAAAATAAATAAATAAATAAATAAATAAATCTATTTTTATCTTTAAAATCTGCATATGATTTTGAAAGTTAACTACACATTAGAATAAGTGAGGTATTATTACCCCAGACTGTCAGTGCATTAAGGCATATTTCCAAGGTATTTGATCAAAGGACTGGGGAGTTTCATGTCAGCTGTTTTGAAGTATATGGCATACATAAAGCTTATCTAAGAATTTTATGCACTTAACAATTCTGGAAATTTGCTTGGCATGTTCAGATAAGCTCAAAAGATCTCTGGCTGATGTGGTCCATGCCCTTTGATGTCTGCTAATCTCTATGATTTTTATTTTTTTATGAAGTACTAATTGTGAAGAATGGTACCTTTAACTTGTACGTGCTCTAACCAGTTCCAAGAAGCTGGGTGGGTATATTGGAATGAATCTTCAGAAGCAGAAACTCATTCCCAGCAAGAATACCGTGTTTTCCAGCTGGTTGTGGGGGAAAGCATTGGTCATTAACATACTGGTAATTATTTTAAGTATATGCCCATTTCAAATTACCTTCTGACTAAACAGAGCCTGCATGCAACGAAAGTGCATGTGGCCAAGAATAAAATGGAAAGAAAACTGTGAACAAGACCAAGCAGCTCCAAATCTAAGTGGAGATTTTCCTGGCTGTCGTACATAAAAGGGCATCGCTGAAAGATGCTGACATTGGAAGATGTGCAGGGGAAGATGTGCATTGATGGCTGCAAGCCACATCAACACCATACATTTAAAGCGCTCCTATGGCACTTTAACAGTCGTGGTTTTCCCCAAAGAATCCTGGGAACTGTAGTTTGTTAAGCATGCTGACCTCAAACATCTACAAGTCCCAGCACCCTTAACAAACGGTATTTATTTATTTTGGTCAATAACCATTTGAGAAGGAGGGAAGAAAACAAAATACCTAAAACACAGTATGATACATTAAATACAAGATTAAATATAAATATAAAACAGTGGGAAATATAAAGTAATTACAGTCGTACCTTGGATTTCAAACAGCTTAGTTCACAAACAACTTGGAACTCGGATGTCGCAAACCTGGAAGTAGGTGTACCAGTTTGCAAACTTTGTCTCGGAAGCCTAACATCTGGTGCGACTTCCATGGCTTCTGATTGGCTGCAGGACGCTCCCACAGCCAATCGGAAGCTGTGCCTTGGTTTCCGAATGTTTCATTATTTGAACGGACTTCCAGAGAGCATTTTGTTTGAAAACCAAGGTACGACTATACATTAAAATGATGAGGAATAGCTTAAGGTCTTTTAAAGTTAGGACAATTTTTAAAGTTAGGAGCCGTCTCCTGAGATTACAGCCAAGGTAGCTAGCTTTTGTGCGGCAGCAATAACTTGTTGGCGCAGGATCTTGCCCTAACTTAGCAAACAAATGTTCTGGGGGTAAGAGTATTTTAAATGTAGTGTGAGGATGTGACCCTGGGTGTACAGGGACACTATGTGACCAAATACCGGGAGAGAGGTATTGCCCTTATGCTCTCCCTGTGGGCTTCCCTGAAGCAGCTGACTGGTCACAGTAGGAAACACTGTGGGCTGCTGAATTAGGTAGACCTAGTGGCCAGTGAGGTGTTGCTTACCAAGAGAGGGAGGGGAGGTGTGAAGTGTGGAGAGCTCAGTGACTGTGGTATGGTGGAGCCAAACTAGCACTCCTTCTCCCACACCCAGACTGTGCAGAACTCCCCTGCCTCTCTCCCAGGAAATGCTAGAAACCTGCTGGGTTGGGAAGCCAGGAGAGCAATGGAGCCCCATCCACACTGCCTACATGAGGCTACAACTTCAGGCTCACTCAGCAGGACTCTTTCAGTGTTCTTGTGTTATAACCAGTGTTTCTTTTCTGGGGGTGCTCATGGGTATGCAGCGCTGGCACCTTCTTCCCCCTAAGGAAAACACTGGTTATACAACAGGGGAGGGCTATCTCCTGAATCTTTTGAAGATCCAGATAAACAGGCCTTAAACAGTGAGTTTGGTCCAGAAAATAGAAAATACATATAAATATTATTTTATTAATATTTAGTGTATGGGTATTCCGCTATCCCAAAACGACTTACAAAATAATATAAACATTAACATGAAATATGGAAGCCAGAGCAACATAAAAGCCTAACCATAAAAGGTTTTATGCAACACACCTCACTAAAAAAATAAAATAAAAAAAGGCAAGGAAGTATTTTCATGAGTACTGACCCAGCATGAGAGACTGAATTCAAAGGGAAAAAGAAAGAAAAAGTTAGGGCTTTTCAGAACAAAGGGTCTGATACCTTCTTTCTATTGAATGCCTTACAACCAGCATAAATGTAAATGGATGGTTTTAATAGAATATAGACTTCTCCTCATGTTGGGCAGAGTATTATTAGTAGAGGACAAAGTCTGTGAGATGGAGAAAAAAGAGTAATGGGGATGGAGTAGGAAAGGGTTAGCAGAAAGTAGAGGAAAGGTGAGGTTGGAGGGGTTCTCAGAAATTTCTCCTGGTAATGTGCTTACTGCTCCTCTACTGTGGGATGAGGAAAACATACTGGTAGCCACTTTACTCTTAACTTCGGATATTTGCAGAAGGAAAGAATGGTGTTTCACTGTCCATAACAGATACTTTATCTCTAGAGAGTTACCCCAGTCCATTGTGTTCCTACCCTATGGTGCATTGAGTGTAATGCTTACACTGGCCTTTACCAGAGAGTTTTCGCAATTTGAGAGCCAATTCCCACAGCAGAGTATGCTTACTGGCTCTAACTGGCCAGTGGTGCAAAGTGACCAAGGATATTCCTTTTGCGTGCATATTGTATGCATCTTCCTCTGGTATTTCAGACAATTGGCCTCACTTTGGGCAGAAAAAAAGTAAACAGCAATTGACAAGCATCAATCATAAAGCATGGCTGCTTTGGGGAAAAAAGGAAAAAGAAAAAGCCACCCGGCGATTATGTTTCACACTGTATTGATTGACAGCGTTCCCTTTTCCGTTCAGCTGGACTCCAAATGCAGCCACCGCACAGGTTGTTTTGTCAGCTGCTGCCTTCGCCACGACCAGACCGACGGGCTGCTGCTTGGCAGTCTGAGCAGGGACACGGGACGCTGCAGGGATCCCTGCCCAGGCCGCTTGCCTCACAGGCTGTTTGAACTGCCACAGAGCTCAGCCTCTGCTCCTCAATAGAGCAACAAGCATTCAGTACCCCTGAGAGCTCCCTCCTCCCTTTATTCCTCTCCTTCCCACCTTCTGCAAATAACATCTGAGAATTGTGTGATCATTTTTAGCTTCCCTCTGGAGTGGAAGGGGAGAGGGGTGGGCAAGGAGGGGAGAGAGGGAAAATGCCCTGCTTTGCAGCCAGCTAGAATGACCTCTTGTTACATTTTTCAGAGGGTGTGGCTTGAAATTAGTTGTTAAAAATTGAGGCTAGTGGTTTAAAAATGGAAGCAGGTCGCTTAACTAGAAATCCAAACAATTTTCCTGATTTCCCTTTGCCCAAGAAGCACTTTGAGGCAGTAATTTAGAGAGCAGTTTTTTTTATCAAGTCAGGCTACTGTACTGTCCATGGGAGCCAACTCCTAGGGCCTGAGGTCCCTTCACCCCCCATAAAATATATGAGGGGGCCAGTCCCCCCCAGCTGATGAGCATTGACATTCAAATAATGTGCATGTGCCACATCTTGTGATCGATTATGTGGAGCATTGCTTACCTGCCACCTGTCAATTTGCTGTCTGCTGCAGCCTTCCTTAGCCTGGTGTCCTCCGGGTTGTATTACGACTCCCATCATCCTTGGCCATTGATCATATAGGCTGAGGTTGATGGGAATTGCAGCACAACGTCTGCAAGGTGCCACTTTGGGAAGGGCTGGTTTGCTTTGACTGGCAGAAGCTCTCAGACAGGAGTCTTTCACAGCCCTGCTTGGAGATGCCAAGGATTGACTGTCAACAATGGCAAGGGTGGGAATATTTTGTAGCCCAAGGGCTACATTCCATCTCCCCAGGCATCCTTTCAGGGGTTACATGCCAGTGGAGGGCAAGCCCAGAGGAAAGTGGGAAAGAGGGCAGAGAAGGTATGGCCTGAGCACAGGGGTGTGGCCTGGGGACAATACAAAAGGCCAAAGAAGCCTGCAGAGCCACTTTGGGCCACTGAGCCTGAGGTTTCCTACACCTGACCTAGGGTCATCCAGTGAGCTTTATGGCTGAGCAGGAATCCAGATCTTTCTAGAAAACATTACCCCACAGTAACTCTTTTTAAGTGACCTGAAACACACTGTAATTGCAAAATCAGCTATAGTCTAATCCTGGTCTTCTCCATAGAAGTTCATAAGGAAGGCCATACACATATACACATACATGCAGGTCCTGCTTTATGAACATTCATTGTGTGAAAATTCATTTATCTGAACAGAAGGAAATAGTGCCCAAACCTTGCTATACACATAATGGATTCAGCTATCTGAATAGAGCATTTTTTTACTTCCTCATTTTGCTTGTTGGCTGAAAAAGGCAGGGAGGGAGAGTGATCAGACAAATAAGAGAATAGTTTTCCTATTGGGGCTTTTTTATTGGCTTTGGGGAGGGGTGTCAAAATTTTGTGGTCGGAAATGCATTAGAAATTTCCCCATAATCTTAGAAGAGGCATTCCTCCTCTGTGTGAGAGAAGGATTACCCGGTAATGTTTTTTTCAAAGATAACCTGCCATCTTCAGTTTTAGAAGTTATTCTATTAAAAAATAATTGCAAATATGTTTCTTGATTATTCAAGTCCAAAGGTATTTCATAAATTAGCCTGCAATCCTTTGCACATTTACCGGGGAGTTGATCCCACCAAAAGCAGTTGGACCTCTCAGTAAACATGCTTACAGGACTCACCCTAACATTAGGCAGATGGGGTACCAGTTTCAAGCAGCAGATACTCTGGGTGTGTTGGCAATAGGGGCAGCGCTGGTCAACTCCCTAGGTACTCTTCCTGAGCCCCTGGCTAATCTCTATGTGGAGAACAGAGATGCCCATGCCACATCATCTGCCCAGCACCTCCAAAGACTGATTAAGAATCTTTCAGGTTCAGTGGAGGACACAGTTGAAAATAAGATTCAAGAACAAGTCCAATCAGCTTCCATATGTGGAAATGGGGTGGGGTGGGGATAGGGGAAGAAACCATCATCTTGGCCTTCTCCTATTTTTCTCTTAATTAAACTCTTAAATAAACTCTTAATTAAATGACCACGGTTGAAAACCTGTGCCCACTTACTTGGGAGTAAGTCCCAGTAAATTCAGTGGTACTTGCTTCCGAGTAGACATGTATAGGATTGCATTGAGTTCAATGAGATGGACACCCAATAAGTGGCTATACATTTGCAACATAGATGTTGTTGTTGTTGTTGTTGTTGATTTGCTTGTAGTAGCATTTCGCATAGCCTGTTATACAATGTCCTGTGCTTTTAGGAATAATATCTAGAATAACAAGAAAAGGCAAAACTTGACTTGAAACATCACAATCCTTATTGTTTCCATCTGGACATGTATGTTTTGCAAAACAAGTAATCAAATTATTTTAGTAATGGTTTGACCTCACCAGTCTACCAATGCATACACAAATGGTTCCTAGTTTATATTCGGTTGTTACTGTAAGTGTGATAACAAGGGAAATAGAAATCTTAATAATCTAAGCAAGCTCATGGGATAAAATTGATTCAAGCAAAAAATGTCATTTAGCAGCGTACAATAGTTCTGACAAGTAACAACCTGAAGCAAGGAAACTAAAGGTTTTGCTTGCTTGCTTTTTTTAAATGAACTAATCTCGGCTACTATTAATGTGTTATTGTTCTGCTCCTAGAAGACCCCTTGCTAAATGGAAAAATATCAATTCAAACCATGAATGCACACAAAGGGGAAAAAATTGTCCTGAAAGATGGACAGCTGGAACCACAGTTCAGAGCTACACTAGCACAACAGGGGGTTATCTGTGCCCTGCATGAGTAAGAGCCCATTGCTCCAGCGTAGTGGAGGCATCCATAATCTGCATGTCAAATCTGTTGCTGTCTCCCTGCCATTCCTAACCTCCACATACACCATCATTTTTTCCACTCCCTATCTTGCTTCCAACTGTACCACTGCCAAGCATTATGGAAGACAGAGTTGGGCCTAGCATCCAACTTCTCTGTATCCTTGTATGCACCATACATTATGGTAGTTATAGCATACAGGCCTGGTGTATAAAACCAATGAGAATTTTGTGATTGAGAACAAGAAGACTTCTTCCCTAAAAAGCGACTTAACACCAGAATGTGTTTCTCTTTTTGGAAACATTTCCCCCTTTTTTCAAAGTCTATTTTTTCCCATGGCTAGATCATTTTTATGGCATACTAAGGGATTCTATGGATATGGTGAATATTCTCGCATTTCAAAATTCAGGGAAGTTGGTGGTGGGGAGATGCTTTGACTGTGATAACATCTACTTTTTTATCCTGTTCAGTGCAATTGTTTCACTTACCTAAATCTTTCTCCTTTCTTCAGCTTAGCCATATGGATGATTTGAGACTCTCAGAGACCATACAATGGACAGGATGATGTCACAAAGCTGTGTAGCCCCTTAGCTTTGATTATATGATGATGTAATGTCACTGAGGCCAAATGACGTCAGTTGGGGTGGGCAATGTACATGAGCAGGTAAACATTTTTGCAGATATTTACAAAAAAGAAGGCAAAGCATTTTTTAACACTGCTAAAAATATCCCTGAAAAAACAGTGAGCCATTTCAGTTAGTCATATAATGAAGAATAAGTCAATGTTACAACTTAGCCATTGTTTGTCACTTATCTGTGTAACAATTTCCATCCATAATTAGAATGTGCTTATGCCAATCTTTCCTCCATGTGTAAATTATGTTTGAATTTGCTGAGGGAAGTGAAAGTGGGGGAGCAATATTTTGGAGTGGGTTGGGGGGGGCAGGCGTATGGTGAACTTCAGGGAAGAGCTGCAGGTTGCACAACTGTGGCTTATGTTCAGACAAACCTTGCGCCTCCAATATATGTTTCCATCCCCTAATACTGGGGCAGCAGCAATGGGACAGAAGCAGTATGAGATGCCTGTAGCCATATTTTCACCAATTCTTAGTTGTGAGCAGGAACAAATAAGAGAATGGAACATCCTTCCTGTAAAGAGAACATTTTGAAGCATAAAGCTCTGCATGATTAGGTCCTTTTTAAATGAAATATAGCCTATGTTCTATTTCATTGACTTGGGTACCTCTGACCTCTTGATCTTTTATGTCTCTATTTTTTGGGAGTCTGACAGACCACATGCCAATGTAGAGACCAGAATTCCTCACCATTGTGATTGATTGTTTACAGCTGTTCCAGCATTTCAGACATGGCAGCTGCTTTTCAGATGTCTTCAAATTAGAAAGTTTTCAAAAGTGCTCATTTCAATGTGAACCTGAGAGCTGGCAGAAAGTGGGGGGGGGGGAGGGAGTTGAAAAAAATCATCTGAATTCAGGTCTAAAAGCGTTCCATTGATTCCAGCCTTCAGGGCAAACGAAAATGTTTGGCTTATTTCGTAAGCTAATTAGGTGTGAGAGAACCTATTTGGCATTTGCTATTGACTGAGCCTAAGCAAAAAAGAAAAAAAAAAGTGATCATGGGCAACGTGCTCAATAACGGATCAATAGGAAGCGTGTGATTGGATTAGCCACTTGATCAATGCATTGTGCTAATATATTAACAAGCAAATTACCAAGCAGCCCAAAGACCAGCCTGCTGACTATAATTGTATTATAAACTGTCGTAATTTAACGACCCTTGAAGTGCAAAGGGTTATTTATACAGTCAAAAGGCTGGAGGGGGTGGGTGAGGTAAAATATTGTGCTCTGCTTATTTCCTATTTCAAAAAGTGAGAGTTTTTCTTAAATGAGTTCCCTTATTTAGCTGTGTGGGTGTGTGCATATAACTGTGATGAACAAAACAGCGTAATTTTATTTATGTGGCAAGAGAACAAAAAGCTTATTATTCACAGTTGCATACATATTAGTGTATGCAACCTTACTGCCAGATGGTAGGCACAGAGCATTCATGAGGGGGACAGTTTGTGTGGGCAAAAATATACTTCTGGTCCTCAGAAAGGTGAATTATAGGAAAAATATGAAACAAGAATTATGAATTAAGTAAATGAAAGGCATGCAAATATTCTGCTTTTGCTTCCAGCTCCGCTTCCAGTCAATTGCCTGAGCAAATGGTCACAAAGTTGTGTGAGATCCCCAATCCAGCTGCTGTGATTTTGTTTTGATAGCCCTTTTTAAAAGAACACCCTAAAATGTCACTGAGGGACGTGAGAGACTGAGGGTAGAATGTAGTGCCCCTGACTCCCTCTTCTCTGTTAATCAGCTGCTCAATGATACTGGTATTCCAGCTTTATTTCCTTTTTTAAAAGGAATATTTCTGTATGGTCTTAGATTCTGGGTAGTGGGCATGTACTGTTTTGGAACAGGGCCAAATTCTTCTGAGGAGATTTCTTCGGAAGCAATAAATAAAGGAGACGGAAAAGAACCCACTCCGTCTTTGAGCTGAATAACCGCTGCAGTTTAATGTTGCATTCTGCGTAGGATCATTATCTATTCCTTAACATATATAGAACTAAAAATCACAGATCCTTATTCAGCTTAATTCCCTGCTGAGAGGCGAAAGGCATTAGGAAGACTAGCAAATATGTATTCTTTGGGAACCTATCATCCCAAGAATGTCAAGGAGATTTGAGAAAAATTGTAATGCCAAATGCAGACCCTTTCTTTCACATGATGCTCTGAACAAAGTGGCGGGGGAGAGAGAAAGGAAATTTATAGGGGAAGGATAACCCATTGCCATTTTCTTTTAAAGTTGCACTCTTCAATACAGTCAATATTTCAAAATGCAATGTGCATGAAGAAGTTTCCACAAATAAATCAGAGCTCTAAGAGATTAACCAAGTCAACTATTTAAATGGATATGAAAATATTTAAGCCTTAGCAATTGGATTTCAGGAGTCAACCATGAAAATATATCTTCCAATTAGCATTGCACATACAGAAAGGTGGATTTACTTACTGGGTAGTGCAATGGCATAAGCCAATAAAACAGCAATATAATGCAATGGTGGGTGCAATTTTAATTGCCCATCAAAGTGCATATAGTTTGACATTATGACCAGCGAGGGGGAAACCTGCGGAGGAATGAAACAGTTCGGCCATTTTGTGTTTTGTTTTAGGATCATCTCAAGGATGATTCTGCTTTTGGAATCTGACAATTAATGGATTTGGCAGGATTTGAATGTGGGTCCTTATACATGCAGAACCTGTGCTCTACCAGTGAGTTCTGTTGTCTCCCATGCTATGACCTGTCCTGAATGTACGTATACACATATGCTCCAGTTACACTTTCCTCACTTGTTTCAGACAGGAATAACATATGCTCAAGAAGTTTTGTGTATCCTTGTAGCTCATCTCTAGAAGCTTGGTGTGTCTAGGCATTCTGAATGGTAATTAGCAGATAGCTGTAAGACTATCACATGTCAAAAACTATTCATTTATTTACATCACCAGAAATCACAAAGCAAGTTCTGTGTTGGGGTCAATAGAAAGTATTTTGGACAAAACTGGTACCACGTCCCAAAATCAAATTATACAATTGTACTGGATATGGTGGCCAGGTGCAACTACAGTGAATTTACAGTATTGCTGAATGAGCCATGTCGGGGCCAATGCTGGACATGACTTGTTCGCCACATTTTGGCTCCAAATTCTATCATGGAAAGGCCCATTTTATGACAGTTCAGATACAAACTTGCTTAAGGAACAGCCGCAACTTAGTAAAGAATAGAGAACAAGTGAAGTACATCTGATTGTATTTGATACAGCACCAGATATTTTGCACAACCCCATCCTCCCACCCCATCCTGCAACACCTTTCATGAAACTGTATGGCAAATAGAGTTTTGTACTTCTTTGCAAAATAAGCTTTTGTCCAGGCTAAACGCCACTGCCTTGTGTTTATCAAAAGAGCACTTTTTGCCAAACTGCTTCTTACAGTAAGTATCAAAAACTTTGGCTGATCTTCAAAATGTAGCCCCAAAACGAGAAAGAGGAATATGGACAGGGAGAGGTGCACTTTCACAGAGGGGAAATAGTGAGACAAACCAATAACTCTCCATTGCTGCTTTGAACTGAAAAACCAAAGGAAATCATACATTAAACAGGTTTATAACAGGATAAGCCTGTTATAAGAGACTGGCAAACTCCCACAATAGGGAAACATAGAGGAGTCTGTAATGGCTGTCACAAAACCTTTTTTTTATTTTAACGTAAGAATAATAAATTACAGTCCAAAAGCGTATTTTACACAGAGACCATGAATGCAGTCAAGACTTGATTTGTGCTTTACTGATGTTGTTCCCACAGCTGACGAGGCAAACTGCTTCCCTCTCTTTGTTCTTATTTAAAAAAGAGAAAATATCCAGTTGTGTTGCCCTTTATTTATTTTAATGGTCATATAGATCCTGCTAAAGTGGCCAGAGATTCACACCATAGCGGGGTGGATATTCCTGACCATTAGCCTTGCTTGCTGTGGCTCATGGGAACTGTAGTCCCAACAACATCTGAAGGATGGTTAGCCACCCATGCCTTATACCTGGTGAATTGGGAATGAGGCAATGGTCACTTCTCTCACCTATGTTTTCTCCCTGCCTTAGGCCTGCTAAGTCCAGGGGGTTGCATAACTACTACATATATTAATATTGCATGGCTTGAAGTGACTGGGAGCATAAGAACTGACTCCTTTTGGAAATGAAGCATTGTCCAGACCCATAAAAATAGTATTCAATGTTTTACTGGCAAACCCCTTTAAAACAAAACAGAAACACCAAATGATACATCCAAACAATGGCTTGTGCTGTCCAACACAGGTTCAGCATCTTATAAATAAAAGATAACTCCAAAAATCAAAACAGTGTCTCTCTCTCGCATTCCAGCCTGCCCAAGCCTGCCCAAGGCTATGCAGTCACCACCCTTTCAAGATGGTGAACTTGCAACTCAATACCTTTGTCACCTGGTCTAAGGTTACAACTCTTACAGTACATGTTAGCTAGCAGAAAACAACAATTAGTGAATTATCAACTCAGCAAGAGCTCAGAGTCCACTTAGAAAAAAAAAACCATGTTAGCAATACACATTTAGACATTTTCCATTTTAAACCTTCATTAATACACATACATTTTTCATTTCTGTGTGAATTAAATCAATTATACTTAACAGGGTGGAGAGTGGGGAAGCTGAAAAGGACCTTAGGGGAAAGGGTGAGGAAAGCCCCCACGGTCTTCTTTCCCAATTCACCAATGAATTTAAAGGTATCAGCTGCAACTTGCCAACTCTTCATGACCACATCCCGTCTTTCTGTGGGTCACCCCAGTTTATCATTATGGAAACTTTGATGCTAAAGGTTGGTTGTTAAACAACTTATCCAGGGTCCCCTTCAGTGTGTTTTAGGGTGGAGTGAGAATTTAGACCCAGGTATATCCCAGGCAAATATTCTCCACTACATCACACTGGTGCTCACAGATCCCCATACCTTACACTGCCCTGAACATAAATGGCTCTTATGTCAGCAGGCATATTTTAAAATGCATATATTGTGTCCTCCCTAAAAGCGGGCACGTGTTGCGGTGAGACCTGGAGACTGACCTCCTGGTTGTGGGTGGATCTATTGGATAGTCACAACACCTGATTGGTAGGTCCCTCGATGCTGGGTTTCAATCTGGCCAATGGGGTTGCAGTCTAAATGGATTGAGGGACCTATATAAACCCATGCATGTGTCCCAGAGCCTCCTCTTTCAGCTCATGCATTGGAACACCCGCCCACCTCTCCCTAATTTTAGGGCATTTTGCGATTGGCCTTGCTATGCCATCATTTGTCGTCTGTCAGGGACACTGCAGGAATTTTCCCCACTTGGCTGATTGGCTGTAGCCACTTGGGTTTCGCCTGCCACGTAGCAATTCGTCACAACTTGTAAGGTTGCAGATAGGCACTGGTTCAGGTGATAGGGATGGGAGAACGGTCTCGCCATCCCTATGTGAAGGGTATTCCGTTAAAGGAATCCAGGGACTCAACTTGGTTTGGTCAACCCCCGAAAGGGGGTTGTGCCCATGCCTGAGTCCAGGGGAGCATCTGGGAAGTGAACAGAGTCTGTTCTCAGGCTTTTCACCTGCCTCAGGTGTTCACCCTTGGCTGACCTATGATAGAGCTCTGGGTCAGTGCTACCTGCAAGGGTGTAGGGAGCTAGTTGAACCAGAGCCTATGCAACCACTCACTTTTCTGTAATCAAGAAAGTTGTGGCCTAAATTCTGCCCAAAACCAAAACTAAAATTTGAGTCAAATGTGTCTTTATTTAGGGGGGAGGTCTCTGGGTCTAAACATGCAAATAGCTTACATTTTAATATGTTGGAAAATGTTAAATAGAGGACCTAAATATAAAAGATGAATGAAAAATAACAATGACCAGACAGCTAATGTGGCATTGCCAGCAGCACAAAAAAGTACAAGCTTCAACACAGAGTTTTAGGTTCATTGAACAGCTCACTCAACCTTATTGAACAAGGTTTCCTGCCCGAAGCCTAGGTTAAATTTTACTTGGCATCAAGAAAACAAATCATTTATATGGATGATATATAAAAGCTACCACTAGCAACCATAAATTTTGCAGTCAAATATACAAACTGGACAACCCTCCATGAAAATACTAATAAAAAGTTCTAGATCCTTTAAACACCAAAAATCATTCATCAGGTTTTTTTTAAATATATATATCAATACATAAATAGTATGAAACAAGAATAAATGATAGATAGTAGTGATTAAGGAAATAAAATAACAGAATACAAAGGTGCCCTCAAAGCTGTAGGAGAAAAAACCCCTCTTTCAAGCATTAATTAAAGTTGGTAACAATGTAATGCTTTATTTCGTTTACAGCATGATGAATAATATCACCACTACTTCAAGATAAAACTTTCATCCATATTCTTTTTTAAAACATTCCCACAGCTGTTATATTTCAAACTGAAGCTGTGTGTAGTGTACACGTTTACCAAGATAAAGGAGGGCATATACCGGTAATATTATGGGATGGAGACACTTCAAAATTCAAGGTGTTCTATGTGAGACAAATAGTCTTGGGGAAATTTACGACACTTTCCTAAACAGTGATTGGCTGGAGCTAATTAGCTTAAAGGTCTGTCAGTGGAACAACTGTCAGAAGTAGTGGCCAAAGGGGCATGTTTATTTCCTTTTAAATTTTCAATATAATTGCCAACACTGTCTGTTATATGCAGCTCTTGAAAATGAATGCAAGTTGCTCTAAAATTGCCCAGATCAAGAAGAGAGAAACTAAATTACAATGCATTCCATTTTTATGCTACTTCTTTATTCTGGACAATTGCTTATACTGTTTAGAATCTGCTAGTCATTTCTCATAGACGACAAGTTACACGAACATAGAAGCATATTCAATGGGAGATTTTCATGACTTGACTTTTCTGAAGTAAAAAACGCAGCGGTTTCAAGGTGAATACATATGACCATTTGCTAAGTCTGCATATAGCTGGAGAGGATGTCTCCTGTATTGCCCTGTCAAATGGTGAGAAGAATTTCCTCACCCTTCTCCTTCCTACAGATTTTTGAGCAGATCCTGACACACAGTAAAATATGTCAATACAAATAGCTAGTTTACAAACACAATGTGATAGGCTACCAGCTGGCAAATGGTTCTCTTATTCCACTCCAGGCAAAGCCTATGTGGTGCCCTTCAGAAGTTGTTGGACTACAACTCCCATCAGCCTCAGAGTTAATGGTCAGGGATGGCGGGAGTTGTAGTCCACCAACATCTGGAGGATACCATGCTGTCTTCTACTGTGATTACCAGGTGTGTGTTGTTTTTTTATTGAGGGTGGTCAATTGTTTGTAATGGATCTATTGATTTAGCTTCTGGCACTAAGAAAGGACAAATGATTGGTTCATGCTTTAAGGCAGATATACACCATGCAGAGGTTTTGCGTTTAGGTATAAGAAAAGCCGGTGGCCTTGTTTCCATTAGTCTATTTATTTCAGAAGTAATTAGTTGGTATCTTGTAAATCCTGATAAATGGGTCATTCTGGTAGGTAATGAAAAACACTGGACAAAGATAATAGAAGCTGGGTTTGTCAGCATGAGGGATTTCACCGCAGGAGATCTTGCTGTGGCTTTCATTATTTCGACAGCCAATGGCTGTTGCTATAGAAACTATATTGTTAGCAAAAGAGAGATGATAAATAAAGATAAACCAAATAGAAGGAAAGGGAGAGCAGACATGTATGGCTGTCATATCATTTAATTGCTGATCAATGCCTGGTTGTCATCACATGCTTTCCCTATTAATACTGCATGGATAACGGATCAGGGAAGCTAGAAATAAGAGGACTATACATTCATATAGTGTTATTTAAAGAATCAGCGGTCTTTATACCAGTGATACAGTTAAATTCAGAAATTTGGAGGGCTTGTATCTATTCCAATTTGAAAGCTCAGGCAATGGCCGCTCCTCAGTGCTCCCACATGGGGGACACTTGAAACTGCCTTGGCAGAGCAGCTGCTCCATCTGCTGATCTGCTGCATGCTTGCCAGCTCCCCACATGGATTAGCTCCCCATGTGCCATTTCCACACATCCACTTCTGCCCCCAGAATGCTTGGTTGAAGTTGCATGACATGGTGGGGCTGAAACAGCTGATGGGGAGCCAGTATCAAATGGTATCCATGAAGTGACCCTATCTGAGAAATGCTCCATTTTTTTTTATTGCTTCGGTTTATAAAAACACAGTGGCCAAACGGCACGTGCAAGTGCTTATGCAGGTTCATTGGACGCCCCCAGCTTTCCAGTTTCCTATTCAATTCACAAACATCACACTGCCTTAGAGGCCAGACTTGAATTTTAGGAGTGGCTTACTGAGTAGCATGATGCAATCAGAGGGAGAAGAGCGCAATAGACATCCCAATGCAGCCCTTTAGATCCCAGCGGGCAGTAGCTTACCTTCTGTAGTAACATCTTAGAGAGGAGGCCACAATTCAACTGTGGTGCTAGACCAGGAGTCAAGAACCTTTCTCAGTCCAATGGTTACATTCCCTCATGGATACATTTCTATGGGCTGTGGCCTGAGGATAATAGATGTGACCCAGGAAAAGTTAGATAATGGGCCAGATAATGCGGCCTGCAGAACCACATCTAACCCTTAGGGCTGAGGTTCCTCACCCCTGTGGTAGACTTTACCACACAGTTAAGGTTTATCCTATTAGGTGCTTGGGCACTTTAGGGAGTCCTTATGATAAGCATGTTCTTTCATTTCTAGTTTCTTCTCTATCAGAATAGATGGGATTATATCCCCACTGTAGAAATGTATAGCAGCTCTGTGAAACACACAGTGCTCCTGTGACATGGTCAGTGGAAATGAAGTTTTCACATGAAGGCCTACAGCCACTACACAGTACTAACTCCATTCACTTAGATGTGTGACAGTGAAATCATTCATATTATTTTATGAAACATTGTCACCTGTATTACTGTCAGCCATGGAATACAGTGTACTAATCAAAATGAGCCTCACTGCAGTTATAACTTTAACACTGCATTGTGGCTGTGCAGCTTCTGTTGTTAGAGAAACTTATACTGTACTTCCAGTGCACTTGCTTATGCAATTTTAAGTCTCATTGAAATTAGTGGCATTTAAGCAAGCATGCCTGATTGCATGACTGAAGTTCAGTGCTGCAAGCTGTGTGTTGTTTCATTGCACACAAGTCCCAGTAGAAACTGTACACATAACTCTCCATGATTTTTGAAAGACCAGCTTGTAAACAGACCTGACTGGAGAGCACTTGGCCCAGTCACTTTCCCATTCAGTCATTTAAAGCATATACAACTAATTTTTCCACTGTATTTACAAAGTGGCAAACTTCAAAGTTAAACCCATCAGTTACCAAATAAAAAAATAAAAAATAAAGCTCCAATGGCATTGTAATAAAAACAGAAAGTACAGCAGGAACATCCTTCACAAAGCAATAGCAAGGGGGAACTATTAACCTTCCCATCATTAATATAGTGGGTTAGTTCCTGATTTCCCATGAACAGAGTTCAACTCATAGGAAGTATGGTGTTCTGTTATTTGGGAGAAATAAGTATGGTGAGTGGCAGCAACAGGGGGGCGGCATCAGGAGTGTGCATTGTTCCCCACTCCCTGAAAACCCCCTACCAACTGTAAGATGAGATGTCCAGATATTTTGTTGTTGTTGTTGTTGTTGTTGTTGTTGTTGTTGTTATATTTTACAAAATGAATTTATTGAAGGGAAATGAATTATATTGAAAGAACACTCAAAACCAGACCAAATATTTTCTTCCATGGGATCTACTTCCATCAATTCGAGAACATGTGAGCAATTCGCCACCCATATAAGACATCTCAAATGAGACGTTTTGAAGCATTTTTTGCTGTTTCGAAGCATTCCCAAACCAAGCATTTATCTAAGCGAAATTATTCTCTTTTATTATTTTTTAAATGCATATGTACCTGTGGAGCTAACTGATTAATATCAGCAACTGCTTTTTCCCTCTGAAAGTGTCTTTATCAAGAAGATTTATGTCTAGAATGACAGGTGGCTGGTTCCCCTTGCATTATTTTGAAGGTGTGTTGTTATTTTTTAATCATAAAAAAGACCCCTCTCCACTGGTTCAGAGCATTGTGATTTCCTTGGTTCTTTTTCTTCTGAGCTGTTCAATTAGTTGGAAATCTTTCTCTGATGGACTGAAGCAGCTTGAGTGAACGCCTGAGCGCACAGCCAATTAGGCTCATTTGAAGTTGCAGAATTGCCTTCTTTGGTGTTAAAACCCCATGTCAAACACTGGGTCTAAGATCATTTGTACTGCAAAATGAGATTGACAGAGCAGCTGCAACAGGGGGCATGCCTGCTGGACGACTTAATTGTGGAGACTGAAGGACCATCATGAACTGGCGTGTGGAGATTGTAGCGCCACTGCTGCATTACAAATGCTCTTTATTAACAGTGATCTGTAATCAATGAGCTCAGGCTTTTTGCCAGAGCTTCCAAATCATACAGGCAGCCCTCCTCTCAAGGAGTAGGAGGAGCCACAAGACTTGACTGCTGTACTGAACGCTGAAGCAGTTTACATGTGTCTAGAGCAGCCATCCTTTTGTTGAGACAGTGAATCACTAAGAGGAAGAAATGTTCATTGGATGCCCTTGATTCCACTTGAATATGCATTAGGTCAGGTGCTCACGTGCCAATGTACCTGCAGCTGTATGTGTAGGAGATGAGAGGGAATGTGGATGAGGGAATATTGATTAATATTTCCTATCCCAGCTTGTGCTAACAAGCTCCAAACTAGCAGAGTTTCTCATCCCCAATAAAGCGCAGCAAAGCGTGGCGTTTAAGTTCCTATGAACTTCTAGAACAAGGCAGATCCTGGCACATATTTCCCCTGGTTCCCTCTTAAAAGAAAATACACGACACATAAGCTTATAAAAGTATAAAGCTTTTACTTACAGACATTCCAAGCTCATACAGGCAGTCTCAGAAGGCAGGCTAGCTTAGATTAAATGTATTTACATGTGGAGATTCCCCTTAAGGGAGAAAGGCTCCATGTGGGCCTCTCTTGGCTGGAAGCCAAGAGAGCATCTCCTGAGATGTTGCATCCTCGGAGTCCTGGTGGGAAGAGAGGGAGAGTAGCAGCTCACCTGTATCTTTGAATAGCTACAGGTAAGGCCACTCCCACTTCTGGTCACACAAAGGAAGTGATTTCAGTCTTGGCACAGGAAACTCTACCTGGAGGACCAAGGCCCCTTTGTGTACACTCTAGGAATGTTGTGATTGACTGCACCAGTGTTATACATCCCACAAACCCCTTCTCAGTCTGAACAACATTTAACAAACATAAAACAACTTTATTCAACCACCCAGAGTCCCAGCTTGACACGCAGGTTCTGGAAACTCTCTCGTGGCAAGGGTTTCGTGAGAATGTCCGCAGTCATCTCCTGAGTATTACAGTAGGACATTTCTACTAGTCCATCTTGGATCATCTGGCGAATGAAGTGATACCTGACCCCAATGTGTTTTGAACGTGCAAGGAACTTTTCGGTTTGCGCTAGCTGCAGGCAGCCTTGATTGTCCTCCATCAAGCTGACAGGTCCTTTTCTCGGCAAACCAAAGTCTGTCAGGAGTTGATCCAGCCAGATGATCTCTCTGCATGCTTCCGAAGCTGAAATATATTCACTCTCTGTGGACGATAAGGCTACACATTTCTGTTTATAACTGCCCCAAATGATAGGTGCATTTCCAAACATAAAAACATAACCACTTGTGGATTTGTAATCCGCCTTATCCCCAGCCCAATCTGCATCACTGTACCCAACCAACTTAGGGTCCCTTACAGCTGGCAATCTTAATTTACAATTCATTGTACCCTTGAGGTAACGCACCACCCTCTTGACCCCACCCAAGTCATGTTCAGTGGGAGAACTCACTTTTCTGCTTAGGATCCCCACTGCACTTGCTATGTCAGGTCTGCTGGTAGTAACCAAATACAAAAGTTTACCAATCGCTGACCTGTATTCGCTGTTGTCTGGTAGCAGCTTCGAATCTTGCTGATTCTTTAGAAAATCTGTGGCCATGGGTGTCGCGACAGGGTGTGCACCTTGCATCTGCATGCTTTCTATCAGTTCTATTATCTTCTGCTTCTGGTTGAGAAGAAATGAGCCGTCTTCTTCTCTCTCAATTTGAATTCCCAAGTAATACTGGACAAGTCCCAATTCCTTTACTTCCACCTCTTTGTTGAGATGTCTGACTATGTCTTTATAGTCTCTGTCATTGGACGTTGATATTAATAAATCATCGACAAAAGCCAGAATGTAAGAGAATTGTCCATTTCTGTTCTTAGTGTACAGGCACTTGTCAGCTGTTGACTGCTTGTACCCAAGCTGAACCAGCATTTCATGTAATTTCTGGTTCCATGCTCTTGCAGCTTGTTTCAAACCGTAAATTCCTTTCTGAAGTTTACATACAAGATGTGCCTCATTTTGCTTGATAAAGCCTTTGGGCTGCTTCATATAAATCTGTTCAGAAATCGTCCCATGAAGAAAAGCTGTTGCTATGTCGACATGACGGACTTTCATCCCTTTAGAGGCTGCAATACTTAGAAGTAATCTAACACTGCTATGTCGCACTGTAGGCGCAAATACTTGATCATAATCTTCGCCATACTGTTGTGAAAATCCTTGTGCTACAAGTCTAGCTTTGTAGCGTTGCACCTCCCCTTCTGACCCCTTCTTAAGCTTGAACACCCACTTGGACCCAATTGCCTTCTTACCAGGAGGTAGCTCTGTCAGGGTCCAGGTCTTGTTGCGATGCAGTGCATCCATCTCTTCCTGCGCGGCTTGCTTCCAGAGACTGGCCTCAGCAGATGGCAACCGTTGAACCTGTTCCCACGTGGAAGGTTCCTGTGGTGGCGCCGGCCCTGCAAAGTAGGACAGTCGTAGTGGTGGAACGCCTTTGTTGGACCTGGAGGAACGTCTGACCTCTGGCTCTTGTTGAACCGCATCAGCTTCCTCATCTCCTTCCAATGGCGGCATCCCTGCATACGGGTCCTCTTCGTCTCTGGAGCCTTCTGACATCTGGTCCTCCGCGTCTTCTGGGGTGTCATCTGTAGGGGGTGCTACAACACTAGGAGGTACAATACTAGGAGGTGGATTAGTTTCTGGTATGGCTTCAAAAGGAAAACTTACAAACTCCTCTGTTGCTGGCTCATTGGAACAGTCAATTGCTGTGTTCCTTGTGTCAGCCTTTTCATACTCCTCAAAATGAATCACGTGATGTGAACTTGTTTTCCCTGTTTGTAAGTCCACAACTCTGTAGCCTTTTCCTCCAGAAGCATATCCAACTAGGATACCAGGCTTTGCTCTGGAGTCAAGTTTGTGTCTGTGCTCCTTGGGCACGTGGTAATAGCACAAACTTCCAAATACACGTATGTGTGACAAATTTGGGGCTCTTCCATGCCAAAGTTCAAATGGCGTGCGCTCTGTGCCTTTTGTTGGCAACCTATTCTGTATATAAATCGCAGTATTTGCTGCCTCGCCCCAAAGTTTCTTCGACAAGTTGGATCCTTTTAGCATACACCTTGTCATCTCTAGGATAGACCTAAATTTCCTCTCAGCAATAGAGTTCTGTTGAGGTGTGTAGCTAACTGTGGTCACATGTGCTATGCCTTCCTGAGCCATGAAGGCTTCCATTTCACGTGAGCAAAACTCCCCACCATTATCAGACATTAGGGTGGTGGGTGCTCGCCGGAATTTGTTCTTGACCATGCTTACGTATTGCTTGAACAATTCCACTGTTTCACTCTTCTCTTTGAGAAGGTATCCCACACAAAACCTTGAATAATCATCCAAAAAGATCAGAATATACTTATTTCCTCCTAAGGAAGGTATATTCATAGGTCCAGCTAAATCAGTGTACACAATGTCCAGAACTTTTGTGCTTCTCTTTTCTGCACAACGTGGGAAAGAAGGTTTGACTCCTTTTTCACTTACACAAGTTATACATTTTGGTGTGGGTGTGTTACTTTTGTTTACCTGTAGACCTCTCACAATATCTCCATTCTGCAGTTCTTGGATGACTCTGATATCCCTGTGACCCAGTCTTCGATGCCACAGCTCCAGATCTGGTTCATCCTTCTGCTTGGATTGAGCCACTTGTGCTGATTGGTTTTCTGAAACATTAATCTCATATACACCATTGATTAATTTCCCTTGAGCATAAACCTCACCATTTTTCGTTACATTGCATTCTCCATTTTCAAATGTAACCTTGAAACCTTTCTTGTCTAAAGCAGACACACTAAGTAAGTTACAGTTCAATTCTGGGACATATTGAACATTAGGCACAGTTGTTTCAAGAGATTCATTGTTCACCTTGAATTTCAAACGCATTGAACCTGTACCTTGTGATTTTAGAACATTTCCATCAGCAATCTGGATTTCAGTCCATTCACTATCATTTATTTCTCTGAAATATTCTAATTTATGCGCAAAATGGCTTGTGGCTCCCGAATCTAAAATAAATTGGTCACTTTTCCTTTCATTTCTTTGCACATTTAAACTCTTTTCTTGCAGTAGAAATGTACGCTCGTGACCCCCCTTCTTTTCACCTTTTGGTTGAAAGGGGCGGGACTTATTCTTGGGCTTCTGGCAACTCCTTGCAATGTGCCCTTTTAAATTGCAGTTATGGCATATTAATTCTTTGGACACTTCCTTAGACTTGGGAAATTGCTTAGAAACATAACTTGTGTCCCTCCTTGGATTCCTTTGTGGAGAATCAAGGTAATCTCTGCATTCCTCTCTTAAGTGATTTACTAGTTCATTAAAAGTCAAATCTCTGGTGTGATCCATTATACTCTTAAATGAAGTAAATTCTTTTCCTAATGATGCCAGCATAAAAGTCACTTTGGTTGCATCATCAAAAGCTCTGGGAGTTAGGGCAATCCTTTGAACAATTTCATTAAAGTCCTTAAAATGCCCTGTAAATTGTTCTCTGGAATTCATCTTTAACTTCAGCAGTTTATCCAATAAATGTCTATAAGAGTTCTCTGATGATTGTGCATAAACCCTCTCAATATCCTTTAGAATCTGAGATGCATCACTTTCATAGTCAATCAGAGATAAATGCTCATCTTTCAAACTGCTCAAAATTATGTGTTTAGCTTCTGCATCTTGCCTTTCCCAATCTGCTTTCTTGGTTAAATCAGCAAAATCAGGTTTGGGATCTTTCACCGCTTTAAGCACTTGTTTTGCACCAAGATGCACTAAAAGGCGCTGCTTCCATTGCACAAAGTTACGATCATTCAGCAGCATAAAGCTTGATCTTGCTTCACTATCAAAACCTGAGCTTGCCATCTTAATCCTCAAAAATTTAAAAAATTTCCAAAATTTCAAAAATTCCCAAAAATGGTTAAAATTCAAAAATCAAAAACTCAAAAATCTCAAAAATGCAAACTAATCTTCACTGCCTCTGAGGTCTGTGAGCTCTGAGGGAGGGGAGGGGTCGCTAATCCCCCTTTTCACAGCACAATGGAGAACAAAGGACCATGTGCTTACCAGGAAGTACAAACAGAAAAATTCTACTCTGCCAAAAATCACAATCCAAAGCAATCCTTTAAAAATACACAAAATATGCAGTTCTGGGCCCATAACCCTTTTGTAGGAGATGAGAGGGAATGTGGATGAGGGAATATTGATTAATATTTCCTATCCCAGCTTGTGCTAACAAGCTCCAAACTAGCAGAGTTTCTCATCCCCAATAAAGCGCAGCAAAGCGTGGCGTTTAAGTTCCTATGAACTTCTAGAACAAGGCAGATCCTGGCACATATTTCCCCTGGTTCCCTCTTAAAAGAAAATACACGACACATAAGCTTATAAAAGTATAAAGCTTTTACTTACAGACATTCCAAGCTCATACAGGCAGTCTCAGAAGGCAGGCTAGCTTAGATTAAATGTATTTACATGTGGAGATTCCCCTTAAGGGAGAAAGGCTCCATGTGGGCCTCTCTTGGCTGGAAGCCAAGAGAGCATCTCCTGAGATGTTGCATCCTCGGAGTCCTGGTGGGAAGAGAGGGAGAGTAGCAGCTCACCTGTATCTTTGAATAGCTACAGGTAAGGCCACTCCCACTTCTGGTCACACAAAGGAAGTGATTTCAGTCTTGGCACAGGAAACTCTACCTGGAGGACCAAGGCCCCTTTGTGTACACTCTAGGAATGTTGTGATTGACTGCACCAGTGTTATACATCCCACAGTATGCACACTGGATTGAGTAAAATGTGCAATTCAACAAAAGTGGAGGTCTCTTCCATACAGTATATTTTGTATGCACAACACAGATGATGCTGTTGCTGTTGAATCCCAGGCTACAATTCAATGGGCTGCTATAGGAAAAACCCAAAGTTTGTACTACCCCTGTCAGTTGCTATTTTTCCTCTTTGATTTTTTTAAATAGCAAACCTGTGTTGTGTCACAATCTGTTTTTCAAACTCCCCCATGTTGGCAATCAGAATAAGATCCACTATTTGACTATTGATTCAAAACCCTAAAATGTATTTCATATTACTGACTTTTTATTTCTATTCTCTGAATATCGTATTGTTGTTTTATTGCTGTGGCCGATGGCTGACGCAAATAAAGATTCATTCATTTCCCCCATGTTGCAAAAGTTAATTGCCATCCAAAGTACTGCAGGAAAGAAATGGATGTTCAAAATAGGCAAAGACCCTCCTGGAGTCTGCAGAACTAAACGGGTGGTTCTTTAGATCCAGAAAAACCAATACATTTTATCTTGGATTAAAATGGCATTGCATTGCGTTACGGGGAAAACTGGAGAATTCTGTGCAGTGCCACTTTCAGTGGGGAATCATTGCCTGACAAGCTGCCAACAGAAGAAATTATATTATTTCTATATGATCTTGCTTTTGACAAACAAGGTTCCTTGGTTATATCTCTGCACTGCCATGAGAATTTTCAGCTGCAGTCCTGGAGACAACATGAGTAGCTAACAAGCTAGAGAACTTTATAATTTAACAGTGGTAAAGACGTTCAGGAAACAAGCCTTATCAAGACCTAAATCAAATTTTAAGTAAATGAATTCTTACTCCATGTATTCATCTCATGCCTTTGAGAATTCCATTCTTCATTCACTACAACTAGCCTTGTTTACTGAGGCATTAACCAATAAAAGAGGACCGCATTGATGCAATTCTCTAAACCAATAAAATACCAAGTCAATACATATGTGATTGAAGTTAAATGGATCTGTGTTTGCTCATACTAATGTATATCAAAGGGAACTAATACTCCACCTACTCACTAACATTTTTGATAACTGATTTTTTAAAACTTATATATATATATATATATATATATATATATATATATATATATATATATAATGCTTTCCTCACCTTTCCTAGTTACCAAAAAGTGCAGCTTTTTACTGAAATTGAGATTTGCTAGGAATTTGGATAAACTAAGCTTGAGTTCAGATTTTTCTTTAAAATCTAGTACTCTTTCCTTCCTCCTTTCCTTATCAGAAAAATCTAATGCATTGTGTTCTAGGCCTTTAGTAAGGTATAGAAAAACCAACCTGATCAAAGTCGTAGTTTGATGCAACTTTATGGGGAGGGTGAGAAGGTGCATTAAACATATTCAACATTGAATTCAGGGCTGAATTGTTCGCCCCTAACAAAGTAGTCATGTGAGTATTTGGCCTTCAGGACAACTCATAACTCAAGTCTATATTTGTGTTGACAAGTGGCATTGGTAGCAGGCAGCAGGAATGTAGGCAGGGGTACTACAGCATGGGCAGGAAGAAGAACAAAGTCCTGAAAGTTGAGATAGGATGCAAGAGGTAGGGCACCTAAGACCCAAGCCACCATGAAGTATTTATTTTTTAAGTCATGTTGACAGGGGATAAATCCCATAAAGAAATGAATGAATGAGCAAGCAAGCAGGAGATTAGATGCATATCCTGGAAGAAAGAAGCATGAAAGCATCAGAAAAAAGAGAACAAAGTTATGTAAGGGGATGATAGAATGAGGAAGAGCGGTCAGTTAATGTTTCAGGAGAAACCTCAAAGAGAAAGGTCTGTGTGGTGAGAAGAGAGTGGATAGGAAAGGCTGGGGGAATCTGGAGGTTAAGGGATTCTGGTCAGTAGTGCACTCAGTCATTTTAGACCAGGCATCCCCAAACTTGGCCCTCCAGATGTTTTGGGACTACAACTCCCATCATCCTTGACCACTGGCCCTGTTAGCTAGGGAAAATATCTGGAGGGCCGAGTTTGGGGATGCCTGTTTTAGACTGAGTCAAAGAAGCTAACAGGGGTCTTTCTCCCTGCCGCCACCCCTTCACTTTCTTCATAATGTGATAAGTCTTTGTGGTTGTATTCGGTATTTTATGCTGCGATCAGCCCTGAGATCTTTGGATGAAGGGCAGTATACAAATGTAATAAATAAATAATAAGAATAAAATTTTCCCTCCTTCATGTTCCAACAGCACCAAAACAATGGGGGAAGTAGCAGGGAAGAGGGTTTGTAATTTCACATACTGTATTGTTGTGAAGCAGCCAGCCAAATCATTGGTTATGAATCTCTGACAATTAATAGAATTGGGAAGCTGTACAAAAGGCAGAATGGACATGCATGCTGAGCTGTTAGTTGTCTAATATATAACATTGGCACAAGAGGGACTCCTCATGACAAGCGGATTTTTATATGTGCTATTAAAGTGTCATAAACAATTAATTCATTAGAATACTTGTCCTATAAAATGCTTGTGATGTTTATTTTCTGTTATGAATACTGTTCTTCAAAACCTCCATGTAGGCATTTGATTTAATGAAAGAAGACATGTAGAACATGCCTTTTAAACAGCAGAGGCACAAACAAGTTAAAAGAAAAATAATAATCCAGTTTTAGGATGAATGCTTATTAAAACCAGCATAAGCCAGTTGCAACCAACAATCATTCATCTAACAGCCAAATAAGTGAAGACGCAGCTGTCATCTCAGATACTTTATCAGAAGACAAGGGGGAAAGGAAAATATGTAAATTATCTGAGTATTATCATTTTTTATTAAATTTCTATACTGCCATCCACTGCTATGAGGATCATAGGGTGGTTTACAATACAGTGGTACCTCGGGTTAAGAACTTAATTCGTTCTGGAGGTCCGTTCTTAACCTGAAACTGTTCTTAACCTGAGGTACCACTTTAGCTAATGGGGCCTTGTGCTGGCGCCGTATGATTTCTATTCTCATCCTGAGGTAAAGTTCTTAACCCGAAATATTACTTCCAGGTTAGCGATGTCTGTAACATGAAGCGTATGTAACCAGAAGTGTCTGTAACCTGAGGTACCACTGTATAAAAACACAAAAATACATACCGTAGTATCAAACAAAAGCAACAACTCTCATCCCAACACATTTTAAAAAGTCATAGATTGTTTAACTAGCCAAAGGCCTGGGAAAGAAAGAATGTTTTTGCCTGGTACCTAAAGATATGTAGTGAAGGCGCCATGCAAGCCTCCCAAGGGAGAGCATTCCACAAGTGGGGAGCCACCACATAAAAGGCCTGTGCATGTGTCACACATACATTCCATTAGCTTTGGTGAGATTACATGGTCATTCACACTATTCCACCAAACACCTATGGGAGTGTATATACCAGCCTTTATATATATTACCGATTCACAGAGTAATGCTAATGTAAGGAAGAGAATCTATGGCAGAATAACGCTCACATCTACCACATTGATGGATCCCTACAGCTAGAGTACAAGGGTTGCCCACCTTTGCTCTTAATAATTATTTTAGCCCCAAACTACCTTCTAAGGTGCGCCATTTACAAGATGGCACAATACAATTCACCTATCCATGGCAGGTCCTGCTAAAGTAGGTCAGTTTGGAGCCTCAACTGAAGAGTATGAAATCTCCTCCACATTGTTTCCGTGACACTTGCTCAGTTAGTACCTTTCAAGTTTTATAACTAAAGCTGTAGCTTTAAAACTGCCATGCTTGTGCCTGTCTCTTTTTCCTCTTTGTTTCATTAATGGCTGACATTAATTATATTAACAATAATTTCTATAGTATCCCTAACCATTCAGTCCAAACAAAGGTCTATTTTTGTAGACTGTACATAAATGTAATCATATTGAATGTTAACACAGGAAACATCCTTATACTGAGTCAGATCTTTGGTCCAGCTTGCTCAGTATTGTTTTACATTGACTGGCAGAAGCTTTCCAGAGTTTTATACAGAGGCATCTCTAGCCCTTCCTGGAGGTACCTGGGATTTTGCACACAACGCAGGTGAATTATCATTTAGTTGCAGACCTCACTGATTTCACTAATACTATGTTTTCCAGATTGTTTATAAATTACAATAATGTTTAAGTGTTTGGAGGCATAAAGCACATCAGTAGTATTTTTAGCACTCCAAGGCATCCTGGGAACATGTTCAACTTCTGTCTCACAAGAAATACTAACAGAGTTAATAGAAACACCTAGATTATATATTTCTAGCTCATTTCTGTTACACTCAAGGATCTTCAGAGTTCTTGGTCAGCTTCCAGCTGAATATTTATTCTCATCTTTCTACAAACTGCAATAGGTGATATAAAGTGCCCTGATGTATTTGGAAACATAGAAGAGATGGAATAGCTGAAATCTGAAGTAGCATGCACTTAGGAATACTCGCCACCAGAAAAGAATAATTGGCAATGCAGAGGCAGAAAAGCCCAAGAAAAATGAAATTGCTTTCATAGTGGATTCACTTTCCTTTACAGCTCATAGATGAAAACAATTACTGTAGCGGTGTAGAAATATTCTTACGTTAAACAGGTAGAGGGGCACTCTGCTGCTAAATATATATTAAAATAACAGGTACACTAGTATTATAGCTGCTCTTCTTTCTCTTTAAGTTTACTGTTCTGAGCCAGACCAGTTCACAGTATCATTGGCCAGCAATCGTGTACATGCAATGGGGTCCAGATCATGTATTTAATTGACCCAATCAGTTGAATGAGTTGTGGGATGTGAAACCCTAATACACATACAAGCACACCAAGCAGGAGATTCCGTAGTGGAAGATATGATTCACTGGATGTGATTCAACTAATGAGTCCCACCAGCAAAAGCCCTGTGCGAGGATTTCTGCTTACTCAACAGGGCTTCCTCCCTTCCCCTGCATGCCCCTGAAATGGGAGAATCCCTAGAACAAGTCAAGGGGGAAGGAAAGGGAGAGTCATTCTTTCTGGCAAGCCCAAATGCTTGCCTTGCCTTTGCACAGCATTCAATCCTCCCCTTATTTCTTTATGACAATATTCAAGGAAGGCTCAAATACTATAGGTTCCATAGAAAGCAGCATAACTTGGTTGCTTATAAAAGCTCAGAACTGTGCAGTACTTAATACGAGGCTATTTAGATTCAATGGGTCAGAGCTTGTTGCACTTAGATTCACTGAAATCAATATTAAAAGCTAATCATGTACAATTTTTAAGTCCCACTAATTTCAATGGGAATGAAATTCCAAGGAACTTACAGTACAGTCCTATACATTTATACTCAGAAATAAGTTCAATGGCATTTACTCCTGCACAAGTATGTATAGGATTACTGCCTAAATCTGGATCCAATCCAGTACGTTACAACTTTTTTTGGTCCAATCCAATGTGTTCAAACCCATGTTCTATTAATTAATACGCAAACTATAGGACATTCCATTCTGTAGACCAGAAATTCTTAGACTAGTGAGCACTGAGGGAAGGAGAGAACAGCTATTCACCATAGCCATAAATTATAAGCAATGACTGACAAATATCAATGAAACAATTTCCACAATGTTGCTGTCTGCCAGTCAGGCTCCACACTTGGATAAAGATGTGATCTCTTAGCAATTATAGTAAATGATATGCGGATTGCTAGGCCGATAGGTTTCTAGCACTGGAACTTCCACTAGGGCTCTCTTATATTTTCATCATTACACAGATAAAACAGAAAAAGAGCTGTTGATTAAATTGCCAAGTGACATCTAAGTATACAAAAGTCGCTTTTCTTCTTAGACACATTGAAACAATTTTTCTATTTCAATTTTCCACAATGAAACAAAGAGGTAAATTGGGATTAGCAGGGAAAGAGCGCTCAGTCCTTTCTGTCCAAGGGAAAAAAAGAGTAATTACCAAGCTGAGCGAACACTGCTAAGTCATGATAAATTTAGTATATGCACTTAATAATGCCCTTTGGAAATTTAGCCATTCTGTTGATTTATGCGCACAGGTGCCTGATCAGCAGGCAGGACTTGCTGCATAGCCATAACTGTGCAATGCGAAACTCTGATGACATCTTAACAAAGAGACATTTCAGTGGCCCAGCTCATTATGTATTTAGCGCTTTTTCCTCTCTCACCATATGTGAGTGGATGTTTATATGTGTATACAGTTTAAAATATTATTTCTGTAATATACATGCATAATGCAAACTGAGTAAATTAACTGGGAGGAATTCAACATAGCATTAAGAAGATCACTCCATTAAGTGCAAGCACTTCTGCTTGCCTGATGGAACATATTCCCTCCCCTTGATGTTCTGGGAGCTTTCCCACCCCCATTTGCAGGGCACATGATGTGTGCAGGGAAGAAGAGGAGGCAGGGGTGCCAACTTGAATAAGATAATGAGGGGAGCAGGTAAGCTCTGTCCTGCAGAATCAATCACAAGATCTGGCCATGCACACCATTTGAATGGCAATATCTATCAACTGGGGGGAGGACCCTTCAAACATTTATTGGGGGGGCTGAAGGGATCTTGGCCCCTAGGAGTTGGCTCCTATGAGGGGGGTAGCTCCATTATGCTAGTGTAACTCCTTGAGTGGCTCAGTTAGCTGAATCCAGCCCATTGTGTACCATAAATCCTGTACTAATATCCTGATCCATAGATATAATAATAATAATAGTAATAGTAATAGTAATAGTAATATATTATTTGTACCCCGCCCATCTGGCTGGGTCTCCCCAGCCACTCTGGGCGGCTTCCAGCAAACATTAAAATACATTAACACATCACAGATTAAAAACTTCCCTAAACAGGGATGCCTTCAGGTGTTTTCTAAAGGTCATGTAGTTGTTGATCGCTTTGACCTCTGAAGGGAGGGCGTTCCACAGGACGGGCACTACTACCGGGAAGGCCCTCTGCCTGGTTCCCTGTAGCTTTGCTTCTCGCAGTGAGGGAACCGCCAGAAGGCCCTCGGCGCTGGATCTCAGTGTCCGGGCTGAACGGTGGGGGTGGAGACGCTCCTTCAGGTATACCGAGATACTTACCCAGTCACCCTGCCCCACTTTGTAGCAGCATCCCGTTTCCCCAAAACTCAGTTACATTAGTCAAAATACAGTGTTATAAATGAGTTATAACACTCTGACACTAGATGGCGCTGTAGAGCTGAAATCACAACTCAGCGATATTTTGAATTGTTAGCTTTACAACAGATTTTTTTACAAAGCGTTTTTTCATAGCTGTATAGATCTAGCCCCAGTGGCTAACCAGTGGCCTATCGGAAGCTCTCAGGCATGACCTGAAGGCAACAGCACTCTTCCCTCCTGTGTCCCCCCCACCCCTAACTGGTATTCAGAAGCATAGTGCTTCTGACTGTGGTGGCAGAACATAGCCATCATAGTTAGTAACAACTGATACCCTTGCGCTTCATGAATTTGTTGGTTCCTCTTTTATAGCCATTCAAGTCGGTGGTCACCACTGCCTTCTATGGGAATGAATTCCATAGCTGTGTGAAGAAGTACTTTCCTTTGTCTGTCCTGAACCTTCCAACTTTCACCGGATGTCCATGAGTTCCAGTGATATGAGAGAAGGACAAAAAAAAAAACTTCTCTATCCTCTTTCTCCATACCAGAAGCAGTTTTAGGGTGGCGCAGGCAGTTTGGTCACCAAACAATGCTGTAGAATGGTGCCGAATTTTAGCCCCTCGCAAGGTCCTGCTGACATTTGAGAGCTCAAAATCTGCCACTGCCCATACCAAGAATAATTCCATACACTTCTATCATGCTGCCTCTTATTCACCTTTTCTATAAGCTATTCTTTTTAGTCATAACACTGTTGCTCATTTACTCTTTTTTACATATTACGCCTTTATTTCTGGGATGGGATAAATGACCCCAGCAATATTTCAAACCTAAACACTGGAAGAAAATTGCAGATGTGCTTTCGAGGGCAAATGAAGAAAGAGCAGTGACCCAAACACAATAGGGAAGGAAGAGAACAAGCACCACATGTTCATCCTAGGAACATTTCTCAGTATAGGCCAGGGTATAATTGGGTTGGTAGGGGGTAGTCCTCTTCCGCCCCCAAACTCCCAAGCGATGAGAAAAGCCTGCAACTCATGTTGGCATCTTATTCCTGGATTTCCTCTCGAAATTTGAGAGATCATTGGTGCCAATTTTGGTGTGATATTGGAAGATCTGACAGCAGCTCCATTTCCCTTGGAAAAATCCCTCAGTCAGCGTGAAGTCTACTTAGTACAATAAACAACACTGTGTGAACTATTTTTGCAGGTGAGCTGCCCTGCTGGCAGCCCACCCATAAATCAAGGACACTGGCTAATGGCAAGAGAAACAGCGAGAGCCAGAAAAGGGGAGGGGAATGAAGTGTTACATTGAGCCCCCGACTGCTGGAAGGTCATAGGCCTGTGGAGACTGACTATGCATTAGAATTTATTAGCACAGTGTTTCCCTACTTAAGCCAGCAGGAGCATCAAAATCTAAGTATATCAGTTCTGAGAAGCTGAGGAACGTAATGTATAACAGTACATAAAAGGGAAAAGGAAGCTTGGGAAAGCTAAGGGCCACGTGAGGACCATGACATAGTCTCCATTGTGTATATATTATAATAAGGACCTTAACTTTCTACATGATGTTTCCTAATTTAATACAAAACCATTTAAACTCAAGGACACTGTTTTTCTATTGCAACCCATCCTTTCATACACACATAACTCAATGTACTTCAAAAGCCTCAATTCATATATATTAGCAGTATGCACAGGCCACAAGATCAGACTTCCATGTTGTTGCATGCCACAGCAATCTCTGAGCATCCTTTTGGAAATGAGGAACAGTGCAGACTGTGGTGTCCGGATGACATAATGGTATATTTACATGTATAAAACCTGAACTTACAATGAAGGGGGACACATTTCACTCTGAGGAGGTCTTGTTTCTCCCACAGGTGCAGCTCTGGATTCAAAACAGACATCAGACATCGTGCTCTGACCCTCTCTCCAGCTTGCTGACTTTAGCAACCTGCAACTTTTTTTCTCCAGGTTGCAGCACAGCAAATTCAACTTTAAAACCCCTCTCTTTGGCTTTCCTAATGGTTCATTACCGTCCCTTTGTTTTCAAAATGGCCCATCTCCGAAGTGATTACCTTACCCAAGTGATTACCTGGCCAGGCTTATCTTATAACATTTGCCTTGATTAAATTCTAACAGCTACTAGACCCAGTAATTTAGGGGAGTCTAATACCCACAGACTCATAATATATATCTGTGGCTTTGTAAAGCAGCTTTGTCTGTTTTGGAACCACTCTGTGTCACCCTCACAGAAAGGACCCAGCTACCACAAGGCCATTGGTGGTGGGGGTGGACTTCAGCCCCCCACCACGTATTTTTGGGGGTACAGCCTCTTCTCCCTGGGTGACATATATCTCTATTGGCTTCCGCAAGGGAAGGGGGTGGTGAGAAAACCAGTATAGATCCATGTACAGTAAAAAAGCAAACACATATTTTAATACTCCCCCCAAATCTTAAAACCTAGACCTGTCCAGGAAAAGGAAAGATCTCCACCAACACCCCTTTCCCACTCAAGCTCAGGACATTTTCCCTAAAAGAAATCTCGCCTGAATTGTCCTATATGTCTAATATTTGGGGATGTACGCAGATCTGATGTATGCCCCTAAGAGATACAAACACACACAAAGCTTCATCCTAAATAAAAACTCAGAGTGTAGCATTTCCAAAGCAATTCAAACTCTCCAGAAATGTCACACTCCAATAGGAAAAGTCCTATTTGATTCCCATCATGAAATCCAGCCACCAAATGTTCTACACAGTAAACATAGTTCCAATTCATGTAACGGCAAACAAACCATTCCATTTTAATGACTTTTGATCCTATAATCCATGCTAGAGCTCAGAGGTGAGCTGACAATTTGTAGAGCTTTTCCACCCTAAATCTTGCCAGCATTTTTGCTGCCAAAGTGCACACTATTACAAGGCTGGGGATCCAAATTACTGAGGTAGAATGAAGCAAAGTGCATAAAGCAAAAAGGGCCCAAAGATATTCATTAAAGTGTGCCACCTCTCCCAGCTTTCTATATTGACTAGCCTCATTTCTTAGGCTGCATTGCTGCAAGCTGCAAAACCATCTCTTTGTTATCGCAGCACCTGGAATCAGCAGACTTATACCAGCATGAAGATGGAATTGCATAATGGCTTGTGGTGGTGCTTTTTAGGTGCTGGGTTCACAGCTAAGCCGAAGAATGCAAGGCCACCTGTGCGATTCATGTGCAAAATCAGGCCCAACACACTTTGGTTCACCAGTGTGCGTGCTTCATCCCATATCATCCCAGCAAGATGTGTGTGTGTGTGTCTCAGAGCCAAGCAAGTAGGATCAATGGCATGGTCTATGAAGTGTCTACAGGCCATTTATTTAAATGGAACTTCCTTTCAAACATGAGTGCTTCAAATTCTGGCTATACAGCCTGATCTGTGTGGCAGTGTACCAGCCTGTCAGAATCCAGAACTGGATGTGAGACTAATGTTCTCATGTCAATGTAATGCTAGAACACTGCTCATTGTGCCATCATCACTGATATTTGACACATCCCCTGGTCTTAGCACAACTTCCATTCATGCTGCTGCCTTGATAATTTCCCTTTGTTTTTGACATGATGCACGCAAGGATTCTGTTCTGAACAGGGATGAGCTAGAACCACAGATGGTCCATTTACTCAATGTGTTGTTCTTCAGTAACCGTTTTATGGGAGGGTTGCCTGGCAGATGATTTTGACTTCCCATGCCAGGGATCAGATGCCATGGTCAGTATCTGTGCTACTTCAGCTGTCATGGCTTAAAAGGATTGTCGCCTGGTTTCATTCCTAAGCACACTTACTCGAAAATACGTTGAATCTGAATTAGTGGGACTTGCTTCCAAGTATGTCAGAGAATAAATTAGCTTAAATATTTTGACTTGATGGGTCATGGATTAGAGTGTACATCTGTTCGTTTCACCTCTAATGGTTCTCCTTTACTGGCTGACTTTTCCGCTGCCAACAGAAATGTAACATTTCAGTTTTTGTAATACAAAACAAAACAGGTTCTAATGTCAGTAAAATGCACCATGCAAAAGAACTGTGAAAATCTGTTTTCACACATGTGATTCAAACATTGATCAAATCCTTGATTATTAGCTGTGTTTATTTTTCTGACATCAAGTTGGCCAGGACTGTTTATTACAACAGCAATGTGTGCTTTAAAGTAAAAGTCGGCATGGGCAACGTGTCTCCTGGCAAAAATAGTGAAAGACACACAGATAAAGCATGTGGTTAAAACAATGAAGGAATGCTCTTTTGAGGATCTGTTGAGATAATGGTAGGGGAAGCTCCCACTCGGTTAAAGTATGTTCAGAAATGAAATCTGAAACAAGGGCTTCTGGAAATAAAGAATGAAACCAGCAATTGCTGTTGATCTAAACTTCTTAATTCCCACCACAGATTTGAGGGCATTATGTCATTGTCACAGTACCAGAGACTCCAGAATCATATGACAGCCTGTCAAATAAATGTCACACTTGTTCCTAAGTTGGGGTACATGCCACTTACAACATGGCACCCTCATAAAAACATACCTAACCTATTAAAAGCTGTCTGTGGGCATAGTTATGGATGTGGCCAGCAGACATGTCTCGACATCAGTGAAGCTTTTCTCAAACCACTGAAACATCGCTGTGTCTTTCTTACACCATTCAGCCAGCAGATCTAGGGGTTGGGATTGCTCTGCCTGACCTCAACACTGTAAAATAAGCTAACATGATCTAGAAGGGAAGAACAAGCTCACCTTTTGCAGATAGGAAACCTGGTACCACCAATTTTACATATTAAACCCATCAGAAAGGCTAGGGCATCTCTTCAGATGATTTTACAAATTGCTCCCACTTACTATGGTGTTTTTTGTGTGTGTGTTTTTAAAATCTTGACCTGTCATGCAATTGCTGGGTAAAAAGAATTTGCCATTTCCAATGGAAATACCAGGCATTGCATTATTGATGGTTGGAAGGCTGTTCCCAGTAGAGATTGCTTGACACAGTTCACGAGATCACTTGTCTGTTAAAATTATTCTTTCATGTACGGTGCTTGTAACTCATACTCTAGTCCTAAGAGGGCAAAGTTAAAAAGTCATACAAGGTGGCCCTGTGTAAACAGTTGTGTTTGCATATGTGACTCATTCAGATCCTTATATACACACATCTGTCTACAAGGTGTGGGCTTCCCTAGCCTGGATTGAACAAGCAGAAGATAGCAAAAGAGCCAACAGCTGTATGAGTGGTGAAGGATTAACTTGGCTTTCTTTAAAAAAATAATATTGTTTGCATTTGTTTTATTCTGGTTTTGTTTTGTTTTCTTAAATCATTATCACTTATCCACATACCATGCAGCTTATAACATATTCAAGATCCTATCTGCATGCTCACAAACTAAATTATTAATTAATTAATTAAATTTATTTATTGCTTTTTTGCCATGGCAACAAAGTGACTAGAGCACCCTCTGAGGTAGCCTGCAAGGTATGTCGTACCTTAGATTTTCTGAAGGTTTCCCCCCTCTCCTGAGCATTATTGAACCACAGGCTGTGTGCGCACCATACTTTAAAGCACATGACTTCCCCCAAAGAATCTTGGGAATTGTAGTTTACTCCTCACAGATTCCCAGCAACCTCTTGTTAACTACAGTTCCCAGAATTCTGGTGTGGGGTGGGGAAGTAATGTTCTTTAATTGTGCTTTAAATGTATGGTGTGCACACAGCCTTAGAATCATAGCGTTGGATGGGGTCTTCCCCATCTTCTAGTCAAATGCCTCCACTGATGTAGGATCAAGCCCAGCTTCTCACTGCTGTCCTAATGTTTCAGTAGATATACCTCTCAGCAAATGTTGTGCTGATCAAGTAATCTACCTTGTACCTTTCCATGTGTTTCTGGGTGGGTACCCACATTTTTAATTTTTGAAAGTACCCCTTCCCTGTTTATTGGATATATTGTTCAGCATTTTTTAAGGGCTCAAATTTCAAAAAGTTCAAGAGCATCACAAGTCCACGGCTATCCAGCGCAGCGTAGCACCAGCTTCTAGGTAGAAAAGTATACATAGGAACTAAACAGGGTAAGCAAGAGCATAAGGAAAGCCCTGGATCAGGCCAGAGGGCCATCAAGTCCAGCACAAGTGGTCAACCAGATGCCTATGGGAAACCCACAAGCAGGGCATAAGTTCAACAGTGACAACTGGTGTTCAGAGGCACATTGTCTCTGTGGAGTTGGTACATAGCTGTCATGGCTAGTAGCCTTTGATAGCCTTCTCTGTGAATTTGTCTAATCCTCTTTTAATAAGAACAAAAGATGTATTGCTACTATAAGCTTCCTTGCTCAAAGGATGCATGTTTAGATGCACCCTTAGATTAAGAGATACTGGCTTCCCAGTGAGCTTCATGCCTGAAATGGAGAACCCTTGCATTTAAACTAATAATCTGTTTTCGCTCCACACTGGCTCGTGGCTGAAGTCATTTTCGGATTCCCCCTCTCCAACCTTTGACCAAAATACCAGTAAAAGATCTGATATGGCATGTTGCAGAAGGAAAGTTGTCCACGCAATCAAAAGCACTGCTCCCCCACCCACCCACACCCAAGGGAAAATAATGTTGATCAGTTTGCAGCCACAATGGGAGAATTGTCCTTAAGAAGGTAAATATTAATAAACAACCATAGGAGCACAGGCAGATAAAAATTTAGATCCTGCAAAAATACACCCAGTTATCAGTAGGAACTCTTTTTGCCCATGTAGCTGGCAAATACAATGGAGATGATAATCAAGGTGGAAATGGCCCAGTTCTCTTCTCCTGTAGATAAGCAGCTTGGTTTCAACATTGCTGTTTAGCCATCAGCTGAGCAAGGCAAACAATGGCAAGACTGGAACACTTTCTGTTGGTTTGCCTTTGTTCACACAGCTGTCACTGAGCTGAGCGAAGGCAAAGGCTGCAAATGACACAATTGCTTTGGAATGGGAAAGAGAAGCCGGGCGGAGAAATGTGAAACAGGAATAAACTGGAAGGAATAAACAGAACTGCAATAATTTGCAGCGAATTAAAGGCAACTTTAATAAGCCTGTCCTTTTGCATTTGTGTTTCCTTGGCCCTTGTCTGCCAAGCCACACTCAGGACAAAATCAGGCCACTGACCTACAGAGGCGGGGAAAGCAAATGACACAGTCCCATCAGGCATGGGAAACACTGGCGCTGCTGGTATCATTAAAGGGTGTGTGTTGTGTGTTTTGAGTAAGCACACTGCATGATGAGGCCAAGCTACCTTGATATATCTCCCTCACAAGCTGAATGAAGGGCTACTTTCTCCTGTTGAAAAAAAAATGAGTTCCATATGGTAGTAAAACACACACACACACACACACACACACACACACACACACACACACACACACCACAGTGGTTTAAAGTGATATCTCCACCACTCTGGAACAATAAATAAAGAAGTCCGTTGAACAGATGAGTTCGGCCAAAAAAGCTCCCAGGGAGTCATAAAACTTGAGGAAGGTGCTTCAAAAGACTCTCTGCCCCCATCTCAGGATATTTTTACAAACATATATTTGGATTTGCTGGGAAAATATCAGGCCTTTTGACGCATTCCCATGTAACTAGATATGTTGTGTGGAAACAGCTCCTTCCAAACAAGAACAAGAAGAACAAAATAGGTAGTGATATTGATGATATGCCACTGTGGTGCACAGTTGATTCCTTCCAGGAGATCAATTAGCTTTTCTTTCTGCTGAAACGGCGGCTTGGAGCCAGATAAGGCTCCCACAGAAGTCCCACTGAAATTATCATATTGTACGCTGCCTGGGAACCAGGCTTGTTGGATAGCATACAAGGCTTGTTGTCTATAAATTTCAGATCAATAAATCAAACTTCCTAAATAAAAGTGGTTTAAGGAGGAACAGGGGAGTTATGAATGAGTGCAGATGGAGCTGACATAATCAACGCACTACACGACTGGAGACAAAAATCAGTTTTTAAGAAAGTTGAAACTGGTATGACAGAGGTATCATGACCTGTGCTGCACACACTCACCAGACATCCACTGTGACTTCTGGGCAGTTTTGCAGGTTCTTGAATTGCTACTGTAATCAGCAAGGCACATTTTCCAGAGATAGTTGCAGTATGTGTTGAACTTACCTGTTTTTGATGCTATCCATAACCAGGAAGAGAAAGGAAAAAAGAAGGCAGGCAGGCAGATATAGATGTGATTGTGTACATGGAATGTTATGTATGATATATATCTACCCTGTACCAGTGGATTGGTTTTAGCAGCATATAAGAAGCTATAATGAAAAGGAAATAGATTGCAGCCTGCCATTGCCCTCTTCCTGATTCCAAACTAGACAAATGGGAGCTCTGGGGAACAGTTAAAGGCTATTGCTACTCTTGGCACTCCCCAGCTTGAATTTCAATTCAGTCTTGAAATATGGGAACAACCTGATATCAATAGCAGAGATATCAAGTCCTAGAAAAACCAAAACAAAATGACAAAGCAATCCCTAGAGGGTCACATTTTGATTTTAAACAAACACCGGAGAATAACTCCATATAAGCCACCGTATTCTTTCCAAATGAATTCTCCATTGTATGCGCACAAAGTTAAACTTTTAAAACCGAATAATTGGAAGCCTGTATTGTGTGACAGATAATAGGTGCTGGTGTATTACTATATTGTAGAATAAAACATTACTCAGCTGTATTGCATCATTTTAATTAACGCAGATAGATTGACAAGCCCTGTTTATACGTACAGCTGCTTCCCAATGAGTGGCAATCTTAAGTGTATGCCTTTTGCACCAGGCTCCAGTTGGTGGATCCCAGTGCTCTCCTAACACACAAAGTTGATCCTACAAGCCTGAAGTCTGCCTCCCTTTGCTCAAGGATGCCTATATGTGAAAGGGGAGGGGGGAGGGAGGGGGGAGACGAGGCTGGAGAAATCGAACTTTATTGCATAGTTTTTGAAAAGCCTTGTGTTTTCTCCGCACGCTGTGACTGCACACTGCCAAGGCAGCCTGTACATGCTCACCAGCATTGTTTCTACTTTTATTATTATTACATCTAACGTCCCAGAGCAGAGCCTTGCAATTGAAACAATTACCGCAGCTAAGCCCTGGTGAGCCTTGATTCAAATTAATCCCAGAATAAGCCAATGATTAATGCGGCAGAACTGCACCTTTTTGCTGCCTGCTGTGCCTGATGCTGCCTGGCTTAGAAATATACACACACATTGGCAGAGATTCAAAGCTCCATGGGGATCCTATGTGCGCACAGTGCTCCACGCATGCAATCTCTTCTTTAGCTCTCCCCACTCCCTTCAATGTCCCCTGTGTTCACAAGTGAGCCTCCAGGAAGCTTCACTTCGTCAGTACTTCTTCTGTACTTTCATTTTCATTTTGCATTGAACATTCTTTGAACTTGAACAGCAGAAACAAATCATGTACTTCTTTTAAAAAGGGGTGGGAAAAAAGAGAATATATATATATACCATATATATATATATATATATATATATATATATATATATATACACACACACACACACACACACACACACACACACACACACCCTTCAATGTTTGTACAGAATACTTAAGCTTGAAATATACGGGGTCAGTCTAAAAGTTAAGTACAGTGGTACCTCGGGTTAAGAACTTAATTCATTCTGGAGGTCCATTCTTAAACTGAAACTGTTCTTAACCTGAGGTACCACTTTAGCTAATGGGGCTTCCCACTGCCCCCGCATGATTTCTGTTCTCTAAAGCAAAGTTCTTAACCCAAGGTACTAGTTCTGGGTTAGCGGAGTCTGTAACCTGAAGCGTCTGTAACCCGAAGCGTCTGTAACCCGAGGTATCACTGTACGGTTAGTCCCACTGATTTTGGCTTGAGCACATATTTCTCCTACTGAAATCAGTGGCATTTCTTAGTGTTTATATTGGCCGCATCATGACCATACTTACTAATTTTAGCATGGCAATGTGTAAGAAGGCACCCTAAAGACAGTGGTGTATATTCATCATACAATGATGCACAAATGAGGCTCCAGACAGACAGACAAAAAGGCACAGCTGTACAATAAGGCAACCTGAAGTTACAACCATTTTGTGTGTAATCTCAGAAGCTCTGAGATATCAATAATAGTTGTGGGTTATTCTATTTTACATAGGACTGCTTTGGCCTTGGGAATAAAAGAAGCTCTTACCTTGCAATGCAATTTCACCATTTTCCTCTTCCTCTGTACACCACACTTCCTAAAACAGGTGCCTTCTAGATTTTTTTAGAATACAGCTCCCATTAGCCCAAGTCAGTATTGCTGATGGTCACTGAGGATGGGAATTGTAGTGTAAAACACCTGGAGGACACCAGGATGGGAAAGAGCCACTACACGCCATCCTTGTTTCTGCTATCTTTCTCTATCTTGCTCCAAATATTATGGGAAGGGCCATAGCTTTGAGGCAGGGCTGTAGCCCAGCAGTAGAGCATCCACTTCGCAGGCCAAAGAGCCAAGGTTCAATCACTAGCATCTCCGAGTAAGGCTGGCAAACAGTCTGATCTGAAACTCTGAAAAACCACTGCCAGTCAGCGAAAACTTTACGGAGTTTGATGGCACAGGCTCTGTGAAAGACAGCTTCCTATGTTTCTAAACATGGGGATTTCTTTGTCCTTACTTTAGCTTTTTCTAGTATAAGTGCAAACACTGATCCTGTTCATTTTATCTAGAGAAGATTACAAAACACAGAGCCAAGAAATGCCTGCTATGCTGAGTAAAAATAAGGCTTGCAATTTGCAGTAAAAGAAACCACAGTTGGGCTGGGGGCTAGAATCCCATTAGGTTCTGGAAAAGAAAACTTCATTCCTCATGCTTATTGTTTTCAGAATGACAAAGGATATGGATTGGCAAAGAGAGAGAGAGCTGTTTGAGGAGAAAGTGTCATAGCAGTGAGCAAGCAAAGCAAAGAGAAAGGACAATTGAATGGATGATAGCTATTCTTTACCGGGAGGGCCGAATGAATCCAGAGCAAACAAAACTATAGGTTAGTTGGGGTTGTTGGAACTGAAACTGCCTAATCAAAAAAGCAAACTAAACAGTGAACATTTGCATTTCAAAATAATATTAAGGTGGCAGGCACGGTGTGTATTTTAACTAACCCATTCAGAAAGAAAGGCTGCCAATGGCATACTTGAGAGTCCCACTAAATCAAAATTCTTTCAGTGTTTGACAAAGAATGCATTTGAAAGTCTGAACACATTCTTTCCTAAGATGTTTGTTTTTCTCCTTTTTCCACACTGTTTTCCTGTAGTGTCACACTCTGGGGCACTTTTCTGCTCAGACGACTGCCATTAATGACACCGAGATGGGGGGGGGGGGGGAAGGACAGAGAGAGAGAGAGCATATATGTGGTGAGATCATTCACCTTTATTCAGACAGGACTCGTGTGCCCATAACAGCTTAAAGCATTTGTAAGATGCTTTACCAGCTGAATTTTGCCTGCTATGACAGGAAGGTGCCAATCCTTCTAGACAGAAGTATTGTGCTGGGACTACAGTAGAATGTGCTTTCGAAGCACATTCAAGGCACATTTTCACCCCTCAAAGAATTCTTGGCACTGTCGTTTGTCAAGGGTTTCTGGGAACTGTACATTTGTGAGAGATAAACTACAGTGCCCAGAATCTGAGTGTGCTTTAAAGGTATATGTTGTACACAGCCTGTCATTTTAATTACCAATTAAACTTGCATCCTGCAGTCAGCACTGGGAAGGAGGGATCTATATATGGATTCTGCTTCTACATCAGGCCCCTCAGGAGGGGGACTGTACTTCTGTAATAAGAGTACATGCTTTGCATGATCAATCCTTGGTATATTTGAAAAGGGCTGAGAAGCACCAAAATCCTAAAAGGCTGCTGCCAGTCATTGTAGACAATGTTGAGCTTGATGCAGGGTCAACCAAAGTCATTTCATTGCCTGAGGCAAGGCAGCAAATGGTGCTCCCACCCCCGCCCCTCGGCCATAGTTATAGTGCAGAGTACTCAATGCTGGCCAAGTTATTTAGACACCTGAAACAGTCCCACAAAAATTTCTACTCCTCACCCTGGCAATAAAAATGCAATCGTAACAATCTGCTGCCTCTTCATGGCAGCCGAAATCAACCGCCAGAGGCTGCCCAATAGTAGGGCTGGCCCTGACTAGATGGACCAATGTTGTAAAGCAAATTCCTGTGTCTGCTTCCCCACCTCCCCCCCCAAAAAAACCCCAATGCTGTGGGGGATAGTGGACAAAATCCATATTGTAAGAGTATTTATCTTTTATACATAATTTTTCGCTGAGCAAAATACAATTGTGAGCCAGCAAGCAAGACCTTTATTTCCTAAAGCTGCTTAAATTTAAGTACGTGGATTTAAATGTTTTGGCACCTGGAAGTTGAAACCAATCATATGTTCACATTCTGCACTGAGGATGAGGCTATTAGCATTATTGACTACCGTTAGACTTAATTGGTTTAAATCTAAGTGGCTTCTGGATTGGGCACTAATGCAAATATTTTCCAGTCCTAAACACATTATTCACAATCCAAAAGTTTCATTATTGGCTATTGAAGATAAAAGACTCGTCCTACAGCCAACGATAGGAACTCCCCAGTGCACAGATTGATCCACTTCCCTCTGAAAGCACTTGCACTTGCTTACAGACATCCCTCCTCCCAACTTTAAACATCTACTCACCATCAACAACAAGCCACATAGCAGAGATACAGACACAACTCCCTGCTCCCATCATGTCTACTCTGTCAAGGCTGTTGCAAAGTCTAATGTATATTTAGGATTATGGTGCCAATGAAATAATTTTTAGAAGCTTGTATCAATTCTCCGTTTTGTTGATTTGGATGGGATTTATTTATGCAGCTCTTCTTCAGTTTTAGATTATATATATATATATACATATATATTCCAAATGGTTTTTATGGTATTGCTCACAAGCCACTTTAAGAGAAGTTTTTGTTTCTAAAGGTGGCAGACAAATCCTTAAAGGAATAAATACACAACTGTGCACATACATCTCAAACCCCATCACAATCTGACTCTACCATCCCCGATCAACATTCCCCAGAAACCAATAGCAGCATTGTGAACACAGTTTGCAATGAAGTTTCAGGAGTGGTGTGAAAGCAGGGTCGGCCCATCCATGAGGCAAGGTAAATTGACTGCCTCAGGCAGCAGGATCCACAAGGATAGTGGACCCCAACATAGAACATATTCCCCTCTTGTCCCTGATGCAGATTTTCACTAACCTCTTCTTCCCTGGCAGGGAGAGAGCTGCCATTCTGTGGTTCACCTCATGTGCCAAGATGTATTGAACTGGCCCTGCAAAGGCGGACAAAATTACAGGCATTGCTAGAGCCACTTCCCTGCACCCTCTTTCATATGTTAATTGTACAGGAAGCTTTCAAAGGTGGGAGGCCATGGCTCCCTTGACCACAGTGCTTCTAGCACATAGGCCTGTGTGTGTTTCTAATTTGTCACTATGTTCAGTCTCAGATTCTTCTGCTTCTATATTCTCACTATGTAAGCTCTGCACAACTAGTTAGGGAATGGCACAAATCATTCTGGCCAACTGGGACTGAAATGCTTTCACTGAAATATTATTTTCAGTTGGTGATAATTAAAAACAAAGCACTGTTCCTTCCCCAGAACAGAGTTTTCTGCCTTTTTCACCTTTTCACCTCCTTCTAGAGATTCATTAATGTCCACCAGAGCTCTCTCCCCCTTTGTTCAGCTGTTCTTTACAGATCTGCTCAGCGTTTCTGTTCTTCCTGTATTGCAGAATGAAAAGTATCTGTACACAAATATATAAAAACAAACACCTACTTTGAAGCTGGCCTGAATTGATTGTCCAGCTCCTTAAATCCCCTAGTTAAAAAAAGAGGGGGGGGGAACCTTATGCAGCTTATATATGTGTTTTCCATTTCATACATTTTGGGTTGTGACAATTTAAGTTTAGACTGCTGATTGTGTTTGAACATTGCACAATATATAGCCGGACAGCGCTCATAAACAATGGTCATTGTGTGCTTCATTGTCCACAAATGTTTGCAAAACATAAAAAAAATCAGTATAATGCAGTAAAGATTGCATGAAATTATTATATAAGAGACTGGCATGCTGATTTAAGGTTTCATATGAATATCTATGTACTGGTGTGCTACAACTGATTCTATGTAATACATATTCACTGTTATAGAGCATTTCCATCAGTTCCAGGTGTTTTTGCTTTACTTTCTAATTATTAATGCATATTTGAGTAGGATGCATTTTCTAGGAAAATATGATCATTAACATAGGAGACATATATAGTAAATAAACAAAGGATTTGGCACTACACAGCCACTTGGTATTTGGTTTGGTTTGGTTTTCAGTCATCTCTGTGTGTGACAGTTGCCCTTATTAGATAACCAGCAAATAAGTATATACATCGTATGGAAGTGGATTGCACTGATCTTCCATCTGATCTTTCGTACACAGCCTAGGCACTTGTAGCTTGAACATACATAAACCCTACCCTACCCATGTGCTTAAAAGAATGTGGTGAATGTGATTAGAATCATCCCCAAGATTGAGAGTCCTAAGCATGGGGGGCACTGGGAATGGGAGAAGCACATATAAAGATGTGGAGGATGCTCTATACCACAATATTCTATACTTGGTGTATACTCCATACCAGGGTGGGAAATCTCTACCCCATGGGTCAATCTTGGCCTGCTAGAGGGTCCAAGCTGGCCTGCTATGCCATTTTCCCCACATAACAAAACCAGAGCAGCGCACGGAAACACCATTTACCTTCCCGCCAGAGCAGTACCTATTTATCTACTTGCACTTTGATGTGCTTCCGAACTGCTAGATTGGCAGAAAAAGAGTGGGATAGTGGGGTTAAATTCTGTGTTAGCCTGTTCCCAGGAGGTAACAAGGATGTACAGCCAAAGCAGCAAGATTTAATCCCCTCTTACCTGCTGATAAATCCTGCCCAGGGAAAGCCCCTGAGGGGTTTACGTCCTAAAATGAAGGGGGACACACATGTTGTTTTAGCAATGCCTTACAAGATGCTTTGATATCCCCACTTTGGGACTTCCAAGCACCTTGCAGCTGATGTTATTGTGATATTGTGTGATTGACAGGTGGACAACCCCATCCATCAAGATCTGGCCTGTGGAGCCAAAAAGGTTCCTTACCCCTGATCTAATGAGAGCATAGGAGGTTAGGAGAAGAGCTTGAGGACATAATTCAATCCTTTGCAACCCATGAGTTTACCGGTCTCATATAGCAACACTTTCTTAGGGTATTCCACACAAAACATATAACATTTAAGTGGCCCCAGGTATCTGAATTTGGTACAGAAAATGGAAGTGATTCAAAGACAAGATACAGAGATTTAGACAGCAATGAAACCTAACCATGTTAATTAGAGAGAAATATTATTTTAACGCAATAATCCTCAGACTTGCAGGACCACAAAGGATTCATACCCGAACATAACAATAGGCAAATATTAGGTCACAAATTGTTGCTCACATTTTTCTGGGTTTTGCCCAATGGCTGAAATCCAACTAAAGATTGTTGTGTTTAGGTCCACTGAAATCCATCAGACTAAAGTTTGTGGCTCTTAACGTTTCCATTGATTTCCATTGATTTCTTCAGTGCAATCCATTTTTAGTTGGATTTGAGCCATTATGCTCATGACACTCAGTTACTTCCCATGGCAGCAAACCAACATCCCTGTGAGAACAAGTCTGCTGGCCTGGTCCTTGCAAATCTTCAGAATACTGGAAAACAGCAGATGAACAATGGCCAATGAGATTTGGGATTCAACCAGCTCGTGTCCCAAATACTGGAACCCAATACAGTGTTAACATGGTAAAGCTGAGTGTTCTTTAAAATAATGAGCAAGAATATTTAAATGAGAGTTAAGGGTCATTTCACACACTACATTTTATGGGTGCAAAGAAAATATTTTACATGTTCTCATAAGAATGTAACTCATGCACACAAAGAACTGGGATCTGATGGAGTGGTCCAGAAAAGCTCGTGCCACAATAAATCTATTGGTTTTTAAGATGCCACATCCTCATGGAATTTTGGTGAAACAGACTTACATGGCTACTCCTCTGGGATAGGCTGTGGGTCCATATGCTGCTGAAGAGTGTGTGAATCAACTTTCAGCTAATTGGATTTTATGATTGTCTGGCCTTAACGAAAGCATCAAGTCATGTAGTTTTGAATTACCAAGTTCCCATAAGCAGAATATGTAAAATAAATTCGGAATATACATAGACTAGATCTCAAAGCCTTTTAAAATGATTGGTGAGCTGTGCACAGTCTTGCAAAATTCTCCACCCTATTTTTGGCCAGAGAAATTTCACCTACTGTTTTTTCCCCTCAAGGGCTTCTAAATGTTGTCGTAAGGTGTTTTCAGCTGTTGTCAAGTGACAGCAGAAGCAAATGTGTTCACAAGGCCTTGAAGCTGGAGATATCACCACCATGCAAGAAACAACTAGCAAAAGATAGAACAGGCTAGGTTAGGATATATCTCCCTGGTGTGCTAGAGTGGGGATGGGGAACCTGTGGCCTTCCACAGTGGGCTGGACTACACTTCTCATCCTCTCCAACCATTGGGACTGATGGGAGTTGGAGTTCAACACCTCCCAGGGGACTACAGGTTCCCCATTTTCTCTCCTAAGGGTTTGGTGCTTTATATTTTAGATTGGTTACTACAGGAGAAAGCATTTGCTTTCTAATCAGCAATCATCTGCCACAACTCTGATGCTGAACTCTGTGTTCGGTTGTGGCTTTGGGGGAGAATTCCAACCAAAATTAAGCACCTATAATTGCAATGATTTCAATGCGTCAAATTTTAATCATATGGTCAATGCCATCACACTGAAATCAGTCAGAGAGCTTCAACTTAAGCCAGGGGTGTGAAACCTGTGGTCCTCCAGATGTAGCTGGAGTCAAACTCCCCTCAGCCCCACCCAGCATGACCAACAACCAGGAATGAGGAGAGCTGCAGTCCATCTGCATCTGGAGGGCTACAGGTTACCCATCCCTGGGCTAGGCCATGATCATCATCTCTGTCAAATCACACAGAAGCAGTGGGCCTAGAAATGATGAAATCTAGAACAATGGATGGGGAAACTGCATACAAGAAGTTGATGATAATAATATGATAAGACAGGAGAAGAGGCAGGCTGCTCGCTTTATATTTTGCCTTTGGGGATGGCAGGATAGAAATTTAAACAAATACATAAATACTGGATACATAAATACTGGTTTTGCATGCAGTCTCGTTGGCTATCTTTCTTGGGTAAAGTTACTGCCATTTAAATTCTCCTACTAATATGTAATTCACACTAGCTCATATCCCCATTTAAGTTGCCTCTGATTTTGGCTTCATAAGAAATGGTCATTCCATCACAATTCCCAAGAATTCCATAACAGTAATTCCCTCAGTACTTGTCATGGTTGAATTTTTCCAATCTGTTTGTCACAGTATCACCTTATATTGCTCCACCGAGGCTCTTAATTGCTTACTATATTTAAAGAGGTTCTTGAGAATTTGCCCAGAGACAATGTACAAACATATTTCTGACTTTCACATTACAGAAAAAAATAGATAATATATGGATGAGTGTGCTGCTTTTAAAGAGTGGAAGTACTTTGAGTTTTTTAAAGCTTTGCCAAAATGGCCAGTTGCCATAATTTAATATATCTTCCCCCTCTCCACTCTCCCAGCATAGAAAACTGACCTTTATTTCCCCCTTTTTTCTGTGTTTTCCCATGACAGAATTCTGCCAATGATGGTTTTCAGGTTTCCTTTTTGGGGGTGGGGGTTGTCATCCAGCTTCCAATTCAGGTAAATAGGACTATCTATGATTATTCTACTTAAGGGATGAATCAATTACAATCCACACACAAGGCATTTAGAAATTTAGGAGAAGATTTTCAAAGGAAGAAAATTCCATTTAAAAACTTTCTTCCTGTGCCAAGTTGAAATGAGTGTGGCCTTTTAAATATCTTTACCATTGAAAGGTTTTTCTTCAACTGCTCTGCACAGCAATATTTCACAAAACAGCAACCCTGTCAACCACCCAGTGAAGCTGAAACACTTGGCACAGAGCCAGTTTGGTCCTACTGATTTAATGAGACCAAAGCATTTTCAAGGCAACAATATTTGTCTTTAACCAGCAGTGAGTAAACCCCTCCATGTGAGTAAACTTATATATGTTATTAATATATAACTATGTGTTGATACAAATACAGCCGTACCTTGGAAGTCAAAGGGAATCCGTTCCGGAAGTCCATTCAACTTCCAAAATGTTCAGAAACCAAAGCGCAGCTTCTGATTGGCTGCAGGAAGCCCCTGCAGCCAATCAGAAGCCGCAGAAGCCCAATCGGATGTTCGGGTTCCAACACTCACTTCCGGGTTTGTGGCGTTTGGGAGCCAAAACATCTGAGTACCAAGGCATTCGGGATCCAAGGTATGACTGTAGAGTGAATTTGGTTAATGTGGTAACCTGTTGCTTCATAATGGAAGGGTCAACAAGGAAGTATTAGCCCTATCCATGCATTCAAAAGAAGGTGAATGGGTGCAAAGCCTCCCCATGGATCTGGAGTCTGGCATTATTAGCTGAAGACAGTTAGAAGCCCCTTCAGATCTTGCCACACATGCAGGTAGGTTGGGGATGGTGCGGGTTCACCAGGATCATACGGTGCATGCTTACCATTGCCACCCCACACATTTTATGTCCACATGCATTCTTTTAAATGCATGAAGAAACTTACCGTATTTTTCCATGTATAAGACTAGGTTTCCCCCCTAAAAAATAATGTCCAAAATTGGGGAGGCGTCTTATACACGGGGGCCGTCTCCCCCCATTTTCTTAAATCGGAGTCCCCCAAAATAGGGGTCATCGTATACACGGGGGTGTCTTATAGACGGAAAAATACGGTGATGTGTTGCTGCTTTAAAAAGAGATATGAGGAGATCTGTACATTCCATTGCTTATCTACATTATTTTCAAAACTGCAAAAGATGGCCTTAACGGCAGACATAGCTGAGCCACTCACGTAAAAAACACAACTTTAAATGATGGCGGCAAGGGGCATTGTATCACTCCTCATAAGCAATGTTAAAAGTGCTATAAAATACTGTAGGTGCCTGTTACTTGGGCACCTACATTCAACGCATGACTCAATGCCAAGGTAGAGGAATGAGTTGAGGAGAAAGTGCATTTCTCCAGCATCAAAAAATTCATGTTTCCAGTGGAGGGGTTGGGTGGGAAATACAATTGGACTGATGGGGAAATGGATTATCCGTAGAACAGAAATACTTCATTGAGGCTACATTATTCCTAGTAAACCAGCCAAAGCTGGTGGGAAGCACTCCTTGTCACTGTGGCCTAATCATTTTGGCTGCTTCTGTGAACAACAGCTGAGGGAGGATGCTATGTGCAGTCTTCTCTCTGAGACATTTTGCAAGTCAACTAAATGCCTCTCACAAGTCATTCATCCAGTGCTATATAATGGTTAGAGTGTTGGTCTATTACCTAGGAGACCAGGGTTCGAATCCTTACTTAGCCACGAAGCTCACTGTGTGACCTTGGGCCAGTCACTGTCTCTTAGCCCAACCTACCTCACAGTGTTATTGTGAAGATAAAATGAGGAAGAGGAGAACCAGTGCTATTTTTCTAGAAAAAGAGGTTCTGGAACTCACCATAAACAGCTCCCTTGTTCTCTTATAATGGCAATGTCGCCCACCTGAGTTCTGGCTGAACAAAAGTCCTAGGAGGAACTAAGTACATTACATTCAGCACATTGGAGGAAAAGTGGAATATAAATAAAATAAATAAGTTAGAATTTGAAAAGTCTTAATATCCATGCATGAAACAGATCATATTGACCTTTTCGCCAGACCACAGATGGAGAAATAAGTCTCAGTCAGGTTAGCAGGGGAAGTTTGCATTTGTGTGGTTTGTGTTTTTGTGTTTGTGTTTCTGAGCCCATTACTTTTGATTGTAGTGTTTTCACTTAGCAAAGCTATGTGCTGGGCTGTTAGTCAATACCTTGAGATAAGGGAGAAGACAGATCTTCTACTTTCTCTCTCTCTTGTTAACTACTGCAAAGCTTCTGTAGTAGCCAAATATTGACGTTATCAGACAATTCTAAACTCCTCCAAGATAAGTAATCTGGCACCTGCAGAAATGTAGCATAGAGATCTCAGATTGTTTCAGAAATGTCAGCAGTATCACTAGCTCAGATAGATAAATATCACATGAGAAACAAGCTCAGAAAGATATCCATTTACAAAGACTAAGGGAAGAAAACACCAGGAAAAACCAGTTACCCAAAGTTTAAAAGATGCTGCTACTTCACATCCACTGGGGAAATCAACTGAAAGCTTAAAAACAAAAGTGGGGAGGGGGAAAGCAGTTTGGTGTTCAGGGGGATTAGAAAGAATAGCTTGGGGAGAATTTTGGCCAGGTTTTTTAAAAAATAAAAATAAAAACAATCCATATTTTGTGGGTTATTAAAGCTCTACAAGCAGCAGAATTAATGGAAAGCCTTGGAAAGGGAACTTAGCCCTGATCTTAATTCTTCCTATGATTAGGGGAAGTTTGCTTAGAATAGGGTCTCTTCTCTGGTGGCATTCCATTTGCTAAACTACAATGGTACCTCCGGTTATGAACTTAATTTGTTCCGGAGGTCCGTTCTTAACCCAAAACTGTTCTTAACATGAGGCTCGCTTTCTCTAATGGGGCCTTCCCCCGCCGCCGCTGCGCGACTTCCACTTGCATCCCGGGGCAAAGTTTGCAACAAGGAGCATCTATTTCCGGGTTAGTGGAGCTCGTTACCCGAAGCATTCGTAAGGAGGACGGTACGTAACCCGAGGTTCCACTGTACTGCTGAAGTTCTAAACCTACGACAGCATTATCATTGTCATCATTATTTTAACTATTTTATATCCCACCTTGTCCTCCAAGGGAACTCAAGGTGGCATATTTGGTTCCCCCAGTCCCCACTGTATCCCCACAACAGCTGTGTAAGGTAAATTAGGCAGAAACAGTAGCAGGCCCAAGGTCTTAAGCAAAGATCAGCTGCAGGAGAAGATATTGGGGGCTAACTTCTAAAAATTGCTCACTAGAGAAGTGTTCCACATATTTTAAATATCATATCATGTTACATATCATGTTAAATAGTCATATCATGTTCAGTTACATTGTCCTAGAATGATGGTCTTGAATCTGTGTTGCCTTGGCTCTAAGCCATAGCCCAGCTACTTGATAAGAGCTTTGTCAAAATCCACGAGAGTAGGAGAGCCCGGGATTGCAGCTTTCATTTGTTAAAGTATGGGACAACAGCTCCCATGTAGTGTAGGGTTAAAGTTCCAGTGATGGCCAAACTTGGCCCTCCAGCTGTTTTGGGACTACAATTCCCACCATCCCTGACCACTTGTCCTGTTAGCTAGGGATGATGGGAGTTGTAGTCCAAAAACAGGGAAAGGGAAAACTGTGGGACACACAGGGAACGTATCTATTGGAAGAAGTCAAAGTTGTGACCCCATATGTTTCTGCTCAGAGAACATTCTCCAATGCTATGAAAGATATGTGGCTAGGGTGTGTAATGTGTACACAGGTGGCAACCAGCGGCAATGCAGGGTCTTGTCAGAGCAAATGTGTAATCACAAAGCAGCAGCACACTCTCTGGACCCACACCTTCAGAAATAAAGTACAAAACCCCGTGTGACTAGTTGAGTTGTGTTGGGTTTGTTTGTTTGTTTGTTTTAAAGAAAATGAACACAAAGTACTACATATTTGTGCATTTAAGTGGACAGAGTTAAAATTGCATAAATTAAGGATGTGAATCTGTTTCAATATTTTATTGTATTTCAGTCATTGTCACCATTCCCCCCCCCCCCAAAGCACCTATAACTTGGCAATAGATATGCAGGGTAGTGAAAATTTAACCTTGAGTTTAGGTTTACAGGCTCACACAGGTTGGCTAACGTGTGTCCCTCCAGATGTTGCCAGACTACAACCCCCATTGTCCCCAACTATTGGCCATGCTCACTAATGGGACTTGGAGTCAAAACAGCACCTGGAGGGATGCCGATTAGCCAGCCCTGGTCTAACAGCTCCGTAGATGTTTACTTGGAAATATGTCTTACTGAAAGTTCAATAGGGCACACTCTCTAATATGTGAGCTTACAACTTGACCTGCATAGTGTGCCTCTGTGAAAGTTTACTCAAAAGTAAACAATGCAAAGTTCAGTCTGACATTGTCCCAATAAAATGTGCATATGGTTTCAGCCTTCTAGCATGATTTTATGCTTCTTTGTTCGGAAGTAAAGTACAACTGACTGCAGTGGGACTTACTCCCAAGAATGCATCCAGCGAATTTTGTCTTAAAACCTTATTGGCATACCTTAATGGAGACAAATAGGATGGAAGTGCTATTTGGGGGGTTAAGTAACAGGAAGGGGGTTGTAAGTAAAATAAATCACTCTCATACCTTTCTTCAGTCATCACTGATATACTACAGTTAGTAAAACTGCCTCGCTGAGCTCATACCACAAAGTGATTGTGAGGCTCATCAACTGGGTTTTTACAACCTTGTAGCTGCTACACTCAGCACAGCTGTTGGCCTTATGCTTCCTTATGAGGAGCATGCACATTCTTTGCTATGTGAGTGCTCATTGGATGAGTTTGGGTTAACTAAAATAATACCCCACACTCGCAGGTATGCCTGCCCATGTTCTCTTCCAGAACTGTTTTGCTAGTCAGAATCAGAAGCACAGAGAGAGTGGGGGGAGCAGTTTTTAATAACCTTGAGTTTGTTGCAAAAAGAACTCCCAGTGGTGAGAAGCCTCCAAAAATGTTCCTCATTTGAATGATAGATGAGAAAAGTACAAGAACTCTGCCTGTCTGGGCTTCGGGGCCTTTGAGACATCAGCTGCAATCAGACCCAAACAAGTGTTCCTCACATGTGTTTGCATGATGACAGTCCCTAGAGCTAAACAAGAAGCTGCCATGAGGTCTGTGCTGCTATCCAATCATCATTTGTACTGCAGCCTTTGGCCACTGCTGCAGCACTCAGAATCACATGCCCCCTACTACTGGCATGCAGTGAAATGAGGTTAACAGCAATTTCAGAAATAAATTGGAATAGTAAGTGACTTGGTTAAGAATGATGGGAGTTGGATTCTCCAGCAACATCTGGAGAGCACCATATTGGCTGCCCCTGGATCAGACCCTAAGTCAGAGATGGGTAACATGTGACTCTACAGAGGTTTCTAGAATACAACTCTCGTCATCACTGATCATCGGCCATGCTGCCTGGAGCTGATGGGAGTTGGATCCCAACAACATCTGGAGGACCACCACAGGTTCCCCTCCCATACCTTAAACATTTGCAGTACATGAAGCATTGGAGTCATTAATCCCATAAATATTTCTGAAGTAGAAAGAGGTTAGCAAATGACTGTATCGGTAAAAGACTGTGTGTACCTCACAGGAACAATACGGGCTACTGGAGGTGATATGGTCCCTACATCTAGTTGTGGGAGGGAAGCCCCTGAATGGGATAAGACCAAAGAGACAGAAGAAAGACATTTGGAAAGTATTAAACAGTTGGGTGGGAGAGATTTTTAAAATAATTTGCTTGCCAAACACTACAAGTTTGACTGCTGCTGCTTCTTTTTCTGTTCTTTTCTTTTTTACAAAAAAACATGGTTGTCATAGAGGTTAATGTTATGATGTTTTCAATTAGTTTAAAAGCTTTTTTAATGGCCCATTTTCATTATAATTGTTTAGCTATTTTGTAACTTCTATTTGGAATAACTTTAAATGCATTAGATAATTTTTTAAAAATACTCTATGTTCTTTTCAGGCAGTCAAAATGGGGTATATGGAGTTTTTACAGGGACTAGAGTTTAAGTTTGTTTTACTATTTATAACTTTTTAATCTTAAAAATATGACTTGAAAGAAACACAAGGCCTCTTAGCACTTATAAAAATTTGGTCTATTGATTTTGAGTCAGTTCTATATCTTCAATGTATATGATAATAGAATGATTTTTTTTGCTGAAGTCTAATTTGAGCTTTGATCTTCCTGGAGAGTATTCTTTATTTAGTTGTAAGTAGGCCAATCCAGCACTTCTTATAATGGTGTCACATCAGCAAGCTCCAGGAGGACTTTTCACACAGATGTACGTTGAAGCCACAATCTAACACAGACCTTCTGCCATTTTTTAGCAGAAGCCAATTCTTTTCCTAGGTAGGTGTCGCAGGGGGCATAGAAAACACTGGATTTCCCATTCTGAGGGCAGAGACTGAGAAAAAGATACTCTGTCCGATGCCAATTCCTGCCACAACAGAAGGTTCCACAGTTCCTGCCCTACCAACATGGAAGCTCCAATGCCTTGCATATTGGGGTGTGCTATGGGCAACTCAAGGAAGGTTTAGACTCAAAGGAAATCCTAGTCTTCTGACAAGCCCCAAATGAGGGAGAAAGTATCACAGACAGAGCTTTCGTGCCCATGTCACATCATCTTAAACATTATGATTTTCAGTGGAAACAGTTCACATGTTCAGCTGCGAGTTAGCAAATATCCAACTGTGACAGGTTATGGATATGCAAGTGTGAATCAGCTCTCCATACTGATACAGAAAATCTGCTTGAGATGTCCATTCACCCCTTCTTGGTTAGGCGGCTTTGTAGGCAGGTCCTGGGCCTCCCTTGTGACCACTGACCAATGCTCCCAAACTTGCTTCCGGATCAAAATGCAACTCCCAGTTGGGTTGTGCACTTCTCCATATTTTGTGGTGAAGTTTGGGTGAAATAAAAGTGCACACAAAAATAGGGATTTTCTGCAACAACAACAAAATCCTACAAAATGTTTAATTTACATAAAATGTGTGTACAGAAGGCATACAATTCAAATGCATTGCGTTTCCCAAATTATCTGCAATACATGGGATGATTGAGCACCAGAGAAACTGAAACAGGATGAAAATAAGCTACTCAGGCAATCCCTAATTAAACACAAGGAAACTACAATCCGTCTCCTTGGCAACACAAGCAACACAAGCATTGATGACCAAGCATTAATGTGGAGAGAAGGGAAAGTAAATTTCAAATTAAAATGTTATAAGGCCCAAAAAGTTTACCAGTGTGAAGCCCAAGCCAAAGTTTTTAAAATAGTTCATGATTTGACAGAATTCCAAAATTTGAAATATTTTGAAGTCAGCATATTACTTCAACACTAGCATCTAATATTTTGAAATAAACATTTGGGGTTGTATCCAACACTACAAAAATGTAAGGAGTTTAACATGATCAAATGTTGGCGCACAGATTTACAGTGCTAGTTTTGAGTGTCTGGTTGGCTGGCAGAGAAGAACTGGGGGAAACAACATTCAATTTGTAATATAGCCGAACATTGATCTGAACTAATTCATATTGTGAAGCAACTAATTATGAATTGTGATAATATCTCTAATTCAAAAGCATTTCTTTTGATGGCAAGTAATAACAATAATACGCAGCAGGATTATTCTTGTTTTCTTCTAGAGCCTTTTTCTTCTTCTTTTTGACACCAGAAAAAGCCTTGCTGCCTGTTTCATGCTGTACTAACATTTAATTGGTCTTTGAAAGAAGGAAAAGTGATGTGTCCAACAGTATTGCTTCACAGGAACAAGTTAACAAAAGAAGGATATAAAAAGAGGGTAATGAATTAGAGAAGTTGCTTCTGTATAAATCTCAATGAAAATAAAGGCGATTTCATAGGCATAAACACCAGAGAACATCAGTAGTATTAATTAAAATATGTTTAAGAATTCCATTTTCCGAAGTAAATGGCATATATCAATACCATAGTGAATCAGGAAGACACACACACATCTGTGTGTGCGTACACACACACACACACACACACAAGCATTTCATATCACAGGCCATGATTCTTGTTAAATTCTGGTTTTCAATCACAGAATATAAAATCAGATCATAGCGCAAAAGGTTCCCAAAGAGATGGGGAGGGGAAGGAGAGAGGAGAGAGGAAAGAAGAGAGAAAGCCCATTACTGAGAGAACCCATGTGTCATTAATTCAGTTATAAATTATTAGCTGAAAGCAGCCTCTCAGCATTTGTATTTGATGAACAAAAATTGATTTCTTCAAGGGCATTTCAATCCTTTTGATGTTACCATCTTTTAGTCCACCATGAATCTGAATCCTTAACAAAATGATTATAGCATTATAGTAATCCTAAGGGCCAATACTAACGGATTTGGAAGAGCAACAGAGATCAATAGTTTGTAAAAAGAATGTCTTTTTGAGTTGACAGAGCTGCCTAGCCCGATAGTGAACCAGGAAAAATAAGGGGGGGGGGGTTAAAGTACACAAGCAATCATGCAGTCGAAGCTAAGATGAGCCATTTCTCCAAAGTGCTGAAGACACCATGGAGCTTGGAATATTTCCACAGGATTTAAGCAAAACTAAGGGCAACCAAAAGATATTTTGCTAACATCAGCCCCCCACCCTGGAAAAAAATCTTTTCAGAAATATGTTGGGACGTCTTTCAAAGCTTTATGGGTTATTCTGGAGGTTGACGGGGTGCTCCAGCAAGGTCAACATTTGCGTTTTGGCACAGAGTCTGGGATTATTTGAATTGGGATTTAAGGTAACATGATTGTCTTCCCTTTTATCTGCTTTGAAATGCGTTATCAGGGCCTTATTCCAACACAGAGACGAAAGCCCAGTCCTTTCATCAACTGGATCATATGTGTGCTATATTTGCAGTAGATAGAAGAAACGGCCATTCTTACACCATCACAATTCCAGGAGTCAGAAGGAACGGTTAGACATAGTATGTCATAGGTGACTACTTGAATTCCGAGTAAAAGGCAGCCAAGAAAGCGAATGCCTCCTCAACAGCTCAAGGATTAGCATAAAATTATGCTGTGGAGGACAAAAACAACTGCAATGCAACAGTGGAGCATTGTTTAAGAGCTATTCCAGGATTAGCGCAAAGAAAGATCGTTTCCCCACCCCCCACAAATATAAACAGAAATATGTGGGCTCCTGTAAAGTTCCGTGATAGTTTACCATTTCTTTGGTGCCTAAGCAACATATTAACTTGGTCATATGCCAGTAAAAATTCAGAAAGCTTCATACACCACATCTGGAGAGCATCCGATGGCAAATGGTGAATGGCTAAGTAATCTCCTTCTACGGCAAGACGTGAAGTGATAATTTATAGTGTGTAACAAGGGCTGTGAGCCAGCCATTAATTCTAATATGAAGCCTTCTAAAAAAATTATACCTGAAATAAATATACAACTCTGAATAATCACACTTCTCCACTGAGAAACATATCCAGTAAGGGGGAAAACACACACACACTTATGTAGCCATAAACATCTTTAAAAGGTTTTAAAGATCTGTATGATCCTCTGTAAAAGGCCAGGGCAAAAAGCACATCGTGCACTTTTTAACCTGTTGCAGATGATTTTCTTTATGGGCCATAGCTTTCTTAGCTTGGCTTATGTTTTCACATCTGAAAGAGGGGCACAAATTAAATGCACATTAAAGACACAATTTCTGAACATTGTGTTGGAACAGACTTAACCCATTTATTTTGAGGCTGTGCATGATAACACGGGATCCGAAGCTTAACCTTTATCTCAAGCTATATAAAATGTTTTGCAGCACCTCTTGTCCAAATGAATAAAGAAGAGGATAAGCAGGGACTGGCTTAAATAATAGGTGCTTTTAAACAGGCAGAAAAATGGATCACCCTACAAATGGTAGCCACCTGTACCAGTAAACTAATGGAAAGAGCAAGTATCACTTGGAGGGAGATGACTGGGAAACTGATGCCAAGGTAAAAACACAAATGGGAGACATTTGTAAACGTGCCTTTTGTTGTCTAATCAATAAGTGCCACTTATAACTACAAATGTATAATAATCATTTAAATACATCCACCCCATGCCCATAGAGTTACAGGTACTGGGTAACTTCCCAGAAACAAGCTGAAGAGATCCTATAACAATCTACTAGGGGCCCTCTTTCCTTTCACAGTGCTGTTATATTAACTGCCTAGTGAGCAATGTTATAAGTAATGCCCTGTTTATACCAACCAACGTCCCAGCTGATCAGAGTAAAACTCAGCTTTACTAACTACAGTTCAGAGCTAGTGCCAGAAATCAGCTTCAACAAAAGTACTAGAACTGCACTGAAAGGGCTGGCTTACCCTGTGATCACTCCAGAGATTGTTGGACTCCAGTCCCAGTCAGTGTGGCTGGTGGTCGGGGATGAAAGCAGCTATACTTCATCAATAACTAGAGGGCCACAGGTTAGGTACCCATGCTGTGCAAGCTGGCTTCAAACAGAAAGCACTCTGAATGACAATACAGACTGATCAACTTTCAGTGCAAATCCCTAAGATTCATTCCGTAGTATCGATGGGGCAGGACTTGGGGGAAGAAGACTTGCACAATTAACAGGGGTACCCAAAATGCAGCAGGGCTGGCTTGCCACATTTTGAAGTGCAATCAGTCCATTAAATTCAGCACCTGAAATTACCTAACTGCATCACTGGATTCATTTTTTTTTTTTTTAGGGTGGGGGATTGTTTGTTGTTTTTACATGGACTTGGATCCCAAGGTGTCATGCTCAACCAGAAAGTCACTTTCTCTTGAGCAAGGTAGGCCTGCTAAATTCCCCCCTTTTCTCTTTCTCACTACAGCCCCTCCCTATGCTTCTTCCATTCAGTTCCAGACTGTCCCTCAATCTTCAGAAGCAGTTTTGGGGAGGATTCGGGGGGGGGGGTGTAGTGAGTGGAGAGAAGCCAGGAAAGTCCTATTGCACAAGTGGAGTTCTTATCACTCTTCTCTGAACCCTACCCATGGGAAAGGACTTCCAATATTTGGCTATGGAATGAAGTGTCATGGCCCCAGAGTAGGAATCCTTGAACATAGAGAGTCTTTGGTCCATCCCATGTGAAGCTGTGCTCACTGGAGTCTGGACTTTCTCTAGGACACTGCTGAGACAACTTCTACAACTGCCCATCTGCAGGACAAGTAACTGTGGATCCTGAAACACACACCTGGGACCACACTTGTTGATTCTACCTTGCTTCCCTGTCTACCTGGTACTACTGGCCTCCCATTTGCTTGAGCTATCATCTATCTGCAGTGATGGGTCCCTCCAAAACTGGCTCACTTGCAGCTGAAGCTAGTTGGGACAGTTATTTTCAACTGGGAAAGTATCAAGTGAGCCAAAGCTACTTGAACAGATCTAATGAAGAGCAAATTTCCCATTCACCATTTGCTGAGGAAGCTAGAGTTTCATTTTGTCTGATGGATGCTGCTGGTTGGGTTCTTTAAATAGGTTTTCGGACATCATGAAACATAATAACTATGGCATATGTGATTTTGGCATGGGAAAAGAATCAGTATATAACTATGCCTGCATTCTTTAAACTGAATCTTTATTTAAAACCTTTTCTTTCAATTTGGATCTCTCTAGAGCCTGTTGGATTACAATTCCCATCATCCTTGAACATTGGCCATGTTGGCTGGGGCTGATGGGAGTTGGAGTCCCTCAATATCTGATTGTTTGACTCTAGGTTAGCAAATATGGTTTGCAGCAAACAAGCACCTTTTTTGCATTGTATGACATCTCTTCAGCACTATTTTTCTAGAAAAATAGGTGCCAGAACTCACCATGAAAGCTTCTCTTATTCTCTAAAAATAGCAATGGTACCTACCTGAGAGGTGCCGGAACTGAGTTCCGGTGAGTTCCGGCTGAAAAAAGCCCCACATTTATTGCTCATGAAACAACGCATGGCACAATGTGTCACTCATGTAATACTCATTAAATATGTTCAGGTGCAGACTGTTCTGGGCAGAATGACCCAGAATGACCTTGCCTTACACACCCTACAACCTCAGAGGCATTTTACTGAGAGACAAACTAGATATTTTGAAAGACATGGAGTGCTGCCATTGATCTGTGTCAATACTTTGAACTCTGTTTCCTTGCAACATCTATTACTAATAAACATTATGTGACATGGGGCTGTTCACCCATACTTCACACAATTGCTTGGCATAGAGTAGAGTGCGCAGAGACACAGAGAATGACATCACATTGCTTTTGTTAGATGTCACAAGGAAAAAGGAGCATGGGATTGGCGGAAGCTCCATACCTGGTAGAATATCTAGCTTGGCCATCATGCTCTAGATCAAAACATATTAATGGTTTTTCTCTGAGCTAAACAGTCCCAAATGCTATTTTTTCTTACTGGGACTTACTTATCATTTTAATTCTCCATTTCTGCATCTTTGCCAGCTCGACAACATCCTTTTTGAGATAGGGCATCCAGAACTATACTCAGTATTCCAAATATGATTGCCCAGGGCTGATATATTCTCTATTTGCTTTATTGTTTTCTTTTTAAATCTGAGCAATATGTCTATTATTTTTCATTATTATTTTAAAATGTCTGTTTCATTGGGATGCAGTGTAGTTAACCTATTTCTCAGGACCTTGTGTTTACATATTTTCACATTTGTTTTTAGATCCAGAGATAAAAAGACTTATTATATGTGAAATGTAGTACATATTACAGCACATCCTGAAACCTAATACAAGTTCCTTCCCAAAGGACAACAGTTTAACAGCAGAAGCGTGAATCTTTGATCTTGGATATCCAAAACTTCCTTCTGTTCTTACTGGGGGAATCAGAAGTCATTATCACATTCACAAGTTTTCGTTTTGAAGAAGGGAGATTTATTATCCTAATTATGTGGTTATGGAACGAAGAACATTTATTGCCCAATTCAAAAAATCAGTGCTACTAAACTACAAAGCACTAGCTTGGTTGTAAACATGTTGACTTTCAACAATTCATAGTCGATTCATTAGCAAGTTCTACAAAACCAAGAAATATCAGAAATATTGATGTCAACCCGTTGGAGATCTATGAAACCCACAGAAGAGGAAAGCGTCTGCACAGCTGCTGATGGGTTGTACAGTTCTGAGTTTGAGGAGGCAATGTTGTAAATCATCCTGGTAATGGGTTTTTTCAAAAGCCCACCAAACCGGTTTGACAACCCAGATTGCCTATTCTTCTCCCTCTCTCATATGCCCCTCCTCCTCCTATCGGAGCCATCCAGGCCAAAGGACCATCTAATTCAGCACCCGGTTTTCACACAGTGGCCAACCATGGGAAGCCTGCAGCAGCAGCTAAGTGAAATAACCCTCTTCCCATTTCTGATACAGATGCATTCTGCATCCAACAGTGGAGGCAGAACATAGACATCATGGCTAGTTGCCACTGATAGCAGTGTTGTTAGTTTTCTTGGTGTGTTGAGGATTTTTTTAGGGAAATGCATTTGCGGGGTATTAAGATGGTTGTAGCAGCTATGTGTGGGGAGAGGGATTAATTGCTGTCCTACCCATAGAAGAAAATAGGATACTTGGAGCAGGGGTTGTTGCTACTGTACACACAATACCCTCACGATGCCCAATGCACTATAAAGAGGCCTTTCTTTTATAATGACACAAAGGATTTTGCCATGTAACTTATGTCAGATTTATCGATTTATAAAGAAAAAATAATTGTAAGTTAATTTCAGGGTTGACTTTTGTTGTTTGCTTGCTTGCTTGCTTGTTTTGTAAAGCACATTGAACCAATGCCATTGTACATAAGTGGTTGTGTAAGAATGAAAAATTTACAGAAGTACCAGTTTTCAGAATTGCCTATCCAGTGCTCCTTCGGGAATGCAACAACACACCACTAAAATCTGAGAAGGCTCAGGAAGAGTACAATCATTCCAAGCTGCATGATCTATCAATGGCCATGCAAACTGTCGTTGAAGAATATAAGCCAACATAACTCAATTGACTTCATTGAGAACAAATTGTCTTTAAAACGTAGCTGGCTCTGGGTTGAGCTTTTTCAATATCCCCCTACATTTAAATCAAATCTTGACTATTCTCCTTTCCACACAGGAAGTATCCCTAATTATCTTATGAAAATCCTCTGATACATATCCAGTAAATTAACTACTGGAGATTGGAGGCTGTTCTATACCAGCTGGTATTTCCTGTGCTTTCTGGAAATGTTGCAAGGAGAGTCTTTCTTGTGGTATTTTGATATTTGTTTTCCTAGCCAATCATAGGATGTGGAAATTAAAAATTTGATCTATTCTATACCTCAAAAGAGAAATCAGCTCCATTTGGGGGGGCAGTTATTAGTTACATTCCCTTTCTTCCCACCACCCAAAAAAAATTCTAATATTGTTTCCATATATGTATTGCATCTGCTAGAATGGAAGTAGTATTTTTTCTCTAGCTTGCTGAAGAATCTTTGCTCATCAAGAAAATATTGTTACACCGGCTTCATACACAGAATATTTTCTAAGCACATTCAAAACACATACACCTTCCTACCCCTACCCCAAAAAGAATCATGGGAACTGTAGTATACCCTTCACAGAGCTACAATTCCCTGCACACTGAACAAACGAAAGTGCTTTAAGGATATGGTGCATACACAGGTAACAAAACAACAACCATTCTGAGGAACAGTCATCAAGCCACAGTAGCACCCTGAGTTGCTGGGTTGTGTAACATAAGAGTGAGCATATCTCATCAGTTCAGAAGCACAAATCAAAGATGCAGGCTGCAATTCTACATCCACTTACCTGAGAGTAAGTCCCTTTTAAGTAACTGCAACAAGTTGCCATATAAAGAACTGAACATACAATGAAGACTGCTTCCTGCTATGGAATAGCCACACTTTGTTCACAGGGCAGCTACATAAAACATCTCTTATGTTTTCCCTCTTCATTTCCCCCCTTTCCCCCAGAGCTCAGAACATCTGAAGTTTTAAAAACTCAGTTGAATAGTTGCTCATTGTCTTCAGCTGCAGACTAGTGGCTGGCAGCTACTTTTTCTTTTTCACTAAAACCCTGAGATCCACGAGCCGGATCCAAAAGATACTGCACATTTAGAATTATAGAACTCTTGAGTCCAGAGATTTGTTTTTAATACCTGAACTGAACTGAGCTGGGGTCACAGTCCTTACACACACATGTCCCATGCCAACTTTCTTCAAATCAATTTGAGAGGAGTGAGTCATCTTGTTGCTGCCATTGTTAAGCAATTGAGAGTCAGAAATCCTTCTTGATCTAGTGCATGATTTCCACAATTGCTGAACAAACTGCATTTGTTGCAGTGTTTATGTCTTCCTATTCTAAAGGACCAGGCCGTAAAAAAGGATGCTTTTGAAAAAGACGTATGAAAATCATCTAAAATGGCTCCAATCCTGCAGAGGCTCCTGCTGGTTGAGGGGGTAGGCAAATTTCAGTGACTCCCTCTTTCCTGCTGCAGTTGCCTCCCCTAACAAATTCTGATCTGAAGGATTCAGATACCCTCCAAAAGAGTGTGGGAGGTGGTGCTGGGGGACAGGTGGAATAAGGGGTGGGGAATAACACACACCCTTCTGCCAGTGGAAATCTCTGTACAATTGCAGCCAATAAAAACATAATATACTAACCACTTTCTTCACTTAGTGATGGAAAGAACCATTTTTAAACAGAGAGCTGCATAGAGTCAGCCCAGGCTAGGAGGAAGTAATGTTTTTATTTTCAGCGTCTAAAGATGGATGCCTCAAACGTTTCTAATTCCTTCCTTCTCACTCTCTCCTTTTTCAGCAATCCATCTAGCTTTCCTCAGATCTGGCAATGACAAAGTTAAAATTAGCAAGGATAATTCGATCCATTAGAAGCATATGTGGCTTGATTTACAATTGCTGTGGTTTAGTGTGTCCTTGCGGGTGTTGCTGTCAAAGGCTTCATCACTTGCATCAGCGGGATTCTTTGGAGGCAACACCAAAGCAGTTCAAGAAACAGATCCATGAAGGAGCAGGTTCTGAAGTCGCTGGAACTAGGAGGAAGTGAACGTCAGCACACTTTTCCAGCAGATAACTGAACCTTCGCTTCAACGTGCACACACAGGGTTGCCCTGTGGCTGCAGAGGCCCAAGAAAGGTCATCTACCCCAGTCACCGCCTAGAGGAGATAACATCCCCCCTGATGAGAAGTGGCATTTTTCTTCCACTCAGCAGGAAGGGAAGAGCACCAAGGGAAATCGCATTTGTTTGTTTCCTTTTGTCTTTTTCGGTGTAAAATGTTAACTATTTGTATAAACCACGCAGAGGCTTTGGAATGGAACAGATACAAATAAAACATGAGCAATCTGCCTGCCTACTTGTTTTTGTATGGGCTTTGACAGGTTCAACAAGTTCAACTTTATTCTAACAGCGATGCTTTAACCACAATGCACAAATGCACAATAATGCTCTAACAACTGAAGATCACTGTTAGAACAGTTAAGACAAAATAAAAAAATAAAAAAATTCCTTCCAGTAGCACCTTAGAGACCAACTAAGTTTGTTTTTGGTATGAGCTTTCGTGTGCATGCACACTTCTTCAGTTAAGAGTCATTCCATCTGTGCAAGGAGACAGGTCTTGGAGAAATCTTTGCCATCATTTTTATGAGTGAAGCTTCGTTTCCCCCTGAGTGAAGAATCGGGGGTTCTTTACTTGCAATCCCTACATTGCAGGAGCTTAGACTAAATGACCCTTGAGGATCCTTCCAACTCTACAATTTTAGGATTTCAGGGGTGGGGGACCTTTTTCAGCCTGAGGGCTACCCTTCTAGGCAACTTCCCAGGGGTCACATGTCAGTGGTAGGATGGACCACAGGCAAAAGTGGGTGGAACAATGGATCTACCAGAAAGACAACAGAATTAGAGTTCAAGGGCACATCCCAGCCAGGTAAGAAGGATGCAAAGCACAGTCAGTGAGGAGTGTGGCCCAGGGTGGCTGAGAAGGGGGCATGTTGTGGGGAGAGTCCTGTGGGTCAGAGAGAGAGAGGCCTAGAAGGCCCCCGGGTTTGAGATTCCCCATCCCCCCTATATTTCTAGCTAGGGTTGCCATATTTCAAAAAGTGAAAATCCGGACACAAAAGCTTTTTAAAGGAAGACTGGATTGCCATACGCCCGGGTTTTCCCAGACGTTTTGACAATTTCTGCCCAGACACTGCTTCTGACTGCAGTGTTCCAGGTATGTCCACAAAATCCCATATGTATGGCAACCCTATTTTTAGCAGCTGTCAGTCAAACTGGGAAGAAAGGGGACTGTGCTCTTGGTACCTAGACCAGATCCACTCCATACATTTCAGACACATCCAACACATATTTAACGCACACTACTTTCCCCAGTGAATCCTGGAAACTGTAGTTTCCCCTTCCCAAAGAGCTATATTTCTCAGCACCCTTAACAAACTACAGTTCCAAGGATTCTTTGGGGAAAGTCACATGGATTGGGTGTGCTTGAAATGTGGTGGAGAATCACATTTGCAAACCACCCTCAATATGATTGCCAGTTCTTGCCATAAAAAGCCCAGGATTTGTGCCTGAGAAATACTTGCAAACCCCCCTAGACCTCTGGGGGTATATATGCTGCATCTCCTCTTTCTGTGTGCATTCAGACTAGAGTTTCCCTATGTTTTCTTGTGTGCACTACAGCTGTTTAGGATACTAAGCTCTACAAGGGCTGGCAGCAGACGTCAGCATTGTTGGACATCTGCCAGGGCCCACGCGCCAGAAGCAGGCTCACATCCAACCCCTGGAACACTTTGGCCCTCCTGCTTGCTGCCTCTACAGGTTTACCCAGAGTCAGCCCGCCTATGAGGCATAGTGAGGTGGCCTCCTCAGGCGGCACCCCTCAAGGGGTGGCACCTCCATTTGGCCACCCAACTTTGCCACTCATCTCCCCAGCCTCTAGGGCAGAGAAGGACCAGCAGTAAAGATCTGCGGAATGCCTTTCCTCCTGCTGAGTTGGCGAGAAGGGAGGTGTTTCTATCACCCAGCTTTGCCGCCGGGCTGGAGGGGAGATCCAGAATGATCTCCCCACCTCCACCCCCCAGCGGTGTGGCAGGTGAAGCCCTTACAAAGTTTCCCACCACACTATAGGCGTGGCAGCAGGCACTGGCGGAGGAAGAGGAGTGCTGAGGGGGCGCACCGCCCCCAGCAGCGCGATCCCAGTAGGGTGCCATCGCGGCTGCCCCCCCCTGCCCACGCTGGCCACCACACTCCTGCAGGCGGTGTGCCCCGCCCCAGGACACACGCCACACCCCCGGGACACACGTCTGCTCTCCGCCCCTCCCCCCCAGTGCCGGACCATGAAGCTCCGCCACTGGCAGCAGGGCATTTTGCCTCAGGTGCTGAAACACGGGCCGCCCCTGACGGTTCACCTGTCCTCTCTAAGGAAATGAGCAGTAAGAAGAGCAAGGCATACATGTCATTTAGGCCCAAAGAGAGATGGCAAGCCAAAATTCCTGTGCTGCAGGGGGTTGGATTAGGTAGGTGACCCTAAGTAGATGGATAGTGGTGGTAGCAGTGAGGAGGGAGGTGGGTCCAGTCAAGGAGGAGTCCTTAAGGGCCTTGACCTGTGGAGCATCTCACTCAAACCTCTCAGGACAAAATGTCTGGCATCAGCTTTGGGCTAGGTGTGGCAGCTGTGCAATTGCAGTTGACAGGGAAGCCTTGCACAACCAGCCCACCTCTCCTAAAGATCTGACTTTTTGTGAGAAGTAAAGTGATGGGGAAAATGTGGGCCAGCACATGTTTTGACAAAACATCATCTGGCCTCCCCACAAACAAAGCCCATTCATTAGCCAATGCCATCTAATCTCTGCAAACAAATCAGGATGAATGCTCAATAGACATGTCACTTGGAAGCACCCTGAGTTCTGCCTGTAGCTAGAGACCCCTAAGATGGGTTTAAATGTTTCGTTTGACTTCTGTTAATAAGATGAGGGAAGGATTTATGAGTATTTGACAGTGATGGTATAGTTCAGATCCCAATTAAGAGGGTGGGAAAACTTATTTTAATGGATAAAGTTTCATCTCAGGGTTTGTCAGAGCCGAATGGAACATCTCAGCCTCTTAGGTTCAATTCATCATCAGTTTTAAAGCTCTTTGTACAGCCTTCCTTTTCCCATCAAAATTACTGAGCTGGATGCTGGTAACTTCTCATTTCCTCTAGCGTACGGAGAACTCTGTAATTTATAGTATTGCACAGATGCTAAAGTATATGGATCACCATCCTGTTACACATAACTTATGCTGTCAGTGGAAAATAAAAAGATAAGTGCAATCCATATTGCAAAAGCATCACAGCATGATAAATTTGCAGCCTTTTTCTAGGTTATGCATCATTTTGTGGAATTTATATTGCTGTTGCAATAATGTCTGGTGTACGCCATGAATAACTTTGTGCTAATTACATTTGGATTCTGAAGCTGGGACTGTTTATGAAGACAACATTATGGCACCCTTGATTGTGGCACTAAAATAGATACCTTAAGTGCAGAGTCTGGTGAATGATAGCAAAAAAAACCACCCCTAAAAACTAAAAGCTAAACAAGCCTCAGAGTAAAAAAGAAGGCTATCACAACAAAATACGTTCATTAAACTTTTTCACCTGCTTTCCCATTCTGAAACTGGTGACAAGAAAGTTAAACAATCATAATCACAATAGAGGTAAAAAGCCATGCAAAAACAAAACTGTTGTAAACACAAGTGCAAGCACAGTAAAATGAAATTGCAGATTAACACCAGCGATGCTGAGTTGGTGGAGAACACAATCTTGCTGGGCAGCAATCTGAGCAGCAAGTAAGACCCATTGAACACAGTATGGCTGAATAAACATGCATAGGATCACACCATCTTTTAATTTGAAGAAGTTTTTGCATTTATTTCCTTTAAACAGCAGCCATTTGTGCCAAAAGTTGCTCAAAAATTCTCCTGAGCAGCAAAACCTAACAGCAGCTGAATGGAAACCATGTGTCTATATTCAAAAGGCTCAGTATTTTATTTGAAAAATATTCATAAATTATATTTTAAAAGTTATTGATTGTGTGGCTTGGGGATATTTTATTTTCATGCTAATTGCACTGCTTTAAATGTGAATTTTATATTTGACTTCCTTTAGAAATGTTTTCTTTTGAAACGTTAAGATAATTTTTTTATTAACTTTGCTGTGTTAAATGTGCATTCTGTACTTGATCACCTTAGTAACGTTTTATTTTGAAATCTTTAAGATAATATTTGGTTTCCCGTTAATTACGTTGCTTTGAATGTGTATTTGGCTTTCTTCTGTAATGTTTCACTCTGGGTTGTTTCATCTGATGTTTTAATGTAGGTTGTAAACCACTTTGTATTTTTAAAATAAAAATCTCAAAGTGGTATAGAAATGAAATGAATGATGATGATGATGATGATTTAGTCATTTTAATGGCCAGGACATCCCCCATCAAATCCTTGGGATTTTAGTTTTGTGAAAAGGCCAGAGAGCTGTAAGGCCAAGACTACCCTAGTCCTACTCAGAGTAGGCCCATTGGAGTTAATGGGCATGGCTAGGTTAGGTTCATTCATTTCAATTGGGCTACTCTGAGTAGTATTTAGTTGAATACAACCCATCTCCCTACTGCACTGCTCTGGTAATGCCGAAGTGGGTACAAATTTGCTTGCGTTGTCAATCTAGGCTCAACACTTTTGACTTACTACCGTCTTTGTAAATATTTGAGATGTGGTTGGAGAATGCACAAAGCATTGCTTTGACTGGTTAAACCAATACAGCACAATTATTCCCTTGACATCAGTGATACATCTGAGTAAACATACTTAAAATTATACGGTTAGCCTTAGGGGCCAGAAATTTTGCAGATATGTATCTGAAACCTAGAGTGGTGGACAAGCAAAACTAGTATTTATTTAATAGCTTTAAATATTACTGTGAAATGATCTCAGGGTGGGTCACACCATAGAGAAACTAAATGCAATTGAGCAATAAATGCCAATAAATTTTACTACACTACACACTGATCCCTCCAGCTGTCACACCCATCATACTAGCCAACATTATAATTGCAAAAGACTGAGTGAAAGAGAAATGCTCCCAGCTGGCACCAAAACTAACTAGAACTAGTACTGAGCTACACTTACCTGGACTTTATGTGGTGATGATGCAACCAGGGGGCCGTCTCAACTGATCTCGGATTGTTAGTAGGACAACAGAAGGAGATAAATTCCTTCAGGTTGCTGAGTTCTATGCTGGGTCTTAAATAGGTCCCATCTGCACTGTACATTTAAAGCAACATAATACCCAAAGAATCCTGGGAACTATAGTTTGTTAAGAGCACTGAGGTGCTGAGAGTTGTTAGCAGACACTCCACAGAAGTCGTCCCAGTTTCTGATTTGATACCAGAATGTCCCTCTTTTCCTCAGGACGTCCCTATTTTCATTGGAGAAATGTTGGTGGGTATGGAGTTATATGAACCCCCCCCCCCGGAGCAATCTGAAGGCAGCCCTGTATAGGGAAGGTTTTTTTTAATGTTTAATGTTTTATTATGCTTTTATATACGGGCAACCCAGTCAGGTGGGTGGGGTTTAAATAGTAAAATTATTATTATGGAATGGGACATCCCTATTTTCACTGGAGAAATGTTGGAGGGTATGTGTTAAGAGACTCTATTTCCCTCGCAGAGCTACAACTTTCAGAATGGCTCAAGAGTCAATCCCTGATCCCAGGGAATGGTGGGAACTGTAGCTTTGTGAGTAGAAAATGGAATTGCCTAACAACTCCCAGCACCCTTAACCAGTTCTCATGATTCTTTGGGGGGACTAATAACCATTTAAAATGACATGATACTGCTTTAAATGTGGGGGCTAGGTTTCAGAGGAGCTGCTACCCCTTGGAACAAGTGCTTATATGCACAATTTTAGATTCTTAATATAAAGTACCCATATAGAGAAACAAGTCACACCAAACTCAGTGTTGACTACTGATGTATGTAACTTGGGTAGTGATCCCACTACACATCCACTTTTAGTGTTTTAGGGCAAAGGTTACAGCATTCCTAGCACAATAATGTTCAGAACCAACCTTTTCTCTCTCTTTGTAGCAGAATATCGCTGCACAGAGAGCTGTTGTCCAACCTCTGACAACCATGAAGCTACTTCCCTTTCTCTTTCCCTACCCCGTGTGGCTGTGCGGAGCATTGATTGGCTGGCCCTTGTGCTTTGAAGATTTAATGGTAAATAAGCAGACACGGGTGGTGCTGTGGGTTAAACCACAGAGCCTAGGGTTTGTCAATCAGAAGGTCGATGGTTTGAATCCCTGCGACAGGGTGAGCTCCCGTTGCTCGGTCCCTGCTCCTGCCAACCTAGCAGTTCTAAAGCACGTCAAAGTGCAAGTAGATAAATAGGTACCACTCCGGCGGGAAGGTAAACGGCGTTTCCATGCGCTGCTCTGGTTTGCCAGAAGTGGCTTAGTCATGCTGGCCACATGACCCGAGAGCTGTACGCCGGCTCTCTCGGCAAGTAAAGCAAGATGAGCGCCACAACCCCAGAATCGTCCACGGCTGGACCTAATGGTCAGGGGTCGCTTTACCTTTAAACATAAGCAAGTCACCCACATCAATAACCAAAACAGAAATTTGTCTGTCCTGAAGTTTCTGGAAATTAATTGCTTTTAGCAAGCACAACTCCTTCCTTCCCCACCCACCATTCATTTCCTTGACTCCGGCATGTTACGAATTGTAATTTTTCACTAAATGCTTCATCTGCAGGAAGGCTAGTGGGTGTTCTGTTTAAAACACAAGCCCTCTCTCATGTATTACCTATCATTAAATGAACTGGCAACAATTTCAGCAAATCTTACCAACGTAGTAGTCTAAGATTTAATTCCAAAACAAAGTGCTCCATTATGCAAGTTTGGGGGGTGTCCAATAAAAATAGATATTGGTGCCTGCCAGCATCCAAACATCTTGTGACAGATCATGATGCCTTTGAAAACATCTTCTGTGACCAAATGAGTACAAGACTTTTCCTTTCATCTTGTACTTTACGCTTTTCTTAAGAATATTGATGCCATTATGTTTGTACAAATCACGGCTTCTTTCCTTTTAGCTGAGGGCCACAGACACATTTCTTTTAGCCATAAGGAGAATTCTTGGGTGGAATGATATAAATGCATGCCTTTCCTCGACAGCTAGAGGTCATGCAGCTTCATGGATGACAGAGCCTGATCTGTAAACTAGGGAGTCCTGTGTTTGAATCTCTCCTCAAGTTATGACATACTTAATAGCATTACTGTGCAATCCTCTACATATCTCCTCATTGAGTTTAATGAAGCTGTGGAATTTCAGCCTTATGCCACTGACTTGCATCTAGCTACTGTAACTGGAATCTGGAAGGATAATAACAATACTACCTTACAGGGGTTATATAAGGATTTGTACACACTGAGCGCCATATAAATGCTAAGAGTTTTTAATAAGTCACACCAGTTAATTTTGCCAAGCCAGCTGCATGGCCTGAATACTGTCAGCTGGCAATCGTGCTCAGTGACCCGTTCCAAAAACAGTTTACCGGTATTTTGAATTTTCTAGCCCTCAATGAATCAGTTGCCCTTCCATTCAGAAATTTACCCTGAGTTTCGTTTCAGAAATAACCTTAATGCAATAACTGCACTTTATCTGCAGTTATATCACAGGCTTTTGGTTCTTACTTGAAACAGTTCAGCTGAATAACAGAAGAGGGATTTGAACAAGTGCTTATTTATTTTCTTTTAACTCCCACCCCCTTTAGATGGTTGTTGGGTGTTTCCACATCTGCTTGTCTTTTTGGTTGCTGTCTGTGTTTTGAAGAAACACCCAGTATTTTTTTCAATTATCTCATTACATTTTGCATGTTTCAAAGTAGGGTTGTTGTTGTTGTTTTACTTTACTTTTTATCTTTTGTAAACAGCTTTGAGGTTTTTTAACCATCAAGCGCTGTGTAAATTTTATTAAAGAAATCAGCCTTTTTCTTAGAGAACCACCCTTTTAAAATACAAAAGTCAATTAATGCCTATGCTACAGGCAATTACAACTCTAGAGTACACATATTTAGTGCATTCACACTTTACCTTTTAAAATGCATGCTTTAGAGGGAGACATCCAGCATAATGCAGCCAGATGTCCCTTTGCATAACAGGGCTTCTCCTTCCTCTTCTCCCGCCTGCAATTCCAAAATCTGCTCGGGGGGGGGGGATTTGGGGACTCTCTGGAGCATTTGCAGATTTGGGGCTAACAGAAAGATAAGAAAAACTGAAAGTCTCATTGTGCAAATTGATGCATGTTGCACAATTAGACGGACATCACTGGATCTTGCACAATATATCTTAGGTGCTCGCTTAAAAATGTAATCAGTATAGTGACCCTAAATGATATTGGGTGCATCAGGTCTCTCACACTCTGTTTGTACAGCTTCCAAAGTAAGTGGTATTTGCCTATTTCCAAATGAACCTTGAAGACACTATACTTTTTTTAAAAAAACAACATTAAGGAGATTTAAAAGCAGGAAAACACACTAAAGAAAGCTACCGGAAATCCTCAGAAGAAGCTGAGAATGGTTTCCTGATGGGGCAACTGAATTTTGCCAAGATCCATTTTTAAGTTAACTTTGGAGTAAGCTCAAGCTGCCATATGGAATTACTCCGTGCCGCAAAGCTGGCTCAGGAACAAATATTATTAAATATATATATTCTGTATTAAATTCCTCCACCGGTGATATGTTTGCATTACTCCCACATGCTATCAGTTTCCAACAGTAAACATCATTCGTATTCATTCATAATGGAGAATCATGAAATAACGAAGTTGTACTTATGCTTGGTTATTTTGACAAGACTACAAAGCAGAACCATATTAAGTTATTTGCCTCAAAGCCTGCTGGCACCTGCAGTTTAGCATATTTACTACCATACTTTGGAAGATTGATCACAGGAAGCCAAGCTATCCCTTTTTTAAAAAATCAGAATCAGCTGTTTTTCTTCAAGCAGCCTGTCTGATCATCGCCTTCAGGATAACCGAGGTGTTTCCTTTTGTGCTAAATGCATTTATACATTTGGAGTCCTAGTAGCCTTAGGCATCCCCTGTTGCCACTAAGATAACCACCCTCCTTTCAACTTTATCAGTAATAAACAAGATAGGAAACAAACTGTGACTCTCACCCTTGCTTGCTAGGCGTGGGCTGCCACCATAGTTGTGGTGGCAGCTCAAAGTAGACTATCTTAACCAGGGGTAGGCAACCTAAGGCCCGTGGGCCGGATGCAGCCCAATCGCCTTCTCAATCCGGCCCGCGGACGGTCCGGGAATCAGAGTGTTTTTACATGCGTAGAATGTGTCCTTTTATTTAAAATGCATCTCTGGGTTATTTGTGGGGCCTGCCTGGTGTTTTTACATGAGTAGAATGTGGGGCATAGGAATTCGCTCATTTCGCCCCCCCAAAAAATATAGTCCGGCCCACCACATGGTCTGAGTGACGGTGGGCTGGCCTTCTTCTTTGGAGTGGGCTCTGTTAGATAACAATGGTATTGCTTCAGAAATATTTTCCCCAACAGCCTCAGGTATAATTTAAAATCTGTGTGAACTGGGTTGACTTAAGTTCTCTTACAGCTTAATCATAACTGTGGCCTGGGCAGATATCATATTGTAAACTAATACTGGGCACAAAGAAGCCAGTTACCTAGTTTAGATATGACAGAAGGTGAGTGAGATACTGCACAAGTAAGTATCCTTTGCCTTCGTGCAAAGGATAAGGGTTTAACTGCAAAAAGAATCAAGAAACCAGACGGAGACTACATATTGGTAGCTGTATTTTTTAAAGAAAAATTTCTTCACATAATAAATACATCTTATACACATTGACTTCAAATTTACTTCAGAAATCTATTTACAATATAAATAATTATAAATGGAAACAATTTTCAAGATATTGGTGACATAGCTAAGTTGGGTTTCCTACGTTACATTCCAAAGGAGAACTTCAAATTACAGATGTTATGCTACAATGTCACTAGAACATGAACATTGCAAGTCGTGGTGTTTGTGCTGTTGGCAACCTTGCACTTTTGCCATACCAGCGAGTAATCCTTTTGGCCTTCCTGATCCTAAACACATTCTCTTCAGTTTCACAAGTTGCTCTGAAGTGCTCCGAGAGCTTCCCAATTCACTTCAATGGAGGACACCTACATTCCTTTACGTGCATAGAGCAGCCCATTCCATTGAGCTATCGGGAATGCCTGTGACCGCAAAAGGAGCTCAGTATGTGCCTTAGAGTGCTGGATCAGACACATTATAATATGGGATAAAATACCTTTTGATTTTGGTGGAACTCCAAGTAAATATGCTTATGGTAATCACCTTATTCACTGAAACTGAGCATGCTTATTTGGAATTGATTTTTTTTAGAATAAATGGGACCTGCTTTTAAGTCAGTGGGTAGAATCCGCCTGATCCTCCTCTTGCTGTTGCTCCAGCTGAAGGCACCCACTACTGGAATAGGAGGAGGGGAGGGGATTTTTGCTGGTGTCCCCTCCACCCTGCAGACCCCACAGAAATCTGTTTACCATTAGCAGACCCCCTCCCTGATGAATCCAAAGCCCATGCCCTTGCGCCAATGGAATACCACCCAATTGGTTTAGAAACGGTGTCTGCATGTCCGTGAAAAAACAAAGCAAAATGCATCGTTATCTTAGAAGTGCTCTTGGATACAGTTATGTTTGACCTTTAAAAAATCCCTTTAAGGAAAAATAAGACCATATCAATACTTAACAGAAAATAGTTGTGCATATTAATTTCTCTTTTTTTTCTTAAAGTAAAACACTGTTCTTTCATAATAAGCTTATGTATTTGCTTGGTTTTAGAAGACTTTTTCCATTTGAAAAGTAAGCCACATGCATTAAAAATAAATAAGAGTTTGTTTTTATAAATAGCTTAAATGACTACAATAATAATTGAGCATATTTGTTTTCGCTGTTAAAAAGAGAGGTTAGTAGCAGTGAATAAAACTGGACACTTCAATTTTTCAGCCCAATCGTAGCCAAGCTGGGTGCAATTAAGGGTATGATTTCAGTGGCTTAAGTGCACCTAACTTGGATAGGACAAGACACTTTGGCTTGGATTGTAACATGTTCCATTCACAGAACAGGACTCTCCTGCCTTCCCCTTATCTCTGAAGCCCTCGCACCCTTGACACACATACAAACGAACAAAAAAATCTGTTCCTGAGGGTTCAGAATAAAAGAGCACATGGCGAGGCAACTGCAGCAGAAAGGGTGGCTACCAAAACTGCATTAGCAAAGGCATCTAATGCTCACTCCGCCACCTTCTGAATTCCAAATCTTTGTCTTTAATGCAAGCTTTACTGTTTCCTACCATGAAGAGCCCCACAACATAAATGAGCCATCTTTCATCAGCAGGTATCTTTTCTGTCTGTGAAAAGAGCATCAATTGTCCTTAGCTTGTCCTACGGTAGTCTCCATGGTAAATACATGATATTGTTTTATTATGCAAAATAAAAATGCATTGCAGTGCCTATTCTGCAAAAACAACAAAAGCTTCTGAATTTCTCTATCAAAATATTTAATTTTCTGTTGAGGCACATTCTGGAGGTAACAGTCAACCATAAATAAAAGAACAGCCTCAAATAGATGGCAGTTTATGCTATTTTGATGGGAATGAGTAGCTTTGCTGTTTTACTTGCATTGCTTCCAGATTTTTGGAAAGATCAGAGGAAAGCCATGTGACGAAATAAGAAAACTTTTAAATGCATAAACAAATAAAGTAATATAATTCCTATCAGAATCACCCAGGCCAGAGCTAAACCCAGTCTGTGGTTTTCCTGGGAGCAGATCATTCTACCGAAGGCAATTGCGCCAAAACTATACAGCAAACATGAAAGTTAGGGGGAACTGACTGCATATAAGCTCAAAATCAACAGAAAGGCTGAATTTTGGATTTCGTGCTTTAATTTTAAGTGCATTTTAGCTCTGGGGCTAGATTCCAGGTTTTGGCAGATACATGAAAGAATGTTCAAACTGTGATGAAAAACACTTGAGTTTCAGTGAAAAGAAAGCAAGTGTCCAATTAGCAAAAGAAAGCAAATAACTATTTAATTTTGTGTTTAAAAAACAAACAAACATCAAGCACCCCCCAGGAAGTCTTCCAGATGAGGAAGAACATCATGTCAACATGCATTTTGCAATATTTGTTAAGCACTCCAAAATCGTAGCACATGTTTCAACTGATTTGGAGCACTGAATCTTAAACCAAATGCCCACCTTTTGGATGTATTAATGCACCATTTGGCAATATTAATATGGGGTGGGGGCATTAAAGCTCTGAAAATAAGACCAATTGTATTTATGCACAATACAGCCTATTCCTTCAGCCCTCTCCTATCCTTTTTGTAAAATATGCTGTACAACAGCATGTAATTTTTATTTAAAATTTGATAGAACACATAACCATTTAAAATTAACAGGTGGCAGTTGTCATAACCAGGCAGAGGCATTGCATAAGCACTTCATTGTGAAGAGATCTAGCTGAGGCTCAAGCATATGGACTTTCTAGCTTAAACAGCTGCACCAAATGGATTACCTTTCAGGTCTTAAACAGACTCTAGAGTGTGCTATCGGACTCTGACAAGTCTTGTTGGGATCCATAGAATCTCAGCTTTCTTTTCTTCTTCTTATAGAGCACACTGCTACCGTAACCCTAAATGAATCTACACTGAAAGGGAGGTGGGGGGTAGAAGGTAGATTTAGACTGCAGCATTATCCTCTTCAGACATTTGGAAAGAATGTGCATACACTGTAAAACCTTCCACCCAGAGCATACACATGGATGCATCATGTAAGATCTAACCCAGCACAACCATGTTTGCCAGTGGCACTTCTTCATAGTGATTTATGTAAGCAGTGGGTGGGTGGGGGGAATGGGCTGCCAGACTCATACTGTGATCATCAAAGGCTGTATTCAGTAACATGGTTGTATCACATTAGGCATCACTTCTTCCACATGGCTGGAAGGGATACATAGATTCATAGAGTTGTAGAGTTGAAAGGGACCTTGAGAGTCACCTAGTCCAATCCCTTGCAATGCAGGAATCTCAACTACATTATCATGTGGGGCATTTTAGAGGCTCTGGAGTCCGGACTAGGCACCTGTCACAGGGATTTCAAAGCTAGTCAGAAGCATAGAGGATACTGCATGATGCAGAATATCATAAACACAGTCCAATCCAAAGCATCGTTGCTGCAGTGCCGTTGTGAGTGGATTTCACACTTTCGGCTATGAGAAAAGAAACATCATGGCATCATATGCTAAAGACCCAGCATACTTCCAGACTATCACAATTTTTGAGTGGGATTCAAATACATCCTGGCAAATTCATGCTGCAAATTTAAAGCTGATTTGGACATCGTGCAAAACACACTCCCCCGCAAAGATCAGGCCTTTTCCAATAAGGAAAGTGATAGGGGCATGTACTGGAAAGTGAGGGAATAACACTTCCTTGATGCAGTGCCATCCTACCTCCCCACAGACAAAGCAAGATAAATGCTCATTAAATAGCCAACATTGACTAATCTCTCTGGAAGATACCCCAGAAACCAGGTGGCAGTAATTCACAAAGCTTCCTGATGTCACGGCAAAGTTGTGGTTGATCATTTTAAACATTAGGAATAATGGAAACAATACCAGGTCTCATGAGTAAGTCCACTTGCTTGACCAACTCTGCATGTGACAGAGGAGGCATTATACTTCCCAGCATGCCAAAAATGGTTGCCGGAAAATGAATTTCTCTTTGTGTTGATACTTGTACGATAGCAAAACATTTTCACGGCAACCATTGGGGCCTCTGCATAAGCCCCAATCATTCCCCAAATGGGACCACTGAAAGTTGCACTTCACTGGCCTATTTCTTATCATCCCTGCCAGCTTTGATGCATTTTCAGAATTTTCTGAAACTGGGCAAGCCAACCATTCTCCACAGTTTTGCTGAATTTTCCCTCCTTTCTCTCTCCCCCCCCCCCCGGAGTTGTGTTTCTGTTTTTCTGACACACCTGTGTTTCTGACCCTCAGCCTCTCTAACATCATCTCTGTTGGACTTTTCCACAATCTCTTCTATTTTTTTTAGCACAGGTAGGATGAGCCTTTGGCCCTTCAGATGTAGCTGAACTACAGCTCCCATCAGCCCCAGGAAGCCTGGCCAATGGCTAGTGATTATGCGAGTTGCAGTTCAGCACCATTTGGAGGGCCAAATGTTCCCCACGTCTATTTTAGCAAATCAGGAAGTTCTCTCTCCACACACAACTCAGTCATTGTTAGACCTAGGACAGGGCATGCCAAGTTGTGGGAAATGAATTATGTTGGAATGTTCTTCCTTTTCTTGCTTAACTTCCACTATGCTCTATTTTCTACTATGCTCCTTCCCAGAATGTAGCCATTTCCCACAAAAGTGATCACAATCTGATAGTCTCTCCTGTATAACTATGCAGTTTCCAGAAGATTGAAGGGACCCATGTCAGCACCACTGACATTGCATGGGGGCCCCTTCCGAACATTGAGGGGGCCCTGCCACTTCAAAAAAATGATTGGGGGCCCCACAGTGCCCCAGGCGACAGTGGCCTTGGCAGTTACACCTCTTCTGCTACTCCAAACCAGGATATGAATGGCTCGTCGCCCTTCTGTCTCTCCCTTATCACATGACCTCAGCAAGCAGTTCTCTTCCTGTCTGTATTTGTTGTCCAGCAAGTCAGCTTCCAGGTCAAATAATAGCCAATATCCTATCAAAGAACCACACCGGCCCTCTAACTTTTATCTAGCCATTCTTTGCAGTCACTGGAGAAGCAGGACCAGTACAAATATGAAACTGCACAGATAGCTTAGCTTTTTTCTTTTTTCTTTAAAGGCCTGTATTTCACTTTCTTTTTCTTGGAAAGAGTGCATAGCAGTTTTTGTCTTATGAGGGCGTGGCAGGTAGCCAGCGGCTTAGAAATCCAGTCGCTCCCTCTACATCCTCATACATTTCCACACAATGAAAAATCTGCTTACTTGAAGTACCCCAGAAGCTCCCAGCATAGATCTCCACCACCACAATGTAGCATCAGTTTTGTGATTCAGCTGACTACTGTAACCTTAACTGAGACCAGTGCATTTTCAACAGTAACTTAAACCAACACTTCCCCAGTACCTTACAAGTATTCTCTCTAGTGCATTGTAGTTTTATCAAATGCTAGTAACAGCAAGGGTATCAAAACACGTGTGCCTGCTTGTTACTACTGCAAAGATATTTTCCTAGCACAAACTTTTTTTTAAAAAAGAAGAGAAATGAAAAGGGGGTTGGGAAACACCCATCAGCTTCCATTGGTTATTATAACAGATGTCCCCTTATGTCCCTGTGCTGGATCTTGCTGCATCCGTAGGTGAGACGTCACATCAAAGTGTGACCCATTGCAACCCAAAGAATAGTTCCTGATGGTTTCGCTGTCATAAAGGTGCTCCAGAGCATATCCTGTTAGCGTGCATGTATGCTTATCAAAGTACTGCCGATGGGAATTGTAATAGTTTGGGGATTCTGCTGAGTTATCCCCTGGAGTTTGATGAGGCGACACTTCTGACTGAAGGCAGTCCTTAGCCAGTATCAAACTGGATTTAGAAATTCGGTCAGAATTGGGGCTGCTTATTCTAGACAGTGCCGTGGGGCTGTTGTCATAGTCATTGTCATGGGGGCTCATCATCTTCCCATCTTGTTGCTGTGTGTGTTCGCAGGGAGATGTGTTGGTGACACTAGGGACCCTGCAGGCATCTCCTCTCAACTGTTGTTGCTGGTGGTGGTGGTAGCTTGCGAAGCAAACAGAGTGCTTTTTCCCTGCTCCGTTAATGGAAACCAGCTGATCGGGAGTCGCCTTCCGCAACTGCAGCCTGTTTTCTTCTTCCTTAATCATTTGCTGAGTCGCTCTTATGAGAGTCTCAATTTTGCTGGGCTCGTGTGGGCTGCCCTGATACTGCTCAGAGTGGTATCGGTCACCTGATTCACTAGCAGAACCAGGGTCTGGGGAACTGACAACGCTTTCTTCATCCCAGTGCCCTCTTCCTAGAAAGTGGGGTACAACAAAGGAGAGAAGCAATCAGCAACAGGCTGTACACAGTCAGAGGACACCAGAACATTCAGACCTATGCACGTCCAGTGGGAATATAACTCTTACAACAACTACAAGTCTTCTGCAACCATGAAATGGTGAAATTAAGCCTCCCCACCACCTGTTTCTTTGACCTTGTTACCAGTTCTCAACACTGAAGTATCAGCAGAAGGGCACAACTGACAGGAATCCTCTGTCACGGTCCAAGTCAGCCTTTGCCAACCTAGATCTTCTTAGGCTTTAGCAACCTTTCAATCCCAGACAGTGTGACCAGTGGTCAGGGATTGTGGGATTTGTAGTTCAAAACAACGCACCAAGTTGGAGAATTCTGGTTTAGATTCTAGGGCAGTGGTGGGGAACCTACAGCTCATGGGCACTCCAGGCCCACCAAATCAGCTGCCCAATTTGTCACACAAAGTGATTTTTGGCTGGCCATGCCCGCCTGTCACACACACCTGACATCAGGTGTGGAACAGGTAAAGCCACAGCTGCCAAAGAACAACCAAAAACTCACAATTTAGAGTGGACTTCTAATCATTCTTTTGTTATAGCCTTCTCGGTAGTGGCGCCCTCCCTGTGGAACACCCTCCCTTCAGATGTCAAGGAGATAAAGAATTACACAACTTTTAGAAGACATCTGAAGGCAGTCCTGTATTGGAAGGCTTTTTTATTATTATAATTGGCTTGCATTCAGCACTATTTAAATTTTGCGCCAAATACCAGTCCCATTGCTTTCTGCAAAGATCGGATCCACCTGATGCCACCTTATGGTATTAAATGATTGACAGGGGATGCCCCCACTTGTCAAATATGGCCAGTGAGTGTAAAACTTCATTTTTAATAGGAAAAAAAATATTCCCTAATTTTAAAGATGCTTGACACTTCGATCATGGGCACACTTTTGGAAGTCCTACTGTGCAAGCAGAACTAACAAGTAGCCATATAATTTGTTGATGTTAAATGTGTTCTGTTGTATTTCAATCATATATTTTTTATTGATTGTATTTTATAATGTTGTTTTAAATGTTGAAAGCCACCTTGAATCCCAACTGGGAGAAAAGGTGGGCTATAAATACATAAAATAATTATAATGCATAATAATAACAATTAACTAGCTGTTAGAGTGGTTTATCTGAAATGGTCTTTTTAAAAATCTGTGTCTGTCTGTCTGTCTGTCTGTCTGTCTCTCTCTCTCTCTCTCTCTCTCTCACACACACACACACACACACACACAAACACACACACCAGTGCCCTGAATATTGATGGGTAAAATCATTTTTTCCTAATATAATGTATTTTGTTTGTCATTCTCACTAATATCTAGTTTCCAAGAATCCTCTATTTTTGTGAGATTTTGAGGGTGAGCAGTGAGTTTGTTTGGGCTCTGGGTGAGAGCCAGGAGGCTGAGAGTGTTAGAAGGAGAAGATATTGATTTTGGTCTGTATTTATTCACAATTTGCATTAATGTAATATTTGTTTATGGAACCGTATTTTTGCAACATTTGATTGTTGTTTAAGTTGCCTGTTGCTGCTGCTTTAGTTTTCTGCACACCATTTAGAGTTATTTTTATATATTAAGTGATATAGAAATTATCTAAATAAAATTAAAAATATATATTACTTTTTACACACACTTTCCCTTAATATATGCATTTTTGTAACCACTGGTTGGTTGGAGAACTGCATTGCAAAATTTGGATAAGTGTGAATTTTGAAGGATGGCTGTGTTTTGGTGCTCACACTGTTTTGGAATGTCCGAATTGGATAGATTCACCTTTAAATGTGACCCAAATCGAAATTCTCCCCAATCCCTACTTGCAGGTAAGGTGCTAGTCGACAAACAGACCACAGATATCTCCTAACTCCATTGTAAGGTCCATAAATGGTCAACTTGAGACCATTCGAGGCAGGCCTTTTAAACCCTGGCTCAACGTTGCTACCACAACCTGCCTTCCAGTACATTTACCACTTACCGTGAATTCGGTGTATGGAAGTTATATGAGGCATGCTGTTTTCATAGGCTTCTCTGCTCTCAGGAGAAGATTTGGTTAAGGGAAGGCCAGACCGGGAACCCCACCACGTTTCCCTCCCAGACTGCGGTGTGCCAAGGAAGTATCGGCCAGCCTCACACCTGCTGCCTTCACAGGCCTGAGTGTGGAAGTGTCTGTCATCGGCCAGCCTGGAATGGTCAAGTGCAAAACCATAGCAGAGACCACTGCGGTCTGAGTATTGTCTATAGGCACAGGAGACATCATGATGCTGAGAGTTTGGCCTTTCAATGGGATCCATCAATTGGGGAGAGGCAGTGTCGGTTAGTGGGCTGCCACCCCACTGGCTCTCATGGTCCGATTCAGATCTTTCTGTATGAAATCCAGAATACTGCAATACAAAGAAAAAGGGGAAAGAAGACATTAAGGGTGGGGTACAGGGGACGCTGTGGTATAAACCACTGAGCCTTGGGCTTGCCGATCAGAAGGTCGGCGGTTCGAATCCCTGTGATGGGGTGAGCTCCCATTGCTCGGTCCCTGCTCCTGCCAACCTAGCAGTTCGAAAGCACGTCAAAGTGCAAGTAGATAAATAGGCATCGCTCCAGCGGGAAGGTAAATGGCATTTCCGTGTGCTGCTCTGGTTCGCCAGAAGCGGCTTAGTCAGGCTGGCCACATGACCCGGAAGCTGTGCGCCGGCTCCCTCGGCCAGTAAAGCGAGATGAGCACCGCAACCCCAGAGTCGTCTGTGACTGGACTTAACAGTCGGGGGTCCCTTTACCTTTACCTTACAGCCTAAGAAGCAATTTGATTTACTGAAAACTCAGAATCCAATTCACAAAACAGAGGAATTGGAACTGAAGCAGGACTAAGACAAGTTGCATCCATAACTAGGCTGTGAATCAGAATGCCTGCTTTCTCACTGCTACACAGTACTACAAAGCTTTCTGCATTGAAACTAGTGCTATTTTTCAAGAAAAAGAGGTGCCAGAACTCACCAGGAACCCCTCCCTTGTTCCCTTATAATGCCAATGACACCCACCTGAGAAGTGCTGGGACTGAGTTCTGGTGAGTTCCAGCTGAAAAAAACACCCCTGATTGAAATCATAAATGTAAAAGCTATAGAAGTCAAATGGGACTGTTTTTGTCTATTCAGCCACAATCCCAATGGCCAAAATCCTTTTAAGACTCCATGAAGAGGCATCAGGCCCATTGCCACCTCTAGCACTCTCCATATAATCCCATGTTATGCAAGAGCTTTTCACAATAGTGCTCTGTTGTGTCTAGTGATATTGCTGTAACAGCAACACCCACTCACTCTGCTTTATGGGCTTACTGTGCCAATATGATGTTTCGGTTAAACTCCACAAGCTAAGAAGTTTCCTTCTTAGTTTGATCTCCACCCTTAATACTTATTTGCTGGCTCTCAGGTTTAAAAGTGGCAAATGAAGACACCATTTCCCAAGTGCTTATAGAGGCCGGAAAACTATGTTTGGGCAGTCATTTCCCCCTTCTCACCTGCGAACACTTGTTTCTAAGTTCCCTGCTTCCCCAGAATCCACAGCCATGTACTTAAAAGACTCTTAAGCAGAAGTTTTTAGGAATCACTGGTATGATGATCACAGTGCAATTCTATTTATGTTTACTGAAACACAAGTTCAACTTAGTTCAACAGTAGTATTCATGGCACTTCTAGACTGTCACTATTTTCTGGTGGAATTCAATCACATATTCAGGTTGTGAAGGTCCAGTTTGTTTGTTTGTTTGTTTGTTTGTTTGTTTGTTTGTTTGTTTGTTTGTTTGTAACATTTGCTTCTGGTGTACAAGTATTGCAGGTAAATAATGCTGAGGTCTTCCATAACAAACCCACTTCCCAAAATATAATACTTTTTGCAATAAGGAGAGCGATGAGAAAATGCACAGGAAAGTGTGAGATAGCAATTGCTTGGATGCACCTTAATTTCACCTCTCCACAAACAAATAAGAAGAAGGTGGAGGTATATTTGGGGGCAGGAAACCAAGTTAAATTCTCATGAAGAAGAAATGAAATTAAAAGCGAGGGGGGGAAATATGAGGCCAAAATAGAAGCATGCTCTTGACCAATTCCAACCATATTTGGAAGTGGTTTCTTCTCATTTTCCTCCTATCAACTCTTCTACAGCTGTTAACATGACTTGTCTAGTCAAATTACAAGATAAAACGTGGGACAAACACTAAGAGCTTATTTGGCCTGGAGTCGCTCCTGAAATCAGTCACCACTTTCCAGAACTAAAAGGACTACTGGCAGTAAAGGAGCACCAGAGAGTTCATATGATCTATTTCTGACCATCTCCAGTCAGCCCAGTTCTTCCTGTTGTACTGATAGCTTCCAACGGGAGGGACTGGCAGTTCCTGGAACAAGAGTTGACATCCAGTGTGCCAGCAGAATGACAAGAGATGGGGGAGTGAGCATTGACCAAGGATGGCATTACTAGAGGCATCCATATTAGGGACAGCTTGCATTGTGTTTTTGCCCTGTTGCTTAAGCACACGAAAGTTGCAATAATAGTACTGTTTAAGTATAATGCAAGCTGTACGGTACTTCACCAGCCTCGATCTCATGTTTAAATAAGTGTGCTTTACCCACATTTATTTTGGGGGAAAGCCATGGGGTACAATCTGGAACATGCTCTGATCTGAATCAGAAACCCCTTGCCAGTTTTCTGCTGGAAGTCACCGCCTACCTGACTGCTGTTTACACCAAAGGTGTTCAGCATAGGAGCCAATATCTGAGGGGGGCAGGCCCCCCAAAGTTGATGGGCATTGCCATTCAAATGGCATGTGTGGTTGATTAGGCAGGGTGGGGCTTACCCAATATTTCATTCAAGTTGGCACTCTGGTGCTCAGACTTCTAAGCGCACCCTCCAGATGTGTTTTTTTATTGTGCATTCATGATTATTTGCGCTCGTGAAGCTACTGAGGCAGTCACACATGATTTTGCTTTCAATACAGTTTGCAAGCGCAAAAGTTCTCTGGTGGCCACACTGCTTCCTTTCCAGGTAGTGCATACCCCAAAACCTCCTGCTAAAATCTCATACTGTAGCTTATTATACCACAAATGTTCTGCTCTATCTTTGTTCTGGATTTGTTATGCTATAGCTCCTCCAGACAGCGATCACGAGATTCCGCTTTAAAGCCCGGGAGCTCCCAATCGTAGCTGGTTTGAAACTCTGCTTGTATGTTCCGGCCCCCTGATTTGGAGGTTTTGTCTCAGATGTGTGAGATCTGGTGGCATTTGGAATAATAAAATCATAGAATTGTAGAGTTGGAAGGGTCATCTAGTCCAACCCCCTGAGATGCAGAAATCTCAACTAAAGCATTCAAGACAGATGGCCATCCAACCGCTGCTTAAAAACCTAAAATGAAGGAAAGTACACCACCTCAGAGGTAGTCTATTCCACTGTCGAACAGCTCTTACTGTCAGAAAGTTCTTCCTGATGTTCAGTCCAAATCTCCTTTCTTGTTACTTGAACCCATCGGTTCCAGAGCATTTATCACAAAGCAGGGCAGGGGTATGCTCAAAAATACCCAACCTGGCTAAAAATCATTCAAGGTCATCCCTATCCAGGTCATGGGCATAGTGGGGGGGGGGGGGCTAGATCCACAAATATTATTGAAAAGCTTTGAAAGTACTCGGTTATCCGATATTTTTACCCCTGATTTTCTCAGTAAAGTTCAACAACTTTGGCTGCCCCCCCAACCAATCCTGGCTACGCCCATGACCCAGGAATGTAATTTGAGCAAACATAAGTGTTTTAGGATTACCAGTGTTATTTTATATTTTATATATCGTTTGGTTTTATGTTTATTTTTTATTGGTGTTTTAAAATAAATATTATAGACTGTATTCCGTAAGCTGCGTAGAGATCTTTTGTTCTAGTAAGCAGTATATAAATCTTGTATAATAATGATGTCAATCCCTGGCATTAAGAACAGGTTCTGTAACTGAGCGCCCTGGCTCAAATTAAGTTATGCATTTATAGCATATATCAGGTTCTTTATATATCACCCTGGCAAGGTGGCTACAAAAAAATCCCCATGCAGTGAAAGGGCAGATCATGTGAGTCGGCTCTAAGTGGTTTCTGGACGGCAGCCAAAAGGAGGTAAAGTCTTTCATGGTCTCTCTTTTTACCTAAGCTTTATATAAATACAGAGACAAAATAGGAAAATCAATACATTTTACGAGAGTCTAGCTCCCTCCTTTTCTTGTTGAAAGAGCTGCAAAGCTTACACTTTCAGGCTCTTGCAACGCAAGCTGCTTCGGGAGAACAGATCGGCTTACCAGTTACAAAGCTGTAAAACACTTAGGTTAAGAAGAGAGGCTGAGAAAACGGAGAATGCACGCGGTAGATTTCAGGGGAACTTAAGCATGCATCAGTATGCGCCGGGCTGTAACTTTATTAAGCTGCTAAGCGCTAGCACATTCTTGCCGACTGGCTTGGGGCAACAGTACACAAACCCTTCCTATCAGAACTTGATAGGTCTCAGTGCCAGTCTGGCCAAGGATAACAGAACCAGGCTTCACACCCAAAGTCAAATGTGTGCTACAACCTATGTGACTCTTATTTCAATTCCTGGGCAACACAACTGGTCTTAAAATGGAGGGGAGAGAGAGAAACCTTCTCAATAAAGTTTCCTTTGCTATCAAAGGTTTCTGCAGTACTGGGCATTTGCAACTTTCTTCTTAATTTGTGCCTGAAACTTGAGGGGGAATCACAGATGCAGTCTGCACTGTGCTGAGAACATATGCATGCTTTTAAATCACTTTTATCTTGCTTTTTACTAATGTAACTCTGAAATCTTAAGTATGTTCATTTTGCATTCACTGTTATAAGCAGAACAGATGGCAAGAGGCTTAGATTAAAGTAACACAGCACAACCATTAAACTAACCTCTGCTGCTAGTGAGTCAATGCCAGTTTGGGGGTTACTTTTAGAGATAGAAAAGGGGGAAATTCTCCCTTGCGTTTTTCAAAGTTGGAAAAGATTGGTATGGGTCTATTGGTATGAAGTCTGGTGGGGTGAATGTGTTGAGTGGTATCTTATGGCAACTTTGCCTTGGTGGATACTAATTTGACCCCACTCACACACCACCCAAGTACTGCAGCTCCCTTGCCATGTCATATTTTATTCCTTTCTCCTCTTGGTTCCCCAGATTTTGGAAGCATGTTTTGGAGAGTGATGGGGGGGAGTGGCAAAAACAAAACAAACAAACAAAAAACAGATATCCTAACTTGTGTAAGAAGCCCTTTCTGCAAAGCCACCATTGGATCCAACCCATTATTTATACAGTCCTTTTTAATCAACGAAACAGAAGTTTCTAAATTAAAGTAACAGGCTGCAGTCTGAGATGGTTAGCTTTTGGAGGAGATATCAATATTCATCACACGAAAGCTTAGCAATATTTCATTGACACTCATCAGCCAAGGCTATTAAAGTAAATAAGTTTGGAGTCAAACAGCTGCAAATAACATTCCAATCAGTGGCTTAAACACAATTCTCCAACAGCGCTAAAAAATGAATTGCAGAAGAACCCCTGAAAGGTCGAACCAGATGCTGACCAAGTGTTTCCATTATAGAAAGAGTACTTTTCATTATATGGTCATTATAAGGAAAGATTACATTCAGATGATCATTATCAATAATACCTCTTGTCAATTTCTGCTGTACTGTGAATAGGTGTGTGTCAATCTGTACTTATTCTGTACTGTTTTTATTTATGATTGTGAAATATTGTTTTGTGTGATGAAATGTTTTTGATGATTTTTTGTAATTGTTTAATTTTCTTTGATCTTTTGGTAGTTTTTCTTTCTTTCTTATATTCTTTTCTTTTCGTCTCAATGTATGTATATTTACTGGTGTTTTAAATTAATAAAGATTAATTTAAAAAATTAAAAAATAAAGTCACCCAGAAACCTTCAAAATAAAAAATAAAAAAAATCTGTACTTATTCTGTTGTTTATTACTGTAGATCACAGCATAGGTAAGAAAATTGACATAGCTCTAATATGACATGATGAACATGTCATATTATATATTATGAAGTAAGATTAGCAGACAGGGACACCATAAAAAAAATTCAGTTGTGGCCCCAGAGTTAGATAATTTATTTCCCACATGAACATAAAATATATGTTGCAGGGGAAGCTGCCTTGCTCCAAAGCAGACCTGTTGATCAGTTAGCTCGGTACTGTCTACACTCAACTGGCAATGGATCTCCAGAGCTTCAGATGGGATCTCTCCAAGACATGGAAACAAAGGAATCTCCCTTATATTGAGTTAGACCTTCTTTAAAACATGAAGCACAACCACAATAATGAAAAAATCATGTTATTCATACCTGTGGATATGGAGATGTCCTAGATTTTGACTTTGTGCTCGGCAGACGTGACTTGCTTCCTTTTCTGTTGTCAGTGATTGTTGGTGTTGAGTTTGCATATGGGAACGATGGCTTCGTTGCTGAAACTTGATCCAATGAGAGCTGTAGTCCTTTATATTCTGTATCCCTGGATAAAAGGAATAAGGTGAAATGAATACCATCCAAGACAATTTGGGGTTAACTTGTATAGCTTTCATTTTATGCAGTGTCTTGATCCCTTTTGTAAGAAATCATCCCATAAAATACACAGTCCTGTAGCAAATGTGTGTCTCTTTCCAGACTACAGAAGAAAAGTGGAAAGGGGAGGCAGCGGCTCAGGAATAAATAAAAGGTACACATCAAACAGTCTTCCCTGGACAAGAGAATGCTCCACATGAGCAGTGGAGACAGTCCATTCATACAGAGCATTCTTCAAATGTAGTGATGAGCATAGTTAAATTTCATGCCCAGTGCTCCATACGTCAATAAGGAGTCACTGAATGCAGAGGGCACAACGAAGAGCATCAAGCATTAATGAAGGCAATAAATAGATACAATTGAAACCATCCATTGGAAGGAAAGGTTTATAACAGTACACAGTCACAAAATGGTCTAAGTCTAGACAACAGAGTACACAATCACTAAGAATATATCCAAACTTCTGAGGCTTTTCAAAGGACAAACAAGAGGATTCATTTATAATCTTCACATGAGACCTGAGGGGGAAATCCCTTAAAATACTAGAAGTGTTGAAGTTTGCTCCAAATTTTGCTCTAGAGTTAGTCAAGTAAATCTACCTGAAGTGTTTGTGGTGCAGGCCTCTGTATATATTAAAATGACGGCAGTGTGGGTCTCAATATAGACAATCCACATTTGATGGATAACTCATTAGTTTAGAGTTAATTCATTACATAACTTTAAACAAGCCAAGAACAGTGGCTCATTAAATGGAATTGGGCAAAGCCAGACCTCCTGTATAAAAGTGACAGGTCTAGTCTATATTATACCACATGCAAAAATATTTAACTGGGAATACACGGAGCACTATAAACTAATGTGGTGGTTTGAAAAGTTTGCTTGTCTAGCGATTGACAGATGAGGTACAATCAATCTGAATATACAAATGCCTCTGGTCATTTGTCAGGTTTCTGCCTTGCGTCCGTTGGTGTTTATTTCAATGGAATGGGTGTCGGGACATAATGGAGTTTTGTACAATGGCCTGGCAGCTTACATTCATAACCTACATTAAGAACATAGGACAAGCCCTGGTGGATCAGACCAAAATCCAGGATCCTGCTTTCCCACAGTAGTCAACCAGATGCTTAAAGGAAGTCGAAAAGCAGGACACCAGGCCAACAGGCCTCTTTCTCAGAGACTGATATTCAAAGGCATGGTGCCTCTGATCCTGGAGGTGGTAGTAGCCATTGATAGTCTTATCCTCCATTAATTTGTCTAATCCCCTTCTAAAAGGGTGGGAACCAACCATCAACACTTCTTACAGCAGCAAATTCTATAGCTTCACTGTAGCTTCACATGCAGCAGAATTAATGAGTTGAGTTTGGAAGTGGTAGAATGGACTCGACTACTTCAGGAGGGGCAAAACCTTTCTGAATGCCACTTGTCTGCTGCACAGCAGTCTGGCAAATGTTACACCTGGAAAAAGAGGCTCTTGTTTTGCCAACTCCAGTCCCTTCACCCTGGAGCCACCCAGTTAGAGAAATTGAACTGAGGAATAAATCACTGCGCTTAAGAAATAGGTTGATCTCAGGAGAGAAGCTGAGTTATTGTACTAATCACTGCAGATCCCCAACCCTGCCTTTTTGTGTATTTTACTGCCTTTCCATAAACACAGACACTGCAGGCTGGCGACTGAATTTACACCAAAAGCAAAAAAAAAGGACCGTTTAACTTGCTGTCTCTGCCCAATCAGCTAGCAAAAACCCTGGCAGGAAGTGACAATAACAAAAGCCAATACTGTCATGACAAATTGAAAATTGAAACACGTAAAGGCCAGTTATAAAGCTACATATACATGGGAAGAGGTATAAACAATGTGAAAACACATATAGAAAGAGATGCTCTTTTTTGAAAGGGAGAGGGTAGACAGGTGGGATGCTGCAAGCTGCAGTGATTTCAGTCTTAGCTTCTTCAGAAGAGAGATTTGCAAGTCCAACTGATGTTCCATAGAACTGTAGAGTTGGAAGGGACCCTGAGGATCATCTAGCCCACCCCTCTGCAATCCAGGATTATGCAGCTGTCCCATACGGGGATCAAACTTGCAGCCTTGGCATTATCAGCACCATGCTGTAACCAACTGAGCTATCCAAGCAAATCAGAAGTAGAAGATACTTACGGTACTTAGACCATTTCTGTACCACATAATACCTAAGAATAATGTGGTGTGCAGAAAACTAAAAACAACAGTAGTTACAAATACATTAGTGAAAGCCATTAATATAAATTGCTCAAAAATATAGACCAATATCAATTCCTTCTCCTTATGACACATCTCCCTGCTCAACAGCCTCCTGGCTCTCAGCTAGGGTCCAAACAGTTTCACAGATCTCCCCATCCACCCCGATCTCACAATAAAGAAGATTCCTGGAACCAGCTTATATTACCCTACTCTGTCAATCTAGGCTCCTTGTATGGGCAGGCACCAAGGTACATGATGTGGGAGATGAGAGGGAATGTGGATGAGGGAATATTGTTTAATATTTCCTATCCCAGCTTGTGCTAACAAGCTCCAAACTAGCAGAGTTTCTCATCCCCAATAAAGCGCAGCAAAGCGTGGCGTTTAAGTTCCTATGAACTTCTAGAACAAGGCAGATTCCTGGCATATATCCCCTGGTTCCCTCTTAACAGAAAATACACGACACATAAGCTTATAAAAGTATAAAGGTTTTACTCACAAACATCCAAGAATATATAAGTCTCAGAAGGCAGGCTAGCTTAGATTAAATGTATGTACATGTGGAGTCTCTCCTTATGGGAGGAGACTCCATGTGGCCTCTCTCGGCTGGAAGCCAAGAGAGCATCTTCACTTGAGATGTTGCTTCTTCGAAGTCCTGGTGGGAAGAGAGAGAGAGTAGCAGCTCACCTGTATCTTTGAATAGCTACAGGTAAGGCCACTCCCACTTCTGGTCACACAAAGGAAGTGATTTCAGTCTTGGCACAGGAAACTCTACCTGGAGGACCAAGTCCCCTTTGTGTACACTCTAGGAATGTTGTGATTGACTGCACCAGTGTTATACATCCCACAAACCCCTTCTCAGTCTGAACAACATTTAACAAACATAAAACAACTTTATTCAACCACCCAGAGTCCCAGCTTGACACGCAGGTTCTGGAAACTCTCTCGTGGCAAGGGTTTCGTGAGAATGTCCGCAGTCATCTCCTGAGTATTACAGTAGGACATTTCTACTAGTCCATCTTGGATCATCTGGCGAATGAAGTGATACCTGACCCCAATGTGTTTTGAACGTGCAAGGAACTTTTCGGTTTGCGCTAGCTGCAGGCAGCCTTGATTGTCCTCCATCAAGCTGACAGGTCCTTTTCTCGGCAAACCAAAGTCTGTCAGGAGTTGATCCAGCCAGATGATCTCTCTGCATGCTTCCGAAGCTGAAATATATTCACTCTCTGTGGACGATAAGGCTACACATTTCTGTTTATAACTGCCCCAAATGATAGGTGCATTTCCAAACATAAAAACATAACCACTTGTGGATTTGTAATCCGCCTTATCCCCAGCCCAATCTGCATCACTGTACCCAACCAACTTAGGGTCCCTTACAGCTGGCAATCTTAATTTACAATTCATTGTACCCTTGAGGTAACGCACCACCCTCTTGACCCCACCCAAGTCATGTTCAGTGGGAGAACTCACTTTTCTGCTTAGGATCCCCACTGCACTTGCTATGTCAGGTCTGCTGGTAGTAACCAAATACAAAAGTTTACCAATCGCTGACCTGTATTCGCTGTTGTCTGGCAGCAGCTTCGAATCTTGCTGATTCTTTAGAAAATCTGTGGCCATGGGTGTCGCGACAGGGTGTGCACCTTGCATCTGCATGCTTTCTATCAGTTCTATTATCTTCTGCTTCTGGCTGAGAAGAAATGAGCCGTCCTCTTCTCTCTCAATTTGAATTCCCAAGTAATACTGGACAAGTCCCAATTCCTTTACTTCCACCTCTTTGTTGAGATGTCTGACTATGTCTTTATAGTCTCTGTCATTGGACGTTGATATTAATAAATCATCGACAAAAGCCAGAATGTAAGAGAATTGTCCATTTCTGTTCTTAGTGTACAGGCACTTGTCAGCTGTTGACTGCTTGTACCCAAGCTGAACCAGCATTTCATGTAATTTCTGGTTCCATGCTCTTGCAGCTTGTTTCAAACCGTAAATTCCTTTCTGAAGTTTACATACAAGATGTGCCTCATTTTGCTTGATAAAGCCTTTGGGCTGCTTCATATAAATCTGTTCAGAAATCGTCCCATGAAGAAAAGCTGTTGCTATGTCGACATGACGGACTGATAGGCCTTTAGATGCTGCAATACTTAGAAGTAATCTAACACTGCTGTATCGCACTGTAGGCGCAAATACTTGATCATAGTCTTCGCCATACTGTTGTGAAAATCCTTGTGCTACAAGCCTAGCTTTGTAGCGTTGCACCTCCCCTTCTGACCCCTTCTTAAGCTTGAACACCCACTTGGACCCAATTGCCTTCTTACCAGGAGGTAGCTCTGTCAGGGTCCAGGTCTTGTTGCGATGCAGTGCATCCATCTCTTCCTGCGCGGCTTGCTTCCAGAGACTGGCCTCAGCAGCTGGCAACCGTTGAACCTGTTCCCACGTGGAAGGTTCCTGTGGTGGCGCCGACCCTGCAAAGTAGGACAGTCGTAGTGGTGGAACGCCTCTGTTGGACCTGGAGGAACGTCTGACCTCTGGCTCTTGTTGAACCGCATCAGCTTCCTCATCTCCTTCCAATGGCGGCATCCCTGCATACGGGTCCTCTTCGTCTCTGGAGCCTTCTGACATCTGGTCCTCCGCGTCTTCTGGGGGTGTCATCTGTAGGGGGTGCTACAACACTAGGAGGTACAATACTAGGAGGTGGATTAGTTTCTGGTATGGCTTCAAAAGGAAAACTTACAAACTCCTCTGTTGCTGGCTCATTGGAACAGTCAATTGCTGTGTTCCTTGTGTCAGCCTTTTCATACTCCTCAAAATGAATCACGTGATGTGAACTTGTTTTCCCTGTTTGTAAGTCCACAACTCTGTAGCCTTTTCCTCCAGAAGCGTATCCAACTAGGATACCAGGCTTTGCTCTGGAGTCAAGTTTGTGTCTGTGCTCCTTGGGCACGTGGTAATAGCACAAACTTCCAAATACACGTATGTGTGACAAATTTGGGACTCTTCCATGCCAAAGTTCAAATGGCGTGCGCTCTGTGCCTTTTGTTGGCAGCCTATTCTGTATATAAATCGCAGTATTTGCTGCCTCACCCCAAAGTTTCTTCGACAAGTTGGATCCTTTTAGCATACACCTTGTCATCTCTAGGATGGACCTAAATTTCCTCTCAGCAATAGAGTTTTGTTGAGGTGTGTAGCTTACTGTGGTCACATGTGCTATGCCTTCCTGAGCCATGAAGGCTTCCATTTCACGTGAGCAAAACTCCCCACCATTATCGGACATTAGGGTGGTGGGTGCTCGATGGAATTTGTTCTTGACCATGCTTACGTATTGCTTGAACAATTCCACTGTTTCACTCTTCTCTTTGAGAAGGTATCCCACACAAAACCTTGAATAATCATCCAAAAATATCAAAATATACTTATTTCCTCCTAAGGAAGGTATATTCATAGGTCCAGCTAAATCAGTGTACACAATGTCCAGAACTTTTGTGCTTCTCTTTTCTGCACAACGTGGGAAAGAAGGTTTGACTCCTTTTTCACTTACACAAGTTATACACTTTGGTGTGGGTGTGTTACTTTTGTTTACCTGTAGACCTCTCACAAGATCTCCATTCTGCAGTTCCTGGATGACTCTGATATCCCGGTGACCCAGTCTTCGATGCCAGAGCTCCAGATCTGCTTCATGCTTCTGCTTGGATTGGGCCACTTGTGCTGATTGGTTTTCTGAAACGTTAATCTCATAAACACCATTGATTAGTTTCCCTTGAGCATAAACTTCACCATTTTTCGTTACATTGCATTTTCCATTGGCAAATGTAACCTTGAAACCTTTCTTGTCTAAAGCAGACACACTAAGCAAGTTACAATTCAATTCTGGGACATATTGAACGTTAGGCACAGTTGTTTCAAGAGATTCATTGTTCACCTTGAATTTCAAACGCATTGAACCTGCACCTTGTGATTTTAGAACATTTCCATCAGCAATCTGGATTTCAGTCCATTCACTATCATTAATTTCTCTGAAATATTCTCGTTTATGCGCAAAATGGCTTGTGGCTCCCGAATCTAAAATAAATTGGTCACTTTTCCTTTCATTTCTTTGCACATTTAAACTCTTTTCTTGCAGTAGAAATGTACGCTCGTGACCCCCCTTCTTTTCACCTTTTGGTTGAAAGGGGCGGGACTTATTCTTGGGCTTCTGGCAACTCCTTGCAATGTGCCCTTTTAAATTGCAGTTATGGCATATTATATCTTTGGACACTTCCTTAGACTTGGGAAATTGTTTAGAAACATAACTTGTGTCCATTTTCCTTGGATTCCTTTGTGGAGAATCAAGGTAATCTCTGCATTCCTCTCTTAAGTGATTTGCTAGTTCATTAAAAGTCAAATCTCTTGTGTGATCCATTATACTCTTAAATGAAGCAAATTCTGGTCCCAATGATGCTAGCATAAAAGTCACTTTGGTTGCATCATCAAAAGCTCTGGGAGTTAGGGCAATCCTTTGAACAATTTCATTAAAGTCCTTAAAATGCCCTGTAAATTGTTCTCTAGAATTCATCTTTAACTTCAGCAGTTTATCCAATAAATGTCTATAAGAGTTCTCTGATGATTGTGCATAAACCCTCTCAATATCCTTTAGAATCTGAGATGCATCACTTTCATAGTCAATCAGAGATAAATGCTCATCTTTCAAACTGCTCAAAATTATGTGTTTAGCTTCTGCATCTTGCCTTTCCCAATCTGCTTTCTTGGTTAAATCAGCAAAATCAGGTTTGGGATCTTTCACCGCTTTAAGCACTTGTTTTGCACCAAGATGCACTAAAAGGCGCTGCTTCCATTGCACAAAGTTACGATCATTCAGCAGCATAAAGCTTGATCTTGCTTCACTATCAAAACCTGAGCTTGCCATCTTAATCCTCAAAAATTTAAAAAATTTCCAAAATTCAAAAATTCCCAAAAATGGTTAAAATTCAAAAATCAAAACTTAAAAATCTCAAAATGCAAACTAATCTTCACTGCCTCTGAGGTCTGTGAGCTCTGAGGGAGGGGAGGGGTCGCTAATCCCCCTTTCACAGCACAATGGAGAACAAAAGACCATGTGCTTACCAGGAAGTACAAACAGAAAAATTCTACTCTGCCAAAAATCACAATCCAAAGCAATCCTTTAAAAATACACAAAATACGCAGTTCTGGGCCCAAAACCCTTTGTGGGAGATGAGAGGGAATGTGGATGAGGGAATATTGTTTAATATTTCCTATCCCAGCTTGTGCTAACAAGCTCCAAACTAGCAGAGTTTCTCATCCCCAATAAAGCGCAGCAAAGCGTGGCGTTTAAGTTCCTATGAACTTCTAGAACAAGGCAGATTCCTGGCATATATCCCCTGGTTCCCTCTTAACAGAAAATACACGACACATAAGCTTATAAAAGTATAAAGGTTTTACTCACAAACATCCAAGAATATATAAGTCTCAGAAGGCAGGCTAGCTTAGATTAAATGTATGTACATGTGGAGTCTCTCCTTATGGGAGGAGACTCCATGTGGCCTCTCTCGGCTGGAAGCCAAGAGAGCATCTTCACTTGAGATGTTGCTTCTTCGAAGTCCTGGTGGGAAGAGAGAGAGAGTAGCAGCTCACCTGTATCTTTGAATAGCTACAGGTAAGGCCACTCCCACTTCTGGTCACACAAAGGAAGTGATTTCAGTCTTGGCACAGGAAACTCTACCTGGAGGACCAAGTCCCCTTTGTGTACACTCTAGGAATGTTGTGATTGACTGCACCAGTGTTATACATCCCACACATGAGGCATACCAAAGGGCACTTCAGACTGTTGACAGTTCACAAAGGCATTTAAATGTTAGCCAACTTTTTGTACCACAAAAACACTCAACATCACCCTGAATTGGCACCAAAATTATAAAGAGGGAAACTTGATTCAATGTTTCAGATGAAATAATACCCTTTTAACATGGTGCAATCCTGCCAAGGGTGCCAGCTCCTGGGGGCCGAGGCACTGTGCCGCCCCATTTTTTTTAAGGGACCAGGCTCCCTCAATGTTCAGAAGGCCCCCGTGCGACATCACACACACGGGCCCTCTCAATCCTTCGGAGAAGGTGGTGCCTCTGAATCCTGCAATGTTAACACTGGGCAAGCTAGCATGTTGGTTGTTTTTTTATATATAGCATCACTTCCCATTACTTTAAATTCATAGATGCTTTTTAGCAGCATGTCTGCGGAGAATGCATTGAAAGCCTATTAGATGAGAGATAAAACAGCCAATTTCAATACCACCCCATCTTTCCTTTAAGAATGCATCTTCCCAAAGCCAACCTTTGCATTTCTACTTTAATATCCAAGCATTTATGCATCAACAGTATCTCTTATTTGTATTAATAGCACAGAAATGTAAATCCTCACACACCAATAGCAGAGCATCCCCCATTACATGCAAAGTTAATAGGGACCCCCGGCTGTTTCCCAGACTAGACATTTTCACCTCAATCTTCAAGGCAATCTTTTTTACATATTGGGAGGGGGGACCATTAATACGAGTGCTATTGGATTGAGCATCACAAGATCCAAGTTCAATTTCTCATTCTGTTACAATAAGGAATCTCAAATGATCTTGTATGAGATTTTTGGAAGCACTTGACATGGAGCTAACCTGGACTCCCATCACAGTTGATAGTTAAACCATCCAGTGGAGATTTCACCATTGGCCTTGATGCAAAGAGAATCAAGAGATGACATTGTTACGATGTGCTTTTTATTTCATGGAGGATGTGAGCTGATTTGGAAGCTTCAGCTAAGAAGCAGCATAGAAACCTACTGTGTTAATATTTCTGTAAATGGAACTTCATTGAAGCTAATGAAAACATGAGGATTTAAGTCAGTTCACAGTCCCATTGACTTCAACTGGGTTAACTCCACAGAAACTCAAATATGTTTCAGGAGGCTGCTGCTGGATCTTTTGGTTTCATGGCCCAATCTATAACCAACCTAAGACTTCAATGTAAAGTAACCAGCTCTGTTTGCTTCATAATTACGTTAAATACAGCTGTATTGGGCAGATTGTACACTGAAATGCCAATTTCAGACCCCATACCTGGAGATGCCATGCATGGAACCTGGGACTTCCTGCATGTGCTATAGCTCCTCCCATTTAAAAGTCTTCCTAAGTGAAGACGGAAAATAAATTACAGTTCCTAAATTACAGTTCCTTGACACTGATACATAGCTGAGAAGTGGCTGGGAAGTGCATGGTTTGCATGCAAGGAATAGCGGAACCCAGTGAATAGTAAGAACAATTCCCAGTGAATCTGTAGGTTCCATTCCTGGAAGGTTTTTGAGACAGAACTGAATAAACATCTATTAGTTCTTATATACTTCAAGATGTTGGGCAGACAACCCCAGAGGTTCATTACAGCTTATGATGATGAGTATCCAGCAAAAGACACATAATAGCAATATGACCATCCAAAGAAAGACAGACATCATTAAACAGTTATATTTATTGGTATGAATTCAAAATCTTCTCTCTTTTTAATCTAAATATTTTACATCTTATATATTTGATCCTTGATTAAACCTCTTGTAAGTTGCTAATCATTAATGAGGTTTTTATTGTTACTGTGCAAACAGTTCATTCATGCTGGTGACCTATCAAATTTCACAGACATGGTCTTTAATTGGATTTATTCATTTCTAATCTGCTTAAGCCCTGGGTGCTGTAATGCTTGACTAAATAGACATTCAGCACCCTTATTTAAACTGGTAAAATAAATGTGAGATTTGGACTCTGAATATATAAATGCAATTGTTATTGTGTACCTAACAGTAGCAGAGGTGGAGGGAGGAATCGTAGAAGTAATTTGAGGGGTCAGTATTTGGTGTGCCCCTAGTGAGAAAGTTAGGGATGGGGAATATAAAACTGCAAAACCTATAATTCAAGAAAACAGACTCTTCCTTAAGATCATAAATGGGCAGTCCAATGTACTGCATCTATGGTGCCAAAGATAATCTGGTGCCAATGAAGGCTATGTACACCCCATACATGCATTGAAAGCACACACTGTACAAAAAAATATATTCTGGGAACTGTAGTTCCCAGCAGCCTTTTAAAAACTACATTTCCCAGGATACTATGGGGAGGGTATGCTTTGAACACATGGTGTGCATGCAGCCTAAGATTCCTAACATCAGCAAAGGCACTTTCCTGTTGAATCAGTAACCTTTGCACTGGCAGTTATTTTAAGGATAATTTCAGGCCTCTCTATGTAACCCTCAGGATGCTCCCCAGGCCTATCCCCTCAAGCGACGCATATCTCCAGTCCTGCTCTGGACCCTCCTCAAGTCCTTTTGCCTGGTTCCAATGTGTCCTTGAAATGTGATCAAGTGTCTTTCTTGCCTGAAGGATGAAGAGATTGTGGGTGTGTTGAAAAAACCAACCAGCTTTTGCACTGGCAGAGGAAGAGGAGTGCAGGGGAAGCGCACCGCCCCCAGCAGCGCAATCCCGGTAGGGTGCCATCGCGGCTGCCCCCCGCCTGCACTGGCTGCCACCCCCCTGCAGGTGGCGTGCCACACCCCCAGGACATGCGCCTGCTCTACGCCCCCCAGTGCCGGAGCATGAAGCTCCGCCACTGGGCTTTTGTATGGCTGAAATGTAACCTATTGTACAAAGGTCACATCCATTGCTCCTTGTTTTCTGACTCTGTCATATTCAGTTATTGGCGAGTCATTGTACAGTCCAATCAGCCTTTTCCTCCCCAGTAACACCATTGAGCAATTGTCATTCTATCCAGTTGCAGCAGGGCAGGAGAAGGAAATCATCTCTTAACAAGATAGTTGATGGAGGAAGGAGCCTTATGGAGCTGCTGACAGTCTGCTGCAGAAGGAGATGTGGGAAGCTGGACCAAAAGCCAAGAGACTAGAATCTGCTGGCTTCTCCTCTCCTTGCACTGTTTCCATTCCAGCTGGCCCTTGGAAGAACTTTGTAAGAATGAGTGGCAGGAGAAATCCAGCCAGATGAGTGGGGTATAAATAATAGAATTGTTGTTGTTGTTGTTATATTCCTGGGTTTGCTTTTTTAAAACAATTATTTAATCAATTTTTCAATACAAACATCAACCGCAAAAGACACATACAACAAAAACCATAATAATAGTAATAACACAATTTGACAATTCAGATTTGGATACACCTGATATACCTATGATGCTGGTGGTGCTGTGGTCTAAACCACTGAGCTTAGGGCTTGCCGATCAGAAGGTTGGTGGTTCGAATCCCAGCGACAGGGTGAGCTCCCATTGTTCAGTCCCTGCTCCTGCCAACCTAGCAGTTTGAAAGCACGTCAACGTGCAAGTAGATAAATAGGTACTGCTGCGGCAGGAAGGTAAATGGTGTTTCTGTGTGCTGCTCTGGTTCGCCAAAAGTGGCTTAATCATGCTGGCCACGTGACCCGGAAGCTGTCTGCGGACAAACGCCGGCTCCCTCGGCTTATAGAGCGAGATGAGCACCGCAACCCGAGTCATCCGCGACTGGACCTAATGGTCAGGGGTACCTTTACCTTTACCTTTTTTAACAATATTTTCCCACCTCTCTCTTCTCCCTCTACTTCCCACCACTGTCCACCTTATCGCTTAAATATTTGTTCCAGAATTCTTCATATTTATTCATTCTTATTTTGCGTACACATGCAATTCGTTCATATGTAGCTAATCTGTCCATATTATCAATCCATGTGCTCAATGGAAACTTTTTGTGGTTCTTCCAATTCATCAAAACAAGTTTTTTTGCTTCTAATATAGCACGGTACATCCTTTTTTCTTTTTTTTTACCCCTTGAAATCTCCCACGTTTCCAGAATATAATTTAGAATTAAATTCAGTTCCCCTAAATAACAATTTCTTTTTATTACTCTTGCTATAAATATCCTCACCTCGCACCAAAATGATCTTATCATCGGGCAGTTAATCAACATATGTATTAAGTTTGCATTTTTACTTCCACATCTCCAGCAATTGTCTGCACTTGTTATTTTCTTCTGGTATAGTTTTGCTGGAGTCCAGTGGACTCTGAATATTATTTTCTGTTGAATAAGTCTTAGTCTTAGATCCATAGAGGCTATTTCTGTTGATTTTATACTTGACTCCCATATATCATTTGTTATCTGTACCCCTAACTCTTGACTCCATTTTTGTCTATCATATTCTAAATCGTATTTCTTCCTGTTGAGTAGGGTTTTATATAGTGCAAGTGTAGAGTTTTTGTTTTTGTTGCAGAGATTAAATCTTGTAGCAGCATGGGTGTTTCCAATGCTGCTATAGCGTCAGGGCCAAACTGCCTTTCCAACATATGTTTCAATTGGATGTATTGCCATTGTGTTTCACTGATTAATCCGTACTTTACTTTCAAAGTCTTATTGTCAGGGACTGGCCCGAGCCAGGAGGGGTGGCGCAAGGGACAGAGGCATCCGGAGGTCACCCATGGACGCCAGAGGAGGTATTGCGAGCATGGGAGCAGGAAGAGGCAGCACCTAGGCTGTCGCCAGAGACAGGGAAGGAGGTGTGGAGAAGTGGGAGTGAAGAGGTGTCGCCACCTGTGCTGATGGAGGAAGAGCGGGTGGCGTGGGAGCCTATGGGAGGAGAGGAGAACATGGAGACGGAGGGAGAGCAAGGGGTCGAGGATGTAGCCGGAGCCTCTGCAACAACTTCCAGGGAGGATGAAAGTGAAAGGGATGAGGGCAACGCAGGGGCCGGCAGAGTCAAGAAGCGGAAAAGGAGGAGTGAGAGGAGGCGTTGGAGTTTTAAGAGGCTTTTATGCTGGGGGGAAAAGCGGAAACCCTTACTTGGAGAAACTGGTTCCTCGGAGGAGGATGATGAACTGTAAAGCTTGTCGGTGAAATAAACTTGTACATAAGTTAAACAGACTGTCGAGTCGCTTACTCTTGAGGAGGACACACACATCCCCCTCACACTTATATTCCACAAATTTGTAATTTTCATCAATTAATTGATTCAATGTCAAAATACCTTTTTTCATCCAATTTTGCCAAATTATTACTTGATTTCCAATATTTTGGGTTGGCCCATATTGTCAATTTCTCATGCTGATAGGGGTCATCCTTATTATATTTATTTATATTCATCCAAATGTTTATAGGTGCTTTAATATTCTCCAGGATAATAGGATACTTCATAAAATTGGAGCCGAGTTTAGTCCACCTTACAAGAGGTTCAAAGAAACTATATTCGAGAGTAGCCCAATTGGGATTCCTGCTAGCTCTCCAATAATTATTCTTACTCAGCAGGTAAGCCTGGTGATATAATTCCAGATTAGGGAGCCCAAAGCCTGGGTTTGCTTTTTTCTTCCTATTCTCTCCCAATCGACTTTCCTATTGTGTCCTGTCCTTTAGATTGCAAGCCCAAGGGTGGGACTGTAGTCTGTTTAGGAAGTTTCTTTAAGAGTGGGGTAAAAGTGCTCTAAATAAATACATGCTTTGGGGAAACCTTGGGTTTCCTTCCTAGACTGCAACCATGTAAATCAGGGTTGGGGAACCTGTGGCCCCCTCTCTATGTTGTTGGGCCCAAAATCCCTTCAGCCTCTGCCAGAATAACGAATGCCCATGGGCTAAGGGAGCTGTTGTCCAACAACATCTGGTCCCACATCCAAGTCAACCTTCAATCCCATTCAAACAACAACAATGTTTTTTGATGATCCATATAAATAAATCTATTTGGCAAGAATAGACACTGCCTTAGCAGGAAATCCTGTTGGCATCCCTGGGAATGAGACAGCCTTTGCAATAGGTATCTCCAAGAACAGTGTTTCCCAAACCTAGGTCTTCAGCTGTTTTTGGACTACAATTCCCATTATCCCTGACCACTGGTCCTGCTAGTTAGGGATGGTGGGAGCTGTAGTCCAACACAGCCAGAGAGACCCAAGTTTGGGAAACACCATCCTAGAGCAGGCACGTCCAACAGATAGATCATGATCTACCGGTAGATCACTGGACGTCCGTGGTAGATCACTGGTAGATCAGTGGCTCCCCCCAAAGAAGCTGAACAACTTTGGCTCCCTTAAAAGAAGCTCAACATTTTTGCCCTTCACCCCCCAAAAACGGGACTTCCCTCCTCCCTAAAAAAAGCTCAGCAACTGTGACCTGAACCCCAAAAAACAGGGCTTTCCTTCCTACAAGATGCTCAACAACTTTAACCTGAACCCCCAAAAAGGGGGTAGAGCACTGCCAGTTTTTAACTCTGTGAGTAGATCGCAGTCTCTTGGGAGTTGGCCACCCCTGTCCTAGAGCATTTGCAAGTTCATGAGGTTTTACAGTAGAAGCGAAGGTCACCTGCTTATTACTCCTTCTCCTGGCCATGCCCACTCTCTTCAAAACAGAGCAAAGCAATTCCGTGAAAGCAAAGGAGAGAGAAGAGAATCAATGCAAAAATCTACTTAATTGGCAGTTCCGAGAAACAAGCCAGTCCACTGGCCCACCAGATGTGCCAGGTAAACCGCTGTAACCAGCAACTGTGATCACTCCATCAGCAGCCACAGGATGTGGCTTTTTAATCACCGCAATGACAACATTATTAGCAACAAAACAAGCACCTGAACTTTCTCAATTAGCAAGCCTGTGGGCTGGGGATACACAATCCAGATCAAGCAATCTAAAATAATTACCACACCTAGATTCTCTAAGTATTCAGAATTAGCAAGGCAGGCTGAAACCAATACCTAAGACAGCACAAGGAAGGAAAACAGTGGGGAGGTGGTGTAAAAAGGAGTGGGCAAAAAATTCACTATCCCACAAATTTTAACAAAAATGTTATTATTCAGATTCCTTATGATCAAAGCATGTTGTTGAGACATAAATAAGTGTTGAGCTCTGGGTACACCTTGGGGCATAGGCTGACCAGAGGGAAGATGGAGGGAAAGTGCCGCACACACACAGTTAGTTCCCCGCTCCCCATTGGTAGACCCCTATGGTCACTTGAAGGAAAGGTGCTTTTCACAGGCTCTCCCTCCCCTATAAATATACTTTCCCTCTTCTGTGCCCCCCTCAAATACTGTTCCCCTCATCTGGATCCATATCTATCGATTGTGCTACAATGCCACCAACTTCCTTAAATTGAATACATTGCTACCGAAAGGGCTGTTTTTATTGGATTTCTATGCTGGCTTCTAGTCTGTTGCATTACTAGCTTCTCTCTCTCTCTCTGGCTACATCTTCACCACACATCTAAAGCACATGGCTTCCCCCAAGAATCTTAAGTTTGTTAAGGGTGCTGGGAATTGTAGCTCTGTGAAGTGCAAATTATTGTTCCCAAGATTCTTTGGGGGAAAGCAGTGTGCTTTAAATATATGGTCTCTCTCACTCTCTTCATTGAAAGCACATGACTTGGGTTGTCCTAATATTCTTGCTCTAATATGGATCTTGGCTACTTTTACCTTTTCGTAACATAAAAACATCACACGAGTGAGCCAAATCACATAGTACTTTCTATGTCACCTTGCATAAAAGCAATCCTAGACATGTCTGTTCAGAAGTGAGTCCCATTGAGAGCAATGGGACTTTATTGACAGGTAAGCCAGTATAGCCAGAAATAAATTACAGATGGTGGGAGAGAATCTCCCCTTAACTACCCTTTAACAACTCTACTCCTGAAAACAGAAAGCAACTAAGTCTGCACTCCTGTATGAGTGTTTATCTATTGAACACAGTGGGATGTACTTATGAGTTAATATACCTAGGGATTGCTCTGTGCACTGCATTAAGAGGTAACAAATTCACATGGGAATCACCTTGAGTATGCCGTCTAATACCATCCATGTAGACCTCTACCTCTGGCAGTGCCTAAATATTAACAATGATGGGATAAAGAGTGAGGGGCAAAAGTCAACATTTTCATTACTCTTCCTCCCCCTTTCCCCCCTATATTTTATTAGTTTGCTAACTGAACCCCTTCTGGTCACCCCACCTAGTTCCATGCAAGTCTCCATCCCTTTGAACAAGAAAGAAATCATGGGGCTTTGATAGAGACTCTGGATAAAATTAAGAACTTCAAACTCCCAGGTCCCCCCCCCTTTTTGGGAGCAAAAGAAAAACAGATGTCCTGTTTGTTAAGTATAAATAACTCCGTACGTTGAAACCTTTCTTTTACGCTGCATTAAACTTTATTTAATGCAGGGTGCCCCCTTCAACTGTAAAAAGGCGGAGAAGGAGCAAACTCAAGGGGTGACAAAGCCCTAAATCTTGTTCTTTCCCCTCTAGGGAAACAGAAGAAGACAGGAGGGAAAAGCTTTCAGGCAGATGAAAGAACTTTGTGGATTCCTACCAAGCTCGTGGAGAAGGATGGGCCTTGTCAACTCAAGCCCTGGGCCAAAGAGAGTTTTCTTGGCAGGACTGAAATATTTGCCTTTTTTTATGACCCCCACTTAAAGCACTTCCATGACAGGCAAAATAAAAAGAAGAGCACCTTTGATGCAATCCATCAAGCACTTATTTTCCTCCAACAGCCCTTCTCCAAGACTCATGGGACTGGCGCATTAGCAGAACTTTGGTGTGCAATGCCCCAATGTTCATGTGAGTTGACACAGGCACTCTGCTGGGGAGTAACAAGAAGCCTTGTGGGGTTTAGTACTTACGTGAGCACGTAATTGACGCTGACGATGCAATGAGGCCGTGAAGATCGGCTGTTGTGGACAATGGTGGCGTAGCTCTGCACCCAGACCCAGCCACCTTGCTTGGCCAAGAAGCGATAGTATTTTGTGGTAACTTGACCTTTCACTAGCACTGAAAAAGAAATAGAAGGGCTGATTTATTTAATGAGCAGTTACTCCATTTCTGTTTTACCTTCAAAGAGGAACTCTAACAAATCTCTACAAGGGCTCCATTTTCTTCATTATATTTCAGTGATTTAACTTGTGCCCTGCTTTTTAGAAAGTTCTGGGCAACTGGGTGGTCTCTTATCCAGAACTACTGCCCTTTCGCTTCAACAAGGCTGAATAGCATTGAGTGGGACCAATTAGAAGTGAACTCCGAGAGATGTTGTCGGTGTTCTCAGCAAAGAAATAGAATGTGGTTTTACCAGTCCTCTATATTTGTGTTGATGTACATTAAGGCCTAAGGCACCCAGGTGGCGTTGTGAGTTAAACCACAGAGCCTAGGGCTTGCTGATCAGAAGGTCGGCGGTTCGAATCCCTGCGACGGGGTGAGCTCCCATTGCTTGGTCCCAGCTCCTGCCAACCTAGCAGTTCGAAAGCACGTCAAAGTGCAAGTGGATAAATAGGAACCGCTCTGGCGGGAAAGTAAACGGTGTTTCCGTGTGCTGCTCTGGTTTGCCAGAAGCGGCTTTGTCATGCTGGCCACATGACCCGGAAGCTGTACGCCGGCTCTCAGCCAATAAAGCGAGATGAGCGCTGCAACCCCAGAGTCGGACACGACTGGACCTAATGGTCAGGGGTCCCTTTACCTTTACCTTACATTAAGGCCATTGGGCACATTATGTCTTTTCAAGAGTGGCAACTCTCCAGACCACCACATCGACTTACACTGTGGTCCTCCATAAGTTGTTGGGCTCCAGCTCCCATCAGCCCCAGCCAGCATGACCAAGGATGGTGGGAGTTGTGATCCTACACCTATTTTGAAAGAAGCCGCACTTCCTATTACAATTCTGACCAAAGTGGTGGCAGATGGTAGAAACGTAACGCTCTACTGTAAGGGCATGGCAACTCAAAAGCACAATCAATCATTAACAACAAAAGTCAGTCTACTTCCCAGCCAGGGTGTCAATCAAATTTAAAATGAGTCTCTGGCATGTGATTATTATGTTACAGGAGTTCACAAGTGTCAGCAGTTAGATTAAAAGGCATTCTTATGGTCTCTAGTGAAAATGCCTTTTCCTGGCAGTCATGAGAGAGACTAAAGGCTTTGTAGTGTCTACACTACTAAAGGGTTCAGCTGTCATGACCTCCTTCTCTGTCAAACATCAACATAGCAATTCTGAAAGCAGACTGAGCTATAGTTCTATACACACTTACCTAGGAGTAAGACCCACTGAACTTAATGGGGATTACTTCTGAGCAGTCATAAAAGTTTGTACTGTAAAGCTTCCTAACTATGAATTACCAAACTTTAACAAATTGTACACTGCCTTTGTAATGCAGATATGGAGAGCTCACCCTTGTCCCAAATTTTGTTAAATATATTAGAATTTAGACTGAACACTCAAAATCTGAGACTCAAAGGGGCTCGAAATTAACAAAATATTTTGCAAGCCTGTCTTTACCATGTTTACTTAAATGTCTCATTGTTTTCAGTGGCGCTTTCAAGTCAGTGTGTGCAGAATGGCAGCAATTAAAAGTGCATCACACATTTAAAGCTATAGTCTTAGATTTAATTAGGATGGGTCCCAAAAGCTGTGGACCACAAACCAAAACAACCTGGATTAATTGGATTTAAGACCTTTATGTTGCATTTATACGGCCAGAGGTAATAGAATGCATCAGACCTCCTCAGAGAGGATGATCCCGTCAGATCTTTGATCCCCTAACACTGCAGTGTAGGGTGACGCAGGGACATGCCAGGGGAAGATTTAGAAGGTTCTAATGCCGTACCAGCCCCACCCGCCACCCCACCTGCAACAAGCCCAAGATAAATCTATGGCCATTATCACCTCTCCCAAATTGCGAGGAGTGTGTGTCTAGAAAAGGGCATAGGATTGCACCATTAAACTGCATTCTATGCCCACTTACCTGGGAGAAAACCTCACTGAACTCAGTTGGATTCCCTTCTTTGTGGAAACGTGTAAGATTGTGCTGTTAAAGTGACACAAAACCCCAGTCCTTCTTGTGCAGTGTCTCCAACTTAAGAACAATTTCGCGATCCCTTCTATTTAGTCTGAAGTCTGCAGTAGCAGCTAGGGCTAACCCTTTGTGTTTTTTGGAAAGACATTATCCACCTTTAACAGTACCCACTTTCCCCAGGAGGGAGATGTAGTTACAAAATGCCTTTCGCCAGCTGAATTTCTGTCTCTATCACAATTGTGCATTACAATTACAAGCACAGACCTAGGAAAGAGCAAACCAAACAGCAAGCCGGTTTAAGCAGTGATGAGGATCTGCTCTGGAAAAGTGCATTCCAAGCCACTAACATCAGATGATTCTTTGAAGCCCTGCCCTAAATTAAAATGAACCTTATAGGATTCACACCCTTGTAAATATAATTGGAATCAGGGACCAACACACCAAAAGAGAGAACCCAAAATTAAAGGTTGGCAAGGAGGTAGTATGGATTTCCCATCAAAATCACTTAACAATTTTTTAAAAAAATAGTAATTTATTTGAAGACTAAACCCAAAGTGTTCTAATGTTAAGAAGTTGCATTCCCACTCATACCAGGCTTGAGAGGCGATTCCTCACAGCCCTTTCTCAAACCATGTCATTTATTCAAGCCAAATCTATTCCATCACCCACCATTAACACATCATAAAGCAGTTCAGCAGAAGGCATGAAGGAAGTGCATATCCTTTGTTGCTTTCTAAAAATAAACCTTCTAGAGGGGTGGAGTTGGGTCTTTTATTACCTTAATAGGCCTGAGATTATTTTGGAGTTAGAGAATGACATGGGAAAACTCATCTACACATCCCACACACACACACACAAAAGTCAAGTTGATTATCCATGAAGCACATCTATTCCTTTAGCTTTCAGTATAATCGAGCACTTTCTTTTTGCCATAGTGATGGGGTGACCAACGCAAAAGAGGACCAGGGCCCCTGTGCCTTACCATCACAGAGCAGGAGAGGGGCTTTCAACAGGTATGGTTTGCAAGGCGGAATCCCCAATTTCTGCAAGACGATGACAAGGTGCAGGAACCCTGGTGCTCTTGGACTCAGCTGGAATCTCAACCCCTAATCCCAAACACATCATCCCTTCCAACTATGAAAGAAAAGATACCCTTTTGTCAAGTGGAGTGCAACCTGTCCCCTGGTGTGGTTAAGGCAAGCATAGGCAAACTCGGCCTTCCAGATGTTTTGGGACTACAACTCCCATCATCCCTGACCACTGGTCCTGTTAGCTAGGGGTGATGGGAGTTGTAGTCCCAAAACATCTGGAGGGCCGAGTTTGCCTATGCCTGGCTTATGGTTAAAGGGCTGCGGTGGAGACAAATTTGCTTTGTGTTGGAGACTTTTCCTCCCTAAGGTCTTATTTCAATGGAATGGTGCTTTGTTGATCAGCCTTTGGGGAAATGTTTCGATCGTGCTGCCTATTCTTTCTCTTTCTTTCCCCCGGCTCCCAGCAGCTACCGCAATCCTATGCATGCTTGTCCCAATGAACGCAGCACGACTTCCATCAAGCGTGATTAGGATCGCACGCAGCTACGTGGAAATACCCATGTAAGACAGCCTACCAGCCAGCCCACTTTGACTTGGGAGTAAGGCCCAGGGAACTCAGCGCGACCTGCCTAGGCGAGGGGCTTCAAGCGTGCTAAGAGGAGAGGCTCCTTACGCAGGTGATGAGCGCAGCGCAAATGGAAAGTGTCGCAGCCGTGGACGTGGTGGTAAAGCGTCTTCTCGATCAGGTCCTGAGGCTCGTAACCGGTCAGCTCGGCTACCCTGCCAGGAAAGAGAGAGACACAGAGAAAGAGAGAGAGAAAGCCGGTCGGTTGCTTTGGTTTGGCACGTAGGTGCTGTTAGGGCGAGGGGAGAGGAAGTCCCGACGCCGACCTACCGGGAATCGAGGAAAATGAGCTTCATATCCAGGCTGGCCCGGAACATGAACATATTGCTGTGCAGCTTGATCTCCGTCACGGCGCTGGGGGGCAGGGAATGGCCGACCGCCACCAGGCCGACGTTTTGGTAGCAGCCGTCGAAGGGAGACATGTCCAGGCTGTACTGGCGGATCTTCAGGTAGCCGCTGCAGTGAATGACCTGTTGGGGAGACACAGAGATCCGCTCAAGTCGAGAGGGATGTTCGGGTTGCCCTTCGTGGTCACCGATTTGCGAAACAGCTCGCGCGCAAACAGAAATCTCTCCGGGACGGCGACCCTCAAACAGTAAACACGCGAAAAAGGGAGTGTGGGAGCCCCACTCGACACCGTGGGTGTGCCTCAATGTAAACGCGCAGAGGATCGCGCAGCTGGTCTCCCCTCCCCTCCTTTTCGCTCCCTGTTAATCGTCTGGTGGGGACTATAGCGCCAAGGTTTGATTTTGCGCGCCTGAAAGGGGCACGAGTCGACAGCCAGGCAGGACTTTGTTTATCAGTTTACAACCGATGCTTCTCAGGGAAATAAGCTTGCACGCTCTCTTGTGTCTATTTGCAGGCCGCTTTTCCGGGTCCCCATTTAGCTGGTCGTAAGGAGCTGTTCTGCCAGCCTCCTAACGATCTTTTATTTCTTCTTCTGGATCAACACGCTACTCCCCCCTCAGTCATCCGAATGAAACCAGGTGACGTTCACCTGCCGTTCATCTTCCTCTGTGATCAAGTGGGGTGCCTGTATCCAACCAACCAACCCGCAATTACGAGGCTTATTATCTACACCTATTGACTCTCAGCAGAACGTGAGAACAGTGTAAACTTAAATGTATTGCGTTTGAGGTCTGTGCAGGACGATTTCCCCCCCTTTAATTGCCTCTGGCGAGAGGTCAATATGCATAGGATTGGGGTGCGCACTTTCACGTGTTTCCGAGGAAGTAAATTTGTTCACTGGGGCTCACTCCCAGATAAACGTGGATAGGATTAGAGCCTTGGGCTGCAGTCCTATGCCCACTTACCTGGGTGTAAGCTTCACCAAATTCAGTGGGACTGAGTTCTGAGTAGACAGACGTTATAGTATCGCACTGCTGACTCTCTCACCCAACTTGGTCACGTGGTTCATTTGCGATGACAAAATCTATTACTACATCTCTCTGCGTGTGCCTGATATAGATCGGCTGGCAAAACACTTGGAATTACTGGAGAGTCAGTAGGACGCCGGAGACTCAGGCCGATTGCTTGGCAGCCTCCCTTTGGATTACGTGGGCTACCTTGCAGCCGGAGGGGCAGTTAGTTCTCAAGCCTGTCAAGAAAGGCGTCCTCGACAGAATTAGGCACAGTCCGGAAGCAGGTAAAAAAAATCGGAAAACAGACCTTCCCTCCTTCGGAAACTACGCAATTATTCACACAACTCAGTTCCCCGCAGTCGAATATTATGCACGTGATTTAGTGCTCAACAGACTTGCTCCCAACTAAGTTAGCCCCGAAATCAAAGGAGTTTTCTTGCAGAAAACACAAGGCTCCTGGAAAACAGTGCAATAACGCAATCCTAACCATGCCTACTCAGAAGTAAATCCTATTGAATTCAGTGAGGGTTACTCTCAGGAGTGAAGATTGCAGCTCAACAGAGTAAGCTGCTGCGTTTTGACAGGCGGGCACTATGAAGTCTCTTAAAGCGCCTCCCTAGGCATATCTCACGGAAGTGACAGCTGGACCATAAAGAAGGCTGATCGCCGAAGAATTGATGCTTTTGAATTATGGTGCTGGAGGAGACTCAAACCTATCCATTCTTAAAGAAATCAGCCCTGAGTGCTCACTAGAAGGACAGATCCTGAAGTTGAGGCTCCAGTACTTTGGCCACCTCATGAGAAGAGAAGACTCCCTAGAAAAGACCCTGATGTTGGGAAAGATTGAGGGCACAAGGAGAAGGGGGCGACAGAAGATGAGATGGTTGGACAGTGTTCTCGAAGCTACTAACATGAGTTTGGCCAAACTGCGAGAGGCAGTGAAGGATAGGCGTGCCTGGCGTGCTCTGGTCCATGGGGTCACGAAGAGTCGGACACGACTGAACGACTGAACAACAACAACAGGCATATCTACTAGGGGGAAAGTTCGCTGGGATTTGTTCCTAGAAAGCCATGTGTACGATCGCAGACTTCAGCAACCCAACTCAAAAAAAGTGTGCAGGAAAGCAGAGAGGAAGAGCCACCACTGATGTCACCGGAGGGGCGATGGCCTCATCTCCTAGGACGCTGTTGGCCAACCCTCTGTCTGTAAAATAAGCTTTCTTCTGAAAGAAATCCATCCACTAAGCAGGGGAAGAGAGAGGTGACATCGGCATATGGGGCTAAAGGGTAAACTGGCCACTTTTTGTGGGAAAATTCCAAAGCCCCTTTATTTGTGGTCAACCAAAACCTCAAGCCACCGTGAGCAAGCGGTGGAATCCTCCCGAACTCTTCCTGAGGCTGAATTTTTAAAAGCTGGCATGGTAACTAAAGCCATAATGTCCTCATTGGTCAACTGGGGAGTGGCTATGGGGAGTTATCATGTAGAGCGCCTACACTTCAGAATGTATCACTTCGCCACTGAAAGTGCTTAAGGTAAAGGTAAAAGGTAAAGGACCCCTGGGCGGTTAAGTCCAGTCAAAGGCGACTATGGGGTTGCGGTGCTCACCTCGCTTTCAGGCTGAGGGAGCCCGCGTTTGTCCACAGACATCTTTCCGAGTCATGTAGCCAGCATGACTAAACCGCTTCTGGCGCAACGGAACACCATGATGGAAGTCGGAGCGCACAGAAACGCCGTTTACCTTCCTGCTGTAGCGGTACCTATTTATCTACTTGCACTGGCATGCTTTCAAACTGGTTGGCAGGAGCTGGGACGGAGCAACGGGAGCTCACCCCGTTGCCTGGATTGAACCTCCGACCTTCCTGTCAGCAAGCCCAAGAGACTCAGTGGTTTAGAGCTGAAGCAAGCCAACAACCAGATCCTAAATATGTTTACTCTGAAATGTCTTCCACTGACAGCACTTGCCTGGACTTTGGCAACTTAGTTGGGAGTAAGTGCCATTGACCTCACTGGAGCTTACAGCCCCCCAAAATATCCAGACCCAGAACACTTACAGTGAGAGCTTATGTGCGTTTACTTGGAAGTAAATCCCAACCATTGACCTCCAAGGGACTTACTCTATAGTAAGCTGGTCAGCATAACCACATAAGAAGAGCCTGCTGGATCAGTCCAGTGACCCATCTAGTCCAGCATCCAGTTCTCACTGTGGCCCCCTAGGTGCCTGTGGGAAACTTGCAAGCCCTCTCCCCTTCTGCCGTTTCCAGCCTTATTTTCTCTATGCACGGGATTTGCACAGCCTTTAAGTCTTACCGAAAGCAATTACTGGGATTTTGAGGGTCTTACTCCCAAATATGCAGAGGACTGCTGGCTCACGGAATAATCCTATGCCTGTTTACCCAGAGGTGAGTCCCGCTGTGTGGGGCTTTCTCCCCAACAAGGAATTGAGCAAGGAATCTCAGCCTTCACTGGGATCAAGTCCCAGGGAAACGGGTGGGACTGGCTGCCAAGTAAATGCCATTTAAATCGGGGTGGGAACATGATGCAACGCTGCACAGCTCCAACTAGTCCCGATTACTGTATCAGTGAAGGTTTCAAAGCACCCTTGTCTTTGTACTCAAGTCCGGGAGCAAACAGTTCTTCGCTCTGCCGCTAGTTGGCGCCCATGAGCCCACCTACCTTGTAGCCTCCGCAAGTCAGCCCGGCGTTCCTCTTGGCCAAGACGCATTTCATCCTTAGGAAGAAGGAGCGCTCGATCTCGTACTCTAGTAAACAAGGGGGTACAATGCGCATGTCAGGGAAGAGGCTGCTCTCTGCCGCCGGCCACTGCCTTCCTTCCCACCCGCTGCTTTACTCGGTGAACTTTACCCTGAACGAAATGGGAATGGTACGGCTGGTGGGCGGTGAGGACGGCGGTCATCTCGTCGTGGTCGGCTGGGTGGATGTACTCGTAAATGCTGTTGCCTGTCAGCTCAACCTGCAAGAGGAAGGAATCGGGGGCAGGGGAAAGAAAACAATAGAATTGTAGAGTTGGAAGAAACCCAAGGGGCTATTTAGTGTTCAGCCCCCTGCTATATCTTTCTTTCCATCGATGACGACACAACGTGCCCCCATTCTATGCCCAGGGTGATCTCAGCCACCTTCAGCCCATTAAGCCACTCGATGGAATCGAGCCGCTTCTCTCTTCGGGTTCTGGTCTGGGATCTGAAGCACCCACGGATTCACACCATGAAAAGGAACAAGGCTCTTCGAATTAGATGGACAGTTCAGGTTCAGTTGCAAACTGGCATCTGCACCAAGCAATTGGATACCTTAAACCAATAATGAGGTGGCCCTGTCCAGACATTGTTGGATTCCAGTTCCCATCAGCCCCCATGGCCATTGGACATGAATGATGGGAGCTGGAGTTCAGCAACTCTTGGGCGGCCACAGATTCCACATCCAGCCTTGGACCTAAGGCTGAGCACACACCCACTGAATGAAAACTTATTTCTGAGTAAACATGCACAAGACTGGCAGCAAGTAAGAGGCATGGTTGCCAATCCTCAGCAGGTTTGCTGTGCCTTTATATGTGACTAGAAATTCAACAGATGAAGCTTTGCCTGAGGTGTAAAGGGAAATATTGTTAATTGAATGTATATCCCACTCTTTCTCTTGAAGGAGCCCAGGATGCAAGATGGATCAAAGTCACAGAATTCATCATGCACAGGAGCTCAGCCAATCTTCTGAACAGAGATTTCTGGAATTGTACTATGGGCGTGCCTGCAGTAGCATAGCATGGGGGGGGGGGACACAGGAGCAGTTGCCCCGGCACAAAATTGTTATGGATGTAAAATTTCAACACCCAGTTCTGCCTCAATATAGTTGCATGCTTCTTTTGCTAGGCTCCATTGGCAACGGCTTCTCCATGTGAACCAGGAAATGACCTCTCCAGACAACTGAACAACTCTTCTTATCTCTGTGGCTGCAAACTCCTGGGCACCGTTAAACAGTTGAATGTGCATGCGTACTCCATCCATTTCCCTCCCACCCACCCCTCCTCATGGCCCTGGGTGCTGGCAACCCACACTATGCCACTGAGTGCCAGCATGTCCCAGGTCTATTCAATTAAACACTGTATGAGTGTTTAATGGAATGGACTTCCAGCTCAATGGAAATGTCTCCTAAGCTCCAGTCCTGTTTATGTTCCTCTGCAGTGAAATGCCACTGAACCCAGTGAGGCTTCCCAAAAAGTACATCACCCTGAGATCTGTGGATGAAGGGTGGTATACAAATTTTATTAATAAATAAGTACATTTAGGATCAAGCTGTTAGGATTGCACTGAAGTCATCTCCAATGGGACTTGAAAGCACCACCCTGTGCATGTTTGAAAGTTTGAAAGGATTTGAGTTTGAAAGGATTTGCTTTTAAAAAAAAACCTTCCAAATGAATGGGACTGACTAGTAAATGGGGCTAGGATTTGCACTAGCAAACAGGCTTGGCTTCACCTGCCTTGCTCACCAAAAGCAGTGGAGGTGAAGTGTTCAGGTCTCGCATGTGCGGTTCCTGGCCTTGAATGCTGCTCATCAAACTGACTCCCCCTCCCTCTTTGCCTGGATCCTGTGCATGCCTGCACATTCATAGCATACCTGTGACAAACCCAAATGAACAGAGGCGGTTTCGGAGATGTACATGATCTTGCCGTCCGGAGCTACCACAAATATGAAACCATCCAAAGTCTGCAAGGAAAGGGGCAGAAAAGAGCTGTGTGTCAAGTCTGGTTTATGAGATGTTGGTCCTCGCCAACCCTTCTCTGCTCTCTCCTCCAGGCCTTAACAAGTGAGGAGTGAGGAGCAGCCTCGACTTTCAGGCTGCAATCCTTATACACACTTACCTGGGAGTAAGTACCACTGAACTCAGTGGGGCTTACCTGTGAATAGAAATGTATAGGATTGCACTGCCAGAGACAAAAATGGTTTGATAATGAGTGTGAAATGCAATTCATTCAATTGCCCTCACAGTTAAAAATCTGATCCTAAATCCACAACCATCCTTGTCCTCTGGGAATCCTTTTCCTGTTATTCAGGCTGATGGGATTTGCATAGGGAGAAAGTGGACAAGGAGAAGAACCAAATTTCCTAGACTGTCTTTCTGACCCAACTGTGTAGACTGTATACCTTCCTTCTGATGTGATACACTCAGAGTTGTTGACCTCACTTCCCACTTCCTTCTCGGTCCCACCTTGGGAGGAGGAGACACCTTTAGTTTCTCTCTCTCTCTCCCCTAAAGGGGTCTCTCATCTCCAAGCTCTCTTCCAGAGAATCTCCCATTAACCAACCGTTCACAGGATTCTTTGGGGAATATATAGCAGTAGATATCTGACTTCAGCTTGTAGTGTAGATATAAACTCACTCCCTGATTCAGAACCCACAGCAGAATTGAAACTATCCTACTGATTTTAAATGGAATCAGAACCAGTCTCGGTGCTTATCTCAGTCGTGCATTGATCCAAACGTTGCTAACGTTGCCCTTACCCGTATAATTATTATTCTGGACGATATGGTTTTGAATTATATAAAAACACATAATGATCATTAACAGCCTTCCAGTATCTCCGGAGATCATATGAGACAGATTATTTGCCTTGCCCCTTTAAACCACGATTGTCTTCTCGGAAAGTGTCCACAATCCCAGGCGGAAGGGCCTTTTCTGTCACCTGGCACTATTAAACTGGCAACGACAGGGGCCGAAATATGACCCCACCCTCCCGCAAATCCTGAAACAGACTTGCCAGATAGGCCCACCACTGAAGTCAACGCAACGTTTCCCCTTATTTTGACGGCACTTTATCAGGGAGAGAAAGAAAGGACATTTTACATGGTTGGGGCCCGACAGATCTGCAGGTCGCTCCCCAGGGGACCGTTTCGGTCGCCTGCAAACCTTGGGTCTGGAAAGAGCATCAAGCCCGTTTTTGTCTTCTATCACGAGCCTTCTATAGCCATCCTTCCCAGTCTGCCGCTATCTCGACTGGGTTGCCCGGGCTCTCCCTACAAAATCTTAAGGAGCTGCATTCCGAACTAGTACCTGTAAAAGGTGAGATCCCAGCTCGCGCCCAACGTTGTCCAAAGGGCTGGTTCGACTCGCGTGGCCCCAGGCTTCTCCAAGTCCTGTGGAGACATCACCGCGTTATTTGAGATCTTCGGATGAAGGGCGGTATACAAATTTATTAAATAATAGTAATAATAGTTAGGGTCGTAATGCCTGATCTGGCAATGAGCGGTATATATTAATTAAATAAGAATAATTATTCTGTGGTTTCTACCTGGCAGTACAAGGGAAGACGGGGAGGGGTCACGAATAATGAAACTATAAAGATCATATTTTTTTTCTCCTTTCCAGCTCGGCTGCGCTTCCATTGACTGGACTTCAGACGTTTCAGCCTGAAACCACTTCTTTGAATGATAATTCGATTGAAATAAATGCGGGTTTATGTTTTTCTAGATTAAGTATAACAACCTCTGCTCTGACTGGTGGCCTGGAATGCTTTTGCTTCTCGAATAATTGAAATCTAACCAACTGGCTCTCTGGAAAAAATTCTCCCCACATTCATACATCCGTTTAATACACAACGAACCAATTTCTGGTACCCAGAAACTAGTTTTTCTGCCAGAAATGTGGGGAACAACTAAACCCATTCCCTTTGGAGGGCCCTGGAAAGAGAGGAACGCCGTGGAAACGAACATAACGCGGGTGCTCAGCTTAGCCACAACTATTCTGTTCAGTGTTTAAAAAACACCAAACTGGGTGTGAACAAGCAGCCAGCTCCTGTAAACACACAAACCGTTGTGTGGCCATTCAGCTCTCCGAATAAAATAAAAGAATAAAAGCAAAAGCGGTTATTATAGTTAATAACGTCGTCGCATCTTTTTTGCAGATTTCAAATTGAGGCAATTTTATTTGGGAGGCGAAGGGCTGTACCCCAGCCACGAAGGAAGACTTGAAATTTCCCCTCCTCTTCTCTGGGCGTCAGTCCTGTCTCTGGAAGGAACGTTATTCGGAGGGAAAGTCATAGGATCCACTTACAAATCCCAATTAAAACCGTGGGGCTGCATGACGTCTGAGAGCGTGTCCTCGTGAATTAATCCCACCACCTCCCACCCCACTTTTCCTCCCCCTCCCCATGGTCTCTTCCAGTCCCCCTGTGTCGGGAATTGTTCCCTCCAGTGGGAAGCAGACCGGCCTCTGCCTCCAGCGGCGGTAGAACCAGGCAGATGATCCGAAAAGCCTCCTGGAACGACGCTTAGACGTCGCCTGCGTGTAGGAAAGGACGTTAATGTGTGTGTGTGTGGAATCGCGGGTTTTTCTTTGTCTGCAAAGCCCTTGTTCCTGGCATTCCTCCTTAACTCCCCTCCCTCCTCCTTGTTGTCTTTTCCCGACAATACTTCTGAAACGGCTGCAGCTCCAGGTTTAAATCGAAACCATTGGATTGGACCCGCGGTGCCAAGCACAGTTTATTCCCAACCAACTGGTGGTCACAATCATCAACAAACTCAAGCAGAATCTGTGCGCTGTGGATCCGGGGTGCTTGGCTAAACTAAGACACACACATCAGCTCGAAGTGCCACTGGAATTACTGAGAGGATGCGGGTATCCAAGGGCGTGGTGGCTCAGCTGGGTTGTGGATCGCATACAACCCCGGACACTCCTCCTCTGTTGCTCATCCAGATTCTCTCGCACCTGGATTCCAACGCACGTTTCCTTGCTAGTGCCCTCGATGCCGCCTCATGGCATTACACCCCCTAAGTGGGCTTAGAATGGAAAGCAAGCGGCCTCTTGTTGTTGATGCAGCTAAATCCCGCTAACGATCGCGCCGGCGCTACGCAAACACCCGGCCTTCATCTCGCAAGCCTTCGCCCTTCCCCTTTCTTCGCCTCCCCCCCCCACTCCTGCCCACTCTTCTGCCAGAGAGCCTCCCACGCGTTTCCAGGGACTCGCTCCCGTTCACAAGCACGTGAAAACTCGTGAAAGCGACCAAGCCTGAGGAAACGCGAGGGCAGAAGCTGAGCTAGCTAACAATTGTGACAGGCGCTCATATACCGGTAAGATGGCAATTTATACGTTCAGTGCTTTAGCAGTGGTGCTGTAAAACACTGGAGAGGATCCGCCCCGGGCTCAGACCTGTCTACAACTCGGTGAATCTAAGCCGATTGGCTGCACCTTCAGAGCAATTCCTCTGTGAAGATTACTCCCAGGTAGAAGTGCACAGCACAACCCTATCCACGTTGACTCCTGAGTCAGTCCCACTGTATCCAAATGGGACTCAATTCCCAGGAAAGTGTGCGTTGGATTTACGCCTTAGATCTATAATTTACACGCCCATGATTTACACATGCACATATACACACGTCAGCGGACCATACATCCAGATGTTCAAGGTCAGCGGGGTAAGCCGCCTAAAATCCTGAGCCGTGAAAATCAAGTCGTTTGGCCTTTATAGGTTCTTTCTGCGCTCTCTCTCTCTCTCACACACACACACGGTCCCCCAACTCTGACAGTGCATCAGCCCTGGGCATGTTTACTCAAAAGCAAGCCCAATCGAATTCAATGGAATTGACTCCCAAGAAAGTGGGATACAGCCGAAGTCCCTAGAGCCCAGCGATTATTCAAAGCTAAGCCCGAGGGCAATCGAAGTCGTATTTCATTTTGCCAAAAAGACCGAGGACGGTGCCAACGAAGAGGAAAGCGGACCTGGAGGGAGCCACCCCGTTCAGATTTTCCCGGAATCCACTCGGCCTCCTCGCCGGCCTAGCCTTGGACTCGGTAAATGGAACAGGACATGCGAGTCCTCGCAGGAGTTCACCTGTAGCATACCGGTATATAGACTAATAGCAACCATGACATGAAACTTCTAGCCATAGGAGCCAGATCCTAGGGACTGAGGTCCCTTCGCCGCCGCCGCCGCCCCCCCCCCCCGCATAAAATATTTGAGGGGGCTCCCTCCGCAAGTTGACGGGCAGTGCCATTCACATAGTGTGCGTGTGCCGAGTCTTGTGATTACGTGCGGCGGGGCTTACCTGCCCCTCCCCCCAATATTTTATTCAGGTTGGCACCTCTGCTTCTAGCATAGGTTTTCCCAGCTCTATATGGTCCATAAGGACCGGCACTACTGCCTAAATCTTGACAGCAGTGTTTCCAGCGGTTCCTTTTGGAACCGTTCTATTATAGTATTGTGATGGTTTTATTTGGTTTTAACATTGTGTTTTCTATTGCTGTACCCAGCCCTGGGACTTTCAGGTGACGGGCAGGTAAGAAATGGTACCGATAAATAAAACAAAACAGCTTCCAGACAGTGAACCCGGGATCTTCCCACAGAGCTAGATGATCAGGAGGACTCCCAAAACTGAGCCGGGTTGGCTCACCGCATTTGATATGGGCATGATTTGATATGGGCATAAAGATTTATGAAGTAAATCTTTAAAGGGGGGCATTAATTCCAGAGTCTAAAACGACCTAACTGAACTTTCTGCACGCTAATTGCGTCCTCCGATTCCTCTAACAGTGAACGCGCACAGGGGAATCGGACCCTCTGCGCCTGACTTGGGCAGGTCTTCTTGAATTCCGTAACAAGGTACGTGTCCAGTTCTTCTGTCTCTTGACTTCATGTCTGTTGGGACACGCCTAATGGCTGGGGATTTCACGCAGGTGGCCCAGGTCACAGGTGCGCAAGAAGGCAGGACGCCTGAACCTTTCGAAGTGGCTCGGAAGCGGAAAGGCTAGCAGATGCGTGATTGCCAAGCCCTCCGCTCTTGTCTTCTGCACAACTTTTAAATGTCTAGGAGCCGGGTGCTACACACGCACGCACGCTTTGCCAACACCAAATATTGGGAGGACGAGATCCCAGTGGATTTCAGAGAACACCCCTTCCTAAATCCCACCTGGCCGCCTACACGTGGGAATCAGACTTGGGGGAGTGGGGGCGACGACGGAAGTGGCTGTCAGGGAAGGCTCCAAGCTGATCCTTGCTTGGAAGTAAAGTTCAGCGTGGCTCAAGGAAGCTTCCTGAATCCCGGGGCGCCTAGAATGACTGGATTGATGCGCATTTGGAAACGCCTGTCCTTGGATTCAGTGGCGCTCCCTCCTGAGGGTTTCAGCCTGGAAGTCCAAATCCGTGCGTGTTTGCTTCCTTTAGAAGGGAGTCCCCTGTGGCTCAACTCCCCTGTGTGCCTGAGTTGTTGGTTGGGTTGTTTGTTTGTTTGTTTGTTTGTTTGTTTGTTTTTAAGGCTTGTGCGTCGAGGTTTGACTTTCAATGATGGAGCCTCAAGAGTTTATGCGCTCCCTCAGCGCCACGAATAAGCGAAAGGGCGTGACTATCCAGCTACATTCAGATAGACGTAGCTGCCGGCTTAAATGAGTATTGGATCGTCTGTTTTTTTAAAACAACAACAACAACCAACTCCTATAGGGTTCTTTTCTCTTCTTCGGGAAACTGAAAGTACTGTACCGAAGCCTGACTGGCCGAGGGAAGCGGGAAGGTCTCAGATTCCGTTTAGGCTCGTCACTGTCTTGAAGGAGACATTCACAGGTTCCTTTCGTTTCGATGTGTTTATTAGCGGAATTAAGAAGAAAGACGTAAAGACCAACGGGGGTTTTTTTGGGGGGGGGGAAAGCTGCCTGGATGTGCAGATCTACAGAAACGTATTAAGAAGGTTTGGATTTAAACAAGCAACGAGAGTAACGCTGTCTGTGGGCATACACACAGACACACTTGTCGACTCACGAGACCCTCTCTGGGCGATCCAGACGTTCCCATTCCAATCTCTGTGCTTTTCCCAGTTGCTGATTAATCCGAATGCAAAAGCGGGGGGAAGAGCGGGGGGGGCTCCTATTTCTCTTAGGCTACTAAAAGTGGAGCAGCAGATCCTGCCCCGGCGGGTTAATGAATAGCCTGCCTGCATTACAGGTTAACTTTTGGGCAGAATCCGCTCTTCTATTCTCTCCCGCCTCCCCGCCCTGCTCTGCAGCGCTTTTGCTCCTGTTCCGGGTGAACTCCTCCCTCCAGCCGAGCCGAGTTAATATTTTCTAAACAAGCGCTTTGCTCGCCCTTCCGAGCACTTCTCTTCCAATCTGAGCCACGTGAGATTTAGGAGGGGGGCAGGGAGCGAGAGCCTTCTACTGGCCAGATGTCTCCATCCTTTCCCATGAATGACTGGCCGCCATCTGACCATTCTCCAATCCTTTGGTCTCTGGGATTCCTTAAAACCTCGCCGCGGTGGTGGGTGGGCGACTTTCAGCTTTTTCAATCCACAAGCCAGGGGAGGTGGAGGGCGTCGAGGCTGCTGTCTTATCCGCTTATTGAGAGAAGAAGCCCCACTGAGCTCAAGGAGACTTAGTTGCCAGTGTATTGTAAGTCACTTTGAGTTACCTTGGTAAAGAGGTGACCAACAAATTTAATTGACGGGTGGTGATAGACTTGCACTGCGACTCAAGCTGAGTAACACTGACATCTCAAACTGACTGATCTAGTTGCTCCGGTCTAAAACGCCCCATTGATTCAATAGCACTTTGCGCTACAGGAACATCGGGATCCTACGAGCGCCTATTGGGAATCCCGCAGAATCAAAGGAGACAGAGGCCAAGGATAGGCTTGCCCCCTAAGTGCGTATGGATCGCAATGTTGTGGCCGGAGATGTTCACCCGGAAGTTGCAGCGCAATCCTAATCTCGACTACTCAGAAGCAAGCCCTTGTCAGTTTAGTTTTTCCCCCTACCCTGCACCCCCCCTCTTCCTCGGAAATGAACAACATTTTAACCCACGGATCCTAAAATATTTATCGTAATGACAGTTCCTTTGGAATCAAGCTTCGACTTAATTCGAAACGTTTCAACTACGGCTTCCGCTTGCATTTATTGCACGTTAAGACACGCTGAGTTAAAAGTGGGTACTGGAAAACTGCAGCCTCAGATACATTATATAGTTCGGTATCTTTTATTTTTAAAGTACCTCCCCCCCCCCCATTTTAACGTTGAGTAAAGTTGCTTGGGGGTGCACTTGACCTACCGCAGCCAATCCCCACCCCTTCAAATACTGTAGTCTGATTGCATTTTCTTCTTCTTCTTTTTAAAAAGTGAGAAACCCAGATCCTCTCCCTCTCTCTCTCTCTTTGCCTTTGGGATTAGGTTGGTCAGGAGATGTAAAGGTTTCTTCTTGCCATGTGGAGAGCCTCGCTGAAGCAGAGGAAGAAGGAGGAGGAGCGCGAATTGGAAGAGATGAAGAAGGAGCTTGGAATCTGAAGGGGGGATTTTCCCGGCTAAAGTGGTGGAAGATAAAAAGGGAAAACATAATCTATTTTGGAAGATTTCCAAGCTACGCTACATTAACCTTCCTAGGTTAAAAAAAGGGGGGGGGATCTCCGTTCCGCGCTTCGCCAAGCCTGGTTTATCATATTTACATAAGTAGCCTTAAGAAGTGGGTGGGATGTATCTATTATGGCTCTAACGAGCTCACATTTCGCTTGAAAAGCCGGGCGAAGTTGCACTGCTGCTTTCCTCGCGATTCTGTTTGAAGGCAGACTCCTCTTCCCCCCCCGCCCCGCCCCCCGCTCGCCCGCATTTTTCCCATCATCCCACCCCGGATTACCTTCATGGCCTGCCTACCGAGGCTTTGTGATTTCTGGAAATGAGATTTCGATTTCTAAAACAAGAAACCAATTAGTAACCAAATGAGGCGGAGGAGATCCACACCAATTGACCTAATCCCACCGGCACCGTTGACTAGGCAGGCGGGAGGACGGCGAGCAGTCACCCGGCGAGCAGCCACAATCTCCAGAGGCGACCAGGCAGCTGCCGGCATCGCTGGCCGGAGGGCGAGCGTCGATCGCGCTTGGGGGAGAGCCGTGCGGAGTGGGGCAGGAGGAGGATGGCGTTTTTTGAACCACTTCTCCTCTGGCCCGAGGGTCGTCTTCTGATCTCTGAACCCTCGAGACTGAACTTCGATCCGGATTAAGAATGCCTCTGAGCTGCCATCCTAGGCGCTCTCCACTTCCAGGGGCACAATCTTGCTTAAAAGTGTGGGCTACTAAGGAGGGCTTGCGTGGAGATGCGTCGCCTTCTTTTTTTGCGTTTGGGCCGGGTGAAGTTAACGACAGAAACCGATTCGATAAAGCACACACTATTGTTCTGGTTTGTGCAACGCAAATTAAGAAAGTCTCTCTCTCTTTCTCATTCCCTTCCCTCTCTCCTCTTCCCAAGTCGCTCCCCGGCGCGCGGCCATTAATATTCAGAACTCGGGTTTCTTGCAACCTGCCTACTGCTCGAGCTGTTGCACCGAAGGCAGAGAAACTACATTTGGAAGCAGCCTCTGCCGAGAATAAAAATACAAGAGGAAATCTTTTCAAAGCAGACAAGGCGCGCGCTGCAGGCAAGGTGTGCAGAGCTAAAAGGGGCCTCCGGTGAATGGATCTCTTCTAGTCCGACTGGTTTCTCTCCTCCCCCGCAACCCATCCGATCTACGATTCCTCACTCGGATTCGTGTGCTTACAGTATGACAGACCAAACACAGTCCTAGGGAAAGCCAGCCCCAGCCGAGGGAGAGAGAGAGAGAGAGACAGAAGAGAGGACATCTCTAATCAAGGCCAAGTGTTTTGGCTCGCCTCTCCTCCCTCACCCAGCGGGATTCCACTAGTTACAAATAAATAATGGGAAAGAGTTCATTTAACAGGAACTTAACCTGTTTTTTTTTTTTAAAAAACCCATATAAGATAATTGTTTTTTTCCCCAGTGTCTGTATCATTTTGGTTTTAGCAAACAAAAACAACCACATGTCTATTATTAAAGTCACAAACTGAATATAAAAGGCTTCCCTATATTATTACATTTACTTCTATTATAATGAATCACTAACACCCAGAAAACATTTTCTCCTGTGTTTGCAACTTCAAGAGTGCAGTTCCATGCAGCAGGTAAATCTGAGGAAACCGCTACAATACCTGTAGTGATAGTAACATTAAAAGCTGGGAAAGCACCTATGCAGGTGTAGGGGAAGCTGTAGACCATTGCTGTACTACTACTAAAGAATTACTAAAAATCTGCTACAACATTAGTGTCCTTGTAGTAGCAGCATTGCCCATGTTTCTCACTGTAGTATTTTCCAGTAATAATAGCTGACATTATTTATTTTTATTATTTTATTATGAAATGGTTTGTGTTGCCTACTACAACCTGACCCATAGCAGGAGGGATATAATAACAACAGAAGCAAAACAAGCTTTTAGTCTTATTCATACCAGAGGAGTTCTTCTTAGGATCTGGGAGAATCTTACTTGCCCCACACCAAGCCAACCTATAGTTGTTGTCTGTGTGCAATGCTAACGTTAACAAATATTGTGATCTGGATTTTATCTGCCTCTGTTCCACAGTTTCCCACCTATCCTGAGGGATTCTGATCTGGATTTCAGGAATCAACCACAAAATCTGCTTTCCTTTTGTAGTCAACCAGAACAGATTGTTCTATTTGCTATGCACCCAGTGTCCTAAAAAGCCTAACAAAGGCCACCTACCCAGTCAGCAGCTGTGGTGAAATTTGAATTGGCTCATCATTTCACCGTCGCCTCCACACTTCTTATTCCAAGGCAATTCATCCCAATGTAGACAAAATGTAGACAAAATGGGTATTGCTCCCAGGTAAGTGGGCATAATGACTGCAGTCCGAAACTCAGAAATTAGCTCTACAGATTTCAGTTGAGGCCTACTCCCAAGTAATAACATATAGAAAGCTGCAACTTAAAGCCCCACTCATAGCCCTGTTAAGCTGCAGAAAGTGTTGAGATGCAACACAGCTTGCCTATAGGTTGTTGGCTTTGCATGGGAAAGAGTAGAGTACCGGTAGATAGACAGAAGAATCTGCAAGCATCCTAGATTGTCCTTCGACCTGTGCTGACATTCCTTCAGCTGCTCGACGGAAACTCTTGGCGCTGCTGACCTAATTTCCTCCTCCTTCATCCTCTGCTTGGAGAGAAGACATCTTTGTAGGCCTCTCCCGCTGAGAACAAAGAGAAAGCATGGCTCTTTGTGCATTGCCACCTCAGATTAGAGCTATGAACTTTCCCATCAAACTTCCTTTACTAAATGTAGCTTTATTACTTTCCCAGTTCGGCGTCTCTCTGAGCCTGCATCTCAAGGTAAAGGGCGCCTCTCCAAACGGGATTCGGTGTTCAGTTCAGCTCTTGCTGGTGCTGCATTCAAAACTCCAAATGCCACCCACTGCCAGATTAAAGAACTGGTTTAGAAGGGGAAGCAAATATCACTGAACCCAGTACTTCGGAAAGGTGGGTTAGTGACTCCATTCAGAAATGCTGGGAAGGGAGACAGGGAGAAGCTCCACTCTGTCACTGCACTTCACCCTGCCAGGTGGGTCATTCGAAAAAGAGGTGGTGGTCGGACGCATGTTAAGCGCATTCGGAAACCTGGAGCGAAGGGTTTGGGTCCCCAAACGTCTCTTTCAAATTAGGAGCGGAGGGCAAACCAGCTCGGACAAAAGATAACCTGCGCTGAAACCCTTTGATCACTCCCTCTGCGAGGAAGTCCTAATGGCCTCAGGGAGACTAACTTCCTCGTAAATATACAGTGGCACCGATAGGCTGCGATCCTATGCATGCTTTTCTGGAAGAAAGGCCCATTGGACGCAAGGGGGGGCTTATATATCTGAGTAAACATGTAAAGGATTGCTCTGAACGTTATTTTTTCAGGACCCCAACCCCCCAAAATATTCCGATTTTCAAATGTGATTTTCTACTTTGGGTTGTTTCTATATCCAGTGGCCTTTTAAAGGGTTATTGAAGGATCAGGCTAATATTTAACTATCTAATAGTGTTTTTGTATGTATTCAAAGCGCGTCCCATATATTTCAGCCGAGAGCCTAAGAGCTGCGTGTCCCCTAAGTACACTACCTGTGTGTCAACCCTCCCTCTGCATTATACCTATCCAGAATCCAACCTTTATTTATTATTAGACCGCGGGGAATAACCTCATTTCCCTTCGTACCATCCGACAGTGCAGTGATCTTTCCACCCATCTTTCTTATCGAGAGTAGTTCGCTGCCCTTGGAAATTGCAGCGATGGCTTACTGCAAACCTTCATTTCCGACACCTTTCTAGATCACGCATAATTTCGTCCCACAGCCCTGGAAAAAAAGTTGTTACTATTGCTACAGTGCAGGGCTCTTTACATACCGATAAGCAAAATAAAAATAAAAATTAACAGGTCCCTGCCTCCATGGAGTTTACAATCTGAAATAAACGATGAGGAACGCAAGACCGGAAAGGCAGGGATGAGCAGAATCCTGCGGCTGGGTTCATTTAGTATGAAACAGGTTCGGTGGGAAGCAGGGAGGCAGGGATGAGATCCTGGGCTTCGGAGCCACAGTTTAGGACTTTTGGTTTGTTAATTCAAGGACAAATTATCGGACAAACATATTCTTTGAAAAAATGCTGTCATCAAACTAATTAAGGCACAATACTTGGAACTTGCTTTGGTAGATCTACTGCACCTTTGGACTTATTTCACTCTTGGGCTTGCCCAAGTCTAGGATCTGGGAGTCCTGGGTTGAAATCCTCAGTTGGCTACGAAGCTCACGAGGTGATCTTGAACCAGCCACTGCCTCTCAGCCTGACCTACCCCACCCACAGCGTTGTTGTGAGGATAAAATGAAGAGGGGAGAATTATTTGCACCGCCGTTAGCTCCTTGGAGGAAAAGATGGAATATAAATGCAACAAACAAAGCCATAAATAAATAACACACAATAATAAAATTACCCTAAAATTAAGTGCCAAGGGGAACGGTTCTCCCTGACACAATCTCTATCTATATACAGGTGTTTTATTTAGAGCAGGTGTGGGGAATATTTGGCCCACTAGGGTGTTGATGAACTACAACTCCCACCAGCCCCAACAAGCACGGCCAATGGCCGGAGGTGATGGGAGTTCTAGTTCAGCCGCATCTGGAGGTGGACAAAAGGCTCGTTACCCCTGGTTTAGAGAGACGGGGGAGCATTCCATCAGGTGAGCAGCCTGAAGTGGTACAGCTACTTCATGAGGTGCAACCAGCACCCAACGTTATACCGTACGTATATCAGAATGAGTTTCGCTCAGCAAACACGCTGCAGCACGATCTGCTCTTGAATGTGGACACAATGCAGCCCTGGACCGAAGGAAGTGGCTGCAGTAGACATCTCGATACCTTCTCAGGTAGCCAGCCCGCCGTGGGTTTTTCCTAATCTACAGAAGAAAAGCTTGTCACGTTCTTTCTAGCCGAAGAGGCTCGGGCTGAACCTCAGTGGGTTGCGGATCGCGCTGCCCTGATCACCCTATCCTTCCAAGTCTCCAGCAACAGTCATATACTTGAGAGCCACTCTCCGTGTTTGTCCTGGTCCCTCAAAAGCTGGACTGAAGCAACCACCTGTCTTGGCCCACTCCGACCTCTAGTCTAGCCAAGGCCCCCTAAGAGCGCCTCTTCTCTGGGCGCCTTGTTATATAAGAACACCTGAAGCTGCCTCCAACAGAGATTCGGAGCCTTCGTCAACCCAGCAACCGTCTTGACTTGAGCATTCAACACGGCCCTAGAGCCAGGGGTGCCAGGGGTTTGACCTTCTGCATGCAAAGCGCCCGCTCTACCGCTGAGCCACGGCCCTTGTGCTACAAACCAGGCTCGCAGGAGACGGGGGAAAGCGCGTGCAGCCCACCTTGACCTAAACCCAAGTATTGCTTCTTAATTGGATTGTTGTTGATGAGAAAGGAGTTACAGAAGGGTTCCCCCCCCCTCTCCCCCGTCTCCCTCCCTCCCTTCTACTGAGTGCTTGAATAAAAGTGTTTAAATAATGCCATCTTTCCAGATGGCCTGATCTGCTTTTACTCTCGACAGCAACAGGAGATTCACGGCTGGCATGCGCGGCACTTTCTGGTTCAGGTTGCCAAGGTGCTTCCAAATCCATCGATCAGGGTTCACGAGAGACAAAAAGCAGGGACAAGCCCGCGCGGGTCTACTCGGAAGTTAAGTCCCACTGAGTTTCTCCTAAGCTAAAGCAACTTCAGTCAGTATTCTGAAGAAGTGTGCATGCACACGAAAGCTCATACCAAGAACAAAGTTAGTTGGTCTCTAAGGTACTACTGGAAGGATTTTTTAAAAATTTTATTCAGTCAGAACTGCAGCCTAAAGCTTAAAGTCCCATGAACCACATTGGATTTCTCCAAGGAGCAGGCAGGCATTCTTACAGACATTTGGCCGACTGTATCTCTTTCAATCCCAGTCTCTGGGAAGGGTCCCCCCCCCCCTCGCTTGTTCTCTGAGGTTAGCGCTCTCGGGTTGACTGTTGAGATTCCCTACAGGAGTGTATCCCTCTTTTGGAGACAGTTTACCAAACGAAAACCTGGTCGAAATCCAGGATGGTGGTTGTTTTTATCTCCATCATCCCCACCCCGCCCAGCAAGTCTGCCCTGAAACACTCAAGTTTGCGTTTAAACTGTGCAGTCCTATACATGCCTGCTCAGAAATAAGTCACTTTGAGTTCAGTTCAGTGAGACTTACACCCAGCTAAATTCGCGTCTAAGACTGTCGATATAGATCAGATGAGTCTTCCTTTGGAGCCGAGGTACCGCCAAGGTCCCACGTGAGGCAGAGGTCTTCTGAGAATGCATTCTGCGCATCTCGGAAGTTTGCTGATTGACTATTTTGCTTATTAATGCTCATATTTAAAAAAAAATATGAGCATTATTAATCTGTCTCTCCTCCGCTCTGGACTCAGAGGAGAGCAGGGAGTACAACTGTGGTGCATCGGCTTATTCAGACTCAGCTCAGTCTCCCTGAAGGCTCCAGACGAGGAAGGACTGAGTGGAGTTCGCCACATCCCAGGCTTGGCAGAGGCATGCGCAGTCTTTGACCCAACCCATTTCCCTCACCACGTGGCGGCCCTTCAGCCTCTCGGTTTGTCTAGGATACCCTGGTCATCAGGCGGCCATTTCAGCCTGCAGCTTAGAAAATGAGCACCTTTTAAATGCCCCCCCCCCGCTGACACTTCACCACTTTCTCGCTTATTTTACGGCTTCGAGGATTAATACTAATTCTACCCAGCGATATTATCCAGTGTCCTCTCCCCTCCCCACAAAGAAGGCAGGAAAGAGAAGCGCTTGACTTCGAACTGGGTTGCATTGAAACACACAAATTCGAGTATTCCAATCCTAGGGGCTGGAGCAACCTCGACAAAATCAGACATGATGCCTCCGACACCACCGGCCGGATTACTGGGGAAACTGGGATTATTGAGGAATGAATGCCGCAATCCTATACACATTTACCCGGGCCGAGAGTAAGTCTCACTGGGATTTACTGCTGAGTAGACATAGGACTGGGCTGTAAATGACTCGCACACAATCAGAGGAAAGGGGGCTTGGACTGTCAGTCCTTTTAAGCGATCGTTCCAAGGGACCTCAAATTTCCTCGTTCCCGTGTATTTATTTAGGATGGGGGTGTGTGTGAGAGAGAGAGAGAGAGAGAGAGAGAGAGGTGCTCTGATTACTGAGAACAAAAACCAAAGGAGGCTGACTTGTCATTTCAACAGACCCGGGTTCTACCAGATCTAGGTATCCAGTTCACGATATTTGTTCCTAGCTAGGCTGCGGGGCGCTAACTTTACACTGGATCGACTCGGCCTTACAGAACCAGCAGTTGCTAGCGACCTCTACAAAATTTATGACCCTGCCCATTAAAAAGCACAAATCAGCTCTGTTTTACATGCAGATAAAAATGTACGCAGAATCAAAGTGCTGTTTGTCTTTAATAACAAGGGAAATCCGGTGGTTTAATATGCTGTGATTTAAATAATATAAATAAACGGTACATCTGTAAAATGTTTTATCCACACAAACCCCACTGCCATCAGTTTTTTTAAAAAGAAAATCGTTAGGAAGCAGAACAGATATGGATTCATTCAGCCTTGGCAAGCAGAATCGTATTTTACCAGGAAAATAGACAACCCGATTAAGGATGAATCATACGCTCACTTACCTGGGGAAAAGTCCCATTAAACTCTATAGTATTGCTCTGTTAATTAGACCCATAAAACGATTCCGTTTTCCATGCTAACCATAACAACAGAGGAGGGAAAAAATTAACATTTCGTCCTGAAATCCTTGGGGAAGGGGGTGAGGATGAATTATTTCACCACCTACTAACCTCACGACTGATGAAAATATCTGCAAACAGCTTATTAATTAATACCATTACCACCACCACCACCACCACCATTATTTTATTCTGGCGATCGAGGCGGCTTTTTGCGAAGAAATTACGGTTTTTGCCAATCAGCCTGACCTCTGCTTTTCTCAGCCATAAATCTGCTTTTGGAGCAGTTATGCCGGGGCTTTCGTTCTGCACTTCACATTTCAAGTCCACATCAAAACTGGAATCAAACAAAGGGAGGCAGCTTAAAGGCTTTTAAATGAGAAAAACGTCTGTAAGAAAATAAACACTGAAACCCAATGCTCAATCATTTCCCTCAGCAGCAAGAAAAACAGCATTAAATCACCGATCCACGTGGGAAAGGAGGTTGTTGTTTTTTCTTCCTTTTCTCCCCTTTGTTGTTGTTTTTTTTTTAAATGCCGCTTCCCAACTAAAACAAGGCCATGGATTTCAATACTGAAACGCTAAACGCATTTATTTATTTAACAAAATATTAGCTGCAAAATTATGGAGTGTAGAATTGTCGAGCTGCATTGCTAAGCGATTTTGAGTAACCCTACGCGGAGCGGTAAGAAGCTGCCGGTGCCTGTTCAAAACGCATGTCCCATTCAGTTTAATGGGGCTTTAATGGGGCTTACTGCTTGGTAAGTGGATATAGGATTGCGGCCTGATCTCAGCGTCCAGAACCCAACTAGTGATGGAGTGACAGTACTTCTAAATATATATGTTTTCAAAATCCTCGCATTTCCTTATTTTTACTATCAAAAAATGATGTCAAGTGCCTGTTTAATCCGCCAGTCCGCTCACCCCAATGGAGATGGGATGATTTCGGTAGGAGGGTTTTGTGTGTGTGTGTGTGTGTGTGTGTGTGTGTGTGTGTGTGTTTCTGGTCACGTAGTGCATAGCGTACACACAGATACACCCACGCACGCACAATGCGCGCGCGCGCACACACACACAAACAAACACCCCACATATATAGCTCAAACAATCGGAAAAATAGGAGAACACTGGGTGAGTTGAAATCAATGAACATTTTCATAATTATCATCGACGTAAGAACCGTGCGTAAAATCCCTCCACGCGTTGCTGCAGTTTTAACTTGCACTTTTACTTTTGAAACACCTCAAAAGAAGTACAGCAACGAAGTTAGCAAGCCCTTTTTCGATGTTAAGGCCTGCGGGAAGGATTGCCTATCTCACTCTTGCTGTCGTTAACCATACAGCTCTTTTTAAAAACAACAGCAACAAACGTTTGTTCTAGAGAAGAAATGAATACTTGGAGGCAAAACTCTCCTTCCTAGTGGTCCAATTCTTGTAGCCCTCTGTAAAAGGGACACCCCTTCTTCAGACAACGGTGCAATCCAGCTCCGTCCAGTCCACACCCGTCCATTCCGCACACCTAAACAGCTTTCTCAGAGTACAAGTATCGCTTCCCATGTACCTGAGTACATGGTCTTGAAAGACAGGTGAAAGGAAAAAATGAATCAAACGCTTCACAGTTTCAGTTGCAATTTTTAAGCAAGACTCCTACTGGATCATAAAAAAATAAATTACGAAATAAGCGAGAGAAATATCAAGCGAACGCACACAAAAATACCGACGACCGACGACCCTTTCCATCGCAACCAACAGGCAGGCGAAAACCCGCACTTTGTGTTTCAAGGTTAGCCCTAATATTCGTTCTCCAGACCTCTCGGCGTTGCCTGCGTAGACCCCCCTCGACCCCTCTGTTTACCTGCCCCTCGGACTCACCAGTCAAAATAGCCGTTTTATGTACTTGGGCAGCTATTGCATGCTTTCCACAAACCAATGTAACTGGGTCTATAGTTAATATCCTATTTAAATTACCGAAACTTTACTGAGGAACAGCCCCCATGGCTTCAGTGGGACTTGCTTCTGAAGACACCTCCTTGCCCCCTCTTTAAAGCAACGAAGGCCACTCCCTGGTTTGGGCATTGATTAAAACGTTTCTAGAAATCTATCCGCTATGGTTTGTAAACCTTTCCCTATCTGGAGGCCCTCGGGCCCTTCGATCTACTCTTGCACAGGTGTAAAGCAACAGCTACGTAATAACTGGTGGCCCTCAAGCATCTGAATGCAAACGCTGCTTAGGAAATATTTTAGACAAGAGAGGCGAAAAGACGCGTGGCATGCTCCCAAATCGCTGAGCTGTGTTTCGCTCGTAAAAATATTTTACCAAACTTCAGTAATGTTTGGGGAAACAACAACCGCAACAACAGCTCTCTGCAAAAGATGGGGCATGAAAGCAAGACAGGCTTGATGGTCTTTTGCTGCATTTCAGTCTGCAAATAATGCAACCCTTGCAGCAGGGTTCCTTTGAACATGGTTCTGTCGTTCAGCAACTTGGCCTGATTTGGCTCAGCCAAGAGTCCTTCGATCCCTAACGGACGGTCCCCGAACTGGGCGCTGACGTAGAAAGCCTAGCAAGGCTCCGCCATGGCGTCATTGTCTCGTTTGGCCCCCTCGTTCCGTCACTGCTTGTTTCTGGGGAGGAAGTTAGCCAGCGCTTCTCACCTTTAAATGCGCTTTTGTCCTTGGAGGAGAGGAGGGGGTGAGAAGAGGAGGAGGGATGTCCCCCCTCTCCCATTTATTTGTAAAAGGATCAAGGCCAGAGCTCGTCCATAAACACAGGAAGGCGAAACGAAGTCCTGAATTTGACCTTTGCCCTCCAAACCGGCGTGAATACGAATTCACTTAAGATCTCTGGGGACTAGGAAGGAGAGAGATGCGGTAGGTTTCACGAGGTCTGGCATTTCCCTTCCTTGCCTTAACGTAACATCTGGAGAGCTCAGGAAAAGGCAGAAAGCGCAAGGTTCGTCCATTCCCCACCCCACCCCAAAAAAGAGAATTGGTGCAAAAATAAATAAATCACCTACTACTGTCTGCGATTGCTTGCCACGGTGGGTCCATTCTCACAACACGCCCAGACCCGGATTCTAAGCAAATCCCAAATCCCACCCTATTCCGCTGAGCATTTCAGGCCCTGTGAAAAATTCGGAAGAGAGGTGATGTATTTGCCTGTCTTCAAGAACCAGCCAAGAAAAACAAGTCAAAATCCAGAAACCCGCGGTCGCCCCGCTTTTAACTGAACCTGCTGGCCTTTGATGTGCTAAGGCTTCGATCCCAAGGCGTACTTGGGAGAGGGAGAGGGAGAGGGAGAGCCCTTAGACGTGGCGAAACTAGTCCTACGGTGTTTAGCCGGGCTAAGTTTGCCAGGCGGCTTTAGGTCTGAGGCCCAGCACAGTTGATGGGCTGCTGATGGTGCCACGTGTACTTCAGCAGAAAGAGATGGCTTGATAACACGGGGGAGGGGGGCGGTGAGCCCGTGGCCCTCCAACCTCTGCTAGACTCCAGCTCCCATCAGCCCAATGTCCACTAGCCAGAGGTGATGGGAGTTGTCATCTAGGATCTGAAGTGCCGCCGATTCCCCCATCCCTGCCTTGCCGCAGTAACAATAATGGTTTGGACACCGCTGGTTTGTTTCTGCGTCTGCTTCTAGCGCTCGCTTTCCTCACCCCAATGCAGTTCTCTTTCCTCGCCTTCCTTCAAGTGGCAATCCTGAACATGTTCAGTCCGGACCACACACAGACAGATCCTGGGACTCCTTCCACATGGATACAACCATTCCGAAAGGCAGCTGTGCCCGAGACCCTGCTTGGCGCCACTGAAATCGATGGGGCTAGGCTTCCACATGGATACAACCATTCCGAAAGGCAGCTGTGCCCGAGACCCTGCTTGGCGCCACTGAAATCGATCTAGGCGGCTAGGCTCAAGCCTGTAGGCCCCGATCCCTACCAATGTGCTTGGAATAAGTAAGGAAGACCTTCAGCCGAGTCTGCAGCCCAATTAGCTCTTGCAGGCTAATTCTCTCTGCGCCCCTTTCCCAAAATTAAGATATGCAGTGATTTTAACCAAAAACGCAAGCCATCACATAAGACGCCTTCCCCATAACCCTTCCCTACCTTAGCCCACCCATATAAAGAGGATGGTTGAGGTGGGGGCGGGGAGAAAGAGAGAGAGAAAGAAAGAGGGAGAGAGGAGCTGGTGCGTTCTCAGGAAGAAGTTAAATTCCCCTTGCCTGAGGTGGGATTTATTTCCTAATCGCTGGATTTAGGCTTGCTGTCTAGTGACTGCAATGGGCTTGGAAGCTCCTGGGTATCGCGCGGTGTCCAGCACGTTTAAGATCGACCTTAATAATTTAAAATTTAAAAAAATAAAAAATGTGGGGGGAGCCCACTTCGGGCAAGCACCGGAGCCAAAATCCAGGCCAACCTTAGCCATCCGTAGCTGGAGCTGAACACCTTTCAGTAAGATTTTTATTGAGATTTCCCCATACTATACAAGAAGATCACAGCTACCTAAGATAGAAAACAAAAAAAAGAAGCAAAAGAGAAAGAGACAACAGAGATAAAGAGAGTCCGAGCCCCAAAAACTTCTATCGCTGCCTCCGAGTGTGGCAGACGCTGTGGCCATTACCCCAGCAGCGGATCTGGCTCGCTTTGCCCTTGGCCACCTCAATTCCCTGGTGGCTTTCTCTCTCTGTCCTCCCCCCCCCCTTTCCTTTCTCTTTCCAGACATTCGCCGGCTTACAAGCCAGGGGGAAGCTGGGACAGAGGATCAGCCCTTCTTTGCCTCCTGTGATTGCTCGCAGCCGACAAGCAACACCATATGCTTCTTCTGATCGCACAAGCCCGCGAGGGAGGCGCCGGTAATTGCGCAGAGCTGCTGCAAAGCACGCTCCGGAGGAAGCCCGCCGGGACCGAGGAAGCGGGCAAATCGTGGCTAATCATCTTTGGAGGAACCCCACGGGCCCCCCCACGGGCCCGCTACTTCCACAAGTTCCGCGTGGACAGTCGAAAGGAGTCGCCTTTTCGAAAGGGGGGAAATTAGGAAGGGTAGGGGGGCGGCGGATAAAAGGTCTCCAAAAACTGTGAGCCAGAATGAAAAGGTGACTTCATCGCCTTTGCATCTTCGCCCCCCCAACCCAAGAGTGATTAGCACCCTTCTCCTAAACACGGACATTTGGGAGCAGCGGCTCAGTGTACAACACACAGAGAGCTTGGATTGCTTTCCCAGACACAGAGAGTGCGCACTATCCAGCCGAAATTGAGCGCGCTTTAATCCCATCAACCGCGGCATAAAGGAATGCGGCACGTGTTGTGTATGCTGGTGAAGTTATCGGCTCTGACTGGATCATGCCCACCTTGAAATCAAGGGAACTTCCTTGCAAACAAACGAAAAGATATCTGTGCAGAATGGGAATCTGGAGATGCCTTAGTATGTGTAGGACGGTAAAGGGAAAATAATAATAATCACCCCATCCCAAACTGCCTTGGTTCCATCAAATGCCTGTATAAATAACAGCAAGTTACATGTTGCAAAGTATGGGTGCGATCCAGCCAAAGTTAATTGTATTTAAATCCCTCTGGTTTTTTTTGCTGATCTCTGAGCATGTGTTTAACTCCCCCGCTTTCGAAATCTGCAGAAGCTAAAAAGAATGAAACTTGGATCCTGTTTTACGAAAACAGCCTGATGCACATATTAATAAGTTGAACTGCACATTGCAAAATATGCAGAACGCACAGCTGGGTCACAAGCCCAGTTATTTTGAAGTCCCCTCAATTTCAAAGGAACGTTTTCTGAGCAAGTATGATGCTTAGGATGGTAGGCTTTCTGGGAAATAAATTCCACTTCAGCTTAGGTATTTCCAAGTAAATTTGGTCGGGGCTGACTTTCTGTAAAAACAAACACCTTGCGCTTGTGTTCTCCTCGATTTCATAACTGAAACATCCTGTGGATGCGATCGCCTCACTTCCCCAATAAAACTACATATGCTCTTAAGGCTAATGATTTGTTTTCGTTAACTCCGCCGGGAGAAGTTCTGTCTGCAAAGTGCCCCACCCCCCATTTCCCTATATCCCCTGGTTCCTGATTATCTTTACAAAATACTGGTATCATCCTTAGTGAATTTTTCTAACCCCTTGCCTGGTTTAAAAATCTTATAACGCCAAATATATATTTTAGATTAATCGGGATCATATTCATATCTCGATTTCATGTAGACGGGAAAGGAAGTCTCATTTGGTGACAACAGAAAACACGAGGGGCCTTTAATCCAAATAAGAGTTTGGAGCGACGCAAGGAAGTCCCACGATTCTCTCCCGAGTCACTGCACGTAGGAGTTCAGTCCCAACATATTTGGGACCCGGGTTTCACAGGAGAAAAGCCCTTGGCTTACTGACGTTTCTAAAGTACACAGGACCGTAGAGTATCTTAAAAAAAACAAAAACAAAAAACCCCCAAACATTCAGCTAGGCAATGGGAATTTCCTCTTAAAAGCCATTGCCAGAGAGGATCGAGGCCGATGTTCCTGGCTTTTCTTTGGATCCCCCTCCCCCCGTTTGAAGTTTGTCATACATTATTATTAAGGGATCCCGTTATCTCCCCCCCCTTTTTAATCACACTACTCCAGAAAAACACTCCAGCTATTTCCTCCATCCTGATCACCTAGAACGCGCAGTTAACGCGGCCTTGCTTCTTAAGAAGAACTTTTAACACCAGGAAAGACTTCTTTTTTGTTTTTCGCTGACTACACCGACGGCCTTGATTCATGCCTTCTCAAAAACCTGGACCCTCGACATCAGTTCCAGTCCAGATGTGCCACGTTCATGCATATTCAAAAGGGGCATTTAAATTCGTCGGCTTCTTCCTCCGCCCCCGCACCTTCCCCCCCCCCCGCGACGCGACGCATCTGTCCGCGGCTGCCTCCCTTTTTTTGCTCGGCACAGAAGCCCAGGGGCTGCGCGCTGTCGATCCACCCATGCAAATATTTAGCTTCGTATTAATTCATTTCCCCCACCTTCTCCTCCCTCCTGCCCAATTTATCTATAATAAATATGAGAGAATTGCCCTTTTGAGCAACGCACGTGGCTTCGCCGGGAGGGAGACGCGGGGCGGAGAGAGAAAATGCATTGTTTGTTTTACTGGAACAAGCAGCTGAGCTCTGAGCCTCGACGTGTTGACAAAGGTGCCGGCGGTTCCCAGCCAAACACATCCTATGTACCAAAGGGGAAAGTGTTTATGGGCAGGGAGGGAGAGAGGGGGAGCGAGAGAAGAGAAAGATTTATTTTTGAAAGAGAGTGGGGAACCACTCCAGAGAGCCGTCTGGTGCGAAAACCACACAGGCCAGAGGAACAGGGCCACGAGGAGACTCCTCCTCGACGGCTCCCCTAGTCCGCTCTTAAACTACTGGACCAGATGAGAGGAGAAAGAGGCCAGCTCTGAGGGCCTCCTGGGCTAACAAGGACCCCCTCCCTGCGCGCGCTGATTAGGAAATAGGGGTGGGTAGCTGAATTCCGCGACAGTGGGCACCTACCTTCGGGGAAAACCACCCGCATCTTCAGGTAGCTGGTGGTGAGCCTGATGATGGAGGCTTTATCCAGCTGCGAGGTGATGGCGGAAGGCAAAGGCAGCAGTTTGGCCAGTTCGTAAAACTCGCTGTTTTCTTTCTCCCGCCTAGTCCGGGCCGCATTTTTGGACTTCTCTTTCATGGTGGTTTCTTCCCCTTTCTTTCTGACAGTGTAAGCTCCACAGATGCATCCAAAAAAATAAACAAAAGTGTGCGTGCGGGCGCCTCGGTCAGTTCCAGCAAAGCATCATGAAATTGTTTGTTGCTTTGTTTTGAAATCACAAAGTCATTTTAAAATGCGGGCGTGCGAATGCTTAAGCTTCAGCGTGCGGGATGGTGATAGGTGTAAGACCATCAATTATTAATTATTATTATTATTATTATTATTATTATTATTATTATTATTATTAAGGAGCTGATTATCAATGGGCTGTAAAAGTTGCGAATCCAGCTCTGGGAATCCAAAAGCAACTGGCCGAGAGGAGAGTGGCAAGATAGCTTCAGAGCTCAGCAATCCAGTCAGGGGGTCCTTGAGGCTTTCTTCCTGTCGTGGCTGAAAATGTAATTCCGGGGGAAAGAGACATGATAGCGTCTCTTCAAACGTTTGAGAATCTCCAGGCCTCTCTAGCTCTTCCTCTCTCTTTGCAGGAAAAAAAGTGGCCGGGAATCTGCAGACTCAGGGACCCGTTCCTTCAGGCTACTGTGAAGACAACAACGGCAGGGAGGTGAGACGGGGAGGTCGAAGGGTTTAATTCTCAAGGGGAAACATCGCACCTTGGAAGCATTCTGCGGTGTGTAAGCAAGTAAAGCCTTTCCCCGGAGGAAATGAGGCTGACATCCACCTGGGCATCATTCCCTGGCAGTGAGTCCCACTGAACTCAACGGAGGCTTGCTTTTGGAGTCAGGCACCTGTAGGATTGCAATCTTGCGCAATCCTGCGCACACTTCCTTGGGTGTAAGCCCCGTCAAGCCCAGCGGGACTTGCTTCCGAGGACTGCAACTGGGGCCAGTGAGAGTGTCGCTTTCAGCATTGGGAATGGGAGGAGGAGAAGGGATCAGATGCCTTCCCTTGGAAGCAGCACTGCTTCAAGTGGTGCCCCTTCCTCCGAATAATCGAAACCAGGGGGAACGCTTCGGCTCTGTGTAACTCCATTAAACAATGCATCACGGATGCAGAGTCTTTAACCAAGTAAAAACAAAAAGTAATCACCACCACCACGATTATTTAGGGCCCAGTCCCATGCAGATGTTCTCATCATTCTCATCACACCTTCTGTTCATTTTAAGAGGACTCGCGCAGATTTCCCCAAATAATTTGGGCTCCTTGTTGCTGATATTATTAATTATTACTATGGTGGCATTCTCCCGTTTCCTCCTAGCAACCAGTTCTTAGGAGAAAAATATAATCAATGATGCCGCCAGAAAGAAACAGAGTTAAAATCGTGAGATTTGTAGAGTTGGAAGGGACACTGAGGGTCATCTAGTCCAACCCCTTGTAATGCAAACGGTGCTTCAGATCCAGAAACGAGTTAGGCCGGATTCCTTCGCTTAACGTAGTGTTCGGTCTTGTTTGAAACCCATTTGAACCAGTTCAGTTATTAAATCCGGCACTCTGGCTTAAACACTTTGAGGATGGCGGCATCTGTGGATAATGAATTCGGCTAGTCCCTCCTCTCCCTCCCTCCCTCTATTTGGATCGCAATATGGAGAGGGGGGGGGGGATGGTAGGATCAAATAGAGACCTCTGTCGCTCTGCCCTTGGAGAACCCTCTGCAGCCGAACCCGTTCCGGTCCCTTGCAAACGCTCCTTCCAAAATCATTCTCTTGCAATGCTACGCAGAGCTCCTTCGAAGGGAGCTCCCTCGCCCGCTTCCCCTCAAAACAGACTTGCGCAGCAAGGGAGAGCATCAGATAGCCTTTATCTGAGCGCCACATGGGGGGGGGGAGTCCGGATGACGTTTGGCCAAGTCCGAAGGGATCGCAGCTCCCCGCTCCCCAAAACAGCCTCGGGGGCCCTCGCCACCCCCTCCGCCCTCTCGCGTGCCCTTCGACCACTTACCTTCTGTCCCCGCGCCCAAGGTGACAATCTCGGCGCTTGAATGAAACTCAGGAAGATCCTCCCAAGGTGGAGAAGAAGTTAGCTTCCCTCGCCGCTGGCGATGGAGTTTTCCTCCGTCCCATCTCGCTTCGGTTTCTCCCAGGTTCGCCCTGGGCTCTAATCTGGGATGAAGAGGGGCTATTAATGAAGATCCCTTAATTTCCGGCTGAGAAATGCCTAATAAACTTCTGGATAGCCAAAAGGGCTTTTTAGCACAACTTCATTTCTCAGCCCTGCTTTCTTCTAGCCCGGCCTTAATGCCACTCACAGAGCTAGCTCGCTTCCTATTGGAACGGGGCTCCGAAAGGCCGGCCTCTCACTGGCTGGGCGGCGTAGTGACGTCACCGCATGTAGGACACACCCCTTTTTACCCTTGCGCGCGCCGCGTCCGGTTTCTGACCTCCGCGCTCCGAAGGAGGGGACGTGCCAAGAGGCAGCTGGATCGCTCCGCTCCGGGATCCCAGGGAGATGAGAAGGAAAGCACCCCGACGGCTCGGAGTGGCGAGGCCACAGCTCTTCGACAATCCTGGGGAAAGAGCAACCCGCTCCTATTTCTGCTCGCGCCAGGCTCACGTTAAACCACTTTGCTTCTTGCAACTGGAGAAACAGGAAGGTTTTGGGGGTTATGGCCCCCGCTGGACCAGCGCTCTTCCAAAGAGGCAGATCCCTTGTGCCTGTGAACTTGGAGGCATCGAAACTCAAGGAAGAGTGAAAACGTGTAATGGCCTCAGAGTCAGACCCTAAACTTCTTGGCCGGCGTTTAAAAATAAACCGTATCCACTTCTGTTGTCAACGGGGTTTCCTTCCGAGTGATCAGTTTGAGGATTGCTGACCCAAATTCGAGTACATTATTTGGAAATATATTTCCACGAATTTCTATAGGACCAATTTATTGTCAGAGAACTGAGTTTAGGACAGAGGTTTACTAGCCTCCTCTAGAAATAGATAACAGAGCAGAGTAGTAATTGTTTAGGATCTGTACAACCCACGCCTCCTTAATGCGCTCTTGTGCCGGTTTGAAGGGCAGTCACACGTAGGGACGCGGCGCGCCACTCTTGACGATTCAATAAAACAGGAATCAGCTTTAAATGATCTGTTGGCAGAAAGTGGGGCGAACTGCAAGAAGAAGAAGAAGAAGAAGAAGAAGAAGAAGAAGAAGAAGAAGAAGAAGAAGAAGAAGAAGAAGAAGAAGAAGAAGAAGAAGAAGAAGAAGAAGAAGAGTCTTGCGAGCTGACGATAGTGGATTCAGAACTGGAAGGGAAGAAAATACGCACACATACAACTGGAGGGCTGAGAGAACAAACCCCGGGAGAATAAACCCCGCAATCCGCAGCACGTCGTTCCCTCACTTCGTGTGTTTTCGGACGGCAGTCTGAAAGTGTTTCAGTTTCAGAAGCAAAAGAACGTGATTCTCAAGAGCTCCCTTAGCCATGGTCTGCCACGCAAGTTTTAGCCTGGTGGTGGAGGGATTACAACTTCTCTCTTAAAATGCGCCCCCCACCTCAAATCCCTTTCGTTTTAAGTAAATAAGCACCGAAAATGAGCAAATAAAATGTGTAAATGTGCAGAGAGGTGTGTGTGTGTATCTCTATCTATATACATACACACCTGCCTGGTTACACGGGATGCTTCTGTTGCCTTACAATAAGGCAAGGCCAATAGAACACAGTGGGACTTACTTCCGAGTAAACACGCATAGGCTTATTTTGCTGCCAACCTATTATATACACTTGTCTGGGCTGTGCGTGTCAATGGGACACGTCAAAGGTTGCGCTATTCATTAGTTGTTATCCAGCAGCGCTTTAAAAGCCCAGTTAAAATTCCCTTCGTTTCCGTTAGATGTTTGGATTAAAAACATAATGTCTACGGGTTTTTAAGGGACTGGCTAAATAGAGCCCTGGCTCTGCTTGGCTTTGGAAGACAGACGACTCAGAGAGGCTATTTCTTCTAAGGATCACCAAGGCGCAGAACGGTTTGGGAAAGGGAGGCCTCAGACGCTGGATCCCAAACACGCGCAACCCGTTTCCAATATGCATAGGATCAAACTGCACAAGTAATTTCTCAGGGATAAATGCAGGGAAAGGGGTGAGGTGGACGAAGCCTGTATAAACCCATAGGATATACTTAAAGCATATCTTTTATCTCTGGTCTTTTGGGTTCATCCTATGGGAAGAGCAGGCAGGCGGCATAGTATTGTGGATTGTGTTTGCTCTTTCTACTGATCTGAAATGAAACGTGCCTCTAAAGCCAATTATGTGCATGCTCAGGGGGGCAACTGACTAAGCAGCCACTGACTACTAAAATTTCACGGCCAGGCCCGGAAGGCGATGTTTTGCTAAGGCGACTAGTGGCAAAAGAATTTCCTTCTTTTGCACAACTATTAAAGGCACCAGAGTCCTGTTCCTTTGTACATACAGAGAGAGAAAGAGAGAGAGAGAGAGAGAGAGAGAGCATACTTGGGGACATGCTCCTTGATTTAATACCGTTAGGTGTTTAATCTACTCTGATCTGCTGTTTTGTTTGTTTGACAACGGCTAAATGTTATGCAGGTGGAGTTTTCGGATGGGGAAAAAAGTCCTTCTACAGAGGCGTTCCCCGTGGTTAAGAGATTTGTACGTCATAAAAGAAGGAGAATGTGGATTTCTCCGGAAGATTTTTATTTGGAAAAACTGTGTTTGGATCCCCCCCCCCTTTTCTAAATGGCCGTCGCCTTGAAACTTTGGACATAGGCAAGACATAAACATAATCATAATAATTATTACAAAAAATGCCCCCAAACTATCGCTTAATATGAACCCAGATCCTGGAGCCTTTAAGCTTCCAAAGATACCGGAGATAATCTGTCCCTTTCTTCCAGCCCTAAACGGATGCAGGAAGAGATCACAGCTTCCAAGTTAAATGCGCTCTGGGACCGGTCAACGTGCCTTCCAAGGGAGCAGGCGCCTGAGAAAGCCTATTTGCCAATAGACTGCAATCCCAATGCATTCCTATGAGGGAGTTAAGTCTGTGGGACTTGTGCGAGTCAAAGTGTTTGGGATCGGCTTGCACCTTGGCAGTTTACAGCCGAGCCTAATGGTGGTAAATTTATTCTGTTCCACAAGAGGGTGGTAACCTTTAGTGTGTTTGTTTGTTTGTTTTGCCCGATGCAAAAGTGACATCAATAAGAAACCAATGGCCTTTTTTAAAAGCCAAAACAAAACAGAATTCAACGCGTACAGCTTTAAGTTGGGTGGGTGGGAAAGGACGGTCCAGGAGAGATAAATAAGAAAGGCAATGCCATTCCTTCTCTGTGGGCCGATCTACACGCTCTGCCCAGCTCAACCGAATACTGAGCTAAGCCGCTCTTAATAAGGAGTGGGGGGAATCGGTTTCAATTCCAGTCGTGGAATTTAGCCAGGGTGCGGATCGGGCAGAGAAGACGCAGCTCCCAAACGAAGCTATATTCGCTCCAGTAACAGACTGGAGGAGGAGATGATTTCGTTAGAGGTAGGAAAGGAAGTGCCATTAATTCCTTGTCCCCCGACGAGTCCTTCGCGGACCTGCGATTAAGGCCACCGATCGGGGGCGGGAGAGAGACGTTTCCATTGCGTCTTTTCCTCCCTTCCACTCTCCCGTCGCTCGCAGCAAACCCTCTGATCGACAGAGGGGCGAAAACCACGTCAGGGCCGCGCCATCCCACCCCCTCGTACGTTGTCACTTGCGAGGCCGTCTACTCTGGGAGATTGAAACGCGCGAGCCTGAGCTCAGAAGGAACCTGCAGTCGCTGTGAGGGACAGGGCGGCCTGCAGGAGGCTTCCCCCGAAAAGAGACCCCACTGAGGTCAGGGGGGGCTCAGTCCCAACCGAGTGTGCCAACGCGCCCTGGGCCTGTCGCAACTTTCGACGGTCGTTTGGCCGCCTTGATTCGCGGTTGAAGCCCGCAAGTCTGTCCGCCGCGAAACGACAAGGCGTCGGGTATCTGTGGGGATTTGGCTACTTGGAGAGGAGAAAGGACGGGAAACGGAGCCAGCGTGGATTGGGGCTTCACTAAGGCCCTGGGGGCGGTACTAATCATGTGCTTTAAATTGTTGTAGCCCGCCCCTGGGACTTTAGGGTGAAGAGGGGGTAATAAAATAACAACAAACACTACGGCTACCACCACCAGCAGCAGCAGCAGCAACAACAATACTAACAATTATAATTATTATAATAATATATTTAATCAATTCATTGGTACTTTGGGCTTGCGGGTTTAAACAGAAGCATAGAATCATAGAACTGTAGAGATGTAAGGAACCGTCAGGGTCGTCTAGACCAACCCCCTGCAATGCAAGAATCTCAACTAAATCATCTATGACAGATGGCCATCCAACCTCTGCTTAAAAGCCTCCAAGGAAGGAGAGTCTACAACCTCCCAAGGGAGTCCACGCCACCATAGAACAGCTCTTACTGTCAGAAAGTTCTTCCTGATGTTTAGTCAGAATCTCCTTTCTTGTCACTTGAATCCACTGGTTCGGGTCCTAGCGTCAGGAGCAGGAGAAAACAAACTTGCTCCATCTTTCATGTGGCAGCCCTTAAGATATTTGAAGATGGCTATCTTACAAAACAAGAAGAAAGAAATATGCTTACGTTGCTAACTTCAGGATTGCTAACTCTTTCAACTCTTTCAAAGCCTTAAACTTTGGCTGCAAATTGTCCTTGAATTGCTGCGCTGCCACTCAGTGCCTCCTGCTCTCTCTCTCTCTCTCTCTCTCTCTCTCTCTCTCTCTCTCTCTCTCTCACACACACACACACACACACACACACACACACACACAAACTGCTTTCTAGAGATGCACAAAGGACGCACGCAGGGCTCTCCTTCATAGCTGACAGCCCTGGGACAGCGCGCAAGATTAGTTGCATCGCTGCAGGGAGGAACCAAAGTGAAACAGACGAGCAGCCGAAGGGCTCCTCTTAGCAAGCAACGCTGACAGTCAGTCCGATCCACAACTCACGGAGAGACCCAGGAGCTTCAGATGATGGAGCTGCGTTCATTTGGATCTGTGTTTCAGGGGACTTCCCAACCCTCAAACAGCTGCCAGATTTCCGGGGCCTTGGGGACAAAGGAGTGATGTCCAGGAAACGGATCAAACCCCAACACCCCTCCTTTGAGGAATTAAACATTGCTGCACTGGTGTCAGTCTGATTGAATGAAGTGGGATATATTTCCCATTTATTGCAGTGGTGCAGCTATGGAAATTTTAGCCTTAATGGTTTCACACCCCCTTCTTAATAAAGAAGAGATAACGGCTAGCCATGCTGTCTTGGGGTGGAGGTGGGGGGCTCTCCTATTCATTCTGCGGAGAGGAGCCCTTGACATCATTGACCCAATGCAGAGAAATGTGCAATTTAGGCTGCATGGAAAGAAGGGAATCCCATGGAGGGCAGTGGGTGGGTGGGTGGGCTTAGCACCAAGGTTTTCCTGCCCTGGTCCTCTAACTCTCACCATAGTCAATCCAGCATTGAAGACTGCCCACATTACTTTGGGTTGTGTGTTGTTGCCAGTGGGTGGAGGTTCCAAAAAGTTCATTGATGCCTTTTAGGAGGTTTCAGAAAACCAAGTTTCCAACCCGTTCTTCTAAGTAACAGTCAGCAGAATTACTGACAGATTTTCTTGAAAAGCTGCCCTTTTCAGTTCTATCAGTTTTTATCTCACACACAAGTTAAACTGGAATACTGGAATCCCGGCCAAAATGAATCCCATTCCCATCCTGAAACAAAGGGACACTCCACCCTTACATACTTAGATGCCACCCATTTATGTTTAAATGTATAGCCCAGTTTTCTGCTGTCGAACAAAACCCAATGCAGATCATAGTCATACCAAAATTGTAACAAAATCACAGGAAAAGAGATAACAACATAAAATAACGCACAAGCTTCCCATTCACTGGTTGCAGGGGGAAAAAAGTAAAGTCGGGGAATCCAAAAGATGCCTGTGTGTCAACACTTTGCTGACAAATATAGCTGGACCAAAATACTGTTTGACTGCTACAGGAACTGTGGGCAAAAGCTGTCTAACTTTAGGCTGCAATCATAGAAATGGGAATAAATTTCATTAATACTGATGGGGCTTTATTCTGAGTAGACATGTACACTGTTAACATGCCATCCTATGCACACCTTCCCGCCTGCAGTAGGACTTGCTGCTGTGTAAATAGGCTCAGGGTGCACAGTACCCAATTCTGAAATATGTTGCCATTCTAAAGTCCCACAGTACATACACTACATTTGCTGTAGCCTAAAAAATATTACTGGCAGACCACAAGGTAAGCAGCAGCACAAACACTTACAAGTTGCAACACACACAAGCTATCTGCAGCCCACCATTTATCCTCCGAGTCATTCCATAGTATCCTAAAAATAAATGCAACTCTAATAAAAAGGAAATAATAGATTAAATATTTATTATCAAAAGTTTCACACTGTCTGCTGTTGCCCTCTGTCCTCTCTCTAACAAATACTAAACAAATCAAAAAACACCAACAACTCCCAAGCTTTATAAATTCCCCTCTCCTATCTGCTTACAAAGAATGCTTTGAGTTGTTTGGAGGTGTAGCCTTGAAGGAAACAGCTTTGAGCATGCTCAGAACATCTCCTGGGTCTACCCAATAGGTTGGCCAGTTAATATTAGATACATTGGCTGGATTGAGATATTGATAGCAGGAGAGAGAGGAAAACTGTACAACTAGGGCAAATAGTAGCTCTGGCAAGATAAAATTCTCTTTTTCTGCTTGGAGAGAGATGGGCGAGGCCTCCTGTCCATAGCAATAGTTCTGGATTGAGATTGGCTGGCTGGCGCAGAGAGGTGATTAGCCAGAGAACAGGAGATTGACAGAAGAGTATCCAAGACTTTACAGTGAAATGGGTTATGGAGAGGAAAAAGTGTAGCTCTGAGATAAGGGGCGGGGAGATTTAAAAAAATAATACAGGGCATTTCACTTTATTAAATAAAATAAAAAATAAATAGATAATGAAATGTTATGAAGAAGGAATAAAGTGCTGTCTGAATGCAGCCTTTGTTTACTTGGGAACCCAGGTAAATGTGCATAGAATTGCAGTCTATTAGTTTCAGGGCTCATGGAGACGGCGAACCTAATGCCTCACTTTTTAAAATTAATCAGTCAATCGAGCCCAGGGAAGGAAAACACTAGCATAGCGGTAAATTGTGAAGTGTAGATCCATGCACATATATAGCATGGTGTCATGGCAGGATGACAGAGAGGAGGAAGAGGATCCTGGCGAGGGGTGTAGCCAGGACTGGGACACACTGGGGCAAGCAGGGAAAGGGGAAGGAAGTGCTCACGGCATGATGGAGGATGGCGAGGGGATGGAGGTCAATGTACAGGAACCAGAGCAGCAGGACCCATCACCAGAGCCAGAGAGGGCCCTGTCTCCACAAACACAGTGGGCTCTGAGGTGTAGAGAGCAGCAGGAGTGGCATTCTAGGGAGGCAAAGGCCCACAACTCAGTTTCCTAGCTGGCCAGCTGGGGCTTGCTAGCTCTGGGAGGAGGGGTGTGATTCCTCTGCTGCTTGGAACAGGTGAGGGTCACCTGCCTCATCAAGCCCAGATGCTGCAGTCAGCATGCAAAGTACCAAAGGGCAGCAGAGCTGAGGGGCTGTGTCTGCTCAACTGCCTGTGTTAATTGACCTCGGGCTAGGATGTACCTGGACCTCTATGGGACTGTACTTTGTGGGATGTAAAAATAATAAAATAACACCATTGCTCCCTGTGACAGTAGTCACCAGCTCATGCGAATACAATAACAATAATATATGTATTTCTTAAAATAACTGTTTGGAAGAAAAGTAACATATATACAAAGAAGAGAGAACTGGGTTCTAACTGTACTCACTGTGTTACTTTGTTTATAATATTATATTTTAGCCTCAGTTCCCTAGCCCTAAAATGGGAAGAGTAGTCTGCTCTCTTGAGGAGATGAATGCCACACCCAATACAACATATTGCTTGCGCTCTGTGCTTTTTGAAGTTTTATTTATTCATTCCAAACTTCTAAGGAACATCTACAATTTGCATTCTTGTAACCCAGAGCTGAGAGCCCGTTTTGAATGTAGATTTTAGATTTCTATACTCAATCCAGATGTACAACTGGCTTTGCCCTCTGATAGCGTTTTCTTCTACTCAGCACCTTTTACTGTTCCTGATAGAAATGATAATGAGAAAGTATTCCAGCAGGAGGAGCTGGTTTAGAAGCAAATGGATTCCATGGCAACTCCTGACTCTGCATGACACTGAGTAACAAGCCTCTGTGCTGGAAATTGCCTGCATTATCTTCCTTCCCAATATCAGGTCTTTACGTAGGGGTTTCCTTGTTTTAAATCAGAGATGTTAAGTTTCGCATTCTGTGCACGGAGAAGCACAAAAGGGAGTGTCTGTCCACGTCAAAATATACACTATCCATTGAGCTTCAGGGCTCCCCCCCCCCATACAGCTCTCAGATAATGATGATGATAATAATGATAATAATAGCTGAGAAATGCACTGAATTTGGTCCCTTATGAAAGAAGGCACTTCTGTAGCAGCAGAAAAAATACAAGCGTTGATGAGGATCAGCAAAATATGAAAGCTGAATCACATTTGGATTGGGTAAGCTGTCAGCAGCAGCAGCAAAACTTGATCTGGAGCAGCCCAGTAGGCCTGCTGTACTCTGAAAACAAGAAGATGCTCCAGTGAAAAACAATTAGTGTTTCCCCACGTGGGCTATTCCAGGAAATTTCAGAGGAGAGAAGATGGGCAAGACATTGCATCTTTGTAATCATCTGTGCAGGCTGGACAGGTATTTACAGGGATGCTGCAGGCACCACACAGGTAAGCGGCATAGGGCTGTCATACGTGCGGATTTTCCCGGACATTACTGGGATTTCAAAGGTGGAGTTGACGTGGGGGGGGGGGATTTATGAAAAGGTGGCTTTGTCCTGGATCTTAGGCAAGTCAATTGAAAAATCACATTTTTAAAGTGTTTTTGTAAAAAAAAAACAAAAAACACCTCAGCTTTCGGGGTTGAAATATGGCAATCCTAAAGCAGGACTTTCAAAGTAAGAGTATAGCAAGAGTTTAATCCTTCAACGGGTTGCGTCTCCCAATCTTGCTAAGCATTCTTTTTTACATATTGCCAGCCAGATCTGGAGGGTTTCAGGCAACCTCAAGGTGGGTGTGACTCGAATTGCAGTTCAATAATAACTAATGTTTATTATGCATCAAACAGCTACTACCAAACTAATGAAATGACATTGTTGTGAACTTTTGGTGGTAGAAACAAAGCCAAACAGGGCCACTGAGAAGCAAGAGGTACGAAGGAGGTTTGCAGAAGTACAAAAAGTCCATGCTCAATGGCAGTGGAATGTTGAGCATCAGCTGGAAAAGGAAAAATGAGAATTGGGAGCAGGAACGGAATCCCCTGCTTGAACTGCACAATTTATGGGCAAAGCGGAAGGTGCCTGCTACAAGGTGAGAATATACAGCAACATATCTCCATGGATGAGTACCAGCACGGTGAATTGCTGTTTCTGGCATATAGCTAGCACGAGGAATTCATATTTTGTGATCGATAACTGTTCTGATTCATGTATTTCATTCATTCATTTTACCTATATTGTTTTGAATCATTTATTGTACTTATATCTTTATCAGATTTTTTTCTGTGTTTAGGAATTGTTGTTTGTATCTGTTCATGCTTTATTGTTCTTGTCAGCTGCTTTGAGCTCAAGGTGGTTGTTGGGAAAACAGCATAAAAATATCAAATCAATTCAAATCCATGTTGCCAGAATGCCCCCCCCCCATGCAGAAGAGAGATACATCTTCAAGGGGGTGTGCATGCTCAAGCTTTGCAGAAGGACAGTTGTTTGAAAGAACAGCTGCCTCCCAAAACAGGCCAATGAGGCCAATGAGCAATGAATTCTGACTATTGGGAAAATTCAGAAAAACCAGGAGAGGGAGAATGGAATGGAATCTATTGGAAGAGGGCTGGCTGACACTCTGAACAGGACCCTCAGCAACATTTTCCTTGCAGTTTCCATTTGTTACTCCTCCTCCTGCTGCTAATACTAGTGATAAAGAGCTAAATCTGCTTTGCGTTTTCTGTGTCTTCAAGCAAACTGACAAAATTCCATTTTTTCTTCAAATCATTGTATTCTGTGCTTTAATTTGATTTGATACTTAGGAAGCAGCCTTATAACAGGACAGAAGCGTTCTCCATCTTCCCTGGCATTGACTACCCTAGCTATGGTCTGAGAATATACATTCTACATGATCTTTTCACAGCCTAGGCCAAGGGCTGGCAACAAAACAAATATCTTTGTTACTTAACAGAGCCATGATCATAGTAAGCTCCATGACATAGGATCCAGAGCTCTCTGACTTGACTAGATGTACAGATTACTGTTGTTCAGCAAGTAAGCAGTGCCATATGTTATAACATGGTTCCCATTATACAACTATGATTGTGTAATGGGAATTCATAAACAGTATGGTGCATAGGCATTTCTGGTTGGTCTCATATCATATCTCACAACAGTTACCGTTGTTGCATTGGAACAAAGTTGTCATTTGTGGTTTGTGTTTATATTATATGGCTCTGTTAATAACAGCAAACATTTCTTTGTGGCAAATGCCAGTCAGCATTTCCAGTAACTTGCACTGGGAACAAACAAAACCCAGATACTTCTAAATTCCTGACTGGGGCAAAAAACTACCTTCTCCAATGACTCAAACGGCAATGTGATCCTTGTTTGGGGAGGTTGCCACCCAGCCAATTTCAGAGGTTCACCTTCATCTTCTTTTTCCTGAAACACAAAGTGAAATAAAAAAAGACAAATGAACTGAATCTGAATGGTAAAAATACAAGAGAAATGGTGGAAATAATGTGAAAACCCAAGCAGCTTCAGTGCACAGCATTAACACACCCATACATTCCCTTGACTGTCCAATTCCTACACAGGAATTTAAGTGAAACTTAACTTTCGCATTCTCAAAAACCCCAGATAAATGATAGTCAGAAACTGACACTGGGAGTGATATTACACAGAGTAATTAATCTCTAATGATGCAGAGTTGCTGGCAAATAAACAAAGTTGGGTGAAAACCCCCCAGCAACCTTCCACCAAGTGTAATTGGCAACAGAAGTTTGTTCTAAACGGAAGAGTTGTAACACTTACCAGCAGGGAGGAAAGATACCACTGGAAGCACAGTGTGAAAGCATCTCTCAGTCTGTGCCAATTAATGGGCTGCACTATTGCTTCAAGGTGTGAATGCTCGTGGTCCAAATAATCTAGTTGGCAATAATGGCTTCTAATATGTTAATAAGCAGCGAAGGAAAAGCAGTGCCTCACATTTCAAGGGACATGTCATGACAGCGATATATTAAGTTTATATATAAATGTAGAGATGCACACAGGCATATGTCACAGCCTGAACACTCAGATTGTCCAGGGGGGTACTGCTAGTTGTCCCCCATGTAACAGAAGCCCGACTGGCCTCCACTAGAAGTCAGGCATTTAATATCGCTGGTCTGATGCTCTCTCTTCCAGCAGATATTTGGCAGGCACCCTCTCTTTTGACTTTCAGGCATCTCTTGAAGACTTTTTTTTATGCCTGTAGGCCCATGCAGTTTACCCTATATACTCGAGTATAAGCCTAGTTGTTCAGCACATTTTTTTGTGCTGAAGCCGCCCTCGGCTTATACTCGAGTGAGGCAGGCAGTGGCTCCTATGAAGCTTTCCCAGGTTTTTTGTGGTAAAATTGGGTGCCTCGGCTTATATTCGGGTCGGCTTATACTCGAGTATATACGGTAATTTTTTCTTAAGTAGCCATTCATTTTAATAATTGCTCTATACTGCTTTTAATACTTTTTAAAATGTATATTGCAGTGTACCACCCAGATATTTTGTTGGAGGGTGGAACTCTTTTTTTTTTTTTTTGCAAATAAGTTAGTATTGGTGGGGACACGGGTGGTGCTGTGGGTTAAACCACAGAGCCTAGGGCTTGCCGATCAGAAGGTTGGCAGTTCGAATCCCCGCGTCGGGGTGAGCTCCCATTGCTCGGTCCCTGCTCCTGCCAACCTAGCAGTTCGAAAGCACGTCAAAGTGCAAGTAGATAAATAGGTACCGCTGTAGTGGGAAGGTAAATAGCATTTCCGTGCGCTGCTCTGGTTCGCCAGAAGCGGCTTAGTCATGCTGGCCACATGACCTGGAAGCTGTACGCCGGCTCCCTTGGCCAATAAAGCGAGATGAGCGCCGCAACCCCAGAGTCGGTCACGACTGGACCTAATGGTCAGGGGTCCTTTTACCTTTAAGTATTGGTGATGATTTTGACTTTCAAACATCACTTTCCACATTATTTTCTGAAGTTGAGCTAAACATGTCAACAGCTATTTGGAAAATGGCAATGCAGCCATTTTAAACTTCGATCTCCTCTGACTCCTACACAATTCATTTTGAAATAAACTTTCATTTGTGCACTGCGATTATACAAATGGCCTTTAGATAAAGATTGAAGGCAACTGGCTCTGCATCTGGAACCCAGATCTGAACATGGAGATGACAAAAGCAGTGCAGTAACCATTGACTGATCTGCCCTCTAAAGGTAAGAGTAGCATTCATCAAGTCCTTGAAAAACACAGATTTTGACTTGTGCCATGATTAGAATGACCACTTGAACCAACTATGTATCTAGGATTGTTCAAATACTTCGCTTTCTTGAAGCAGTAAAATAAATTGCCAACATTTTCTCATCACATCAGTTGTTCACTCAAATTCACATCCCTTTGAATTTTTATGCAAGACGAACTCCAAACGAGAATTGGAATGACTTTAAAATGAACAAAATGCAAGCTCCAAGGCAGAAATTTTAGTTCCTTCAGCATCTTCTAAAGCAGGGACCCGGAAGCCCTTTTCGTCCCATGGGATGTATTCCTTTCTGGAAGACACATGACACTAGCAGGGCAGGGACAGAGGCAAAAGTGAGCAGAGCAACAAAAGTGTATTGTTACTTTTACACAGGTAGGCTAGTCAGTGTCTACACCCCCACTAGCCTCCAGCCACCCATCAAAGCAAGAAGCACCACCAGGAGTCAATAACTCCTTCCAACCAAGCAAAAGCACCCCAGAAAGATGCAAAGTAGGGGTGGTCAGGGATGTGGCCTACGGAAGAAATTCAAGGGCCAGACAGAGAAGACCAGAGGGATGTATTTGCCCCATGGGCCTGAGGTTCCCCAGCCCTGTTCCGAAGTTATTAGGAAAAATTACGGGTCCTTAACTGCAGATTACTGAGTAGAATTTTGAAATGATATGCAGCTTTCACAAGTAAGTGCTCTCTGTGTGCATATGCAATTTATAACGGGAACTACTAAGCAAGAAAAGATTTGAGCTTTCTTCAGTTGCCAGCAGCAGATACAATTGCAATTTTCCAAGTATACAACAATAGATAAATTGTTCATTAGGAGGCCTCATCAATGCGGAGAATGGTGGAGCCAAGTTAAAATGAGAAACCTGGAGCTTCAGTAGGAGATACAATCCAAGACTCTTACTAATATATTTAATTGTTATGCAATGTAATAACTGTGGATAATCTTTCTTGTAAATGGATTATTTTCTGTCTGTAGAAAGAAATTCTCCATAAAGTAATTGACATAGAGATCTAAGTGGGAGATTTGCAAGAGATCTTTCTCAAAAGAATTCCTAGCATGGAAATTATACTCGCTCACTTAAAGGCCCAGTTGTTTAACCTCACCCTGCCGCCAGTCTTCCTTATGGATTTTCAAAATAAAAAACTACAGATTGTCTTCAGTGCAGGCTGGTTGTGTCCCAGATCCAACAAGGCAGAGTTATGATTCAGATTGTGGGGCTGATGCTTCTGAATTGGATTTTTAAAAATTGTTATTGCCTATCATTTCTCATGACTCTGCACCATGGCATGAGAGGTGCTGTTAAGTTCTTCTTCCATTTTTGAATGTTACTTGGAATTCATACTCCAAATCCCAACACTGCACTTTTAAAAACGCTTCCTCATAATCACAAGTTAACATGAGCTACTGACATTTTTAAATAGGAGTTGGTGTTGCAATTTAAGAACCAGAAGTGGTCATCACTAAATGCTGGCAACAAACAAGAAGGGATCACTAATCACAATACATTTTCCAAGGGACGTTGCTGGAGAAGACAAGCCTTTGGTCTTCTACAGAACAGTCTTTCTTAATTAAATCTAGGCTGGTATGCTCAAATAAAAACCATGTTTTTAGAATTTAAGTGTGTGGCTCAGAATGGAAAGGCTCATCCTTCTTACTGCACAAATGTGCTCTCATATCATATACAATCTTACAAACAGTTCAGTGAACTTTGGCCCTCAATAATTTCTATGGTTTCTGTCCGAAGTATGATTGTAATGGACCATGTATTACTCTACTTCAGAAGAACTGAAACATCCAAATAAACCAAAACACTCTCCACCACTTTTTTTTTTAAATAAAGACTTAACATCTGTTCATGCATTTGTCCCGGAATACAACACTTTATGCTTGGCAATTGTTTTAAAATTTTACAATAAAGTTTGTAAAAACCAAAACCAAACATAAAACAAAATGTTGCATTACATTTTAAATATAAGGTTATAAAGCAATGAGCTTGGGACCAGTTTGGTGAAAAACCACATTATACAAGCTGGAATAACTACTTATTAAGTTTTGAGATCTGCAGATAGGCTTGTGAAACTGTTCTGATGTTCTTTATCTCTCCCCTCGATAGCATTAAAATGACAGCACTTCAGTGACATTTTCCAGTACATGAATATCATCTTTCAGCTCTATAATGGCTTCCCAAACATCTTTGGTTTCCATCTTCATTTTCTCTCTCCATGTGGCGCCTGAGGTTTTAGCTGTTGGTTGATTAAGATGTCATTTTCAACATCTCTTACCATTTTCTAAATCACCATCGTTAGTTATATGATCACTCCCTAATTCCTTGTCATTTGTTCCAAGATATTCTCATAATATTGGAAAAAGGCCTGTCACATAGAATTACACTTTGCCTTTAACCTGCAAGGTTTATCAGGGAACAGTAAAAAAAAATATACACACCACACATAAATAACTACATCAGATGTTTAGAATATATATATATTTCCTTGGTTTAAAATTCTCCTGCTCGATTACGGTTGCACAGCCTGTTGTCTGGAATATATATAAAGTTTGCTTAGGAACTATTTTATATAAAGCTGATTACAATAAATTTGCCTCCATTAGGTAGACCGTGAATTTATTTTACAAAGCCAATTTTTTTTCTTGCAACAAGGGCATTTCAGACATATTTTGAAAATCTAATGTCCTAAAAACATAGCAAACAACACTAAGTGACAAAAGTAATATGTGAACACAGATATTTGGCATGAATAAACCCGCTTCATTTAAAGCGCAACTTCATATTGTGATAATATGCGCCAATGAAAAACATTACATATTTCTATATGGCATGTAATTTCCACATAATCCACATTTAATGGATAGAACAATGCTGCTAATGGAAGTCAAGTTTTATTCTTAACTGTCTACTCCATCTCCAGCTCAGTCCCGTATGGGGCTTCGCTTCACCAGATTGGTGTTGATTTTTTAAAAGTCTGGTGAAGTAGAGGTTGCCACAATGTAAAACTCAAACTCAAAAGCACTCCAAGGATATAGTTAATTTCTTGAGACAGTTGACCCCTGCATCTCCATACGCTGGTCCTACTCTTAATGGGGAGGAATATTAAGATACATATTAACAACTTTTTTTGTTGTATTACCACCATTCAGCTAACTATGCATCACACTGATTTAATTCTATGAAGCAATTGCTCTACAGCTGTGGACATTGCAAAGCCATTCAATTTATTTCCTGGCACCATGAGGTGTATAGTTAAAGTATCATAGCCTTTTCAAAAATGTAGATTTGGATGCAAGTTGAACACAATAAAAACTATCCGCAGCTCTCTGAGGATGTTCAAAATGACTGGATATATTTCCCAGACTCTCTCAAAAATTAGGGCATTCTAGTGGGTGTGTTTAAAAAAATGACATTGAAAGGGTTATTTTTCACTGAAGAGCTGACCCTTTGAAACTATCCAGTCCATTGTCTGTGCAGGAATAATGAAAAATTCAGGTAGATATTTTCTTTCTATGGAAGGTGTTCAGAAATACCCTTCTGTATTCTCTGTGTTAACTTATCTGAAGCACAGTGAACATTTATGTATAAATACCCTCCAAGGAAATATAAGTACTTTCAGGTAAAGAACAAAAGCACCCAGTATTGTAAACCTGAGTGTCCTTGAATAGGCTCTTAAACCCATAAATATGTTACATTCAATAGCAGGATGTCAAAGGCAACGAGCAAATATGCTGCACCGCAACCAATGTGACCAAATGAGCATGATATCCGTATGTGAATTATTATGTTTGCAATAAAATAGTTTAAGAGCTTTATCTCAGAATATTAGACAAGTCTCAGCAACATCATTTAGTTGTGATACAAAAGGTAGAAGAATAGCAATATTATTGGCATGTCATTCCATAATTATTTATTAAATTTGTATGGTGAGGTAGGTGACCATAAAAATAACTTAATTATACTGACACTGGAAACAAAGTGAATTTTTTTGAAAGTGGAAAACCTTAATGCTGAATATTGTGGTGCTTTCTATCTAGCTCCCCGCTGCTGTTGCTGGCTTGTTAAATGGGTAAAGAGAAGCGAAACGCTATAGCTGCTGCTCTTGGACAATACCTGGGCTCAACAAAAACAAAGCACACGGTTCTCCATTACTGGTTCAATCCAGACAAGATGGAAATAGTTTTAGATGTGGCGCATCAATGCAGATGCGGGTTCATCCTGCTCTGGAGGGGTTTACATTGCCCCTAAAGGATCAGGGTTTGCAGCTTGGGAGATGATCACTGGTGCAACCTTGTTGGTAGAGACACAAGTGGCTTTTGCTGTGCAAACAGCCTTTTGTTAGCTTTAGTTGATATACCAACCACAGCCACATCTGTATGGAGACAGCCTTCCTTCAGTTATTAGTGCTGTGGTAGCCTCCTGCTTTGATTACTGCAATGGAGTTGCCTTTGAAAATGACCCAGGAGCCTCAGTTGGTCGAGAACAAGGAGCATGACTTACCTGGGACTGTGCAATTAGCTCATATTACACCATTGCTTTGTCAGCTGTCCTGGATTCCAGTCCGCTTCCAGGTCCAATTCAACATGTTGGCTTTAACATATAAAGCTCCAAACACCTTGGGACTAGGTTACCTGAAGGACAGCCTCAGGAGACCACTTTTGGAGGCCCTTCTTCATGGACCCCCACCAAGTAAAGTTTGGCATTGGGGAAGGGGCTTTTCAGTGGCAGCACCTTGGGCGTGGAATGCTCTCCCCAGAGCACACACTTTGCTGTATTTTTGGCAGCAGATAAAACCCTTTTGATTTTCTCCAGCTTTTTAAATTCTTGATTTTTATATCGCAAACTTATTGAATGTATTTCTTTGTGCTTTATTATCGTAAGCTGCCCAGATAACTTTATATGCCACCCAGAAACAAACAAATAAAAATACCCATTAACATCATTTTGAACTAGCTATTAATTGTTGTTGTTTAGTCGTCTTAGTTGTGTTCGACTCTCCGTGACCCATGAACCAGAGCAGTGATGGGCAACCTTTTGAGCTTGGTGTGTCAAAATTTGCCAAAAAACCGAGCATAACTCGGGTGGTGTGTCACTTCGAGAAAAACACCATAATTTTGCGATATTTATAGTTTAAATAACAAAAATGTATAATTGTAATATATAACTGTATTAACAAGCATGCACAACAGTAATAGTGGTAAAATGGAGTCTACACTATGCTGCAGGATGGCGTTCCTTATGTAAATTAAGATGGCTGCCGCTATTTCTAATGGCGGGAAACGGCACTTATAGCACAGGCCCTCGCCTCTCCCAGCCTCCCCCTCACTTATCTCAGTAATGATGGTCAATTAGAAATCAACGACACCCCAGAACAGTAGATTGGATGATGGTTGCTGTGGTTATGTGGTTGCTGGTAATGGCGATCACAAGGCCCCCAGAGATGCGTCCCTTGCGGCATTTGGCTGCACCCTGCTCCGCCGCCCGGAAGTGAGGTCAAAGATCCCCTAATGGCCTATAACCGGAAGTCCTAGAACTAGACACTCTGTGCCGAAGCTCTGTTGTTTTGGCCTACAGACCTCCGGCACAGAGTGTCTACACTACAGCAAATGTTTCATCCTCGGCTACTGGACCTGGCCGTGCAGTAGCCGAGGATGAAACGTCTTTCTTGGCATGCGGCCCCATACTTCTTTGTATGCGGCTGCATGCGGCCGCGTGTCATCGAAAATGGTTATGTGTGTCAGTGCTGACACGCGTGTCATAGGTTCACCATCACTGAACCAGAGCATGCCTTGGAAACTCTCACTTTCTTCTCAAAGCTTCTCCTTTTTTATGTCCATGGAGTTTTCTTGGCAAAATACTGGAGTGGTTTGCCAGTTCCTTCTCCAAGCTATTAATTAGGCCTTTCTAAATACATTTATCAAGTGCAGTAGCAGTGTTGTCTTAATGAGGAATTTTTTAGACCCCCAATAAACTTACCAGTATTATCCACTGCAGTACAAGTCACTCTACAGACATTAAACATGCATTGCTCCTTTACATTCCTAATTTCAGCTCGAACCCCTTTGTATGTAACCTGAAACGCCACAGCCTACTGAATGTACAGTCAATACTGAAGTCCTTTAAAAGGCCCGTGGGTACAATGACTTTTCAAACATATGATGTGCTTAAGTGCTGAACTTTATTACTATTTCCTATACATTTTACACAGAAAATTCTGAGATGACAAAATGTGCCACAGGCATTGTCTTCAGTACAAAACCTTGCAATGTACCTCAGCAACGTTCCCCCATCGCCATGTCTCATAAATTAAAGGGGGGGAAAGGACCATGTACACAGAGTGGCTGTGATTGAAATACTTCATTCATGCACAAACCATCCATGCAGTTGGAACTTTCTTGCCTCTTTTGAGAGCTAGTTTGGAATCTCCAACTTACTTACACATAAATGGTGTGTTTGGATCACAGAAAGTGGCTGCAATGATGATTTCAGGCGCAATAATAAAAAGGTTAAGTTTTTGCAAATCAAAGTATCTGCTCCTTTCATATCCTGACCTGCCAAAACCAACAGTGGCAATATATATTAATAGGAAAACAGAGTCGCTTTGCAAGAAACCTAGAAAATGATTTATTTTAAAAAATGCAACCCCTTTATTGGGTAAAAGGCCACTGTGGCTAACTCTGTGTTATCAGAATCAATACAGTAGTCATTTTCAATTTCCTAGGTGTCGAAGTTGGATGCTGATTGCACTTTGGCAAACACAATTTCCCTTTCCCAGAATGAACATTTGGGCACAGGTGAGTACAAAGGCCATGTTAGTTCAGAGCCAGGTCATTTAAGGCACCAGAGATCTCTGTGTTGACCTGTGCTGACGTATTGGTTGGTAGGGTATTCAGATAAATGTCATACTGTTGGTCCATTCCGAGGTAGCTGTCACTCATAAAATACAATGTGTAGATATACCTGTGATAAAGTGAAAGAAAAGGATATCAGTTTGTTTCGCCCCCACAAAAAGAAGTCCCAGTTTCAAAAACCAAAACAGTTTTCATTCAGTAATATCTTACTTTCCAGGAGTTTCTGGGGTGTAAAAAGCAACTGAGACCACACTCTGATTTCTGACATATCCAACTCTTTTCAAAGCAACAAGTTCCTTTTTGTCCACTTCTCCTAGGATCAAGAACCACCCTTCGTCTTTAGTCTTGGGGAACCGCGGTGCAATGGCTTTGCTGTCTTGCCTGCCCTGGAAGGAAGAAAATGCACATTTATGGAATGACCACTCCAAAATTTCTAAGTTGTGCGCAACAGTTAAAAAAAGCACAGTGGGTAAAATCAAAATTAATTGTAAAAACAGAACGTGGACTTAATATAGGCATTTTAAGCTGAAATAGAAAGGTATTTGTCAAATACTAGAAGTTCAGCAGGGAGGTGGCGTGTCTAATCCTGGCCAGGAGGGACTTCCACAGGGTTGGGGCTACAATATTGAGTGCATGGCTCCTGGTGGATATGAACTGTTCATCTGAGCCATGGTTACAGGTAGGTAGCCGTGTTGGTCTGCCGTAGTCAAAACAAAATAATAATAATAAAAATCCTTCTAGTAGCACCTTAGAGATCAACTAAGTTTGTTCTTGGTATGAGCTTTTGTGTGCATGCACACTTCTTCAGATACACTGAAACAGAAGTCACCAGACCCTTATATATAGTGAGAGGGTAGGGAGGGGTATTACTCAGAAGGGTGGTGGGAATGGGTAACCACTAATACAGACTCCCCCCAATGATCCCATTGATTGGGCAGGAATATAAGGAAACAGGCAATCCTTAAGCCAGGCATAGGCAAACTCAGCCCTCCAGATGTTTTGGGACTACAACTCCCATCATCCCTAGCTAACAGGACCAGTGGTTAGGGATGATGGGAGTTGTAGGCCCAAAACATCTGGAGGGCCGAGTTTGCCTATGCCTGCCTTAAGCTATCCTGGATCAAAGTTGTTAGGGGCCTTGTAAACTAATAGAAGAACTTTGAACTTGACCCAGTAATATATATGGGCAGCTGGTGCACACTTTTAAGCAGCAGAGTTACATGCTGGCAATCGTCTGTTTCCACCAACAGTCTAGCTGCAACGATCTGCAACAAATGGAGCTTCTAGACCCGGTCTCGGAGAACTCTGGTATATACCACATCAAGAAAATACTATAGCTGTGTAGAGAATGTCTATGAGTCTGTACATGACTTAATGCCTTATAGCTGAGCATGTGGTCAGGGAGTATTAGGTTCACACCAGCCGGCGCCACCTCTTTCACTATGTCATATATCCACATATGGGAGGTCTCATATGCACAGTCCTAACCACATGGTAGATGTGATGAGTGAATACAGCTAGTTGGCTGAATCTCGACCTCTTGATTATTATACAGCTGTGACCATCCCCATCGGGCTTAGAATTCACAATATGGTGAATACAAGCCCTACCATGTGATTTTTCAAGCAAAATAGTCATCATATGAAACTGACCTGATGAAGCCATACCATGATGACTCTAAGATATCCAAAAGGAGGACAAGAAATGGGCATTAGGTTAGGCACCAGTGAGAGGGACAGGGACAAAGAACAGTAAAAAATTCTACCTTGGTGTAACCCATATGCAATCTCCTCAAGTTTATCTGGAGGACATATTCTTGGTCCGCATGCAACTTGATCCACTTTTTGTTATCCCGCATATTTGTTGCCAGCATTGGGACAGGTTCTTGAACTGCATCATCTGAGCCACCTTTAATAGTCATATTAACTTCTATAACAGGCAAGTGGGACAAGAAATGCCAAGCCTGTAGAGTAGGAAAAACACAAAAAATAAAATAGTCTCCTAAACATTCTCAACTGTTTTTGTTTTTCAATTTTACGTGCAAAATCTCATTCTGTAATTATGTGTTTCATTCTGGATTTTTGTATATTACAAAACTGCTGTCCATTATTCCTTCGCAGGTCTTAACTTTCCATTGCAGGGGTGGGGAACTCTTTTGGCCTGGTGGGTCAGATCACTATCAGTCCCCACCCCTATGGGCCAACATTGACATTAGGACACCTTATGATTGGCAAGTGTGTTGTCTCACCCACCGGCCTAAGTCCCTTGTGCAGCATTTTCCAAGCGTCTGAACATCACTCAGTTGGCAGGCATTTGGGAAATGCAGAGCAGGGGGATTTGACAGTCCCAGGCTTGACAAAGTGGCAAGCACAAGGCTGGCAAAGGAACCAGCTGTGTGATCGAGATCCCCAGGGGGAACTCAAGTCATGCAGCTGATCTAGCTGTGTCTCTACCCATATCATGTGAGGTGTGGTTTGGCAAAAATGGCCTTGTGGGCCAAACAGGGACCTGTACTGGGCCAACTTTGTCCTGTGGGCTGCAGGATTCCCACCCCTGCTCTGTTATCAGTCTTTTTGATTTGGCTCCTCAGCTGCATTCGGATACCAGGCTCTGATACCTACAGATTGAAAGATTTGCAGAAAAGTGCTACCTGCAATAGGCACTCATAAAATTATATCAACGGTACCCAAATTATTCCCCTTTCCAGCTGCTCAGCTTCCCTTAGTACTGAATCTATTGGTATAACCACAGGACAACTGCTGGGTAGGGAAGAAGATAGAGAAATCTCTCCACTTTTAATTTTGGTGAGAATTTTGGCTTACAATCCTACATGCCAAGCATTACGTACCTGAAAGACATCTTATACCACTAGTTTAAGGGAGGCTCCTCTGCACGTAATGCTACTCTATATGCTGTTTGGATTGTAGGGCATGTATGTTAATGAACAGCTAATGAATTAATAAATAATTAATGTTGCCTGATTAAAGAAACTTAACCAATTAAATAGTTTTAATTGAACCATCAATTAATTACATATGCATACTTTGACTATAACAATATTGAAGAAAACACAACCATCAATTAATTAAACCTGCATATGACCAAAACAATGAATTTGAAGAACACACCTACTTCGTCTTAAGCTAGTGCATGCATCTGCCTTCTTGGATGAAGTGCTCCCTGCTATGTGACACCAGGTTTTCTTCCATCATGGCTTTGATTTAATGGAAGGCCCAATGCAGAGTGTTCCATTTTAAAAATTATTCCCCTTGGTTATCGCAACCTGCCACACAATATTCCACTCTGTCACAGACGGTACCCCAAAACTCAACCACTCTGATGTGTGTTGGAACTCAAACTCTGCCAAGAATATAAGGTCCAACAAATTCCTCAATTGCATCACTAACAATTTCATTGGAAGAAGCAACACGGGGGTCATCTCTCTTGGACCTAATTGCATTCCTGTTAATCATGGGTGTATGGTGAGCAATGATCGAAGCTGAGGGGCAACAGGCAAATGGGTTAGAACCATAAAAAGAAAAAGTAGCTAGGTTTGCTATCCTCCAAGTGGAACAAACTTAATTTAAATCAAGGGTGGGCAGATTGGAGGTCTGGGGGACTAAGTTTTCACACCCACTAACTCAGGGGCCAGCTTATTCAGCCTCTCGTGGAACTGAGAATTTCAGTCAGTCCCCAAGATACATCCTGATGTGGCATTATTACCCATTTATGGGCAAAGAAGGGGAACCAGAAAAAACATATGGCAGGCTGCACACAGCTCACAGGCTGTGATTGAAACAGAACAGGCATATGCATGTTTGAACATACAACTGGGTGCCACACACCATTACATTAAATGCACACACACAAATTAAACGGCTTATCTGGCTTTTCAAGAGCTCAGAAACATGGAAGATCCATAAACACACAAAACCAAGATTGGACACCAGCACTCTGTGAAACATAGCCTTAATGTACAAAAATAAATGTTTCAAAAACATCCACCCTTGCGTCTTTCACATAAGGATATGGGCTGGGGCTACATGTCACCACTGCCATGGTAGTCCAAGAGAGAGGAAAGAAACATGGGTCAAGGGTAGATCATTCCTGAATCCCTCCAACATTGATCTCCAGTGCTTTAGGGACATTTCCCCATTTCCGTAAGAGTCAATGGGTCTGTTTGTTTTAACACGACTGCTAGAATTGTCACCATAAATATTTCACTCCTTAATTTGACTTTGGCAGCACAAACAAAGCAAATATGAAACCCCTGAAGAGTACTACACATGCTTTAGAAAGATTATTTTATGTCCATTTTTTATGTAAAAAAATTGTCTTACCCCTACTGATTAAACTATTCTTCTATAAGCCACTGAAAACTACTTATAATTACATTCTGAATTAAATCTTCCCAACATAATCCATAATGAGTGAGTCACTGAAGTGCTAATTAGTGATAAGGCAAACCACAGAGAGTTCAGAGGATCAGTTCAGATAATTACCCAAAAGTTCAAATTCTTATGGAAAGTTATCCACATTCTAAGTTGCTTACTGCAACCAAAGTGGATTGAATCTTTAATGTCCTTAAAATAGTTAGCGACTATCACTTTTTCTATACTTCTTGGCAGTTTTCAGGACTTCCTCAAGATCAAAAGTTCATTACATTCCAGATCAGCTTTGTATTTCAAACTGGAGCTATAGTTTGAAGTGAGCAAGGGCTAAGCCTTGAGTAGCTTTGGCTGTGCCCAGAGATACACTTCTATATGTGCTAGCTAGTGCTTGCTCTGGGTTTTGGGAAAGACAGTCTCTATGTATACCTGAAGGAGCGTCTCCACCCCCATTGTTCTGCCCGGACACTGAGGTCCAGCGCCGAGGGCCTTCTGGCGGTTCCCTGACTGCGAGAAGTGAAGTTACAGGGAACCAGGCAGAGGGCCTTCTCAGTAGTGGCGCCCGCACGTGGAACGCCCTCCCATCAGATGTCAAAGAAATAAACAACTATCTGACTTTTAGAAGACACCTGAAGGCAGCCCTGTTTAGGGAAGCTTTTAATATCTGATGAATTATTGTATTTTAATGTTTTGCTGGAAGCCACCCAGAGTGGTGGGGAAACCCAGCCAGATGGGTGGGGCATTAATAATAATAATAATAATAATAATAATAATAATAATAATGGTCCCCCCCACTTTCCACTCTGCAGCAACTCGACAGAGATCATCAGTGGGCCCTTTGCTAGGATGTGGGTCCTTGGGAGATGCCTGACCATGTTCAACCTGCCCCCCACCCCGCATGCTGGCACTGATGCTGACACAGGCGCAGCATTCTTTAACCATTTCCCCATTCCACCGAGTACAGCAAACAAGGTTCTTTCAGAATTCTCACCTTAGTCCCTAAACGGCTCACTTATTTTCTGTGACTTGGCTTGTACAGAACTGGGCGGCTGAGGGATGCAAGGGGGGAATTCTGACAGAACTTCTATTATAGTTCTTACTTGGGCAGGGTTAAAAAGCTTTTCCTCTGTGCCAGTTGTGTGGCACTTGTGTGGCTCCCTGTTCTCAGGGAGCACTCAGTGACAGCCTGCTGGGAAATGGGCACTGGCCATTACTGCCTAATCCATTACAGTCAAAATGTCTTTCTTAAAAAAATGATTTTACAAGTCTCTTAACTGCAACTGCAACTTTGATAGCTTTAATCTCTATTTCAAGACAATGATAGTTTTCAAAGGAAACCAGATATAGATCTGTTGCAGATATTGCAAATCAGGAGTGGAAAACCGTTTTTGGCCAGAAGGCTACATCTTTATATCTCTCACCCCTGACAGGCCAAAGTTCACAGGGGGGCAGGGCCACCCTCCTTTCAATTACCTGGCGCTGGGGGGGGGTGTTTATAAAGGGCTTTCAAACACCCCCCCCACTTCTATATTGAATCTTCATGGAAGTTTGAAGCAGAAATGTAGGGGGTGGGTTTTATTTTGGAAGGCCTTGCGAAATACATGCTCCTCCCCTCTGTCAGCTGATGGGGTGGGGTGAGAATGCATTTTCCCAAAAACCCACCCCCTACAGTTTCTCCTTCAAATCATGGAGGTTTGAAGGAGAAACACTGGTGGGGTGTTGTTGTTTGTGTGTGAAAGGTTTCTCTTCCTCATTCCTCCCCTACCCCACTGCTTCTGCTGCAACAAGAAAGGAGAGAGAAAAAGCCTGCATGTTGAAACCCAGGTACCTATATCAAACTTCTGTATCCTTGACAAAACTGAAGTGCTGCAAACTCTTCGCGGGAACTATGTATTGTCTTAGAGCTTTGGCCCATATAAAGTGATGTGCTTGGATCTGCTTGTGCAGGGTTCCAATAGGATTCTATCTCACACTCCTTTACTGGAATGTTAAGGGGACTGTGGGAGATCAGTAGGTATATTTACCTTGTGTCCATCCAACACACAAGAGGCTTCCAATGCCCCAAACATGCTGTCTACTACCATGTGTAAGTGATGGCGAGGAGGAGAAACTTCTGCCTATGGATGCTGGACCTGTGTTGAGAGTCACTCCTGCCCATTCAGATTACTGTAGGTTCATTTTCACAGGTAATTCATATTTTCTTTGGCTTCTTATTTATTTGGTTTAGAAAGAGGCGAATGAAAAATTAAGCCCAATTAAGCCCTGCAACTTATTTCTGTGATAGTTTCTCTTTTAAAAATAATGACAAATGTTTTAGAAGCATATTTTTATTTGGGCCTGCAAAGCACATTCATGGGCTTCATACAGATGTGTTGCATGGCCACTTCAAGCTCAGCTGAGCGTTTCCTTCTACGTTGTAATATAATGTATTTATTTACTCTTACATGCATCCTGATGTATAGTGTAAGCAGAGTTTATGTTATTGACATATTAAACAGACACATGAAAGATATGGGCACACCACATACACAAAAGCTATTTTTGAAGAAACTGCTAAGACATTTCAATACCAGCCAAACATATTTATCTGAGGATTAATCTTCATCTATTGAATCAGACGCGAACACTACCATGCATACAATTATTTAATTAGCAGCCAAATCCTCTGCCAGTCAGCCGCTGTTCCAGGCATACTGATGGGGAGGGAGATGCAAATCTCACAGTAGTACTGCTTTTTCTCATTACTACTGCAATTAGCACTTAAATTGATGCTTTAAACATACTAATTTCTGGAATAATTCAGGATTTGTATGTTACCTGGGATCGTCTCACTGCAGAGACGACACCAGATTGCTACGCAAATTGAAGCACTTTTGAGCCAAATAACCATCATCGTATCAGACAGAGCCAATTTGCATTTGGTTTTAAAGATAACAGAACGGCAATTTATGCAAATAAATTAAGTTAGTTTACTTCTGAGTTTTCCCTGAACTAATTATAACAATGTTCTAATTTTTCAACACATCTACAACTTGGACTTAAGTCAATTGTATATTATGCTAGAAATCTGTTGTTAAAGAAGGTTTTGTTTTGATCTTAATGCATTTTTACACACAATTTTGATGACATTTTATATATAAATACAGGTGTTAGCGATGGACATTAAAACAGTTACCTTTTGTTTGGAAGCAAAATTTTAGCTTATCTGAAATTAAGGACATAAGTGCAAAGGACATGCAGTTTTATATTTAGGTAAGTCACTAACAGCGCAATCTAACTATGTTTACTAAGAATTCAATGGGGCTTACTCTCATGTAAGTGGGGTTAGGATTGCAGCCTTAGGGTACCTGAAAGAAAACTTGAAGATTTTATTTTTAGTTAGCACCTGCAGTTTAACTTGACATTCCTGAACCCAGAAAATGCTTCAGCCTGCGACAATGCTATAACATACAAAATCTTTTAACAAAGTATTTTTCTTTTCCTCTCTAAAAACACAGGTGGCAGATTCCTCTGATTTAAGGATGAATTCAAAATAATAATAATGTTAGAATGCCTCTAGTCATAGTTCTGCTACACTTGAGTTGCCTTGGAATACTAAACTTAATTTCAGCAGCATTTTCTTCTTCAAAATATTATAGCATACCATTTCTCATTGACATGCATTTTATATCAACTGTATGCAGGTATAACCAAGTACAAGATATGGATGACCCACACATATAAAAAAACCCACCTGTGTAGCAACTTTAAATGCACATTTGTGGTGGGCAATTCGTGTATTGTGGCGACCATTGACCAAAACAAACAGCACTGCTTACAAACAAACACACACACACACACACACACACACACACACACACACACAACCACTTGTCCTCCTGGAGTTCACCTGCATCAGCCCTAAAATGTCACAGAATACCAGCTCTGCTATGCAAACACTATTTGCTGATTAATATATTAGGGTTTATTGTATCTTAATAAATTTGCTTCTGTTACATGAAGGACAAACTTATCACACACACACACACACACACACACACACACACGAAACAAAATCAACCTCTGCAAAGACAATCTTCACACACATGCTTCACATGCAGCAGACAAGATACATCTATGCTCCATGGTACTGCATGACGATCCCCTCAGCAACCTCTTGGAGCTTTCAGAAATTGGAAAGCATGTTGTACACAAATCGTTCATAGGCATTTGCGGCAGCCAGGACCTGTGGCAGAGCAAGCCAATCAAGACAAAGTGTGTGCAGAAGACAAAAGTGTGTGCCATTACCTTGTTACCCGAGATTATGGCAAATATATTTAGGCTTCGGTCCTGAATTTCTGGTCAAAACTGTGTGTGTTTGAAGTACGGAACAGGTTAGATTGAATTAAGCTTTTCTGCACTAATTGTTGAAATCTTAGGTTTAAATTTTAGGTGGATTAAATATATATGTATGCAAAAATCATGTTGCTCCATTGAAAGTGTGTCAAGTGGATTTGTTCCATATATATTGACCCAATAACTTTAAACTGTACCCAAGAGAGAAAACGTTACCTGTGTAATGTGTGTGGCATGGAAATCGCGGTCTACAATGGAAGCAAAAACAGTCTCTTTTCCATCACATGCAGCGATCAGTTCAGGAAGACATTCAATAGACCCCTGGTAACCACCTTTCCTTTTCCCTTGGTTCCATTTCCTAGTAAAACAGTAAAGATATATCCAGTTAAGAATTGAAGCTCAGGAAAGGAGTTAAAAGAGAAAGGAAAAAGGAAAGTTGAGAAGGTGAAACTAGAAATACACATTTTAAGATAAAAGAACCTATTTTAAGTGGAGCTTTGTCTTAGAAGTTCACATCAAGAGCCTTATGTTTTAATGAATTTGAAATACAAGTTGCACAAACACCACCATACTGCAAGCTTCATAGTTTAAAAACAGGGTAAATGAGAGACTGCGTATACCACAGTCCAAGGTCAAATAACATTAAGTAGTTACCCTCTTGCTTTAAACTGGTTTAATAAGGAAGAAAATAGCTTTACCATGCAAATTAACATTATTTATTTCAATTTACCATTTAAAATTAATAAGATGACCATCTCTGCACATATCCTTATGCATCTACAACTAAGGCGAGTGTAGCGGTCCACTTATACAAATTAGCACTCCATTCTGAAGACCACCACCCAGAAACTTATATGTATCTATCAGCAGATTACCATATTTTTCCGTGTATAACATGCCCCCATGTATAAGACGACCCCTATTTTTTGGGACCACAACTAATTTTTTTTGGGGGGGGGAAATTGCCAAAAGTTGTTGAGCTTTTTTTTGGAGGGGGGCACCTCCACCAATCACTCTACAGCCTGCCCGCCACTGTAAATCGCATGCATTGCTGAGGACACCTATTGTCTGCACACTTGCCACAAAAAGTCCACCTGACCACTCAACGCAACAACAGACAATAGCACGCCCTATCGCTGGTGCTAATCTCCTGCTGGCTGCCGCCACCAATCGTCTGGCCCCCCTCTGCTATACGTGAATGAATGAAACTTTATTTGCGTCGGCCATAGCAACAAAAAAAACATTGCGATACACACAGAACAAAATAAAAAGTCGATTATATAAAACACACTTTAGGGTCCTGAATCAGCAGTCAAATAGTGGACCTTATTCTGCTTGCCCCAGCTAAAAACCTTGCAGCCTTTGCAGTCACCTGCTCCTCTTGATCTGCCAGGAGAAACGACACTGTGGCAGTGGTTGGGAGACCTGGAATGGTCAATAAAAGAGGCATAATAATCTTGTTCCTTAGGTCTTTGTAAAGAGTGCACGCAAGGAGGGTATGCGCCACTGATTCGGTGCTGCCATCTGCGCAGGGACATAAATGTTTTTCGTATAGAATCTGTTGGAATTGTCCCTCAAGTACAGCCGATGCTATACTTGTATAAAACGACCAACAATTTTTGCATATTATTACTAAGGAAAAAGTTTCGTCTTAGGCACAGAAAAATACGGTACTTAGAAAAGATCAGGTAAGGCATTTCCATAACATGATGAATAAAAGTGCTTCAAATTTCTATCTTAAAATATGGGATTGTTCCAACTATTATCAATTATTGATAATATGAAGCAATGTTTCTGTTATCTCCTCTCAGAGACATGGGTCAAAAGCCCATCCACAAACGGAAAGGATACAACTGAATACACTCCCAAGTGTTGGACTGGAAACTTGGAAAGATGTGTGTTAACATATCTGTTCAGCCATAATGAAGAGGGTGGATGTAAACTGGGGAATAGTGTGTAGTGGGAATTCCCACAATCAGAACTTCATGAAATGGTCCTGGTTCACGTGCCACTATGTGTGTGGGGGGAAGCAAGGGATATCTGCATTCTGTACCCAAGAAGAAATACATACCTGAAGAGGTGAAGATGCTGGTATTCAACGTTAGGTAAAGTAAGCAAAGAGGAGTCGTGGATCCATCGCCCCTGAATCAGCATCTGTACCAAACTGGTTATGTTTAGAGCAGTCACCAACCAACCTTCATTTGCTGCAATATCCAGCATTGCCTAAATCAAGAAGATGACAATTTTAGTTACTCCTTATCAATTTCTCACATGATCAATGGAAGCCACATAATGAGAAATAATATATTGTTTATCTTCACAGTAGTTCTCTGAGACTGTCCACTATTACTCCCTTGTCCCCATTTGGGAAACTTAAGAGAACAGAATCAGTACTTCTAGATTGAGATCCTGTGCAGTGGTTCATAAGCATATCTTTTTTTTTTAACGGAAAAGGGCAGATCACATCTTGCCTGAGGAAAAGAAAGCATAAAACTGTCTTCCAATACAACTCTTCTCCAGTAAGGTGGGTTATGGGGGTTGGCACGATTTTCCATACCAGTGTTAATGGTCCCCAGGACAATGTTAGCATGAGAAGCAACCATGTTGCCAGTATCAACCATGTGAACCACTTCCTTTGAACAATACTGAAATTAGTCACACCACTGTTGAGAATATTTAAATCAGGCTAATGTTTATACAGAGGTTTTTTTAAGTGCAATCACATGGGAGTATACCTATACATTTCCCCTAAGAATATTAGACTTTTGCAGCAGGTCAAGAAAGTACACTGCCCTACAGTAAAAACATCAAAATCACGTGTTGACATTAGCAGCAGCTAAAGGCTATCTAAACTGTACATGACGACAAGTGTACAACTGCCAGACAAAACAAGTAGCATTCAAAGAGGGTTGAAAAGCTTTAGTAGGTTGACATTTCATGAATATACCTGGAAGGCTAATCACTGACAGCATTGGAAGCAGAAGGTTTTTTTTATTTTCAGTATAAGTTTTTGTTTTCTTTTATTTAAAAAATAAATACAGGGAGCATCTAGGCTGCATTTTGATGCTAAAATGTATGCTCCAGACTTCTTGTACAGCCCACTAGAGGAATGCTAAGCTGTCTATATTAGCCTGTACATTTAATCAAATGTTTTACAGACAAACAAAAGGCAGCATTTACTTAAGGCAAACTAAACAACGAAATCTTCTTTAAACAAAGGAGTTGTTTACACATGCAGAGCTATTTCAATTAAATTACACTGATCCTGGAGAAATGTTGAGTTTAAAAGGTACACAAAGCTGGTTGCAGCCATGGGGGAAGAGATTCAGCTTGGAAACGGTAGTTTATGCTTACCTTTCAAAAGGTTTATTTCTGAGCAGGTTTGCTTAGTGCTTGCCAAGGACCAATGTTCAAAACTATTTTACCTACGGTTCAATGTCCTGTGAGCTTTATATTTTTTATAAGAGAAAATGATGTCCAATGTGATTGTATGTAAACAACACCATAACACTCATTGCATGACACGGTGGATTTCAGATGGAGGCAAAAAAAAACAAAAAACAAAAAACAAAAAACGGACAGGAAGGTAACTTCATATTTTTTTAAATGGTGATTTCCAATCTCTCACCTCTTGACACAATCATGTACCGGTAATACAATTTGAGGAGGACAACTTTTTAGGATTCTTCCAACTGGTAAGCATTTAAATGGGTGAATGGACTACTCAGTAGAAAAATGCACGGATTACCCGGTACTTTTTGCATATGTTGGATCCTTACTTCTCTGCTTCTATGGGAGAGTGGAACAGTACGAACCACTGCATGCCTAAAATGGGCTATGCACTCTGTCTAGCCAGCACTACATTTTCAGCCCTGGATGACCTGGAGGTGGGTGGGAAGAGGAATGATTCCCCCCTAGCTTTTCCAATGGACTCTTCCTGAACTTTCAGTTGCCTACTTATAGCACCAGTTTGGACTATGCAGACATTCGCTTAGCTTAGGTGTCATGGTGCTTACAGAAAATACAATATCTATCGTTTGAAAAAGCCTTACCAGCATAATTTCTCACTACTCATACTTCTGGGGTTGCGGCTGAAAAGTAGCGATACACGGAAGGGCTTAGCAAACCTCCCTCAGCACACCACTTTATTGCTTCAGACTGCACTCACCCCAACACCACTTTGCAACAGAAAAGATGTGTGGGTAAAGATTTGTGAGGTCATTTGTCTACCCTGATTTTCTATGTAAATCCCTGTAGCTGCCTTTGAGGGGGGGGGGGGGTGCTAGCCACCTCCACCCTGCCAATATGCACCTTTCATTGTTGTCTTTTTAAAATCGATGTATGGGTGAATTAGTTTCAAAACTTGCTTTGACCTTTATCATTATTGGCACCATCACCTGCCACATTAACCACTACTGCATCAGAGGACACCACTGCTTAACACATTCTGCCACTTACTGATGTAAAACAACAAACATGCATGTGCTAATGCACAACAAGTTTCCTCTAGCAACAGAACAATGCTTAGATGCATCATAAGACAATTGAGGATGAACATTTGCTGGTCCCGGCCACTCCATCCTTCCTATCTAGAGTTGGGTCTAAAAGAGCTAAAAAAAGAAGAAGTGTGAGTGCATGGAGTATAAATGGTAAGGAAGTACAATTTGTGACACTGCACATTATTACTGATCACAGGGAATGTCTTTAAAGACATTAACCTTAGCTTCCAATTTCCTGGCTTTGTTGAGCTTGAATCAACACGAGATAGCCTTAACTCTTTTACCCCACCTACTGACCGTACTGAAATTTATGCACATAGACAGCCGTAGTGATAAAATTCTTATAGTATAATATACAAATTCAGTGTGTGAAGGGGAGAGGGCTTTGGGCTGCACAATGTATTCTATTGGCATTTTTTCTTTCGTTTTTCCTCGCTAAGCAGATTTTTTTTTTTTTACAAAGGAATAAGGACCTGAGCAAGCAAATCTACAATCTGCCAGCTGCAGAAATTTGTTATAGGATCTTCTGCCACACAGAGAGCTTTGCACAAATTGACAGCCGTTTATTCATATCCAATAAGGAATAACAAACGCTTGAGTGTGTGGGTGTGTTCTACACAGTGCCTAAGGCCCACGCGGCAAATCCTCTTTCCTCTCTTATTCTGTGCTCTCTCATCCATAATATTTATTCATAGCATCTCTATCCTGGTGTGAAATCCAGCACAGGGACATTGTGAAGAAATCAGAACCGTAGCCAGATCAGCTCCTTCCATTTGCTGCTTGGAAACCCATTCACATTTTCATTCATTAGCTAAGTGCAACACGCATAAATGCTTAACACATCAATGGAAAATGAAATCCTTTCAAATACTCAAAGTAGCAAATTGAGTCATTCTGCTTGCGCTCTCCAAGTCAGGCAGTCACATGTATACTGGAGCAACTAATGGAGAACATATTTAACATATCTGCTCCATTCTGTAAATACTGATTTTGCACCATAATAGGTACTTTAAAGAAGACAACCTATTATCTCTTTCTTTGGTGAGGTAAAGTCCTTCCTTTTTAAAAATGAAACAAAAATATCGTATTTATTCTGCATTTCCCATAATGCTTAACTACCGGTATGTTTTGTGACGCCATTAACTCTGTGCTGCTCCGTACTGACAGGATCACAGCTAGAACCCTCCTTAGAAACATCGGGTACTACAGGCAGCCTTGGAAATGACCTCAGCCAGGGTTGCTCTTATTAGCATGAATCCATTAATATCTGGCACTGAAATCTCAGAAGTCGTCGTATTGAAACAGGATAAAGGACTACTAAACCAAGAATTCCTGACACCCAAGATGGAATATCCAAATGGTACCATCCTGGAGTTAGATACTTTAATGATGCCCCAAATTTGTAACCTGAAGCAACCACCTTGTTTGTTATGGTAGTGCAAGTTGTGGAGCAGGTATATTGTAAGCGTATATTGTATATTCTAGTGTAATAGCAGATTTTTTTTTTACATTGACGCAGAATAGATTGAATACTTTGAAAGTCTGAAAGTTCTATTATTTTCATGCCAAGATATTAATTAAAATTCCAAATTTTAAATCAGGTTTTACCGTATTTACTTGAATCTAATGTGCCATCGAATCTAATGCACACCTTAATTTTCGCAACGTAATTTGGCCAAAAAAGGTGGGCAAAGATTCGAGTAAATACGGTATTTTAAGTGAAATTCTTTTGGGTTGAAAGGCACACGTGTTGAATAAAACAGCCACATTTCTTTGTGTGTGATTATTATATTATATTATATTATATTATATTATATTATAAATATAGAAGATGCTGCAACAACTAGCAACAGAAGCATTAAATCATGTGAAGTAACTTCAATGAAGTTGAATTTTTCAATGAAAAATTTGAAGCCAAGGGGGGGAAATCAAAAGTTTGTGGAAAAACTAAAACATATGCAGTACTTAATTTATAAAAATCAAACCAAAGCTTACTTTACTGCTTTAAGAATGTAACATTTATCATTTACAACTCAGAATATGAAATTGTATTATTTGGCATATTTATGGAATTTACAGCTACAAGTACCTAGTACAGTATTGTTAATGCAAAATGGTGACTATACTCAGCAGTAGTCAACTTCCATCTGTTAGCCATGGTTAGAGTTCACTTTCTTTCCAAACTTCCAGATATTTCATCTTAGGTTTGATAACCACAAAAGGTTGTTTTTTTTTTTTGCAGTTTTGCTCCTATTTTCTAATGCTTTCATTTTTCAAGAACAGCTGCTGTTTCCTGAACTGCTGGAGGGAAGAGCTGAAAAGTTGGCTGTAAGGAAGAGGCCAAGTCAAAGGAAAAGCAGAAAAGGATAGTTGCTTCTAATATCACCAAGCCAGACCAAAGGTCACCAGAAGGCGGCAAGCAGCAACTCACAAGCAAGCAACTCATGAAGATGGCAGAACCCTCTGTGTGCAGAAATTTATATTGGATTTGAGTGCTATGTATGTCAGAATTCTCATTCCCTAATGCTGGATATCATATTTCATTCCCCCCCCTGTGTTTCCCCAAATTTCCTCTCTAGCTTTTTCCGTCCCCCCACCAGCCTCCATATGTCTATTTAAAGCAGATGATATACTATGTAAAAAACATATCTGTGATATCATGGATGCCCTATATTTGTCTACATACAGTGGTACCTCTGGTTACGAACTTAATTCCTTCTGGAGATCCGTTCTTAACCTGAAACCGTTCTTAACCTGAGGTACCACTTTAGCTAATGGGGCATCCCGCTGCCACCGCACGATTTCTGTTCTCATGCTGAAGCAAAGTTCTTAACCCGAGGTACTATTTTCGGATGAGCAGAGTCTGTAACCCAAAGTATTTGTAACCCGAGGTGTTTGTAACCCGAGGTACCACTGTACAATTATTTAAGCTGGGCATTCAGAGTCTTATTAATTGTGCAAAGAATTAAATGAGGTAACAGCAAATGAACTGCTTTTTTTAATAAGGTAATCATCGTTTACAGGTAATTACTATTCTGTCAAAGCTGCATTAAGATGGTAAGTAGATTTAATTAATGAAAAATTAAAAAAAATAGAATTTATTACACAAGCTGACATATTTTGAAAATACGTATCTCTCTTGTCACAACATGCATCACTGGATACTTTCTTCAATAGACATATTCATTATAGTCAGCAAATTAATATAATTAATTTATATTTCAGTGGAAAGGTACCTAAATGCCCAGTGCTAAGATTTGCTGTTCAGGATAATAAATCCACATATCCACAACCACCAATTACCTCTGAGAATGAAAAGAAACTGACCCTTCCAGTGAAGTGAATGGGAAGCCTGGACAAAGACTGCATAAGCTATAATAATGCATAACTGATTTGCAATTTGTCTGAGTTCTATGTCTGTGTATCACAAGGATAGATCATGCTCCACATTTTAAAGTGAATAGTCTTGTCCACAGGCACAACCAATTTCTTCCAATGATTAAGTAAAAAATAGAAATATTCATTCAAAAACCTAAAAGAATACCAAATTACAAAATTCTAATCCACTTTCCAGGCCACACTCAATATTCTTGGAAAAGGAAAATCTAAAACCTTTTTTCTCCAGTCACATCTGCACTTTTTTTGGGAGGGGGGGAGTGAGTGAGTGAGTTAAGGTCAATTTCCTTAGAATATTCAATATTTTGTAAATAATTAAATATTTATAGTGTTTCAGAGAATTCTTTTCAACGGCAACAGTTGTTCACAATAACTTTCTCCTGAACTTTTAGCCCCGTAAGGTTAGCATTCAGGAAGCTCAGCTGCTATCTAACAAACTTAATTAATCAAAAAGTCATTTCCGAGCAGTAACTATGAGTAAAAGTGCTTCAAGTGTGCTAGCAAGCCTACAAGTTAATCAAAATGCTAATGCAGTACAAATTAAAGTTGTGATTAACATTTCACAGTAGCTGCTTAAGTGAATTGATCACACAAATGGGTTAAGCATTAGTCATTTTCTCCAGTGCCAACTGGGAAAAGATTTGTCATGAGTTTTGGGGAGGGGGGGAGGGGGAGAGAATTGTACATAAGGAGAGAACCGTATCATCAAATTGTCACCAAATACACTACCACATAGCAGTACTTACGGCTACCTGCGGTGTTTAAAAACAAACATGTGGGGGGAAAAGCTTAGACAGATGGAAAGTAACTCCGTATTGGCAATTAAGATTTTTTTTTTTTAAATGACATGCTCATTTGAATTTATTAGCTATGCACTAGAGGTACACAGAAGAATATTCACATTTACCCCCTCTGCCAAGTGACTTTTTAAAAAGGCTAAGGTATTTGAAAGACCCAGGAATAATTATTTGCACATGGAAATGTTTGAAAAATGGACAGCAATAAAGACCAAGCGGTTCCAAAAACAAAACACGTAGCTAGACACCCAAACGCGATGGGGGCCACAGAAGAAAGATGTATGGTGAAAACAGGGACTCTGGGTTGAATGGAAGGGCTTTTACTTGCCAAATCCACTTTTGGATTGAAGTCATGACTTTCCAAAATTTCTAAGCTGGCTATCAAGTTTTTGAGGAATTAAATTGGCCCAGAAATATTGCACCATTAGAGCAAACAATTATTGAACAAATATACAACACACTAGGTGCAACATGCACATCAGGATGCGTATCTTACACTATATTAATGACATATAAAATTAGCAGAGGGCGAGCCGTGTTAATCTTTTGCAGCAAAACCCACCAGTCTCGTGCACAAATAAATACTATGTGTTGATGGAATGAGAAGTTTAGTGCCATGTTGGATTTCACAGTCAGGATGGTTTCTCATTTGATATGGGGTACTCAGATGGGTATATTGAAAGTACAACACACATGTGAATCTGCCTACTAATAAAAGGGTAAAGGTAAAGGGTAAAGGGACCCCTGACCATTAGGTCCAGTCACGGATGACTCTGGGGTTGCGGTGCTCATCTCGCTTTATTGGCCGAGGGAGCCGCTGTACAGCTTCCGGGTCATGTGGCCAGCATAACTAAGCCGCTTCTGGTGAACCAGAGCAGCACACGGAAACACCATTTACATTCCCGCCGGAGCTGTACCTATTTATCTACTTGCACTTTGACGTGCTTTCAAACTGCTAGGTTGGCAGGAGCAGGGACCAAGCAATGGGAGCTCACCCCGTCGCGGGGATTCGAACCGCTGACCTTCTGATCAGCAAGCCCTAGGCTCTGTGGTTTAGACCACAGCGCCACCCATTCAGCTGAATTTCTCTATAAAATATATGCAAGTGGAAGCAGGAAAATAAATGAATCCCTACTTCCATTTATTACAAGGGGCAACACAATTATTTCTATCCATGCCTGCCTTTCACAATGATGGGAGTTCTCGTCAAATGAGAAGTTGACCTAAAGTCCCCCCCCCCTCCTGTGTGTGTTTGTGCGTATAGTAGGTTTTCTGATTCGGATGAGGCATTAAAAAGTCATAAAAACCACGGAGTTGCATGGCAGTGCAAAGTCAAGGCATAAACACCTCCCTTAAGCAGTTAAGAAATACAATTCTAACATCTGAAGCCTTCTCCTCTCTCAATGTACAGGTACCCTACTGAGATGTGCTTAACTCATCCATGGGTAAACACTTCTCAAAGGTTAAGACCGAGCACCATGACAGTCTCACTACTTGGCAATGGTAAAATATTTTATCAACAATTCTACAAGTGGAGGCTCATTGCCAATCAAAATGCAAAGCGGGCAACTGTCAGATTATTTCTCAGAAGTAGTGATTGCCCTCTGAGTGAGGAACTGAAAGGTATTACTACTTCAATTACCTATTTCAATTAATACAAATTCAAAAGGCGGTTTCAAACAGCAGAATGAAAACTAATCACTGAACTTGCAGTAATAAAGCATTTGACGCGAAGAAGGGATGAGTGATTTCACATATTCTGGTACAATACTAATAATATGATGACTTAAAATTACTGAAGCTAACTTTTCAGCATCCCCCCTCCCCAAGAAAGTCTTATTGAACTATTGCCATGCAAATGCTCAGCAATACAGATCAGAAACCACGTACACTTTTAACAGAAAAATGGAACACAGTATTATTTTTAACACACATATTATTTGAAAAAAATACTACTCGGGAACTTTATTGTGCTACTGGTTGTAAACAATGCTGGATATGCCATAATAACAAGGTAGACTTCTAAGTAGCTGAATCGAAGAATAATGAAAATGTAAGTTCTTGGGTGCTTAAATTCACAGAAACATTAACGACTTGCTTTAGGCTTAATATGAAGCCAGTAAAAGACCAATAAATAGATTCAGCATCCCCTGAGTATGGCTAGCACATGTAGCAGAATAAAGTGGTAGAACAGACTGTACCAATGTCAGATGGGAAATGGGGAATACAATTTTGAATGCTCCACAGTACAGAGCACCCCCTCAAAGTTTTAAAAGAGAGCAAACCTTAGTATATCAGAAAAAAGAGTTTCCACTATAGCTTATTCTCTAATAGGCTTTCTTTTTTAAAGCTTTTTTAAGGAAGTGTTTTTTTTTTTTTTTTACAGCTAGTAAAGTCTTAAAAATGCGATCCCCCTATTTGTGAACTGAAATAGTACAATCTATGCTAATACTTCATGACTCTACTACTTTATTCTGTTGAATGTGCAGATCAGATCCAGTCTAATGTTTAAACACAACATTATATTGCTTCTGTTAATCAGCCTTCTCCATCCTGGTGCCCTCCAGATACCATAAAACTCCCATCAGCCCCAGTTTTAATTGTGTTCAACTGAAGGTACACTTGCTGTCACTGGAAACTGAGAAGCCAGGGTTCCAATTGGTGAGGAGATTTCTAATTGTGTTAAATTAAACGTGCTTACAAACCTTCTTCTTATGTTTGTTCTAGTTACGCAAATATCTGAAGAGCAGCCTGCGCATTCTGTTCTGTTGAGGGCGGGGCTTACATCCACTTCCCTGTCCCCATCTGTGTCTGCCTAATCACAACATGTCTGTGATCAACATGGACTTTGCTAAATTAACATACTACATTCTTCTTCTTCTGACATTCCCTGCATAATGGAACCATTAAAGTCTACCTACCTCACAGGACTGTTGTGAGGATGCACAAAATAAGACCCGCAAAATACTTTGTACAGAAAAATGCTAGATTTTTCTGCTAATTACAAATGCTAATGTAATCTCTGTGAACAATTCAGGTGCATTCTTGGATCCGTATTATGACAGCTATCAATAGCAAACCAGGCAAGTGATCATAAAAGAGTGCAACTGTACCTGACATATTCTAATTGACTGGTCTAACACCGTCTTGGTATCAGTGACATAATCCGGGCACGGTAACACAGCGTGTTCAAAATGGGCTTGCATCAGGAGATGGGTTTTTGTGTGTGAACTGTCAAAAGAATGCGGATTGACTTCAACAGGGACATGTTTGGCCAGTTCACTGTTCATTTGATCTTCATTATGTCGTACTGGAAGGTCTGCATACTCTTCAGCATCCTTAATAATAATAATAAAGGGTGGGGGGGAGAGAAAGAGAAGAAATGTTAGTGCAGAAAACATGATGGCTGTGATCTACAGGACTGTGAGCTTGCTTCTGCATATTTATGGTAGTTGCTGTTCCTTCCCTTCACAACAGCCATTGTGTCCTTCAATAAGGTGCTCACAAGGGCAGGGATACCCTCTGGATGGCATCTGATATACTGCAAGAGGCTGCAACTAGAAGCAAACTTTGGGCAAGTTCCACATGTGTCCTTAAAGCTCTCCTGCCAGAGGTGGGGGCAGAAGAGGTCTCACTGGGAAGAGCAGTGCTTGGGGAAGAATGGATAGCGTTTACAATATTCTACTATTTTTGCATTTACTACCAAAACTAGCAGGTTTTCCACCAGATTGCTCAAGGGAGAGCTTTGCAATGGCAAAATCAATACTTTCGAAGGGGAAAGGTCTCTCAACTTTTAATTTCACCAAATGCACAATTAATATGGTCAGGTTTCCCATCATTTCTTGAACTGTAGATCTCTGGGACAAAACGGCTACATTTCTCACAAATCCATAGGCATTAAATGTTTGCCCAGATGAGTCCTCCTTCAAGCCCTACCTCCCCAAGAAGCTGTAAATACATTAGCCAAACTTCAGATGTTCCTAAAAGACAATGCAACTTTGCTGACATTGTTGAAATACGGAGGCAGAAGGAAGGTTTAACTGTATCCACTGTTAATATTCAACAAAACTATTCACTTCTGATTATAAACAATATCACATGTTGTAGCAATGCTACTGCCAAAAGGTAAAAGGATGTTTAGAAAAACTTCGAAATAAAGTTTATGTTTCTTTAAAAAAAAATCATGCTCTTTAAGCAGGTTTCTTTCTTCTCCGTCATAAAAAGACTGACTGAAGACAACTGCTAACTAATCCTTGATGTCTCTGCCAGATCTCTTGTGAAAACTGTGGTCATTTATTTTCTGAACCTAAAGGTCACCACCATTTTAAGCCCTATTGAATTCTGCATGTTTGCCTCACTCTTATTTAACTTGCACCCTTTTAAAGATATTTTAAAGAATATTTACCAAGGAGATTTCCCCCCTCCCACTCAATACGGCCTAGCAGCTACAACTGGGAGACAGACTGGGCTGGGGGGAGAGGCTGGAGTAGGGAAGGCAGGGTCAGAGGAGTAGCTGCAGCTTAGCTGGTATTTCTGCAAAAAGAAAATAGCTCCCCAGACTCCTTCCCTCCCCCCCAAATACAACCTGTTTTATTTACTTCCAAAACACTCCTCTTGTTTCAAACAACTTGCCTACTTCATTTCCTGTGTGTGATGGATGATTGTAAGTGAAGTTCATTTTCTTATCTGCATCATGTAAGTAATTAAAGGAAATTGAGAATGGGCACTGAAGCTTTTATACAACTGGGAATGAAGCTGAATGGAGGGCACCAAGGTCAGCACAGTCCATTATATTTTTATGCGAGAGGCCGGTCTGTCTGCCCTGTCCCTGTTTGTTTAGTGTAGGCAGGACAGACTGCTAACTGCAAATCTGTGCTTCTGATTTGCCCAGCTGTCCTTGAATAAAGACATCTCCCACTGCAAATGTTAAATGACAGTGATTGACAACCTGATGATGAACTCTGCTTGTAACCCCCTGCTACTGTTTTCAGATTGCACAAGGAAAGACAGAATAAAGAAACATCCTCCATAATCAAATCAAATAGGCCCGGCTGTTCACTCTGTATTTTCCATTTGGGTTTCCCTTTTCAGTACAAACCTTATCCTAGTCTGCAAATGCCGTGGGTTCAACAATGGCAGTCTAAGCACAAAAATATTTTTGTTTTATTATAGTATTGATTTCAACAAAAAGTTGGCAATAAAACTACTTTCAAAACCCAAGGCTCTGAACAATTTTAGGGGAACAATAGAAAAGAACGCCCTTCCTTGTTTTCTCTGATGTTGCTTTGCGTCCTATCATTTATGTAAATGACCAATAAAAAGGAATACAATGAAGTTGAAAGTTGAACAATTCCAAAAGCTGGAAGCTCTTTGATAACTCCTCTTGGAATAACATACAATTCTCCCATAGTTTCTATATTTGGTCCAGAGGCAGGAAAAGTTAAGCAACTGAAGGCAGATGCCCTGGACACATTTAATACTCACTTTGGTTCTTCAGCACCCTCTCCCCTTCTTTCTTTGGCAGGCTGAATGGAACCCAAGGGCCATTAATTAAGCAGTCATCAAGTTTACTGTGTGGAAGTTCTAGCCTACAGCACCCTGACTACACAATCCATCACCTTTCTATAGATTTCCAAATGCCTGAGGACTGAGTTGACTCACCATGTGCCAGAAGGACATCCCAGTCGCCACTCTACATTTTTTAAAAGTCACCATCATATGTTAATGGGCATCCAATTCCATCTCTTCTATTCACTGCTCAAAAGGCAGTGGTGAGTAGGAAGCAATTCATGATTGTCTACCAGATGTGCTCATCCAAGCATTTTCAGGTTCACCCCAAAGTGACTTGAGGAATGTATCTGCTGATTGCTAGGCAACCACAAAATTATCCTTAGTTTACTCAGTAACTAAATAAGGTCAGTTTGGAATGACTCATGAAAGCATGCAAAGGGATCAGTGCAGAAAAATATAATTGTAATATAGGTGAGAAGAAGAGCACACTGAAGATGACATAGACCAAAATGAGGGTAGGAATAAAAAATAAAAATGGACTTCCAACATCCTAGCTTACAATATTTGCACTTTCATTTTCACTGCTAATAATTGACCGCAAAACCTAGATTAGCAAAAACCTTTCTACCAACTGTGGAACCTTAGATGGGGAGTCTATGGTTCTTCAGATATTGCTGGATTACAGCTCCCATAATCACTGACCATTGGCTATGCTGGCTAGGCCTGATGCAAGCTGGAGTCCAACAACACCCCAAGAGGCACAGGTTCTCCGCTATTCCTTTATTAAAGGTTTCACAAATGCCCTCCAAAGCACCATCTTTTTTCAACCTTCTCCCATCCTATTACCTGTCAACAGTGCTTTTCTTCCAGAAAAAGAGATGCTGGCACTGCGTACCCTTGAGTGCCCCCAGGAAAAAAAGAAGCACCGCCTGTCAATTACCAGTAAAATGTTTTGTTTACTAAAAGTTAGCACGATTTTTAAAAGATTGATTAAAAGGTACACTGGAACCAGTCAGTAATAAAATTAAAATGCCTAACCTAAAAAATGCCATAACTAATTCTAAGTTATATGACTATGCAAACATATTCCCAACCGTGCCTATGTTTAAAACAAACAAAGGCAAATTTATTGATGCATAGGGTGGCACTCAATTGAGTCCCACCAGCAGAAGCGCTGATCAAGGAATTCCTCTTGTGAAAGGGAGCTTTCCCTCCTCTCCCCGCAAATGCCCCTGAAATTGGGCCCAGAGCAGCACAGCGGGGGGTGGGGGAAGATGGGAGATTTTGGCCTGGCAAGCCAAAATACTTGTTCCGATGCCCTAGTGTGATGTTGAATTCCTTCCATTGTATCTGAAGGGCTGAGAACACATGGCTTTCTTTCTTTTATTTAACAGCCTGGGAAAAAAGTCACTGTGAAATTAATTAAATAATAGGTATCACATGTAAGCTCTTATTTATTTCAGTAAGATTATTCTTCTATTCCAGTGATTTAAATAAAACGAAGCATTCAATTTAGATTTATACAGCACACTAGCTCAAAAATATAAAAAGCTAATAGGTAACACATTTCATAGTAGGCTAAGGCTGCACTCCTTCGCATGCTTGAATACAATGAGTCTTACCCCCAAGTAAGCATGCTAGAATTACACTGCAGGACTGTAACCCTATGCAGGCTAACTAGGGAATACGTCCCATTGAACTCAATTATGAGCAAATATGCACTGGATCAGGCTGTGAGTAAGAGATGTGGGATGCCATGATGATGCAGGTGACAAAAGAAAGCCTTATTTATGCTAAAACTTAAGTTCAGCTATGAGAACCGGCAAAGCCTTTAAAGTTAATGAGTTCTAGACTTTTCGGACCAAGCTGATTAATTTGTAACACTGAGGCTTTTAAGCCAAACCAAATTAGTCTCTCACATTCCTGGAGCTTGTTTCCACTACTGAAGGTGCAAAAGTGTCCTCTTTACCAAGAGATCGCAATATTGGCAGATTTCACTTATGTTTAAATTGGAATTTGAGGTCAAAACTGCCAACAGATGTATGCAGTTTTAGATATATGTAATTTTAGGATGCAGGTTTCATTTTAAAACTCTACAGAAAAGAAGAGTATGCACATGTCAAAGTAGTGTATTCATGAAAGAAATATCCTGCTGCCAGTAATGTTTAGTGGTATCAAATCTACACATTTTTAATGGACCCCCCCTTTTTAAGGAATGCGACAGGTCAATTGTATTTAATGTCAACTGTGCTGCAGAATCTCAAAAATCATTGCATTTATTTCATTTCATAAAATGTATACACCACTTGATTGTAAAAAAACCTCAAAGCATTTTACAAAAAGATAAAACTGTAAAATGGAGAAAAATTCACAACCATTTAAAAAAATATACAAAAGTTAAAATACTAAAACATATTTTAAATGACCTCAACTTTCTAAGTATCTTGGTAGGCTTCTCTAAACAAGAATGTTTTTAGCAGCTGCTGAAGAGTACAGTGAAGGTGCCTCAATCGGCAGGGAGTTCCAAAGTGCGGGTGATGCCATACTAAACAACTGAATTCTCACACACACGGAATGGGTATTATGCGGCACCTGTAGTAGTGGCAACTGCAGTCTTCTGCAGTCCGTAGCAGCTAAGATATCCGACGGAACTGGATTAGCCTTGCAATTTCAAGCTAGCCACACTCTTTTTTTGATGTGAGGCCTCTTACGCTAACTCGTTGCAAAAGAACTGGGACAAGCTAGCCATAGGAGTGTATAAACAAGCTACTACTCTGTGAGCACAAGGGAGCCCCAGTAATTAAGCACTGAGAAGATGGTAAGGAGTCAGGCAATTTAAACACTTAGGTGAGTTCAGCAATAGGGCAAAGAAGGCAGGGAAGTAAACATCCATAAGACTATATAATACGGATTAGGCCAAAGGCTCAACTTAGTCCAGCATCCTGTTCTCACAGTGGCCAACCAGATGTTTATGGGAAGTCCTCAAACAGTTTAAGTACTCACTCTGTGAAAAAGTACCAATTTTTGTATGTCCTGAATATTTCAGCATTCAGCTTCATTTGATGACCCCAAGTTCTAGCATCTCCCTTTCCAGTTTCCCCACACCATGTGCAAGCTTGCGCATCTCTGTCATGAAGTCCAGCAACACCAGGAAGGTCACAGGTTCAACACCTGATTTATAGAAATGCTACCTGTTCTACATATAGGACCAGCAGTGGATTCTCAATGCATGGATGAAAAGGTGGTGCTAGATAAGGGGTCAAGATATGTCAGATACTGGGGAATATTTTGGGTCAAATATGACCCTGCTAAAAAGAGAAAGAGACAGACAGCTGAAGTGTAAAATCAATAAGGTTTCAGAGCAGCTTTCAAACTCACTTCTAGGGGGAAACCAACAAGAGCTGGAGAGCACCCACTATGTCACAACTCATCCTATCGGCGATGATTGTGTGACTGCTTCAAAGTGCAATGGAGATACACGTTGCTGTTTCTTTAGCTGTGATTAATCCAGCACTCACATAACACCAGTGTTTAATTAAGTAGCTGGGGTACAAAGATGTATCCAAGAGGAAGTTTTAAAATCACAAGTGCCTGAGGAAAACGTACATAACGCCAAATGGCCTACTTTTTTCTGGATGGCCACACTTGGCTCTGACTGTTAATGATGTCAGGCTGTTAATCTCTGCACATTCCACTGATTAAAAGTGTACTAAACATAATCTAACATCCCTTTGTATTCATACGGTCTCATCAACCCCCAGAAATGTTATATTAGTCTGAGACACAGCCAGCCAAACAGCAATTGTTAGAGCACATTTACTAACAGAGTAAGCCTAACTCTTCACCATCACCACTGCAGCTCTACAGAGCTGCAGCTGCTGCACAAGATAGAGACAGGCCAGCTGAGACTTACCCTCAGAATACCTTATTTTGTGGCTTACCACAAGCAAGTCTGACATCTGCTTGCATATTCAGTGGCTTGCAGGAGGCCATCTGAGTCTGCAGAAGTGCATGGAGGGACACCTACACTCAATCCAACCCCTTCCTTCCAATTACCTTAGCATAAGGGTATGCATGTGGATCGAAGCCTAAGGCCTAAAAGGAGATTATTATTGTGGGGAAAGTTACAGAGTCCTTAGCTGGTGTCTTAAAATAAAGGAAAAGAAAACAAAGAGGCAAACAAGAAAGGATAAACCACTGAGAGAAAGCTCAATTCTAATCTGTTGCTCAGTTTTTTGGCACAAAGTAAACTGGGTACAGGCATGAACCTATTGACATTTTGCATACGATTGCCCCCTAGATGCACACACAGTGCACAATCCACCCAGCAGAAAAGCATGTGAGAAATGTGTTGTAATAGCTTTTACATGTACGATCTCCCTTTTATTATCTCACGAGGAAAGAAAGCAAAACAAAACAGCACATTTTGGATTTTGCCTTTGTCATCAAACATCTGACACAAAACTCCCATTCACTAGCAATACTTCATATTACCATCCAATACTTTATCATTCAACTCTTAGACAGCACATTAAGTGTAAGCTTGATTTATAAGCCCATACATATGTGTACTACCAAGCAGATGGAATTAAGTCAGGCACAGATTTATGAGCAGCAAACAAACTTAGCAAACGGAAATGCCGCTGTTCCAATGGCACCAAGTAGTACCGCTGGTTAAAATTAGGTCTGTATCAGTTAATTCTTCTTACAACTTTCTATTTAGAGGAGTTTATTTCTAGTCCATAAAAAAATATTGGCCTTCCGGTTCCAGCTTTATATTGCACATGGATTTTGACGTTTTAGAAGCACATAAACAAATTTTTGCTTGTTCTGGCACATATTCAAGCACAGTGAGGACAGCCCTCAAACTGCGGACAGATATGAGTGTGTCAGATAAATTTGTAAGGGTTTTAAGGGATAAATGTGCATGTCATGTGCTTTCTCTTGCTTTGACTCTATTAAACAATGTGCTGTTTGTACCTTCAGGGAGATTTTAAGGTCTTTGGCATGATCACTCTCAGCAAGCACCAAATCATTTGAGAGCCTGTCTAGGCATCACAGGCAAGGAAAACTATCAACCAGTGCTGGCTAAGCCATTAGGTAGGGTGAAGAAGAAGAAGAGTTTGGATTTGATATCCCGCTTTATCACTACCCGAAGGAGTCTCAAAGCGGCCAACAATCTCCTTTCCCTTCCTCCCCCACAACAAACACTCTGAGGTGAGTGGGGCTAAGAGACTTCAAAGACGTGTGACTAGCCCAAGGTCACCCAGCAGCTGCATGTGGAGGAGCGGAGACGCAAACCCGGTTCCCCAGATTACGAGTCTACCGCTCTTAACCACTACACCACACTGGCGAGGATGTTGCTTCAGGTAGCAGAAGCCCCCCAGGCAGCATGCCCATGGGTGCCGTCACCTCCGTCAGCGGTGGTGAAGTGCCGCCATTAGCGCCAATTTTGGGTAAGATCACAACCATTTTGGGTGAGATCTCACCTGAAACCAGTGTGATCTTGCCCCAAATCAGTGCCAATGGCTGTGCCGTTTCTCTGTCAGTGGTGGATGCGGCAGAGTGTGTAGCAGAGCAGGTGGCAGGAGTGGCAGTACTCCCCATTGCGTCACCCCTGCTCTCCACCCAACACAAGTCTCAGGCCTCATATACCCAGTTAGCTCCAGGCACAGCACGCAGTACAAACAAAATGGACAATGCATTTATTTTAATGAAGTATTTCCTTGGACCCCTATCTCCAAGTGGCATGTGGTTAGGGGATACCACATGTAAATAAATGCAGTGCAGTTCATTTGTTATTTTATTCCTATGAGAAAGAGAGGCACTGGAGAACCTGATATTTTGAGCTGACTGCCCATAATAGAAGATATGAATAGGCCTTGAAACCAGCGCTCTCTCTTCAGTTATGTCAGGATCATGCCTCACCCAGCAGTAGATGACCGTTAGCCTTTTGCTAGTGGTAAAATGGATAGCTTTGCTCCAGTTGGCCTTTAAGGTTTTTTTCTTAAAAAAGCTCAGATGAAATTAATGTTTTAGCAAAGCTGAGCGAAAAGGCAAACTTCCAAAAGTTTAAAGAAAACCATAAGTTCCTGTTCTTCTAGATGAAACTGTTTTAAACTGATTTTTGTATTGCTGAACCTGCCGTGGTACCTTATGGAGGAGAGCAGGTAAGAAATGTAATGGGTTCTGCTTTGGGGTCACTAGACTAGGTTATGGTTCCCCTTGCTACAGTTCACCGCTTCAAAAATAAATATTTATGCGTGCTCCTCCCACCATCTCATGTTGCCCTTATATACATATTGTATTTTGAGAGTGTGGAAACAGGAACGGAAAAGTCACAATCAAATATTTCCTTCTGCCAAGCAGTATTTGCTGGGCTGCAGCACCCTGAAACCAGTCCAAAGGGCATGAAATAAGTTTATGTTTGAGATTCAATCTTTATGTTCCCAAAGTCAATATCAACTGGATCATACAAGTTTACTGTCTAGACAAAAAAGAAAGAAAGAAAGAAGAACCAACATTAGTTAGACTAGGACATGTGATCAGAACCAGCCAAGAGACTGAATGTGGGAAGGATCTAAGCTCTAAGAGATGAAAACTGAGAGAATGTGTGGTTGAAAACAAGGCAGCCGTATAGGAGTTGCTGACAGTAACTCTTTGAAACACATTATATAGGCCTGCCAAGGAGCTGGAAGGGAAAAAATGGAGAGCTCCAGTTCTTTTTCTAGTCTTGCTTTCCTACTCCTTTCTCCACCCTCCCATCCATCATGGAGGGAGGACCTACCTCAGGCAGAAGACAGGCCAACTTTTAAAAACTTAGTTATGTTTGTTTGGTTTCCAGCCTTCAGTAGTTTAGTAAGAAAATGACTTCTGTAAGTCAAGCTGGTCCAATTCATTACTTTGAAAAGTACGTGGCTGAAAACAGACTGTGCTATGATCCACTTTTTCTTTTTTCTTTTTGGATTAAGGAATTACTATTATATGACCATGGCATTTATGCAACAAGATTCCCTTTCATGTTGTAAAATGTTGGTCACACTAAGACAGATTGTTCCATGCTGTCCCAAACCTAAATCTTCTTGTTTTTGTGGAAGCTCTCCCTCACATAAACATATAAATTCATGTTAGAAGATACAATTTCTAGCACTGTGCGTAGTGATACTGTGGCACATGCACGTAGACTTGAGGCACCAAACATGGTGCTCATGAGTAGTATGGCACACTCAGACACCTTTTTGGTTCTCATCAAGCCCCTCTGACTGTTCCATAAGTGTAAGTGTAATTTTGCCTTCTTTTTTTGGGTGGGAGGGTTCTGAGGACTACCAGTTCTTTTTTTTTTAATGAAATGGGTACATTGTAGTACTCCACAATAGTTTCAGAGAAACACAAAGCACTGCAGGCTGCTTTTTAGCTGCATGTTATGCTGCCAGAATTCATCTTCCTATCCTTGCCTGTGTTGTAAGTTGTGCCATGCATATAACATGTCACATATTTTAAGCATGTTAAATGCATATTTTAACACCCTGGTCCTATTAACATTAAAAACAACAATAACACACCACTCATGAGAAGTACATTTGTGCACAGCAAGACATCTCTACGGCTCCTTAAAACCCCGAGCGTTTATTTAGTTTCCAACTTTACCTCCTTACCTAACTGTGCAGAGAACTATGGATGGCATCTGTAATTATCAAGGGATCAGGAATCCAAATGACCTTTCCCACTGTGAGAGAGCACAGGAAGGTCAAACTTAGTTAAAAGCAAGGCAGACTGACCAAAAGTTCAGAGTTCTTCTGGGGTGTGAACTTAAATTGCCATGCTGTAATGAACATTACACCATAGCGAAATTAGAATATCGTACAAATGACATTTAACACTTAGCACAGAATCTACAACAAGATCCGCAATTAGAGCAACCTTTTTCACAAACATTTTATAGATATTAGTTTCACTGCCACAGTGAAGCATGTAAAAGAAAAAGCTACACCTGTGGATGTATTTGAACGGAGAGGGAATAATTCCTATCAGAATGAACCTTGAAGGCAGACCAAGAGTAATTTCATGGTAGTTTCTTTTAGAACCTCCTGGAAAATCTTTGAAAAACTTTTATGTGATAATTACATTAATTCCTCACATAAAATTCAACTCTTTCTCAAGCTCCTACAAACCACTGCATTAAATGTAAGGCTCTGAAGTGATATCAGCATAAGGCATAAAGTCTTCATAAGCCTAGGATGCAATTCGATTCCTGTCCCACAATAATTCCCCCCCCATTTTTTAGTATCTTTTTGATGTTAAGAATGCAAAGGACTGTAAGCATCTGAGGAAAGGTTTCTGGCCAAGTATCAACAAAACTGTTATTATCCATGATTGCTAAATGGAATCTCTGTTAATATACTTTTCTGAGTTCCAGATGCGATGGACAAGCAATATGAAAATCTAGAGTATTCATAAAAATTCTCAACATGGGGGAAAACATAGACATGAATCTTTATCGCCCTACGTCAGTCTTCCCCAGATGTTTGGGACTCCATCTTTTATCCATCCCCAGCTAGCATGACTAATGACAGTCCAAAACATCTGCCGGGCACCAAGTTGGGAAAGGCTATGTATTTGAGCAGCAGACCACACTTTTCATTGGAAAACATGAACGCAATGCCATGGTGCAGAAAAGATCCTGAGAACCTTGTCAATATTTTATTCCAAACAACTTTCAATATTATATTATACATTGATAAAGTGTCCAAGGACACTTAAAAAGAACATCTAGGTTTTATGGTTTAAGCTGACTTGTCAGGAGAAAAAGAAGTTTTAACTTACTGCAGTTCCATTAGAATGTCTGCCCATGTTTTTAAGATTAATAGTCTGTTTTGGCACAGTTTGTATGAACCGATGACAGTAATAAAGCAGTACCAGCAGATTTGCTTAGCAGCTGCCCAGAAGGAAATAATCGGTCAACTTTTTGTTTCAGGCTTTGAACTAAATAGCTAAAGTTAGCGGGAAGCAGACTAGAGCATATGCCTGATAAAGTGAAGAACTCAACTTATTTGGCCTCTGTATGGTGCCAGATATACGTTTCAAAGGATTCAGATGCAGGTTGGGAACATCACAACTCCCAACATCGTAAATTGGCATGATATACAATGCACTTCTTAGTTTCCCACAATCACTATGATGCTAAACATACTCATTCCAATGAATTTTACTTCAACAGAAGCATATCCAGGACAGCACTGTCTACTGAAAAATTATTTTAGAGCCCTGAGTCTCATGGAGATAAGGTTTTTCAGGGTTGATACACACACATATAGTTACATCATTCCAGCATTTTTTTATTTTTTTATTTACTGAGGACTGGTAAAAAAAACCTAAATATGGGCAATTATCTTCATTATTAAAGATATTTTAACAGCAGTTATGGGAGCCTTGGTTCTCCAGAAGTTGTTGCACTACAATTCTCATTATTATTGACCATTGGGCCAAGCAGGCTGTGGCTGATGTGAATTGAAGTCCAACAAAATGTAGATAATGTCAGGTTCCCTAGCCCTGTCTTACAGTCTCTATTGCCTGTAGGTAGGTGTTTTTTTAAAAACTTATTTTTAAAGACAAAATCCTGAAACTAGAAGTGAAAAATGGTTTGTTGGAATCCTGGACTCAGGGAATGCCTGTGTAAACAGGTACTAGCACAACATCTCTCAGTTGCTGCCTGATCTTTGCCAGCACCCCCCCCAACAGGTCTCTCTCGGGCTACTGAACACACAGCTTTTATAGACTTTGTCTTGGCTCCTGTTTGCCACAGTTCCTACTTCCTCACCCCATTTTCCAGCTGCTCAAACCTGAACTGAGGAACTGAATTTGGACAATCATTCAGTCAGTTTCCATTCTGAGCACTGCTGGGTCTGGGAGTCTGAGGCCCCTGGTGTTCCTTAGGGGAATCTTCCTCAGGAGTGCTGTCTCCAGGGAGTCCAGGTGACTCTGGGCAGTTAGGATCCAGTTTATTCAGGATGGTGTTGAGGCCTGTGTCTGCGTTTACCACTCCAATAACTTGTCTTCCTGATCAAGCTGATACCTCCCTCTCCATATGAGTCCTGGATGCTAGTCAGGGTTATTAGATAAACCAAGGATAGCAAAAACTGATTTTTACTACCAAATTTCACAAAACCACACCAGTTTAAAATCAGCCAGTAACTTGGCCCATTGTTTTGGTGAGCATAAAGCAAGTTACCAGGCAATGTTAGCAGGTGGCTTTCATCCAAAGCAATGTTAAACTTTTAAGGGAAAAAAATTCACTGTAAATAAAGAATAAATCTCTATTTCATTAATTTGGTTTAGGTGTTTTGAGCTACTAGGAGTACAGTATGTTCTCACTGAGCCATATCCTCTAAAATAATGGGGTTACATGCAGCTTTTTGGGGGGAGGGAGGGAAAGAGGGGGATAACCTGGAACTTGGCAGTTTTGTAAAAGGGCTGGCAATACTGACATTTGATAAGACCTGTAAGCTCAATATTTCTACTCAGCTTACATTTCTATTTGCCACTTGTAAAAAGAAAAAAAAATCTAACTATTAAGACAAGATCTGCCAAGAATAATAGAGGAAGATATCTGAAGAGAGCTACTTTTGCTGTGATTCAAACTTGCAAGAACTTCTATTAAAAACAACAAAGAAAAAAACCAAGAGATTTTCAGTACCAGATGTCTGGGAAGATCCCATTTGGATTTGAGCTACTTAAATTTGCAATCATGTATTTATACATCTAACAGAGCTTCTGTTTCTCCTAGAATCTGAAAATTAACTAGCTTTGTAGCATCTTCCTTGATCTGCCACCCGTGCCCTGAGGATTAGAGACTCCACCTGAGCTTGTTTTACAAGCATAAGAGAAAAAATTAATCTCTGCTGGCAGCGATCCCACTGGGATACTGATGAATAATGATATCCCTCTCTTGCTGCCCTCTCAGTCCACTAGAAAAGCCACTCTAACCCAGCAACGTGGAAAATGCTGAAACCATTCCAGCTGTGGATTAGCAGGCAGTCAAGCATCCATCTGCTCTGTGCAAAGCGAGAGAAGGCAAGCATGCATTCTTATAGCTCACACAGCGTTCATGACTAACATCTTTTAGAACCAGTTAGATAAATATTAAAAGAATCTTTTAATGAAGACTTACAAGTGCTTAATCTATTTTCTATAGAATCATACCATTTCCAACACGATTGCTCTGGGGTACTCTACATTTATTTATTTAACAAAATGTATACAGTGCTTGAGTGCAAGAAAATCTCTAAGCAGTTTACAAAAATATAAAATAAAACATTAGAATTTTCAGTAAGGAACAGTTAAAAGCCAAGTATACAAAAGAATTCAAAAGACTGATAAAACACATCTAACTTCTACATGTCTGGACACACCTGTCAAAACAAAAATGTCACAAGCGGCTGCTGATTTATATAACCTTATCTATCATACAAAAGCTGGAAACTCTTCTCCAAGTTGTGAATTGGGCAGTTCATTTAAGCTATGAAATATAGTGAAAGCAACACAGATAGAATTAAGTAGACGGCATTTAAAATTAATCAAATTTTATCTTATTTGTGGAAGGGGTAATGCCAGGCAAACTTCTTGGGATCAAATTCTCTCAAAAAAACCCGATGGGAGTAACTTACAAAGAAACACGTCTAAGGCACAAGGCAGTCTTGTACATTTACATGGAAAATGGACCATACTACTTTTTTAAAAAAAAACCCAACATGCTTCACCAACATGTGTCACAAGTTGGGTAAAGTGACAAATCCTTTTAGAATTTTAGACTCGCTTTGTAAGTAACAGTAAGGCCAGAATAACATTCTACTATAAAAGCAATTAAGTTATAGCCTATTTCTATTAACAATGCATTTTAGTTTTAGAAAACATACTGTACTAAAAGTTACATTTAATTAAGTTACCAGTAATGGTAGACATGGTGGTGCTGGTGAGATGTGGAAGGAGATTCAACTAAATTGTTGCGTGCATAGAACAAGCTCTTCTCCTGCAATGGAACTTTCCATCTCTCGTCTTCCTCCATGTCCCCAGCACTCCCCCAAATCTGCTCAGTGGGTTTAGAGGATCCACGGGGGAGAAGAGGGGAAGTTTCATTGCACAAGTGAATCTGTGTATACACACCCTACTTAGCACTATGATGAATTCTACCAACAGGCATTAATATCACTTCTAGACCTCTAGTATAAGAAACTGAGAAACAGATGGGTCTTACTTTTCACCATAAAACTCTTACATCTTACTTTATCTTAATATTCCTTTACCTTTATTTTTAAATCAGCTAGTTTAAAGAGAAGTGAAATTAGATCATGGCAAAAGAATGATAAACACTTGTTTACCCTGAATTAAAAATGAGCATAGAAGGGTGATGTATAGTCTTTGTTTCCTAAATGTCAGGGTTTTGTGCTTTTGAACTTGGTTCCACTCTCCATCCCTCCCACCGTCCCTGAATTCTGTGCTGCATGAAAAATACGATATGCCACATTCAGTCAGCAATGAGTGGTGGGCATTGTCATCTTGATTTACCTACTGATTGTGCTTTGCTGGGAAGGCAGAGAACACCAGGTGTTTTTAGTTTAAAGTTAGCTTTAGAACTAAAAGGGAGAAAAAAGCAATGATGGAATTACTTGTGTCTGGGGAGACACTCAGAATTAAGGTCACGGGACTATGGAATGCATGCACTGAAAAATACACAATGCCACCGTATTCTGGAAAGATGACTTTAGCTTGGAAAACTGCCCCATTTACTCAGATTATGGAAAACCAAAACAAATGTATTTATGCGTGAGCACTGTTGTAAACGCATTTCAAAACCTGAGCTACAAATCAGTAAAAACTATAGTACTTAGATTTAAGCAGAATTCAAAAGTTCCAGAATATTTCAATATTAGTTAAACATTTCAGTCAATAGAAGACGCATCATACTCTTAGTGAGTTATGTGGCTGCAATGGCATAGAGTAGTTATGCCTGATACAGTTTCAGTCATAGGTGCTGGCTCCAGGGCGCTGAGGCTCTTTGGGCCCCCTCAGTCTTTGTTTTTGAGGCCCACGTTGGTGAGGTCAAAAGCGGAGCCTGGTGCACAGCAATGCTAGGATGTCACATTGGGCCCCCTCAATGGACTTTGGAAGATGGCGCCTTTAGTTTCAGTTGACAAATAGTAATGCAGATAGGGATGTGGTTGATGCCCATCTTCATCTCCCCAAACCACCAGAATCAGGTGAGGCAGTACAAGTACTTGGAACATTTTCTGAAAGCAGTAATGGGCTGGAAGAGGGCCAATAAACTGAAGGCGAATCTTCAATAATATCTAGGTGCTATTGGGAGATGGTTACTGTGTCTGGAAATTGGGGAAACAGCCTATCCTATATAGAGACCATATGGTTTTTTAGGTATTCCTTGACCCAATCCATCTCTGGAGCTTAGATGGGTTCAGTGGAATGGGGTGCCTATGCCCAGGTCTTACTGGTATGCCAGAGGGTGTCAGAGCACTGGTTTTGCAGGTGAAAATGGATAAATGCCCAAGTCACCTCATGATTATATTACTGTAATGAGCATCTGAAGACAATCTAGAGCTGCAGCTAGTGTAGAACGTGACCACCTGAGTTGTGAGTGGTGTATCTAACTGGAACCATAAAACACCAATTATGCATGAACTGCATTAGCTGCCAATATGCCACCAGGCCCAATTCCATCTTTTGATGCAAACATTAAAATCCCTGAAAGGCTTGGGCCCCAAATATGTGAAGGAGCAGCTTTCACTGTATTCTGCCAGCCTGGGCTTTAAGTTCTACTGGGGCTATGAGATACTGCTACTGTAAATATATAACAAAGTAATCAACAACTTATAGCTTGCTGAAAGTTCCAGGATCAGTGTGCCTGGCCAGTTCCATGAAGCCAGTGCCCTTCTTTGCTTAAGATACTGCTAAATACAGTTAAAATAATAGCCAACATCAGGGAGCTACTAAGAAATATGCAGCTTAGCTTGGGAGACCAACAACTCCCAGGGGAAACACAAAGATCAATGCCTCTAATTTCTCCCCAGCCTCTCTTATCTCCTTATGCCTTAAGTTACTATCATTAAGGAAGGGTATGGGAGAAGAGGGAGGCTCATGTGGGTAAACTAGATTGATCTAACATGGGTAGATATATTTCTCCTTGCCCAAGTGAGCCCTCAGCATGCAGGCCTATCAGCATTCTGTGATGTGTGTGTTGCTAATAGGATATAGATAATCCTTTACAAGTTGTTTTCGGTTTTGAAAGGCTACAAAATAGAAAGACCATTCACTCTATCTGAAAGTTAAAGCATTTTAGAAAAGAATCACACTAATATATTCAAGATAAATAAAAACCTTACAAATAGATTGTGAACTACACAACTGTTACTGCGCCCATGTTTTGCAATGTTGACATGCCTTTTTTCACTGTGGCCCACATTTTTCGCTGCCAGCATCATTAAGAGATTCTTCAAATTACTTTTTAAATATCCATCTCCCCAAGGACTTTCACTTGCATCTAATTAGAGTACTTGCCCCATGCCATGTAATTCCCTGTTGCCAAAACTGTTAAATGCTCCAATAAGTAAGTGAGAAGGGCATCAATGGAGCAAGACAGATGCAATGCCACTGGTTAACAATAGAGGTGTGAAGTGACTCCCTTAATTATAAAGCTCATTAATGCATAGTGTTTAGAGAGAGAGAGAGAGAAACACAGCTTGGTGATAATTCTGTTAAAGTGCCTAATGCCTTCAACACAGCAAACAATTGCAATAAAAACTTCCAATTTGTACCTTTGGTAAAAAAAAGCTGGGAGAGTAGCTTATCTAATAATCATGAAAGCAAACATAAAAATGATAAAAAAACCCTAAACTTTAGGTTGAAAGATAAACCATTAGCACAAAAAGACTTCACCCAACTTCCAGAAAAGCTAGGATAATAGTTTACCTAACAATTATGAAAACCATCATATAAAAATAATTATAAAAGACCTTTAATTTGAAATTATTACCACAAACCACTTAGAAGCCATTTTGGCATCTAAGCAATATAAATGTATTGTTGTTGTAGAATGATACTTCACTCAACGCCATTATACCTTTTAGGTTAACATTTATACTAACTTGAATATTCAACTTATATGTGAGATTTAGTCTTACTCATTTTGGAATGGTAAATGGACAATTCACAAGAACAGTAAGTGTGAGGGGCCAGTTTGAGTGAAGCATGGCAAACATTATACTTCTCCAAAAAGCCAGTGTTTGAATACAACCACAGTATAGCCACTAAATGAGGGGTTTCAGGATACAACAAAATGAAAAATGTATTACACTACAATTCTGAAACTTCTTGTCCAGTGCACAGAAACCTAAATCAGAACAACTTACTGAACAATCTTTCAAAAAACTTGAACTTCTTCAATAGGAAGGAAAACATTATTTCTTCATGTATAACAGTTGTTAATTCATTTATAACAATTGTGGCAATCTATGTTTGATGAAAAGGAATCCTTATTGATTGTTGGGCAGACTTTAAACCAGGTCAGTTACAGGCTATTTCATTTTTATGGCCTTTACGAATATATTACACTTAGGTTTGGTCCACAAGTTTTGGCTGGACTTAGTAGTCAGCCTTTATTTCATCAAATCATAGAACCGTAGAGTTGGAAGGGACCCCAAGAGATTCCCACGAATCTTGGACTCCCTTCTCTTTGGGTATCTCTGACTATGGGATCTCTCCAGTAGTTCCTTAAACTTTTGGAAACCGGCCTTCTTAAAGTCCAGAGTGCATGTCTTTCCCTTGCCTCTGTATCATGAAACCCAGATGACATGATTACTTCCTCCCAAGTGTCCCAGTACTTCCATGGATCAGTTCCTCCCTGTTGGGGTCCAAGATAGATGATCCCCTTGTTGCTTCTTCCTCCTTCTGGGAAATGAAAGTGTCAGCAAGGCAATGGAGGAATTTGTTGGATCTTACATTCTTAGCAGAATGTCCCCAATATCTGTTGAGTCCCAACTGATATCAGGAAAATAGAAGTCTCCCATGACTACTATATCTCTCCTTTTTGAATGTCTGGTAATCTCATCTAGGAAGGCATCATCCAAGTCTTCAGTCTGGCTTGAAGGTCTATAGTAGGCACTCACAGTAAAGTCACTGCTGTTTCCTTCTTCTCAGTTTTTATCCATTTACTTTCTATCTGACTTCCTTGCTCCAGGTCATGGATCTCTTTACAAGTGTACACATCCTTTCTCCTCCTCCTTTTCTGTTTGGTCTATTCCTCTTGAACAGCTTATACACCTTATATGTGACTTGGGGAAAGGATGTTACCATATGATTGCAGGTTAATATAGATGGTCACATATTATTTATATAGCACCATCTACATACTAGGCAAGAAATTCAACACTGTGCTAAAGTGATTGTCCCATCAGAGCTAGCATTTTTGCTTGCCAAATGAGCAATCCTTCCTCTCTTCTCCCTCTGTGCACTTTTCTCACCCGACTCTGAGCCAATCTTGGAGTGAGCATGCGGGATGGCACAAAGAGGTGGGAAAACGCCACTGTGCAAGTGAAGTCCTTGTGCAGGCTTCAGCTGATGAGAATCAGCTGAATATCACCCATCATACTATACATAATACTAGACTGTCCTGCACAATTTCAGAATCTTCCAACACATAGGAGAACACACACATGAACACTGGGCAAGGGACTAAATGAATTTTAGTTCAGCCCTTTTTCAAGACAGAAACTTCCATACCAACTCGTCAAAAGTCAAATCATACAATCTAGATGAACTACAATTAAAGATCAAGTGGACTTCAGATAGCAAAAAGAAAGCCTACAAGTTACATTGGGGGGAAAGGGAGCTGAAATTAGAGCGATTGTCTCATTAATGGACCAAATCCACAGAATCACACAGCTAGCAGTTGAGCACACCCAAAGGAGTTTTGGATTTTGGTTTCTAAAACTTTATGTCTCCCCCACTGCCATCCCTGACACATGTGAAACTTCTTTTGAAACTGAAGGGCCTTTCAAAAGTGGTTAGTGATATGGAATGGGGTTCTGCTGTTCAAAGGGATAAGTCACAAATTCCACTGAGGGTGTGCCCAAAGTAGCTCTCTGGATCTGGGCCAATAGGTTTCAGGGGTTTTTTAAAAAGAAAATTATACTACTGTATAACATGTGCTCCATCTTTCATAACAGCTGCCTTTGGCTGCCAGACAATACATTAAGCTGGCATGGACATAGTTTAAAATTAAAACCATGAAAGAAATTTCCATCATTACAACATGACGTCTAACAATATTCAGCAGTGTGAAATATTTCTTTGAATAAAAGGGTAATCAAGATAATTACTCCAAGAAAAGAAAACAATACTTTACTTTCAACATCTGTACATTCCTGTACTATCACTGTACCTTACTTTAAAGATTCCAAAATTAAAATGGATCAAGACCTTTTATTCCAATTTATCTACCCTGTTTCCCCTATTTTAAGACACCGTCTTATATTTTTTTCCCCCTCAAGAAAACGCACTATGGCTTATTTTGAGGGGATGTCTTATTTTTATTACGTAAGCCCAGCCCCGCGTTTTCCTTGGCGCCCTCCAGAACAGCGCCTATCACTATGGCTTATTTTCAGGGTACGGCTTATATTTCGCAAATGCAAAAATATCCTGCTATGGCTTATTTTATGACTACGTCTTAAAATAGGGGAAACAGGGTAGAATCTATATTATTTTCTTGTCTGCTGCAAGGTAAATGTAAAGGGTTTCAGTCAATTGTGTTGCTCCACAAATGGAAAAGGAAGGCAAACATCTTACTGCAATTTCCCTCTTTTCCCTACAGCTACCTAATCCAAAGGGTCTTTCAGCTTCCAGAAAATATTTAGGGGAGAGTGCTTCTGCAGGGGGTGTGGGGAGAAGAAGGAGGGAATCTGCCAAAAATTGTCTCTGTTGTCTTCCCCTGATGGCATCCTTTCACCAGTGGAGTGACATTGTTGGACACAAACATAACAGATGATTTAACCAGAATATACAGGTGGTCATCAGTGCTTCAGAACTTCATCTAGTTTACAAAGAAATGGAAGGCCTAGGAGAAAAATGAAGCTGTCCCAGAAAATGTACTGTCTTCATAGTTTTTGCTACACCACCAATGATTACAATAGGTATGTCAATATCCTGGGGAGTGGTCTTCACATCTGTATGTCCCATTTCATTATAGTGCTGGATGAGCTAAAAATTACTTCATTTGGATTAAGAATTATTTAATCCAATAATTAATCAAACAAAATAGCAACTTACTGTCAGAACTGAGAGCAGATCTTCAACACTAGATTCGGGTTTCAAACGATCCTTGAACATCCTGACGGTTGGGTGCTTCAGATAATAATATGACGCAATGCGGCCATGAGTCAGAGGTTCAATGGTGTGGTCGTCCTGTTACACATGGAGAAATATATATATATATATATTAGATAAATATGATTCAATGTGCTTAATGCTTTCCTGGAGGCAAGCACATTTTATGCAGTATTATAATGGAGGTGTTATGTTTTAAAAACTTCACAATAGCAAGATCTGAGTCACAAATACATTTAACAGCATGTTATTGGTTCAAATGCCAAAGGAACTGCAAAACCCCAGTAGCTGCAACAGGAGGTCGCACAGCAGCCTAGATGTATTTCATAATTCAACAAACATCAGGATGAAAGATAATCCCTAATAAATATTACGACTGCCCAGTTCTTCTTTTCAGACTTTTTATGAAGTATAAATTAGCCTTACCTCTCCTAATTTAATGCAGTAAGAGTATTCCAGATCAACAAGTGATTTCTCCACAAGGTTTGAAAGGAACTTGTTCATGTTGTCATGGCTGACGGCATCTAAGTTATAGTAACTGCGTAAGTGAAAATGTAATAGAGTTAGATGCTTTGAAAATATTGCTGACACAAACAAGGTTCTTGTAACACGAGCAAAGAACACGACTAAAGTAAGAATGGTCATGTATTATAGGTGGCAATCAATGACCATATCCAATGTTACATCTGCCTGATTGTGATTTTAAAATGATTGCAGGGATGTGGCCAGTTAAGATGACAACAAGAAGAGTCATTTCCAGCCCCACCGAATCCTGGAATCCCATAAAATTTTTAAAAATGAAGGTTTCATTGTCAGGTTTGACCTACCAAACATTATAAATATGTATGGTTATTTTCTGGCTGCTGTAAGATACACAATTCTACTCATATTCTCCCCAGTAGTGCTTTGAAGATTACATAACACACTGAATTATTTTGTACATGTACCAACAAAACTGTGTTATAATTTTGTACTACTCCTAATTATTCTGATTTCGTTCCTTGTTGTTCTTGATGTATATACTGTTATACAAATCAGGAATGCAGTCATTGAGATAAACATGTAACAAAAACAGATCTAAAACCAATATTTTATTCTGGACTGCTGCATAAAATAGGCTAGTTTCCTAGCAATAGGAGCAAAATTCATGTGCTTTTTTATTATTCTTGAGCAGATCACATAAGAAGCTAGATTACGCTATTACATTATTAGCTAGCTGAATAAACGTGTATATTTACTAGAGAGTTTGCTATGTAGGATGGAAAATGTGAACAAATGCATAAATAAGTCACTTTAACAAATCACTTCTATAGCAATGTGTGGTTTGCAAATGAAGAAATAGAAGTGGATTATGAAAATCTCTTATAAATACATGGAAGAACCACTTGATTTTTCATGGACTAGCTTAAAGTTTTAATTTTAAAAATCAAGTAAAAAAAGCAGTAGTGTGCCCCAGCACTGTTGTAGTCTTATTTCATGTTTCAGTTTCTGCTCTTAATTCTTGTGCAATACTGTTCTCTTTTTCATGCATATGAACACAAAATCTAAGTGTTCTGTGAACTGTCAATTCATTAATTTTCTTAAATAAGATGCAATTTGGATCATTATTCTTGCTTGTCCATATAACTCCCAACAAAACTGATGTAATACATGTGCCAAAAATGGTGGCTTGCTGAGAGTCCAAAGGGGCTAATCAATCAGTATGATGCTGGGAACATGAAATTACAGAACTTTGGATAAAACAGAACAACTACTTTAGACGAAGTCCTGCAATTTCATGATCCCAGAATGGCAGCTGAGAGGTCCAATGGTGCTAAGTTAGTACACATTGTAAACATAAACAAAATCCTCCCAGTAATAAAGGAGGAACAAATGAGACAATGGAATCATAGAATCATAGAATCATAGAATCATAGAGTTGGAAGAGACCACAAGGGCCATCCAGTCCAACCCCCTGCCAAGCAGGAAACACCATCAAAGCATTCCTGACAGGTGGCTGTCAAGCCTCTGCTTAAAGACATCCAAAGAAGGAGACTCCACCACACTCCTTGGCAGCAAATTCCACTGTCGAACAGCTCTTACTGTCAAGAAATTCTTCCTAATGTTTAGGTGGAATCTTCTTTCTTGTAGTTTGAATCCATTGCTCCGTGTCCGCTTCTCTGGAGCAGCAGAAAACAACCTTTCTCCCTCCTCTATATGACATCCTTTTATATATTTGAACATGGCTATCATATCACCCCTTAACCTTCTCTTCTCCAGGCTAAACATACCCAGCTCCCTAAGCCGTTCCTCATAAGGCATCGTTTCCAGGCCTTTGACCATTTTGGTTGCCCTCCTCTGGACACGTTCCAGCTTGTCAATATCCTTCTTGAACTGTGGTGCCCAGAACTGGACACAGTATTCCAGGTGAGGTCTGACCAGAGCGGAATACAGTGGTACTATTACTTCCCTTGATCTAGATGCTATACTCCTATTGATGCAGCCCAGAATTGCATTGGCTTTTTTAGCTGCTGCATCACACTGTTGACTCATGTCAAGTTTGTGGTCTACCAAGACTCCTAGATCCTTTTCACTTGTACTGCTCTCAAGCCAGGTATCACCCATCCTGTATTTGTGCCTTTCATTTTTTTTGCCCAAGTGTAGTACTTTACATTTCTCCCTGTTAAAATTCATCCTGTTTGCCTTGGCCCAGTTCTCTAATCTGTTAAGGTCATTTTGAAGTGTGTTCCTGTCCTCTGGGGTATTAGCCACCCCTCCCAATTTGGTGTCATCTGCAAACTTGATCAGGATGCCCTCAAGCCCATCATCCAAGTCATTGATAAAGATGTTGAATAAGACTGGGCCCAAGACAGAACCCTGTGGCACCCCACTAGTCACTTCTCTCCAGGATGAAGAGGAGCCATTGATGAGCACCCTTTGGGTTCGGTCAGTCAGCCAGTTACAAATCCAATGAATGGTAGCATTGTCTAGCCCGCATTTTACCAGCTTCTTTACAAGAATATCATGGGGCACCTTGTCAAAGGCCTTGCTGAAATCAAGATAGGCTACATCCACAGTGTTCCCTTCGTCTACCAGGCTTGTAATTCTGTCAAAAAATGAGATCAGATTAGTCTGACATGACTTATTTTTCAGAAACCCATGCTGACTTTTAGTGATCACAGCGTTCCTTTCTAGGTGCTCACAGACCGTTTGCTTAATGATCTGCTCTAGAATCTTTCCTGGTATTGATGTCAGGCTGACTGGGCGGTAATTGTTTGGGTCCTCTCTTTTCCCCTTTTTGAAAATAGGGACAACATTTGCCCTCCTCCAGTCTGCTGGGACTTCACCTGTTTTCCAAGAATTCTCAAAGATTACTGCCAGTGGTTCTGAAATCACCTCTGCCAGTTCTTTTAATACTCTGGGATGTAGTTCATCTGGCCCTGGAGACTTGAATACATCTAAACTAGCCAAGTGTGCTTGTACTACCTCCTTACTTATTCTGGGCTGTGTTTCCCCTGCTGAATCATCTGCTCCATATTCTTCAGGTCGGGCATTGTTTTCTTTTTTGGAGAAGACTGAGGCAAAGAAGGTATTGAGGAGTTCTGCCCTTTCTGCGTCCCCTGTTCGCATTTCACCTTCTTCTCCTCTAAGTGACCCCACTGTTTCCTTGTTCTTCCTTTTGCTACGGACATACCCATAAAAACTCTTTTTATTGCTTTTAACCTCTCTAGCAAGCCTGAGTTCATTCTGTGCTTTAGCTTTTCTGACTTTGTCTCTACATGTGCTGGCTATTTGTTTGAATTCCTCTCTGGTGGTTTCCCCCTTTTTCCATTTCTTGTACATATCCCTTTTAAATCTTAACTCAGTTAAAAGTTCATTAGATAGCCACCCTGGCTTCTTTAGGCACCTTCCATGTTTTCGTCTCATTGGTACTGCTTGAAGTTGTGCTTTTAATATCTCCCTTTTAACAAACTCCCATCCATCATGAACTCCCTTCCCTTTTAGTAATACTGACCATGGGATCACACCCAGCATTTCCCTAAGTTTTCTGAAGTCGGCTTTCTTAAAGTCTAGAATTTGAGTCTTAGTATGCTTGGTTGCTCCTTTCTGATGTATAATAAACTCCAGAAGAGCATGATCACTCCCACCTAATGATCCTACCACTTCTACCCCACTAACCAGGTCATCACTATTGGTTAGGACCAGATCTAAAATGGCTGATCCTCTTGTTGCTTCTCCCACTTTCTGGACAATGAAATTGTCTGCAAGGCCCGTGAGGAATCTGTTCGACCTTATGCTCTTGGCTGAGTTTGACATCCAACAAATATCAGGATAGTTGAAATCCCCCATTACTACTATCTCATTTCCTTTTGAATGCTTGGTCATCTGTTCCAGGAAGGCATCATCTATGTCCTCAGTTTGGCTTGGGGATCTATAGTAAACTCCCACCATGAGATCACTGTTATTTTTCTCTCCCTTAATTTTGACCCAGATACTCTCAATTTGGCTTTGAAGTTTTAAATCATGGATCTCTTCACAGGTATACACATCCCTGACATATAACGCCACTCCTCCTCCTTTCCTGTTTGGTCTATGGGTGAGAAAAGAGGAAGCTTATTGCTCAGATTAATCACTAGAAGGCCTTTATTTATTTAATGAAATGCACTGTTTGACACTCATGCATACACACAAAACCTAGAAGTGGAGCACTAAATTGTGATAGATTATGAAATAAGTTTTTGAGTAGAAAAAGCAAGGCTGTTACTTAATGTGCGTTAAGAGATGGGTGTTGTCTTAACTGCATTTCACGTGAACGGCTACTTATCATGGCCACATTAAATATACAAAGACAAAACCAGTGTAGAAGAAAATTATGACCACCTATCACAAGCTTGTAATTAAAAATGTTATACAAAATTTAATGAAACCACATGTTCAGTAGCCTACATTCTGATTTAATGAAAGCATGATCTAGCGGAAAACTAAGAGACTATAAGACCTTAATATTCAATGGGATTGGTATGCTTAAATCTCTCTCCGTTGAACCTAAATATACTTTACAATACTTACTCAGATTTAAGTTCGCAGAGTTCACTAGGACTCACTCTCAAGTAATTGGGTATAAAACTGTAGCCTAAAAGTAGCTGACTCGCACAAGCCAGGATCAAAAGAACTACATCAGATGCACCCAAATGATTAAACATACCTAATAGGTTTTTAATTTCCTCCCCTTGCAACAGAAGGCCCCAGGTCATATCACAAACTGCTTTTTAAACTCTCCACATTTCAAAATAGGCTTGTGATGGGGCAGGAAGAGCTGAACTTTAGGGAATACAAATCTAAAGCTCAAGTGGGTGCACAATACTAGTTTTGCTGCTATTTGAATCCAGATTTCTATTTCCACCCAGAATGTATTTTTCAAGGATCCATTGTTTTAATATATCTTTGTGCTTTAAAGGTAACTGTTAGTAACTACTGCTGCAAAATGATTTGTCGTTATCCTACCGGTACCAATATAAGGAAAAACTGAAAATCTTTCTTTTGTTTAAGGAGTGAATTTTGCAAAGTCTTTAATTTTGTTTTCATAGAGTTTGGTTGTTTTTCTAGTCCCAACACTAGACACCTTTCACAACTACCGTATGTCACTAAACAATGGTTAATTTAGCAAGAATGCAGTTGGTGAAATAAAGGCATTGTATAATACAAACCATTTTTTAAAAAGCACTTCAATCCGTGAAAAAAAATCCATGAAAAATACAAAAACTATGACACTTTTTTAAATAAAAAAAAACCACAGCTCTTAATTTACCCTCCTTTCTTTAAAAGAAAAACTCAACTAAAGGAAATCCAAAATAGTCATACTTCTAGGAATCTTAGGTTCCAATCCTTAACACAAGAGAGAGTAAGCCCCACAGAACGCAGTCAGCCTAAGTGTTGAGTAAACAGGCGCAAGACTGAGCTGTATAGGTAGGATTTCAAAGTCATTTTCATGAGATCTCAAGTGAAATGCTTGCATTTTGTTAGACAGAATAGGAATCCAACCAGAGAGATTATGTACTTCTCAGTTAAGATTTTATTAATCCAATACTTTAAAAAGCATACCACAGAAAATCAGAGGTGTTTGAATGCTCATACTTTCAAAATACACTATATATCAGCCCCCCGTTTCTGAGTGACTGTATTATCTAACTATTTAATTACAGATAAAGAATAAAAACAGTGCAGTTTCATGGTCACTGCATTGAATCATCCAGTCATTATTTCCCCTCTGCTGCAAACAGACAACACACCTTTTTGTCAGCGCACCATTTCATTTATTTCACAGTGAAACCCAGTTTCACAATAATTGACTTGTCAGCAGCTCTAATTTATGAGGCTGGGCTCTGTAAGCCTTCTCCTATATTCTGCTCAACCTGCACATAAGCAAGGTTGAATATTTACAATGCTGTTAACAGGTGCTGAGTTGTTTAATGATTCTAATAGCCAGAAGCGTACTGAGAAAGCCAGCGGGATCACAATTACAGGCTGTTTGAACACAACAATTACTCGTCCCCTGAGAGGTGTGAAAGTCAAAGGCAGTTTTATACTAACAGCATCTAGCACATGGGGTAGACAGGCTAACTTCCATTAGTAGCCCATTGGGAAAAAAGCAATAACAAACCCCTAGGTACCGTAAAAATTTACAAAGTACATAACATTTAAACAATCAAAACAATGAAGGAAGAAACTTTTCCAATTTCCTTTTAAACAATATATAAACAAACAAACAAACAAACAAACAAACTAAAACTCCTACTGCTAAACCTGAGAATATATCTAGAATGAACTCAACGAGAAACATGAACTTGTTTTTCTAATCTAAGCCAGTGTGGCATTTCACCAGCTGAGAAAAAGGGAGACGTGCAAGGACATAAAATGCAGATGAAGTTACACTGACCATTTTCGGTTTAATGTGGATTGTGGTGGCAATTGCTTCCTGTTTGAGTTTTATGTAAACCTGATCCAAGATCTGCCTGGGAAATTTTTCATCAGCCTTGAAATGGTAGTGCTATAACTGTCAGGCCTGTGAAGTCATTTGTTACAAACACCATGTTTTTTATGTTCAGATTATACGGTAGTAGTAATGACACAGATAATGAAAGCGAGTCCCCGGGACAACTGAAAAACACTTTAAGAAAAACTCTTGCTTGTAATCCAAGTATTTCTTGGGAGAAACCACAAGAGCTCAGCTCACAATAATTTGTTGAGATTTGCCATTTTGAAAAAGGAAGTTTAATTTAAAGCACAGGGTGGACAAATAGTTATCTTCTCAAAATGTGTTCTAGACATGCTGCAACTGAGATGATCTTTCTTAACGTGAAATTTACTAAACCCAGACCACGGATATGAGGCTTAGATGAAATCTATTATTCTAAGCCTATCCCTGATGGATGGAGCACTGGAGAGATGATCCAATCAACATATTTTCTGGATCTAATCCACGAGTTGTAACGCGGTTCAATGGGAAGGAAACCAAGACACTCCCTTGAGAGCAAGCTCATTTGCAAGAGAAAGAAGGTTTATGTCATTGAGTAATGCATTGAATGACCATCACGATCATTTTGGAATGGCAATAAAAGTGAACCAAATTCATTATTAAAATGGCCATCAACACTTAAAAATACTGTATCTCTGGCACTGACAATCTGAAATATTAATAGAGCCATCTTGTTTTATCATCTCAGAATATTTTTTCTTCACCAACTGTGATATTTCCCCTACTTTTAAAAATAATTTTTCCTACTTTAATTGTGAAGAACTTAGATGGGGAATCAGTTACTAAAAATTAATATTTTGCAACCACTTGTGAGTTTAATGTAATTTCTAAGGTGCACATATTGCAGATCATTATGAATATCCTTCAGTCATATCAGGGTCCCTTCCAATTCTACAATTCTATGTAATTCACTATGAGGTGAGGTGCATTATTTGTCTCATCAGGTAGAAGATAGAATGACTGGAAACATCCCAAGAAATGAAAAACTAGTTCAAAGTATGACTGAAGGAAAACCAGAAGGACGAAGGACCGGAAATAGCTATATATGAAAGAAAAAGATGGGAGACAAATGTCAGCCTGGAAAGGCTCATGTAAAGCAGACATAGTTGATAGCTGGAGGGAGCCCAAAATAGGGAATGACCACTAGATTTAAATAACTAAACAGAATAACTACACAGCTGGTAGTAAATGGGTGAGATGTCGTAGACTCATTAGATTCAGTGTAAGATTGCTATATACTTCTAGAGGTTACGGACTGCAACTTCAGACTACATTTACAATTAGCCATTGCAACCTGACAGCAATGCTTCAAGGTGAGCATTTGATTTCATTTCAAGCATAGACCTGGACCTCTAGAGGACAGTAGGACCTAACAGTACTTAACAGAGCCTTCATATTCATCTTTACCCAGAGGTAGGTCTCACAATAGTCCCACTGAAAATAATGGAAATAACTGGACCCATTAACTCCAGTGGGTCTATTCAGAGTATAATTAAGTTAGATACAACCCATGATACTCAATAGGGAAATTGCAGCCTTAGAATTATACAGTGGTACCTCGACTAGCGAATAACTCGCCCAACGTATTTTTCGCCTAACGAATGATCGTGGCGGCCGCGGGTTAACGAATTTCTTCGCCTAGCGAATAGGAAGCCGAGGTTGTTGTTATTTTAGGTTTTGGGTTTTTTTTGGTACAGGTCACATGGAAGGGGAGAAAAGGCGGGACTTCGCTCCAGCAGCCATTTTGGTTGGAGCGGAGCCTCCTTCTCCTCCTTCCACAACATGGCGGCGTTGTTTCCCCCCCCCCCCGGGGCTTTTTTCTTCGGGCCATTTTGGCCCAGCGCGGGTTTTTGCCGCGTCGGAGAAGCCCGGCGCGGCATTTTTGTGCGTCGGGGAAGCCCGGCGCACCTTTTTTTCCATGCCGGGGGATCCCGGCAAGGTTTTTCATTTTCGGGCCGAAACGGCCCAGCGCGGGTTTTTGCCGTGTCGGGGAAGCCCGGCGCGGCATTTCTCCATGCCGGGGACGCCCGGCACGGGTTTTTTTTTATTGCCGGGGTGCCCGGAGAAACTTTTTTTTTTTCCGGGCTGCAGCAGCCCACCGCGGCCTTTTCCCGCGTCGGGGACGCCCGGCGCGGCATTTCTCCATGCCGGGGACGCCCGGCACGGGGTTTTTTCGATTGCCGGGGGTGCCCGGAGAAACTTTTTTTTTTTTTCGGGCTGCAGCAGCCCACTGCGGCCTTTTCCTGCGTCGGGGACGCCCGGCGCGGCATTTCTCCATGCCGGGGACGCCCGGCACGGGGTTTTTTCGATTGCCGGGGGTGCCCGGAGAAATTTTTTTGGGGGGGCCGCAGCGGCCCAGCGCGGCTTTTTTTCGCGCCGTGGCGGCTGCGAGCAGCCTTCAGAGGCGCCTGCAAGAGAAGGAGAGCTGCGGGAGCCTGGCCATCCTCATCAAAAAGGTAAGTGACCCCCGATTTCTCCTCCCATAGGAGCGCATTAATCCGTTTTTAATGCATTCCTATGGGAAATCGCGTTTCGACTAACGTATTTTTCGCGTAACGAATGCCCATTCGGAACGCATTAAATTCGTTAGTCGAGGTTCCACTGTATATAAATGGCGAGCCTTTCACTTAATTATAAGATAACTTGTACACCAAATCAAATGCCCATTTGATTTATAAATTCACACCTTCTCCTATTACTTTACTGGCATTTGAGATAATTTCATGGCCCTTAATATACTATTTTTTACTTCTTATCTTTTTTATATTCTGGTAAATTTCCAGTGGTTTGTTATTTTAGTATTGTATTTTATTGTGTGTGGCTGTTGTAGTAGTAGTTGCTGTTGCTATTGAAAGTTGCCTGGGGGCCATTCAAAGAGAGGCAGAATGGAAACTCCATAAAATAAACATTTTTTTTTATCTTCAGCCATATAAAGGTTGAATATAAAGATGGAAGAAGATGTACCTAATAATATTTTTGTTAATAGAACATGTAATATATTACATTACAGTCTGCTTTTCTTAAGAACAGAAAACATTTTGAAATGCTACGGTCTGAATAAAATTGGGGGGAAACCTACCCCTCTTCATAACATTATCAACAGCTACAACACACTGTGAGACATTTGGTTCCTTCATCAACACTGCCCAACTAATTTGTGGTCTATTTATAATCTCTATTCAAGCAAGGAGTCATTCAACATTCCTTTGAACAAGGCCAGCTGCCAACTAGCAACACTAGCATCAGGGTTTTGTTTTTTTGGCAATAGCATTAAAAAAAGCATTTTCGCAGACAGAACAGATGAACTAACAAATAAGACCACAGAGTTTTGAATCCTTTTTTTTTAATAGTCTATTGCATCGTGTCAAAATTACTTCAGTATCTGTCAGCAGTTAATTTTCCTGTTATATGTGTTTAAGAAGCACGCAGGTGGAACTGAAAGATAGCAGCTCATTTTTAAGATATCCTAAGCATTATCTAGGGGGCGCGGGTGATGCTGTGCTCTAAACCACTGAGCTTTGGGCTTGCCGATCGGAAGGTCGGTGGTTTGAATCCCTACGATGGGGTGAGCTCCCGTTGCTCGGCCCCAGCTCCTGCCAACCTAGCAGTTCGAAAGCACGTCAAAGTGCAAGTAGATAAATAGGTACCGCTCCGGAGGGAAGGTAAACGGCATTTCCGTGCGCTGCTCTGGTTCGCCAAAAGCGGCTAAGTCATGCTGGCCACATGACCCAGAAGCTGTACGTCGTCGTCCCCCCCCTCTAGTAAAGCGAGATGAGCGCCGCAACCCCAGAGTCGTCCGCGACTGGACCTAACGGTCAGGGGTCCCTTTACCTTTAAGCATTATCTACAGGAGCCCAAATCTGGAAAAGTTATTTGTGTCTGTTTTGTTGAAATCAAGTGGATTTAAGTGAGTAAAGTATTGGCTAAGCTAATTTAAACTGCACAGATTTAAACAGGTGTGACTAAATTTCTCTGTATCATTAAATTAAAAAATTTGATAAACGTTTTCAGATACATATTTTCACTGATTCCCTGTGAAGAACACACTTCACAACAACATATCAAAATAAAACATGTTAACATTTAAATCCATACCAGATATATTAGTACATAGGGCGATGGGGATTGCTCTGATTGTCCAAAAATGGAGCTTAGTGCAATCCTAAATCTGTCTACTACTCATGAGTAAATTCCCAGGAGAATTTGTTTAGGATTGTTCCTAGCTATGGAAAATACTCCCAAGGGAAATAAGGCAATCCTGTCTTTACTTGCGTTCAAGAAACATGTAAAGACTTGTATTTATTGATTCAAGTTTTTGGCTGATAGTTTTATGTTTTTACACTACAGGTTTTAATGGCAGTCTGCAATATGTTAGTGTGTTGTTTTCATGCAATTTATTATTGTGAGCCCTCGGCCATCTTTTGGGGAGCGACAGTGGGTTATAAATTTCGACTAAATAAATGTAATAAGTTACCCTTTAAAAAAATATAATCACTACAATCTTTTGTAAAACACTTTAAGCTTTCTACACCCTCTCCATCAAGCGGTGTATATAAATTTTAGGAAATAAATATAATTAAAATATTCACAGATAAGGAGTGGCTTCAAAAACATTTGTTCCACAGATGGACAGTATTCTGGTAGTGCTCTTTTAGCCAGCTGTATTTCAAGACTGTGGTTAACATAACTTTCTGGTATTCTGGTGGAGTCTTTAACTCTCTAGGCCAATCATCAAACTATTTTGGCTAGAAGAGTTGCACGTTTTAATAGAACTGGAATATTAAAATCCAAGTTGTGTGGGTTTTTTTATATAAAGAAAATGGAATAATTCAGTCCTTAAGAAGTGTAATTAATTTTATGATAATTATTTAAGAATAATGCAAGATGGTCAGGATCAAATGAGCCACAGAAGTAATTCCAAAAGCTCAAGGGAGCTTGTTTTTCTCTAACAGCAGCTTGGCCATACAGCCTTTGAAACTGAGGGAAGTTTCTGAAGCAGTTTGTGGCATGGCATGGAAAGGTCATTTGTTCAAAGACAAATTTCTACTGGACGAGGGAAAGCAGCTTGTATGAACCACAGTAGTTCTTTGGATCCTGGCTGAGAGCTATAATTTGAGCAGCTTAACTGACAAACCAAGCTAACAAGAGCACTTGGATTTGAACCAATGTGTGTGGGCTTGGTTGCCAATTAGCATGATTAGAAGGGGGGGGGGGAAGCTCTGTCCTAAGTAGGGAGGGAGGAATCAACCAGCTATTTATATATTCTCACTTGGCAACATGCAAAACTGGGCACTTATATACCATTATTTATAAATAACAAAATAAAAAGCACTTTATATATCATGCATATAGGAATTACTCAACCCCCTACAACCAACAAAATTACCACCATCGTTGTTATTATATTTCTTACCTGCCCTTCACCAAGATGCCCCAAGGGCAGATTACAAAAAATTAAAAATACAGTTTTAAAAATAATTTTAAAAGCATACCATTTGAATAAAATCCACAGCAATGGTGATCAAGATACAACAACACCTGTACTGAAATATATTCAACATGACTAAACCCTAAGCTTCATTTTGAAGATAAAATAATTTGTTTCCACCAGGACCTTGACTCCACTGTTATAGCAGATGAATCCTGAGAGGTGTTCAGAGGGGTTTCCTATAGATGGAAAGGGCCCTGAGGTATGCAGGCAAATCCTGCTTTCCCAACCAGTGAGGATCAAGGGCTATGCATTTATGCCAACATGTATATGTAGACAACAGAGAAACTTGGAACGTTGAACACTCAGTCAGGAGTTAGTCTGCAACTAAGTGACTTGCAACACACTTGTGGAACAACATGGAGTTTGGGTAAGACCAGGCCTCTGAGAATGTACAATTTCCATACTTTCTTTGAATCAGACCCACTCTCCTGCCCCAATATTCTTCAAAATGAAAAGGAGTGAATCAGATACACCTCCAAATGCATTTCTGAGTTTAGAATCAGTAGACTGCCTGCAATGGAATGTGGACTCAGAGGTTACCCGTCACCTACACTACATCAAATGTGTGTCAGAGTGTTCATTCCACTGAAAAAAAGCAGTATGGATGGACAGCTTTTACACCCAGATGTAAATTTTGATTTAGGCCTACTGTCTCTGATTCTGAAAGTGATACATAAAGCAAAGTCTGCTTCTATGAGAGGATCTCAATAGCTGGACTGGGCAAGAAAGTATGTGGAAGGGATGAAGATAAGTGAGGGTGAAAGGATTGTCCTGTCCCTCTTTCTCTTTTTTCAAAGCTGGGATGTAACCAAACAAAAACAGAAAAAGGAAAATACACAAACTGTACACAAGTACAAACTGTACTTTTTTTTTAAGAACCCCCACTTTTTGTTGGTCTAGTTATGATTTCTGTAGTAAACAATGGTCAAAAGTGATTTACAATATTATTACCAATCTATAGGGTGTCTACAAAGTTTTCATTTTACAAAGGAAGGACTTAGATAAAAATATAGTGATATGGCCAGCATGTCCATAAGCGAGAAGGGATATGAACCAAGGTATTCAAGGTTCCCTACTATGCACACTAAACCTCATTGGTGCTCAATTTTTTAACAGCTCACCTTGGATTCATGATAAGGCGACGGAAAAAGTAGGTCCAGGTAATATAATCCATTGCATCTTGCTTTGAAGTTATAGTTCCCGCTGCAATTTCAGCATTTAAGTGATCAGACAGAACTTCCAGTAAACTAAAACAAATAAACAAAAATTAAAATTGCACCATTTCACTTAGATTAATTGTGGAATAGTATTATGTACTCAAAACACTAAATTGGAGTGGATAGATAACCAATCTTATCTGGCTACAGATGTTAAAATCTGTAAAAACTGGCTGCAGTACCTGGACTGATTCCAGTGAGCACTTTTTTTCTTTTAAATTAAATTACTTATAGACTGCCTTTTAGGGCAACAGGACCACAGTATCTTTTAAGGAGAAAGCAACTTGAAATGGATACGACTTTAGAGCCTGTCTAAAATGGGGAAATGGCATTTGAGGATACTGCTATTCTATCACCCGCTACCAGCCATTATGCTCATAGATGAGATGAGATCTCTCTGCCTAGGGGCTATCAAAAATTACTGGGCTAATGGGCTGAGGACCTCCCAACAGACACCGAGACACCAGAAACTTTAAAATGATAATGTCTGTTTGTGAACAATGTTGCTTTTGTTGCCACTGTTTCATCTATTGTCTTATCCACTTGCCTTTTTAGCTACCCCACCTCCACAGCCCAAGAACTTTCTGTGTTGGAATTTGTGTGTTCAGGTAAAGGTAAAGGTAAAGGGACCCCTGACCATTAGGTCCAGTCGTGACTGACTCTGGGGTTGCGGCGCTCATCTCGCTTTATTGGCCGAGGAAGCTGGCGGACAGCTTCCAGGTCATGTGGCCAGCATGACTAAGCCGCTTCTGGCGAACTAGAGCAGCGCACGGAAACACCGTTTACCTTCCCGCTGCAGTGGTACCTATTTATCTACTTGCACTTGACGTGCTTTCGAACTGCTAGGTTGGCAGGAGCTGGGACCGAGCAATGGGAGCTCACCCCGTCGTGGGGATTCGAACCGCCGACCTTCTGATCAGCAAGCCCTAGGCTCTGTGGTTTAACCCACAGCGCCACCCGCGTCCCTTCGTGTGTTCAGGTAGCAGAAGTAAAAAAAGGAAGATTTCATACATACATATCCTTTATTCGACCGATAGTCAGAAAGAAAAGAAGATTTCACTACAGATACAATGTTGTCATCCACCTAAGATACATGTAATCAAGACTTAGTGCCAAAAATCCTAACTAAGTCTACTCAGCAAAGGGATTTTCAGCAAAGTCCAACTGCATTCAATGAAGCTTACTCCCAATTAAGTGGGGCAAGGATTGCAGCCTGACAAAGGAATTATCTGGGCAATAGGGTGTAACTTGGAAATATAAACTGAGTACCTAGGAGAAACCTCCACATGAAATGGAATTTGGACTATCTGAAGATGATAACTTTTCAGTTTGTAGGTCTGTGAAATACAGTGCATTTGTGAATCATGTTTCCCCATATTAACTGTGGTATTTATTTATTTTTTTACCTTGATTCTACCGGGAAAGGTTCATAAAGAAATTTTTTGTAGAAGTCTTTCTTGATGTCATGAACCAGAATCACTGCTTTTCCTTGATCATCAAACTGAGGCCTCCCAGCACGTCCCATCATCTGAAGAACATCTGCAAATGTAAATTGATGACAACATTAAGCATAAAGTGCAGAGTACTGTTTTTTTTAATATTAAGGCAAATGTCCAGATAAAGCACCACCCTTATAAACTGCACAAATATTGGTTAAAAGATATATGAATATTTAAACTGGAAAAAGGACCAGAAAATTTACACTGAAACTATTTTTTTCCTAATGTTTATTTGCAAAATCTGGCTGCACACACTATCTGAAAGTTGAACTTTGATTTTGCAAAGTCTCAATAAAATGAGGTTTGGGAATCTTGTTTCAAGGCTCCCAAATGCCCCATCCAAATGCTTCAGCAAGACGCCTCACCCCAAATAGCCTTTGTTCCACATGGTTGCTACAAAACTGACAAGTCTAGCATACAAATATATGAAATTCCCTTGTATTTAAGACCCAGCTCTGCTATCTGAGATTCTTCTTAAATGGAGATAGCACACCTGTGTGCAAAGCATGGACTCTAACCCTGAGCTATATCAGTTCACATAGTTTCCTATATTCTTTTCAGTGGTATCCTAGGGTAAAGGTACTGGCCTTCTCCTAATATACCTGTACTTCTCTTTTCCCATTTGAGTGGTTTTATGTTGTTGGTTTTTTTATGAAGTAATGCTGAAATCAAAACAATGACAAGTATTCCCCATCTAACCTGCAATGTTGCAGGTAAGAAACTAAAACTAAATGCCTGGCTACTTTCATATGTTTTGAGATTAAACGATTAAATAAGGCAAGTTAATTAAGATCAGATTATTATTCATTATTATTCATCCATATAATATATCTAATAAGCTATATATCATTTGCTTTATGGTATGTTTGTTCAATAGTGAATTTAAAAAAATATGTTTTACCATACCCTCCCGATTTGTTCTCTCTCCTCAGATATTGTTCTTTGCTATCAAATTCCACTCAATTATTCCAATTCAGTATTCTCAAAGCACAGCTAAAAGTTTACCATGTAGTAGTAAGGAATGTGATGTAGTATCGCTAAAGAAACTGAACAAAAGATATGACAGCTCTATTTCAACTTCCATATTTAACTACCATGTTCATGGATATCAGTAGTTAATTATAACATGTATATTTTCTAAGAAATTTGTGATTTCTGACAATACCTGTAATTGGGTAATCAACATAACGCCTTGTTTTTCCATCATAAAATTCTGTCCCTTTAACAATTACTAAATGCGCTGGAAAATTGACACCCCAGGCTAATGTACTAGTAGCAATAAGGACCTAAAAAGAAAAAGATATAAGATTAAAAATATATAAAGGACCTCTGTGTGAAGTAAACAGAAGTTTAAGAAAGGTGTAAGAATATCTCAGTATAATATTACAGAACAAGCATACTTGGATTTTGCAATTCACAAATAACTCTTCAACAGTTTTTCTGTCTCGTTCATGCAGGCCAGCATGGTGGATGCCTATTCCAAAAGCAAGGGTCAGTTTGAGATTGGACTCTCTGATTGTTCCTATGATGACACTCATCTGCAACACAAAAAAGGATTAACCTAAGAATCTTTCAGAACATTTCCCCCTAGCAATATGACATTAGTAAATACTTATCGATATACTATACAGTCTTACTAGTAAACAAAGGGAAAAGACAGTCTCTTCATTAAGGAATTCACAGGAAAAGCAAGCAAATAGAGAAGCATAAGGAAGGAGAATTCCGTTCTTTGGAAAGCACTCCTCCATGATATCTCACAACCCGCCTCAAACTTGAGCAAGCTTCAGAAACATTGTTCAATGCAGCATAAGATGTGCTGTCTGGAAATAATGTGAGTGGCATACTGAAAGTGGCATGCTCTTTGGTTCATGGCCTTTTAAAATAGCCACATGGTAAAGTAAAGGTAAAGGTAAAGGTACCCCTGACCATTAGGTCCAATTGGGGTTGTGCGCTCATCTCGCTCTATAGGCCGAGGGAGCCAGCATTTGTCCGCCGACAGCTTTGGGGTCATGTGGCCATCATGATTAAGCCGCTTCTGGCGAACCAGAGCAGTGCATGGAAACGCTGTTTACCTTCTTGTCAGAGCGGTACCTATTTATCTACTTGCACTTTGACGTGCTTTTGAACTGCTAGGTGGGCAGGACCGAACAACGGGAGCTCACCCCATCACGGGGATTTGAACCGCCGACCTTCCGATCGGCAAGCCCTAGCCACACGGTATAACAGTTAAATTTACATTTTAAGAAACCTTTAATAAATAGTTATAGAAGCACAGGGTGGTATTCAACCCATTCAAATTAATGAGCATAGCTATGGTAGGTCCATTAATTTCGGTGGATCTACTCTGAATAAAATCTAGCTTAACACACCCATACAGTTCAACTAACTGTTAGTATTAGTCTCCAATAACACTCCTTTCTAGGTGGTATTTAATGCCAGCTACATCAATATTCTATGCTGAAGACGCAAAACTATGTTGCATGTATTTTGGTCATGCCTCCAACTAAGACACTTCCGGATTGCTGTACTAGAAGAGTATGGGATAGTGTTCAATTGTTAAAACTAAACAATATTCTTAAAGTATGAGAAGGGAGAAAAATTGATGATAAATTCATTGAGAAATGAAGGCCATTTATTAAATATTGTTACTATAAAACACAGGAAAATGCTGAACTATGTATACTGTTGGGTACCTTGGTATTGTAAGAGACCAATCCTTTAATCCAAAGAGCATAGGCATTGTAAAGATGTCTGTAAATTGTTTTTGTAAAAGGAAATGTTGTACCTTCTATTATTCTTGCTATACTATTTGCTATTTGTCACTTAATAAAAAAAATCTCAATAAAAACATACATCTTTCATGAAACTGTCTATCAAGTACAACCAATGGACTATCCAGTATTATCTCTGCACTGTCTGGCAGAAGCTCTCCAGGTTTTCAGATGCAAGTCTTTCTGAGCCTTATCTAGAGGTGCCTTGGGGCCTTTAATAAACACCAACAACTTCTGAACATAAAAACATATCTGTTTTTCTATTTTAAATTTGAGTAAATGGTAACTTGTACCATGTTAACAGGTAATACCAATATTACTGTATACTTGTAAAATTGTGGCAAGATGTTATTTAATTCACAAAACTCACAAAATTAATACAATCTATTCATATCTCACCTATTTAGACTAGTTTGTCAAGCCAAAAGAGCCAAATATAATGTAAATCCCACAACAATGATGTGACAATGATGCACAACAGGGAACCCAGTTTTCTGAAGTGATGTTTTGGTTCTGCTTGCTGCCAATTTACATGATCTGAGGAAAGCTCCTAGATCAGCCCAAGGATAGATGCTGCTACCCAAATGCTTATTGTAAATCACTGGAAAGTGAAAGTTTGATGTGTGCACCAGAGTATAGGATGGAAACATAAGGAAATCGTATATTTACAGAAGCTCAACAGGATGGGTAGAATGAACGGATACAGTGCACGGAGATAAATGCAACGGGAGAGGCCGTTCTTTAACATACATCTTAAACAAAGACACTAATTTATAGTGGATTATAAAGGGAGCCCTCAGTTTTCTGTAAAGGAGCAACAACTGTTTTTTTGTGGGGGGTGGGATATGGGGTATGAATTCCTTTGAGACTTCTAATCACTGTTCCAAGAAGTAAAATAAGCTTTGTGTCTAAGAGCCAACATATCAATGGGATAGTTTAATCAAAACCTTTGATTTTCAAACAACATTTTGAGCCAGGAGCCAGTCATTGTAAACTGCCTGCCCCACAATGGTTTGAGTCCTGTAGCTAAAACATTTGGTTCACTATTGGGGAGGAAAACATGACTTGCAATGATATTTAAAAGGATCAAGTATACATCGTGCGTATATTCATTGTATTTGTAAGTAGGGAACATTGCACAGATCAGCCACATCCTTTTTAACATTGGCTTATGTTGCAAGACCTGCGGCAGTGCAGTTATAGTGCTATTTATTCTAGCTCAACATCAGTGAAATGCTCAGACCTCCAAGAAATATAAAAACATGAAATTGTTTTCTTGTTTACTTTGGCCAATCAACTTTATACCCCCCCCCCCGGTTGTTATCAAAGTTTTAAGCACAGAACATCTCTCCCCATTACACTGCTGGACATTTATTCACAGAGGAAGTTCTTACCGTTTGCTGTACTGATGATGTTATTCATCCCCTCCCAATCCGCCCACTGCCTTTGTACTAAAGCAATGTCCTGCCGTGCTGTTAGCTATACCTGCAAAGCTGTGTAATTCAACACAGCAAAACTAAAGGACCCTTAGCAGGAGTGCTGGCATATGCAGTGTGAGCCTGTCATTCTAGCAGCGGGGAATCTTGGCCATTTTTAGCAGACCCCCCTCACTTTCACATAAATCAGTGCAATAAAAAACTCCAAACACCTATTTTACCCACAAGCACATTCCAGAGCTTTAAAAATTCTTAAGACAATTTGTTTTCTAGAAAACCGCTTTCCTGGAGCCTATTTTTGAATGCATATTCCATTCACCTTATAAAATACGACAAAACATGGGGAATTCTGGAAGGGTAATTGCCAGATCAACTATGCTGAGATAATAGTTCTCGTGAAACCTCGGAGATGGCTATCAGTGCAAGATGTTTGCAAACTGCCCATCTCAAGCATGAAGCAAACTTTAATGATTTTTCTAGCTTTGCTCAAGACATCACTGCCAAAAGAAAACCTGTCAAGGGAATGTGTACTTATTAACACGCGTACATAACAGCTCTTTGGAAAGCATGAACAAGTGTTAACCATGAAAAGGCACAGTACGTTTACCAGCTGCATTTGTTACCAAAATTAATTTGAAGCAGCAAGAAAACTGTGTTTTCAGTCGCTCAGCTAAGGTTTGTTAATTTGAAGTGGGCTGGTTAAAACATTAATATCAATAATAAAAGAGATCCAACCCACTCTGATGTGACCTGTTGATTTTTAAACTCAGGAAAAAGTATAGCCCTCATGTTATATAATTTAATGATGAATGTGCCATTTAAAAGTTATCTTTGAAAAATGCACCTAAGATTCCTGTTGTAACATAAATAACATTTTTTTAAAAAAAGTTGCAAGGAGCGGAAAAAAATCTCATGACAACACCAGCAATATTTTTCTCAAACTAAAACACAGTATTTTTCTCTCTCTCACTCCTTCCACACATGTAAAATTCTGAACAATTTAATGTTACCAGGGTTTAAAAATATATTTTTAAAAATTTATTATACCTAAAAAGCTTTTCGTAGAAAGATAGAATTCCATTTAAGTAGATACATTACCCTGAGTCTGAAATTCATTCCAGTCAGGGTATAATTCAGCAAGTTGATGACAACACTGGCTCCAAAAGAAAGGAGGAGACCAGATTGGACAAGAATGAGCTAACAGATTGTGCAGCCCAATTCTGTCCCTTTGAGTGTGATATATTGTTTCAAGATGCTAAAACCCCATACTTTCTCAAAGCATATCTGCCGCCCTGGTTTTCCCATTTTCGCAGAATCCTCATTATTAGTACTCTGTACCCTTTTCAAAGCACATCAGACCCAGACCATATGCCACTGCATAATGCTTATCGATTGTCTGAAATGGCTGGTTAAAAAAAAGTTGGGCTGAACAAAAGAATCAGGAAAGTTATGAAGTCTTTAAAAGAAAATATAATTACACATTTCACATCTGGCACAGATGTTAAGTTTAGTTAAAGTGCTGCTGCGTTAAAAGTTAAATGGCATTTTTTTTTTTTTGATAAAGCACAACACTGCAGAAGGAAGAGGCACTGCAAATCCTGAGAAAGGTTCAGCTACATGGATTGAGCCCACACATTATGTTGGTATGCCTCATTCTAAGCACCATCCATGCAGCAAGAGTGGATACCGAGTGGAGCTTGATCTGGGAGGTGTGTACTCAAATCCCCACTCAGCCATGAAGCTTCCTGGGTGACTTTCAGCCAGTTACTATTTTTCAGTCTAATCTACCTTACAGGGTTGTTGCGAGGATAAAATATGTATCTTACCCTAAGATCTTTTTTTGGGGGGGAGGCAGGAAAAATATGTGTAAACAAGAAACACATACACAATCTTAATACAAATGAAAAGAATTTTAAAAACTTAAATTCAAAAATACCGAGAGATTTATTGTGTAATTTTTTTATTTCTGCTGAATCTGTCAACTCATAGAAAAGGTCCCAACCCAGTCACAACAAATGTTTTAATTTTAAATTAAAAAAGAAGGTGAAAGCCTAGCTAAAGAAATATTGGGTTTAAAATAGGAACGAATGACATTATTTTACTTTATGTTCCAAATAATCAATAAAGACAGATTTCCAGGTTTCCTGTGAGTGGAGTTCTGCTCAAGGGACACTTCCTTACTCAATGAAAGGGGGCCTCCCGCCCCCTGATTTTTCTTTTCCCTCTGCCTCCTGAAAAGCTGCTCCAAACGGTTAGGGGGTCCCGTAGAACAGACCAGGAGCCAGTGATGTGGGCTGCAGAAATCATTTCCCTCCTTCCTGTTGTGGCAGCCTTTGCTGAATCAGAATCTCTTCTGTGAATGGAAAGAGCTTTTCCATTTGTGCCTTCATCCAACCCAAATGTATTTGTTTCAGAATATTAAAAGCCCCGAGAAGAAATGATTAAAGAAATATATTTGGGTGAAATCCAGTGCTGCCATTCTGCTTGCGAAATGGCTTTTGATCTAGCAGAGACATTTACTAATGTAAGAAAAGGGAAGGCTATTTGCCCAATTCCCTCCACACTGCAGACCTTTGCACCCCCAAAAAATCTGGGACAAAGAAAGATAATCACCTTTCTTTCCCTCTTTCTGATGGATCAAAATACATTTTGTGAACAGAGCAGCAGCATTAAATTTCACCCACGAACTACAGATTGCCCTAACATTGCCTTTAAAATTGGAGAGAGAGCAGTCACAACATGTTCAAAAACCACCCTATTTTTCATTCTTTGAAAATCATATTGAAAATATTAAGCTATTGATATGAATGTTAGAACCAAAAGAATATTCTTGACACTCTCTTGACACTCTCTAAACAGAGCAGTTTGTTAAACTTCTATTTTTAGATCTATATAGGAAGCATATTCCTCTGTATACATGCACACACATTTTGCTTCATATTCACAGCTGCACATGCAGTTTCCTCTTCAGAAGCTATAAAGGCCTCCATCCCCTTCCACAATATGTGCGGTAGTCTTTTCAATGTTCTCAGCAGGAATTGGATGAGGCCTTCCTAAGTGTTACTAAATGTCATTGTTTAAAAGATGCTACATTGGCTTTATTAAATTAGCTGTAGTACAATCTTAACAAGCTGTAGATGTTTACAGTACTAAATACACTGCGGAAAGAAGTTGCAATTGCAGTTTAAAAGCCACATACCAGTACTAGATTTCCCTTCTCCTCATGAGTTTCATCTGTTAAAATTTCAGACTATAGTAAGGAGAATCAAATCCAAGCAAATATTAATTTAGTATGTTGCACATTTTACATTTGTCACAGGAACTAGCTTCTGTTTTCAACAGGATATTTCCTAAGTAAATAGCACAATACTTAGGGTTACACAGGACTGAATTTGTGGATGCCCTCTTTGCAGTTTAGGAGTTCAAAAGGTAAAGGACCCCTGGCACTTAAGTCCAGTCGCAGACGACTCTGGGGTTGCGGCGCTCATCTCGCTTTATAGGCCGAGGGAGCCGGCGTTTGTCCTCAGACAGTTTTTCCGGGTCATGTGGCCAGCATGACTAAGCTGCTTCTGGTGCAACAGAACACTGAAACCAGAGAAGCGCACGGAAACACCATTTACCTTCCTGCCGGAACGGTACCTATTTATCTACTTGCACTTTGAAGTGCTTTCGAACTGCTAGGTTGGCAGGAGCAGGGACTGAGCAATGGGAGCTCACCCCGTCGTGGGGATTCGAACCGCCGACCTTCTGATTGGCAAGCCCAAGAGGCTCAGTTGTTTAGACCACAGCCCCACCCGCGTCCCTAGTTTAGGAGTTACATACACCCTATAAATAAATCTCCTTAATTTTGTTTCACCTACACTGATCAATCACAAGGATTGTGATTAAAGACATTAAAAGCAAATCACACTACTGGGTCCAGTGAAGCTATACTACTATTGCTTTCAAAACACGAATCTTCAGGGAAACTGTCATAGACCCTTTAAACAGAAAAATAAATAAATGACTATTTCCTTTGATGTAAGAATGGGAGGCACCAAAGTTTGTTCTCAATACTGTGAGTACATTGCTCATCTGCATCTGGATTTATTACTATGACCTAAGTATGTGTTACTTGTGTGTAGGGAACACAAATACAAACCAGTGTGGGGACACACAAAAAGCAAATGTGTGAGCATCTCCTCATCTGTAGGGGGCTTCCAGCGGCACAAAGCCCTCACACCAGAAGAGAACCTCACACATTTGCCTTTTTATACAGGCAAGACAGCCACACACAACAAACAGTTCTTTAAGAAAGATGAGCTGATGTTGGAGCAAAGCTAAAAGTGTCGTTCCATTCTAACTGGTATACATGAGTAACACTTACATAAGGCTGTCTCTGCTATATCTGTCAAATTGTCAGGAGAGCCTGGACTGTTCAAACTGGTGACACACCTAGCAATTTACTATCTCTTTTGTGCTCTAGCATGCAACAGACAACACAGGATATTCTCAGAATGGGACAGCGTGACATATAGGTGTTTCAGGCCTTGTGTTGAATGGGCAGTGTGTACTATCTTATGTACACCCATGCATAAATAATATCCAACACCTGCACAATTCATGCAACTGATGATGGCTTACAGAAGGCTTATGCAATAATAATTGTATTTGCTTTTATGGTGCAACAGGACCCCTGGGATGTTTTAATTTCACAAGTATCCTCCTGACAATTTTCCTTCTCCTCTTTTACACAATCACCAAACTTAATTGCCAACATTTTTATGCTGTTGTGCTGACGAGCAGCTTTTTTTCACACCTTGGAATTGAAAGAATATGCTTGCATCTAATGTTCTCAAAATTCCTGACACCCCGGGCACTGTCTCTCTCTGAGCTTGTGCAAAATGTCCCCTTCCTGCTCCAATCAGAAGATCTCTAAACTGGTTCTTCTTCAATTCATTTACCCACCCAGTGAATTCCACTTCCATGTTCTGCTCCAAATTAATTCTTCAATTACACCACATTCATCATTATACCCCATACCACCTTTACATAAATACCTCTTAAATTAATTTAATTTCCCAAATTAAAATCCTATCAAGAAAACGGTCTGTGGACCTTTTAAATAAATACTTCTGCTCCGTCTCTTTAAAACCCAAACCTCGGCAAGTTCCATTGCTTACAACAACACTTCTAGCACTCAAAGCTTGCAATCACAAGTGCCCTTATTAAAGAACAAACCTCATTTAACTCGGGGACTTGCTCCTAAGTAAGCATGCTTTGGCTTTGGCGGGCAAACACCCTTCCTAAAAATAAACATGTCCAGTAACGATGTTGCATTAAACCACTGATGACAGTTATAGTTAACACTGCTTTAGTTAAAATTTTAAGACATTACCATCTAAGGACACACTCTGGAATTTTTAGAATGTCTAAGGGAAGATGTGACATTTAGTTAAACGGCTAAGAGATACAAGGTCATTTTCATAAGACAAAATGGGAACTGTTAAGTGACAATTTATTCTTAAGAATTTTACCATATTGAATATGTGATCTGAATCATTTGTTTCAATTTGCCAATTGAATATGATTTCTAGAGTACCATGTGTAACACACCACAAGCCACCTAAGAACAACAAAAAACACAGCTAACTAGTAATTGAAGTCTAACCCTTCGTGCACTACTATTAAGAATAGGGTGCTCAGAACATTTCAGTCAATGAAACGTGAAGACAGGGGTTGCGGAGAATTCAACCACTCAATTTTAGCATCAGAGGTAAATCATCAGTTTTGAAGCAAACTACCTGCCCCCACCTAAAGAGGGCAGCAAGTTTTACCAACTCAGGAGACTCCCTAGGCACAGAGAAGTGTGTAAGTCTGTAATTTAAAATAAAAGGGAAAATTTAAGCACTCCAAAAGCAGCCCTGCAAGGACCAGTGAGCTTCCAGGGACTTATGGATTGTTGACGGCATTGGAATGTATATAAATGAGAAATTCTGGAATAACTTCCTATTGAGTGAACTTCCATAGTTGCTGCTACCTCTTGGTTTTGGTAGGTGGAGCACACAGCTGCTAAATCACAGCTATGCTATGCTGGCTTGCTTCATTTGTTACAGGAAGATTTCATCCTGTCCCAGTGAAGGAGGAATCTAAAGGAAGCAGAAGTTGAGCATACTGTGCAAGTTTAGTCTATCCTTGAGATCTGTTGTGAGATAGAATGGCAGGATACCAAGTTGGAAAAAAAAGCAAACAAATAAAATGCAAGGGTGGTAAAAAGAAATTGGGAGCAAGGGGAGAGAAGAGAAAAACAGAAATCCCCCTAATTCAATTAACAGAAAATGTATACCTCTCTTTCATCCATATTCAGCCACTGTTTTGGATCATCCTCAGTTGCCAAAAAAGCAATCAACTCCAAAGCAGTAAGTCTAGTCTGACGTCTGGATGATACAAATATAAGAACTGGCTTGGCTGGAGAATGACTCCTGATAGCTGTGGAAAACCAGAAATTCAGAACAATGCAATGTATTTCCTTCGGTCAGCAATCCTTGCACAATCCCTTTACATCAGCCATGGATTCATTAGAATGGAAACTGCCTGTGACTTAAATTGGTATTTTTATTATTGTTTTGTTGTGCTTTTGCACTTCGAATACTGAAACAGACAAGCCAAACAATCCAGTTTTATTTTTTAAGTATTTTCTTGCCGAACATGAAATGTTTAAGCTGGCAACAAAATTTTATGGGCTGTGAAATGGAGATTATAAAGGAAAATATTGACACATTCACAACCATATTATATCAAACAAGTGTAAAGAAAACCTCTCTATAAATCAAATTTCTATAGCAATTTGATCAATCAGCCAAAGTTTTAAGAGCACCAAGCTACTGTTTCAGATACTATCATCAATATGTACCACATACTTGTTTAAATGCTAAAGGATTTGCTGAATATAAAATGATTTTATCCCTTCATGCAGTCTTCTGAAGTTCCACTTAATTTTAGGATAAATCATGGCAAAACATTTCTGCAAATGGAAACCAATGCATGCACACATAAGTACAATAGGAGACAATGTAAATATTGTGTCTTCATATAGAAATCAATATATCTATTGCCTAAAGAAAGCTTGACAGCTAATGAATTTTTGTTGCTTCTGGAACAGGTGTAGCTGAACAGCTCTGGACAGATTTATTGTTCATTAGTGTTTTTCTACAATACTCCTCCTTGAGGTGTAAATAATCTGAACTGCCAAGATTGGTCTCCAGTCCCCAATCAATACTTAGTTTCTGTCATAAGGCTAATTAGATCAGCTAAAAAGTCACCTCACAACTGTCGCCTTACAATCAACAGCAGTTCACATCACAAAATTTATTTGGGGACTTCTTTTTAATTGACATAATAAATATTCCTTATGGAACGTACACAGAACATGTTTCAATAAAATATGAAGGTGGTTCTTAAATCTATCCCGCTTGCCAGTTTAAGAATAAAGAATTGAAAACAGAGACATATTTGGGCACACTGAAAATTCTGAAGTTTATGGTTATTGCCCTGAAATCAGAATTATGCAAGCTTAGCTTGACATGCAACTTCTGTTTGCAATTTTTTAATGCTTCCACGAGGAGCAAATCTCTTACTGAATTAATACCACAAAAGGTTCTATGTTGTAAATCTTAAAATATTAATAGAAAAATGTTTACACAGTGTCAAATGGGAACAGTAATTTCAATTATTCTGTTTGAAATACATTTAAGTTCCACTGACATGTGTGGTGCTAGCATCTTTAATGTACAAGGCCTGAAGCTGGGTAATGTTGCTAAAACAAAAAAAATAAAACATTCTTCAAGTAAACCAAGAATATACACAACAACACATAATACAATTTGTCTATCACAGACTTATAAAAATAAAGTTGTATCTTGGGTTGCATACCCTGAAATGCTGGCTTGTTCATGCTAGCCATACGAGGACAATAATGCTGGCCTGGGAAGCCATGAATGTGCACTTCCAATGGAACTGGGCGCACTGACGGCCTGAAGTTGAATAGCCCCATCTAAAGAGAAAACATAAATGGTTCACTGTTCATGCTTAAGGTTGCTTTTATCCCCAAACCAATGCCAGAGTGCTCCTCTCAAAAACAACTGGCATTCATGTCTTTTGCATACCTGATTGATATTTAGCCAATCGGCAAGATCCCTGGCATTAGCTAATGCAGTCGACAAACCAACAACTCTGACAGGCTTTTCTGTGTGAGATGAGATGAAGTTAGTACGAGACACAATAACTTCCAGCACAGGGCCTCTCTCATCCCCTAGGAAAGGAGGAAAAGGAAAATAGACATCAATATTCTTTAAAGTTCAACTCGCAATGCCAGAGCACACTTCAATTCCAGCAATAATAATGGTGAAAATGGTGATGCTCACCTAGCAGATGGATCTCATCTATGATGAGAATGGAAACTTTTTGAACATAGCTTCTGTTCTGCCAGCTTCTGCTGACCCCATCCCACTTCTCTGGTGTAGTAACAATGAGGTCAGCTTGGGCAATAGACCTCATATCAGGAGTCACATCCCCTGTCAACTCTACAACCCTGTAAAGGGAGTCAAATGGTCATTGTGAAGCAATACAACACAGATTCATATCCGTTTTGGAGTAGACAGTAGGGCCAGAACATTAACTCTTAATATAAACATGCAGAAAAACCCCAAACCCTTTGCTGTCTCTGAATGCAAGGATGAATCAACAACAGGATCCCAAGGCTGACTTCCTAATCCATCACCCTAGCTGAAAATGGAAAGGAGTCAATCTCCATTCTAGTTGTAGCGGCTCCTTTTACAGACAAGATCAAAGCTGGAGTTGTCAGGAAAGTGGTAGAATTAGAATATTCATTCTAATACAGGACCCTACTTATCCACGCTGACAAAGCAGAAGATCTTCTATCTACCCCAGTCATGATTTTTATAAAGGCATCCCTATTATAAAGTGATTTCAAGGTGTGATGCATATCTGAATATTTATCACATATACAGATTCTTAGCTAATGCTAGATCAATGTACAGGAAGTTTCTGCTGGGCTAGGATCAGTATATATGTATGCTTTGATTCTGAGAGGATCCCGAGCCTTAAGAAATATTCTTCAGAAAAATACTCTTCAGGAATTTATTCTTTACAACTTTTACAACTTTACAAGTTTTACTTGTAAGTTTTACTTGTAAGTAATACTTTACAAGTTTTACTTGTAAAGACAGCATAATTCTCAAAGGACAACAAGTTCCGAAGAACACAACTTCCTTTTTTTATGCTACCTGTTGACAATTCTCTCGACATGGAAGCTAACCTTTACCTGAATATGCGGTATTACAGGGTTGTTGTTGCTTTTCTGTTTGTTTGTTTTTTACAAAAAAGTTTTATTTCTGACCATGTTAAAAAAGCAATCTTACTTTTTACCAAGCTTTTCTTCAATTCTAATTTTCCAGTCTTCAATTCTCTCTCGCACCAGCGCTTTCAGGGGAGCAATATACACTGCCTGCAAGACAAAGGCCAAAGGAAGCAGGAAAAAGTGTGAACACGCAGAATCGCTGCTCTAATATATTATTATACTGTAGATTTTTTAAGAATAAGAACATTTAAAACAACTACGACATATTGTGTTTACTTCCTTGCATTTCTCATTCATTAGAAACAAAAATATTCATATTTAGTGGTGGTTTTTCCATTTCACAAGTGTGGTAAAACATTTTTTTAATGAACACACTCAGATAAGAAAGAAGTGCTCTTACACAATAGCACTGTCCGTTTACATGGCAAGTTCAGAACTAATAAAAAGCACAATAAAAAAGCGAACATTTCTCAGGAAAACAAATGTTTTTGCAAACCTTGGATGTAGGATAGTTGTTGAAAATTCTGAAGATAGCCAGTTCTGCTGCAACTGTCTTCCCAGAGCCAGTGGGAGCTCCAAGAAGAACATTACAATCTGTGTGATAAAGTGTATGGAATATCTGCGTCTGAATTGGGTTGAAATGAGTGAATTTGTATAGGGCTTCATACTCAGGACGTCCCAAAGCTGTGATAGGTAAAGGCTGGAGATCCAGTAATTCTAAAAATTGAGGAATAATGATTAGTATATATTTAAGCATGCAATACGGAACATTGCATCATTTTTAATGCCAGCACCAAAAACCCTGGAAAACACATAATATAGGAACCAGATTGTGAAGGATGCTGTCCATATAGTCTTTTCAAACCTATTGAAATTAGATCAAAATCTGCCATATCAAAGTAAATGCAACCCAACATTTATAATTAAATCATGGAGGAAAACACTGTGGTTCAGGAAAAGGATACCCAAAGCCTTGAAAAAGCAGGTGTCTGCTGTTACAGTAGCAGTTCTACTAAGAGAAAAGTCTTAAAATACAGCTGTGATTGGGGGGGGGATTCAGAAGTAGAAAAAAGAAACAGTGATGTATAATCAGATTTAATAGTACAAGCACATAGAAGTACTCAGTACTTGCATGAATGGAAGGCAGCTCACATAACTTACTTCACTTCTATTTCTCCTTACAATCCCATGCACCCTCAAATCCCCCTCAATATAGTTTTTTTTTGGGGGGGGGGTTATTAGGGGCTACAATGGGGGAAGTGACCAAAACTGAGTGGAGGCATCTTGCTACAATGGGTTCCCCTACAATGTTCTCCCAAAGTTTCCATGTCTTGCTCATGACTCCACCGGAGGAGAGGGGATGAGGGAGTGTAGAAGCCCAAAACTCACTTAATGCTAAACCATAGTTAACTTCATATCTGAACATGGCCATTACGTCCTATGCCTGAAAATGATACAAATAGGACAATGGCAGATCTCCCATATTCGGACCTCTAAAAATCTATTCACATGTGAAGGTCTGAATTATGATAATCTCAAAGTTGTTCTACATGGCAAGGCATGTATCGGAGGATTGATGTTACAGGAAAAAACTGTATTTCTTTACAACGAAGCAAAATAAACAGAAGTTTCTTAATTTCTAGTAGGGAAAAGCAACACTTCAAAAGAATGGGCACACTCTATGGACAAGCAGAGGTGAAGCTGAGACCACAACATTAGTCCAAGCAAAGACAGTTTGTTAACTTTATTGCCATAGTAAAGAAATGACAAATTACCACAGAAAATTTGATTGGTTGATCAGGTTAGACCATATCCCAATTATATTTTTAAAATGCAATGAGAAATTCAAGAGAAAACAACAGGATTATATAGAACATTCTGGAAGCATCTGATTGCCAAACAATTATGAGCTGTGGAGAGCTGAAGCTCTGATATGTATATAACAAGACTGGATTGAACTTCTATTAAATTAGTCAGGACTTGCATCGATTCTGTTACACAGATGCTTTCTTTGAAGTTACGTTTGGCTCAAGATCTCAGTGCCTCTTTTAGGATGCTTCTCAGTAAGGTATGGATGGAGAGTCATAAAATCTGCTGAAGCTACAGGACTTAATATTCACAACATACTTTTCATAGATATTTCAGAACTCTTTCATCATCCCCTGCTAATGCTGTGATTTCTTGGGATCTGTCAGAGGGAGAAAAGGCCTTTTCTTGATCTTTGTCTAGCAGGACCTCTGTACACTTCATTGTTTCAGAGGAACCAGATGGGAATGGCAGTCAATTACCATAAATCCTGGAGGTCCCCGATCTGCTGATGTGTAAATATCTTTTTGTTTCTTCTGAATAGCACTCATTGATCAGTCAATTAGATAAATAGGGTACACATGTTTAGCCAGACAGCTTAGGTACAGCACAACAATGGCTAAACACATCCCATGCACGTATGAATTTATACATGCAAAAACAGGGAGCTGTCAGCTCCAGACATGTACATTCTGAATGCACTAAGTATACTGGATTTTAACCAGGGATGATGACAAAAGAAGTCTATACAATAATAGGCACACTGATGTTATATCTCTCTGGTAAACCTAGAAGCAGCAAACAAATGCATGTGCCACCTGTTTTTGATTTTGTGACTAATAAATGTGGGGAATGAATAAAATAATGTGAAAGTAGTACCCTGTATGAGTTCCTAGATAAAACAAATAGTATAGTGAAGAAAAAATATTATCCCTCTCTTTTAAGGACAAAATATATTTTCCTAATGGCACAAAAAACCTGAAAATTCCACTTCTTTTAGTGTTTTGCTTAGAGACAATTAGAGAAAAATGTTGTAAAGCATAAGTCAATTGGCTGTAGCTAAGTGAGAAGTTCCAAGGATTCATTAAAGATTAGCTAATAGATTTCACTGTTGTAAAGTACTGACAATCTAAACTAGCAACAAGTGAGGAAGGAAAAAACATAAACAATGCTTCATATTATCGTTTTAGGATGAACGATCGCCTTAGAAATCAAAATGACCTATGATTGTGCAGGAATGCTGCTCTCCTTTGTTACCTGTATGAGGTGGATGTCTTTCTGGTAGAATCAGATGCTGAAAATTGATGATACAGACAGCCTCAGCTCCTAACCATCTATCAGATACAGCCCGGATATAGTATTGGGATGGTAGTGGTTCAAAAATGGGAATTGTGAATACCAACAGCTGAGCCTCTTTTGCAATGACCTATGGTAAAAATAAATGTAAAAAATACACATACATACAATAATCACTCTCCAGATGGCAAAAATTATGTTGCTCTGTATTTCCATGTAAATGCAAAAAATGAAATACACATAAGCAACCAAGCTTATTGCATCTATATTCATAAAACACACAGTAAAACAGAAGAGAAGCAATTCCTCTCTTGGTTCTTTGGGCTTTAGAGACAGATTCTGTACTAAATGGCTTAACACAATAGGATTGGGCTCTTGCTTATTAAGTGATTTCTTTTGATGGAACTGTAGCCAGTAATAATCTGTATTGACATCTGTAATAGAAGGTAGCGTCACATATTTGATTTTTCATCTGCAAGTAATTGTTCCTTCAGACACACCAGAAAGGCAAATCCTTTATTAGATTTTATTTTAAAAGTGATGCCAGTGAATGATCACGCAGAAAGCCAATTTTAGCATGTGCATCTGAAAACAAAATTCAGACAGATACTGGGTACCTAATAAAATTGTATTACAACATTTATATTAAATTGATGTTTATGGAAGTCTATCCCACCACTTTACGTGGTATGTGCTTTGAACTGCTGTGTAGGATATATTTACCTGCTTTTTTTGAATAATAAAATATTCTGAATGGTAAATATGATCATTGGTAGGGTCTTCCACCCAAATCCACCAGGGTTCTCCACCTGTTCCATGTACCTAGTTGACAAAGAAAATCCACACTCATTAAAAATATTCTAGCTCTGTTAAGACTTTCAATCTGCACATTAAAGTAAACTGGCAGGTGCATTATTTCGACTTATGAAAAAAATGTTGATAAAATATCTCAGAATACCACAGCGCCTAACATTAGCAAGGCATATTTGAACCTACTTAGTGTGGAAAGGAAGGATTCCTATCTATTACCTGTACTTAGGTTTCCCAATGCAAGAATGTGTGGGACCAACAGATTTTTTTTTGTTAGTAGGCTTCATGCGAAAAGCTGTGCTTTGTAGAATGTTCAGTTTCCCTGGATTCATGAGATTGCTTAAAATTTACCCACATGGTTGGTCACGACCAATATGCTTCTGATCTTAGTGAAGCAAAATACAAGATTCATATAAGGTAAAGGGACTCCTGACCATTAGGTCCAGTCGTGGACGACTCTGGGGTTGCAGCGCTCATCTTCCTTTATTGGCCGAGGGAGCCGGCGTACAGCTTCCAGGTCATGTGGCCAGCATGACTAAGCCGCTTCTGGCGAACCAGAGCAGCGCACGGAAACGTCGTTTACCTTCCCGCCAGAGCAGTACCAATTTATCTACTTGTACTTTGACGTGCTTTTGAACTGCTAGGTTGGCAGGAGCTGGGACCGAGCAACGGGAGCTCACCCCTTCGCGGGAATTCGAACCGCCGACCTTCTGATCAACAAGCCCTAGGCTCTGTGATTTAACCCACAGCACCACCCGCGTCCCTAAGATTCATATACCATACATCAAAATCATCTGAAGTATAGGCAAGGAAAAGTTACTTAAAATAATAATAATGCTAACTGGTTTGCGTTGAGTCAAACCCAGAGGAGTCCAAGTCATTTAGCACATTCTCCAGGCTTTACGTTTTAGGCATCTTTACCTGATCGCTCCATTTGAAATCCGACGTGATGTTCAACCTAACTCTCAGTACAGTGCGTGTAATGGGCTGGATGGTCGCTTCCATTGTAATGGAGGGAATTTGATGGACACACTGTTTGACCTTTAAGCCAATATTCACATGATGAAGCATGTGACCTGCAAAGTAAATATAAAACCTGAAACAAATCTGCATTTACCAGAAGTCTAAGGGAAGTGGTGGGGAAAGGAGGCAACTGCAAAACAACTTTTAAACTGGCACAGAAGAGAAATATTGCTTGGCCCAAAAATCTTGTCCATGTCATCAGGTCGTATTTGAGCTACATGGGACTCAGTAGAAGGCAGATTAGTATGTTTCTAAGAACAAAGCAGTGTGCATGCAAGTCAATATAAATTTAGGTTGTGAGCCTTTATTACAGAGAAGTATTTTCAGTAGTCTAAGATTAATACCACAAAGGCCTCAGGATAAGGGTAGGATTGAAATGCAAGCAAAACAGTAAAGACAGAAATAGAGTTCAATCTAGTCAAGACACACTGACTTGGCTTTTTCCTATATCTTACCAATTTCATCTTTCCTCATGTCCTTCAACTTATCAATTGTGAGATTCTTTTGCTCCAATTTGGAAAGGACTGACGGTGGCAGGACTGAGAATTGTCGCAGAGGGCTGACCCAGCCCCACAATCGCTTGTCAATTACTTTGCTCAGGTTTAGTAGCCGGTATGTCATCGCAGGCCAGCGCTTTCGAAGAGCCACTTCAAAAAGAGCTCGGACAATACGTGCTGCATTCTGTAGGGCACAAGCAGGTGATAAATTGCATTGTTATGTCTATTCCCTATCCATTACAATACACATACATTTCAAATGGAACGGTGCAACTATGGATGACATTAATTGATCATATTTATTTCAGCCAAAAACCCAGTGTAGACTACAATTTAAACTATTAAAACAAACAAATGGCACAAAATATTCTCATGCCAACTTCAGGAGCTGACAGCACTAACTTCCAGGACTGGCCACCTCATTTCTGCCTTCCCTCGGGGGCATACAGAACTTTCTGAAGGGATGATGCCCCAACATGGACATTCAGGAAGGTCTTTCTCCACTGTAGTATCCATATTATGTAATTTTCTCTTGAAGAGGCAGCTGGCAGCTTCACTTTACAGCTTCCAACAACAAGCTGAAAGCTACTTAGTTTCATAAGTCATTTGCTGAGAAATTAATTTTTTAAAAAACTGCTGCTTTATCATCTTATCTATGCTACCATATTGTATGTTGGCTATTTATTTGTTTCTTGTGGTTGAACATCGCCTTGGATACACAAATGCTTTGAATACAGTAGAAAAGGTTTTAGACAAAAAAAGAGCACAAAGTTTGTGAAGAAAATACAGCAAGAGTTTTCAACCAAAGTTTTTTGAAATCCTAGAGGATAGGCTTTCTGAAAGCCATGATAATCTACCATGATAAGTCCTGCCTTACAATGACCAACCACAGAAGTGAGTACAGGGTGTTTTCTAAGTCTGACCCTTCTTTCCTGGGTGACAATGGTTAGGACAACAGGTTTTCTAAAATAAGAGAAGATTTCCATTGTCTTGTGGAATATTTCAGGGCTTCACGGCAGATGCACAGAGCTCCTCAACAAACAACGTAACTATGAAACGGATCCCCTGTGGGCAATAAGCTATATATACAGTGGTACCTCGGGTTACATACGCTTCAGGTTACATATGCTTAAGGTTACAGACTCTGCTAACCCAGAAATATTACCTCAGGTTAAGAACTTTGCTTCAGAATGAGAACAGAAATTGGGCAGCGGCAGGCCCCATTAGCTAAAGTGGTGCTTCAGGTTAAGAACGTTTTCAGGTTAAGAACGGACCTCCGGAACGAATTAAGTACGTAACCAGAGGTACCACTGTATATGCATTACATATAGATCGATACACATACACACAAAACTATTAGTTTTTCAAATCCAAATCTCATGTCAAATGTGTATGGGCTTGAACACATGGGAGCTCTAGTTTTCTGTGTTTCTGGGGTAAGTCTTCATTGAATACATGCACACATTCATACCTGTGCAACATAAGCAGAATCAGAAATAAGGGAAAAGCTGTCCATCTCTCCTCGGCTAACATATGTTTGCAGAAGGATATTTATTTTCCCGTAACTGTTCTCTACACCACCAGGAGCGGGAAGTTCACAGAAATCACCCAGCAAGGCTTCGAGCTCTTCTATTTCTTCTTCTCTCACCTGAAACACAAATTAATAGACTTTGAAAAGACTGGTGCAACTTGTTAAATCTTCCACATGAAAATTAAATGTCAATTATCTCTCAATAAATGTGTTTTTAAACAGTCTACAGTTTCTGAAAAACAAGTCTCCCAGCACTGTACTTAATAAAACTTAATTGAAACTATCTTAATAATGACACAATTGCATTTCATTATGCATCACCTTTTATTAAGGTTGCCATTGACACATAAAAATGTGATATGCCTCAAAAATTAAGTCTTCTGACCGTACCATCCTCAACCTGATGAGATTTCCCTTTTTATTTGACCAGAGTATGACCTCTGTCCTTCTGGATTAGGGCCAACCTGAATTAACATTAAATGCATTCATTAAAATCATATAGTTTGCATGTGGCATATTATGTTCTTAGCTCAAAACTCTGAAGTACTGTGATTCATGGTATTAAGGTTTTCACTGTTAATAAGATTAAGTCTTAATGCAAGTAAAGAAATATTCATATCTACAGTTTGAATAATGCATAGTATTTCAAATTTTCACTCATACTTGCAAAACAGAGCATACATTTACATATTCTTTGATTTGCTGAAAGTCTATTAGTCTAAAACTTATTTAAAGAGGGTAAATGTTTGGCACCTGCAGGGAACCATACAGAGGCCGTTTCCCTTAAGCCCTGACCAGCTCATGCAATATGAAAGCAGAGCAGAAAAGTCACAAATGTCACTTGAACCATTTGCAGGATTTCTCAATCATCCCCCAATTATTTCACTTCAAGAAGACCTCACTCTGTTAACTACTGAACTACAGTTTGTTAACATCAAATCCTTTCATTCACTGGCACTTGTCCACAGCTTTCGAATGAATAAAGTGGCTGAGGTTTCAATAAACTTGAAGCAGCATCTCAACTCTCATCACAATGTCAGTTTTGCCTTTCTTCCTAACATTTAGGAACATTTGCATCCAGATTCAAAGCAGACTTTGGAAGATTGCAGTGATTTGATTTTTTTTTTTAATTTTTAATTTTGCAAAGAAAGTGACTATTCTCTAACGCAATCTTAGCCAGTAAAACTCCAACTCATCTTGAAAGGATTTCTTTATAAAGTACACTCAACCTCTTCCCCGTTTCTTGAAGAGCTGCCAGAACAGAACACTCACAGCCCTCTGGGTTGCATTCCTCATTAAGACTATTCACTTTAAAGTGAATTCCATGAATTAAAAACTGGGGGCGAGATCAGATGTAGCATGAGCAGGCATCTGCTTGCGTAACAGGGTTTCTCCATTCTTTCTCTCTCTCTCTCCCCCTCCCAACAGCTCTCTGCACACATCCAAAATCTGCTCTAGACAGTTGGGAAACCCTGCAGAACACATTCTGGAAGCATGGACAGGGGCTGCAGAGGAGAAAATAGAAAATGGAAGTCTTGTTGCACTGGATTTCCAGTTGTTGCACCGGATTTCCAGTTGTGCAAGGGAGGTAGATATCACTGAATGTTGTCCGGGGTTAGAAAATGTACTCTAGTTAGAAAATAAGATTCTGGCCTAAATCATGTATATCTGGCCAGCTGTACTCAAGAATTCCCTGTTAGTGTGGGCTTTAGCATTCACCACACTGACAGGTGCAACACTGTGCATGGGAGACAGAGAGATGCATGGAGCTGTCATTATATAGTAGTAAATGAAGAGGTTTCTGTATCCAGTAACACACACACACAACTTTCCATGTGTAGAAAAGAAGCCTTTAAAAAAATGGTGATGCGTTCTTACCTTGATCTGTTCAAATTCCTCTGCTTTAGACACTATAGCAAGAATGTCACCTTCTGTTTTATGAGCATCAAACAGTTCATTGAAAGTCTGCAAAAAAAGAGAGGTCCGCCTTTGAGAATATTTATCAATAGTGCCAATCTACACACAAAGTGGCAGAGATGGAGAACTTATTGTCAACGTTACCGCTCAAAAGAAACCTTTTTTTATTTTGAAAAGCGATGTGGAGTTTTGAACATAGGAAGCATATATACTAGTTTCACATTGTGCAATTTAAAGCATTAGCTCGAATTTGGTAAAAGGAGCTTGCTATACACAGGGCAAGATTCTTCTGAAAAGTCAAGTCATCAAGGCGCCAATGGTGTATCCATTTTTTAAAACCTGAAAGTTTAAGGTACTGCATACTAAAATGTGACTGTGTCCAAATATGAGGACATCAATAACTTGATTTTAAATAACCTAAATGGGACTGTATGTTCAAAGATGCAACATATTTCAATTAAGATCCTCACAGTAAGTCTTTCAAATATGGAGCAACAAATACTAACACTTTTCAGAAGTGCATATCACGTCTGCAAACACATACACAAATGTTCTTCCTAGGGTGTTGGAGAATTATGTCAGAAATGGAAATAGGAACTGAAATTGCCACAATTCAAATGTTTGTCCAAGGTCAGTAGCAAAATCATACAAACAGTATTTACTATATATATATTTAGACTGCAAATAATATGTAAATAATTGTTATTTTATGCATTGGTATCAATGTTTCCTTTCCACTGAAATGCACTGAAATTAATTACACGATGAATTATATTAGTTCCAGCCATCGTGGATCAGGAGACAAATAATCAAGGTTTTAGTGGAAACCATGCTGCTTGTGACCAACACATAACAGGACAGAAATCACTGCCTCCTTACAATCCTGAGTTCTGCAACACTCTAATTACTGAAATGTCTTCAGAATATACACATTTCCAACATGTTGAAGAAGATGGTGCTTTCCATAGAGTCAATCCTACCTTACTAGTAGTTTCTCTGAACCCTCCCTTATAGAATAAGAGTATGCAAACTATAATGTTACACCAGATCAAGTCCCCTCATTGGATCTTAACGCACATAAGCAAGCACAGAATTGTAGCTATTTATTTTATTACAAATCTAAGATGAAAATGCTGTTAAACAGATCTTCGTGGTGTTATTTCAAAATATGAGAAAGTATGCAGAGAAATAGCATGGGTACCTCAATTGTATTATATTTAATGTAGTAGTGGCTGGCAATTCTGCCAAGATCTGTCGAAGAAAAAAATCCAGTTCTCTCTTCAAAACGAATCATCCGAGCTTTGTCCAACTTTCGGCCAACTTCAATCACTAGCTGCTCTCTGTGCTTCTCTAAGCCTGGATCCATCTAAAATACAGTAAAGCATTATATATATTTATCTGTCCTCTCACATTTACAGCTTCAGATTAATATATGGATATGCATACATAGTACAATTTTATTGATTTCATTTGACTCTGTTCAATTTATCTTTGGAACTGAAATGCTTAATAAGTTTCAGATGTGTCGGTATACATAACTTGACAAATAGTCTTATTATGGATAGTAATAGCAAAAGGTGACATATTTTAGAAGAATTTATTGTAGCTGTTGCTGTTATACTAAATAATAGCCAGATATATTAATGGTTTGAAGAATATTTGCTTAGGATATGAAATGCAAGGGGAAGAGGAACTAATTTTTGCTTCGCTATTCCTAAAATTGCACTCACAAAATCAAGCATCCCCTCAAAGATGAAACCCATCCCTTTGAAACAGTGGGGCTGGGACCAATTTGTTCTGGACTCAGAGATGAGCAAAGTTTTAATTCAGTGTAGCCACTGGCTGCAGTAGGAAGAAGTTACTACAAACAACAACTGAATGTTAGCATTAAGCTCTAAATCCCTTAACTGTATAAAGAATAAGAAGTCTCCTTTTTTCCTGTAGTACATATGAAGACAGGCAAAGATTCACTGTATTGAATTCTCCCTTTTTTCCAGCATGGGCTCCTAAAAGTCCTATTATCTCCCTATGAGAATATTCTGTGTTATAGAGGATCATTTCAGAATTCAAATATATTCAAGTATTCAAATATATTCAAGATGAGTAGAGGGAATTGGATTTTATTTAATGTTATAGGAACAATTTAAGCAAACACTAGGTACTAAAAGCAGATTTAAGAAATTTTATCAGAATTTTATATTTGAGCCTGAGCAGACTACATACTGCAGCAAAGACAAACACCTGCCTTTTCAGCATTTGTAAGCTGTAAGTCGCATTAGAATGTGAATGTAAGTAATAAATTATCAGCCATAAAAGTAAAGGGACCTTTGACCATTAGGTCCAGTTGAGGACAACTCTGGGGTTGCGGCACTCATCTCGCTTTACTGGCGAGGGAGCCGGCGTACAGCTTCCGGGTCATGTGGCCAGCATGACTAAGCCGCTTCTGGCGAACCAGAGCAGCGCACGGAAACGTCATTTACCTTCCCACTGGAGCGGTACCTATTTATCTACTTGCATTTTGACATGCTTTCGAACTGCTAGGTTAGCAGAAGCAGGGACCGAGCAACGGGAGCTCACCCCATCGTGGGGATTCGAACCGCTGACCTTCTGATCGGCAAGCCCTAGGCTCTGTGGTTTAACCCACAGCGCCACCCGCGTCCATAAGGAGAAAAAGCCTAGCTTTGACCTGACTGTGGTCAAATGATACCTTGTGTGACAAAAGATACCTTGTGTGACTTGACAAACTATCCACTCGCTGTTCGTAGCTATGATGTTGCAATTCTCTTCTCTTCCACGAAAAATGGGTATTTTTTTATTTAAAAAGGATTCTACCAAATAATTATCATCACTTTGTCCTACTGAACAAGGAGAAGTTTTCTCAAACAATGTGGGATGCCACCAATTATGTTTTTGTAACCAAGGTAGACAAATTATTATTAACCTTCTATGAGTAGCGGCAGGACTGGATTTAGGTTTGATGAGGCCCTAAACTACTGAAGGTATGTCTAGCTGTCCTTTGTCAACAACAAATTGTCACTGTTTTTTGTGTTGAATATATGCTATATGGTAATTTATGGACCTAATAGGTATCTAAAGCCATTTGCACATAACAAAATATGTATTTTATCAAAGTAATTGTTGAACTGAAATACAATTAAGAAGAAGTATATTAATAAAAAGGTAAAGGACCCCTGACAGTTAAGTCCAGTCACAGATGGCTCTGGGGTTGCGGCGCTCATCTTGCTTTGCAGGCCGAGGGAGCCAGCGTTTGTCCGCAGAGTTTTTTCGGGTCATGTGGCCAGCATGACTAAGCCGCTTCTGGCGAAACCAGAGCAGCACACGGAAACGCCGTTTACCTTCCCGCCGGAGCGGTACCTATTTATCTACTTGCACTTTGACGTGCTTTTGAACTGCTAGGTTGGCAGGAGCTGGGACCAAGCAACGGGAGCTCACCCCGTCGCAGGCATTCAAACCGCTGACCTTCTGATCGGCAAGCCCAAGCATCAGCGGGTGCTTACCCACGACTGCTCATGCATTCATGAATGCACAATGGGGTGCACGTGAACATTTTCACATTTAGTTTGCAAAGCTTATATTTAGTACCGAAATACTGAGAGAGATTGCTATACGAAACCAGGTCTGAATAGGCCCCCTTCACATACGATATGTGCTCATTTGATTGTATTCTGTGTGTTCTGCCTGACTGTTCAAAACTTTATCTATCAGGATGACTCAGGAAAAATAATTCTAGTTGCTTTCCTTTTTACATTTTGCTCAATGGAGTATTTTCCATGTTTTAAAGCACTTAGAGGAGTTGCTGACGTCAGGAAAAGCAGCACTGGCAAATATTTAATCTCCCATCAGTAAAGGATTATGGAAACAGAAAGCAGGTTAGTTTTTTCATGCATTTTCTACCTGATAAGCCTTGTGACTGATGCCATATACTAATGGGTTTGCTCTCATCCGTACATAAAGGTAAGTGTAACTTATCCACTTTACTGCTTCCTCGACATTTGTCACTGTTCCGAGAGCAATCTGCAAGTAGGAAGAAATAAAATTAAATTTACATGTTAAGAGCTGAGATTGATATAAAGGCAACCATAAATTCTATGAGCAGAAAATGAGGAAATATTCCCAAACTGACAAATTAAGGGGCTTCAATTGTTGTTGTTTTTTTAAAAGAATGTACCAAGATTTGTCTCACTATTTATTTATTTGAAGTATTTGCATCCTATGGCTTTTTCTTGAAATCAGAGGCCCTGATAGAAAGTTTCTCCACAATGGCAGTTCTTTCATAGTAGGAGTGTCATATTCTGCCAACAAATTTAGAACGCAGTACACTTGGAAAACCAGATTATGCATTTCAACATTACTGTGATGCTTTATGGAAAATGTTTGCTCAAGTGTCCTGGGCATCAACAGGATATTGAGTTGCATCCAGTTTTGATCCTTCACTCACAGAAGGCTTTTTGCTTTCGTTGAGACATTCATGAATAGAAGAGAGAGGGCGATTTCTTCGGATCTCATTTCCCTCTATGGCCTACCATCATGCAAATGTGCTAAAGGAAGCTGGAGAACTCACTGGTACAATATGGGAGGTTATAATCTTGCTTTCTGCATAATGGTCTGGGTTTAGAAGTTCCATTCCAGAAACAGTAGGAGCTTCAATTCATGGGAGCAGAGTTCTACTCACCAAATGATCCCTTTCAAATGAGACTTTGGATCCTACTGCATCCCATCATCATTTTGGGCGTTAACATTTTTCTACAACTCCAAGTGGGGAATACTCTTCTATTTAGTCATATTTATTTACCGGTAAGTGGGAATGTCAAGGTTAACAGATGCATACACAAACACCGAAGTGATGCCACAGAATTTGTGTACAATTTTCTTCAAAAAAAAAATACATTTCAATTATTTTACAGCTATATCCTCCTTTCTCTTGAACTGCACATCTAGCTAAAGGGGTTGTTTTTAAAAGGGCAATGGCAGAATGGAAACTACCACGATAAGACATTACCTGTCACCCCATATGGCTAGAATATATTGTAATACGGACTCTGCAAGTTGACTCATACAACACAAATGCTGAAATGCGATTGAGACGTACAGATAGGCCCTAAATGCACACAATGTCATTATAAGCATCAAACTATATTCAGTGCTATGTAAAAACCTGTACCAAAACTACACCCATTTACTTGGACATTTCCAAAGCACCAGATTATATGGAATCACTGTAAAAAAAAGTTCATATGATAAATTCTGAAATTCCACACCTCCCTTGATATTCACTTGGAAATTAGCCTCACTGATTTATATGGAAACTAGTTCCAAGCAAGTGAATTTATAATGGCAAACCCTGCATCCCTAACAAAGCACATTTACTTGAAAATAAGTACTACCAACTCATTCCCCAAGAGTCTAACCATCATAATCCAATTCCCCTCTCCAAAATTATCCTATAAAACATTTCTATTCGTTCTAACACCCCAAGCTTCTATCTTATCATAAACAAAGCCTTCTCCCAACTGAGCCCCACAACCTGTGTCAGGATGACATGAAGCTGTTTAAAGTATCTTTAATACGAAATTCTCCAACTGCATTAATAGCACCAGATTTTGTTTGAGCCGAATTGTATCTCTCTGCTATCGTGGACATTTATAGTCAAATAAAGGTTATTTTGATATCTGAATGGGGCCGCATAAAGGTTAAAAATGCAGATCTGCACTAAATGAGTGCATCTCCATCCAAACGAGAGGAAAAAAGGTACTAAGGCATAGGCATATCACACAATTTGTTACCTAAACTAATGTATGCATTTGATTTCTGCCCATGATTCAGTGAAGTACATGCTTGTTCTATTTCGAAAGAGGAGTGAAGGCATTTCCTCCTATTACACAACAACATTATTGCTCCTGAAAATGTTAAGTTTGGACTATTGAAACTATAACACTCCTTTCAGAAAAGGTAACAATGTGCTCCTTCTCAACATGCTCTCTACCTGCCCTACTATGATAGCAATATTGGCCTTGCAAAAATTTACCCCTCTGAACCAAAATGTTGCTTTTAACCCATATTCTTTTTACTGTTTGTTCGCAACTAGTTATCTGGGTAATCAGAAGGAAAAACAGACAGCAAACAGGCAAATATGCAAAATAGCCCTAAAAAAACCCTCACTGTGGAGTTGCACTCATTAAACATCAACAGGGCTACTACGGAACGAATGGATTAAAGACTGCAGCCATGAAGATGTTAAACTCTTTAATGTTATTATTATAGCCCTTATTGAACACAGATGGTGCTGCAGAACAGAAACTACTTTTGAAGATTTGCTGCCACCTTGTGTCCACTTCAGTGCCCTGTCGTCTTTTTTTTTAAATAGAGAAAAAGGAAAGCTGAGCTGAAACCATCTATTTTGTGTCACTGCTGCTTTTTAAACACCTCCCATTTCAAGGGGGCACAGAAAAATATACTGAAAATGTCATCTATCTTTTTTGTTCAGGTCATGTGCAAAGGCCCCAGGGAACTGTGGACACACAGACCTTGGAAGCCCCAGAACACCTGAGATACAAGAGAGCAGAGAAACCCATTATCCTTGCATGATCACACCTGGGGCAAGTTCCAGACATGAGCTGCCACTTAGGCAGAATCTCTTTGCATACTGTACTCTCCAATATATTTCCTCAGCAGGCACACTCTGACCTCTGCCATGAGCCAGGAATCCATGCGCCATGGGGGGCAGAGGAGGGCCGGCTGCACCCCCACTTCTCAGGAAGAACATAATGGCAAGGGGGACACCAGTCTGTCCCTTTCCATTGGCCAAGGAAAGGACAATTACAGGAGTTTGCTTCCCGACACCTTGCCAAAAGAACACTCTGCTCCAACGTCCAATTGCCCTCGAGCTGCAGAAGGGATGGGAAGGAGGAAAGCAACACTGGTTCCATCCATTGGCCAAGAGAACAAGGGACCACCAACTGGTATCCAAGGAAGACCAGCAAAGGAAGATCAGCCTAGCCCAAACTGAATTTAAATGGCTGTAGTTCACCATATACTCTAAGCATTTATGACTCCATCCTTTGGCCAAAAAGGCTCAAGAGTGGTTTACAACAATCCGTTCTGACTTTGTTTCAGCCTTGAAGAAGAACTGATCTCAACTTTTCCTCTCCACATTCTGCTCCTTGTGTGTCTTGTTCTCTTTGTTTGCAAGCCTGGGCCTGTTCCTTTCCTCTTTTTGAAAACTCATGTGAACGGCTTTGGGAGAGAACAATTGTCTGAGAAGTGGCATAAAAATATAGTAAATAGAAAGATGGATAAGTAGGAAAGAGGGACTCTGCCTAGACTCCAGTTCCAAGTATGAAAGCTGCCACAGGCATTGCCATACAAGTACAGCTTCCCCTCTCCCCAAATCTTGGGAGACATCTCTGAGCTGTGCCCTATGGCGGCACCGTAAACAAAAAAAATCCTTTGGGAGGTGTTGGTATACAGGACTTGGAGACAGAGAGAAACACTTCATTTTGCACATTTTGTTTGGTAGCTTGGCAAACATGCAAATTTTGACACTCAATGCCGCCACCCCACCCACAATAAAATGAGTTTTAAGACAGGGCTTGGAAATGCTTTTAATTTCTGTGAATGATTCATAACTACATAACTAAGAACATTTTATCATAACAGTTTTGTTGGCCTATATCCCCCAGAAACTTGACTCCTATATAAAAAAAAGCATTGTATTGCCTGCTTGATAAGGAAAACCCAAAGTAGCAGGTAGAATTCTGCTTTGTTTTTTCTCTTTGCAAAGCTGAATTGATTTTGTTTGTAGGTAGGCAAAGAAGTAACTGTTCTTTGTTATTTACAAGAAAGGAAGGCAGGTGCATATGTTAGAACCAACATATGCCAGAGTAGATAACAAAACAACTGCTATGTCCAACTGCCATTAAAAACTGTACACATAGATTAGCTCATTTTCAGAAACATAGACTACAATCAGTTAAAATCACTAGCAACGTTGTGCCTGGAGAAAATAATTATTCATTTATTACGTTTATAATTCTATTAATTTTAAAAAAATCATACAAACGATCCGAGAGATTGTAATGTGGATTAGTTTTGTCTCCATGCCCTTTCCCCTCTCAAACCAGCCATACTTGTGCAGATCATCAGTAAATGTACATCATTACAAATGACCTTGTCCAAGATAAGCGTAGAGGACACTGTAATGAAAGAAAGACCTACACAGAAAGATGTAAAATACTTTTAATGAACTATATCCCTGTGCAAAAGTTACTGGGTAGCTGAAGTATTGAACACGATAATTAAATCAAAATTTGAAAGGGGGGGGGGGAATCTGGTGTGTGCAGAAGATAGAACATTTGCCTTTAAAGTGGCACAGCTTGAATTCTTTTCTCAAGTGCTTCATCAGCATAGTCATGCCAGTTTGCTTGTTTTGGAACTGCTACTATATTCTGAATGGCCATCTATTTGCCACAACACCCACCCACCCGCACCCCACAACTGCTCAATATTGTATGTCCTGCCTGAGCAACCTTCAATTTACTTGTTATTTTTAAAGCAACGTCTCTGAACTTATTTGCCATACTGAACAGTGGGAGACATGCTTCATAGTATTTTAAGTCCTTAACAAAAAGCACTATTTCAGATGCTTCCAGAGGCCTGTTCCTCTCCCCTTTTCTCTCTCTATAAGTTACCCCTTCATGTCACAGACCATGCTGCATACATCTCGGCATCAATCCTGAACGCTGTGCATACTGATACTTCCCCTCACTTTTCAGAATATAAAATAAAATAAAAAAATTCCTTCCAGTAGCACCTTAGAGACCAACTAAGTTTGTTCTTGGTATGAGCTTTCGTGTGCATGCACACTTCTTCAGATACACTGAAACAGAAGTCACCAGACCCTATTATATAGTGAGAGGGTGGGGAGGGGTATTACTCAGAAGGGTGGTGGGAATGGGTGATAGGCTGATAGCTGTGGTAAACCTATTGACGACTGTTAATGGCTGCAATTAGTCTTACAGGAAAAAGCAAGGGGTGAGAAGGTTAAAAATGCTTTGTCATGTATAATGAGATAAGAATCCAATGTCTTTGTTCAGACCAGGTCTCTCCATGGTTTTAAGCTTGGTAATGAGTTGAAGTGTGCATGCACACGAAAGCTCATACCAAGAACAAACTTAGTTGGTCTCTAAGGTGCTACTGGAAGGAATTTTTTTATTTTATTTTGTTTTGACTATGACAGACCAACACGGCTATCTACCTTTTTCAGAATATGTTTAAGGATGCCTGGTGTTGCACTACTGTACCACAGCAGGCTATTTATATGAAGCCAAGGCAAGGTTCTCCCATGTCCCACCTTGGTGCACCCTCCCCACCCATTGCCTCCCTAGCCACACCCCCTCTCTCTGGGTCATGCCCCTCATCAGCCCTGTCCTTGAACTCTGATGATGCCTTTGGCTTGCCTGCATAAAGGTCAGAGACTTGTATGTGAGCATGCATACAAACTAGCCTACTTAAAAAAATGTACACTCTGACACTGGCACGTGCCCCCACAAGGTTGTCCAGCAGGGAATGTGCCCCTCAGGCTGCAAAAGGTTCCCCACCTCACTCCCTTAGAGCACCCAGCAGCTCACAATCCGCCAGATTCCCTTGCAGAGCTTTGGTGCCTAGGCCAAAGATTGAGAGGCTTCTCTAAAGTGAGGTGCTGGGGGGGGCGTGTGTGTCTCGGTTTGAGTTCAATCATGTGCCGCTTCTTTTGAACACCTGAAGACTCACTTTTCCAAACTAAGTACAGTATTGGAAATGAATGAGCGTATCAAACAGAGAATAGCAGCTTTTGCTTGGTCTTTTAATAACATGTACCATTAATATAAACACCTATAAACAGCTTATTCTACTAAAGATTCTGATTTTTGAGTGATGTTGCTTATGTAGTCAAAATGGCACCACCCCACCCAACCACACACACAGGGTGCCAGAAGGTTTTGGGGAATTCCAAGGTATGCATAAGTAAAAAACACATTTGGGGGGGGGGGAAATCCACTATGGGAAACCACGTGTTAAGAACTGAGCATGTTTAGCAGCCATGGAAGGCTGACTGACTATTCCAGGGAGGGGTTATAAAATTGAGTGGGAGGGAAGACAGAATGGAGTATTGTGGAGGAGGGTATGGCTGGCTGACTGGAGTAAACAAACAGGAGTACTCCAGAAGTGTCGACATTTTGTTGCAGGTTCTCATTGTTCTATTTCTAGTTTTCAGGCTGTACATGCTGTTGCTTATGCAGTCAAAATCCCTAATGTGAGCCACCACCCAGGATGTAAGAGAGAGAAGTTACCAGAGATACTAACAATCTCAAATTCATCTTGATTTCTGATTAAATTTCTAAATCACCACAACAATTTACTGCTATTTTATCTAACTCATTTTCCCTGGTTGTTGTTGGGTTGTTGTATTTTGTTTTATTTTTACAAACAGTGCATAGGGGGTGGGCACTCTGTGTGTTAAAAAGCTATTCTTGTCCCTCAAAAGAAAACAAACCATTTCTGCTGGGGCGTACCTGCTTACTTTGTGAACAAAGGTTTCAGAAAGCGATCTTTTGGGTCTCTATATAAGCAGCAGGCTACCTGATAATGAGTGATGTCTTCCGCCTGAGGTTGACCACAAATACAATGCCTGACTGCGTGTGGGACCTTCCTGTAGCAGCTATCGAAGGCTGCAGTGGGCTTAACTCAGAAACGCAGCTCAGTAAAGGCATTTCTTATGGAAACTGGTGAGAGTTTGGTCAAATAACTACCTCTACAATGCTCTGTTCTCAAGAGTAGATACGAAGGGAAAATCTGGTGTTTCCAATTATCCAGAAGACCCAACGCCTTAGAACTTTCCACATTACAACACTGTGATGCATGTCCTACTTGCCCATCTTGTTTTGAAAGCCTTTCTTTGTTTTAAACCTAAATTGGCCTTTAACAACCAAGTGTCTTCCCACTGAGACTGATTAGAATGCAGCCGTTTTAATTATGAGCCACTGAAGCACTGCCTTAGACCCAGCTTAGTGCAAGTGGAAGGCAGTTACATACTTACACACACACACAGGATTTCTGATGTCCACTGACGTATGCCATTGTTCCAACTGTGGCAGCCCACACAGCCACATCAAATACCATTCTGAAGGCTTCCCAAATCCTCGGGAGTAGCTTTTGGGGGAGTGCAGGATATTGCAACAGGAAGAGAATGGATGCAACATCTCTTTGTGTAATTTCAACAGAATTGAACATAAAGAAGCAGGTGGTACTAATTGCTCTCTGTGTTACTTTTGCTTTTTCAAGCACTGTTAAACAGAAAAGCTGGTAACTTTATTGGGATTTCTCTTGATGACTCCAAAGCCTTTCCCTCTGATTATAGCAAAAGCTAGTTAAGCAAGAATTGAATATATTTATAAGATCATCTGAACTGAAAGAGATAAATGACTGAGTTACAATCAAGAGAAACGAAAGACTTTTGTAATTGGCCTGACTTACAATTGATTTTCTGTAATCAAGCAAGTACCGATCTTCCCTGGCTTGTCATGTCAGCAGGAAAAGTCATGTCCAGTGTTCCAGAGTACATAAAAAATGATGGTTTCATGGCCCTGTCAGTGCTTCACACTTTTGCTTTTCAGCATTTTCAGTTACACCAGCTGAGATGCATTGCTATTTTCACTAACATAAGTTTATTAGAAATCATTAACACACTTCAACATTGACCCTCAGTTGTCGGAAACTGGCACAGTTCCTGACCATTGAAGATTAATTTTATGCTTACTGTGCACTAGATCTTTTAAAGCATAATTAAACTTTTACGAAAACGAAATTGCATTTTGGGGTGGCCAAAGAAAAATGAGTGTTCTAACTTTCTTTCTGCTTTTTTCTGATATGGAAGCTAGATTGCCTCCTGTGGTCAATGTTCAAAGCAGTATGAGGCAGTACATGCATGCCCATTGTCAAAATAGAGAGCAAAACAAAGGTCAGGACCAGCAGAGAGCAGTCCTTCACTTGCTTGTCTCTATTGTTGCCTCAAGAACATGACATTTTACTGGAAGATTGGGGTGGGTGGGGGGAATAGGAGAGTGACTACATCTGGGTGCCAGGCAAAACATTTGTGTTCTCCCAGGCCTTTGGCTAATTAAAAAAACTATGGCATTTAAACCATGTGTCAGGTGGTGGTGGTGGTGATTGCTTTTGATTGTTACTGTTGTATATATTTTGTGTTTTTGTATTGTAAACCACCCTGTGATCCTTAGATGAAGGGTGGTATACAAATCTAATAAATAATAACACATCTCAGAGGACAATTGGCATATCTATCATACAAGGCAATACCAGCTTGGTAATTTTTTCAAAGAGATGTAAACATAAGAAATGCCCTGTTGGTTCAGGTCAAAGGTCTATCTACTCCAGCATTCATTTTTTGGTCAACAGATTACCCTGGGAGGTCCACAAGCAAAGCATGAGGACAATAACCATCTCCTCCTGTTGCTTCCTAGAGATAGGTATTATTATTATTATTATTATTATTATTATTATTATTATTACTATTAGGGAAGCTTTTAATGTTTGATTGATTATAGTATTTTAGTGTTTTGTTGGAAGCCGCCCAGAGTGGCTGGGGAAACCCAGCCAGATGGGCGGGGTGCCTCTGATCCTGGAGGTATTATATAATTATCATGACTAGCAGACACTGATGGCCTTTATCCTTTTTTTAAAAAAGGCATTTGTTCTCACCCACAATTGTTTCAGATCTGAATCAACAGCACTGTGATGGGTACCTGTGTGAATCTGCACACTATGCCAACATAATCCTGACAAATTAGAAGACTTGCTACTATAGCTTCTAATATTAACTACTTCTTCTTGACCCAAGAAACACCACTCACAGCATTCTCATAGTCTAGGAGACTATGGGAAGGAAGCCCTCTGCAGCAGCCCAAGAAGCATGGAAGTCCACACTTGTGCTGATCCTCCCTCTCCTGGCTCTTATAACTGGACAGAAAGGTACAGGTCCAAATCCAAAAAAGCACACAGTTTAATGTGGAGCTTGGAAAATGAATTGGCCTGTCCCCTAGTCCTTCCTCATGACTCATCAAACTTTGCACAACTCACTTGTTTTGTTTTTACATCTGCATGTGCAGATTGAAATCCACTTGAGAAAGGTTTGTACAAGGAGAATAATCAGGAAAAGTATAATCCCTTCTGGTAATATGTAATTATCTCCTCTTTGGACCAACCTCTTACACACAACACGTTGCAGTAAGAAGAGCCATTAAATCTTCTGATGTGTTGAGCGGCTTTTAAAGCTGCTTGAGAGCTGTTAAACCAGACTTGGTCTTATTCATAAAAATGGCTAGCCGCATTAAAAAACAATTCAGTATTCGTGATTTAGACTCTACAGAGCACTGTTACATTTGCAAAATATGTTACCCAGTGTCACTATGCAAACCCCGGAAACTATTTAGTGAAGCTGCTATAATTTAGGAATATAAACAGTACTGAATTTTCTCACATTATATTCATATTGGTTTCAAAAGGGTCGTATGTATTAGCTACGCAGAATCGCTTAAGAAAACGTACCTCTGCATTCAAGTTGTCTGCCAGACTTTCAAGAAACTGGCTCTCGATTGGATTCTGCTGAGTAAGCAGGGTCAGGTAATGGCTGAGTTTGTCATGTGTTGTAATAATGACGCCTTCTCCAAATTTGTCAAACTGAGGTCGTCCAGCTCGACCAAATATCTGCATGACATCTAAAATTCCAAGGTCAACAAAGGAGCCTCTTTTTGCAGCATAGATCTGTGTTCCCTGGTTGACGAAAAGTTAATAAAAATTAACATAAACACACATGAGTCTAATCCAGATGAGCTGAAGACCAAAATTAGGCAAATACAGCAGGATTTCAGGAGTTTCAGATCCTTCCATAATCTGTGATATATTTAAATCTTTACTATCCAACTAGATTCCCAAAGGGGCGAGATAGTTTTTTTCAAGCCACCCTCCTCCAACATTACTAGATAATTAGCAGCATACCTTACCCTTCCTTTTGCAAACAATGGTAAATATATGACACTTTATAGATTTTTAATGGCTGATATGGAGAGAGGATATGCTCTTACCTTAATAATGACAGCATGAGCAGGAAGATTGACACCCCAAGCTAATGTAGCTGTACAAACCAAGACTTTTATATATCCACGAGAAAACAGGTTTTCCACCAAACTTCTGTCTTGCCGCAGCATTCCTGCATGGTGAATACTGAATCCATCAGGAAACATTTCACGCATTTGCTTGTTTCTGGATCTTTGAACCTTTTCATGGACAAGTGAAAAAATAATATTTACATTAAAATACAATAATCCCGGCACATACAAAATTGCTTCCAACAACATAACCACAGATAGGATGCAAATAAACTGCTCTTCTAACCACATTAAAGGTAAAGGTAAAGGGACCCCTGACCGTTAGGTCGTCGTGGATGACTCAGGTTGCGGCGCTCATCTTGCTTTATTGGCCGAGGGAGCCGGCATAAAGCTTCTGGGTCATGTGGCCAGCATGACTAAGCCGCTTCTGGCGAAACCAGAGCAGCACACGGAAACACCGTTTACCTTCCCGCCAGAGCGGTACCTATTTATCTACTTGCACTTTGACGTGCTTTCAAACTGCTGGGTTGGCAGGAGCTGGGACCGAGCAATGGGAGCTCACCCCGTCGCGGGGATTCGAACCGCCAACCTTCTGATCGGCAAGCCCTAGGCTCTGTGGTTTAGACCACAGCACCACCCGCGTCCCCTCTAACCACATTAGTGGTTTGTTATTGCTGTTACTGGAAATGGATGTCATTCATATTGTTAGTTCTGTATCCCTAAACAGTAAGGTAAAAGGTAAAGGACCCCTGGACGGTTAAGTCCAGTCAAAGGTGGCTATGGGGATGCGGTGCTCATCCTCGCTTCTAGGCCGAGGGAGCTGGCGTTTGTCCACAGACAGCTTTCCGGGTCATGTGACCAGCATGACTAAACCGCTTCTGGTGCAACAGAACACCGTGACTGAGGCCAGAGTGCACAGAAATGCCATTTACCTTCCTGCCGCAGTGGTACCTATTTATCTACTTGCACTGGTGCACTTTCGAACTGCTAGATTGGCAGAAGCTGGGACAGAGCTCACCCCATCATGTGGATTCGAACCACCGACCTTCTGACTGGCAAGCCCAAGAGGCTCAGTGGTTTAGACCACTGCACTACCCACGTCCCGTTCCCTAAACAGTACAGGCCATGGAGGCCAAATGGTGTAAGAGACAGTAAAGCACTGTTTAAGCCAAATCACAGGGCAACTGGATGTTTTCCACTGCAGACCGCTCCGCAAAGAATTCCACCCTCACAGTCCAAATACGCATTTTAAGACTCACTTCTTAATTTACCATGATATATTTGTATGATGTTAGTGCTGCTGGAGTGGCTCATCTTAGGTCAGACTCTTGTTATATACCTTCTTTCCTAGTAAGCTAGGAAAGTTGGATGTCATCCATAAATAATAAAGTCAAACTCAGAGCAGATTTACTGAAATCAGTGGATTTGCTTTCAGCGGGTCTACTCTGACAAACATTGGCTATCACCCTATGACTTTAATTTTAATCTTGTAAACCGTGTTGTGTGTCCACAGACAAAATAATAATAAACCAAATCAAGTCAATGGAAGTAACTCTTACAAAATCATTCTGATTCAAAGGCCTGACATGTCTCAGACAGCAAAAACCTGTGCAAATTGAAGTTTTTACAAAGAATATTGGGATTTCATAACATCCTTGCGGAAATGAGCTCATATTTGTGGATAGATGTATGCTCAAAGGGGCATTCTCGGGTCTTCCTTGAGCAGCACAAGTAAAATACTCAGTGTAGAGGGGCAGTTAATAGGCTTCTAAATATGCATAGCCCGCCCTGTGGAACGCCCTCCCATCAGAGGTTAAAAGGATCAACAACTACATGACATTTAGAAAACACCTGAAGGTAGCCCTGTTCAGGGAAGTTTTAAATCTGTGATGTGTTAATGTATTTTAATGTTTGCTGGAAGCCGCCCAGAGTGGCTGGGGAAACCCAGCCAGATGGGCGGGGTACAAATAATAAATAATAATAATAATTATTATTATTATTATTATTATTATTATTATTATTATTATTATTATTTCAGTTGATGCATGTTTTGGAACAGCGGAATGGACATACAGATAACACCCCCAAACAAAATTGTAGTATTTGCCTTCCAAAAGATTGGTTCTTTTCAGACACTGAATAAATTTCAGTTACCAAATGATGTAGTTCATCTTCAAGAATGCTTCATGGTTAACTTCTGAAGAACTGATATATTACTAGGAGACGAAACTCCTTCCTTTCCTGAGGTTGTGGGCAGTAAGAGGAAGCCCATTTTCCAGAACAAACATTTCATGTCTCCAGATTTCAAAGGCACATTAGAACGGGACTTCTACTGAAGACCTTAACATAGCCAACCAAACATTACGTTCAATTTACAGCCTGGGCTCAATTCCTCACTTCCTTTTCAGTAGCTTGTAAAGTATGGATGCGGGACTACAAATTACATTTGAAGGCAAAGAAGAATAAATTGAGATTTCAAGGGTGCTCTCTCAGGATTTCCATTAAAAAACACAAAACTGGAAAGACTGCTAAAGCTGACTTTGCTTCAGTGGTAACAAAGATAAAAACATGCTCCAAATTGTTCCGCCTCCTAAATGCACACAATCTAACCAACAAAACACATTCTGAAAAGACCTCTGGGTATAGAGAGGAATATAAATTCATTCATTCATTCATTCATTCATTCAATCAATCAATCAATAAAATAAATTCAATGGTTGGTAACCAAGTCCCAACCTACATATTTCAGAGTTCTTTCAAAGGAAACTGATCCTCCAGCAGTTTGAACAATGCCTATTTAGCAACCTTGATTTAATGCTGTCCACAGTGCAACTCTTACTGGACTTTCACTATTATTGTGTATAACCTTTAGGATTAAATGACAACCAAATACATTTCTGATTATGTTTGTTCGACCTTATGAAAACCAGGAGATTATACATAATTACTGTAATAAAAATCCGTTACAAAGTTCTAACACTAAAGCTCATCTTCTGAGGAAGTCTACCAACATACACATCCCAAGCTGCCAACTTAAGTATCTCCTCAGGCCATAGGCAGTGAAAAGAAAAAAGGGCATGGCTGGTGTAAGAAACAGAAAAGAGGATAATGACATGGGGTTCCTCACCTTTCCTGTCTGTTCTCTCCCCTGCAGGTGCTTCCTTGCTCCTCGACATCAGCTCCCAACAAGGACAATTGGGTCATTCTAGGCAATGGCAGATCACATCGCACCATTTCCAAGGAATAGTCCCTTCCAACTCTACAATTCTATGATTCTATGAGCTAGTGTAGCAGGAGTTGTTCATTGTTTCACAGTCCAAAAACAAATGACCCAAGGTGGCTCATATGATGGCAGTCTCCTCCTCTCTAGTTTTTTTTTAATGTTCTCATACAATATTGCATGCAGAGAACAAAACAATGTCATAGTGATGTATCTTCTCTCAAGCAGTAGCCAAGAGAGATTAATTTTACTATTGACACTTTCCCTCAAAATACCTTGCAAAGGAAAATGCGCAATCCTAGAGTGCTGTAGAGATGGTGCGTCACAGGGAAAACAGAACTCGTATATCAAAGGCAGCAACAATAACCATCTTAATGCAGAATACAATGAATATGTAATACTCTACTTAGGGGTATCTAAATAATAAATACATTTTAAGCTGATGTACTTTGGATTAAGCTGCTTTTCTCAATTTACTTGAGTAGGATTAAACATATTTATCAGGTTATTGTATTAGTAGAACAGACTTTCATTCATGCAATGGGACTTTCTCTTCCTCATTTTGCCCTGTGCACTCTCAAAAATTTGTTCCAGTGGGTTGAGGGAATCTCCACAGCAGATTTTTGGTGTGGATGGGGGCAGGGCTTCAGGGATGAGGAAAGGTAGGGGAAGTCCTGTTTTGTGAAGTCTGTTCTGTTTACACAACATCAGCATTAGATACAACCCATTGGGTGGGAGTTAGCCAATGAGTCCTGTCAGCAGACACCCTGCCCAAGGACAGCCGCTTGCACAATGTGCCTTGCTCCCTGTGCGCTCACAGTGGGGCAGCCAGGAGAACCCTCAGAACAGGGGAAGGCATGCCAAAATGCTTGCCCTGATGGAACAATCACTTTAGTGAGATGTTGAATTCCTCCCATTGTGTTATTTATTGTGGGTTATACAGTGGTACCTCGGGTTAAGTACTTAATTCGTTCCGGAGGTCCATTCTTAACCTGAAGCGTACTTAACCTGAAGCACCACTTTAGCTAATGGGACCTCCTGCTGCTGCTGCGCCGCCAGAGCATGATTTCTGTTCTTAGCGGAGTTCTTAACCTGAAGCGTACTTAACCTGAAGCGTACTTAACCCGAGGTACCACTGTATTCAGATTAGTGGAAGAAGAACCTGAAACGTCTGCAGGAAAAGGTTAACATAGCTTACTCACAAGGCTGCAGCGCAGGGAAATGAGATTAAAAGCACCCCTTGCTAATTGAAACATTCTGTGTAGAATGATAAACACAAACTGACCCCAAATAAATGGACTTCCAGTCAGGCTTACACAAGAAGTGGACATGCGATTCTTACAGGACTATTCTACTCAAGTTTACTCCAAAGTCCCACTGTGCTCACTTGGGCTCACTGCCTAGTAAGTGTATTTAGAATTGCAGTCTTAATATACTACATTTTGATCTACTTTCCTGTAGAACAGAAGGAGTGCTGGAGGATTGCATACATCCAGCCAGGTGCTTGTTAAATTCTTGCAAATATACAGCCAATTTAGGCACCTGACAGTGTTGAAGCATAGAACTGGCACCAAAGAGACATTCATTAGGCCTCAATGGTGTTGTTTTGCAAGTTTCAGAGACAAACAGATAATATACATAATCATCCAGTTGTTTTATACCATCAAGGTATATTTAACAGGGAAGTGTAAAAAGCAACTACACTACCTACAGGAAGGCATTATGTTATTTGGAACATCTGTTATCATTTATCACCATTGGGCATGTTTGAACACAATGGCCCAGGTTGGATGATCCTGGCTTAGTAACCTGAGATTCATAAGTGTTTTCCTCACACAAGCTGCTTTGTGTGAGCTGTGATTAAACCAGGAAGTCTTTAACCATAGTTTCCCATTTTGTCTGAACCAGCTTCAGTCCTTAAACCAACTTCAAACAATGGTTAAGATCCTGTTTTGTTCTGATGCTGGTGAGGATGCTTTCCCAATTCAGGCAATTTGTGGTTAATTAGAGACTTCTTGGTTTGATGACCGGATACTGTGAAGGGAGGAATCAAGGGGCTGTGTGTGTGAGCAAGAGACTTCTGCAAATCTTCACTTAAGAAACCAATATATGATCATCTAAATACAGCCAATAACTGCAGAAAGTATTGACCTTGTTGAAATCATTCCATTTGTCACATTCACCCTCTCAGCAGCTTAAAGTAAGAATAGAGGAAAGGTTACTTTCAAAGTGCTGAGTGTAGAAAGTATATTGAAAAACAGAGTATAAATAAAGGTACTAATACTTAACAAATAAGATATTAAAAGACAGCAGCAACCCAGATTACCGGTATATACTGAAAAATGCAATCAAATACAAAAATGTGCAACAACAAAAAATTCCACAAGGTGGCTCTCAATACTATATATATATGCGTGTAAATATATATATATAGACACCACACATTTCAGTGTTACATTAAAATGTTTCTGTTCTGAAGATAATTTTCAGTTTAAAACTGATTCAAAACTAAAATGCTGGTATAAGGCATGTGACGTAGAAGTTTAAAAATAATAATAGTCTTCCTCTTTCCCCCCTCTGCTTGGTGTGAACCGCTAACTCAAGGTTCACATAACAGATAAGTGGCTAGAAAATAAAAAACACAGCAAACCTTTGTAAACTTGCAGGTGGTACTTTATTTATAGATTGCTTCTTTTCAGTCATCACACTAGCTCAACAACTTTGCTAAAAAAACCCCCAACTTTTGTGTCGAGATATTCACTTTTTGAAATATGGCAACCATAGACTAGGGAAACCAGGGTTGGGATTCAATGAATGAGTCCTGTCAGTGGAAGCTCTGTGCAAGGACTTGTGGTTCTACAATAGGGATTCTCTTCTTCCCCCCCCCAATGCCCCCGAAATTGGCTTTGGTGTGGGGTCAAGAGAACTCCCTGAACAGCATGTAGGTGGAAGAGAGGGAAGCCAAAATGCCTTCACACAATGCTGACTTCCTCCCCAGGGTTCAAATCCCTACAAATGAAGCTCACTCAGTGGACCTTGGGCCAGTCTCTCAGCCTAGCTAACTCACAGGGTTGTTATATGAAGATAAAACAAGCAGGAGAGAGCAGCGTAGAACACATTGAGCTCCTTGAGAGCCAGTGTGGTGTAGTGGTTAAGAGCGGTAGTCTCGTAATCTGGGGAACCGGGTTCGCATCTCCGCTCCTCTACATGCAGCTGCTGGGTGACCTTGGGCTAGTCACACTTCTTTGAAGTCTCTCAGCCCCACTCACCTCACAGAGTGTTTGTTGTGGGGGAGGAAGGGAAAGGAGAATGTTAGCCGCTTTGAGACTCCTTCGGGTAGTGATAAAGCGGGATATCAAATCCAAACTCTTCTTCTTCTTGTTCCATGCCCCTCACCCCTATCCACTGCTGAATTTACTGAAATGCAACTTGAAAGACTGTACGACAGCTGCCCGTGGTTTAGCATTATGTCTTAGGCACCCCTAGCCAAGAAATGTGTTTGTCTGAAAGTTAAATCTTAGACACTTACAGCAACTCCCATGGTGCCCCGGATAAACACTTGCACATGTTTCTAGCCTCTAGGCATCCGTCCCAACGGCGGTGCCCTGTGGAGCAGTTGCAGTAACAGTGGGCCCTTGCCCCTCCACCAGCTTATGTACCCTCACCTGACAGGGTGCATGTACACAACCTGAGACTTCTCCTGCACAGAAGGCATCACTGCTCTTCCCTCTTCAAGCCTCTCCTGGTTCTAGGAGACAGCAGGGAGGGAAGTGGCAGGGATTTGACTGACCCATCCCTCGTCTGAACAGCCTCTTCCCCCAACATGCCCATCTCTGTCTCGGCCCTGACCATTCCTCTCCCCCTGCTGGCCTGGCTCCAGCCTCATGGCCGGTGCCAAACGCCATAAATGGCTGGCCCCCTCTCCTGGATCAATCCCCTGGCCTGCTGCCTTTGTCACACGCTTGTCAGAGCCCTGCCGGTCCCTGACACATTATGTCTGAAGCAGGCCTTCAACTCTGATTAGCTGCTTTTTCTATAAGCCACTGTTTTCCAGATCCTGTCTCTCACTCTCTCTGTGTGTCCGTGTGTTCCTTCTCTGTCAACTATTTCCAATTCTTAATGTTTCTGAAAGGGATTGACATCATCCATAATGCCTGAAAGCTTTAGTTGAGAATAAATTCCTGAGAGCAATTCTTAATTACTTACAGATGTCTGTTAATTCCTATGAGAGGTTTTATTTCAAAATTGAAAGGGCAGGTTGTCTCCTGTCAGGCTCTTAAAAAATCCACTGGCTCTTTATTTTGTCAAAATGTTATGCTATGTGGAATAGGAAGCTGCTGAAGTAAAATAAACTCTCTCTTCAATGTCATCTTTCCCAGCATGAAGACAAAAGTAATTTTGTTTCTAAAACTTGAACGAGTTTCATTATTGACCGGTATCCAAACAAATTACAGTTTGTTAATAATTCATGGTGTGGGTTATTCAGAGTGAAGGGGAAGATATGCCTACAACTATCCACATCTATCCACACATGCATGTATGTGTACATACACACTATCACTGTGGGTCTGCCTCTCTGCCATATGACTACTATGACAGAAGAGTCCACGTGCCCCAATTAAATCAGGGCAAAGTCAAGCCAACCTACCAGAGTCAACCATGTCCCGACAAAGCTGGGTTGCTCCTCTTTTGGCAACCCATAAGACACAGAATTTAGGTTGGAAACGGAACAGTCCCAGGAACAGCAAACCCTATGACCTCCGTATGTTGTGGACGATACTCCAATCATCTCTAACCACTGACCATATTAGCTGGGGCTGATGGGAGTTGTAGCTCCAAATATCTGGATGACACAATGTAGATAACCCCAGGCTATGGAAAGCCCTCCCATCAGATGTCAAAGAGATAAACAAGTATCTGACGTTTAGAAGACATCTGAAGGCAGCCCTGGGAAGTTCAGGGGAGTTTTTATTGACTGATGTTTTAATGTATTTTTAATCTTTGTTGGAAGCCGCCCAGAGTGGCTGGGGAAACCCAGCCAGATGTACAGGGTACAAATAATAAATTATTGTTATTGTTGTTGTTGTTGTTGTTGTTACTATGTCATGTCTAATTTATAATGTTTGGTTACATATGTTTGAAGCTAGCAAATATCTGCTTGTAGCCCCCCCATTGCTATATTAAGAACAGAAAAATGGAAAAATATTGTAGAGCTGCACTCAAAGTTCCCATTGCTCATAATTTCATTTTTCGGATAGATGTGCTGGACAGTTCACAGCACAAGCCAACAATGAGGGAGGAGCAAAGGGCCCAAGGGTGCGCATCAGTAGGTTGCTCTTTCACATTAAACCATAGTGCATTTTAGCTATGATGGATAATGTGATGCGCACACCAGGCCATTTCCTCTTTTGAATACAAGGTGGATAAGAACACAAGTTCGTTTGGCCGCAGTGGGTCCCCCCGCCCCCAAATCCCTAAACTTTATTCTACTGAGATATTATCTCATTTGATTATGCCAAAGATATTGCCAGAGTATAGATGGGAATATGAACAGTGTTAATTAATAACACCTCCTACATCTCATTCTCCTACATTTATTAAACACTTTTTTCCATTTTATAAGTTCATCTGCAGAATTTTGTAATTACCTGCTTAGCAAGACGCAAACCAGATTAACTTATCTTTTACTGGAAAAGTATTATTGTTCTCAGTAAGCAAATAAGATAATCCTTTTTTTAAAAAAACAACAACACTAAGTCATTTTCATTCAGAACATTTAAAAATAAGTCTTCAGCAAAAAGAATTCATTACAAGATTGCAACATGCTAAAATCAGAAGGGGAGGTGGGGGGCGGAATGCAGAAAAGGATGCTAAGAGCAGAAAGCCCAGAAGCTATTTGGCAGCCAGTGCAGATGAACCAGGATTGGTGTCATATGCTGAAACTGTCTTGTCCTGGTGAGCAACCTGGATGCCAAATTCTGCACCAGCTGAAGTTTCCAAATTATCTTCAGATGCAGCCCATTGTATAACATGTTGCAGTAATATAACCTGGAGGTTACACAGTCATCAGAAGTTAGGCTATCTCTGCCCAGATAGGGGTGCAGCTGAGCCACCAGCCAAAGCTAATGGAAGTCGCTCCACATCACTGAGGCCACGTGAGGCTCAAGCCATAGAAATGGATCCAGAAGTACCCTCAAACTGCATACCCAGAATGGACTCCCTCCTTATTGGAGGTTTTTAAGCATATGTTGGATGTCCATCCGTCATTAATGCTTTAGTTGGGATTCCTGCATTGCAGTGGGTTGGACTAGATGAAGCTCAGTGTCCCTTCCAACTCTGCAGTTCTATGATTCTATGAAAGCTGCTGACATTTTAAGCAAGGTTATATCTGAAGCAAGCCTTTGATGTGCTCTGCTTCGGTTTTGTTATGATATATGTTTTGCATAAATGAGCTACAAACTACAAATGACTCTTTCCTGCAAACATCAGCAGATGAAAACATCTCTTTTGTTCGTGTGTCTCACAGGGCAGTGAAATAGCTCCATTAATTATCACTAATGAGAGAGCAACCTATGGGTTTTAGCAGCAAACTGTCACTTATGGAAAATAATATTAATGTTTTAGTAATGTGTAGCTGTTTCTTAACAGATGGATTTTAATTAGCATGACATGTCAAGGAGTATCAATAATAATAACAACAACAACAACAAATAGTGAACGCACTTAAATCCCATGTTGAAATATTAGCAGACAGCACACGTTCTTCCATCGTAAATTAACCATGGTTGAACTTTGCAGCCACAGCTGGAGCCAGGGAGAAATACAGAAGTCAACGGTAAGAGCTACTTACCATTCTAATGAATAAGTAGAACAGGTAAAAAATTATTAGTAATGTTTACAGTTGGTTTGGCAAATGAAGTCAAGGATGCAGACCTTCACTTCTCCAGCCAGAGTCAGTTTCCATAGTACAGGGGATGATGGTTAGATAAACTTAGGAAGACAAGTCTGTCAACTGACATGAGCATAAACTTAATATACACCTAAAAGTACTCTACACTCTATTTAAGACCAGCTTAGAATGCCAATGATTTACTCTTGGTAAGCTACCATAACACTAGAACAGATTAACAGCTGCCGCAATGTAAATGTTAAATACTATCAGAGATACGAAATATTGTGAATATTTTATTTATCATATTCATAGCACATCTCTCCCCCACAAGGAAACTAGGAAGCCTACAAACAGCGCCCACTTGACACTATATTCATGGGTGTAGGTGTCATGTTGTTCTAGCTAAAAGATTGAACATTTGAGAAGAACGCACACGGTATTCCTTCTCAGTGCAAAATTAATCTCCTGGCAACTTAAAAATGGTGGCATGAGAAGGAACCAAGTTGAGGACAGCTCTCATATAGTCAAGACCTTGTGATGTTTCCAAGGTGTTGCAAGAGGGTTAAATGGTACATTGGCTCCCATGCTATGAGGCAACAGCAAGTGTCTTATGGGTTACTGCTTACAATATGTTTTGACATACATCTGCCTTGCATAAATCATGAATGCCACATTCATGTTTAAAATACTGCTCTCATCAGAAAAATCGTATTTGCAGCCCTAGAAGCAGGCAAAAGGTAAATGCAATGCTTGTGAAATTTAACCATTAGAATGAATTAGTGTGTTCAAACACAGAACAAAATGTTTAATCCATTAAAAAACAAAAGAAAAACACACCGTGGTAAGCAGTAAAAACAGGAAGATATTAATGGATCTTGTTTTGGTAGGACATCAAAACCAATTAGCCATAGAAATCACTTACTTGTTTTTCTAGTTGCCCATAGTCAGGACCTTGGGTTGGCAAAAAGTAGCAAATGTGACCATTATTTTTAGCTTTCTCACGAAGAGCCATTGCAGTTCTGACAGTAGCATTCCGAGCATGAACAAACACCATCACCTTGAAATAAAAGAGATTTAAAATAATAATAATTTAGCAATAGGAATTGGTTAATAATACTAGTGATTTAGGACTAAATTAAACAATAAACACATAGAAGTAATTTTATCAGGCTTAGTTAACCCCTGGCCCTCCAGAGATTGTTTGACTCAAATTCTCATCAGCTTTCGCTAGAATGGCCATTGATCAGGGAAGAAGGGAGATGGAACCCAACAACCTTTAGAGGTCCACAGGTTATCCAGCATGTTCTAATTCAGAGCAAACAAATAGATGGTATGTACAATAAATGGTGCTGGAGGAGACTCTTGAAAGTCCCATGGACTGCAAGAAGATCAAACCTATCAATTCTTAAGGAAATCAGCCCGGAGTGCTCACTGGAAGGACAGATGCTGAGGCTCCAATACTTTGGCCACCTCATGAGAAGAGAAGACTCCCTGGAAAAGACCCTGATGTTGGGAAAGATGGAGGGCACAAGGAGAAGGGGACGACAGAGGACAAGATGGTTGGACAGTTTTCTCAAAGCTACCAACATGCGGGAGGCAGTGGAAGACAGGAGTGCCTGGCGTGCTCTGGTCCATGGGGTCACGAAGAGTCGGACACGACTAAACAACAACACTAAATGAAAGCATGTACACTTTCCCCCCTTTTCTTTTTCATAGTATGCAATTCAGTTTCAGAGCTCTAACAAGGAGCATATGAGGTCATACAAGTAGTGCCTGGGCCACTTTGGACTGTATATGAGTGCTCATAGACTTCAAGAACAAAATATTATCACATGTAGAAAACTAGCATACCAGGGAGAATGATATTTTAACTGCAGTGTGTATACCAATGTGGGTGACCCAGAGTTTTAGCGTTTTGAGAAAGAGAGAAAAATGTATCCCTATTCTCTTTCCTAAAATTGTATATAGTTTTATAAACCCGCATTACGCTCCCGCTTATCTTTCCTGACTTGGATGGCAACAACTTCATTTACTTCAAGACTAAAACTTTTTTAAAAAAGAAAGGAAAAGACCAGCCTCGATCCAAGACCACAATGCACAGTACTTTCAAAATACATCTTTTTATTTCAATCTACTGAATGAGCATATAAAACAGAACAAGACTGCAGTTCTAAGCGGGTTAACTTAGCCTGTCCTAACTATGTCAAGAGATTTTTTTTATTTTATTTCAGTGGCTAACCTCTATGCATTACATTATGCAAATAAGTTGGGAAAAGTAATTTGGAATAGAGAAAAGTGGTTCCACAGCTACAAGCTGTGTAATTAGATCTGTACTCTGAAGTTCAAAGCTAGTTCTGGTGTCTCAAGAGCTGAGAGCTTGTGTAGCTTTTCTTAGGGAAAAACTAAGCTTTTAAATGACAAAATATGCAAGCAAAGCACAAAGGAAATGTCTCCAGGTTAGCACTACAGAATTTTATGACTATCTGGGGGGAGGGATTAACAATTCTTGCTGAAGACTTTTTAAAAACACTACTGAAAGTGGTTTGAAGAAAGAAGGTGATACTTTCCTTGAACAGAGGTAGTTTTCGCAAAGAAGAAGAAGAAATAAATCAAAAATATATTTCTTACTATGTTAAAAATGCAACAGTGGATTCAACTGCTACCAAATACAGCACTTTCCCTCTCATATTCTGTACTGGGTGGCAACAAACAACCAACCAACCAACCTGAGGCAGCTTTCCCCAATCTGGCGCTCTCATGAACTACAACTCTCATCAACCCAGGACATTGCCCTCACTGCTGGGAGCTGTAGTCCAACAAGTTGGTTAGAGCATGGTGCTAATAATGCCAAGGCTGCAGGTTTGAACCCTGTATGGGGCAGCTGCATATTCTTGCATTGCAGGCAGTTGAACTACATTATCCCCAGGGTCCCTTCCAACTCTACAATTCTATGTGAAGTGAACACCTTTGAGACACTCTTGTCACTGAACATTCCATTTTGGTAGCACTATTTCCTATTCAACCTCTTTGATGGGATGGCTGACCACCATTGTTAAGACTACCAACAAATGTGGATATTCTCAAAACATTTCCAAATGATCTCTGTGGCTAGAAAACCTAATCATTTTGTTGATCTCAGTCATTATCACCAAAGGGTCTGGTGGCGGAAAAGGCAGATTAAATGGTGACATTTTGAAGCTGACCAATTTTGGCACAGATCCTTTTCCTGCCCAGTGGAGCAGGCAGTGGTAAAATCCTTCTTCCGTGATGCCACTGCAACTGACAATTGTCATCCTGTTAAGAATTTCAGTTTATGGTTAAACTAGTAAACCAGGAAAAAAACACACATGGGGGGGTGCTTTATCCAATTTTGATGCATTTGGCAACTGGTTTATAAATAAAAATTAATTAAGCTTGAAGTTGAACAAACACTCAGATTTTGATGAGCAGAAGGCTTAATCTCATGCCCTTTTATTATCTGTAATTAATATTGCTCATCAATAGAGAGGAACGCTTAAAAACTAAAGCCACTTCAAGTTGAGCCATGTTAGTTCTCCATGATTAAAGTTAGCTCTGATAAGCTGGGCCTTTTGTTGTTTTCTTGCTGGGCAAGATGAATCAATGCCTCCCAACAGGAACACTTGGTGGGATATAAATACCGGTAATAAATAATAAAATTATTATTATTAATTATTATTATTGTACACCAATGTGGCAAATCAGCATCATTCTCCCTTCCAGATGTTGTGGATTGCCATGTCCATCATCCCTTACCACTGGGCATGTATGGCTGGTGTTGATGAGAACTGCAAATCACAACATTTAGAGGGCACCATACTGGCTATCCCTGCTGTACACTATTTTTCAAAGCCTCATTTCCCTGCAGGTTTATGCTATTTCCCCAATGTACTTTTGGCACAGACTCCACTCGTGGCTGAAATATTTTGCTTAGGGTAGGCGGACAACCATTGTACAGCAATGAGTGCTCTTTAGCAAAACGTGTAGAAACTGTGAGCATTTATTTAATATTTCTTGAGTGGCTTTTCTCATTCTGATAAGGAGGTCACAAAGGCAATTCCTTTTTCTCAAACTAGGATTTTGCTTGTCCATGGATTGTGGGAAGATTTACAGTTCAGTAAATTACAGTATCAATATATTCAGCCTTAGAAAACTACTAAAAACTTTTGCGTGCAAGTCAGTCAGTGGTGGCACACTGATGGTCCACTACTTCCAACAACAATCAGCATCTTTTCCCCTTCCCTAGTTTGTGTGTATAAATAGGCAAACTATACTGGGATGACAAAATCGAAAGAAGATACATTTATCACTTCAAGGATAAAGAAAAGGGAATGTCTTTGCTATATCTTTAGTAAAACAGAATTTTAAAGGACTTGATATCTGCCTCTCCCTGACCTACTTACTGTTCTCTTCCATGGAATTACTCTCTTGCTAACAAATCTCTTCAGTGCTTGACATCAGCTTTGAACCCTGTTACATCTAATAGTCTCCATGGCCATTGCAGATGCTGAAAATCCTGTTAACCCTCAACTTCTTCAATACCCTTTTGGACTCTAAAAGTTTCCTAGGTTCACGTATACTTGACCACCAAAGCAAACGATTTCCAAGATACTACCTAATTTAATTTCACTTCTATAAAATGGCTAGCTGGTAACAAGCAAGTAAGACATCATTACTCTGTGCTTGGTACAAACTTTACATCTCGCTGTCTAGATTTACAGAGCTGCTCTTGCCCCTTCAACATTTGCTGAACCGCAGCAAGTATTGCAACAAGCACTATTTTTGCCAGATGATACATCTATCTTGTTATTGGCAGATTCCCCTGCCGACTTCTAAGAGACAAATGATGAACACCTACAGATTTTGAAGCTTATTAGCAATATTGAGATTGGCTTTTTTCTGGCCAGCTGGATTTAAAGTGCTATTCAGTCTTTATTTCCTCATTATGGTTTCCTAAATAAGATTACAGCCTAATCAGGAAAACTTTCAAGTATACCAGACCACACCATCACCGGTGATTTAGTTAAAACAACTTCTGACAAGATGCATGAAAGGGATAATGGTTGAAATGACTGCAAAGCATTTGTTTCCAGGATATATACTTTAATAGCCTTAAAGTTGGTATTTCAAATATGCAAGTCATATACTCCTCTAATTCTTCCAATGCAACTGGATGAAGGATTTTGCCAGCATTCATATTCAGTTTCCTTGAGTTTTGGCTTGTCATACGGTACTATCTGGACCATGGGTGGTCTATCTTGAAAATATGACCTCCTTTGAAGGAGAGACAGGCCGTGTAGCCCTGTTGCTGCTGCTAAGTATTTCAGCTGCTTTTGATACCATTAATCATGGTATCCTAGTGGACTATCTCTGTGGTTTGGGAGTTTGGTGGTTCCTATCCTATCTGCATGACCACCAGCAGAGAACTGGGGGACTACACGTCTACATCTTATGGGGCATTGCAATTGGGTATCCACATTGGGAACAATCATCAGGAGCTTTGCAACACTCAGATCTACTTTTCTATTTGATTTCAGTCAAGAAAGGCCATACATAAGCTGAACCACTGTCTGGATGCAGGGGTGCAGTGGATGAGAGTCAGTGAACTGAAGCTGAATCCAGTTACAGAAGAGACACTATGGGTAAGTGGTTACCAGGTCTGACAATTGGTATTGGTGTGTGTGTGTGTGTGTGGCCAGCCTGTATGGCCTCCCTCTGGAAAACAGGTACACAGATTGGGTCCATCTTTGTCTGTGGACCTAGGCGGCCTCTGTGGTAAAGAGTATCACCAGCTTTGGCTGGTATGTCAACTACACCCTTTCCTGGATTGGGATAATTTAGCCACTGTGGCACATTCATTGATAGCACCATACCTGGACTATTGTAATGACTCTATGTGGGGCTTCTCTGGTTCAGAGATTGCAGCTTATGCAGAACACTGCAGCCTGGGTGGTGCTCCTTATTGGGCACATATCCTGGCAGTACGGAGGAATCTTCACTAGCTGCCTATTAGCCACTGCACCAGTTTTAAGGTTCTGCTATTAAATAACTCTGAACAAGGTTACCTGAAAAACCATATTTCCTTCCAATGCCTGGTAATGGCATCATGTTCAGTAAATGGAACATGGTTGGTTTTGCCACAACCTGGTGATTATCAGCTTGTTGTAACACAGAGGAGGGCTTTTTCACTGGTGGCACCAGTGTTGTGGATTGCTCTTCCTGCTGAAATATGAGAGTTTCCATCTGTATTGGCATTGCCTCTTGAAAACATGCCTTTTTGGCAAGCATTCACCTGAACCTGAACTTCAAGTCTTATTGTTTTAATTGTTTTAATTGCCATGCTTTTAAACTTCCTTGATTGTGCATTTTAGTTGAGGAAGTTTTAATGGTTTGCTTGAATTATTATTGTGTATTTTAATTTTGTACAGATTTTATAATTGTAAACCACTTAAAAGCCATTTTTGCATATAAGCGGTTTATAATTTAAATAATAATGTTCATTTATTCCAAACTGTGGCCAGCTGGTTTATTTAAACCGTAATTTGGAATAAGCCATGATCCCTAGTCCGAATAAAACAAGTCAAGATCAGCCAAAATCCATCTCTTAGCCATGTCAATATGAAAAAGTAGTATGCAAGCCAGAAGGTCACTGCAGCTCCCACTTGCTATTGGACATACCATTGTTTGTATGCGGTGCAAACACAACCATGGACACATTACATGTCATCTCCTACTGATCAAGAAGTTCATTAATAGTAAAGGCTCAGTATAATGACTCAACTGCCTGTACATACATAAAGCTTGCTGAACTAATACTCCAAAAGTTACAGACCAAGGTTACCAATTAACTATTTAATGACTCCATTTGTTGAAATTGGAAAACAGTGAAGGAATGCCAGCATATGCCATACAAGCATTACATTTGCATTCCTTTTGAATTTACTTCAGAATTGACTCAAGTGTAAAGTTAAAATAAATCATGAAATGTGGTTAAAAGTGGAAGATGTGCGAAAGGGACAGAAACAAATCTCTCATGTCATTTGTTATTTGTGCTGTAACTTATATGTTTACAGCTCTTGAATCTAATTCTTATTATTAAATTTGTACTTAATTTGTGAGGCTGGAATAGTCCTGTATAAAGCCTAAAACTCACTTGATTGAAGAAAAATCTGGAATACTAATGGCAAAACATGACTTCCAAAGGTAACTTTTGCAGCTTAAAAGCTTGTGGGGTAATTTATATTTGCATAATCTACTTTATTAATTTTTTTAGCAAGAATCAATTTGTTACCAGTTAGCATGCAAGATCACCACTAATGGCATATTCACTACACCTTTAGAGCATAAAATCCTGAATTAAAGGCATGATGTATTTACTTACATCAAATTAAATTATGCACACTGAAAGACAGAGATCTTCTTTCCAACTATTTTACTTATGCAACCATCTGAAGCAACCAAATGCTTAAAAGTACTATGATACCGTTTCTGAGATAAGGTAAACAGAAATGTAAATAGCATTCAAAAATGGTCATAATATGAATTTATATAAAAGGCACAATGTTACAAAAACATAAATAAATGCTACCATATACAGTGGAACCCCGGGTTACGCACGCGATCCGTTCCGGGGTCGCGCTGCGTAACCTGGGCGTGTGTAACATGAACGCACGAGGGAAAAAAACACCCAGAAGTTCACGATTTTATGCGCTTCTGCGCATGCGTGAACTATGCAGAATGCTTCTGCGCACCTGCGCGCTCCGCGGCGGACTTCCGGGTCGCCTCCGTTCTTATCCCGAACGTACGCAACACGGAGCGTACGCAACACGAGGTATGATTGTATCCTAAATTTTACTGTATGAAAGAGAGGAACATTTAGCACACCAAAGGGGATCCAAGTCAGGATGTGGTTTGCTTTCATTTTCTACCAATGTGCACTTGCACTTATACTGAATCCCATTGGTCATTCTGTTGCCCATTCACACAGTTTGAAGAAATTCCTCTAAAATTCTTCACAGTCTGATTTTTGTTATGTTAAATAATTTGGCGTTCTCTGCAACCTGGCTTAACTTCACTTCTCACCCCACACCAGACCATCTGATTCAGTTAATGCCAACACGGATTCTTTCCTCCATTGTGTAAAACTGTCCATTTGCTTCCTGCCCTTAGCCAAATTACCGATGTATAACACAAACAGATCTAACCTGCAACTACTAAATTTATAGGAGACTTTCATCTATCATAAGCCTTTTCAAAATCCAAGTACAGAGAGCCTGAAGGTTAAAAAAGATTTTTTTTAAAAAAACTGTGACACAATTGAACGCTTAATCTTTTGCCAGCTTCTACTGATAGGTAAACATTCCTGTCAGTAACAATTCAAATATATAGAAACAGCAGTGTCTATTCTTGTACAAAAATTAAGCAAGAGTGGCTAGCCTATTGCCTTGAAAATTTAAGTCATTAGAGAGCTAACAAACACATTTCTGTGGATGCCAATGAACTTGAAGGGTTATTATTCAAAATTACAAGCAGCCCAACCAACCCTGGAATGAAGAAAACTAATAAATATTCTGACTACATATAGCCAGACACCCTTGTTATCTTCCCCCATATTCTCATGCACTCAGGATTAGTGCAGTGTAGTACTATCAATGTATAGTCCTACAAAATACACAGAGAGTGTATTATGTACAGGTGTATTATATACAACTTATGTGGGTGTCTGGAAAAATAAATAAATAAATAAATAAATAAATAAATAAATAAATAAAGGAGTTGGGGAAACCACATTCCACACAACACTCACTAGTTATTGCTCTAAAGGACAAATTATATTTTCCTAGCATTATAATATGATGGTTTTGAGCACTGGGGCAAGCTCATGAACACCAGCTACAAAGCAAAGGGTTCAGAAAAGAATGGAATGAGAGTTGTTGTGAAACCATGTTGGAGGAGGTGGCAATGTTGTGGTAGGGACCATTAATTTCGAGGATGAGTATTTAAGTGTGTGAGCTGGATGGGTGAGGATGGCAGGTATAAATAATATGTGTGGGAAAGAAAGGGGGTTTCAAGAATGCATAAAGAGGATTGGCAAATGAAAAACACGGCAAATTTTTGCAGCTTTCCCCTTCTTGGGACTGTTCCTGAAGCAAAGTGATTTGAAAAACTAAGCTGTCTTGTTGACAAGAAAGAATGCTAGCTGCTTGTACAATATGGAAAACCAAACTCCTCTTGCATAAAAAAAAATTCCCTTAAAAACACCACACACAAATTAGGAGTGCATGCACTGCAGTTTATAGATCAGGAAACATCCATGTGTGAAATTAGAAGAAATTGCAAGCAGGTCAAAACTAAAATGTAATCATTAGTTCAGAAGACACTACTCAGCAGTGCCACTGCATTCCACTCCTGCAATTTCTGTCTATAATAAAACCAGTAATATGCAAAGTAACTAAAGGCTGACATTCTCAATAGCAGTTCTCGCTTCACTGTTACTGTTAAAGCATCATTACACATTAGTGTATTATATTAAGAGTTTTATGGATGCATGTAATCTTCTCCCCAATATTACAGGAAACATGTGAGAACCAACATGCTTTACATATATTTAATGTTTTGAATGTGTATTCTAACATAGTGCTTCTCAACCTTTTAAAACCCACACCCACTTTTAGTTAACAAGAAAATCCCACGTCTTCCTTCAAATCTAGCTTTCTGAATTATTTTATTTGAATTTTCAAAAGGATTGAAATATTGTGAATTTTAATTATTATTTTAAAATTATACTGTACTTTTTTTGGGAAACATTTGCACCTATCCTGAAACCTTCATATCTCCCTCTGGGTGGGATGAGGTGCCCCACCTTTTGAGAAACACTGTTCTAAACATACATGATTAAAACAAGCCATAAAAATGCAAAATCTGTTGATAGCAAGGAAGGATTTTCTCAGTTAATCAACAAATGACAGTCTAAATAGCAAGTTTCTGCTTCTCAATACGTATGATCACTGTTAAATTTGTTCCTTCTCTTCCCTCCTGTAACACAAACCAACACTTACTCCATGATAAGGTGGTCAATTACATATTAACAGAAAAGAATAAAAGAAAAGAAAGAAAGTCATCACTAAAACAGGAGAAAAGAGAACAGCAGTTTGCATAAAAACTGTACGGTATATCCTAATTTATATGTACAGATGCAAATTCAGAAATAATGTAAATATTAATTATATCATCATAGTGGAGCTGACTGTGACCAGTGACCTACTGGGTATGTTCCTCTGCTATCTGAGTGCTGCTGGTGGGCAGCTTTAAAGCTTCTGCCCTTCCTTCTTATGGTTTCTTGGGTTTAAACCAGATCTGGGTTGGGCACCTTTCAAACAGAGTGGGGTGGGCAACATTTTACAGCCTGAGGGTCACATATCCTTTTGATCAACCTCCTGGAGGTAACACACCACTGGAAAGCAGGGCGAGAGGCAAAGCGGGGCAGATCAATCAATGATAATTTTTTATCTTGGCCTGGGGTTCCCCCATCCCTGAAATAGACTGTACTCTGACAGCCCTTCAAATAACACGTAGGTAGCTGTGTTGGTCTGCTGTAGTCGAAACAAAATAATAATTAAAAAATCCTTCCAGTAGCACCTTAGAGACCAACTAAGTTTGTTATTGGTATGAGCTTTCATGGTCTCTAAGATGCTACTGGAAGGAATTTTTTTATTTTTTTTATTATGTTAGCCTTTCAAATAGAGTCTCCTCTGTGAAGAGGACATATTGCCACCCTACTCCATTATGTCAACATCACATTGTTCTGGTTCATTTATTGTATTGGGAAGTGTTGTTTTTATTTGATAACACTTTACCATTATGAGCTGCTTTTGAGTTGAGTTCAAATTGGTTGTTGGAAAAGTGGCAGAAAAAAGCTACAAAATCAAATCAGAGTTTTTCCACTCTGGGTTCAGATCATTAGCTGCTGGTTGGGGGTGGTGGTTTTTGTTTTGTTTTGTTTTTGCAACATTCAGAAATACGGTGTCCTTTCCCCATCACCCATAACCTAGTTGGGTGTAATATGCAGCTGTATCCTAATGTACTGCTGGGCTTTGGCTGACTTCCTTCTTTGGAAAGGAGTTCACACATGGTGGCCAGCATAATGGGCACTGAAAGTTATAGGAAAGGAATGCCACACTTTCCTCCAAACTCATTTCCCCCTTGCTTGTGTCTTGCTGGCTAATTAAAAAAAGCATCCCATGTTTTCCACAATCCTACCTAGCTCAGCCCACTTCACCAATATATTGACCTCTTTTGCCCAAGACTAGTCACACTAACCTAGGGCAGAAGGAACGTAACATGACTCCTGAACTTCCATTTGAAAACAATGGTAACATGCTTGTCAGGAACCTAAAAGAAGAAACTGAAACTAAGGATCTCTTCTTCCATCTTTCCCAAACAAGAGAAAAAACAATCATTAAAGATTAAACTAGCAGGTATAGGAAAATATTCACTGTGGGAGGGTGACAGTTAACTATTTGGAAAGGGAACTCAAAACAGCATCCAATGTCATACTCAAAATCTTGTGAGTATTTAGATTTTTTCAATTAGAACTGTTCCAATACATTTTTAGTAGAAATCTTAAGGGAGCAAGCAGTGCTCTAGTACAAAGCTAACCTTAGAAACCTACAGCTTTCGTAAACACTACCGAGAAAGTAAGTCAACTCTGTATGCAGGTTTTGTGTGTGCGTTTTCCCACCTATTTTTAAAAGGTTTCCATAAAAGAGGGAAAAGCACAGCAAAACTAAGACATCTATTATGATCCCTTTCGGCACGTTAACGCAGGGGGAAGGGCTGAGGGAAGAATGCTATCACTACGCTTGCATTGAGTAATTCAAAGTGAAGCCTACAAACGAGACATCTCATTAGTTTGAACAGATGGATAAAAATTAAAGGCTGATTCGCCAACTTCTAATTTCCCAATAGCCAAGAGGAGCTCGAAGTCTTGCGGAGTAGGACAGTTGAAAAATCAACATGAAAAGATTTTCTTCCATCTGTCATGAGCACATGCCTGTGTAGAATAAAACTACCTCCCACTGTCCTTTATTATTTAATAGCAGTAACACATGCAACATCTATTAATGCACACCAACATACAACATCATCTGAATATCACACGCTACAACCTGTATTACAGTAATGGGACTGAACCAAACCAGCATGAATTGCAGACGTAAAAATTATGCCTTATTAGGATGCTATGTTTTTTGAGGAGCTAAGAATAGTAGATAAAGGATAACCCGTGGATATAATTTATCAAGCTGTCAAAAAGCCTATCACAAACTATTAATAAATCATAGTAGCTACAGTAGCTACAGTAATGCAGGTAATAATAAATCCAGTCCTAGTTTTGAGTATGGAAAAATGCATTGCTTCCAAATTATTTCTTCATAATGCTATTCTCATTCTGCCAATGCCAATAAATCACTAACATTTTCAGACACCCGAAGTGGTGGCAGATTGATACCAAAATAAAGCTCCTCCAACAAATAAGTAATACCTTTGAGCATCTTCAAATAACAAGGTTCCTCCCACCTACCTGCACCATAGGATTCCTTTTTTGGCTGCATTTGAGATGTAAATAAAGTCAGTGGAACTGAATCAGACATGACATTGAATGCATAATTTCTTTAATGTGCACTTTTAAACCAGAGTGTGAGAGACTATGACTGTGTATGCTGTTGACTCTGGCTCCAGTGCTTCTGAATCGGTATTCACACAATGTTACCCACAACACAGAGCTATCCTGTAATTTCTTTAGAAATACTGCTGTTTGAGGCCTTTCCTCTCAACAACAACAACAACTTTATTACGGTCGCAGACCAGCATAAGGAGGGAGGGGTAGAATCATTCAAAATCAATCTCAAACTAGCTTCAATCTGAAAGAAAAACTTATGCCACATTCAAGCTGAGGTGTACACTTAAGACAGCCATTGTGCATGTGTGAATGACAATGCATGCACAGATGACTACTTCATTGAATAGAAATTGGAGAGGGGGCTCCTGGGGAAGGGAAACCATACTGGCATCCAGTGAAGACATCCCCACCCCCTCTCTGGTGTGTACAACAGTGTGCAAATGTGGCTTGGAACACAGCAAGGCAAATGGTCAGCGGTCCCTTTACCTTTTTATGTACACAATGGTAGCTTATGCAGCAGGTAAGGAGGGAAATTTTAACCCTTTCCTCCTCTGCCAAGACCCTAATGAAAATGAAGTTGCTATTTGCATTGAGAAGAAAACTCATAAGCCATAAAGGAGCTTTCCTCACAGACGACTCTGGGGTTGCGCGCTCATCTCGCTCTATAGGCCGAAGGAGCCGGCGTTTGTCCGCAGACAGCTTCCGGGTCATGTGGCCAGCATGACTAAGCCACTTCTGGCGAACCAGAGCAGCACACGGAAACGCCGTTTACCTTCCCACCGGAGCGGTACCTATTTATTTACTTGCACTTGACGTGCTTTCGAACTGCTAGGGTTGGTAGGAGCTGGGACTGAACAACGGGAGCTCACCCTGTCGCGGGGATTTGAACCGCCGACCTTCCTACAAAGCCCTAGGCTCTGTAGTTTAGACCACAGCGCCACCCACTTCCCAACACAATGCAAATAAGCTGCTTTAAAAGGAATTATTCTCAGCAGGTCTGCAGCAGGGGAGGAAAGGGTTAAACTCTCCCTCCTTGTGTGCTTCCAGAAGCTGCTATTTCCATTACAAACACACACACACACACACACACACACACACACACGAGGGAAAGACATATCTGATGTCACAGATGGTTTGGTCCCTAGTAAGGCTAGTTATTTCTGACTTCTATACAATTCAGTCTAGGGACTCCCCAACCAAATGTTGAATGGAAATGTCTAACACAATTAGCCAAAGCTAAGAACTACCATTAAACTTATACAATCTGTCTCATGCATGCTTAATGCATATGGAGTCATTAATGGGCCCATGGGTGTCATGGCAACCATGACATCTTCCATTGGTGCCCATGAACCTTCTGTTTCCCTCCACTCATTGGCCCCTTGGTCAGGCGATAGTGAGTGGTTATCTTTTTGCCCCTTGAAAAGTACATAGAGGAGCTCTTTCCTCACTTCCTCGTTCAGCTTCATAAGTTTTCCAACGCTTAGATTAATTTTACTGCACCACACTTTTACACAGATCCTTTGGAAAACCGATGTGCACTCTGCCTCTCAGGGGACTGATCCTGGGGAGGGGGTGACAAATGACCAGGCAGAGTGGTGCCCATGACACTCACTCAACATTCAAAATTTGCCCACAGATTTAAAAGGGCTAGTGACCTCTGTAGTAAGCTCTTACACATTAGAGCAGGAATGGGAAGTTGCTGTTCAATGGCTCAGATTGTGGCTGCCCCTCCTCAGTCTTGCCTCCTGCCCCAGCAAATATGCTGAGAAAAAGTTTCTGTAGGCACCAATGAAAACTTTCCCCCCTAAGCTTAAATGCTGTTGAGGGAGCAATTTTAAAATCTCTCTTTCTCTCTCCTTTCTGTGCCAGGAGGAAGGGTAATTGAATGGCTCCGCCCACTTTTGACTTGGGCCTCCATTCTGGGTATGCAGTCCCCAAGGGAATTTTCACAGAGGGTGGAGTTCAGCACCCCCTGAGAAGGAAGATAGCTCTCTACACTGTGTTATAACTTATAAAGCAGGCATAGGCAAACTCAGCCCTCCAGATGTTTTGGGACTACAACTCCCATCATCCCTAGCTAACAGGACCAGTGGTCAGGGATGATGGGAGATGTAGTCCCGAAACATCTGGAGGGCTGAGTTTGCCTATGCGTGTTGTAAAGTATTTGATCTTCACAATCCTTGGTTTATTCAACATGAATGGGGTGAGAAGGGTGATCAGTAGCATCAAGTATCATCAACCATGTAAGTTGTTTTAGCTTGCTCGTTCAAGATACATTTTTAATTCCTTTGTTTGCTTCTGATGTAAATTCTAATTCTCTTACACCTGCCTCCATTCCTGTGGTTTGTTGGTTTTTTTAAATAAAAATATATAAATCTGTGGCAGTATAATAAAATCTTATTTCCTGATCTGACAGTAGGAAATGGAAAGAAGATTACCTGCTAATAAAAATGAAATATTTCATCAACGAACAGTAATTAGTCCTGAATATCAAACTAATCTTTAGGAAGATTTTTTTTTTAAAAAAAATAATTATATATTAATAGCATCTGCACTTATCCCATTTACAACAGAAGCTGCTCATCTAAGTATTAAAGAAAGTCACACTTACCTCACTTAAAAGATTAGAGTTTCCAATGTGTAACTGGCTACATTACATGAAGTTAATATTTTTCATTCCATATTACAAGTAATGGAACAACAGATAAAATGCTGATTTGATCAGTTCTAGTATACAGTTCTGTTTCTGCAATACAGAACTACCTTGGAGAGCCGTTGTCAGTAAAAACAGACAATACTGGGACAAGTGGCCTAATAGTCTGATAAGGCCACTTTAGCTATTATTGCAATATTATAACTCATGCACTACTTTAATGATCTCGGTACAATTTAGTTGGATATCACAAAATAATAAAATAAATCCACCTTATTTTGTACCCACAATATTTAAACCATGTTTAACTACATTAAAATGACATGGCTTAATTATATTGGAGACAAATGGGAAGTCTACCCCTCAGGTATGTATTATAGTCAAAAATCAAAATATCGAACTGTGCTCTGAGTGCAGGAAAGAATCAGCGCAGTCCCCAAACGACTGATGAAATGGAGTTCCAATTCTTACTTTTAAAAAAGAGCAAGTTATCACATTTTCCTTTAGGGAATTCTGAATGAACAGCTGTCAAATTCTATCGAGTTTTCTAAAAGGTAGCATTTATCAGTGTTTAGGTTACATGTAGGGCATTTTTAAGAGAAAGCAAGTAGGATGAATTAAAAGAAAAGATGATAAAGGTCTTATTTCTACAATAATCTATCTCTTTGGACATATATCTGAAACCATTCAAAACACGTCATTCAAGGGGGGAAACATTAAAATTCATTTCAGGAGGAAAACACTTTCTTAGTACTGTAGCTGCAAACCCATGGAATATAGATTCAGTAACTTGTCATGCATATGGAAAGAAACCAGTTTTGGAGAAGAGGAAGCAGGAAGTATGTATTAAGGACACCATTTGAAAACAGCTAGAGGCAGCTTTATTATAGGTTTACTAGTAGTAGGTGGAGAGGTTTTATGTCACACTTTTAATACAGTACATTATAGAAAACAGACTTTAATTACTATATATATATATATATATATATATATATATATATATATTTATAAACATTCAACATCTTTTGCTGCCAGAATGCTTGGCACTTCTAACAGCAAAAACAACAAAAAACAACTGTAAAAACATCAGACTTCGTTCTAAGCACACCCAACAAACCTCCCCCTCTTTTTTATAAACCGTCTCAGTATACAATCACCATTTGGAAATCCTGTGTTTGTGCCATATAGGGTACATATTCACTCTCCATGCTATTAAGATCAGTGAGACTTATTAGTCGTGACCCACCTCAACTTTTGACCCAACTAAAGCCCTGTTAATATTTTCAAGTAGTTATAGATGCTGAATGACTGAAAGACCCACCTAGAATGCACTTCATCAGCTCCAGAATATGATAGGCACACTAGCCTCCCCCCCCCTTTTCTATTTTTATGGAGATCTAGGTGGTAGTAGAGCTCAATTTTATTTTCCCAGAACACTCCAAATGTTGAGTAGTTCAACAGCATTCTTTGAAACAATGCCTGCCGGCACAAAAAATACCAGCCCTAACTAGTTACCATCATTTCCACCCTGGAATGAGATAATATCCTAGCCTTTGAATTACTGCAATGTGGTCAATGGGTTAGTCTTGAGGCTACAAATGGTGCAGAACATAGTGGCTAGGTTGCTTGTGGGAGCAGACGATCACAATAAAACATTGCTTGCGGAATTTGCACCAGTGGCCAATCTGCTACCAGGCAATTCAAGGTGTTGGTACTAACATATATAATTCAAGGTGTTGGTACTAACATATATAAACATATATATGCAGCTCAGGTCCAGGGTACTTGAAAAACTGTCCTCTCTTACAGTGGTACTTTGGTTCTCAAACTTAATCTGTTCCGGGAGTCCCTTTGACTCCCGAAACTGTTTGAAAACCAAGGCGTAGCTTCCAATTGGCTGCAGGAGCTTTCTGCACTCAAGTGGAAGCCGCGTCACATGTTCAGCTTTCAAAAAACATTCACAAACCGGAACACTTACTTCCGGGTTTGCGGTGTTCGGGAGCCGATTTGTTTGGGAGCAAAGCTGTTCAAGAACCAAGGTACCACTGTATATACTTTATATATCACTGCAGTCTATGAGTGAGTTTCTCTTGCAAGTTTCAAAGATCTCAGAAGCTCACTTTGCAACAACTCAGACAAAGCTTTCACTGTGGCTGCCCTTGTTGGGTGGAATAGCATTCCTGTCAAGATATGTCAGGCACCCACTATTTGCACTTTTTGTTCCAGCAGGCTTTCCAAGCTGGATCAATGGGTGCCATTTGTCAAAAGAATGCTCATTTTGCATTGTTTTAGTTTTGTTTAAAGTGTATCTGCTGTTTGTTGTGTTTTTAGCTTCTTGTTTATTGGACATTGCTTTGAGATGATTGGGCAGAAGATGATGAGATGATTGGGCAGAGATGATTCTGGGAAAATAAAACAGTGCCCACAGAAACCAAAAAGTAACCAATAAACCAATAAACAGGATAATGATAGTGAATTCATTTGCACCCATTCTGATATTTGTTTTGAAATGAAAGAACGTTGAACCAAATGGGCTGCATTCAGTTAATTTTTCATCTGGTATGAAATGAATGCATACCTTCATTGGAAAAGCACATTATTTCATTACAGCAGGGTAATTTTTCTCAAGTTACAATACAGCAGAAGAAGGGCAAATAGCAAACGACGAGTGGAAATAAATTCTACATGTGCTTGCATTTGCATTCTGCAGTATTTGATTGTGCAGGCTTCCTTACATGAAAACCTTTCATTTTTAGAAGCTTTTCACCGCCTCCAGAAACCTCAAAAAAGGCCAAGTCAGCTGGTTTCCTGAATAGAACGAAATCCAAGTGTTTATGTGTGCAAAGAATAAATCCTTGTGGATATTCACAAGCAGGTTCTAACTTAAAAGCCAATGAATAAACATACCTGATGTCCAGCTGTTACTTGCTTCAAGACATTTTCATAACAAACTTCATCCATATTATTCAGCTGCTGCACCTGAGCAATACAACACAAATGCTTTATTGTAGTATCAAAATGTAATAGACAGTATTCCCATGCTACCAACTTTAATGTGACATAATTTTAAAAATTTATGGTGTTTTACTAATGCTTGACGAAGGCATACTTTTATTATATTGTTAAATATTTCTCTTTCAGTGAGATGCCATGGAAACAAAAAGGTAAAAATATTAACACCCATAACTTAAAAACATTTCTTCTTAGAGAAGTTCTGTTCCTCAAACTAGATCAGGTCTGCAGCTTGCCTTGATCTGTGTAGTGTGAAGATTTCCTAGTCACTATTTTCATGTCATTAGCAGCACTTGAAGCATTCTGAAGTCATCAGAATGATGCCACAATTTCAGTGAGTTCCAAGGCCCTACTAGAATGCAAGGCCTGGCAACCTTTTGTACTTATAATATCAAATGGAGCTAGAAGTCACCCCGTTTTTTAAATGGACAAAACCGCATCACCAGCTGCATACAACACTATGGAACAAACAGATGCCCTACAGGATCGTGAAATAAATATTCAAGATTTGCAGCTTCATGGTTAACAGACTGCTTTAGCAGTCTGGTTACTGTTAAACCAATCAACTGATGCAAAGCTGCTATTTGCATCATTTGCAGAGGTGAGGTAAAAGAAGACTTAACAGAGCAATCCTATACACGTTTGCTCAGAAGTAAGCTAGAAGTCAATGAGACTTACAACCAAGTAAATGTGTAAAGCATTACATATTAAATTTACAGGCCGAGACAGAACATGATGTGTGAACATGTTCAGTGCCACACGGACATAGAGCATGAGACTGTTAATCTCAGGATTGTGGGTTCGAGCCTCACATTGGGCAAAAGATTCTTAGACAGCAGCGGGTTGGAAAAGAAGAACCTTGTGGTCCCTTCCAAAAATATGATTCTATCATTCTATCCTTATTCAGACTCCTTATCCTCTCCAAATAAAAATCTACTGCTATCTGTATAGTCACTTGTGCTGTCTCTGGAGCTTGGTATGTTCCTTCTGAATGAAAGCAGAGGATGGGGGAAGCCATCAACTTACCTGGAGAAACCTGAACTTTAATTTCACAAGCATTTTGCACTATAGAACCACTTGTGCCTCTTGATTCTTATGCATTAACATTGATAAAAGACAGCTTCAGAGAAGTAATCTGATATTAACTCTCTATTTATATTAATAGTTGGAGGGTAACATAATTCCTGATCACACTGCAACACAGCTAGCTCTACCTGAGTTCCAAAGGGGAAATAATTCAATCATGAAGGCAGCAACAGCTTAAAATGAAGCCAGGGAATTCATAGTCATAGCTGACACTCCGTCCATAGCACATCATTACTAAAAGGGTAGTTGACTAAAGTGAATAAATAACTCGCTAGCAAAGAAATAAAATGCAAACCACCATCTCTATTATCATGGCAAAACGTAATCATGGAGGGAAGGGAATTTGACACTATTGAGCAAGTCAAAGAAGTCTCAAATCCAACTCTCAAATGCAAACTTAATGAAGAGAAACAATTGTCCAACATCAGCAATACTGTGATGCTGTAGTATTATGCACATAGGAATCAGACAGCAGAACTGAAAAGAGAACTCCAGAGCAATTCCCATGCTTCCATGTACCGGTATTTATTTATCATAATTACTGTCTTGCTGGGTAAAGTCTGAAGCAGTAATTCACACATCTCCCCTGTAATGAGTGTTGCAATGTGACTAATAGTTTATTCTTATGCAACTTTAGTCAGAAGTTCTATTGTGCAATTAGAATTGCAGGCTATGTTCCAAATTCAAATCTCAGCTACCGGTAAGCAAAAGATTCACTCTGTTGCCTTATGGCAAACTGTAGATCCCCATTTGGTATACAGGGACCTTGTAGGTTTGTCATAAGGATTGCCAAGATAACATACATGAATCATTTTGAACAATATACATGTGCTAACATACTGGATATTGTATATTTACATGTCCGTGAAACATACAGGGCACTTTGTATAGTTTTGTAAACCAAACATAAATTTAATAAGATCCTGACCCCAAAGTAGTAGTCAATCTAAAGCTAATCTGAAGGAGGTATTACAAGGAAGGGAGAGATAAAGGGATATATGAGAAGGATGGCGACTACTACAGATATATGGGGAAATACTACTTGAACATGTTTCTAAGAATGGTTGTCTCAACATCTCATTCCAAATATTTTATTGCAAAACTGTACCTTGTTAGTAGTCTTGATACCAAGAAATGTCTGCCCAAGTGGAACAGGCCGAAAACGGCCATCAAAATAAAACAGTCCAATATAGGGATTAACATGCAGAAATGTAGCAACATCAAGGTAATTAGGTAAAGTGGCTGAAAGGCCCAAGATCCTAATCATGCTTTGGGTAGATTCAACCTGCAAAAAAGAAAAAGAAAATGTCATTAAATTAGCACATTTTTAATTAAAGTCCAGAGTTAATATTACCTTAATAAAATATAAAAATAATTTCCACATAAATATGTGTTAGTGGATACCAATATTTTGCTCAATGTGTAGTACAGCAGGAGTTTTTCCTTTTCCTAACAACCCCCCCCCCCCCAAGGCCCAGCAATTAGAGACACATTCAAAATAGAAGATTTGAGGGTGTGGTGTTGTGGTCAGAACCTGAACTGAACTCGTAGTCATTTCTCAAAAAACCAACTTCTGATTTAGATCAACTCAATTTAGAAACAGGTAGGTAGCCGTGTTGGTCTGCCGTAGTCGAAACAAAATAAAAAAATTCCTTCCAGTAGCACCTTAGAGACCAACTAAGTTTGTTCTTGGTATGAGCTTTCGTATATCTGAAGAAGTGTGCATGCACACGAAAGCTCAATTTAGAAAGCCAAGGTTAAACAACTGTGAGTCAGAAAGCTCTAGACATACTGCAAATCAGTTCAGTTCTGGCATTAAAGGAGGCTTTAAAAATGTATCTTTTTACTATTGACTTCACTTACAAGAATTTTTGTGATCTACTTCATTATCTCTCATGTAGCTACTTGTCTACACCAGCTCTACCTGTGGCTCTATAGCAATATTTCTCTCTGAGGGTCACTTTGTGAACTCTTAGCTCTGAAAAGCAACTAATAAATTACCAGAATGAACAAACAAGCCACATCACTCAGATATCTGCAGTAGGTCCTGATAGGTCTTGCAGTAGACCCAGCACTTATCTATAGAACGTGCTCTCGCTCTCAAACCGTGGCACTAAGAACTGTTCCTGAAGTGTGTATGCTTCAGACGGGGAACACTTGCAGTAAGATCTTCAAAGCACACGGAGTTCAGAACAAAAAGAAGCTGAACAAAGTTGATGATGTTAAAGAATCTAGCAGCATTAAATTTATAAAGCAGAGCAAGGATTTTCTCAGTTCATGTTCAAATCCATTAATTCTGATATTCACTTGAGTGTGCTCAGAATTTTATGGAAACTTGGTATTGACTCGTTTAACCTCCATGTACCTTTACTGAAGCTATCTGTTTCCTGAGCCAGTGTTTGAAGACTGTGGTCAAATGGATGGGCGAAGAATAGATTAAAACTGAATCCAGAAAACAAAAACGAGGTGAGGAGGACGAGGAGGAGGAGGAGGAGGAGGAGGAGGAGGAGGAGGAGGAGGAGGAGGAGGAGGAGGAGGAACTGGAGGTCTGGAGAGGGAGATGTCTGCCTGTGAGTGATTGTCTCCCTGTGATGCAATAAAGAAAGGGCCTGGAGGATATTCCTAGATCCAGCATTGATTCCTAAGTTGTCTGTACAAGTTGTTGCTAGGAGTGGCTTCCTCCGTCTTTGGCTAGTAAGGAGGCATTTCCCTTTCAGACAGATCAGATGGATCCATGGTTCTGGATCTCTCAGGCTTGATTACTACAATGCACTTTGCACAGGGCTCCACCCCCCCCCCGACAGTTTTGAAATTTCACCTGGTACAGAATGTCTTCTAACAGGGGTTGATAAGGTAGAAGTCTTTCCAACCTTTTCTGTGGTTGTCAGCTTGCTCCAGGGACCTAACTTACGTATTTCTTTCAAGGGAGAAACGTTTTTTTGTCTGTTTTAAATCAGTATAGGTGTGCTGTTCTTGTGCTTATTGTTTTGTTTTTAAATTTGATGCAAGCCAAACTGCTGCAAAAGGAGTACAGAAGTAGACAGACAGACAAAGAGAGGCAAAGAACCAACAAGGACTTGTTTTTTATTTTATTTTTTTAAAAAGCAATTTAATTTGTACACCAAGTAGTCTGAAGGCAACGCTGTTCCACATTATGATGGTAACACCGAAACGGATTTGAGTCAAAGAGCAATCCTGTCATGATTTATAGGTGTATCTAATTGACAGGTAACTGTAACAGTGTGAGGAAATATGGGAACCGTATAATTTTTGCAATTACTGAAACTAGTGCATGAAAAAGAAAAGAAGGGTGTAGGCAGTTTTTATGGTTCTTTCCAAAATGTTTTTCAGTGACACCTAATCTTACTGCAAGTAGTTTGAGGGGGAGATCAGTACCATACAGTATTATGAACTGTTCAAAGTGGCTCTCTGCATGTCTTAAAATGGCATCATGGCACTGCATGTGACATTAAAAAAATTAGAAAGATATTTTCGATAAAGATAGTAAGTTCAAATATTAAACAACACTTTTAAGGTTCAACTCCAGCAGCTTTAGATGCCACATAGATTGAAATGTACTAAAATTTAACATTTGATTATAGCTGCAATACCATGCTGTTGATACTGAATTTACTATGACTGGGAGTGGAAGAATTCTGAAGAGAGATTATGAGGTTAATTGGCAACATGGCTGAATACTTTAATCACTCATGATGCAAATATACTACCATTGAGTTATTTTAAGGGAATTAGTATTTAGCTAATTGCAGCAAAGATTTGTAAAGCTGAAAAAGGGGGGGGGGGTAGTGGCAGGTGAGAGAATGCACCACCACCAACAGAATGGTTCCAGAAGATATGGTCAACAGCTTTTATGAACCATCAGGTTATGTTTTTAGCATTGCCATGAAAGCTTATTTTTAATTAAAATATACTAAAAGTCTGGGTGGTAATGTTTTCTACCTGCAAATCTTTACTTTGGATTTTGTGAGTATAGCAAATCTTACCTGCCAGTGGTGGGAGAAAGCCCAGCACACTTGCACTCAACACTCTTGGGCACACATATACACAGGACAAAGAGCTCCCCACTTTCCAGTCATGCCCCCTTTCCACTCATCAAATGATCAATCTGATGACCAGTGAGGAGCCAATTAGCCCTCCTCTCAGAGACCCGAATTACCTTAGTACCATGTCTACTTTTTCTTTTTGAAGTATTCAGCAAAATTGTGTGGGGTGGGGTGGGGTGGGGTGGACTGCTTGGCAGGCAGCCTGATCCAGTCTCTGGCTACACACATTGGCCTGAAATCCATGTTACATGGTCAAGTCACATTTCCCATCCTGTTTCTCCTTTGCATCGCAACAGTGGGAAGAGCAATTTGCAAGAGAGCGGCAGTGCTTAGCCCATTTCCTATCTGCCCCTTACCCCCTACAGTCCTTCTTCCCACTGTTTACCCCTCAGCCAAGCTTCCAAAAAAATGTTGCTTTCCTGACTGACGTTGAAAGAACACATCAGAACTCTCTCTCTCTCTCTCTCTCTCTCTCTCTCTCTCACACACACACACACACACACACGTAAGTGAATGGAGACTGACAGCTAGGATGGAGAACTGTAATTTTGGAAGACATAGAGATTCAAGTCCTACAACAGCAGTATTTTCTACCATTAAGCCTCTATCAGGAAACACCATGCTAAATACTTTTATTCAAGACAAACAACAACAACAACAACAACAACAACAGTGGGAGTCAGGGGGTCATATCTGAGCACCAAATTCCATCTCACAGACTGTTATGGGCCTATGCAAGCAGGCATTTCTACAATTATGACTAAATATTCAGGGTTTAATTATTTATCCATCCTTAACTGCAACTATGTAAAGACACAAAACTGCAATAATGATTAGCATAGAAGTTATGCACAAAAATCAACTGGAAAGCATATGTGCCTTCACTATTCGGAACAAAAATGCATTTGTTACTAGGCAACTACCCAACTGAGTAATGCTATACATGGGTTAATTCTAACAAATGAATTCTGGTGTTTAAAGTACTCTGGCCTCCTGAGCCTCTATTAATAGTAGTCTTAAATCAAACAATAGGGAAAACCCACTAAGTGAAGACAACACTCAAAGCCTTGTAACTCTGCAGTATTCTGTGATTGATACCTATGGATCCATACCTATTTTATGAGGCTTTCATACTTGACAGTTAAAAAAGCACAATTAGATTTCTTTTGTATGTGGTGTGAGGGTACCGTAACACAGGTTCCTGTAAATGCCAGACAGAATGCAAGAGAATCCCAACACACATTCGACTAAGCAAAAGTTCTGCATTTTAGTAGAGCAATTAAAATTAATTAATTAATTTTATTTCAATGAAATTAAATTTCTATATTGCCCTTCACCCAAAGAACATAGGGCAGTTTACAATATAAAAACACAAAAATACATACCCATAATAACAAAAATAATACCCCCCAGTTTAAAAGGTCATAGATTGTTTAAGTAAAAGGCCAAGGATGATAGACAGAGGAAGGGTTAGAATATGTCTAGAGGGCATGGGGAATATTCTACTAATATGCCCCATCAGCACAAGGATTTCCATGTGTTCAGTAGGACCCCCACCATGCCCTCCCCAAACCTGCCCCAGAGAGTTCAGGGAACACCTAGAAAAGACTTAGGGTGGGGGTGGGGGACAAGAAGGTAAAAACATTCCATTGCTGACGCAGAAATCCTTGCACTGATGGAATGATTGCCGTAGTGCTACACTGGATTCCACACCAAGGATTTGCAGCATTTGCACTGAAATTAATGCAAATTGAATGCCCTATTTCAATGAGCACACCACCGCTTCTGGGTTTCTTATGGGGTCAACGTCCAGAGACACCTGCTGGCTTTGACAAATTGATCGCTGAATGAGTAATGCAATGAACAGCAGCAACACACCACTAATGAGGGAGAACGCAGGAGAAGTCAAAAAGAGAAGCAGCGTAATAAAGGGACAGTGGTGCAGATGCCTATTTAGAGAATAGAAAACCCTACCAAAAAAGTGAATCTACGGGGCTTCAAAGTAGATGTAAATCCTATGATTCTATCATCAGAAGCGTTCGCTGCCTTAACAAAATCGAAGCAATGGAAGGGAAGAGCTAAATGTCTGAGAGAGGACAGCTTCTGTTTCCACAATTGCTGCTTAACCCTCTACGACCACAAATCTTTCCCCTTTCTCAAGGGTAAGATTTGGGAATTGGTGTGGGGTACAGGGGGCTGATGTGGAACTCCTTTGTTCTTATTGCAAACCTGGACCGAGCTCCCCCAAAATGCCAAGTTTTTCTCCCAGACTACTCCAATAGAGTTTAGGAAAAAGAAGCCAATTTCAAACTGAGAAGTGGGTGGGGGGAGACTTTTACCATCACTAATTTAGACAAAAAGGTAGTCATCAATGCACCAGCCAAATGATGACCAAAAACTTAGAAATTTAAAGTGCACTAATTTGCTAAGTAGATATTACTGAACTGCATGGTTTTTTTATTTAACTTTTTTTCTATTTTAAACATTTAAGCATTTTCATCTTACATCCCTGTTATTTTCAGGAATGCACAATTTTAAACATCAAAGCTACAATTAGTTTCAGAAGAGTCTTTTGATGTTGTATCCACAGCATATGAGCAAAGCTCAAAGCCTTTTTCTACTAAAAAAAGTTTTGTCAATTCAATTTAAATATCTTGTAAAAGGAACCTTTAGAATTCACAAAGTGCATAATGTGCATTCGTATTTTATACCCTTTTAGCTAAGGTCACATCAGCTTTTACCCTGCGAGATATGTAACTTGACCCCTGAGTTGAAGGGACCAAAATCTGAGCTCAGCAAAGCACATCAAAAAGACAGCTATCCTCCAACCCCCAACAATCATCTCATATACTGCTCTAATTCACAGTAGAATGTGCAAAAAAAAGCCAACCCTTGAGTATTGCCACTCTTCCAATATTTGAACAAGGAATTGCTGAAAATTTTAAGCACCACTTTAGCTAACATCTCCTTCGACCAGAGGATTTCATTTTCACACCTGTGTTATCTTCAGTGTATAATGACATTAATGTTTCTTAACCAATGTTTAAATATTGTAAGAGGACTCAACACTTTCTGAGGGTTCCATGTGTCAAGAACTGTTCAATTTCAAATATGAAATCACAGAACTGGAACTACAGACAGGATTCTGCGGAAGCCCTGCACAATGGGGCTTTATCCCCTCTCTTCTTCTCCTGAGCACCCCCAATGCCCCCCCCCCAATTTGTAAGAGGGATCAGGAAAACCCCAGAATAGTACACGGGGTAAGGGAATGGATCCAGCTGACAAGCTGCTATGGAACATTTGTAACAGTGTAACACTGAATTTCACCCACAGTATTAATACTTCCAGATATTCAACTACAATTCCCATCGTCCTTGGGCCTTGGACATGTGGGCCAGGAGCAATGGCATTAGCAGTCCAACTATATTTCATTGGCAACAAGTTCCCTGTTGTCTGATGTAAGGTATAACCTAGACAAAGTAACTTCTGCTAAGAATTATGCCTTGAACTCCCAATGTTTGTTATTAGAATATTAAAACCAACTATTTTTAGCAGAGTTAACTATGTTTATAATTTTATATTTGAAGTTATGTGATAAGTCTATATGCCATGATGGTGTATACACCACTGTGAGTTGTATCCTGGGTTGTATCCAAAGCAGCACTAAGTACCTTGTTCTGTCAGCGCAAGGATTTACCGTTGCCCAATGGAACTCCACCAACAGAGAGGAGTGCTTAACCCCAGAACAGATTATTGGAGGGCGGGGGTGTAAAAAGACGGGGAAAGTTGCATTGCACAAGCATAAACCATTGCACTGATGGAACAAGTCAACTGGATACTGCCCTCTGTACTAGACTTCAGGAATCACCCTTCAACTCCAAGATAGGAATAAATTGTCTGCTTCAGAGAGCCTAGCAAGAGGCATATAGTTTTTTGTTTAAAAATAATTAAGTGTCTTATTTTAGGAATTATGTGATAGATTTTGAATTATTCCTTATTTTATTCATGTTACCAAAACAGAAAGTTTCCAGATTTACACATTTTCATCCTTCCTCTCTCTGTTGTCTTTCACAGCAGCCTTAATTGACAGCTACATGGTCTGGAGGCAGTTTAGGCACAATGAAGGAACCAACTAGAATTATTTGACTTCTCCATGTTCATTTATTTAATCTGGATGCTCCAAAAAGGGTTTTGCACATACCTGACGTAAGGTGCGTGCCACTAAACTTTCCAGCACAGGCCCTCTATCTTCATGTAGAAGGTGCACTTCATCAAGAATAAGGAGCTTGACAAGTTGGGAGAGGGCTACGTCTCCAACACTCTTCCTTGTCACAACATCCCATTTCTCTGGAGTAGTCACAAGCATCTGACAAAGACAAAAGAAGCAGACACATTTTTTATTTTATTTTTTTACTTTAAAAAACAACAACAAAACAAACAAACAAAAAGAAATGACTAATAACAAGTTTGTAAACCAATGAAGTCAAGCTTATTCTTGCCAGAGTGGAATTCCACTGCCATTTTGTGTTATAAAGCACCCTGGACTCAAACCACTTTCCTCTGATCTCATTCTGAGCTATCCAATGTGACTCTTACCTTTGTACAGTAGGCTGTATTCTGGCCATACATACAGTACACCCCTACGTCCCTCCATTCAAGCACATAAGAAGTATCATCAACACAATCCAAGGACACATTCTAGCCAGGAAAAAGAATCCAAGGAGGGCATGGAGTAGGGCCAGTAAGAGGTATGGCCTGGGGAGAGGCCTAGAGGGCAGAATTCAGTCTCCAGGCCTTAAGTTTCCCACTTTGTCTTAGCAAAACATTTCAGCTAAAACTTCTGAGTTATTCAAAAGCAGTGTTAGAAACTGAGATATGAAGGCTAGGAGCTAAATCGCACCTTAAACCTAGGTTATGGGGGCAACAACGGAATGTCTAGACGCACTTTTTTATAAGATGAAAATCAATGAACTGCATCTAAAATATCATGTTCATTTTTCACAAGAGGGTCTCTTCTCCAGTCTTCAGAAAAAGATCATCCTTTCCTTCCATTTTGCAGTTTTAATCTGAAATATTAGGTGCAGTACTGCATCCAGAGCTTAGAAACTGCTCGCCCTAATGAAATTCCCTGTCGCAAAATGCACCTAGAACAATGGGAGTTTCGAACACTGTTCAAAAGAGCTTCTTTCACAAATAAGAAGAACTTTGCAGATGTGTAAGAGGCAGATATCCCAAGCAAAGTGTGGCAACACTATCATTCTGAGGCCAGCCTCTTGGTAAGTTTGGAAGGGAAGTAGATTTTAATCTGATTAAACATCCCCTCTCAAACAATGCAGATCTAAAAGACCATAGCCCCAACTAACTTAAAAACAGCTGAGATCTCTTAGTCACATCTTAGGTGCACCCAGCTTATTTCTTATCTAAAACGAACAGCAGCACCAATCCCCGAGAAAGTTGTATACCTGGGACTTCTCTCACTGACGCATCATGCACTGACCTGCTCAGCTGACCTTAGCATAGCACTGGAAATCCCTCTGTACCTTTCGGTAGGGAATCTAGCGGTCAAGGCTGTGGCTGGTAGACTGGCAAGTCCCCAGAGGAGATTAAGGCTAACAAACCTTCATCATTTAATCAGAAAATTTCCTCCCACCATCCGATATATTTTGCCCTGCAAGGACTACATCTGAATAAAGCTTACTGGGCAGTGTGTGTAGCTAAAAGGATGACTGTATCCATGAACTTCTTTAAATATGCCACCATTTCTGTATTAACACTGCAGGATTAATCATGTCCACCAGAAATTCAGAGTAACTTCCTGGATGTTCACTGCCTGGCACTTACTGCTGAGATTTGAGAGAAGTTATCTGTTGTATATTTGCATCCCTGTAGTAGAAGTGATAAATCACCAGACTGGATATAATAAATCTGAGGTTTCAAGGACATGCAAAAAAAATTACCTTCCTCGTTCTGTAACTAGAAAAGCCAACTGATACCCATTAAAGCAGGACTTCCTATATAACTTCAAATTCAAGAACTACCTTATAAATGGGAACAATTCTAATCATGCTTCAGCTACTATACAGAAGGTACAGCTTTAGATCAGGGGTCAGCAAACCTTTTCAGCAGGGGGCCGGTCCACTGTCCCTCAGTCCTTGTGGGGGGTCGGACTATATTTTAGAAAAAAATAATGAATGCATTCCTATGCCCCACAAATAACCCAGAGATGCATTTTAAATAAAAGCATTCTACTCATGTAAAAACACCAGGCAGGCCCCACAAATAACCCAGAGATGCATTTTAAAGAAAAGGACACATTCTACTCATGTAAAAACACGCTGATTCCCAGACCGTCCGCGGGCTGGATTGAGAAGGCGATTGGGCCGGATCTGGCCCCCAGGCCTTAGTTTGCCTAGATGTTAAAAAAGGAGGCAAACTCTCATGTAACTTAAAGGGAAAAAATATAATAAGCTTTTGTTTATTAGCTAATTAAGGACTGAATTTTTCTTGCTACACTTGAAAATGGTGCCTACTGGTTAAATAATTTATTCAATGTGGCCTTTATAATAGTAATACCTTCCCCAACTTGGGGCTCTCCACATGCTTTGGAGTACAGCTTCCAGAATTGCCAACGGTGAGATGTTTTTATTCTTTTATTACTTCGTGTTTGCTGCCCTGGGCTTCTTTGGAAGGAAGGGGCTGATATAACTGTTTTGCTAGTCAGCATACTGAAACGGAACATGGACACTCTATTCTTCACTACCTGTTGTTAATAGTCATTGATAGCTTCCCTTATGTAACTGGCTAACTTTTAAAGAAAAAAATTCTAAGCTCTAGCCATCACCTAAAAGGTAAAGGGACCCCTGACCATTAGGTCCAGTCGTTTCTGACTCTGGGGTTGCGGCGCTCATCTTGCATTACTGGTCGAGGGAGCTGGTGTACAGCTTTCGGGTCATGTGGCCAGCATGACTAAGTCGCTTCTAGCGAACCAGAGCAGCGCATGGAAACGCCGTTTACCTTCCCGCCGGAGTGGTACCTATTTATCTACCCTATATACTTGAGTATAAGCCTAGTTTTTCAGCACATTTTTTGTGCTGAAAAAGCCGCCCTCGGCTTATACTCTAGTGAGGCAGGCAGTGGCTCCTATGAAGCTTTCCCAGGTTTTTTGTGGTAAAATTGGGTGCCTCGGCTTATATTCGGGTCGGCTTATACTCGAGTATATACGGCTTGCATTTTGACGTGCTTTTGAACTGCTAGGTTGGCAGGAGCTGGGACCGAGCAACGGGAGCTCACCCCGTCGCAGGGATTCGAAACGCCGACCTTCTGATCGGCAAGCCCTAGGCTGTGTGGTTTAACCCACAGCACAGCGCCACCTGGGTCCCACATATTTTGTGGTAAAAGACTATGTAAGTTGGTACTGCTTTTTTGTTTTTGTTGTTGCCTTCTGCCAACCAATGGGAATGGATGCCCTTAAAGTTCAACTTCTAATGAAGTTGGTGTATATGCTTGCACATAGGCGCGCGCACACACACACAAAATTATACAAATCTTTCACAGTCTCAGTCTACTGAAACCTAAGCATCTAATGTATTTACTGATACAACTGGGGGGGGGTATTTAAACATGGTCAGTTTTAAGGATGATAGTTAAAACCAGCTTTAGTACAATCAGCTAAGTCTAAATGTTGTTTGAAAGGTGTAACGTGTGTTAATTTTTCATCCAGGATCCTGTAAAATGCCATGTGTATCTTTCTCCACACACAAGCATATGCAAGTGCACAGTCACCTATACTACCGGTACTACTATACCTATACTATTTTACCTTTATACTGCTAAAGGTGGTGGTGGTGGTTATTGCTTTGTTTGTTACTGTGTTATGTCTTTTTTGTTTTTATATTGTAATCTGCCTTGTGATCCTTGGATAAAAGGGTGGCATAGTCACTTAATAAATAAATAAATAAAAATATAAATTTAAGAAATAAATAAATCTAAGGAAACCACTTGGAGTTACCCAACGTTCTCTTTTAAATGTGTAGGCTGATCTAAATGAATGTATACAAAACAGAACCTCTGTGTGTGTGTGTGTGTGTGTGTGTGTGTGTGTGTTTCAAAAATAGAACACAGCTAATAAATCTCTATGCCTATGCTATGGCTCACAGTGTAATCTAATGAAACGTTTATAGATGCTGCAACACTATCTAGTGAAATAGAGGCAGAAATATTCTGCTTTTGTCCACTTTCCAGGCACATCCCTCTTTATCCAAATGAACCTCACTGAAAGTACTGTCACAAGCCAGCTAACAATCTACCCTAACAATAGCTAACAATCTTGCTAAGACAGATAACCACTTATACGAGGCATAAGATTCTTAGAGCTATTGCTGCATTTGCGCTTTGGCTAAGGTTGGATTCCAGGGATAGTTTGAAGGGACTTCCAAACACCTTACAAGATCTATATATTGCAGAATATGTAGAGAGGAAACAAATGTTCCCAACTACTAAATTATCCCACCAGATTATTTGTTTGTTAAATTTATATCCCACCTTTTCACCAAATGATGCTCAAGGAGGTTTAACATAGAGCGTAGGAAGCTGTCTTCTACAGAGTCAGACCACCGGTTAATTTAGCTGAGTTTTGTTTAACTGATTAATAGCAGCTCATCCAGATTTCCTAGCCCTACCGGCAGAGATTGGATCGGGGAGCATATGCTCTGTCACCGAACTTTGACCCTTCCCTATTAAATGCGGAAGTTTAATGCAGTAGAAACTGTGGTTTACAATTATGTTAACTTTTAGACTGACTTGCCTGAGAAAATGAGAAGAGCTAGTGACAAAAGAACAAATCAAAAGCCGAAAGCTACAGGCCAGCAGTCATAGCCAGTCAATTGTCCCTGCATCTCTCACAAGTAAGGGGAAGGGACTTATCCCCCCTCACCAGCATCTGGTTGCCCGATGCGGAAAAAGATGAACATGTTAGTCACAAAAGAATTAGACTCAGAGAATCACAACAATACACTGTGTACAGGGAAGATATTGACTTCTAAGTCTTTGTATGTAATGACGGCGGCCTTTAATGAACCCATTCTAACTCCAAATAGTGAGTGTACAACCAGCATTTATAAAATGCCATCACACCACTACAGATGTAACTTATTACCACTTTGAAATGAGCCATGTCAACCACGAAAATTAGCAGCTGTAATTTTCATAGAACATTAATTAGCAAACTGTGATGAAATATATTTAGCAAGGCATATTAAGAATTTAAAGGTGTGAAATGCTACAAACGCAAGCTACTTAGCTAATTTGCCAAAGCTAAACTGGTACTGCTGCGATCACACACTTTCTTGTACCACAGCCCTGCTGTCACAATTTAAAATAAAACAGATGCATATTTTCTTCTTCTTCAGTTTTAAAGTATTTAGACACATTCGGCGCTAAGCGTAAAGCTCTTTTACGGCTGCATGTTGTAATTAAAAGTTGCTGATGGCACTCTAAATAACGACGTGAATTAAATGCGGAGTTCTGTATATTGTTATTCTGAAGACAGTGTGAACACATTGAGCACAGCTGCTGCGCAGTCTCCAGCACTGAATTTCAATAGGAATCTGACACAAACACCATTTAAACTGAGGGAGAAAAACAGTGCCAGTGTCTGATGGACTGGACCCGAAGTTAAAAGAACAGTGCATGTCTTGCTAGACAATACTGCTCGTTTTCAGATTTATGACTAAGGATTTAGGCTCCTGCTAGGAAAGGAGAACAAACAGTCAGGAGATTTCCTCCTCTAAGTGCAGTTGTTTGAGTTGTTTCATCTCTGAGGCAAGATGAGTAGTTTACTGCTCATCTTGCCTAGAATTCTAACACTGTAACCCAATTACCTTGTAGCACTAAGTGCCAAGGCATGGGGTAGATGGATGAAGGGTTGTTTGTTCCTCCCCTCCATTTGCTGCATAGGATAGTTGGGAAGGAGATTTGGGCAAGAGCAGGTGTGGCTAACATGTAGCCATCCAGATGCTGTTTGAATCCAACACCTATCAGTCCCAGCAAGTATGGCCAATGGTCAGGGATAATGGGAGGTGTGCCGAGGAGAAGGGAAAATATATAAAGTCTGAAGAAGGACCTTTTAAGCTTCAAACAGTTTAGAATTAGATTTAAAATGTTGAGCTTCCAAAAGTGGGATACCGATTATGGTTGTAAGATACACTTTTCAGGTTACCTTCCCCAACCTTAAACCCACCCCCAGGATATGGTAAACCAGGAATAGGGAATTTATGGCCTTCCAGTTGTTAGACTACAACTCACACCATCCCTGAGCTCTGGAAATGCTGACTAGAGATAATGGGAGCTGTGAGTCCAACATCTGGAAGGCCACATGTTTCCCATCTCTGTGTTAAACTGTTAGGTCTTAAGCACACCCATGTCTACCACCCTACTCCAGTTTATTATTTCCTTCTGACATATTCAACATGGCACCTAGAGAAATGCTCAGTTCTTGACTGGGTAAATACGTTTCTACGTACTTGGGCAAGTCCTCAAAGTATTTGGAAATCCTACATTCTCTTTCCAATTCCACTGTCTTTCTAGTAGGCACAAGACCACTACTAAAATTAGCTATTGGAATGAAGGGTTTTTTAAAATATTCACATGTGGTGAGGGGAATCAACATCCACAATCCAACTGTGTTTGCAAGAAAATATTCAAGTACAGTGGTACCTCGTGTTACATACTTAATCCGTTCCGGAGGTCCGTTCGTAACAGGAAACCGCTCGTAACATGAGACGTGCTTTCTCTAATGGCGCCTCCCACTGCTCCCATGCCGCCAGAGCGCAACTTCCACTCGCATCCTGGGGCAACAAGGGGCATCTATTTCCGGGTTAGCAGAGACCGTAACCCGCAGCATTCGTAAAGGGGACGGTACACAACACGAGGTACCACTGTAGAAGCAATTCCCTATTTGTGTGCAGTCAGCATGCATACAACCGCTGATGAGCACACAGTTTTTGGCACCGCAATAGGGCAGGGACGGAATGGGGCAGGGGCAGAACAGGCTTACACACGTTCTGTTGACGTGAGCAGTGCCTTGGAATGTAACCACCCACGTCAATAGGCAGTTGCCTGTATAACAACAAGGAGCTTGCCTAGAAATGCAAATCTCTGCTCACATCAATACAGTGGTACCTCGGGTTACATACGCTTCAGGTTACAGACTCCGCTAACCCAGAAATATTACCTCGGGTTAAGAACTTTGCTTCAGGATGAGAACAGAAATCGGGTGGCAGCGGAGCAGCAGCAGGCCCCATTAGCTAAAGTGGTGCTTCAGGTTAAGAACGGACCTCCGGAACGAATTAAGTATGTAACCAGTGGTACCACTGTACATTTATCTAGGACAGACATGTCCAACTCCCAAAAGACTGCGATCTACTCCCACTATAAAAAAAAACTGGCAGTGATCTACCCATTGGATTGACCAGAGGTGTTGAGCTTTTGGGGGGGGAAGGATGAGCCAAAGTTGATGAGCTTTTTTGGGGAGGAGGAAGAGCCAAAGTTGTTGAGCTTTTTGGGGGGGAAGGTAGAGCCAAAGTGATCGGGATCGACCAGAGACACCTTGCGATCAACCAGTATATCGCGATCAACCTGTTGGACATCCCTGATCTAGGAAATACAATTGGGGCAAAATGAGCATTACAGTGAAGCTGGGTAGATAGGTTGCCCATGGGAAGTGCACATTTCTATGCCACTTGCCCATGCTGGGTTGGGATAATCATAATTTGTTTTGCCATCTCTTCTTTCTTACAGTGACCATGGCAAGCTTCACAGATAGTCATAGCATATTCATTTCGGGACACTGGAAAACCATTTCATTTTTAAAGGAGTTTTAGAATACCTTTCTACAGCCATGTTTTCTCTTCTCAGTGAGCAGCACTGCAAAGAGTTTTCATTTATATCACTATTACACCACTTCAGTTCTCTCAGCACAGAAACAGCCAGGAAATAAAGTGTCACATTTGGTTAATGAATTGAAACTCATGCAAGACATTTCAATCTGGTTTTCGTATTAGGGCATGGCCAAATAGAAATGGGCTAACTGTCAATATTTTGACTGTCAACTTACATTTCTCTCTGTCCATGTAATTTCTTCCCACACCCTCTTCAGTGGTGCCCAGATTAGTATTAGGAACTACTCCAGAACTAGTTCCATCACTGGGTAAGCATAGAATAAATGTGTGCAGAAGTCTAAAACCGCTGGAAATTAGTATCAGCTAACAAAAGTGAGACATTTAAGACTTTTGGATACAGATATTTAGGTTCCAATCCTATGTCCAGTTACCTGGGACTGAGTCCCATTGAATGAGGTGGGACTTACTTCTCAGTATACACAGGATTGCAATGCAACAAAAAAGTATTGTAAAGGATGCTATTGCTATGCTAAACCTTTGCTCGTTTCCACCCGCCCCCCTGCCCCCAAGAATGCATTAACGGGAAGCATGTCACAAAGAAGCAAACCTAATTTGGCACACTGCCAGATAGTGCAACGGAAGCATGGCCAATCCCCATTCCCCAAAATGGGAACTTTTTTTTTTGCATGAAAAGTTACAGTCTTCTGTAAAAAGCTATGGATCATGCACAGATTGTTACAGATTCTACATGACCATCTAGAAAGTCTGAGGGTGCAAATCAACTGGACTGCAGGATCACACATGACCATCCCAGTATATTCAAAAGCAAAAATCAGCCTGATAGCACACTAAAGTTGTCTCCGCAGGAGTCCTAAAATTTCACTTAGTACCGGTAACTACAAAACTCCTACAGGTATATCCCATCTCTGAAATACACTATCTGGCCAAATTACAATAAGATATTAAAATCATCATAAAGTTACTAATGCATTAAAATAAGCAAAAAGCAGCACCCTTATAAAAGCAGCATCCAGATACAGATCAACTGGAGTTAAAACCCCAGTGAAAATAAAAATGCATTCACCTCATGGTATAAAGACACCAGATTGCCAGGCTAGCATTCTCCGGGGAGAGAAATTTTTGAGCTGGGCATCAGCACAGAAAAGGCCTTCCCCCAGGTAGCCACCTGCCACATTTCAGATAGAGGGGGAGCCCACAAAAGGATACCTTGTGAAGTATAATGTACTCATAATGGCTCCCTCCGGTTAATCTAACAGCTGTATTCTGAATGGATCACTGAGACCAGCTATATCTGTTCAAGCTGGGAAAAGGTGTTCCATGTCACTGAACATGTAATATGCTCACAGTAACATTACGACAGAAATATTTTTTAAAACAAAAACAAACAACAAGGCGTTGAAGCTCTCTTCACCCAGATATCCATATAAAACCAGAAGTCAGGGAAGATGCTCACCCTCAATTTAAACCCGTCAGTACAGAAAAAAATCCATGTCAAGATAACGGAGGATAGCACAGTTTTCTTGTGACGTCTCAACTATTGCATGCCAGAAGTGGGTGAGACCAGAAACAGTGGTGGATGTAGAAATGGAATAGTAAAGATGGTAACAAAATGCGACTCTGCTGAAGATGCATAGCTGTTTAACTGGGTATAAGCTTTAATAGTTTACCAACCAATTAAACTGATTAAGGCTTGCACCTATATTTGTATAATAACCAGCAAACATATCCAAAGATAAAAGGACATAAGGAAGCAGAGAGGAGAAAGTGCAAAGAAGGAAGGATAAGATGGGGGAAAATCATCAGAATAAAGGATATTATGGTATACTGATAAAAAGCAGCATCAAAACAGTTTTCCAGTACATTTTTCTAGGGTAAGTAAGCCTGTCTACACAAAGCACATTTTTAGCCTCCAGAACAAAAGAGGAGGAACAGCTTGTGTGCTTTGTGAAATTCAACACTTGTATTGTAAAATACATAATTAGCTTCTCAGTCTGCAAGTTTAAATAATGATTTAAATGTTTTAAACAGGAGAGAAATTCCTGCTTTCTTTGCTCTAATTCATTTCACTAATCATGGTTATATCAACTCCAATACTCCAGTGTCAGTTTTGACTGATGCCAATAAGCTCCTTAATCAGGTATGACAACTTTCAGCTAGCGTGCCTCATTAGCACACAGCAATCCTGTTCGTAATTTTCTCTTTCCCCCCACATTTCATTGCCCATTTTAACAGGAGATTCTGTCAAAGTGTGAGGTATAAATCAGGCATGGGGAACAGCCAGGCTGCAGGCCAAATTAGGGCCATAAGTCACATCCACCTGTCCTACACCTGATGTCATACAGAGTTTCAGGTATGGCACAGCCATGACCCCCTGGTGTGCAGGTACCACCAATCAGTAGCATCTTCAAAACCCTTGTGCCTTTGGGGGGGCAGGAATAATTTTTATTAGTTTTCCAATATTCCCCCAATAATAGCCAAATTATAAAATTATTACAAACCCTTGTGCCTTTGCCTGCACAGCTTTATTTCAAACCATGTGACAATGTTCAACTACCAAAATGGCCCATGGGAGTTAGGGGAGGTGACTATCTGTCCCTCTGGATAGATCAATTCCCTACCCCTGTGTAGTGAAAGCTGATTTACAATTTGTTAAGAAAATATTAAATTCTGAAATATGAAAAAAATTGTGATATAAAGCAAAATGAAACAAAAACCAAGTTTTTCCCTTTACCTGTACATCACAGGTACCTGACTGATTGTGATGGAACACACGCACAGCTAAGAAATCCTACCATCCTATTATCCTGTCTTCACAGAGGGGATTCCTTACATCCAGGAAATGCATTCTGGCTTTCCAGCATGGTAGCTTATTGGCGGCTACATAGTGCAATTAAGTCTCCATCACATACTCTTCCTTCATTCTCTAGGGAGGAAGAGAATGTTTGTTCTGTGACCATGTTAGACTATTTGTCTCACTCAGGATTCTCTACATTAACTAGCAGGAGTTCAGGCAGAGTGCTTCTCCATCGCCTGCTAACTTACTCTTTCAACCATGATAACATTATGCATTAACAGCACATGCTCTGCTACTAAGCTGCAGTCCCTACCCACTGCTTTATTTCTTTCTTTTTTTTTTTTAAAATAATTTTTATTGGTTTTACAGTAATTTAAGCACAGTTCATTACATTTCGGTCAGGTTTCTTTGCCCCCCACCTCTCAACATGAGGGGCTATAATCTTACCCCCCCTCTCACAGAGGAATACCCAATCTTATTTCCCCTGACCTCAATACATTATCTACTGCGATCTAACCCTATTCCCGGGTAGACCATTCTTAAATTCTACATCATATCTCCAGTGACTTCCTCCGTACCTCCCCATTGGTTTCATTTTTCTAGACATATTTCCTTTTCAGGTTCATAATTCACAATACAAATCATTTACCTATCAATTAAAATCTTATTTAATTCAAACCTCAGCGTATACATCTATTCATCTATAAATATCTCTTCTAATACCCCTTAATCTCCAGGCTCCCCACTTTCAGAGTTCCACTGCTTTATTTCAGACCTACGTTCAAACTACATGTTGCAAGACAATCAAAGCGATCCAACCCCGTTTGTAATGGGATGGGAGTGAGCAGCGGTGGAGGATGCCGCTCAGGTGCCTGGGGTGGGGCGCCCAGGGGTGGGGCGAGCCGCCCATAGGGGCGGGGCGAGCCATGGGACCTCCAGAGTCTGTCTGCCTCCTCCCACTCAGCCACCCTACAGCTGGGGGGGTAGCGGGCAGACCGCTTGGGCAGCGCAAAGTCTGCACGGGCCCAAGCCACTGCGTCTCTCCCAGGAGAGATGCGTGGCCCGGGCACGCTGCAGGCCCCGCAAGAGTGCCGCCCAGCATTTTGTCACCCCCGTTAGTGGAGACACCCGGGGCAGTCCGCACCCATCACACACACCCCTTCCTCCGCCCCTGGGAGTGAGTTGGGGATGGAGAGATATCTGCAATGAAGGATTGGCAGATATGTAAAATGCTTAACTGTTTTTAGTCAATTTAGTCTGTTTTGCTTGTTTGTACCAACTGAGTTCAGAAATGCAAATTAAGCCCAGCTGGAGGATGAGCCTCTGACAGCTAATTTCAGAGGAGACTTGGCAAGTGTAGGAGGGATTAAGCACTACCTTTTCCTGATCTGCCCCTAAAAACCCTGCCTCCTTCCTGCCTGTGATTTTTATTACTTCAGCAAATGTGAACGAAAGGTCTCTTCCTTTGCATGCTGCAACATATGCAGGGAAAATAGTCCCTCTGCTTCCCGCCATCTTCTCCATAATGTAACATATGAATTAGCTCTATGGTTCTTTCATTCTTAAATATGACCTACTCCTTCTTCATTAGAGACAAATCAGTGAAGGGGATTCATTCCTGCAACATTACACCATTCCCAAAACACTAAGACCTCAAAGCCTTGGAAAATCAAACTGGTGTTGTTGTTGTTTTTAAAAAACCCAACAACAATTCAGTAGAAAAACTCAAAACAAAATCAAAATACCTTAACAAAGGCAAAACTTGTACAAGGAAAACAAGTGCCTCAGGGTTATATTCAGTTGGTATCAGTTAGCTGACAGAATGTTATTTGATTCAGCATATTTGATTCAGGCTTGGGTCAGAAGAACAGGGATCAAGGTGATCATTGGTGCTTCCCCACAAAAAAACCTCTGCTCTCGATAGCTTGGGGACACTTCAGAACAGCAGGGAGATGGTGCAGAATCACCAAAGATCATCTTCATCCTGGCTGCTGCTGCTTTGATTCAGCAGAGTCTTCCATCACCTTCTGAAAGCAAAGAAATGGCAGGAGGATGCAATCTGCAGAAACAGTGTTTAGGCTACTTAGCTTTATAGAGGCTTTAGCTTCCCATTTAAACTTCCATCATGTTAAGATTGCACACATTTCTAATTTAAAAGCAGGAATCAAAATTAAAAGATTGCTGATTTCCCTAACTGCAAGTTGGTCAAACAGGGACTAAAATCATGCTGGGAACAACAGCGCTTTACTTTTAAGGCTTTTAACATCTGAGAGGTAAAGATTAATTTGTGCGTTTCAATTAAGCAGCGGAAGTAAATTCAATCTGATGGCTACTGAATTAGCAAACAAAATTATTCTGCATGAATTTCAAAAGAAAGCCCACTACACTAGACTGTTATAAAGTCATTTTGCATGCACTGATACTATGGTTATATATAATACCCAATTTATTCTTCATTTCTGCTTTTAGATTAAATGTTAAGTACTATTGGATTCCTCAGTGTTGTTTCTTATTCTATATAATCATCACACTAAAAGACAGAATGTTTTTGTTTTTTATGAAAAGAACAAAAAGAAAGCATTAGTATGTTCTTCTACTTCCATTTTGCCATCCCTCCTCTACTCTACACATTTCTCACCATTCAAATCCATTTCTCTGCTCAAGAATATTCACTCAACAAGCACAGCTGTTATTCTGAAATCTTTACAGCTAAATCAAAGATAATTGGACTTCAGAGTACTTTTAAATTGTAGCCTAGGAAAAGAATCTAGCTTAATGCATCATTTGCATTACCTATAAAGACTGCTTTTCTATCCTTTTAAATTTATAGTGCTTTTTGTATGGGGGGGAGCACAAAAGAATTATACAGTAGTTTTACAGATATGTGGATTTCTTTACACAAAAGGGCTTTATGAGAAGCTATTAAATCTTGCAAAAGTAAAAGAAAATCAATAACCAACTCTGGGGATTCTACAATGTTTAAAGTTATTAATACAAGTAATGAAATATTTCTCATAAGTGGGTCCTATTTGTTTTACGAACAGTATGTTGTAAAAATCATATTTGCACTCAACACACAGTAAAAAGGGTCATCATTTGGTGAGATTTTTTTTTAAAAAAACCCATAATGCAATCAAGCATTAACAGATTCACAAAGCAATTATATAAAGGGAAATTAGTAAAGCTTTATTGTTATAGCAGTTTAAAATGATACAAATCATTATACCCAGTGTTTGCCTGAAAAAAACAAATAATGAAATGTTGCAATTCTGGCATGAAGTTGCACACAATATCACCACTTTGCCACAGTATACCATATCCTAAGCAGTTATCACATTGGCATAGAAAGCCCTGCATCTGTACTGTTAGGTATTCCACATCTGTCTCTGTAAAAAAAAATTATTAATAAGTCTAGTAGTAACAACAGTTGGCCATTTATTAAACAAGCATTAATTGCAATCATATCTACGGTAGACAAGTGTACAACTTGTCCTGGCAAAACATTGCAAGGAGGCCAGCTAGTTATTATTGTTGTTGCTACTTTTCAAGGAAGAAAAAGGAATTCTGCCTTTAAATGCTTTCCACTAGCACCCAGAGCACTGAACTGGAAGCCGCTTTGGTGCGACTCTGCAAATGATCTCCAGAATAAGCATCTTTTGGTCCACAGGACAGGTGGTCTGCTATTCTTCTTCTCATCTTGTCCTTCTGCTTCATTTCCCACCAGATGATGAGCCCTCTCAGGGCAAGGTCTCTCTTTTTTTATGTGGAAAGCAGAACAGGTTTTAGAAATTCAAATTGAAGTTTGAGATACTAACTGCCCTAGTAAGCAGTTACAAGAGAAAAGGCTTCAATTGAATGAAAAACATTTTAAAACTTTGTGAGGCAGGTGCACTTGCTAAATAGCTCATTCAAAGCATTGCCAGTGGTTGACATCTGCAGTCTCAATGCTGTGCTGTGGAGGGCAATAGGAAATCACCGCACTGATTTCCCAAATCCTGCAACAATCCTACAGCAGCACCATGCAAAAAGCATGAAAAGGACCATTTGTTAGCCAGAGATAATAGAATCGTGAATTTTGAAGCAAAAAGTTTTTCCAGCATCTTCCTAAAGGTTCTCTATCCATTTATGAAGCCTGACTCTGAAAAAAAATAACCTTAACAGATTTTGATTTTGCATTAATATAAACATTTAATAAGATTTTAAAAATAAAAAATACTTATCGGATGATGAAATGTCACTTCAAAATGCTTGCCTGCATGAATTAATGCAAGACTATTAGTGTGTTATCATCACGTTTTACAAATATTAAATCAGATCTAAAACTGACTAGGTAAACTTTCAGAGCAGGGATGGGGAGCTATTCAGATGATGTTGGACTTCCAGCAATCATCAGCTGCAGTCAGAATGGCCAGTAATGAGGGTGACAGATGTAGTTCAGAAATATTTAGAAGACCACACATTCCTCATTGACCACACATTCCTCATTCCTGATTTAGGGGAAGTGTCACTAATTTAATCTAATGTACTGTGCGCTTTATTTGAAATTCACCCTGAATGCACTATAAACATTCTTTTAACCAACGTGGAGATGAAGGAAAGGTGGATAAAAGATTTGTAGGCAAAAGCATTGCTAGCTTGGGCTATACTGAATTGAAAAATAAAACATTTAACCTTATTTTTTTATTTTACAAAACACTAGCTCTTCTACAGCGTCATATATTGGATTAAGAACTACAAGAATTAAGAAACGCATTTTGTTCACCTGCAGGTGACACTGTTGGACCAGTCCATGAAAACACATAAGCAACAAGCAGTAAATATTCCTTTTCAGCATGCTCAACTGTTTTGGACTGATGAGGGATCCAAAGAAAAACATTATTTATTCTTTTTATGTTAGCCCTTTAAAGTTGTACAACAATAAACCTCAGCATAGCTATTAATTTAACTATTTCATTTTTAGGCCTACTAACACTGATTTTTTTTCAGACAGTGAGTAAAATAAACGGAAGACTGTGCATACTTGAAACTAAATCTTCTAAGCAAAAAGCCTGCTTCAATCAACCAGAACATATATAGTTTTGAAATAAAAAAAGCCTTTATTCTAAAAGGGGATTAAACAATTTTGTCATTAAAAAAATAGGAGAGGGTTCACAAGGAAAGGAGGCAGAACGAAATCAACATACCGTACTTTAAAAAAGGAAAGTCATATTTTGGCAAATTTTCTACCATTAGTAATTAAAAAATAATAAAATATATACTACCTTTCCCAAAATTCAAGGTGCCTTACTCTGCTCTTATTTAGCACTTACTGAACATTCACACTTCTTTGTACAAATCACTTCCCTCCCCTCTATTGTCCCAGTCCAAATTAGGACCCCTTGGCTGCCATTTAAAAGGAGGAGGAGGAATGCAGTTGTAGCCACAAATCTAACACATCATCTAGCTGGGTTTTGAGCAGCATTAGAAAGTAGTTGCATGTTGCAAAGGGCTAATCAGGAGAACGAGCATGCTTGCAGAATGGTACAGATGACTGTTTTGCAAGGTGCTTACTTGAATATACTGGCAAAAAGTAATCTGCCACCATCACCTGTTAGTGTGTCACAAGCAGGAACCTTGAAAGCTGCCTTATACTAGGTCCGTCTACTTGCCCATCAAAACCAGTACTGCCTGTTAGGACTGTCCGTGGTTCTCCAAGTTCTAGTCAATCCTCTTGCCTTGAGATGCCATGGACTGTACCTGGGACAGGCAGCAACGGAATGCATGAGCTCTACCACTTAGCTGCCCAGGTATAATGGTATTCTATATGACAAAGTGCTAAAGAAAACCCACAAAGGGTGCATGCAGAGGGTAGAACTCAGCACAGTGCTAAGTGGGGCATGAGTGTGGGGAATGAGGTCCAGTCACACAATAAGACTTCCTCCTTCGCTTGCCCCTCACACCCCCTAAAATTGTTCTGGGGTTCCCTTCAAACCCCCAGAACAGATTTTTTTTTGGGGGGGGAACGGGTGGGAGGAGAAAGGGGGAAAGTTAGGCTGTGCAAGCAGACCTCATTTTGTGCATGGAACAACTAGTTGAATCCTGCCTCGAGCTCTTTGTGCACTGATTCAAGTATAAAAATGTTTAGATGCTGTATTCTGAATAACATCTGGCAGAAGCAGTTATAGGTAGGTAGCTGTGTTGGTCTGCCGTAATCGAAACATAATAAAAAAATTCCTTCCAGTAGCACCTTAGAGACCAACTAAGTATGTTCTTGGTATGATCTTTCGTGTGCATGCACACTTCTTCAGATACACTGAAACAGAAGTCACCAGACCTTGATATATAGTGAGAGGGTGGGGAGGGGTGTTACTCAGAAGGGTGGTGGGAATGGGAGATTAGCTGATAGGTGAGGTAAACCTGTTGAGGACTGCTAACGACTGCAATTGGTCTTGCAGGAAAAAGCAATGGGTGAGATGGCTAAAAACAGCTTTGTCATGTATAATGAGATAAGAATCCAATGTCTTTGTTCAGACCAGGTCAATCCATGGTTTTAAGTTTGGTAATCAGTTGCAATTCAGCAACTTCTCTTTCCAGTCTATTTATGAAATTCCTTTGTAATAAGACAGCTACTTTGAGATCTTGTATAGAATGTCCTGGGAGATTGAAGTGTTCTCCTACTGGTTTCTCTGTCTTGACAGAAGCTTTGCGAGAAGATGGGATGGGCAAGGGAATAGATAGTCTTGGAGTTCTGCCCTAAAGACTGGGGGGCAGGATTCACCTAATGCGTTCCATGAGCATGAGGCATGCTGGATCTGCTTGCACAATGGGACTTTCATGCCGTCCTCCCCCTCACCACCTGAAATAGCCAATAGGGGCCCCGGAAGAACCTCCAGAACAGAACGCAGGGGGAGGAGAGATGGGATCATTCTATCTGGCAAGCTGCATTGCTTGGACAGATGGAAGGTTCACAAGAGCACTGCTGAATTCCTCCCAAAATATACAATCAAGTGGGATGTAACACTTTATTCTGGGGCACATAAACCACTCTACTATAAAGATGAATCCATAAAGGGAGAACACAGTGTGAAATAAGGAAGACTTCAGATTATAAAAATGATTGCATATGAAAAGGATATTCAGCTCCCTATGGAGAGCTAGACTTTTTTCTAAGTATCTTCAGCCTCGAACACCACTACCAACCTTTGGGTACATTGTGCTACATTTGAAAAAAGACACAGACATTTTTATATTTCCATTTGTAGTTCGTTTAAGGGGGGGGGGGGACAAGAATCTAATTTTAAATAGGGCATGCCTTTCTACCTTGTGAATAAAAGAAATTACTTTCAGCATAGCTGTGCCACTGAGAAATGCTGCAAGAAATTTCTCAGCAAAGGAACAAGGCTTCCTCTTTATTAGCAATAGCTTCTTGATGTATTTTGGTATTGCTACAGGTCCCTGCCCAAATGTCGATCAAAGGCAAATATTCTGATCCCGAAGCTCTGTGGGTGTGCAAAACGCTCAGCATTAGTTTTTTTCTCCATCTAGTTATGATGGGAGAAAATACAAGTATTATAACAACTGCTTTTTCATTTCAGATGTAATATTTTTAATGGGGAACTTTTCTTGGTCATGTCGGGGTCTTCAGAGGACCTTCTGCGATTCCAGCTGCTCCTACTTGTGTTTAAAGCCTTTATTCCAAAAGGTGTCACATGTAAAAAAAAAATAAGCTGGCCCTAAAAACAGCAAACATTAAGAAACCAGGCTAACCCAGTTGTACTGTCCTCACTATGACAGTGCACAGAGTTGTGATGCTGATGTGCGGAATGGTTTTTTGGTGTTTGTGTGTGCGTGCGAATGTGTGTGATATATGTCTATAGTATTTTAATTAAAATAGACCTTTAATACTAGAAAAAGATACCCACAGACTCCACAAAGTGTCTGTTCAGCGTATCACCCAGTTATGAAGGCTGCACATCAGTGACACTGGGCTTCTGTTTCCATTCCTCCATTAAAAATCCAGTAGTTGTTTTTTTTTTTACTGCCAGGTGGTAGGTAGAAAAGGGGTGAGGAATCACAGAGTATGAATTAAAGACAGAGGTGAGCCATGGGAGGATACACATATCTGGCTCCATCTCGTGTAGCATTTAGGAACCAATGGCCCTTTAAAAATTGCAAGTGAAGCAGCAGTCATCAGGAGAAGGAATGGCAGAGTGAGCAGAACAGCAGCTGGGCAACCAACAACCTGAGTAATTAGCAATTCCAAATGGAGTCTATACTGATTGAAAATACAGAGATTTTGTCACACATGCATAATAACTAAAGGTAAAATAAATAATAAAATTATTATAATCACAATTATTGTATTTCCAGAAGTGAAACCATGTTTGTCTGTTTCAGTTTAAGTTATAATAAATTTGTTAGACTTTAAAATGCCACAAAAATACTCTTAGTATTACATTATATACTAGCAGGGAGTGCCCAGCCCTGCATAGTATTCTTAAAAACAGAAAATATTGTGATTTTTAAGTGGGTAGTGCACTTTGTGAGTTTGAACTAATCACGTCAAAAATCAGGTAAAATCAAGAGTCACATTTTGGTCCGCCATCTTGGTTCAAAATGGCACCTGACACTCAAACACTATGGGAAACTGCTGTGCACACCTGTGGAAGCCCTCATGTCAAATTTGGCAATGAAAGCCTATGCTAAAAAAACAGGCCAAACAAAAATGGAAGCTGTGCCAAAAACTTTTCTCTCTGACGAAGGCAGGAAGACACCAGGGAAGTGAGGAATTCTAGCCCTTCCCCACACAAACCATTAAGTCCACTATTGCTTACTCAAAGTTGGTTGTCGCCCTCCCCTTGAAGGGAAAAACTGCATTGTTCCCTCTTCTGTCAGGATCATTTGCCACTGGACAGAAAAGCCATCATGGCTGAAGTGTCTGAAGTCCATCAGCGGACAAACCCATCAGGGTGCTAATCCATACAGCTCGAAAAGTCCTGATGTCATTTGCCACCCTCAGGGCTACTTGCTCTGTTCAGCTCTGACACGACCGTTGTTTGCTTCACTTCTTTCTACTGCACTGTCATCACAAAAGCAATCCATCTACTAATCTTTGAAATGACAATCTGCTTGCCCCTTCCAAGCTATTTCCCCATTCAAGAAAAGCAACACTGCATGAGTAACTGGAGAAGTGCCCACTTCACTGAAATATTAGCTTACATAAACAAGTTGTATTTTCGCAAAGTAATAAACCAGTTATATGTAGGAGTTGTGCTACCAACTCTCATTATGGATTTATTAACGTCTCTGTCTCGGAGTTTCAAACATTACCTAACATAATAAACCACATCAACATCTGTCTCACAAGTGTGCTTACCACAAATCTGGTTAAAATAGACATTAATGCTGCTCAGATCTTTACAGAAAACCTCTATAAATGAGCTTCAGGAAACTTAATTCGCCCACTCCACCTTTTCTAGTATGTGGGGAGACAATATGTAAACAGACAGTCCCTGCTGGGTTCTGCTGTGCACAAAGAACTGTGAACGAACAAAGGCAGCCATATTGACTTAAAGTGTCTGTTCACCATAATAGATTTTTTGTGCACCCACGTATCCACTGCATGTGGCACTTTTCCAGTTACTGGAATTGGGCTCTTTCTGCTTATCCAGAGCTGTGTGTGCACATCCCAGCCCCTACATCTGAGCCTAGAGTTTCTGGTTTAGGGCTGGAAATCAGAGCTAGGGTAAAAAAAGATAAGAGACATTTTGAAAACACTTAAGTGCTTCAAATACACAGTTCCGTTGCAACAATCCTTACAAAACTCCTTTAGCTAGGTCAGTATTAAATCCCTATGTTGCATATGGAGGCTGGGGTGGGTGGGTTGTCGACAACGTGTGTGTTTAATTTGTGCGATTTCAGCTGGCCAACATGTAAAGCTGGGATTGAGCAAGTTAACTATATGCAAGGTGCAAGTTGACCCGTGCGCAAATGGTTAGATAAAATTCAGTATGTTTGAAGGGAAGAAACAGAAAGGCTGCAGATAGATAAGAACAGGGTATACATAACAGCACAGTGCCCCTTATGACCGACATCACCCAAATAAACTGGCCTGCATCTTAAAATGAGTTTCTGCTCTCTTTCCTGTCACTGATTAAAAACTCAGGTGATACTTAGGGTCTTCTCAGAGATGGTGCCACAGTTATGCAAAACCCTCTTTGGTGAAATCTAACAAGCTCTCTCCTGCCTCACTTTCAGCCAGAGTGCTAAGATGATGATGATGATGATGATGATGATGATGATGATGATGATTTAGACATGCTTTCAGCATGAACTCGTGGACATCCAATGAAGCTCAGTGTTGGAAGATTCAGTACTTTTTCACACAGTGCATAGCTAAACAACTATGGGATTCACCCCTACAAGAGGCAGTGATGGCCATCAACTGGAATGGCTTTAAAAGAGGATCAGACAAATTCACGAAGGATAATCAATGGATATAAACAGCTCTCAATGGCTACTAGCCACAAATGGCTGCCTCCCTGGTCGGAAGCAGCATGCTTCTGAACATCAGTTGTTAGGGAACACAAATGGGGAGCCTGTGCTCAGGTCCTGCCTGTGGGTTTCCTGTAGGTATTTGGTTGAGCACTATGAGAAAAGCCTGCCGGGCTACGTGGGCCTTTGGCTTGATCCATCAGGGCTCTTCTTATGCTTACACAGAAGCTGAAAGCTCCATCTGTGTATCACTAGATCCATTTGCTTCTCTCTCAGATCTGCAAGCAGTAAGAGCACTGATACTAGTGCCATGGCATAAAACAGTTTTTCAGAGTCTTCCAAGAGACACTAGGGCCATTTGGAAGTTCATATGGAGTTGGTTTCCCAATAAAAGTATCAGTAAGTAAGAACAAGTTTCACTGGACGACTTATTTCTTCATCACTACTGTTTATGCCTTGCCATTTGAAAGCATGCACACAGTGGAGTGGCATGTATGATCTCTGCTCATGCAAGGCACTGGTGAAATGCAAAAGGCTTGACTAGCATTATGCATGGACTTTCTTTTTTCTTTTTTATAAATTTTATTTTCCAATTTTGGATTATTTTTTACAGACATACAAATACAAAACTTCCCAATAAACATATATATTTCGACTCCACCCCTTTTGCAGTTTCTTATCATTTTTAATACTGTGTTTCCTACGTTATTCCATTTATTAACTATCCCCTGATTTTTCTTTAATGTTACATTTAACTTTTTGCTTTACGTTAATCCTGCTAACGAGCTTAAATGTATACAAAAACTTTTCAGATATTCCACAAATGTTCCCCTCTATGCATGGACTTTCAAGGCAGCTTAGAATGTTTCCCACCATCTTCTGCAGCAGGTAGCATAGCAGAAAAGCTACCCTGATGGCAGTAAGTTTGAAAAATCACTGCTTTAATTCATGAATCAAGAATATTTCATTGTTTTGTTAAAGCACATTTATACACTACTGCGTGCATCCATCAATATATTTATGCTTGTCATGTAGCATACCTGGGTTCGCAGAATCTCACTTTTTGACAACTGCATATCACCAGTCAGCTCTTTCACTGTGATGCCTAGTGGCTCCAGCCGCTTACTGAAGTAATTTGTCATCTCAGCTGCCAATGCCTTCATAGGAGCAACATAAATAATCTGTACCAAAAAGGACACCAGTTTGATAAATGACCAAAGTGTACAAGACTGTTGGTTTTGCAGCAACTGATACAAATCACAATTTATTGTGAAATATTATACCTAGCACTTACAGCAACGGGGGGAAAACTTAATAGTGGTATATGGAAAGTGGTTATCAGTGCTGGATAAGTGTGCAGCTTTTTAAAAGACAATAGATTTTGTTTACACGGGCTTATCATTTTGAAAATTGGTTCTGCATCAAAGCTAAATATACTTTCAAAGCTTTTCACATGGGTAATAAGATTTTCAGAACAGAAAAAGGAATTACATAACAGAGATGAAGTAAATCAACAGGCTCCATCTCTGTGTGACTTGGGGAAAACACAATGTCCTTGAAAACCTCTTGAATCCATATAAATGTGCACAACTCTATAATGGGCTTTATCTTACAAGTTATAAAGCTGTCCTGAAATTCATTAAATTCCTACCTTAAACTCGTCCTTTTTGATGACTCCTTGCTGAACATGCTGACGGATTTCATGCAAAACTGTTAACATGGCAATGTTAGTCTTTCCAGCCCCAGTGGGTGCACAGATTAGCATGTTTTCATTTGTATTGTAGGCAGTTTCAAAAACTATGGACTGGATTCGATTTAACCTTTTCATGCCCTTGAAAGCAAGTTGCCCAATCTGCAATAAAAGTCCAGAAAAGAAAAGCATTCAATTAAATAATTAAAACAGTTGCTGTTGACAAGGACTAAAGTGTACAATTCTCTCTAACTTTAATTTGTCCAGTTCATCGTTATGAACTACACCAGGGTGGAGAACCAGTGGCCCTCTAAATCAGTGTTTCCCAACCAGTGTGCCTCCAGATGTTTTGGGACTACAACTCCCATCATCCCTCGCCAGCAATACCAGTGGTCAGGGATGATGGGAATTGTAGTCCCAAAACATCTGGAGGCACACTGGTTGGGAAACACTGCTCTAAATGATACTGGACTCCTGGCTCCCGTCAGCCCCAGCCAGCATAGCCAACAGCCAGGGATTATGAGAGTTATATTATTTGTCCAATTTTTATTTATTTTGACTATTTATGTATTTCTTACCTGCAGTTGATTCTATTTGGTTTACATCATGGTCAACAAATACAATCAAGGTAAAACAAAGTTAAAAACAAACTATAAAAGCAGAAATTACTTTAATTGCTCGCTCAAATAAAAGTCTTCAGCTGTAGTCACAACAACATCTGGAGGGCCCCAGTTTCCATCCCTAGACTACATCACACCTAACATTCAACTAACTGAAAAGCATAGTTTCACATTTATCCATTCCCTCTTCACTTTTTTGCTCCTCAGGTCCTCTTAGTTATCATCACCTGCCAACTTTCTTTCCACTTCACTACTAAAAATAAACATTTCTCACAACTTTTCCCTTAGTCACACTTCGTCTCCTTTCAAGTTCAGCTAAGATTACAGTCTACCACTTTGACCAAATCAAACAGACCATTACTTACTTCCCCTCCCACTTTGCAATCAACTTTTTTCTTCTAACAGCATATATCTTGTGGCTTTGCACTCCTTGATATGGACTGATAACAGTTCACTTTAGGCAATTTATAAGCAAGTAACGTTATAAGAATGCTATGCACAATGCTGGTTAGCCCATATCAAACGGAATATGATTACTTAATCTATTTCTACACCACCTTTCAACTGAGGATCATGGGATGGATTTCAATATAAAAACACAAAAACACAAACAAAAGCAAACCCACCCACCAACCCCCTTTAAAAGGTCACATATTTTTAAATTGGTCAAAGGCCTGGGAGAAGAGGAAAGTTTTTGCCTGGCACCTAAAATATGTAACAAAGGCACCAGGCGAGCCTCCCTGGGGAGAGCATTCCACAAAGGAAGAGCCACCACAGAAAAGACACATTCTTGTGTTGCCACCCTCTGGACCTCTTGTGAAGGAGGCATATGAAGAAGGGCCTCAGATTATTATTGCAGGGTCTGGGTCAGTTCATCTGGAGAGAGTTACTGCAGTCTTGAGACATTTAAGGCTTTATAGGTCAAAACCAGCACTTTGAATAGGACCCAGAAACTATTTGGCAGCCAGTGCAGTCAGGCCAGGATTGGTGTTATATGCCCAAACTGTCTTGCCCCGTTCAGCAACCTGGCAGCCAAACTCTGCACCAAACTGCCTTTAGAGGCAGCCCCATGTGTAAGTTGTTGCAGTAATCTAACCTAGAGGTTACCAGAGGATAGATGATAGAAGATAGGACATAGCTAGACTAACAGTTGAAGCCAATGGAAGGCACTCCATGCCACCAAGGCCACTTGAGCCTTAAGTGAGAGCAGTTTATCCATAGGTTGCCTCAAGTTGTGTTTGAAGCGGGTAGGGGGAACCTGTAGTTCTCCAGTTCCTGCTGGCATACAATTCCCATCATCCCTGGCAATGGCTATGGGAGTTGGGACCAATCACAACTGAGGTCCAGCAACCTGTGGTGGGCCACAGGCTCCCCACCACTGTCAGGAACGTATAGTAAGAGAAGCAAATGTTAAAAAGCAATTGAAATGATTACAGGGATCAAGCATCTTCTGTACAAATAACACCAGGACTTTAAGTATACAGGGAGCAGAGAGGATAGAAATTATTATTTCATTTTATACAGCAAAACAAAAACAAAGCAGTTTTAAGTTTTCCTCACAGGAATGCACAATAAACCTATGAAACCTACTACCACAGAATATTAACACGTCACTTATGTCAACAGATTTTTATTTTTTTAATGAGGTGGTAAATTCATGAAGGATGTATTCACATAGTATATTTCTGACACTTAGATAACGGGGCACAAAGATGTGGGGCATGCAAGCTTTCCTGGCACATTAGGTTGGCCACAGATACCAGAGAGAATGTTGAACTAGACAGATCATTTATTTAACCTAGCATAAGTATTCTACAGGGGGACACGGGTGGCGCTGTGGGTTAAACCACAGAGCCTAGGGCTTGCTGATCAGAAGGTCGGCGGTTTGAATCCCTGCAACGGGGTGAGCTCCCGTTGCTTGGTCCCTGCTCCTGCCAACCTAGCAGTCCGAAAGCACGTCAAAGTGCAAGTAGATAAATAGGTACCGCTGCAGCGGGAAGGTAAACGGCGTTTCTGTGCACTGCTCTGGTCCGCCAGAAGCGTCTTTGTCATGCTGGCCACAAGACCTGGAAGCTGTACGCCGGCTCCCTCGACCAGTAAAGCGAGATCAGCGCCGCAACCCCAGAGTCGTCCGCGACTGGACCTAATGGTCAGGGGTCCCTTTACCTTTATGTATTCTACAGCTGTTGTGCAAGATTATGCGTGTTAATATATGCAATCTAATTTTTTTTTAGAAATTTCATAATCATGCTAACTGGGGTCAGGCTTGGGAATGAAAAATGTGTTCCCTTTGTTTCTACCGCAGTTCTCAGAAACTTGCCACGTGAAAAGTCAAAGTCATCTTAAGATTTTCTATTCCAGGTGTGATCCATTCATAAGTGTAGAAGAAAAAGAGAAGGGCAGAAACAGTTTCCAGGAGAAGAATTGCTACCGACATGCTTTGAATTTTTTTTAAAAAAAAGAATGGTTACACCAGGCAGAGGAGGAAAAGTAGTAGCAGTGAGCAACGGCAGATTTTTCAAGATGGGCTGGCAGTCTGTCAAGTCACTACTTCCTAAAAGACGGCAGGAAGAAGAAATCAAAGCCCAGAAAGAATGAAGCGATCTTGGAAAGCTCTTCAAACATGTACTTCTAAGAGACGGTGGCATGAGGAAAGAGAAGGAGCCACAATTTATGAGAACAACCTAAAGAATAGTCTGTTTGAGCAACATACCTTCAGCTGCAGATCACTGCTCAGGAACCCAAGTCTCTATTCTTGCCTGTTTGCAATTGATCAGTTTGCAGAAATGGGAAAATAGGCAGGGGTTAACCCTTTCACCACTTCCCCCTGCAACCCCCTCCCCTCCCCTCCGCCAGTCACTTTCCCTCACAATGCAATAAATGTATCTGGATGGCTACAGGAACTGGAAGAGGTAAAAAGTAAAGTCCAGAAAATATTTCGCTTTTTCTGCTGCGCCCCATTTAATTAGCCAGCCCCTTTGCAGCTGTTTCAAAACGACCTGAATTGCCAAACTCAGATCTGACAAATGGGTAGTTCTGATCTAGTTTTCTTTGTAAGAAAAGGCAGGAGTCACCATGCTGCAAATGCGAAAAGCTGAAAGGTAAAAATGTTGTTATTCTTTTCCATTGTGAGGGATGAATATGTCTCCTTATTTTTGAAATCTAACTATAACAGGGGCTATTTCTACTCCTTATGCCAGAGAATTCTACATCTCAGTTATAAAATTTCTTGTCTGTCCTGAACCAATTTACAGAGCAATTCTAAGTACCGGAAGCCAGTATAACTTTCATTAGTGTAAGTTATCCCATTCCAAACGCTGTTCAGAAGCCTCTGAGAGGGCTACTGACACCTACCCCAGCAGGTGAGTATGGGCCTGAGTTTTGAGACTTGAACCCTGGGTCACATGACTGAGCTGAACAGGGAGTTGGAATAGACTTAAGCATTTCCTTGCCTCACACCTGGAATTTGCATATTTTTAAAGTTAGACATTAATCTGATTATGGCTTTCCTTTCTCAATGAAACCTTTCCCACTTGTCATGTATTCCCAAATTCATTGCTACTTATGACCCTTGCTTGATTTGATAAGAATTAATTGCTCTTGAACAACATGTTTACCTAACAAAATAATATAAACAAGCAAATGGAGAAGAGAATTGAACTTTGCGATGGCTTTGATTTGCCTTGAAAATTATCATTAAGTTTGTTCTTTCCCTGGACAGTTTGCCCATTTGGACTTTTATGGCTAAAGGGAAAAAACTGGGACAGCTTAATTGTGCATTGATTAATGGGTATGATGCTGCCACTTCTTATGAGTTGACTCTTTTAAAGGGTTTAGCAGCAGAATTCTAGATTGCTGTGTAACATCCACTTATTAAAATAGGTTTTGGGAATATGATTTATGATGGTTGTAAGATATTTTATCCTAGCTTGTATTTGTCGCTTCAAGTCACACTTTGAATATGAAATACAAAGGAGTGAATAGAACAATATCTCATTGATACCGAGTTGCCAGCTAACCTGTGGTGGTACGTTAGGTTTGTGCCTCAAAGGCATTGGGTTTAAATCTAATATCCCTGGAGGTCACAGAATGCAAGAAGCTTGCCTGTTTGGGGAGTTTATTGTCTGTCTACTCAGAGTTGCATTTGATTTTACCATCCGTTGATCTGCTGAAATGTTCTGAAAAAAATCCAGTCAACCTATTCTTCAAAATTTGCCTCTAATAGCTAAGAATTTCTTTGCTGGACCACAACAATATCCACCTATTCTAGAATTCTGCAGCTGAGAAGCAATTTAAACCTGGATCTCCTACAGCCAATCACGTAATTGAGAGGATTTGATAATATATTAACCAACTCAAAAGCCCTGTGGTCCAATACATATTTCCTTTGAATAAGGTTCTGTGGGACCTTAATGTCAGCCATGAAGTGTCCAATAGCTGCTTATTTCCTTCATTCCGCTGTTGATTCTGGCAGCAACATAACATCACATTTTCGATGAAAAGGCTCGGCTGGTGAGCAGTTGCACTTCTGGATCATGACAGGACACAGGAAAAGCCAATTAGCCACCTGCCAGCTAATCTTATGCCTACAGCCAACATTGTCAGGTCCTGTTATTGTAGTTGAAAACAGATCTGCTGTTTGTGTTACAAAAATAGTGATCTACCCTAGTTTCTCCTCTGTGCCACTGCAACAAGCAACAACACCCACTTGTTAGAAAAATCAAGTGGAGTACAGAGTGAAGACAGCAAATTAAAACTGGAAATATAAAGAACAAATGCAAAACTATGTTTGGCCATGCAAACAAATTTAAAAATTCACCCACCCACAGTTGTCACTGTGACAAGACATGACCAAAGGCTTCTCTCAGCATCCCTGCCTCTCTCCTTCCTTAGATTTACAGCAATAACTGAACCAAGTTCTTGGATTGCAAAAACAAACCAGCAACAAAGAACTGGGGGATTAGTACAACTCTTCCTTTAAGGTCATAAACTACAGATGAATACAGGCGCAATAACACCTCAGGACACAAGTTCAGGTTCAGATTCTGGCTTGTTTCATCATAGGCACGCAAGAGTGTGGGACCAGCGCCTTGGGGGTTCCACTCTTCATTCACATCAAACCAGTTTTGTTTTAACCTATAGTTTACAGGGAAATGCAAACTGGGCCACTGCTTTTATTTTTGCATGTTGCTATATTCATGTTTCCCCACTAATTAAAATTTACTTTCGTTTGGGAAGAAAATAAAGAAGCCTGTGGTACCTTAGTTAACCAAGTTATAGAGGCATAAGTTTTCATTTGCCATTTGTCTATTTCATCCAATGCACAAAGTAGATAGTGAAGGTGTTGAACATGTGTGGGCAACATTCAGAATAAACTGCAATGCATCGTAGATTAAGACTGCCTTTGAAGACATGTCAGAAGCTTCAATTGGTCCAACACTCAACAACTAAGCTCCTAACCGCCATGAAATTTAGAAATTCTAAAACAGCTTCATGAGCTCTCCCTGCACTTTATAGGGAATAATCTATAACATTTTACTTCGGATCTGAATACTTCAAGAACTTCCTGTTCCTATATGAACTACTGTAGTTGGCTCATCAGATCAGGAAAAACTCTTCCCAACCTAGTGAGGTAAAGAGAATGACCATCATGGATTGAGCCTTCTCTGTCAAGACATCCAGATTATACAATACCCTGTTATGAGTTGTTGACACAAGGTGAAAACCCAGGCCTTTTAACTGAGGAACACTGTAAATTTATTTGGAGCCTGTTTTTAGCATTGTTTTAGCCTGCCTGCTATTTTACATGCTGTTTTAACTATTCCCCCCTTTTATATCTCTTAATTTAACTGTTTAAAAGTAATAAATTACAGACTCTCATGAGTCAAGAGAGCTATTAAACAAGGTGCACAGCTTCCAAACAATGTTTAAAGCTACATTGAGGTGGGAGGAGATAAAAGCTCAACAACACATTCAACAAAATGCCAGGTCACTGTTGCAGGAGGTAGCTTTGCTGGTATTCCCTACTTTTGCACAGCTTGAAATTAACAACACGAGGATGCGCGGAGGAGAGTGGGGATTAACCCTGTGTCATCCATAACTAAACTACGAAAGTATTCAACAGGTGCCCGATATGCTCATCCAACCATATTCCACTCAGCCTTGCAATCATATTAGAAAACAAATGTGTTGTCTAGAAGAGCACCTGGTTCGCCCTATTGTGCTCTAAGTTCTTGGAAAACATTATTTCACAGCAACAGAAGCACAAACTGGTTGGAAGGTGTGCTCAACAAATGTGTATTTACTGCGAAATAAAATGGTTGAGGAGAAAGACCATGAGTGAAATTTCCTTCTCTACAGGCACTAACTAATGGCACAGTTTCCAGCTGTTCAGGCATGAGTCACGATTAAAGCTCTTAACAATCTTATCACTTTAGAGATCTCCACATGTACTGAATAATGATTTTCAGAGTACATATTTAACTTGCTTGTTCTCTTATGATGGGAGATAAACCACCTCCTTCAAGCTTGGTGCTACAATATCTATTTAACAAAAAGGGGAAGAACTAACACACTACTTTAAAGGGTAATTATAGCTGACAGAGATAATAAACCTTAACCCAGGGGTCTGCAACCTTTAAGACAAAAAGAGCCACTTGGACCCGTTTCCGAAGGAAAAAAACAACTGGGAGCCGCAAAACCATTGCGACATTTAAAACAAATATAACACTGCATATATTGTTTCTTACATTAATGCTATATATACAGGATCGTGCAGTCAGCTGTCAATCTGAAGAAAAAAAGTGTACCATAAATCATAATCAGTGCCTGATGTAAATAATAATTAATAATGAGGGCCCAATGTCATCCTCGTCATTATAAAAATAACTTTTTTGTCACTTTTTTATTATTTCTTTGTTTGACCCCTCAGAATTACTCCTCCTCATAGAAATAAACGTTAAATTAACAAGTTACCTTTTTTGTGTGTGTGTTCTTCACTCCCCTTCGAAACAGTGATGCATGCGCACCGCCAGGCCCGGCGCTAGGGCTTTTCGCGCCCTAGGCGAGGGGCCGGGGCCACGTGATGTCATTGCGCATGACGTACGGTGCCCCACCCCCTGCCACCCCGCGCCGCCGCGATTTAGGCAAGCGTCCATCAGGAGCCTCCTGCGAGACGGCAGCACGTCTGCCAGCGCTGGCCCAGCTCAAATACAGCTGCACGGGCTTTGTCTGGGGCTCGCTGCCTCCTCTCCACACACACACACCATAGCTGTCAAGTTTTGGATTTGAAAATAAGGGATCAGCAGCTTCACCTGTCCCGGGGACAGTCTATGATTCTCAGGGACAGTCCATGCCGTGTTAATCTCCCCAGGCTACAAATTAATTTACACCAGGCTACACACCATAATCTTTCCCCACCTTCAGAATGTTCTTCAGAATGGACACCACCCTCATCCATCTCCTCATCCCACCCTCCTCTTCCCCCCTTTTCTTCCCAATGTCTCAATAACCAAAACTGATTTGTTAAAATGTTAGAGGGGGAAAATATGATTTACACACCTCTGTAATTCAAGAAAATCTTTAATAAAAAATATTCAATTCTTCATGGGGGGATTGATCAGGTTCAGTCTTTTGGCTCTCTGGCATCCATTAATGACTTATTATACAAATTTGTGGCATGCTTTGCATCCTTTAACACTCTTTTGGAAGGAGTGTATTTGTGAGCTGGGCCATTTGTGCAGGATTTTTGGTGTTTGGAGAGCAATGGGTGGTGCTTTTTTCTTTTTGGAATGAGGCTATTAAGAGAGCAAGGGCTGGTCCTTTTCTATGTGGGGTCTTGTTTGCAGACGTTGTTTGAATGAGAGAGAGAGGGGGGAGAAAGCCTCACGCACACACACAGGCAAGGCACTTCGCGGATGGGCTTTTCCTCTCTACCCTGCGTTGCTGCGAGGGAGAGAGAGAGAGAGAGAGAGAGAGAGAGAGAGAGAGAGAGGAGAAAGCCTCACACACACACACACAGGCAAGGCACTTCGCGAATGGGCTTTTCCTCTCTACCCTGCGTTGCTGCGAGGGTGAGAGAGAGAGAGAGAGAGAGAGAGAGAGAGAGAGAGAGAGAGAGGAGAAAGCCTCACACACACACACAGGCAAGGCACTTCGCGGATGGGCTTTTCCTCTCTACCCTGCGTTGCTGCGAGGGTGAGAGAGAGAGAGAGAGAGAGAGAGAGAGGAGAAAGCCTCACACACACACACAGGCAAGGCACTTCGCGGATGGGCTTTTCCTCTCTACCCTGCGTTGCTGCGAGGGTGAGAGAGAGAGAGAGAGAGAGAGAGAGAGAGAGAGGAGAAAGCCTCACACACACACACAGGCAAGGCACTTCGCGGATGGGCTTTTCCTCTCTACCCTGCGTTGCTGCGAGGGTGAGAGAGAGAGAGAGAGAGAGAGAGAGAGAGAGAGGAGAAAGCCTCACACACACACACAGGCAAGGCACTTCGCGGATGGGCTTTTCCTCTCTACCCTGCGTTGCTGCGAGGGTGAGAGAGAGAGAGAGAGAGAGGAGAAAGCCTCACACACACACACAGGCAAGGCACTTCGCGGATGGGCTTTTCCTCTCTACCCTGCGTTGCTGCGAGGGTGAGAGAGAGAGAGAGAGAGAGAGAGAGAGAGAGAGGAGAAAGCCTCACACACACACACAGGCAAGGCACTTCGCGGATGGGCTTTTCCTCTCTACCCTGCGTTGCTGCGAGGGTGAGAGAGAGAGAGAGAGAGAGGAGAAAGCCTCACACACACACACAGGCAAGGCACTTCGCGAATGGGCTTTTCCTCTCTACCCTGCGTTGCTGCGAGGGTGAGAGAGAGAGAGAGAGAGAGAGAGAGAGAGAGAGAGAGGAGAAAGCCTCACGCACACACACAGGCAAGGCACTTCGCGGATGGGCTTTTCCTCTCTACCCTGCGTTGCTGCGAGGGTGAGAGAGAGAGAGAGAGAGAGGAGAAAGCCTCACACACACACACAGGCAAGGCACGTCGCCCGCAAAGCCCACTCTACCCTGCGTTGCTGCGAGGGTGAGAGAGAGAGAAAGCCTCGCGCGCGCGCACACACAGAGGTCTTCTTCACTCCCTGACTGGCAAGGGGAGGCGGCGATAGGCTCCGACTCGCTTGCAAGGAGCCGAAGGGGGGGAGGGAGAGCGGAGCCGCGGCAAAGGTTTAAAGGAGCCACATGCGGCTCCGGAGCCGCGGGTTGCCGACCCCTGCCTTAACCCGTCAAGTAGGAGTGAGGCAACAGAGAATGGAAAGAACATTCTTCGCGGGGGGGGGGGGGGACACAAATGTCGTGAGCATCTACTTTTTAGAGTGCACTTATTTTTTTCTTGTTCTTTATCTCATGCAATAGCAAGCTAGAGTAAGCAACTAATTATGTGTAAGCATTCAGGATCCCAATAACTCTTCATCAGGTTAGATAATAAAAAATGCAAGGCAGTGGGCATTAAGAAAAGGCTGTTCCTCAAGCCATGTTTGTATGCATTTTGTAAGCATCTTAAGGTGGAACATGAGAGAAAATTCAAACAAAGAAAACTTTTTTTGCCTTAAAAAATTGCACAATGTTTTGTGACATTTTGGTTGGTCTAATAACGTTATTATATAATGTGTATTTTGGTTTTCTTCCCTTATGGGTCGACATGGTTACCTTTTTGTTTGTTTGTATCCTAATTTCAATCTCACAGCCCCAAAGCAGATCACCTACTGTGCCAAAATGTAAGCAAAAATGTATTAAAATTGATAATTTGACAAAATTAGTACCATTACATCAATTTGCACAAAAGGAAAATTGGGGGTGAGGACTTGGTAAAAGGCACATCTCATATTGATGCAAGCTATTTAGTTGCAGGCAAAGAACATAGAAATACAAATATGGAAAAGCTTCATCATGACAGTACATTCTCTAATTTTGTGTCCTGCCATGTCCCCCATGACACCCATTTTGTGCTATGCCACACCCCCTTGGAAGCCATTTTGTAACTGTAACCCACTGAAAATTTGAAATGTGCCCACTGCATCAAAAAGGTTGACAACCCCTGCCGTAGATGATATCAAGTTGTGGCATCCAAATTACAACATGGACTTCTGTTTGCACAAATGGGACTTTCCCTTTCTTCCCCTGACAGTATCCCACTTCACCAGAATCTGCTACAGAAGGTTGGGAGACCTATTGGGAAGAGCATCTGGTATGCCTATGGAAAGCTCCACAAGCACATCTTGGAGTTGGCCGAGGACCCACAGGATCCTAACCCCTCTTCATTCCACAGACATACCCCCCAAAATGGCCCTATCTATGCCAGCCCTGGAGGTGGTGTAGTTAATTTCTTGCAGTTGACTGCAATGGGGGAAGAAGCACCCCCTCAAAAAGGTAAAAAAATAAAGTCTCCCATCTCTCACCCTGGCTGCTATGAGCTGATAGGGCTTAGCAAGATGTGATAGCTCCACCAAGAGATTCTCCCCTGCTTCCCCTCACAGAAAAACACCCATAAAATTCCTCTGTAAACATTGTTTCTATTTTAAGTGTGTTTTATATTTTGAAACATTCTAACAGGCAAATTCTCCAAGTACCTAAAATATTATCAGACGTTACAGCCTGTTCTGGATAGTTTCCCTAATAATTATCATCTATAATTTTTTAGGGCACATTACGTATATGTTCCTAATGTCTAAGACTGAAACAACAAGATGACAGTTCATTATTGTTATGAACAACATACTTTTAATATGCAAAACCTTTAAAATAATTAAGAATGTTTCTACTGTTTGTATAACTTTCATCAAGCGTGCTACACAGAAATCTTAACTCCAGTTAATAACAGTGTTCAAACACTAGTTGTTTCCTAGTAATTATATGGGAACAAAGCAGAAACTTCATGTTTCCTGAAGTAGAAGTTACACAACGCTTGCTTTTAGAAAAACTGAGGAAAACTCTTTACATTTTAATTTCACCAGACATTTTCCTGTTTTTGTTTTCAACGTGAACAAAAATGAGGTGTGGATTTTTGTTCTTAGCTAGAACAAATTAAAAATCTAGGTGTAAATGTATGGCTATAATCTGAAGTACTTTACTATTTTTATGCAGGTAAAACTTTTGCAATGGACTAATGTTCCGCACTACATGTGCAGATTGTTCTCCAACTTGTATAAGAAGGGAGCCCCACAAGGTGGGTGTAGCTCCTCAGGCAGTTTGAAACTGACCTAATTTATTGAAACCTTTAAATAAAAGAAACGTAGCCTGTAATACAATACAAAAGTATTTCATGTGCAACTTCTAGAAATCCGTTTTTTAAAGTCATTTGAAGGGGCCACATTCAAAGTCCTTCACTAGGTATCTAGGAAAGGATTGTAGCTCAGAAGTAGGGTACAGCCTTTGTATGAAAAACATCCCCGACTAAATTCCTGACATTTTCAGGTAGGGATAGAAAAGATCCTTGCCTAAAACTTTGGAGAGACACTGCTGGTTAGTGTGGAGCTGGGGTGGAGAACCTGTGGCCCACCATATGTCGTTCGACTACAGTTTCCATCATTCCTGACCATTGGCCATGCTAGCTAGGCCAGACGGGAATTGAAATCCAGCCACGTATGGAAGGCCACAGGTTTCCCATCCTTGATGTGGACAATACTGAACTAGTTGGATCAAGAGTATGACTCAGTACAGTCATACCTTGTGTTGCGTATGTTTGGGATAAGCACGGAGGCGACCCGGAAGTCCTCCGTGGAGCACGCGCAGAAGCGCAAAAAACCGTGAACTTCCGGGTTTTTTGGTTTTTACGCACGCACGCCCGGGTTACGCAGCGCGACCCCAGAACGGATCGTGTGCGTAACCCGGGGTTCCACTGTATAAGGCAGCTTCTATGTTCCTGTTCTAGGAAACAAGTAAGAAGGTTGTAGAATGAGGAACAAGAGGAGCAAAGATACACTGGGAGTTTAACAAAACACATATGAACCCAGATCACAATTGGACTGACTCTAGCAATTCCATGATGTTTGCTTTAACAGCTATAGTTGAGTCCCAAGAATTCTGAATATTTATTCCTCATTTACTGGTGGGAAAATACATTTTTTGTCCAGTGATTTTGACCATCTCTGGGGCTGGTCCTGGGTACCTCAATTTATTAACATAGATTTCACCCTCTGATCAGGGGCACTCTTTTGTTGGACTTTAGCTTCCATCAATCCCAGCCAGTCTGGCCAATGATAGGGGATGGAGTTGTAGTACAGCAACATCTGAAGCTACATGTTCTTCACCCCTGCATAAACCCAATCCTTCAGACTATTAGCACAGTTGCAATTCACCACCATTACCACTTAAATCCAGAACTCTCCCTATTTCCCACATACATTTCAGCTACAGCATGGCTTGAGATGCTCCAGCTAGCACCCTAGTTTCCCATTGGTTTACATGATACATATTCTGTGTCCAATTTTTTCTCTGGACCAGCTCAAGGCTTGATGAGCTACAATGCATTCTGAGCTAAAAAGTTTCCAACTAAATGTTTATTTTTACTCGTTTGTAATGGCACCTTTTGTTACACTAACACAAGAACAGCAAAGAGAGGGAGGGAGCCATATTCAACTGGACAATAAACCGTGGAATACTAACTGATGTACAAATAGAGAGCATTGATTACAATCAATAATGCAAATGGAAGCATTCTACTTGGTAATTAATACCATGATTAAAATCAATACCCATGAGTCTTATGGCCATGTCCCTTCACCACCAATCCCCAATTTTATAGGTTTGTTTTAAAATTTTAAAAGACTATTAAACTATTTTTTTCCTTTTTTTTTTTTTTTAAAAAGAACACATTAGGAAATACTCCACAGGAACCAACACTTTTTTATACACTAACTTTTTTCAAATGTCTGCATAGCTCTCATGAATACATTGTGCCTGGACAGCAAGTGAAAGTGTATTGTTGGTTTATATGAACTCCCTACTCACTGTTCTTTCATTGCACTGTTCTAACTAAAGTGCATCTTGCTATACAAATGTACATGATTCTTGTAGACAGTGATACTGCATCCATTCCAACAAAATGCAAGTGCAGTAGCTCAGGCTATATAAGCAATTTTTTTGTTTTTGTTTTTGAATGCTGAAACCTACTTTGGAAGGAATGGAGGTGCCTGAATCCAACTTTACCCCCTTCACTTCTCCCACACTGATCAGCACAGGATTCTGGATATTGGACTGGGCTAGAAAATGCAAGTGGCAATTTTTAAAGCCAAGGTTTGAAGTTGGTTTAAGTTCCTGGCTTATACTGAAACTGGCAAGTATAGTTTTCCAGTTAAGACTAAATAGGAAACCTTGGTTATGATGTAGACTTCCTTGTTGGAATTGCAGCTCACCACATAAGGAGGTCTGAATGGGCTGCATGTGTGAGCAAAAGGCTTGTGCATATCTTGCATTAATGAGCAAGCACAGGTCCACCGTGTGGCTCAAGGTTTCATGCAGCTGAAGTCATCCTGGGGAAAGTGGCTCTGTAAGCCCCTGCTAAATAAATACAAGTGGTCCTGTGATAGGGTCTCATCCAGTATTGAAACCATCTGCCTGATAAAGCCCAGCTAGCTGCAGCCAAACAACTTGCTAGCAACCAAATGACTGGGAAGTTCATGCCAGAAGATAATCAGCCTAACAATAATGCCTACCAACTATTTTCAAAACTTGCTTTTATAAACATTTCAGATATGTGGCCCCAATACGTCTAGGCAGAAGGAAAAAATAGCTCGACTTCAAAACAGGAAGAAGATAAATTACTATATTACATCAGAATATCTGAGCAAAAATGAAGGTCATTAATGCTGCATTTTATGCTATCCGGACAGCTTTTAAAAGATGCATAAATAGCATTTTAAAATTTTCACTTCTTAATAATGTACATGGTTATATAAATGACTGCTATACAGTATATAAATATATCCCATCCTCCCCGTTACCATCCACAAACAATAACTTGTTCTGCATTTTCAAAATCAAGTAGTCCTGCCACACCAAAAAGTGATAGTGTTTAGTTAGCTCAGGAACTTCTCTAGTGCATGATATGCACCTTTCAAACAGAGCTCCTTTCATCATCGGAACAGTTTTAAGGGGATGTAGAGGTATGCAGGAGGCAGGGGAATCAAAGCTTGCCTTCTTGCCCTGTTATGCCAATGGATTTCTTCCAACACCAGACAGACAGAGCACTAGTTACTCCCAATAGTAAGGATTTCCAGGATATTAAAATAGTGGTAGAAGAAATGTACACTCTCACTCCTATCCCCTCCCGCTTGTTTTGCTACAGAATGTTGTCATGGCTGCACACACAGCAACAATATTCTTCAAAAGACATCAGTTACTGTCAAGCTTTCATGAAATATCTAAAAAACAATAATGATTGACCTCATTCTTCAAGGGAACCTAAGAAACAGTCAAAACATCCTGAAGGGTGACGTCAAAAGTAAAATTTATACATTAATATGTCTGCCTTCAACCAGCCCTGCTTATTAACTAAAACCATAAAAGCAAGAAAACATTACGGAAAGAAAATGAGGGTATTGATTTTGTAATCATTCCTAACCATTATGCAAAGAAAAATGTGTACTTTTTTTTTATTTAGGCCATCGATTAATTACAGCAAGTGAAAGAAAATGGAAATGACATGAAACAAGGAAATAAATCCTATCACGGTCATCCACTTTAGGTAACAGTAGAGCCATTCATCAGCAACATGGATGTGTTAGGTAAGCCTTTCTTAACCTTAGGAGAGCGGTGAACAGAACAGGTTTCACCTTGTATCGCAGCCCTGTAAATAGTTTCAAAGCGCTGGCCTACACACTCCCATTCCAATACTGCACATCAGCCTCTCCCTGCCAGCTCCTTGCTTGCACCACAACAGCATTCTGTTTTTGAGGAAGAAAGAGCATAGCGGAAGGCATGATAGCATCACAGCAGTCTGGCCAGCCCAGGATAAACCACTGCAAAGCTTTGCATTAGGCTAAGAAAGACTTCCACACAACCAGTCTTGGCTATCCTTCCTGACAGGAAATAGGACTAGTCTTGACAGTACCTCTTTCTTTCATATCAGAAGTACGCCTCGGTCCAGTATACCTGAAGGAGCGTCTCCACCCCCATCGTTCTGCCCGGACACTGAGGTCCAGTGCCGAGGGCCTTCTGGCGGTTCCTTCACTGCGAGAAGCCAAGTTACAGGGAACCAGGCAGAGGGCCTTCTCGGTAGTGGCACCCGCCCTGTGGAACGCCCTCCCACCAGATGTCAAAGAGAAAAACAACTACCAGACTTTTAGAAGACATCTAAAGGCAGCCCTGTTTAGGGAAGCTTTTAATGCTTAATAGATTATTGTATTTTAATATTCTGTTGGAAGCCGCCCAGAGTGGCTGGGGAAGCCCAGCCAGATGGGTGGGGTATAAATAATAAATTATTATTATTATTATTATTATTATTATTATTATTATTATTATTGCGCTCTGGCAAAATGTCAGAGAAACAGAAGCATGGGCTTTGCACTGCTTTGTCAGGCTGGCAAATACTAGGCCTGTAAAAGCAGCATAAATTACCTGTGGAAGGAAGGGAAGGCCTGGCCACCATTCACTTGGTCAGCAAAGGAAAAGGAAAAACTTCTCTTTGTCCCAAGTAAGCAGCAAGATTTTAATACCTTAAAAGCACACACTTCAGGGATGCATAAAGTAAGCATGTTATACAGGAAAGTTTAGCCAATTGAACCATTTTTTCTTTTTAGTCTGCTGATCCTCTACTGTCGTGGGAACTGCCTCCAAGGCAGGCTGGACTGGAAGCCACAAGTTTCAAAACATTATAGATCAACTGTTATCCAACCGCATGCATATTTCTAGGGACCCTTTGCGTTTTAAGCAAAATGTGTGAAGGTCATCCTTTTAATTACTATGATGCCAATACTTCAAAATCACATTTGATTTTCAAATAAGAGATGCACTCTGCCGAAGTATGAAATCCTGCAATGGGTACTAAAAACCCTAGCTCAACTTCTAACAAGCAGCTTACACGACTATGCTCCATTGGATAAAAATATTGGGAGAAGCGTAGAGGAAAAGGTCACAAGTACAATAATGTACCTCCTTTAGCTCCGAAGGCTTATGGCATAGCATTTCAGTTTTCCATCTGCCATTGGAATCTATTGAAAACCAGTTGGCAGATGTCCTTTTACCACCTACTGGGCATCATGTAACCAAAATTAAGCACTTGTGCTTTTCTAAGTGAATTCAGAGAGCCCAAAGTGCTAATCATTTGCTGGATGTAGCCCAAAAGCTAATGCTAAAAAGAGTCCACATCAAACAATCTGTATTACTGTATTGCATAATTACTGCAATAAGAAGAGAGGTATGTAGAAAAAAAGGACTGTATGACCTGAATAAGAGAGAAATGGATTTAAATTCCTGTTCGGTGGGTTGTCTTGGTTACATCTCTGCCTCTTAGACTAGCTTGTAGCGCCTCACAAATAGTTGGGGGTCAAATGTACCCCCCCCCCAATATTATACTTTTATGTGGCTCACTCCATAACTTCATGTTCCCAATATCCCACAATAAGTTACAATGTAGCAATCCAGCCCCACCACCCCAAATCTCAAGGAAAACCTAGATTTATTCTTACAGCATTTGAAAATCGGTTTTAGTCCTAGTGAAATGAAAGAGGAAGCTCGAAAACTATGCACACAAGGTGCTAGGTGTCAAAGAAACTGTCCAAAATGTAGCTTGCTAGTTAATTCATGTCTACAAATACTTAACCCAGAACCTCTTATTGCCATTTCTTGCAGCAAAGGAGCACAGAGGGGAATTTGTTTATTTTCCCAACAGACAAATCCCTTAATATCTCGACCAACAGTATTAGGGGTCAACAGTATTCCACAGGTTTACAAAGCCTTTTTACAAACAAAATTAAATCTCTATGCCCCCACCCACCGTTAGAACCTTCCTGTGAAAAACCTGCTTTTTTCATCATAACTATTTTATGTATGTTTTTGTAGTTGTTTATAATTTACATTGTGGGGTATTGCCAACACCAATTTCTTATTTACAACTATGGTGTATTGCTGGAAAAAAGAAAATTCTCAATGAAGACATAATTCTTTAACTTGCACATTATGTCATGCTTAATACCTACCCTTGAAATACTTTAATTTTCTGAACAACAACAAAAAATCCTTCCAGTAGCATCTTAGAGACCAACTAAGTTTGTTCTTGGTATGAGCTTTTGAAGAAGTGTGCATGCACACGAAAGCTCATACCAAGAACAAACTTAGTTGGTCTCTAAGGTGCTACTGGAAGGATTTTTTTTGTTTGTTTCAACTACAACAGACCAACACGACTACCTACCTGTAACTTTAATTTTCTGGTTTTTGCAGCATGCATTTGACACACAGACACCTGCATCCAGACTGATTAAAGATTATGTATTGATAGAGGGTTAAGGCAGATTACATTATCAAGTTTTCAACTAAAGAAAACAAAATTACGGTCTATAAATAATTACTATATTCTCTTCCTGTTTCTTCCATCTTGAATGAATGAATTGATTTATTTCGGTCACTGACCAGAGTGATCTTGGATTTGATGTTCTACCGCCTTTGCCACCCCACCCAATAAAAGCAAGCATTTGGATTTTTTCTACTTATGCCATGCTGTAAAGTGTTATAACATGTGAGAACACTATGACTTGAATCCAGAGAAGTTCAAAGATAGTTTGGCTTGCACAATGGGGCCTTCTTGCCCTTTCTTCCCCACTGCAACCTTCTGTCCCTACAAAAAAATCCACTGTTGAGTGCTGACAGTGAGAGATGTGGGGTGGGGTGGCAGTGGAATGGGGGTGCTCAGTGACGTGCAGCTTGTCCAAAACAATCCTTGATCCAACCTGATATCAATATTAAACCACACACAAAAATTGAATTTATCTTTTTCTTTCAAACATGCCTGATTCAATATTGATACAAAGGAACAAAAGTTTGTATACATGTTCCATAGCATACCACAAAAGTTAAGTTTTCCTCACCTCATCCAAATCGTTAATGTAAACTGGTTTTTCCTCCAAACCAATAGGCATCGGTTCGGTGTGTGGGATCTTTACTTCTTCATACATTTTGTTATTTTCTCTCTCAATACCTTCTGGCAGAAGCATCTGTGAAAATTAAGTAGGAGAAAAGAAAGGAGAAAAACAACTTAAAATAATTAGCTGAATACATAATGGTTTGAAGCCCCTCCACCAACAGGTAAAAATCAGTTTGAACAGAGTACGAAAAAAACACAGCTAGTAGCAAAAAGCACAAAGTAGCAAAAACTAAGCAAAACAATTTCCTGGAATTCCATGGAAAAAAATCAATCTCATCTCCACTACAGATTTTAGTGAACTTTAAGGGATTATTTGGGGGTTCTCCAAATAAACAACAACAACCCAGTTTTACATGAAGGTTTCAAAGTAAGCCTTCTAGAGGAAAGAGAGAGATCAAAAATCTATATAGAACATCAATTAAATCTTTATGGAAATCATGGTAAAACTGAATCTGTATGCAGTTATTTATTTCATTGCTTCAATTATATTAACTCTAGGGAAAGGCTTCTGCTTGTAATTTGATTTTATCTTGATTATTTAAGATATTCTCTTGGACAGTAGAAATATAATATGAAGTAACTTTCCAAGTGGTAAAAAAAACGTGTAAACAGACCAGAAATTGAGTAAGTGGTTTGGAGAAAGTCATACTGATGATTACAAAAATGTGCATCTGCAAGGTATTTTGTTTCTTGCTGTTTATTTCATGAAATGTATATACCTCTTGATTGTAAAAAAACAAAAAACTTCAAAGCGGTTGCAATACATGTTTTAAACGCTTGCATTTTGGGTGGTAGTGACCAGTTAAGTTAACCAGATTTATTAATTCTGTTAGGAAAAGAGCTTGAACTACAAAAATTTCATATTACTTAATTCAAGCTACTGGTGGACATGTTCTGTGTCACAAAGGCAAAGGTACAGAATCAGTAAGCATCTTTCATTAAACTGACCACTACTTTAAATATATTGCCACGAGCTTATTTATTTACAGAAAAGTCTATTTCAAAGCACAAAGTGCTAGATCACCTGCATGTCCTATTTCATAGTATCTTCTCTTAGATGGCGCTGAAAGAGGAATTCGGGAAGGAAAAGGCTACCACTAATTACTAACCATGATGGTTTTGTTCTATCACCACTGGCTGATGCTCTACGCCTCTGAATGTCAGTTGCTGGAAATCGCATGTGCGAAGTGAACTGTTGTGCTCAGATCCTGCTTACGGGCTTCCCAGAGGCATCTGGTTTGCCACTGTGATAACAGGATGCTGGGCTACATGGGCCACTGATATGATCCAGCTGGGCTGCTCTTGAGCTGTTTTGTGTTCTCTCTCTCTCTTTCTCTCTCAAACCACATTTGGAGGCATGCTGTAGGTTTCACAATCCCTCATATCCTTCTCTCTCCTCCCCCCACAACTTTTCCCCTGCCCTCCATTGTAATGCCAACAAAAATTTCACGGCCAACAAAATTTCTCTACCAACCCTTTAAGCAAGGTTTGCAGATGTGTTTTCGAACTCTACCTAAAAGCCAATCACACCTGTATTGAAACACAGATGTTAGGGCATGAAATCACATGTGAGATCAAAGGAGAGAAAGTGTGAGCCTGGGATACTTGCCCGATCTCTTACCCATGGCTAGGAGGTGGAGAACAGCACTTGTTTCGATTTCTAATTAACATGGAGCTCTAAATCCAAAGGCTGGATTTGGAGGACGAATGCATTCTGCACTGTTTCAGCTGGGAAAGACTTGAAATGCTGTAACCTGAGAGCCACCAAAACCAGCTCCACTCAGGAACAACTTTAATTCACAACCATAATGTGAAAGCTTGTAGCAATGTCTTTAACTGCTGGGTGGTCCATTATATATATAATCCCACCAATAGTCCTTAAGAGGATTGTTCCACTTTCAATATTCCAAGAAAAACAGCTGAGTATGGCAGAGGCTGCCAAGACCTCAAAACCACTTTAGTGGAACTAATGGCAATGAATTCAGCAGGATCTCTCTGGAATAAGTGACTTCTGGCTGTCACCAAGATTACCAAACATGCAAGTATTCATTGAGTAGGGGAAAATATTATTAAATCAATGTGAAGAAAAATTATTGCCTCCTTTTAGCGGAAAATGTTTCTTTTTAATATACAAATGGTTTTAAACAAGTTTCACACTCCCTCAAATGCAGAATTTAGAAACAAACACCCAAAGCATACCTTTGATCCTCCAATAAATGCTGAGGTTCTCCTAGCTTCAGCTTGAGAGTCGTAAACGTGAGGGTAATGAATTTTTTCAAATTCTGTGTCTCGCTGTCTGCCTAGCACTGGCACTGTGCGGGCGTTCAAAAGTGCTTGTTCTCTGTAATCACAAAATAAACCACATTATAATCAAAAGGTTATATTATGCAAACTCAGCAAAACATTTACGTGTATTACAGTTGTTAGAAACACCTTTTACTTGGGCAAACCTGTATTATAAAAATGAATGAACCTCCTATTGAAACACACAGGAGCTATGAAATTTCTCTCAGTTGCTTTTTAATTCAGTAAACATATCAATATAGAATAACTTTTCACAGCCTGTTTGGGAGTGTTTTTTTTAAATTATCTACTAGTTTTCCAACTTTTCTTTTTCTTTTTAAGTAGGTATACAGCCTGAAGTTTCAATTAAATTCGGCTTTCTACAAAGGAGACTAACACCCAAAGCTGACTGCTTAGGCGAATTCACATGGAACCTTCCTCCCACCATTCAAATTCAGCTTCGAAATAAATATTCAAAAGAGAACAAGTGTGACCTGAAACAAAATGTCACAGTATGTAGGACTAGCAGCCATTCATGCCCTCCTGCAGGATACACCATTCCATTTTCCCTCTTGATTTTTGTTCCTGCCCCTCCCACATCAGCCAGCATTCCATGCCGATTGGTGGTTCACTCCTGGTATACCAGAAGAAGGCGCAATAGTTCCCAAGAACATTTTTTTGAATGTTGACCCTGACAAATCACAAAAAAGCCAGGCAGGAGGACTGCAAGAAACTTGGGCCAATTCATACACTGAGCAGCTTTTATAGATGGGAGAAGAAGATTGACAATAAAACTTTACGGTGGAGAAAGGTGGAGTCCTATCACTCATCTAGCATCCAAGCTAAAACTTATAGCACTATTACTTGCAACAAAATACTGACGAGTAAAAAGTAAGCAAAATGTAATATGCTAAACCCAACACTGTGCAAGGAGAGGAGTTGGGTGGAAAAGAAGATTGTAAAATGCTGGTCAAACCAAGAGCTCTCTCTTCAGGAAGTAAATAATGAATGGTGGTCGTCTTAATTAAGGTGGTGATCAAAGGGTGAATAGCCCAGAAATTTCCACTGGACGGGGTACATACAGGGTTGGAAAAAAGGTTGAAGGGGAAAGGGAAGTAGAAAAAACAATGGAAAGAAGAAAAAGCTTTTGGCTTTATTATTACACACCTTACTGTTCTCTGACTAGTCTCTAATTGCAGCCCAACCCCCAATGTCCCCCTGACACCTTTCTCCCTCACTTCCTCCACTGCATTTCCTCATCTTCTCCCACTACCTCATCTTCCTCGTACACTTTATCTTCTTCACTGGTATGGAGTAAAGGACGCAGCCTGCCCATTAAAGGACATGTCTTGCTTGCTTTCTGGCATACGCAGGAAGCCTGGCAACATCTTTTAAAGAGGGGAGGAGGTTCTTCTTCCTTCAACAAAGAAAAAGGAGCTGGCAAGGGTAACCACTGTTCCACCCACAGCTGGACTGGAGGGAAGCTCAGGTGATTCTCAAGCCAAGAGGCAGGCCTAGCTTAAATAAGGAAGAGAGTGCAGCAGTGTTCTGACAGCCAGCTAGCATCTCTCCCCAGCAGCATAGTGGTTCTAGCCCTAAAATGGGCTGGTTCCAACAAATATAGGGGCAAAGGGAGGGCCATTCCATCTCCCACTCCTTTCTGCACTGCTGCAAGGTCTTTACTATTGGAAGAGATCATCCACCCTTTCTTACCACTCTGCTTCTGCTAAGGTATCTGCCTAAATACATCCTATTTTAGAAAAAAACAAATATTGTTATCAAGCTTTCTGTACGCCCCACTCCCCATCCATAATACAACGGCAATGTGAAAAAGGACTGATCTAATGACGAGACAGCTGGTTTTAATACAAAGAATATAGACCTTATATGTTTTAAACTAAATGCACAGTACCCAAGAGTGATAGGGTGTCTTTTGCATCTTTACCTCTAACCTGTGTGGGTTAGACTGTGGAGAATATAATTAGGCAGATCACTGCTCTTTTGTTTCATAACAAAAATAATCTGTAGTTGTAATAAAACATGCCCTGAAGGTCAGGTCTATCTAATCCCTAAAGATGCACTAAGAGAGAACAAATGCTTACTGTACATTAAAAGTTAACAAGAACAGCGTTTTTCCACCGATGGCATTTATTACCTTTGACTGCGGAGCTCTTTGGGATCAAAGCACATTCCTCCATCGACAAAAACGTCTCCATCCTCCCCAGTTCGTTTTTCTCGCCGGGCATTCCGCTTTTCTTCACGACGACATAGTTTCATTAACTGCTTCTCTTGTTCAGACTGAATTGTTACTTGACAGCCATAGTTGGGCTTAGTGTTTTCTCCAGCAAGCTTCCTGAACTGTTCTGCAACATGGAAAAGGGTACAGCTATTTGTAGCATCATGCTGTCTGCAATGTGAGTTTTTAGCAAAGTTATTAAATTTCTAAGTAGCCTGGAACATTATTTTTAAAAGTTGGGGGGAGTAGCTTTCTTTTTAGAATGCTTTTAGATTTCTAAAATATTGTTAGGTTACTTGACACATTCTGAAACATTCAGTTCACCTCACATACTGGGAAATAATTAGCACTGGGATAAGAAAGGATATATACAGTATAACCAGCTTGTTTTCCACAACACATTCAATCTCATTTGAATGATTGAATCTTAGCTTAATAAACTGAGATAAGAACAAGTCTTTTGGCTGCACACACAGCCCCTTCACTCCTTCATTTACAGGAGTCATCAAACTTCCCATTCCTAGTTTAATCAAAACTAGAAAACTATGATTAATAGCTTCAGAATAAACTAGGAAATTAAGACAACCATGGTTTAATATCTTAGTTTGTTGTTGTTATATATATATATATATATATATATATATATATATATATATATATATGTTATATACATAACATATAAAAATATATATTTATTTATTTATTCCCCACCTTTTTCCCCTCAAAGGGACTTAAAGCAGCAAAAAAACAGCAAAAGCAATTATTAAATAAGAATTAAACATTAATAAATGTAAAATATCTTTATTAAAAACATACTGATAATTACAAAAAAAGAAACCCCAGCATGACACCATCCATTTCATTAAAAGCAGTCAGTTCCCAATAGCCCGTTCCAAAGCTTGCCAATAATAGTTTCTCTATTTCTTTCAAACTATTAAATCTATAGTTACAGGAAGACTTTCTAGTTTTCAGGCTCATGCAAGGGGAGAAGAGGCTTCATCATGTTTCATCCTATTAAGCTGAGATGTGATTGTGTGTACTCTCCCTCACAATGAAACTATATACCCTTAACTGTGGAGTTACAGCAAACCCACTAATAATTGCTGAACTTCAGACAAGTTTTTTTTAAAATTTTTTACTAAAACTATGAACTTGGAGTACGGGACACGGGTGGCGCTGTGGGTTAAACCACAGAGCCTAGGGCTTGCCGATCAGAAGGTTGGCAGTTCGAATCCCCGCAATGGGGTGAGCTCCCGTTGCTTGGTCCCTGCTCCTGCCAACCTAGCAGTTCGAAAGCACGTCAAAGTGCAAGTAGATAAATAGGTACCGCTCCAGCGGGAAGGTAAATGGCGTTTCCGTGCGCTGCTCTGGTTCGCCAGAAGCAGCTTAGTCATGCTGGCCACATAACCTGGAAGATGTACGCCGGCTCCCTCGGCCAATAAAGTGAGATGAGTGCCGCAACCCCAGAGTCGGTCACGACTGGACCTAATGGTCAGGGGTCCCTTTACCTTTATGAACTTGGAAAAGGGAAAAAATTGAATAATAAATTTGTGATCTCAAGTTATTGTATTCAGCTTTTCAAATTAGAAAATGTGTTTAATTTTTTTTAAAAAAAATACACTAAAATAAGTTATTTTTGGATGTCTGCCATCTATACCCATGACCACCTCTTTCCCCTGTGTGAGTGGTGTTGCTAAGTTTTTAACTAAGAATTAAGCCATGCAACTAGTAAAACCCCTGTGTGCTATTACTTTACCTTGCAGAGATTGCAGCTTATAATCATTTGGTCCCGAGAAAGATCTCTCCACAATTGTTGATCTGTTCTGCAGGAGTTTCTCTATGAGTTCAAATCCCTCAGGTCCTAGCAGCTCAAATAACTAAAGAAATGAAAGGAAAAGCCATTGTCTTAGTATTATCAATTATTGGATGAAATATGCTTTACAGAACTGTACTTGTTCACAACTTCCAGGCACTAAGCTGTGATCAAGAATGCTATGAACATGTGGAGCTCCCACGACCCATTATCACATATGCTGCTGCTGTGTGTGGAGGATACTTCCACGGCTGCATTGAAGGATGCCCCCCAAGAGCTGATTTTCAGGAGTGAAAGTTTCTGTCCGTTTACACAAATAGATTCAACACACTATCAAGCAGCAAGCATGCAGATGGCGGCTGCTCTCAGCACTGACAAAACTGATTGCTTACGAGGGATATTATGCAGAATCCAATCCAAAAGATGATTCACACATGGAAGCCCAAGTTCACACTTGTTTTCTGATTAGTGCTGGGAGATGAGGCCAGATCAATCAAGGCATTAAAAAAAAAATAGACTTTCTTGACACAATATCAGTTCTGTTGGCAGAACAGTTGATCTGTAATGTATAAATGGTAATCCAGACTTAATGAGGAGGAGACACACACACACGCACACACACACACACACACACACACACACACACACAGCTTTTCAGTATAGCTAAAAAGCATAAGGCCAGATTCAGAGTTGAACTCCATTTACTACACATTCCTGCAGGTAAAGAGTGGGGAATTTTTCACCAATCCCGCCACCCCACCGCCACAAATGTTCTGCCGAGGATTGACAAAACCTCCAGAAAGCTGTAGAAGGTGGAACAGGGGGAAGGTAGGGAGGAAACCAGTGAAAATCACCTCCCTTTTCTGACCACAGGAGCACTCAACAAGTAGAGCAGGAGTCTTTGTAGAATGGAAATTCCACTGGCAAATGGAAGCAGACCTTTGCAGAGGGTGATTGTGATGTCCGGATATAACACATCAGCTTCCACATAAAACATTACAAAATGCCTGGAGACTACTAGGAAAGCCCACCCCCCAAGACCATGCACATGTCCCATAGAGTCAGCCAACAAACCCCTCTCAGTTAAATCAGGCTATTCATATGGAAGTAGTGGTAATTGATCCCTGGTAACAAGTCAACTGATCTGAGGGAAACTTCAGTCAGTAGAGCACGAGACTCTATCCCAGGCTGGTGGGTTTGAACCCAACACTGGGCAAAATATTTCTACACGGCAGTGAGTTATCCTCGTGGTCCCTTCCAACTCTACAATTTTATGAATCTACTTATAGATTCTACTTATAAGTAGAACTTAAAGAAATACAAGCTGAACTGAAGATTTATTCTGACAAAATAAAAACTGATAAATTGGGAAAATTCGAACGTGACCGTAGAGATTACGAACAGGATCGTGTATATTCCTGGCTTTGGATTATTGTGGACCCTACCTTGCTTTAAAAGACTTCTACATCAAACGCTGTATTGATACTTTGCACCAAAAGACTCTCTAATGGAACTGGAACCTGAACTATTTAATTAGATATTATTGAACTGAGATATTACACTGGAAAATATTCAGTTTGCGAAAACTATTTAAACATAAAGTTTGTCCTCTTGTTGGGACATTCTCTTGAAAACTGCATTGTCACATAAATTGTATGGTTGTTTGTAATTTTGTTTTCTAAGCTCACTGTTGGTAAACATATACATTTGGCACATTCATACTTAATATGTTAAATTTACACCTAAAAAAGGAAACATAAAGGTTTCCTTTACCTTTTCCATTACTGACACTGCCTTTTCATACATAAAAGGACACATATGAATCAGGCTTTCACAAATGAAGTGATTGTTCCAATACTGCAAAGTTGCCACAGCCTTCACTCCTTTCACACAAACAGAGGCATGGAAATCCTTTGTGCAACATGTCAGAAAATGTATGATTAACATTAATTAAGATTGTTAAGCTGTGATACTCCACTATCAAAACTCCAATGAATCACAGTAATCTCGTGAACTATGCATTTCAAAATGAAGCAACCCTCCCAGTAAAGCTGTAATTACTAATAGTACCATGACACTATTTTGATAAGTTTAGAATGATGTGAGGTAGAATCATTTTCAGAAACAAGAGAAATTATTGCCTTTCTACTGCATCGCCTGTATACTGAACACCATTGGATATTATTCCTTCCATGGCATATGAAAATCACCTTCCTGGCAATAGGCAAATGTCTAGATCAGGAACAGCCAATTCAGCCACCGCCATATGCTATTAAGACTTCCAACTTCCATCTGCCCTAGCCAGCGTGGTCAAGTGCCAAATGTAACATCTGGAGGGTGCTACATTGGCTATCCCTCGTCTAGAGCAACTGTATTTTATATAAGAAAATATATCAGGATCCAAAGCACAGCATGCTCAAGAAATCTTTGAGCTTTTATTTTTCAAACAGCAACCAGCACACCATGCTGGCAGGCCACTTTTGAGACCCTGAGGGCTTTAAAAAGCAGCTTCTCATCATATGGCAGGAAAGTCTGCTGGGGGAAAAAAAGACAAGTAAAAGTGTACCTAAAGCAGATCTTTGGATCTCAGCCACTGTATTTGCATCCATTTTCATCAGTTCTAGCAAACCACTAAAAGACTGAAATTCCCAACCCCATTTGCTACTAAGTACCGTATTTTTCGCTCCATAACGCGCACCGGACCATAACGCGCACCTAGTTTTTTGAGGAGGAAAGCCCTCCTTTTTGAGGATCAGTTCAAAGTTGTGCATCTTCTTTTGGAAGAAGAAAAGCCCTATTTGCAAAAGGATCAGCTCAAACTTGTTGTTGTGCTGCAGCTTTTGCAAAGGAGAAAAGACCCATCTGCAAAAAGAGCAGCTCAAAGTTGTTGTGCTGCTGCTTTTGCAAAGGAGAAAAGACCCATCTGCAAGAGGAGCAGCTCAAAGTTGTGCTGCTGCAGCAGCTTTTGCAAAGGAGAAAAGACCCATCTGCAAAAGCAGCTCAAAGCCCTTTCTACAGTTTCCAAACAGATAATCTAATCAGCCAGTCACATGTCGCTGGAGAAACCAAAAGCCTCCTCTGCAGGAGGACCTCTTTCTCTCTGCAGGGACCTTATCTCTCTTCCCGATCTCTTGCTGATCAGCTGTAAAGCGGCACCCTTTCAACACCCCCTTCTCTCTTTGTAAAAGAAAAAGCTCGATCTTCTTTTGGTCCCTGGGCAATTCAGCTCCAGGGACCATGCATTCGCTCCATAACGCGTACAGACTTTTCCCCTTCCTTTTTAGAAGGAAAAAAGTGCGCGTTATGGAGCGAAAAATACGGTAACTTGTGGAGATCTGCCAGTTGATATAGGTCTATATGGCCACATGTGAGATGGGAAGTTGTGGTGGAATGCTACATGAGGAAGACAACACAAAAAAGGGTCCAGAATAAGTGGTGCATGTCCAGACTCAGTCATATGTGCCAAAAGATTTCTATGCACTACTGAACTTGTAAGCATAGCAACTGTAAAAGGTATGTCCCACTAGAAGCTTTAGATTACATGACACATGTCCGCATCCTATGCTGCCAGTTCCAACCTGTTTGTGTAAGGTTGCTTGAACCGAAAAATGATTACATGCTCCTTAGACATATGAGATGTTTGGACCCCTTTCAACTTTGCCAGCAGATATAACATACCATAGCTGTACTTGTGATACTGTCCAAAAGTGAACTATTAAAAACCATTAAGGACCACCCCCATTAGATCTCCCACGTGTCTTCAACACATGAATGGAAATACCAAAAAGAGACACTTCAAGTCTGAGGGGGAAAGCTCTACTTCTTTTCGGTCCACACAAGTCAACAATGAAATCGAGAGTAGCTTTGTGAAGGATTGCGATTGTGTTGAACTATGTCGTTACTGATATCAAAACACTCCAGTTCAACAGTGCATGTGCACCAAAACTGAAGTAAAATGGATATAACCAAACATAGCCTTCATTGCACAGATTATTAATTGATACTTTTTCCTCCATAAAAACAAAACTCAGTTTTGTTATGAATATTAACTTTTGGGGACTTACAGATATAGGTTATCAACTTTTAAAAATCTACTTATTCTTGCAAAAAAATTTCTCAGTTTTCAAGACCCTAATTTTAGTGTCAGTTTTGTTACAAACACCGCCGCCACCATTTCAGAAGAAACCAATTGATTATATAGTGGATCAGAAGCTTTGCTCATGGTAGGACAAAAAGCAGCTGCGATACGAATGCTCCAAGTAAACCTTTGGTTCTGTTTCAACTAGGAAGAAAGGCAGCAGCTGGAAGGCATTTGGGAACATTGCATGTTGATTCATCTAGAGGGAGAGAAAGGGCACTAGCTAATATCTAGAAACTAAGCTTTGGATGCTATTGGAGAGCAGCTTGCCAGCAGGGAGCAGAGGTGGGCTGCAGAGTAAGATTTGGAAGCATCTGCTTTGGGACAATTAAAACCCAATTTCCCCACTGTTATAAACAACAGTGCATGCTAGATTTTCATACATTTTTCTGGTATTAGAAAAAAACATGTACATAGGCATGTACTAAAACAGTATGAAACGTAAATAAATAATACATTCCTACCAGCATACATTTCTTTACTTGATAATGTTGATCTACATTAAACCCAATTCTAGAAGCTTAGAATGATAAATGTAAATTAGATAGCAGATCAAAAGTAGATTAAAGTAAAAAAACAGCCATGGAGCATTGAAACTCCTTCTGAGTTTTGCCAATCTCTCTGTGCTCTTTATGAACCCCCATCCCCACCCCCCGGCAACAGACTCCAACCTACACTTCCTCCTGGCCTTACCTGCTACAGTATTTTCCTGCGTATAAGACTACTTTTTAACCCAGGAAAATCTTCTCAAAAGTTGGGGGTCGTCTTATACGCCGGGTCGTATTTCTTATACGGCGAGTATATCCCAAACTCTATATTTTAATTGGAAAAGTTGGGGGTCGTCTTATACGCCCAGTCGTCTTATATGCCGGAAAATACGGTAGCTCTCAGGGTTAATCAAACTAAAATGTGTGATCTCTTCCTGAAATGAAAAGGCAAGCAGACATCTTTAAAGGCCCATTGGGCTGTTAAGTCTTGAACTTGGCCCCATCAGACTCAAAAGAAGGGTATGTAATATGGAGAATCTGTCAATACACAAACTTCCCTATAGAAGATCTAGCTCAGCCTTGCCCAACCTGGTGCCCTCAAGGTGCTTTGGACTACCATCAGCAAATGGCAATTGTAGTCCAAAACATTTAGAAATAGCTCCATCATTCTCCACCTAAATTAGCCAACTGGCAACCAACATTGCCATAACCACACTAGAAGATCCTACAGCTGGGCATTGACCTCCTTGTAGCTATGCAGTAAAACACACACTGAGTGCACAATATATTTCTATCTATTCCTAGGCATTCATTAGCACCCCATCTTTACTGTACAGTGGCATGACTATTTAGCTATTGTTACTTACTGAGAATGTCCTCAATAGCATTCTTGTACTTGAGTTTGCTCCCAGAGTCCACTCCTAACACAATGAAAGCTTACCCTACGAAATCAAAAGACAGGGTACCAGAAGCCAAATACTCCAGCTACCATTAACAGTACTATAAATTACTATGATGATTTTGCCCTGTGTTTTTCTTTTTTAAAAAAACATTATGTAAATATCATTGCCATGAATCTGTATTTATTTAAATTTTCAATCTTCTCTATCCTCGATGGTGTGATGAAAGAACACAAAAAAGAAAACAAAAGCATTTAAAACTCTTGAAACAGATTGAGTTGGCTACAAAGTAAGTGAGTCATGACGAAGCATGACTAACGTGTTCTCGATCCAAACCACAGTTCCAATTAAGAACTCATCAACTTAATGAGATTAGTAGAGAATACCCCCAATAAAGCATGAATCTTTATTAAGCATGAATCTCTTAAGAATCTTCTTATAACATCTATTCAATGGGCCACGATTCCTCCCATCTGCAACAGGAAAATAAAGAAAGTGACCTAACAGAGTTCTTGTAAACAGCAATGGGATACTCTACACCAACACACTATATCCAATTAGCAGCACTTCTTGAATGAACATTCTTCCCCGATTCCCAAAAAGTCCCAGCCCAGCAAATAAATCTATCTGCAGTAAAATCAGTGCACTATTTAGGCAGTAATTCAGAAGATATTTATCCATGAAGATGTTCTGGTTCTTCAGTTTATCTGAAAAACAGAGTAATTTATCGCAACAAGACAAGGAAACTTAAAAGAATTCAATTTCTTCCCTTTAGTGCTGAATATACAAAACAGGCTATAGATCTCATTTGGGTTTAAACCTTTAGGTCTGTGAAAAATGTGTCTGACAAAAATTTTTGCCCGTGAAACACACTTTCTCTACACATGCAATTTAAGCTTAAAATGTCAAAGAACCACAAAGCACCTCAAACACTTCAAAGAAAAAATAATAATAATAATAATAAAAGTACCTGAAACTATTAAGAGAGGCACCAATACAAACAAAAACGGAGAAATCACATTTAGATACAGCCCACTATTTTTAAACTGGACATTAGTTACATTTAACCGAAGCAGTTGGAGTACTAGTTCCCAAACTTTTTTGGGACACTGCCCCTTAGTCCCATAAACTCATCCCCAGTGCTCTCTACCCTACTCAATAAAAAGCATTACTCAAATTAGCAGTTTACATGACCCTCCAAGAAAGATAATAGCACAATAATATTCAAAACAGTAACAATTAATTGTGCACTTATTCAAAATCCAATTTGAAGCATAAACCCACTATAACAAACAGACTTAACTTATCCACTGATTTCAGCATGTCTATATATACAATTTTACGAATAGGGCTAGGTACCAGAATCTTGTTGCACAAAGGTAACTATGTTTATACACAGTTATTGTTAGCTGATGGTGCAATTTCTCTGGTTAATTTCAATAACAAATGAGATTCTGGCATACTAAAAAAGCATGTGACCCAAAAGATGCCAGCTATATAAAGCTAGCTAAATAAATAAATAAAAACTAACGCTCTTATATCTCAATAATTTCAGTGGAAAATGAGTATACTCAATTTTGGGCAGGACAGAAGCCATTATTGTTTATACTATATTTACTATGGTGGTACAAGCCAAATTTTCATTGTCCTAGGCAACGTACAGATACAAAACAAGGATGTTTTCTGTTTAGAGTATTTGTAAGCTCAACTTGGCAAACAAAACAAACGTTGTAGAAACAGCAGGATACAGAAATTAAATCGAGAGGAAACAATTATACAACATTCAACAGTGAAAGATACAACCCCAGCTTATGTATGGATGCCATCACAGTAAGGGAAGTTCTGGCAGCATGCTGTCTCCCAGCATGAGGGCAAAATATGAAGGTGTTTTCAGCTATTCAAAGTAAGCAAGCACTTGGAAACACTACTGGGTACCAAGACAATAGGAAAGATAGCAAAAGCCAAGAAAGGCTTAAAAGTTGTTTGTGCTTAATACTGACAAGAATGGGTAATTAGTGAAGGATTCCCAGAAGGTCAAGTCACACTGTAGAGCAGAGATCGCCAACATGGTGCCCTCCAGATGTGGCTGTGTTCCAACTCTAATCAGTCCCAGCTAGCATGGCTAATGGTTAGGGATGATGGATTTATTCTCCAATAAAATCTGGAGGTACCACATTAGCTAGCCTGTTGTTGGAGTTATAATGCATCTTGCAGCAGCAGCAGCAGCAGCAAATAAGACAGGATCCACTAAGAATGAACAGAAAAGATGAGAGGAGCCCCTTCACTTTTGAAAAGCTACTCAACATAATTTCTTCTTACAAGGAAAAAGCAAGGGCCAAGTTACATGCAGCACCACATCATATGTAATCTTTCCCTGGGGACTTTGAAAACACCCCCCACACAATGTAGTTAGTTATTCTGTAAACTGATTTAACAAAAATCAACAGGACCAGAGGGGAAGGGGGGAATGTCGGGTGATTTTCAGCGACTGGAGAGAGAAAAACACAGTGGAAAGGGTTTTTAAGCTCCTCACCCTGCCCTAAATGTTCTGAGACACATTGCAGCAATCTCTGTGAGTGCAGTTTGGGACACAAACACACCCTCGCAGGCCAACACTACAAGCAACATGCATATTACAGATAGTCTGGTACCAAGAGCAGATACGGAAGGAAATAAAGATTTGAAAGAAGTTTTTATTTTTGGATGGAATTCTTTTACCAGCATGTTAACGAGTTCCAGCAGAGGGAGCCATGGTAACATGCCTGTAACTTGGAAATGAACCAATTCAATGAAAGGAAGTAACAGAATGGTGGGAGACTCCAATTCAAACTATGCATCCCCAAACCACACATGTGACCCTCAAGGTCCTAGAGGGTTTAGGAAGGTGCATTTGAAATCAGGCGGCACATTGCTAAAAACATAAAGACCACTGACAAAACAAAGCAATTAAATACATTAGTAGCAGGAGATTGTCTAGACCAGGCTTCCTCAACCTCGGCCTTCCAGATGTTTTTGGCCTACAACTCCCATGATTCCTAGCTAGCAGAACCAGTGGTCAGGGATGATGGGAATTGTAGTCTCAAAACATCTGGAGGGCCGAGGTTGAGGAAGCCTGGTCTAGACTCTAGAGGTGGTTTGGACCCTTGAATGATAATGGAGTCACCTATATGCTTTCGGGTTTGAACTGGCAGTCACTGACAAGCAACAAGACCTTGGGGTCATAGTGAACAGCTCAGTGAAGATGTCAACCCAATGCGCTGCAGCTGTGTAAAAGGCAAATTCCATGCTAAGGACCATTAGGAAAGCAAACAAGAATAAAACTGCCAATATCATAATGCTATTCTACGAAACTGTGGCGCGACTGCAGTTGGAATACTGTGTAAAGTTCTGATCTGAAAGGGTATTGCAGAGCTAGAAAAAGTTCAGAAAAGGGCAGCTGAAATGATCAATGGGATGGAGCAAACCCCCTGTGTGGAAAGGCTGCAGCGTTTGGGACTTTTTAGTTTACAGAAAAGGTGAATAAGAGGCAACATGACAGAAATGTATAAAATAACGCACGGCATGCAGAAAGTGGACAGAGAAACCTTCTTCTCCCTCTAGAACTTGCGGCCATCCAATGAAGCTGGAAGTGGAACTCGCACTCACGGGAGGCAGTGGTGGCCACCAATTGGGTGGCTTTAAAAGAAAATTAGAATAATTTATGCAGCACAAGGCTACCAATGACTACTTCCCACAGTGACTATGCATTGCTTCCATTGTTGGAGGCAGTAGGCTTCCTGGAAACCACAGGAGGGTTTGCACTCAAGTCCTGCTTGTGAGCTTCCCATAGGCATCTGGTTGGCCACTGTGAGAACAGGGGGCTTGATGAGATGGGCCACTGGCCTGATCCAGCAGGCTTTTCTAATATCCATTTTCCTACTATCTCTCATGAGGCATACTGTTCTTTACAAAAGAATCAAAAGGGAAACAGTACACAAAGCCCAGTTTCTAGGTATTGGTTTGAAGTGCAATTTTTCTCAAAACACAGTAAACCCCCGTTTCATATATTTCCCCAAGCTGAAATACTGCCACTTCACAACAAGTCAGCAGAAAATTACCCCGGGATTATTCTCAGATTACTTTACAAAGGAGTGGCTTCAAGAAGAAGCAAGCTGTTTCCACATTGTTTTCTCTGACTCTCCCACCTCAGGCCATTCCCAAGGATTTCCTGAGCATCAGGCCAGGCTTATGGGGATGGGGAGACCAGATGCAGCGGTAGCACAAGTGGGCTCTACTTAAGGCCGCTCTGGTTCCAAGCCATTGATACTTAAGGTAATACTGAAAACATTGTGCATACTGTACCTCATTCTGAAGCTCATCACCACTTTTATGCGAAGCTAGCATCTCATACAAAGTGCAGCAAAGATCCTCCGTTGTTGGGACTCCAGGGGTTTCTTTTAGTGATTCACTCAGGTACTTTCCAACCTCACACCACAGAAAAGAATCATCCACTTTGTCCGATGACTTCATGCCAGAGCTTTCATCATAGCCATTTGGGAAACGTTCCAAATGGTTATTTAGAAATTTCTTAAAATCCAAGCTAATACCTTTCTGTTCATCCATTTCACCGTTTACTGGCAGATCTTCAAAGTGATCCAAATCATACATGTCAAAGGAAAATGCGATGTTTTTACCAAAACACAATTTCCTGTCATCGTTTTTGTCTTCTGTCATCTGCAGAAGGCCAGCTAGCTGATCTTCTGTGAAATGAGAAGCAATCCGATAGGTGGCTTCGCAGGCTTCCGTCGCAGAGGATGAGGGAAAGGGCCCAAACATCTGCTTGATGGCTTTCGTTTCCTCATGACCAACACATTCCTTTGTGTGAAATGTTTTAAAAAGGAAAACAGCACCACTTTCAATGGCTTCTTGACCATTCTCAGATCCCACTGTTCACAGAAAAGAAACCCAGAAAAGATTATAAATACCTACAGTTTAAACCAGCTACCTTATACAACCACCATATTTGAATGATTTTTGTGACAATCAGGTAAGGGACACAAAGCAAGAATATAAATTGAAGAATAAAACTCTTTTGAAGAACTGAAATCCTAGGAATTTGACAAATAACAATGAGATTCCATTAGATCCAATCTACACTTTATGCAGAGCTAATAAGCTGCCAGCATGCATGTATGTGAAGGTTTGAGATGGGTGGGGTGGTAAGGTGGAGAAGGGACATAGTTTTGTAATGCTGCCCTCATTTAAAGCTTCCTGCATGTAATAAACTAGAACAGTGCAAGAAGGCTAGCCTAGCCATCTCCCAAATGTGCTAGGATTAACACATTTTACATAAGAACGGCACCATGCCTCCTACTGATGCTTTTCTAAATGTCTCAGAGATGCTGCTGCAGGTGAATTTCCTTTGGATATAGGCAAGGATGAGCTCCCCCTTTAAGCTAGAATCCCAAAATGCAATTTAGACACTATACTCATTAGTTTGATCACTTACCTCCCATCCTTTCAGTTAATGACAATGACTTCTCTTTCCTATACCAAGGGCTTTGGGTAGTAACTTCAGTTTTCACCCATCCTCCTTCTTGCCTGGTTGTAGCTGATTTTCAGCCCCAGACCAGAATCTGCCACATTTCTCCGCACCCAATTTGCAAATGTAATGTCAATGTGCTTCAATAACTTAAAAGAGGAGATGGGGGAATGAGAAGCTCTACAGATGTTGCTTGACACCATTTCCCTTTAGCACCAGGTAGTACAGCCAATAGCCAGGAATGATGAGAGCTGTAATCCTGCAACATCTACAGGGCAACATCTACATTCTACAGGGAGTTGCACAACCCCACCACCCCAAACCTGTACTTCAGCAGACAAGAGATGCAGTCTGCTTTGCTGAAATGGCAATGAATGGGAGCCACAGCCATTTTTCAGCACAGTCTTAACATTTGCTCACAAACTTCAAATAATAAATCCATTTTCATCCTTTTGACATTCTTTGTTCCAGCTTTATTTTATGAGACTGAAAGTAGGACATCAAGGACACCCCATACATCAATGATCTGAATTAATGTTAAGATGTTCTACTGGACAGGGATTATAAACTATACAAGTCTGAAGTTATACATTTAACACTTCTATATAGAAATATGTACTTCTACAGCTAAAACCGATGCAAATTCACATTGTTAGGTTAAAACAACAAGTAATCAATTTTTACTTATGATCATTTTCATCAAACACAGGAAGTTGTCGGGAAGTCAGTACGCATGGGAGGGAGGAATATTGTTTCGCTTTTGTTTTAACTATTTATGTTGTGCTTTTATTCTTTTTTTTATCTTGTGAACTGCCTTAAGATGCCATCATCTGCCTTCAGATGAAGGATGGTATATAAATTTTAATATAATAATAATGCCTGTGTGCACACATGTATTATCTTATGCATGCACAAGCACACAAGCATAGCATCAAGGCGAGGAGTTTCCCAATCTTTCTGGAGTCAAGAGACCGAAGGACAGACAGCAATCATTCGGCTAGAGTGTTCTGTTCCACTGCTACTAAAGCGCACAGAGGATACCTGTAGACTTCCAGATGGTGTTCAACTACAACTGCCATTACTACACTGGCCATGCTGACTGGGGCAACAATTGAAGGACCACAGTTCCTCTAACACTGGAGTACAAGTCGACAAGTAGCCAGAAGGAGAGTTTTAAGAATCAAGAAGAGACAGGAGGGCTGTGCATACTCTTTTCCGACCAACCACACTTTTGCACAAACTCCACTCCCATTCCACCATGGTTCATCGCTAAGACAGACCATTGCTATCCCAGGTCAAAATGAACTTGGGTTTGCTCCTAAATTCACCTTTGAGAAGCTGGTTTTCATCACAGTGAATTTAGGTCTAAATTCACATTGGTGGTCTCTAGCAGTCTTACATCATACTAAACCAGGGCAGAGCAGAAGGGCGGACCAGGAAAGTGAATGACCCACGTGATCTGCTCCTAATTTCTGTACTGGGTTCCAATCCAACCTGGGCCTAATTGTCCCACTGACAGCAAGACAGGGAGATTTATACTCCATATGCTTCTTATCCTCCAAATCTCTTTAGGAAAGTAATCTCAGCAGTCAAGCTCTGAACATCCAACAGGCACTTCTTATGGTTCAGAAGTGATCCTCCTCTGGCCAAAGCAGTCAGGCCAGCTGTGAAGGATGTGATTCAGCTACCTAAAAAGGGGCACGCTCCTTTCCAAGCAAACACTGGCTTACTTTATAGACTACACAGGCTTGCTGTCAGCAGGGAACCTGGTTGCCATTGGCAACTAGATTTGGCCAAGGTGACCCAGACATTTCCTCTTGCAGTCAGGTGGATCAGAAACCCCAATTTAAAACAGATTCCCTAGCAACAAAAGTCAAACTCTTAAAAAAAAAACACCACACCATTCAGTATGATCACTTCAACACTTCAAAACCTTAGCACTCAGCTCCTCCATTGGTATCTTTCTGGTACACAATCAGGACCCAGTAAGCTAAGAGTAGATGGCCTATGCTCAGAGTGTGGCCTTCAATTTACCTTTCCTTTCTCACATGCAGAGTGCTAAAGTGAAGCCTATATGTATTTATTTAGAAGATTCATATCCCACTTTTTGATCAAATTATTCTCACACTTTCTTAGATGAGATTATAATAATGTGACATCACCGTGCTGACAAAGGTCCGTATAGTTAAAGCTATGGTTTTCCCAGTAGTGATGTATGGATGTGAGAGCTGGACCATAAAGAAGGCTGATCGCCAAAGAATTGATGCTTTTGAATTATGGTGCTGGAGGAGACTCTTGAGAGTCCCATGGACTGCAAGAAGATCAAATGTAGCCATTCTGAAGGAAATCAGCCTGAGTGCTCACTGGAAGGATAGATCCTGAAGCTGAGGCTCCTATACATTGGCCACCTCATGAGAAGAGAAGACTCCCTGGAAAAGACCCTGATGTTGAGAAAGATTGAGGGCACAAGGAGAAGGGGACGGCAGAGGACAAGATGGTTGGACAGTGTTCTTGAAGCTACTAACATGAGTCTGACCAAACTGCAGGAGGCAGTGGAAGACAGGAGTGCCTGGCATGCTCTGGTCCATGGGGTCACGAAGAGTCGGACACGACTAAATGACTAAACAACAACAACATCATCATAATAATAATGTGTGTGCACAACACACAGGCAAAAGCCACACAACCCAGCAAACCTTAGTCCCAGCCCAGTATGCTTCCCCTCAGCCCTGCGGTCCAATGGCAACAGACAGTAGGAACAGAGTGTTCTTTCTGGCTTGGAGGTGGGTGGAAAGAAAGCTTTGTGTATTTACAGAAGCAGCTGGGGTATGCTGGTGCCTCACTATCAAATTGCTTTGCGACAATTTTGAAGACTATGCAAGATTGCTTACATTAAAGGCATTAGTGGGGGAAATAAGGCACTTTATTAATACTTGAAGATCAAATATTATATCACATACTATTGGGGCGAATTCTGCCAGTAAACATCTCTTGCATTAGGAGCAGAAAGAAAGGAAAGAGGATATAATGGATGTACCATGGCCTGCACTGTTAGGTGTAGCAATTATGATGCGGCCAGGTGGGGGGGAGGTTGTGTGCCTTGTGCCTTTGTTCAGTTAGTCTGTAAAAGGGAAAACAGCAATGATTATATGCAGCACGGTAAGTGCCTGTGGCTTTTCTAAATGTACCTATCTGGTATTACACTGAAGAGGGGAGATATTTGGGGTATTTAAACTGTAATCCCAGGACTGAGTTTTTTAAAGCTGTTCACTCCAAAGTTTCAGAGACCCCGCCCCTCAAAAAGGTGGTTTTTAAAATGCAAGGATAATAAGATAACAACTTTTGTGGACTCATCTGCAAAGCTAGCCTAATTTCATCATACCATTAATATCCTACAAATGAGTAATTATGGCTATGCACAGGCAAACAGGCTTGTAGATGATTAGGAGCCTTTTAAAGGTTGAGGCCTTTTGTTCTGCAAAACTAGACTACAGTGTGGCTCAGTCATCTACAAATACTGTCCCACTTCTAAATTACCACTTACCTATTTGTTTGGAAGCTTGTAGTATTGTCTTTAAATCTTCAAGTATGGATTGTTTGTTTTCCTTGGCCGAATTTTCATCAACAAAGCTAACTATTTTCTTCCAGGTAAGACCAGAGTTCAGTTGCTCTTCTTGCAATTTGGTTCTTTTATTCTGAAGATATAGAACACAAGTAGTCAGGAGGTTCAGGGTTTTTTGTACAAAGGTGTTCTATATGGTAAGAAAAGGAATGTTTTCAAATACTTCCAAACACTACCTACCTATTGCTTATTAGAGCTGAAAGTTCCAAATGCTAGCACATTATTCATGTGTTAAAAATGATTAGTTTTAAGACAACACCTAAAAATCTAGTGATAAAATTGCATGCTTGAATCTCACATTGTTCTATTAGTCATTTCAGCATTCATCACTCTTTAGCCACTCCTTTAAACTTGACTGGGGAAAGGGGGGCGGCAAGGAGAGCAGCTGTTGCCGGGCAGAGTTTAAAGCAGGCATCCACAAACTGCAGCCCTCCAGATGTTTTGGCCTACAACTCCCATGATCCCTAGCTAACAGGACCAGTGGTCAGGGAATGATGAGAATTGTAGTCCAAAACATCTGGAGGGCCAAAGTTTGGGGGTGCCTGGTTTAAAGCATTGATGGCCAAACTTGGCCCTCCAGCTGTTTTGGGACTACAACTCCCATCACCCCTAGCTAACAGGACCAGTGGTCAGGGATTATGGGAATTGTAGTCCCAAAACAGCTGGAGGGCCAAGTTTGGCTATCACTGGTTTAAAGCACTAGTAAGAGATGAGCTTTGAGAGTAGCTTTAATTCTAAACCACTCTTCACTCATGGCTCTATGAATTTGGGTTCTAACCATAGTTAAGGAGTAGGCCTGTGTTCAGGCATATTGCTAAGTGATGGGCTAATTTTATCCAAGGGTTATAGAACTATAAATTATAGATTAACCCTGATTAACGAGTATAGTTTTAACTGTTGTTTATAAACCATGGTTACGTAAGCTGAAGGGCCAGGTTTGGAAAATCAACTTTAGCTAATGATTAACTAAATCATGGCTTATAAACCATGCCAATCTATCTCTAATGATTGACAATGGGATTCATGAATCATCTTCTATCTAAAGTTTGACTTCTATTTTTTCCCTGCCCAATTTCCCCCTTTCCCCAAACCCCTCTCTGATTTGGGAAAAGATGAATACAACTGACTGATCCATCCTATACCATTTCCTCCCTTTTTCAAAAGGACCCTACTGGAGAAAGTAAACAATTCTCCTTCCCCATCACTGATACCACCCTTCATTCCAGCAGCCAACCACAGTCCCTTTTTGAGATTCTTTCCATTCTCATGCAGTTTAGGGGGGGGGGGGCTGCTATTGCCATAAAAAAACCAGGCACCTAAAAAAAGCTGCACAGATTATTATTAAATAGAGCTAGTATTCCACCTCTTCTTTGAGAGCCATCAGAAGATTATTTAAGAAAAAATGCATTAAAGTGCTGTACAGTATGTTCCTTAAATTTATGCTATATTAGTTGTTGCTGATGCTTGTTTCAGTGAATGGGTTCTCTTTTAATGGTTCATTTAGTAGTGCACTTACACAATTTCAAATGACATGAAAAGAGAGGGCCAAATTGATGCTCTAGTTATAGTGATGAAAGAATGGAATAGAGGTAAGATTAGAGGAGTTACTCTGGGCTTATAGCGACATGACGGAAATCAGAATCAGCTCTGAAGTGCTTGGGGTAGGTGTACGTGTAGGCGTAGATGGCATCTCAGTATCAAATTGCCAGATGCCAATTTGTTTCTTTTCAATTTACTTTGAACAGAAGATGCCATTGGCTGGCAACGACTATTTGTGCTATTTTGCCTTTTGTTTCAGGAGTGTCTGCTATTGGTTAAAAGTTTTAGCTTTTCACTTTCTAGAGAGATCAGCAGCTCAATCGCCATAGCCCATTAAAAACAAAGTAAAAGGTAATACAGTAAGATTATTTTCTCATGTATACCCAGTGATGTGGGTTTTCCAGAAAGTTTTGCCTGTTTCAGCCTGCCACTCTACTCATGAGCCTGGTAAGACCTCAGATCTCATAGCATCCCCCGTGGTCTGCCTAATTTGGCCTAGGAGCTAGACGTTACACTTGCCTGCTCTACAGATTACTGGTTGGCCAATGACAGACTGAAAGTCATAACTAACCCATAGAATGTCACACTCTGGCATGTCCACAGATGCTAGCAATGGAAAACTGTAGGAAAATATTGCACGCACATCCAACTGTGTGACATTAAAATGACTTTTCGAAGTTACAAAATTTATGGCACTACTGCATCCCTTCAGAGCTCTATCCTCTCCTGTGTGAGCTTTTAAAAAAGATTAATGTTTGCAAAAAAAAAAAAAAAATACATAAAGTACATAATCTGAGACAAAGCTGTTGACAAAATGACTGAATATAATACCGGTAAGCAACTAAAAACATTAAAATATTTAAGTTTTGAACAAATAATTTACCGTTAAGTCAGCAGATTCTTCACTGTAATCATCTTGTTTAGTGACATTTGAAAAGGAGCGCAGGGCTCCTGTTAGGCGAGGAAGGGCCATTTATTACCCATTCAGTGATCCATATGATGAGACATTAAATTCATCTCCAACAGGTAAACCTCCAAAAAGAACATCAAAATCACAGTTAAGTTTTGCCAGTGCTTTGGGAACTTCTCAGTTTAAGTAAATAAACTATTTTATGCAAAGAAATGGATGTACACTCAGAGCGTCTGTCTATAACCTATGAAAATTCTTGAAGAACAGGCGAGATCCCTACAGACTGGAGACGGGCAAATGTCATCCACATCTTAGAACCGTACAATCATAGAATCATAGAGTTGGAAGGTACCCTGAGTATCATTTAGTCCAAACCCCTACAACACAGAAATATGCAGCTGTCCCATACAGGGATTGAAGCTGTGACCTTGGCATTATCAGCACCATGCTCTAACCAACTGAGCTATCCAAAAGATATCTTCAAAAAGTGGGGGGAAAGAAAACCCAGGTCACCAAACCAGTCATCTTGACATCGATAGCAGGAAAGGTCCTAGAGCACAAAATTAAACAGTTGGTCTGTGAGCACTTAGAAAAGCATGCTGTGATTATTACAACCCAGCATAGGTTTCTCAAAAGAAGTAATGTCACATGAATCTCATGTGAGAAGGATCTAGGGGTCTTAGTAGATAGACCACAAGCTTCCAGGCTGCACCAACAGAAGTACAGTGTCCTGATCAAGGGAAATAATACTACTGCTCTATTTTGCCTTGGTCAGACCATACCTGGAGTACTATGTCCAGTTCTGGGTACCACAATTTAAGAAGGATGTTGACAAGCTAAACCGTGTGCAAAGGAGGGCAGCCAAGATGATCACGGGTCTGGAAACTGAGCCTTATGAGGAGCGGTTGAGGGAAGTGGATATGTTTGGCCTGGAAAAGAGGAGACTGAGAGGAGATATGATAGCCATCTTCAAATATCAAAAGGGCTGTCTCATGGAAGATGGAGCAAGCTTGTTTTCTCCTGCTCCAAAGGGTAGAACCCAGACCGATGGCTTCAAGTTACAAGAAAGGAGATTCCAACTAAACATCAGGAAGAACTTTCTGACAATAAGATCTTTTTAACAGTGGAACAGACTCCCTTGGAGGGTGATGGACTCCTCTCCCTTGGAGGTTTTCAAGCAGAGGTTGGATTGCCATCTGCCATGGGTGCACTGCAGGGGGCTGGAATAGATGATCTTCGGAATCCCTTCCAACTCTGCAATTCTATGATTCTGTATATAGGAATGTACTTCGTCTTAAACCAGCAGGCAAGAACTTTAGCAAAAAGAAATTACTTTAAATTATTTGATGAAATAATATAACACAAGCAGCATTATAAACTTATTATAAAATGATAAATTCATTTTCACAAACCAACAGATAAAGCATACATTCACTGAGTAGGCAAATAACATCAGGAATTTTATGGTACAGCAGCAGCTAAGTCATACTGTGCCAATGACTGAATACATTTCCTTAGGCTCAAATTGTATTCATATTTACCTGGGAGTAAGTTCCATTGAACTCAATGGGGGTGACTTCCAAGTAGATATTAAAGGACTACATTATTATTACGTGGGAATGATAAGCCTATCCCCTAAAATCAACACATGTACACAGATGTAGAATATCATCTGTATTTTTGACAGGGAATAGCCGCAACTGATACCCCACCAAATTTCAAGCTGTAAAAGTTATTTTACACTCGGTCTATAATCAATCTATAAAACGGAAATCATATGGGCACAGCAGCCTTAGATACTCCAGTAAAGAAGGTCTTAGTAGTGAATGGGGAGGTGCTGTGGCAAAGCCAACCTGATGCTGCCTTTACATTGTACCTGCACCACACTGAACTCCTGCTGCCTTGGTCCTCCCCTTCTCAGAAAGCCCCAGCGCCCTGCTGTGTTGAGGAGCAGGAAACACAATGGAGAACCACGTTCCCCACCTTACCAGCCGTTCCTAGAAGGTTCCCAAGTCTAAGACAGGTATAGGCAAACTTGGCCCTCCAGATGTTTTGGGACTACAACTCCCATCATCCCTAACCACTGGTCCTGTTAGCTAGGGATGATGGGAGTTGTAGTCCCAAAACAGCTGGAGGGCCAAGTTTGCCTATGCCTGGTCAAAGATCACAAAATGCACACAACATTGTATGATAGTTGGTAGCAACTTAACATAACATTGGCTCCCTGCCAACTGCAGTTTGTAAACTGAGATCCAGGTGAAGGAAAACGCACTTCCCTCATTGTCTGGTGCATATATTCCCATTTCCCTCCAACCATATTCAGCATTAAACATGATTCAGGTTTACAGTTTCACCTGTACAAATCATGGTTAACACTAAGCAGGTTGTTCCTTAACCAGGGTTTGAAAATACATTTCATTGCCCAGTGTAACTTGTTTGAGTGTTATCATAGTCAGCTTTGGGGCAGATGTAATACTGAACCATAATTATGGCTAATGAGGGGATAGGGATTTACACCAGATGAAAGAACAGAGTTAAGTATGTGTTCCCAAGGCTGGCTCTGAATTTGTAAAATACACGAAGCCAACATTACATCTTCACCAGGTCAATCGTGGAAAGGAAATGTCAATGACTGTTTGGCTCCGAAGCACCCTCTCCAATTGCATGGAGCCCGGACAGCCCCGTGGTTTCCCCTGGAGCTGAGGGCGATGAAACAATCGTTGAGACGGCTAGAGCGCCGGTGGCGGATAACTCATTCTGAATCTGACCGGACACGGGTTAGAGCTCAATGTTGAGCCTACCAAGTGGCAGTAGCGATGGCAAATAAGACTTTAAGTTTGTTCTTGGTATGAGCTTTTGTGTACATGCACACTTCTTCAGAGAAGTTGCTGAATTGCAACTCATTACCAAACTTAAAACCATGGAGAGACCTGGTCTGAACAAAGACATTGGATTCTTATCTCATTATACATGACAAAGCTATTTTTAATCTTCTCACCCCTTGCTTTTTCCTGTAAGACTAATTGCAGTCGTTAACAGTGGTCAACAGGTTTACCACAGCTATCAGCCTATCACCCATTCCCACCACCCTTCTGAGTAATACCCTTCCCCACCCTCTCACTATATATAAGGGTCTGGTGACTTCTGTTTTAGTGTATCTGAAGAAGTGTGCATGCACACGAAAGCTCATACCAAGAACAAACTTAGTTGGTCTCTAAGGTGCTATTGGAAGGAATTTTTTGTTTTTTATTTTGTTTTTCCTTAAAAGAAATTGTTGAAACTATCAAGCAACTGGAAGACTTCAGCACCTGACAAATTGAAAGGGCTTAAATTCTTCAAGCAAGACATTAGTAAGCCAAGTGAGTAGGGAACAAGCCCTGCTTCAAGCCATCACTTCCAAAGCAAACCAAATAGCTGTACTCTCGCATTGGAATAAAAGTAGTGGTGGTAGCAGCAACCTACATAAACATACCTAAGGTCAGTCACCAAGAAGTTCCCAGGTTCCTGTCTCCTCTCTCCTGGGCAAGTCATTCTCTCTTGTCATTGCAACTTTCAAAGCCATAGAGAACATAAAACTCTTTTAGCTACTCTGCTAACTGAAGAGCTTTTCTCATACTTTCTTATGGCCTTGGATCATGCAGTACTGGATCACCCACTTATAGTCAAGAGACTTTTAATGCTCCTGCAGAAGAGCACATTCTTTACACCAACAATTAATTTTTCCATTTTGGGGACTACTTACTACCTGGGATTTTTCCAGCCTTTGTAAAACTTACACAGAACAGATTTTAGTCAGTTTCACCTTCATCTGTCAAGTCTTATTTGGTCCAAAAGCTCTCTGGATGGAAACAGAAGTACCACTTGCTTTACTTGGGTGTCAAGTATGGAGAGAATGCTTTTCCTATCCTCAGAAAATTTTAATGGAACTTCATTACACAACCAGTTGAGTGTCTATTTATGGTAGAATAAGCTGGAAACCAAAACAACTTCAACAACAATATACTGATATTTATAATGGCTTCTCTTGCAAAATAACACTCATGTCTGCAAAACGCTCAAAAGCTACTTATTAGTAATATTTCACCCACTATGTCTGCCTTGTTTTCATCTTACTATAAACAATGGAACCAAAATACTATTTATTTTATTCCTATTTAACATAATTTGTATACAGCAGTTTACCCAAAATGTAAAATATACATTAAAATGCAAGATTCAGCAGCGAGTGTGACCAGCTTATCAGAAAAGACTACAACTAAAAAGCAAATAGGCATAATACTAGCCTTAAAATGTAAAAGAAAAAGTACCCCTGACCATTAGGTCCAGTCGCGGACAACTCTGGGGTTGCGCTCTCATCTTGCTCTATAAGCTGAGGGAGCCAGCGTTTGTCCGCAGACAGCTTCCGGGTCATGTGACCAGCATGACTAAGCCGCTTCTGGCGAACGTTTACCTTCCCGCCGGAGCGGTACCTATTTATCTACATGCACTTTGACGTCCTTTTGAACTGCTACCGGTAGGTGGGCAGGAGCTGGGACCAAACAACGGGAGCTCACCCTGTCGCGGGGATTCGAACCGCCAACCTTTTGATTGGCAAGCCCTAGACCAGGCATCCCCCAAACTGCAGCCCTCCAGATGTTTTGGCCTACAACTCCCATGATTCCTAGCTAACAGGACCAGTGGTCAGGGATGATGGGAACTGTAGTCCAAAACATCTGGAGGGCCGAAGTTTGGGGATGCCTGCCCTAGACTCAGTGGTTTAGACCACAGCACCTTACATATTCTTAATATAGGCAGCTGCCTTATACCAGGTTAGACTATTTTTCAACTAACACAGTGTCGTCTACTCAGACTGGGAGGTTCTTGCCAGTGTCTCTGGTAAAGATCTTTGCCATCACCTGCCCGATCCCTTTAACTAGAAATGCCAAGGGGCATGTAAAGTGTGTGTTCTGCGACTGATGTACCTCTGAGCCTCCCCAGATTATATAATCAGGAGTATTGAGAACACGCTTTACGTAGCCTGAGTAACAAATATACCAAAGGTAACCAGCCTTCATTGGCCTGAGGGCCACATTCACTCTGGGGCTGCATGTCAGCAGTGGGTGTGGTCAAAAGTGGGAGTGGCCACCCAACCTCTTGCACACCTCTACACACACAAGGATACAAAACCAATTCCCCACCTTCTCAGCTGATCCATGCAGATGAACTAACTGACAAGCAGCAATTTCTGTGGAAAGGGACTATTTCTCCACTTATCAAATAATTGATGTGATGCACAGGGAGGAAGTGATGTTGAGCTCTCTGCTGACTGGTGTGCTGTATCTACTTTTTTCTTTTACAACCACTGCCAAAATCAGTGGGGGGTGGGAGGGAAACTGCTTGGAGATGCGGTAGATTAGAACCTCATATAGCACCTATGGTGGGCGCAGTACTATTAAAATGCAAGTATTGGCTCATCTACTTTGACTTAGTCACTGGGAGCTGGATGGAGGTGGGGGAAAGTAGCAAGTCATGACGTCTTTTTCCAAATATCCACCTATCCGCAAGTAGGAACCCCGGGCCTCTCGCAGGCAGCCCGATTTAAGAGACGTCTGGCTCAGTTTTCCTTTAAGATAAGATAAGATAATTTATTGTCATTGCACAAGTACAAGCACAACGCTATACAAGTGCAACGAAATTGCATGCCATTCCGTTAAAAAAACAGAAAGAGATAAAAAACAGCACAAAATACACACACACCAAAAAAAGCCACACATACACCCATCACAGCTCTCCAAGGTCATATTATCTGGTAACAGCGTTTAAGATAGTTATAGCTCTTGGGTAGAAACTGTTCTTCAGTCTATTTGTTCTTGATCTAATTGTTCTATATCTTCTACCCGAAGGCAGTGGTGCAAAGAGACTATATCCTGGATGAGATGGATCCTTTAAAATATTGTTAACCTTTTTAAGGCAACGGGGAGTTGCAATGCTCTCCTCAGCGGTGACAAAAGCGGTCCCTTGCTTACTTGTTGATCTGCCCCGTTACCCAATGGACTTTACTCCCAAACGGCCACGAACAGGACCAGAGAGAGCTGGGAGTCTTGCCTGCGATAATAAACACGACCGGGACCGAGAGGCAGCCCTCACAACCGTCACACCGAAGTGTCACTAGACCGAAGTCGCACACGAGTAAACGGGCGCGCAGGGTTGGGCTACAAAAGGCTGCGACCCCCGTCCTCTTCCTCGGGAGCGTGGGCCACTGAATCCCGTGGCTACAAGGGAGGGAAGCCACGAGAAGCGAGGCACGGGCCGGAGACTTTCGCTGCCTGGCTCCGATCCCGGCGGGAAACCCTGCACTGGGGGTGCTGTGGGCGCCTGGGCTCAGCAGGGCTGAGTCTTTCTCTCTCCCTCACACGGAGGGCGCTTCCTGCTCAGCCCCCAGCCGAGAAGCGGCTCCGTCCGGCGGCGGCGGCGGCGGCTGCCCGGCTTACCTCCTTCGCTTTGCTGCCACGCCGCTTCTCTCCCATGGAGGGCCGACGCTTAACTATTTCGACCGAGCCGCTTCCGGGTTCCTCTCCTCGCGCAGCCGCGTTCCTCCCCTTCCGCCGGTTTCGCCGGCTGAGCCGAGGGACGCCGCGCCGCGTTCGGAAAGCGCGGTGACGGCGGCGCGGCGCTTCGGCCGAGGCGTCAGCCAATGAACGTCCCCTCGTTGTGGAAGGCTCCGCCCCCTCATCCTCAACACTACGACGTGCGCAAACCGCCCTCGGAGAATCCGACTTTCTCTTTCGTTTCCTGATGAGCCCCAGAGCTGGAGGCCATATCAGTTGCCGGCAGGAAGAGGGGAGGGGGAATCCTGGTTGCATCTGACGCCGCCTCTACTTGCGGGATAATACCGTAGTAGCAGCTGCCTATATATAGGGAACAAGCGAAATTCAGAACTGTGGCCGAGCAGCAACAGCCTGCTGCTTCCCAGTTGCCAACCGCACGCTCTGCGTGCAGATGATCCCAGGTTCAATTTCTGGCATCTCCGGGTGGGCGGGGAATGAATAATAAATTATTATTAATTATTATAGTAGGGTTGGGAATGACTCGTGTCTGAAACCCTGGAGAGATGCTGCCGGTCAGTACAGACTGACCGGCAAACGAGACGTTGGCAATAAGCTGTTTTGGTTTTTTTAAAAAGCACCCAAAAACTTTAAATACAGATTAAATAGAGGGAGGCGGGGATACGGGCTGCCGTTTTGATGCTAATGACATTGTGTTGACTGCAAAAAAAGTCTGACTCCACAATGAGCACGTGTCTGGAAGCAGAGAGAGAGAATGATTCTCTGAAACATCTTTCATATCAATCAGGAACTGGACCAGAGGATGGAATTTTCCACTTTTTATGTCAATTTCATTACATAGATTATGAAGGCCTGTCATGTGGGTTTACCTATCTAGGAAAAGGTATAACTTGGATTTCTTTACTCAGGTGACCTTGACACAGTTCAGGACATTCTTTGAAACATTCCAGCTGTGCATAGAATCTGCAGAGCAAGTCAAGCCGTTTGACCAGTGGATTTGAGCATAGTGTTGTGACCAGAGATTGTAATTAATAAACTTCCTTAAATGCCTTAAGGCTTTTCTCCCTTCATACACTCTGCATGACATCAAAGGTTGCATCTTGAGTCTATACGATCTAATTTGAAAGAGAAAAAACTCTTGATTCCACCACCACCCCCACACAGCTAGTTTGGTGCTACCCTATTTTTTACTATACTTGCCTTTCAGTGGGTTTTATGTAAGTAGAAAAAATATTTCTCACAACTTTTTCTTTTAATTGTTCAAAGTTCTATATACTACAGTGGGACTAAACTAAGGTTACCAGACGTCCCCGTTTCCCGGGGGACAGTCCCCAGATTTACAAATCAGTCCCCTGACAAAATCCATCTATTTAGTAGGAAGTTGAAAAGTGTTCCCGGATTCATTGAAATAAATCTGGTAACCTAGACTAAACACTCTCTCATGTTACAACCAGGCTGCTGTCCAATATATAATAGAACTGACGCTCCAGCCAAAAGAAAAGCATGAATGACAGAGGTGATTGTGGTAGGGAGGGAAAAGCAGGCAGATAAAGCCAAATACACAGGCTTCCCTTTGACAGAAGACGTCTGTTCAGATCACAGTGTACAGAGTTTAGTGACATGACGTGCTGTTGCTTGATATGTCAAATGTGTCACCACGACTGGACTACAATTTTAATTCTGCAGTGCACTATGTGGAAGACTTCCACTATTAAGCTACCACAAGTGGGGGGATTTTTTCCACTTGTTTTCCATTGGTTTGTTTTAATGTCACTAGGTGCAAGATCCAAGTTTTATTATCAGCCACCTATAGGATCCACAGCTTAATACAGTATTAATAAAAAACTGCCTTTCCCTCCTATCCTTTATACATTTCCTCTGCCACAATTTTATTCTAGCTTGTTTGACATAGTCTTATGTCTATATCCCGTGTCAGACTCAAATACTTATACTAAACAGAACATAATTATTAAATTCATTGTGATTGCATCCCATGAGACATCCCAAAGTGATTTGCACTATACAATTAATATATAATTTATTTACTTTCATGTAGCTTACATTTTCAGTTTGATAATTATTTAAATAGGTTTCAGTCACTATAAAGAGGACATTCTATGCCCTTTTAAAATGTGTTGTGGTTGTTGTTTTTATTTAGATTGTGTATTTTGTGGTTTTATATTCTGATTTTATTCTGTTAACCACCTTGAGATCTGCAGATATAGGGCGGTATATAAATAATGAAGGACCGGGCGGCTGTGGGTGGTTAAACCACAGAGCCTAGGGCTTGCTGATCGGAGGTCGGCGGTTCGAATCCCTGCGATGGGGTGAGCTCCCGTTGCTCGGTCCCAGCTCCTGCCCACCTAGCAGTTCGAAAGCACGTCAAAGTGCAAGTAGATAAATAGGAACTGCTCTGGCGGGAAGGTAAACGGCGTTTCCGTGCGCTGGTCTGCTTCGCCAGAAGCGGCTTTGTCATGCTGGCCACATGACCCGGAAGCTGTACGCCGGCTCTCTGCCAATAAAGCGAGATGAGCGCCGCAACCCCAGAGTCGGACACGACTGGACCTAATGGTCAGGGGTCCTTTACCTTTACCTTTATAAATGATGATGATGGTGATAGTTGGAGGCTACCTCTAACCCACACTATGCCTGGTAATACAAAGCTGGCAGAAGCCAGGCAGTACAATGTTTACTAGCTGCTGTTAGTGCTGCAAGGGGTGAGGAAGGAAGAAGCCTCCTTTCATGAGAAACAGCAACCTGCCACCCATTGGCCACCAAAGGCATAATGCAATCCAAAGTCCCCCTTCTAGCTAGAGGAAGACACATGAGCCTAATTTCAAGACCAGCTAAGCCAGCTCATTTAACCGGGTGCAGCAGCTCAAATTTATACTTGGAAACTTACTTTTTTTCCTAAATGAAAGCTAAGAGCCTTGCTGGTGTTTTGCAGTCCTGTACAATTGACTTATTTGCATTCCCATAAATAATGTCTCTGCCACATAAGAATACGCCTCTTGAGTCTACTGCTGCTGTCTGTCTGTCAGACTTACTTCAGCTTTCCTCTGAAATCTTCATTTTGGGCAGGTACTTGGAAACCCCTGACAGCTGAGTAGCTAACCACCAATGAATGTTGTCTGTGCTTTGGGGAATTTGCACATTTCACACATGACCCTTCAACACACTTGAGAAAGGAGTGGTTGACGCACACTGCCCTGGGCATGTGTTTAAGGGAGTTCAGGATCTGGGAATTCCAATACATACCAGCATCTCAAATTGAATGCCAAAGCACCAGATTTATTAAAGTGAGGTAGGAAAGGGAAATTCAATTACACAATAAATTTGGTACAGTATAATAAACATAAATCCCCTTGTGCCTCTTACCTAATTCCTTACTGCATTCACATTAAAATGGAGAATAAATTCTCGGAGTGGGGGAAAGAGAGAGCTATGTAAAATGCATATATGAGAAAAGATGGGAGCATGCCAATTTGGCATCAGACTCTGGAAAACAGAGAAGGGGTTAATCATTTACCTATCCAGTGTTCAGAGGAGATCTTGCGGCTGTAAATTGATATTATGGTGTGGTATATTTAAATACCGCCTTTTAGCCCAAAGGCTCCCAGACAATGAGAACCATTAATATTAAAAATACACAATAAAAGTACAGTACATAACACATCAGTCAAAACAATACAAAAAGGTGATGTTGTGTGTGAATGTATAGATGTCAGCACCAGGTGCCTAGTCCAGGTTCTTGGGTGATTACAGCTCCTGGTGTTTGGCTGCTGGTCCCTTGTTTCTCAGAGAGTTTGGTGTAAAAGGTGTTGGCTTATTTGGCCAGCTATGTCATAACCCAAAGAATAGTGTCTGTTGATTGCAGAATTGGTGGATCTTGTCTTTGACAAGAAAATTCTACTTCCTGGGATTGATTCAGTTTGATCCAGATCAACTGTTTCATTTAGTCATTTCTGTCAGCCTCTGCACTGCTGCAACATATCAAAGTAGAGAGCTAGGAACTCATGTCAATATGTCAAGGAGGATGATTCCCAGCACACTCCACTGGTTTCTCCAGTTTCTTAGTCCAGTGTCTGGAGACTAAGAATGGGCTGTCAGGTTACATGAGGTGGGCTGCCTGGGAATAGGTGCGAGATGCACTTGGGCAGGTATCATTTGATGAAAAGGGAAATTAGTGCCAGGAACTCCCCTATGAAGGTGAGGTCATAAGTCCCAGGGCACCGTTGGTCTCAGGCGTGGATTGGCAGGCTATGGAAGTCGAACCCCCTGCCTGAAACCCTGGAGAGCTGCTGAATGTAGACAGTACTGAGCCAGATGGAACAACAGGTTGACCCATGATAAGGCAGCTTTCCTGTGTTTGCAGTCAGACTGTTAGCCTGCTCCCCTAATCCCACCTTCTTCGAAATAAAATTCATGGAAACTAGTGGAGCTTCTAATTCAGTGTGTTTCGTACTAAAGTGCAGTTGTTACAGCATTTGTTAAACAACACCACTTTTTGCATGTAGTGCATATCCACATGACTAGCAAAATGGCAATTTCCTTTTTCATTATGCTGTATTATGCTTAAGACAATTTAAAATTAGCACTGATTCACTCTTCCTTTGTAGCGAGAAAGGAAATGCAGCTTTCCTTTAAACACTTCAGTGTGTGCAAACTGGAGAGCAAAAGCCACCAGCTGCTGCCCACTCCTTCTGGGCAGCCTGCCCTGTATTCCTGGCAAGAAGCTGGCAAGGATATTTTGAGCAAGATACCAGCAGGATGCCTCATCTTGTAGTAAGGGAGATTTGCTCCTTTTTATCAAACTCAACGGGAAATATAAACCTGGTCTGGTTGAAATAAAAACGAAGGGAGAGAGAAGAAAAGAAGAAAAGAAAAAAGAAAGTCAATATAGTAAAAATAATTTTGAGGTTACCTGTTTGGGGAGCTTGGTGGGCCAAGAGACAGAAATAGCACAGTCCCAGAGAAGTCATTGGTTGGTTGGTTTTAAAAATAATTTTAATTGCAACCTGAAATAATGAAATACAGCTAAAGGTAATTTCAGGAGGTGTGCTTGTGTTCGTCTGTTGCAGCAGTAACAACAAAAAACCTTGCAGCACCTTCAGAGGCAAACAGTTTTAAGCCTAAGCTTTTGAATTCCCAGAAAATTCACGAAAAAAAGTTTTAAGACAACCTAAACTTCAGCGCCACTATTGCTGTGTGATTCTGCCCCCAAAGGGTATCGGAGCCAGGGTTGTATCCAACAGTGTTGATCAATTGAGGGTAAGGCTTTCATTTGTCAGAAAAATGAGGAGCGAACCAGTTTTCAGTAATTTCCCTTCCCCGTGCAGTCACCACCCTCTAAATCTGCTCCAGAGGGTCAGGTTGGGGGGGACATGGGGGAGGGAGGGGTTATTGACAAGAATGGTTTCCCTCCCTGTTTTGCTGATAGAAGCCTTAGTGACAGCTGAGCAGCACAACTGGATACAATCAAAAATAGCTTTTGTTCTTGTCGATAATTATCTGAAGGTTATACCATGTGGTCAGCTTTTAAAAGATTTTTTCCCCCTGTTTTCAGCAAACGGGTCATATTTTGAAATTTTGCTCAACACATCTTCCTAATAGATGGCACACAAAGTAAGGCCTTGGGGTGGTAGTGAGAGTTGATGACAAATGCAATTGGCAATAAATGCATTTTTTTCTTGCATCCCTCGTTATTCTCCCAATCCAGCAAGGGTGATGTATGCATGGATCTAGATTCCCACGTTCAGATTACCTTTTGCAATTGATCCCACTATTCCGAAGGATACTGTGGAAGTGATTTTTTTTTTTTTTTTTTTTTGCATATTGTTGTTGTTCGAGACTAAGACTATGTTCGTTTTGCTGAATTAAGCAGACTGTAACATTAATTATCCCCTTCATGGATCACTACCTTGTCGTGGTGGGGGGGGGGCTTGAATAACTCCCAAGAAGCTATGAGCTACGCCATGCAGGGCCACCCAAGACGGACAAGTCATAGCCAAGAGTTTAAATGTGATCCACCTGGAGAAGGAACAGGCAAACCACTCCAGTATTTTGCCAAGAAAACTCCATGGACATAAAAAAAGGAGAAGCTTTGAGAAGAAAGTGAGAGTTTCCAAGGCATGCTCTGGTTCATGGGGTCACGGAGAGTCGAACACGACTAAGACGACTAAACAACAACAACATTACTTATAATGCAGATAATTTATTGAACTGTATTGAAGATAATCAAGTACCATGCAGCAGAGCCTTAGTTTTTTTTGGGGGGGGGGCAGAGGCGGCTAGCCAGGGTGTTTGCCCTGGGTGAAGCCTCTAGAGTGGCGCCATTGAGGCTCTCAACCTCTGCGTGTGTGTACACAAATGCATGTGGTGGGGGTGGGGGGGTGCCAAACTGGGTCTTTCACCTGGGTGAAATAAAGCCTAGTTTCTCCCCTGCTGTGCAATGCTGTGCCTTTTAGGACCATATACAGTGGTACCTCGGGTTACAAACTCTGCTAACCCAGAAATATTACCTCGGGTTAAGAACTTTACTTCAGGATGAGAACAGAAATCGGGCAGCAGCGGCGCAGTGGCAGCAGGAGGCCCCATTAGCTAAAGTGGTTCAGGTTAAGAACGTTTTCAGGTTAAGAACGGACCTCTGGAATTAATTAAGTACGTAACCAGAGGTACCACTGTACTAAGCCAGACCATTGCACCTCCCATATACTTCAGTTGCGCTTGCACTGTTACTTTTTCTATAGTCTATAATAACCTCTTGCAATCAGCTGTGGGGTTATTAGCATTGTATTCCCCCCCCCCAGGCCTTAAGATATTAAAAAAAAAAAGTACAGCCATTTAAATATTGAAGAGGTGAAAGTTGGGAAATTTTGGTTTTAGACTAGCTTGGATGGCTACATCAATCCAATAAGAAAATGTTTGTTTAAAAAGTCTAATAGAAACCTTAATGACTGCTACCAAAAGCAATTTGCTATGAAAAAATGGTAAGCTATTATTTGGTGCAATGAGGCTTTTGAGCAATTTTCTGAAAATGTTTCCCTTTCACTACTCAAACAATCTTAGGAGCTTCAATTAATTATTTAACAGCACCCAAAATAACAGTGTTCCCATTAAAATTGTAACAAGCCTTTAACACTTTCTAGTTGATGCTGGTATAAACCTATGCCAGATGTTGAGCCCGTTAGAAGCCCTGGGAAGGGGAGGGGAGGGGAGCAAGCTGGGCCAGGGAACGCTGGGCTTAGATCCTGTAGGTGCTACCATGGGATAGGCCAGGAAATTTTCTGGATTCCAAGATCCTATATGGAACATCCTGGGTAGGGCTGCCATCCGAGTTTGGGCCCAATTTCTGAGGATCGAGCCCTTCCCATTTTCTTCTGGGGTGGGATTTTTTTGCTGGAGCAACTCCCATAGAGTTCCTAGGGTCATATGACCAAACTGGTTTAGGATGCAGTTTATGTTCCCCTCCTGTCTCTCTCTCTCCCCCCACTCCCACTGAAACACCTCTTTTTTTGTTTGGATCCCCCAGACACAGCTGTGACAGGAAAGAGAGGAGGACACATGCATATCTTTGGCTAAGCCAAGAATGACAACTTAGCTGAAGATCTACCACATTGTAACCTGCTCATCTTGGTGGAACTTGCTATAGGATTACCCCCATAGTCTTCTTTTTTAAATAAATAAATAAATTATTAAAGATTTTCATGATATACAAAAGAACATGCAGCCCCCATAGTCTTCTGTGTAGATGTAATATTGTAGTCTCTCTCTTATCCTCCTATTTAAACTCACTTTCCCCAGTCTGGTGCTCTCCAGAGGTTACTGGAATACAACCTGCATCATCCCTGACAATTGGGCCATACTACCCAGGGCTAGGCAGTGTTGGCCCTCAACATCTGGAGGAACTCAATATTTGGGGATGGCTGACTTAAATATAACATCTGTGTTATATGACTTGGGAAGAGCCTGCAAAACAATGGACATTGTAAATTACATTGATTCTGATATTAATATTCTTGGTGATACGTGTTTACATTTAAAATAAGATTAAAAATGTTAAAAGAAATTGCAGTTTTGTATAGACAAGCAGCAATTCTTGGCCTAAAACTAAACTGCCATTCATGCCATTTCAGTACACCACAGATAAACCTTGACTATTGATGGTGATATCCAGTTAGGGCATTCTCATACCCTTTGATGTTAATAGATTAACAGAGCATTCCAAGCCCTCCTTGTGCCAGGCTAGTAGAGGGGGTTAGCTTGGGGGTTAGCTTGGGCACAGTGCCCAGACCTGTCAGCCTCTTATGTGAAGTGATGGCAGTGTCACTCCGCAAGAGCAGAGTTCTGTCTTGTATCTGCCCAATAAATGGATGGATTAAAGCCCCAAAATGGGCTGTTCGGCGGATGCAGAAAGACTTGAGTTGCTTCCATCACACAATAACATCTGGGCCAGTTTGGGTCTGTTTGCTGCACTATCTCAAGGTTGGCACAGCAATCTGCCTTTTCTCCCCCGGCACACAGTGACTGCTCTCACACACATGAAAATGAAAACAACCAAGTCTTATAATGCTATAAAGACGAACAAATTTGGTATGGCATAAGCCTTCGTGGACAGTGGCAACTTCATTAGGTAACTACCATAATATATGGGGTGCTAATCACAGAAAAGTCATTAATGCAATGGTTATGCATTTCTCATTTAAAAGACACGCCTTTCATAAGAAAAAGGAAACAAGTCAATGTCCAGAACGGCTCAGCCCCACCCTAGTTTTATGTCCCTTTGAGGTTTTTTTTTGTCTTTTGTGGCAGAACCTGACAGACATACTTGACTCATCATTGATCTCTACAGCGCTCTCTTTTGTGATGAGTGTATCAAGCAATTGAAACAAAACTCCTCTCTGCAGATGCTACTGTTAACGGAAATTGTGAGAAGAATCCTAAATCAGTGTTATTATGTGGGGACAATGCAACTTCCTCAGAAAATATCCAATATCTCTATTGCCCATGATTATGAAGCTATCATACTGTTCGTGGCAACAACAGCAGTACACCATACTGGGTTGCTATCATTTAGAATCAACTGTCATTCTTCCCTAGTGATCTTGTTCCTGTGGCTTTTAATACCTCTTTTCAAAATGACAGGAAGGATCTAAGTGGTCTGTGGGCTCTTGGGAGAACTAAACACATTGTGTCTCCCAAAAAAAGTATTGTTGCTGTGTAACATTTGCAAGTCTAAACAAAATAAAAAATTAAAAAATTCCTTCCAGTAGCACCTTAGAGACCACTAAGTTTGTTCTTGGTATGAGCTTTCGTGTGCATGCACAATTCTTCAGGTAAGTTTTTTTTTGCAAGTCTAATTTGCTTCTGTAGTTATTCTTTATTTGAGTACTAGTTAAGGAAATGGGTCTGAAGTCTCCTTTTATCAGCTATACCTTAACTAGAAATATGTTTAAAGTTTTATTGCAAGTTTGTAATTAGATTGTGCTGCTCTGGTTCGCCAGAAGCGCTTTGTCATGCTGGCCACATGACCTGGAAGCTGTACCGCAGCTCTCGACCAATAAAGCGAGATGAGCGCCCGCAACCCAGAGTCGGACATGACTGGACCAAATGATCAGGGGGCCCTTTACCTTTTATTAGATTGCAAAGTTGGCATTAGTGATGATAGTAACAACAACAACAATTTCTTGTTCCCCACTCTTCTGTCTAGGTTGCCCCAGCCACTGTGGGCAGCTTCCAACAAAGTATAGTGGAACACACCGAAACATCAACCATTAAAAGCTTCCTGAAACATGCTGCCTCCGAAAAGTCATATGATTGTTTATCTCTTTGACATCTGACAGGAGGGTGTTCCACAGGTAGGTACAACTACCAAGAAGGCCCTGTGCCTGGTTCCCTGCAACTTCACTTCTCGCAGTGAGGGAACCACCAGAAGGCCTTTGGAGCTGAATATCAGTGTCTGGGCTGAGCAATGGGGGTGGAGACGCTGCTTCAGGTATACAGGGCCAAAGCCATTTAGAACTTTAAAGGTCAGCACCAACACTTTGAATTGTGCTCAGAAACATACCGGGAGCCAATGCCGATCTTTTAGGACTGGTGTTTTATGGTCCCAGTCACCAATCTAGCAGCTGCATTCTGAATTAATGGTAGTTTTGGTGAGACAGTGGGACAGAAGGCAGGGTTTCAGCTGGTGTACCAGATGAAGCTGGTAGGCAGCTGCCCTAGACACAGAGATGACCTATGACTCCAAGGACAGCTGTGAGTCCAGAAGGACCCCCATATATATCTTGGCACTCATCACATGAAACAAACCTCTGCAACAGGATCCCTGTAGTGTCTTATACATATTTGTTTAATAGAGTATTTATAATCCACACTTTTCATTAAAGAATGTCAAGGTAGAACGCAACATACAAAGTTGTAATAAAATTTGCAAAAGCATCCATAAACCATCAGGGGGGGAGACCTTATAAGCATCAATAAATCCTGGCTGCTTAAAAAGAGAAAATCATATATTTATTAATATGTTGCAGTTGCAGCATGCATGGTGAACTATGCTGTAGTTTTTCTCTGGAACTTATACAGCACATCTGTGATTCTTGCTCCTAAGGAATACTGCTCTGATGAGGTCTGCGTCATACTGGCTCTGTAGTGCAAGGGTGGGTAAGAGGTAGATCTGGATCCATTGGCATATCTGCAGGTTATTTGATTTGATATTTGTATTCTGCCTTTCCAACAACTGGGCTAAGTTCAAAGCAGCTCACAATAATAACAATAGCAATAAAAATTAGCATTTTTTTCTATCAATATAATCTTTTGGGGGGTAGAAACCCTACCCACAATAGCACAAAATAAGGCAAACACACCAAAAACTCAGCAAATAATGGCAGCAGCTCAATACAAACTCACAATAATTCAAAGTCAATTTGAATTAATTCTATTAATTTGGAAATAATTTGTATAATAATTGGGTTAAAACCTGGAAAATCAATAAAAATAATTGGGAAAACAATTCAAAAATCAGAAATAGTTACTGATCAGCAACCCAGTACTTATTTGCAGTAGATCAGCAAGGGTGTCTGACTCCCAACTGGTTAATAATAGCAGCACCGAAATGATCCTGCCCCTGAAATGAAGAAGGTTTTTAGTAAAGCAGGAGTGGTTGTGTGTATTGGATAGAACTTTGAACTCTGTTCAGTTCTAGCACATAAAACCAATTCCTGGTCTTGGAATTCTTTAATTCTAAGTGTATAACTAAATATGTGGTTCCAGCTGATACATCTCAGGATTCTAATAAAAACAACAACAAAGTAGATCTTGAAAGTCCAACGTTTGCCCAGCCCTGGTGTGGGGAATATCAAGTGTTTGCCAGCCCTTGAGACATGAAGTTTCATTAGTGCAACAGGGAACATGCGGTCTTTCTGCAAATGAGGCACGGGTCAATTTGAATATTAGGGTAGCATAGCTGTTAAAAGCCAGGACAACACCTGCCTTTTGACAACAAACCATTAGGTAGATTTAACCACTATTCTTTCAGCCCCTCTCATCTAAAATAAGGGGCTAATAATGCAGGCTTCCCCTGTAAGGATTAGTGTCCTTGTGGTATTTTAGAGACTAACACATTTATTATTGTGTAAGCCTATGAAAGCTTAAGCCATAATACATTTAGTTTTTAGGTGCCACATTTTGGGTGTTTGTACTGCAGCTAGGGATAGATTACTCTCAATTTTGGTTTCTCCTTCTTCCAGTCTTAAATGTGTTTGTCCACATTTTTGTTTCGGTTTGTGCATTTGTTTGTTTGTTTGTATGCGTGTATAAAACTTGTCAGCATTTTAGAATGACCTTATAATAAGCAGATTTCTGTCAGCATTTCCCCTAATATAATGTGTTTTATATGTTGTTTTCACTAATTTATGCATTTTTATGCACACTTCCCTCCCTAATGTATGCATTTCTATACACATTACAGTGGTACCTCGGGTTACAGATGCTTCAGGATGAGAACAGAAATCGCATGGCGGTGGCGCGGTGGCAGCGGGAGGCCCCATTAGCTAAAGTGGTGCTTCAGGTTAAGAACATTTTCAGGTTAATAACGGACCTCCAGAACAAATCAAGTTCTTAACCCGAGGTACCACTGTATTTGCTTGGAAAGCCGACATTACAAAATTCGGGGAAATGCAATTTTCACAGGCTAGCTGTGTTTTGGATAGCATACTGTTTTAGGGCATGCAAATTAGGTAGCTCCTCCTTAAAATCTAACCACAGCCCTCTGAAAACCAAGGTAATATATGCAAAGTACATTGAATACTCAAAAGTGCTATAGGACTGCTAAGTATTCTTCTTATGGCTGCATGTAAGCGCAGAGGATGCGTGCACACAATATACATGAGCTGCTGAGCCATGCTGAGCTCATTTGCCTTACGAGGCTGCTTCCATCAACTAATACAACCGGATTTTCTTCTCTTTACTGCTACAAGCAATGCCGCCTCTCCTTTCTCCTTCTGAGGAAGGACCAAAGCCAAATACTTTTATAAATGACAGAGCTTAGCCAACCAATTCCCACCACAATAATAGCTCGCAGTCATTAGCCTTGCCTCCTGCGTCCCGCTTCGCTTCACTTACATGCACTGGATATACTGCCAGCCTCCCTTATCTCAAGTGTATCGCTTGTTGCTCCTTACACAGCCCAAACAGCCTCAAAAGCACCATGGAGTCAGAAACCACCTATCTTGATTATTGCTCTTATCAGTGCTCTTGCACCTCACCAGGCAATCTCATAGTAATTCATCCAGTGAACCAAGTGGAACTTGAATATGAGCCAAACAACTAAGCCCTACTATGAGTGTGTGGAGGCACACAACTTCCTTTAGCCTAAACGGAATTTCGTCAACTAGTCACATTTATTTTTATTTAAAAAATAACTCCCCGTACCGGGCTTAGGATTAGGCAGTTGGTACACTAGACAAAATATGCCATGGCACATTTTTCATATAATTATAATGCATGTGCTGTGCAATCGTATGCATATTTACCGGGAAGTAAGTCCAGCTATAAGGGACCCAGGTGGCGCTGTGGGTTAAACCACAGAGCCTAGGGCTTGCTGATCAGAAGGTCGGTGGTTCAAATCCCTGTGACAGGGTGAGCTCCCGTTGCTCGGTCCCAGCTCCTGCCCACCTAGCAGTCCAAAAGCACGTCAAAGTGCAAGTAGATAAATAGGAACCGCTCTGGTGGGAAGGTAAATGGCGTTTCCGTGCGCTGCTCTGGTTCGCCAGAAGCGGCTTAGTCATGCTGGCCACATGACCTGGAAGCTGTACGCCGGCTCTCGGCCAATAAAGCGAGATGAGCACCGCAACCCCAGAGTCGGACACGACTGGACCTAATGGTCAGGGGTACCTTTACCTTTAAGTCCAGCTATGTCCAATGAAGCACTTGATACTGTTTTTACTGGGCTGTTTTATTTGTGTTGCTAACAAACAAATGATAGAAAGCACTGTGTCCAGGTGAACAGTCTAAAATACTGTTCCTTTTTGGCATAATTTGGCTAAGAAAGGGTGCTTTCAGGTGGTCTTAATACTGCAAGCAGGTCACTGACATATTACAAAAGGCAACAGGATTTTTTAGACAGAGTTTATTTTTCCTGGCCATGAAAACTTTGGATTAAATGCAGATAAAAATATGGGCTGTCATTGTGGATGCTGGAGAAAATGTGCATTCACAAGCAGCAACAACCACGCAAGAATCACCCATTTTGATGCACTCCATATAATCTTTTGGATGTTTTGTTACAACAACAACAACAAAAAGATAATAGTGCAGTAGGGAACATGTTTTTACAATGGAATTCCTTGGGAAATGAGATATTTAGGATGATCTCATTATATTAACCTGGCATATTAAGTATGTTGTTAGTGGTAATAATTAATCTATATACTGCTTACCTGCCAAAATGTGGTTTACAAGCATAAAATAAGCTATAAAGGACATCCATAATTAGAATGAACAAGAAAACATTAAAAACACCCATATTTAAAATATACCACAAAACAAACCCATTAAAAAGTATAACAATTAAAACAGCTGTCTCAGGAAGTTCACGTTCAGGGGAATGCTTCTCTAAACAAGTATATCTTCAAAAGCTAGCAAAAAAACCAATACGTATGAGGCCTTTTGTAAATGGAAATGTAACCTGATTTTGTTTGATACAATGTCTGTGGGATTTTTTTTAAAAAAATGTATCAGCCTTGTAAAGGCTGATTATGGAATATGCTGTTATCATCGTTGTCATCATCCTTACCACATCCTGCTATGTAAAATGCTTTGTTTCTATCCAACCATGATACCGGTACTGGTGGTCTCCTTTTTAACAGCCAACAAAGGGCCTCTCTCTTGCTGCCTTCCTTCTTGGCTTTTTGTAAAAGGGTACATGAGCAGCTTTCTGAACTCTTGCAGGCAAGCCTGTGACTCCAGACATTAACAGATCTGCACGCCTTTCCACATTCATAAGTGTGCACAGAATCCTTTGTCCACCAGATAAACTTTCCATGTTATGATGATGATTTTTTTGTTTTGTTTTAAAAAGGCCAAAATAATTACTGAGTAGCACTGTTTATAATGAGTAATTTGTCTGAATAATATGACCTTGTTTTCTGTTTTTAGAACATTTTGACTAGTACTGATTTGTTTGCTAGTTGTAATCCTTTGAGTGCTTAATGGGTACAGAATTCCAATAATAGCTTGCTTGCAATTTGTATTTAACGTAATACATTGTTTCATTACTGCATGAGTCATTATTTTACTTGTATGGCATTATTTCATTCTTTCTTTGAATAAACAGGATTGTAATAAAGTAGCCGAGAGTGCAGTCAATGTGCCCAGCTAACTGCTCTCTTCATATAACACCTTTGATGTATCTGAAATCAAAGTACATAACAGCAGAAAGTTAAGCAAAAGTTTGCACATATGCCCATTTCCCATTTTCTTATCTTTTGAATCCTATGGAAATATATGTAGACTGGGCCTTGCGGATTTCATTAAACTCTGACTCTCTCTGTATAATTTGAGCCTGGACAAGGGGCTTAAATAGCTTTTGAGTCTTTATTTCACTATACATGGGAAAGTTTGGTTGCTGCAATGTGGGGGTGGAGGAAATCAGAATGTGTATCCCGGTCAGGGCACATTTTATGTTTGCTTTACAAACTAGCACTGTTTACACCACTACATAAGGCAGGCATAGGCAAACTCTGACCCTCCTGATGTTTTGGAACTACAATTCCCATCATCCCTATCTAACAGGACCAGTGGTCAGGGATGATGGGAATTGTAGTCTCAAAACATCTGGAGGGCCGGAGTTTGCCTATGCCTGACATAAGGAATCCTGAAAGCAAGGAGGCATTAGAGAGCTTTGTAGAGCTGTGTTTCGCCTAAGTGAGTTTGCTGCCATCAAGTGTGGAAAAGGATGCTGTCCAGTTTCCAGTGCTGAAGTGAGATTCAGAGTTCTTCCAGAGAATCCAGACTGTCACTATTTTCAAGTGGGATTCAATCACATACCCCAGTGCCCATAAGCTACTGGGACAAGTTCAAGGTTCTTTTATTAATTTACAATGCCCTCAACAGTTTGGGTCCAGGATACATGCAAGACTGCCCAATCCCTTATACCCCTGCCTAATTACTGAGGTCTTTGCAGGAGTCACTGTTAGTGGTTCCCCATGGTTTGGATGCATGACTTGTATCCACAAGGAGTCATGTGTTTAGTACAGTACTGTGAGCCTAATTTTATGGAACTTCCTTCCAGTTGAGGTCAGACAGGTCCCTGTTGAACTTCCAGCACCTAATGAAGAGTATATATATTTCCAACAGACATTTTTTGTATTGCGATTCTATAGTTTTACCTAATCTTTTACCTGTGTTGTATTGCATTACGTGTACACTGCTTAGAGAGGATAGTAATTGTGTGACATATAAACTGTCAAAATAAATAAACATACCAGCAAATTCAGGTTGCACAATTACAATTTATTAGGAGGCCTTGCTCAACAACTCCCCACCAAAAAAAGATCCGACTTTTTGCAATAAGGAAAGTGACAGGAAAATGATGTGCAGAGAACCGATTTTCTCACCTCACTGCCCTCCTCCACACATTCAAAAGCCTTTGCTTGGTCGTGTGAACAGAATTACTGATTTGGACAAAAACCACTCTAAGCCTCATATGTGAACACAGCCACTGATCGCTTCTCTGCAGGTTGTATTTTTATAGGAAATGTGTCAGTTACCTCCAGCTGTTTCTGTGCTGAGATGACACAATCATGTGCATTACAAGTTTCAAAACAGCAGGAGCATATAGTATGAGAACAAACTCTTGCAACACTGGCATATGTTTCCTGGGTGGCATAGGCCTACAATGGGACTATAGCCTGGGGAGAATCTAATGCAAGTTGAATGAAGACTCTGGGATGCCAATAGTACCAAACTTCAAACCAGAGTTTCTTCCAATCTAAGCATGTCTGATTAAAGGGATTCTTCAGATATTCGTATTTCAAATCTTCATTTTGACCTATTAATATATTTATGAGCTTTTATGTGGGCTTTCTTTTAGATATTATCAAGTTTACATTTGAGGTTGTATCTAACTAAGGTCCCAGCTGTACTATGCATTGAAAGCAGCAACACAACCACTTTAACAGGCATAGTTTTCCCCAAAGAATCCCGAGAACTGTAATTTGTTAAAGTTGCTGAGAGTTGTAAGGAGACCCCTATTCCCCTCAGACAGCTACCATTCCCAGAGTTCCCTGGCAAGAGGGAATGATAAACAGCTCTGGAAATTGTAGCTCAATGAAGGGAACAATGGTCTCCTAACAACTTTTAGCATCCTTAACAAACTAAAATACCGGTAGTTCCCAGGATTATTGTTATTATTATTTTTTGGCAGGGGAAAAGCCATAACTGTTTAAAGTAGTATGATATTGGTTTAAGTATATAGCACAGATGGGCCCAAACTTATACCCAGAGAGGCTCATTGAAATAAATGAACATGACTCATGTAGGTCCAGTCATTGGAGTCTTTAGTAGCCTATTTCCAGCCACAAACACATTGTGCTAATGACTGAGACATAAATCCCCATCACTGCATCTTTGGAGCAAGAAAAAGGTCCAGCTGTTAAAATTTTACCTGTATGCATCAGGAAAGAGCACAAAACATGCAAAAGAAAAAGCACCCCAAGTTTGACCATCCTGATATACCTGTATTACAGCAAGGAAATAATAAAATACATTTTGGTGCTTCCCTTATCTGCTTTATGCCACATCAATAGAAAGGCAGATTTATTGTAGCATATGAATGTAGATTTTTTCAGGACAGGTTTTTTTTTTTTAACCCTCCTATTGTTCAGATACATGAAATGCACACTGTCTGTGCACAAACATAAAACAGATATATTGCAACACTTGAATATTGTTTATTTTAAACCCTCCGTACGTGTTTTATGTTGGAAATGAGAGCTCTTTCAATAAGGAGGCATATTTTTCTTCTTTGCTTTGAAAGAAAAACATGCGCTTGGATTGTAATGTGGGGCAAGGTGGAATAAATAAACTCGCATGCCATTGTTCTAAAGAGGGAAAACACTGTTTTGTAAAATGGAATTACAGCTTCTGCATGCAGGTATGCATATCCTTCCCCACAAAAGCCAGATACATTTCTATAAAGATGGATTTGGAAGGGTTTCAGGGCACCTGATGCAGACACTTTGCTGAAGCTACACAGGTGGCTATGAATGTCAGTAGCCTCTGGCCATGAAGGTTATGTTCTGCCTCCACTACTGGAGGTAATTACCGGGAACCAGAAGTGGAGAAGCACTGTTGCACTCAGCTCCTGCTTGCAAGCTTCTCATAGGCATCAGGTTGGCCATTGTGAGAACAGAATGATGAACCAGATGGGCCTTCAGCCTGATCCAGCAGGGCTACTCTTAGGTTAGGAATGAAGGAACATAGGAAGTTGCCCAGTCAGATTGAGGTTGAATCCTGACAAGACAGAAGTACTGTTTTTAGGGGACAGGAGGCGGGCAGGTGTGGAGGACTCCCTGGTCCTGAATGGGGTAACTGTGCCCCTGAAGGACCAGGTGTGCAGCCTGGGAGTCATTTTGGACTCGCAGTTGTCCATGGAGGCGCAGGTTAATTCTGTGTCCAGGGCAGCTGTCTACCAGCTCCATCTGGTACGCAGGCTGAGACCCTACCTACCCACAGACTGTCTTGCCAGAGTGGTGCATGCTTTAGTTAACTCCTGCTTGGACTACTGCAATGCGCTCTACGTGGGGCTACCTTTGAAGGTGACCCGGAAACTACAACTAATCCAGAATGCGGCAGCTAGACTGGTGACTGGGAGCGGCCGCAGAGACCACAAAACACCGGTCTTGAAAGACCTACATTGGCTCCCAGTACATTTCTGAGCACAATTCAAAGTGTTGGTGCTGACCTTTAAAGCCCTAAACGGCCTTGGTCCAGTATATCTGAAGGAGCGTCTCCACCCACATCGATCTACCTGGATACTGAGGTCCAGCGCCGAGGGCCTTCTGGCAGTTCCCTCACTGCGAGAAGCCAAGTTACAGGGAACGAGGCAGAGGGCCTTCTCGGTAGTAGCGTCCGCCCTATGGAACGCCCTCCCACCAGATGTCAAAGAGTACAACAACTACCAGACTTTTAGAAGACATCTGAAGGCAGCCCTGTTTAGGGAAGCTTTTAATGTTTGATTGATTATTGTATTTTAGTGTTTTGTTGGAAAGCTGCCCAGAGTAGCTGGGGAAACCCAGTCAGACAGGCGGGGTATAAATAATAAAATTATTATTATTATTATTATTATTATTATTATTATTATTATTATTAGTCCATCTAGCACACTGACTGGTGGAAGCTCTCCAGGGTTTTAGCAGGTAGGCTTGTCTCCTAGCCCTACATGAATAATATGCCATGGATTGAACCTGGGACCTTCTGCATGAAAAACCATGACCCCCAAATGTTCAGGCCTGAGTCTTGTGAGCGCTTTGATAAGATAGCACCTGTCAGTTCTAGGTACGCAGATTTGGATTCCATCATTGTGGTAGAAAGGTGGGGATATAAATCAGAAACTCTCTGGGTTAATATTGTATTTCCTGGTGGCATCAGTCCTCAGTGGCAAAGGAGTAGAAGACAGTTGCTCTCTGCTTCACTCCCTGCTGCCAAGTCCCCACAGAGACAAGGGAATTGCCAAAGATACATCTTCAATGATACTGAAACAAATTTCCTGATGGATGGGATATCCAGAAGAGCACAACTCTTACTCATGGTCTTTGTGGTCCTTAGGTAACAATGGCATGGTGACAACAGTGAAGAAAATGAGAAGCAGCAGCAGTAGGGGTCTCTCCCATGCATTTATCTCTAGCGCAGGAGAACAAGGAAGCACAAATGGGGTGTACAAGCTTACCTTGCCCAACTCTTCCTCCAAAGCCAGCAGTGAAAATCTTAATTTTAAAATAATTTCTGTTTAGTGTTCTGTCACCTATCTTTTGGAATGAAAAACAAACAAATCAGCATCTGGCTGCTATTGCAAATGAAGGTGATTAAAGCTGCAATCCTATCCCACTTACTTGAAAAATAAGTTTTTATGTCACCTCGCAAAATGAAACTTTTGCATTAATTGAATTATTGAGCCCTCCAAATGTCATTTGTGAGCTGCCAGGTTTTGCCTTTAACTGCACATTTTGGGCCCGAATGCCCATTTAAAAATGTTATTAGGATGAAATGCAGTTACTCGTTACTCATTGTTCTTCAGACCTGAAATAATTGTAAAATTTTTTTATGGCGAACAAGTGGATTAGCCTTAGGAGAAGGATTTCTCCTTAACTACCATTTCCCACCAATGGGTCTAAACAGTGAGCAAAAACTAATAACAATTTTGCAGTGTTTCGCTCAGCAAACAATGACTCATTTAATAACTTGTTCTTACTTATGCATTTGCACTAAAATAAAACACTTTAAAAAAACCTCCAGATCTCTACAATACAATCCTCTTGAACACACATTAGTTCTGCTGATGTTAGTGGCTTCAGGATTGGAAGGGGGTAAATCTGGTTAAGGACACACTCAACTTTTTAGAAGGGATGTTCTCTGTATAGGGTGACTGGTAGTAATGCCAACTCACCAGAAAAACAACAACAGTGTTGCATAAAATAGGTTCACGTTCTGCAATTTTGTGATTTTGTTTGTTTGTTTATAATTTGTAATTCATGAAACTTCTGTTAAACTGTATGCATTTTAATTAAGTCCTGAATACTTCTACTCAGTTTACAAATTAACAGCCACTTTTAAAACAGGATCTCGTGCTTAGAAGTTTTTAAAATAAAAATCTAAGTAAGCTTTGTGCCTCCGTGGTTTTCCCCGGAGCTGAGGGCGATGAAACAGTCGCTGAGACGGCTAGAGCGCCGGTGGCGGAAAACTCATTCTGAATCAGACCGGACACAGGCTAGAGCTCAACTTCGAGCCTACCAAGTGGCGGTAGCGACGGCGAAGAAGACTTTCTTCACCGCCTCTATTGCATCTGCAGAAAATAGCAGCAGGAGACTTTTTCAGGTGGTTCGCGATTTAGCAGAACCACCTGTTCCATCAGGGCCCAGTACGGGCCACATGCTCTCCTGCAATGATTTTGCAAAGTTTTTTGCAGATAAAGTCGCTCAGATTCGGGAAGAGGTAGACTCCACCGTGGGAGCAGGGCCGGGGCGGGAGAGTGCTAGAGTCCTGTCTAGTCCAGTTGTGTGGGATCAATTCCAATCTGTTACCTCCGAGGATGTGGACAGGCTGCTTGGACGAGTGAAACCAACCACCTGTCTCCTTGATCCTTGCCCATCCTGGCTTATAAAAGCTAGCCGGGAAAGGCTGGGTGATGGGCTTTGCGGGGTGGTGAATGCTTCTCTCTGCGAGGGAGCCTTCCCAGACCCACTAAAAGAGGCGGTTATTAAACCGCTCCTTAAAAAACCATCTTTGGATGCGGCCAATATGGCCAACTATCGCCCAGTCTCAAATCTTCCATTCTTGGGCAAGGTGATTGAGCGAGTGGTTGCTGAACAACTCCAGGCACGCCTGGAAGAAGCGGACCATTTGGATCCCTTCCAATCGGGATTCAGACCTCATCATGGGACTGAAACTGCCTTGGTCGCACTGGTCGATGATCTCCGGCGGGCTAGGGACAAAGGTGAGAGCTGTTTCCTGGTTCTGCTGGATCTCTCAGCGGCCTTTGACACCATCGACCATAACATCCTTCTGGACCGTCTAGAGGGTTTGGGAGCTGGGGGCACTGTTATACAGTGGTTCCACTCCTTCCTCCTGGGCCGTGTTCAGAAAGTGGTGGTGGGGGATGAGTGTTCAGACCCCTGGGCTCTCACTTGTGGGGTACCTCAGGGTTCTGTCCTCTCCCCCATGCTTTTTAACATCTATATGCAGCCGCTGGGAGAGATCATCAGGGGGTTTGGACTGGGTGTTCATCAGTATGCGGATGATACCCAGCTCTACCTCTCTTTCAAATCAGAACCAGTGAAGGCGGTGAAGGTCCTGTGTGAGTGTTTGGAGGCGGTTGGAGGATGGATGGCGGCTAACAGATTGAGGTTGAATCCTGACAAGACAGAAGTGCTGTTTTTGGGGGACAGGAGGCGGGCAGGTGTGGAGGACTCCCTGGTCCTGAATGGGGTAACTGTGCCCCTGAAGGACCAGGTGCGCAGCCTGGGAGTCATTTTGGACTCACAGCTGTCCATGGAGGCACAGATTAATTCTGTATCCAGGGCAGCTGTCTACCAGCTCCATCTGGTACGCAGGCTGAGACCCTACCTGCCCGCGGACTGTCTCGCCAGAGTGGTACATGCTCTAGTTATCTCTCGCTTGGACTACTGCAATGCGCTCTACGTGGGGCTACCTTTGAAGGTGACCCGGAAACTACAACTAATCCAGAATGCGGCAGCTAGACTGGTGACTGGGAGCGGCCGCCGAGACCACATAACACCGGTCTTGAAAGACCTACACTGGCTCCCAGTACGTTTCCGAGCACAATTCAAAGTGTTGGTGCTGACCTTTAAAGCCCTAAATGGCTTCGGTCCTGTATACCTGAAGGAGCGTCTCCACCCCCATCGGTCAGCCCGGACACTGAGGTCCAGTGCCGAGGGCCTTCTGGCGGTTCCCTCGCTGCGTGAAGCCAAGTTACAGGGAACCAGGCAGAGGGCCTTCTCGGTAGTGGCGCCCGCCCTGTGGAACGCCCTCCCTTCAGATGTCAAAGAAAACAACAACTACCAGACCTTTAGAAGACATCTGAAGGCAGCCCTGTTTAGGGAGGCTTTTAATGTTTTATAGATTATTGTATTTTAATGCTCTGTTGAAAGCCGCCCAGAGTGGCTGGGGAAACCCAGCCAGATGGGCGGGGTATAAATAATAAATTATTATTATATTATTATTATGAATATTAAAGACCTTTTTACACTAGGATTGTTAAACGTGTCAGCTATTCTGGTTGGGCATTTTAAGAGAGTCCCAATGGGTGGCTGACCCTGGCCATGTGGTACTTTGGTGACTGAATCAGTGGCACATGCAGGAACATACGGCACTGAATCAGACCATTGGTCTACCTAGCTCAGTATTGTCTACCCTGATTGACCACAGCTCTCCAGGTTTTCAGACAGGAGTCCTTCCCAGCCTAATGTGGAGATGCCAGGAATTGAACCTGGGATCTTCTGCATGCAAAGCAGATGCTGTACTACTAAGCTGTAGCACCTCCTAAATGACACGTATGTATTGTCTATTTGTTCCCCTATACCAGACCTCTGGGTTGTTTTTTTTTTTAAAGAACAGCATTTCCTGTGCCACACCATTCCCACATTGCCCTGGCAACCTCCCTCTCAGTTACTGGTAGGGTCTTTTGTCCTGCAGGTTGCTTTTGTGATGGGTTAATGGCAGGGCCACAATCTCCTTCTGCCCCTCTGTCCGGCAGAAAAAAACAAGCTCAGCCTGTCAGCTCACCTTCATTATCAAGGTTCTGATTTAAACCCCAGCACCCAAGAATCTAGAGGGTGAGGGAACCTGACACTCAGGGCTCTGGATGATCCCTGTTCCACACTAACTCATAACAGTACATTTGCTTTCATGTTACACACAATGGACTAGTTATATATTCCTTGTAATTCTTTAGAGAAGTCATATTTCAGCATTTGACCACCAACATTATATAGTGTTTGGCACTTCGGGCTGTTTGAAATGGAAGTTTCTAGAATTCTTTAGTGAAGAAGGCCAGCTCTCAGACTCTGCTGCAGTCAAGTGGAAAGGAAAACAGAGTTAAGTGTAAACAGAGCCTGCTATTGTTTGCTATGGGTGTGTTGACAGAAACTAGTCATATTGGAATTAGTACAAAGTAATGAAGCGTGTGTTAGTGGGCTGCCTGTCACAATTGTAGACAGTGCGGCATGTGAAATTATTCAAAATATATCTCAACATCCTATGAATAAATATGATGTGGCAGCAGATATCAGAGATTGTGTCAGAGCTAGGAGTGACTTTTTGTCTAGACTAGAGCTAAAATGGGAAGTGGCTATAGATACACTTTACCCTTTATGATACCCCAAAATAATCAAACAGCCTTTTCTTATTTTTTTGCATGCACTCTACCTCTCAATCAAGACAATATGCAGAAGGCAACATCATCATCATCACCACCACCATCATCATTATTATTATTAGTATACCATCCTTCATCTGAAGATCACAGGGCAGTTTACAATATAAAAATACATAATATAGTAACATACAAAAACTTCACCCCTGCAACAGTTTGATTGTTTAATTAGCCAAAGGCCTGGGAGAAGAGGAATGTTTTTGCCTGGTGCCTAAGGATATGTAATGAAGGAACCAGGCAAGTCTCCCTGCAGAAAGCATTCCACAAGTGGGGAGCCACTGACAAAAAGGGCCATACTTGTGTTGCCACCCTCTGGACCTCTCACGGAGGAGACACATGAAGAAGGACCTCAGATGATGATTACAAGGTCTGGGTTAGTTCATGTGGGGAGAGGCAGTCCTCGGGGTATTGAGGTTCCAAGCAGTCTTACGCCTTATAGGTCAGAACCAGCATTTTGAATTGGGCCTGGAAAATAATTGGCAGCCAGAGCAGTTGGGCCAGGATCAGTGTAATATGCTCAAACCCAGTGAGCAATCTAGCCACTGAATTCTGCACCAGCTGAAGTTTCCAAACCATCTTCAGAGGCAGACCCACATATAACATGTTGCAGCAATCTAACCTAGAGGTTACCAGAGCATAGACAATAGTAGTTAAGACTTCCCCTGTCCAGATAAGGCTGCAGCTGGGCCACCAGCCAAAGCTAATAGAGGGCACCCCACGCCACTGACGGTGCCTTTCATACTTTTCATTCTTTACTAATTTAGAGATGTTCTACAGCTTTTTCATCTGCTCTATTTACCCTCCAGGTCAAAGAAAGCTCTTCACAGGATCAATATTCTTGCAGTTAAACACTAGGCAGAACATTTGTGGAGTCCCAGTAAGAGGGAATTTTACTCCACCACAAGATCTCAGCTATACTTAGAGATAACAGCATTTTATGGATAGCAAACCTAAGCAGGATGCTATTTTCATATCTTTATAACTGTTGCACAGCTTCCCCTGAGAATGGACTAGCATGCCCAAAATGCATTAGGAATCTGCTTGGCATTAAATCATTTCTACACTTTACCAGTTTTCACCTTTGCATCTTTTCAGGAAAACTGAGACTTCCTTTATCTCACTCATCACAGCAAGCCCTTTGGGAGGCCATTTTATACAATTTCTATGAACAGAGAACTGAAGCTGACTGGTACAAGACCACCAACTGAATCCATTATTACTGCTTTAGGTAATACATGTAGGCATTGTAGTTTCACCTCTGCCTAACTGGCCCAGAGTGGCTTGAAGGGTTCTTCGCAGGGCCAATTTCTACCACTCTGTTAATTTGAATAGTACTATCCTTTGTAGTCAATATTGATTCTGCTGCAACCCTTGGGTGATGACCTAATGCTTTAGACTCCTTAGAGAACCAGCAGCACTTTATTGCTTAGCACAACATGATTTTGGTTCTGGCCAGGAACCCCTGTAGGCCAGAAGCAGGCAACCTGCAGCTGTCATTTGGCCTACCACAAAGCGCAGCAGCTAAAGAGCCTCCATAGTGACACCCTAAGCACCTCACTCTGTGATTGGGTTGCATGTACCCAATCTGCTCTTCCTGACTCTTCTGTAAAGGTACGGCAGGCAGTGATGAATAGGTGGGGGACAGTGACAGAGACAAGTACCAGAAATGTGAGAGAAACAGATAGAATGAATGCCAACAGATGATGCATGGATGGGATGCACACTGGTGTGATTGTGTGAATGGGTGAGAAAGAGAATGGATGGTGAAGGGAGGAAAGAAGGGAAGATAGAGGGAAAATGTCCTTACCCACTTTTGGCTTTAACCTTCCCTCTGCCAGCTCTGGGTTCTGAACACTTTTCCTTGAGGAAATGCAGTCCTCAGCTTCAGAATGTTTGCCCACCTCTCCTGTAGGTATGCCCCTAATGCAGTGTTTCCCAACCTAATCTAGGCAACGGCACACTTGTTTCATTAAAAAAATCTCGCGGCACACCGCTCCTCCCCGACCCGGCTGTGCCGGGTCTCCTGACCCAGAGTTACCTCTGGGATCAGCTGTAGCGCGGCGTCCTTTCTCCCGCCCATCAGCTGGGGCACCAGGTCAGGATTCTCCCGCGAGGCTTCTGTTGGTGCTGCTGCAGCAGCCAAGGGAGCAGCGCCGCCCTGGCTTCTGCTTCGCCGCCGAGCTCCAGCATTGCCGCCGCCACGGTCCTGTGCAGCGCGGGGCTGCAGGGCACCCTGGGCTCTGATTCTCGTGCGAGGCTGCTGTTGCTGCTGCTGCAGCAGCCAAGGGAGCAGCGCCGCCCTGGCTTCCGCTTCACCGCCGGGCTCCAGCAGCGCCGCCGCCACGGTCCTGTGCAGCCCTGGGCTGCAGGTCCCTTTTCCCGCGGCACATCAGCCGGTGTCTCGCGGCACACTAGTGTGCCGCGGCACACCGGTTGGGAAACGCTGCCCTAATGAATCAGGGAGAGCTGAAGTGGTATAGTCTGCTGCTCTGTCATCTCAGGTAGTCTCTCTGCCACATTACTTTACCATCTCATGAATTTGCCAGCTTATTTTGTTGCATGTATAGTTCAGGCCAACTCACCTTCTGTTTCATATCTCATTCTCTTAAATGTTTCCTGCACCCTGAATAGATTATATTAGGCTTGTTAAGTTACCTTGTGAGTTCCTTGTGGACTGTTACCCAGAATGTTTCCTGTATATAAAGGAAATAGAATGGGCTGAATGCAGAGGGGCTGAAATGTATGCAACTGACTCTAAATTGGAACACAAATATTAGTACCTTGAAATAGCAAAAGCCTTTGATAACAGTATAAATTCTGGCCTGTTTTACTCTTATGAACTGAAACTTTGCATTAAGAATCTAAATAATGAAATGACTCATGGTGGTCTTTTCATATACTTGTGAAATTCAAGTGTACATAACGATCTGTTTAAATTTTGTACACATTTAATGGTGTCTTTTATGGAAGAAGCTAATTAAGGTACCTTATTAATGAGACTACAATAATTTATCAGAAATGAGTGATCCACACGTAACAAAATAAAAATAGAAGAAATTGAAGATATTTCTGTCCATGTATCTAAGAGCAATTTTACTCACAAGATCCACCAACTGAGGGGTGATAAGATACATCGGAAACCCTACTAGGTTGGTGGAATGCAAGATACCCCACTGCCATGACAGATATGTCAGCACAACAGTCTCTAAAGACATACTGCTGGAACAACTAAAATGGGGTAGAGTCAGGAATGAGACCTGGACAGCACAAAAGAGGAACAACCTTGTGCCATCATCTGTGTTCCTCCAGACTACAACCATGTTTGCTGGCACAGCCCCAGATTTGGTGGAGAGAATTTCACTCCCATTGAGTACAATTGCGGTGGGGGGGGGGTTTCAAACATAATCTCCCCTGCAGCAGTTGCCCTACCAACTGTGCCATGACAGAGGAGTAACTCAATATCTAAATACAGCTCACCACCACAAGACAGAAGACCAGAGTTCTGATGATAGGGCATGCAGCATGAGGCTATATTTTCTTCAGGTCATGCACACTTTGAGCTCACAAGGAGAAACTCTAGTGAAGCAAAGCAAGGGGAAAGGGGACGTAATACAAAGAGGGAGAACTTTGTATGAACAACCGGGCCTCAGAATACACACAGGAACTTTGCTAACACTGCTTTTCCTCTTCTCTCACAAACACCTATGATATATCCAACTCCCATTAGATGTGCAGCTCTTACCTGCTGTTGTGGCTCATTGGTTGGGTAACTGCTTTCATTTGCCTCTGTTGCAATGTTTTTGAGCAGGCATTCCAAAGCTGGGTGGAACTGGATTCCACCCTGGTGGGGATGAATTCCTGTCTGGCTTCCCAACTCTGTGCCCTGTGCCAGAAATAGGGCACCTGTGGCCCTCTGGACATAGCTGGACTCCAACTCCCAAAAGCCCCAACAAGCACAACCAATAAACAGGAAGAAAGGGAATTGTATTCTAGCAGTTCTTTAGCAGCAGCTGCAACTGCAGCCTAATCATTAGCAGCACCTGTGCTATCAGATGCTGCTCTGCTTGCAAGGCCCAGGCTTGTTCACTAACTTCCTACAGCAACCAACTGAGGAAATTTCTGCTTTTCCTCCAATTCTGAGCTCATACACTCCTCCTCCTCCTCCTCCTCCTCCTCCTCCTCCTCCTCCTCCTCTGAAGATGAGAAATCGGAGTCCAGGTTCACAACATGAGGTTCTCATCCTTGCTTTACACAGTGAGTAATGATGCTGTTGTCATTGTGTGTCTGGTCTGGTTGCATGTCCTGGTCCCTCCCTTTCACTAGTCAAAGAGTCCTTTTATTCCTCAGTGGGTCTTGCAACCATGACCCAGGAGAGCTGTGTATTCGTTGTGTGGGCCTCCTGCCCAGGTAGCTGTATGGATGCTGTGTTGTGTGTGCTCTCCTTCCTCCCCATTGTGTGTTGTGATTCAAAATGGTGGTTATGAATAGCACAACAAGGAGGTCCAAGTTTCTCCCTGTAGGGTTGCCTGGAGACTGAGCAGTAGTGGGCCATTGTTGCCTGTGCTACTGAGGTTTATGGAGTAGGGGTGCTTTGGAATTTTAAGTGGTATGTGTAGGGGGTGATATAGAAAGGTCTGGTGGGAGTGTATCCTCACTGTTGTCAGTCCAGGGGGGGCATATGGGCATTGTTGCTACAAAAGTCTCTGATCAGTAGGGCTTTGGCTGTGCTTCAATGGGCACATACCCTCCCAGGCTGAGGGTATGCAGGAAGGATGGGGAACCTGTAGGTCTTCAGATGTATTGGACCTCCAACTCCCATCAGACCCAGGCAGCATTGCCAATGGTCAGGGACTGTGAGAAATGAAGTTCAGAAACATCTGATGGGCAATAGTTTAAACACCCATGCTGTGTAGAATATGATGGCCTCTCTGCTGGCAGAGTGGATTCACCCCTCCTCTCCCCATCTCCCCATATAATCAGAGTATAGTATTGATCTGCCTGCTCTGTTTTGCTTTCGTTATGGACTTGAAGTCAGGAAGACTTTGTATGGGTACACATGTGAGTACAAATGTGGCGCCTGAAAGGAATAAAAGTTAAATCTTTTGACAGACTGCAGAGGCTATCCAGCAGACCTGTATTGCTAGGCAGTTGGCTACAATCTGTATTTGGCTGCCTTATTAATAAACCTGAAATTTGAATATGTAGACTGTCTGACAGGTTTCCTGGGTACTGCTTTGACTGGCAGATTTATTCTAGGCAGATGACTGCTTTACCTTTTTCTTTTTAGTAGATATTATCCTATTTTGCTCAGAATGTGATGCTGATCAAGATCCTTAGATCAGTTTTCACCCTGGATATGATGCTCTTCTGCAGATGTGCTTACATTTGTAATGATTCAGACTGATGGTGGTGGGTTTTTTCCCCGAAACAATAGCATGCAAGAAAAATTAAATATATGACAGGAGGGAGGGAAAACCTGGCCCTGGGCATACCAAGCTAATAGCCAAATTACACTTTTTAGCCTTAATAAATGTTTTTAGTTTCCTTAGTTCACATACGTGTTTGAAAGATATATTCTGCAGTGGTAAATACTGCCAAAGAACACACAAAACACCAGGAGAATGTTAGCAATTCAGTGCCATGTTTGGGTGGTGTGCAGTACAAGGTGGGGTGGAATTGAGATGTTGCAATGATAGCTGCCCTTGCTCTGTGAACTTATCCTCCTACAGAAGAAATATTGAGCGAATGTAGGTGGGTGTAATGTAATTAAATGCAATTGAGGTTCAAAAAGGCTGAGTGAAATCTGTACAGTCACATTAATCAGGCAATGACTAACTCTCTAGTATCTGAGTTTTGCAATCAGTGGTGTGCACCTGTAATCTGGTTTGTGGAAATCAGGAAGGTAGAGATGAAGTTAATTTTAGCTGCATCTAATAAAGGAGTGTCTGTAACACTGAAGAGCATCAGGCATATGCAGTGTTTTCAGATAAACTATTTTGTAGCCTGGCGTTCTGTGCAGAGATGCTTTGAGGATGGTTCCTCTCAAGGCACGCCAACTGTAGGGAGCGGAGATAACGTCAGCCCCCTCAAGATTCCTTAGCAGGGGGCTCATCCTCCCCCCCCCATATTATGGGAACAGAGGAGGCAGAATCGCTGAGCCAAGTGCAGCACAGCACAGCAGGCTCCTCCTGAGTGCGAGAGAGGAGGAGCTGTGGCCATTGAAGTTGTGCATGCTGGGCAAGGCCTGCTCCCGATGTCGTGCATGTGCTGTTATGCACTGCTGCGCCCCCAATCTTTGGCCCAAGGTGGTGATTCTGTTCCCCTCTCCTAAAGAGACTTGTGACAACCCCAGACTCACAGTGCAGCATTTTTTTCTCATTAGGGTATATATCAGTGTTTATCTTCATGCCTTTGTGTAGCAGCGCAAGGGTTCCGTGCATAGGCCTAATAGAAACTTGTCAGAAAGGGAGTTGGGAAGAAGAGTCTGACCTTGTGATGGCCACCAAAACCACATCCTGCATGTTGCTTCAAGCAGCTTTCCCCAACTTAGTGCCTTCTGGGTGTTATTGAACTATATCCTCCCATCAGTCCCAGCCAAGAGAACCAATGGTTTTGGGTAATGGGAGTGCATCATATTATGGAAGGCTGGCTTAAAGGGTCCAGGCTGAATAGGAGCGGGGCGTACCTTCTGCCTATGTGTTCCTTTCGATCTAGTTCTCACTAGATCAAAGTAGGGAAACTAGTGTCTATGCCAGGGGTCAGCAAACCTTTTCAGCAGGGGTCCGGTCCACTGTCCCTCAGACCTTGTGGGAGGCTGGACTATATTTTTTTTGGGGGGGGAGAATGAATGAATTCCTTTACCCCACAAATAACCCAGAGATGCATTTTAAATAAAAGGACACATTCTACTCATGTAAAAACACACTGATTCCCGGACCGTCCATGGGCTGGATTTAGAAAGCGATTGGGCCGGATCCGGCCCCCGGGCCTTAGTTTGCCTACCCATGGTCTATGCCATACTCTCAGGTACCACAATTTAAGAAGAATATTGAGAAGATGGACCGTGTGCAGAGGAGGGTGACCAAGATGATCAAGGTTCTGGAAACGAAACCTTATGAGGAAATGTTGGGGGAGTTGGGTGTGTTTAGCCTGGAAAAGAGGAGACTGAGATGAGTTGTAGAAATGTCATATTCTGTTTGTGTACCTGTGATTGGGGATCTGCCTGGAAAACAATTATGAAGTCTAACTTTACAAGAAAAATGTATGGCTACAAATTTCAAAGAAACTTGATAGCTACTTAAAGGCACACAGAAGACATGCTTCAGTCAAGAAATTGGAGTAATTGTTTGGAAAGGCCATGGTTTGGTTTACCATAATGTACATGTTGCTTACCATCTGCAAGGGGTTTTGCCTTTTTCTGTTTGTGTTGCATGCTGTGGTAGATGTAGCTCACTATAGGTACAAGACCCTGATTTACTTCTTACTGCTTTGATCTGGCTAATGCTTCCCCTCACCCCCATCTGACATCTGCACAGCAAGGAATGATTGCACTCTCAGGGTTCCTAGTCTGGTTTTAAAGTCTTCTATAAACCAAGTCAGGCATGTGCCTAAGGAAAGATTAGTCTCTCTGAGCAGCTGTTCTTGCAACAAGTGATCCTATGTGTGTACATGATTTCATCAGATATTCTGACCCTCTGAAATTAAATATGCTTACTGCACTTTGCAGTAATCTAATCCTTCCCTCGCCTGTTGATCTCTTGTATAGTCTGTATGATTAATTCTAGACTATTGCTGTTTTCAAGTGGGATTCAAACACATACCGGCAAATTCAGTATGAATTAAACTTGATTATGTAATTAGTTCTATGTGGATACTGTCCTTGAATTCAGTAAGGAAGTTTCATGGGTGCTTTCTGGAGTAACCTATCACCAACATCTAACACCTGTGTTGAAAGTGTTGCACTGGTTGGCAATTTGTTACCAAGCTAGATTAAAGGTTTTACTACTGGTGTATAAAGCTATACAGTTCTTGACAAGAGTACCATGGTCACCTGAGATCTTTGGATAAATATCTGTTGATGGTGCCACACATTTATTGTGGATTCTTGCACATATAATTTAGCGAATTAGCAATCATAGTCGCATTTGGTTTCCACGTGTTCATTACTTCATTGTTCAGAATATATACTGTCCAGTAGGAATTTATTGCACTTTAACATTCTTGAAAGACAAGTAATGTCTTCCATAGAGCCACTGTGAAATTTATGTAAAGTCAGAGATTATGGGTGCTTCCGGGTGGCAGTATTTTGTAGACTTAGTACTACTCATGCGTCAAAGTTTTTGCAGGGTCTGCACAACTCTGCCAATAACAAGATGCCATCTCATATCCACAAACAGCTATTGAATATGGATTTACCACTTCTTCTTTTTAACCCTGCCCCCCTTTTTGCTTAGCTGATTTCCTGCAGAAAACAGCACCATGTCCAATGCCCATAACAAACTGCTGTGTTGGAAAGCATCCCATGTTCCTAACAGGCAATCATTTTCCTCTACTTTTTGAAGAGGTTGGCTAATTGTACCATGAAAGTTTTCATATTGTATAAAAATGGTGTTTATTTTATTCTTCAAGGTAGCCTGGGATATGTGAAATCCCCAATGATTAGTGGTTCATGCATTTAAGGAGATAAATAGCTAACACTGCTCTTGTTAGTCATATTGGGAAGAATATGATTCACTAGATATGACTTCAAGGTTAGACAGAAGCATTATGAAAAATGAGGAATAAACAAACCATTAACCATTGATTGGACATCGTAGATACAAATGATTCAGATGTCCATAAGACATCAGTTCCTTTGTATTCTAACATATAGCAATGTTCTTTTTCATGGGAGACAGACAAATGATTCTGTACAGCTTTAGATAATATTTATTCCATGCATGTACCTTTCTATTGTTCAACATAGCCTTGAAAACTGATAAGGCCTCAGCAGATAACTAAATAATCTATTAATTTATGTCTTGTGTAATGAATGCTGGCAGAATTTTGTTGCTACACATGCTTATAATGCTGTTATACTAAACTAGTGTGAGGCCATGCTTGGAATATTGGGTACAGTTCTGGTTACCTCACCTAAAAATGGATATTGTAGAGGTGTAAAAGGTTAAGAAAATGGCAACTCAAATGTTCAAGGGGGTGGAGCAACTTTTCTATGAGAAAAGTTTACAGTATCTGATCCTTTTTAGTTCTGAGAAAAAGCAAGTAAGGGAGGACATGATGGAGGTGCATAAGGTTACAGATGGTATGAATAAAGTGAATAGAGAGGAGTACATCTCCATTTCTCATCATACTTGAAGCCATACAATGAAGTTGAATGTTGGAAGGTTCAGGCAAACAAAACAAAGGACTTCTTCACATAGCCATACTTAAATATGGAATTTGTTCCCACCAGCTTGGATGGCTTTAAAAGAAAATTAGACACATTCATGGAGGATTAGGCTATCATTGACTATTAGCCATGATGACTATGTTCTACCTCCATTGTCAGAGTTAGTATGCCTCTGAATGCCAGTTGCTAAGAATAGCAAGCGAGGAGAATGCTGCTATGCTCCGGAGTTGCTTTTGGGAACAGCTATGGGAACAGGATGTTGGACGAGATGGGCCTTTGGCCTGATCCAGCAGGTCTCTTATTATGTATGTCAGAATAGTCTCTTTGTATGTGTAATATTTCCCACACAAATAATTTTTGCTCATAAGAAATGTGATATAAAATGGTTGGATTTAATATTAAGTTATTCAGGTTTACAGCAGTGGTTTCTTTCTCTTGTTTTTTTTTAAGTGGTGTGATCAAGGATTAATTGAAAGGATTACAAGGGTGTTTTGCTAAACTGTGTTTAGTTTCATTACATTTTTTTAGCATTCAACTAATGAGGAACTGAAAGCTAAAACTGGACTATTAAAACTAAAACACTCACACTGTAGCCAAATAAAAATTAACAGTGGCATATAGTACAGAAACAGCAAATGTCAGCAGAAGGAACTACAGACTCTGCAATACATATTTTAAAAATTAGCTGCTTAAACCAGTCAACCATTAATTCTGCCTTAACAGGACTAGCATAGAGATTTGATGGAGTAGGATTTGATTCACAAATCACTTTGGCACCACTTACTTAAAAAAAATATCCTACCTAATTTATGTGCGTTTCACACATTTCCATTCCCCAAGGAACCCTTCTTCTAACATGAAATGATTCCAGCATCACTTCTATGACTCTGAAGTGTGCCGAATGTTGGCTGGGGCGGAGCTAACGAGAAAGTAACTCTGCTGTCTCAGCTCCAAGGAGAAAAGGAAAGGCCTTTAAATTCTAAAGTGTGTTTGGAGCATCAAAGAACTTGGGCAATGGTTCTTAGGTGACATGCAGCTATTAAAGCTTCAGGATTAAAAAAATTGGAGTTTTTTTATTTATTTAAGAGACAGGAAAAAATAATCAGCTACTGAAAATAAGGGTTGCATATTCATGTGACTTTTGACTGACTCTCAAGTGGTAACCACACTGGACATTCAAGTTGCTTCAGTCAGACATGATTGATGACTGTATCCTCTGAATAAGTCTATTGACTCTCATGGGCTGTTTCATCCAAAATGCACTCCCCACATTTACATTGAACACAATGGTGACATTCTTAATTCGAACAATTCCAAAGGCATAGTCAAAACAGGAGGCCAAATTCAGTGGTCGTGATAAACTATCAACTGCCAATGATTTTACTTTGCCTGCTTTACATTAGACTTGAATCTGAATCCGGCAAACAACTAAATAATTCAGTCTTCTAACTGAAGATTTTTATTTTATACAGCTGTTCAGACTTCAATGTTCCCTTTACCTCCCCCTTCATCTTCAGAAAAATACTTTAAAAATCAACCCTGCTTCCCCACCCCTTTCTTATGTTTAGGAAAAGCAATGTTTAAAAAATGCATTCAGTAAATAAACACCTGGTCATTCAGGTTATATGTCATGTATTTCTGTAGAATCTCTTTGTTTAGTTACAGATGACTAAATAATTCAGACTGGTGGAAAACTAGTTATCATTTCAGTCTGCCTCTACAGCTGTTTAGATCAGGAGAAGAGGTTCTTGTCCTCTTCTGGGGACAGGGAAATGGATAGCTCAGATGGATGGCATTTAGAAACAAACAAACAAAACAAAGATGGATGGGATATTTCGAAAGCAGTACAGCCACACTTTGAAAATCACCATAGAACTTCTTTGTATGGCAGCACAGAATAGGATTGTTTAAGCTCCATTACATCATGCTGTGCTACACTGTGAAGTGGACTGACTGCAATGCAATTGAAAAGTAGCTGATGTCAAATCGCTTAACAAAAGGGGGAACATAGCATAAAATCAAAATGGGCTGGAATAGATAGCAAAAATGGTGAACTGGAGAGACATTTCTGTGCCCACCTCTCTTATTAAAATGCTGCTGACAAGTGGCTGTAGCCCCACTAAAAATATACAGGGTCTGCCCCTTCTCACCTTCACTGAGACCATCCCAATGAATAATAGCTGTGCGAAATTGATACCATAGTGATGGATGCGATATATGAATCTGAATAAAGTACATCTTGTTGTGGGATTTTGAATTCCCCATTACCGTAACTCGTGTTCATCTTATTGCTTCTAAATAAATATTGATTTTATAAAAGAAAAGAAACTTAAACAAGATACCTGACTGTCTTCAAACAATATAAGATTCAGAGAAATGGCACCACCATAAACACCACCATCTTATTTCTATGTGCAGGTTGGCAAGATATCATACCGTAAGATTTGCTCTATCCAATCAGAAGCAATGTTAAACAGAGCAAAGTTCTCAGCTGTGAGCTATTAGCCCAGGCCCTCATCTATGCGTTTCTCTTTATGTAATATTCTCTGTCCAGAATGCTGGGTCCCAAAGTTCTTTAGCTCCTGCACACAGATAGGAGAAGCCAACAGGATGTGATGGGTGACTGGCAGAAGGATGGAGGGACACGTAGCATAATAACTGGGAGCAGAAGTGAAGTTCACATGACACTCACTACATATGTTGAAAGAACACAAGGCTGCTAGTTTCTCCCTTGCAGATGGCATGGCACTGCCATACATCCTGTACTTCCACTCATACAGCAGAAATTCCTGCTCCTTCTCTTCCTCCCCATCTGAGTTCTACACACATACTGATTTGTATATGTAGAACTCCTCTACATGGAAGCAGACTTTAGCCCAATTAGGGTCACACTTCACATGGAAGAGCTGCATGAATGTGTACCAGTATGCAGGTGGACCTCTTCCTCATGGGGACGGTTTCTCCTGCTTAGATGTGGCTGTGGGATGCAGTGTAGAGCCAAGATAGTTCATACAGTCTGCAACCCTGCTCACCTTATTTCAGAGGAGGGTGGTCATTTCAACCTCCTATGGAGATCCCAAGGACAGTGGAAGAAACATAAAAGTCCTTTCTTGCCTTTCCCCCAAAACAAATGAGCAAAGGCAAGAGGCACAGGCAGTCTGGGTTACAAATTTGTACTGGATTCATAGAAATGATGCTTGGGCAGTGATTGTGATGAGCAACAGGGCATGGTTTCCAAAGCAGTGTTCATGTGGTCAGCAGCCCTGGCTGGAGTCCATAGCTTTCAGCAAAGGTTAGGGCAGTTTCCAAGATGTCTAAACAAATCCTCTTTGAAGTAGTGGGCAACAGAAAGCCAACTAAAGCATCTATCAGAGGGATGGATACATGAGTTCATGTGCCCACGCAGAATTGGATGAGGATTCTTAGAAGAGAGCCTTCTCCGAGTATGGAAAATCTCATGTAGGTGGCCTGTAAAACTGCCATTCTGCCACCTGACCTAGAGCCACACGGGGCAGCATGTATGGTGTCCAGCCATCAATGCCAATCCTAGAGCCCATGCATACTTGCTCCATCAGACTGCAACTCCCAACAAGGTACACCTGAATTCCATTCATCCAGGTAACGTATAAATAGAGGCATATGGTACCTTCCATTAAAACCTGGTGAGTAGATCATTTCAAGCTTTAGCTTTGCCTGTTGACGGGTAATATATACCACAAGGAGCAAAGATCAGCTCATTTGCACACTGCTGGAGGAAGGAGTGGTCATTAGCTAGCCTACAAAGTGCCTGCTTCCTTACAGCCAGCTGTGTCGGTCACTACATTTCAAAGCTTTCAGAGATGCAATTCCCAGGCATAATTCACATCAGACATTGTGGCTTAAAAGGATTTTAGGTTATCTGCTTCTGGAGCAGAAAATGTAGCTCACGGTGAGAAAAAGGAGGGGTGTGCGTGTCCAGGGTTATACTCAGCTGCGATCTGAAAAGAGTATTAAAAGAAGGAGCTTGTCTAGCTGAACTAGATTTGGCTAGGTGGTCAAAGAAAGATGATGTTTTGTGGAGTTGGGTGGGGGGAAAGACTGCACAGGAACCGAAATGCTGCCTTAAGGAAGATGATTGGAATCCTATGCAACAAATGAACAAGAGCTGCACATCTGTTATCAGGGGACAACATCATAATATGGAAAGGCTTTTATCTGAATGCATTTGAAAAGTGGCACTCTTCTGCAGTTTGGGAGAAAGAGCTAGAAGACAACTTTGGACCACCACACAGACTTAGTAAGCACTATCATGAGATGATGTTGTGCAAGAAATGTTGTGAGGTGCCTTATGTAGCAGGCATCTAGAGACCCCGTGTAAGAAGAGATTGCACAGCACCATGTGCTATGTGGATTTGAGTTCTTTTTTCTCTTTTCTTGCACTAAGTCTGTCCCATCTATTTTCCTGCACCTGAAGGCATCAGCCTACACCAAACACAAGGAGCCTTCTGAAATGACACTCTTTGACCTGACCACCCACCACTACCCCAGAATTCCTCTTGGGAAGAAGCTGCACTGTGTAGAAAAATGTGAAGTCTTCCTGCTGATGCACCTCAGAATCCAACTTGTCATATAGTTATCAGGGACAATAACACCAATGTCTGGGTATTTATGACTTTGATGTGAAATGCCGGCTTTTGAGCCACAGAGAAACAACCAGTCCTCACAAATAACTCCAGGGGGTCCTCCAAATGAGCCATATTCATCCTGATTTGCTTGTACAAAGCTTACAAAGGTTAGACTATATCCAGTCTTTATTGAGCATTCATTCTGATTTGTATATGGGGCAGTTATCCTACAATAAGCATCCATGCTGATTTGCTTGCAGAGTGTTTATATTTCTTTCCGTTAATCATTCATTCACTCATTCATTCATTCATTCTACACTTTTCAGTGTATTTCCTTGTTACTTTCCTAACTGCAAAAAGCCTGTTTTATTTTTGTTTTTAAAAGTGGATTTCTTGTGCAACAGGTGGCATAGCACTTTAATCCGGTTTAATTTCACAAACCTAAATTTAATACGCACTTGAAACCCTCACATGAAGTAGGGACAGTCTGGAGGCTCTCTAGGACTGAAATGAACATTCCCCAAAGCTGTACCAAGCAAGTAAAGGCATAGGGTGGTATTTAACTGAATAATAGTGCTAGCACAAGCAATTGGACATTCCCCCATGTCATCCCTTAATCTGTTCCAGGGGGTTGAGGAGGAACCCCAAACAGATGAAGGAGGCACTTGTTGGGAGGAGAACATTCCATTGTCTAAGGAGGAATCCTTGTGCTGGCAGAACATCTACCTTTTTGCTACGTTGAATACAGCCCATAGCTTCCAGCTTTGTTTTCATGTCCTCAGAAAGCTGGTTGTGCTTGCGTCTATCCAGGTGGAATGTGCTGGTTATTGCACACAGGGAAATCTCCCTGTGATCAACAGTGCACCCAAGAAAAGCTGCCTTTTGTGTCACTCAAGCGTTGAAGATATAAAATGGCATTCCTCTCTCCGCAAGTTGTTGTCTGGCTGCATCCACACCTTGGTCTTCTGCTCCTATTAAATTCAGCAGCCAAATTCATATTGACTGTAATAGGAGCAGAATTAGACTCATATTGAGATATTGGAACTGCGTAGCTCATGCTGTCAGTAAGATTATGAGTTCCACCATCATCTCCTTCCCCTGACATCTGTCTCTTTCAGCATATAAATGAGCTCACTCGCAACGCACTCACACTTCAGGACATTTATACATCTGGCTTTATTGGCAACCAAAAGGAATGTCATGGAGTACTGGAAGCCTGACAAACCCTCTAGCTTTTATAGCTTGGATTACAAGTGTTCTCAATTTAGCCTCATTAAAAGGCTAAATTGATGGCACAGAAAAGAGGGGAAAGGAATATATTTTTCTTGACCATTTCAGATATGAAATGCAAGTGACAAAATGGTCAATGAGGCGTAGCAATGAAGCCGGAACAATCCACAATAGCTCAGCATTGTTAGCTCTGATAGTCAGCTACCTCTGCATGCACTTGGCAGAAATGACCTCAGCCAATGCTGTGGCCATTTGGGTACCGATGCAAGTGTGGTGGTATTGACTGAGACAAAGGAAAGCTAGCCCTAAACTTTGACCTTAAGGAGCATCCTTTCCCCATATGTTACTTTGCACATGCACTGTTCATCATCTGATCCAGATACTTTGGCCTTAGGAAGCTGCCTTATACCAACTCAGACCATTTGTCCATCTAAGTCAGTGATGTCAACAATGACTGGAAGTAGCTCTCCAAGGGTTTCTGACAGTTGGTTCCCCTTAAAGGTAAAGGGACCCCTGACCATCAGGTCCAGTCGTGTCCGACTCTGGGGTTGCGTGCTCATCTCGCTCTATAGGCCGAGGCAGCCGGCGTTTGTCCGAAGACAGCCTCCGGGTCATGTGGCCAGCATGACAAAGCTGCTTCTGGCGAACCAGAGCAGCGCACGGAAACGCCATTTACCTTCCCGCTGGAGCGGTCCCTATTTATCTACTTGCACTTTAACATGCTTTCGAACTGCTAGGTGGGCAGGAGCTGGCCCCTCCTAAACCAACCCCACTGGCCTGAACAACAGTACATGGTCATATTCATGGGCATAGCCAAGGGGGGGCAGGGAGGGGCAGCTGCCCCCTCTAGATCAAGTAAAACAATAGAAATACTTAACTAACTGACCATTCATGTTGGTTCTGCCCTCCCCAGGCAAAAGTCCTGCCCCTCCAGCAAAGTCCTGCCCCCTAACAAAAATGCTGGCTATGCCCATGGTCATATTTGTATTCCTGTATTACCAACATGAGTGTTGACACTGAGGATGAGAAATAGTGGCATGCCTATGGCTACACAGGAAGTTAATGGCTGAGGTTAAATTGAGCTTACATTCACAATCAAAAAGTATGGCTCGTTGATAGAAGCCCTTCTTTAATTCCCTATTACAATAACACATCAGAGAGAAAAATAACCTTAGAATAGCCCTTAGACTTTAGCCTTACTGATTAAAACTAGCTGATCCAACTGATCCATCTACTAATTAAAACCCTCAGCCCTGTAGCTGATCAGGTAGCAGCACTGCAGTGGTGTGGAATTTTATGTTATCTGAATTTCACAGTGTTGATGAAAATTCAATGTCAATATTTGAGAATCAAAATTACGATCCAGAGTAAGCAGAAATACCATGTCATTACTGGGCATATTGATCTTGGTGGATCTGTGAATTGGAGCTGTTTTCATTATTCAGTGAAGTAACAGAAAATGAGTTGGACTTTGTTTAGCCTGGCACATGCATCATCAGCTGCATCTAATTGCAGCATCTTCTGACAGATGATGAATTATTGTACAGAAAGCACAGTAATTTTTATTCAAATGCCGCCCTGATTGTCTGTAGCAACAGTTTACTCAACTGCTCATTTCTGGGCTAAACACATCTGACGCAGGGTGGGGGGGGGGTTTAGGGGAAGTAAATGAGTAGCACTACAATGGAGTCACCTTTGGAGGAAGTTGCATTTCGCTTATGGGGTGGATGAGTTTTAAGCAGGGAGCTGGTCAACCAGCCCTCCCATGTTTACTAGAGTTAGGGTGCTATGTGACTCCGCATAAACAGTAAGTAGTGGCTGGTGGGGATCAGATGGGGACAATTTGTTTTGATTTTCTTCCTATCCTCCTCCTTTACAAATGTACTGTGGACATTCAAGCAATGCAGTAGTATAGTTGCTTAATAACTAACTAACTGAACTCAACCTTGTGTCTCTGAGTGGTTGAGAAATTAAGAATATGACTTGGGGTGGTGGGCAGAGTTCACAGGTCTGCCAAGCTACAGATTTGGATTTTGCAGGGAATTAAAAATATAGGTAGGACCCTGACCTAGCCATCAGCCTCCCCTGGTATGAGCAGCCATAACTGTCACTCATCTCTAAGTGCCTATCTTATGGAACCAAAATGGTACTGCGCACACACCAGAGGGAGATATCAGCAGGCCTGTGGGAACCCAAGTAGAAATTAGGGATGCCATACATCTGGGATTTTCCAGACATTACCTGGATTTCAAAGGTGAAAGTGATTGCCACACCCTTTTCAGCTTCTCTGCTTTTCAGCTTGTCGGAAACCCTGGAAAGCCACTTCAATTTTCCCTTCCACTGCCATTTTTACTAACTCTCGGTGACTTCTTCCCTGCTAAGAAGCCCATCTCACCGGCTATCCCATAGCACTTTACCCGAAAATCAGTTATCTGTACTGTGGTAGAAGCTTGCCCAGTTTCTTTTGAAAAATCAGAATGTATGGCATCTACTTATCTCACATAGCAGTGTCTTCTTCAAAGAACTCCCAAGGTAAGCATGGGTAGCCATTGGCAGAATCCATGCTAGTTGTCCTTAATTGAAATTGGCACCTGCAGGTGTGCTTCTGCAAAGTCCTGTATTAAAACATATCTCCCTTTTCCTGCCCACGTGAAATTAATATATCTGTTTTACAGACTCCTAGGTTCTGCCCTTTTACATTATTATTAAGTGAAATATTGTCAGCAAAGCTTTCAATCTCTTGACTACGATAAATGAGTTGAAATGTCACTTATGGTCCTGGATATTTTTCTGCTTCCTATTTTGGTATTTTTAGAAGTAGGTTATCATATTCACATGTGTCTAACACTGAGAGTTATGGCAATGATTTGAAGCCAAATTTGGAATGCAGCTTTACAGGTTCTTCTTGATTTATGCCCAGATTTCATAGTGAATTTATTATATTGCCCTGAATACGATATTCAGTCCAGAAATGTATTTTGTTTGTTTTATTCTCTGCAACTATTTGACCTAACAACATATGCAAGTGAATTATGATATTTATGCACCACACAGAGGAAATATATCTTTTTATATTTACAGGGATGGACAAGAATTTCATTTCATGCATGGAATTTGACAGGTCCACAGACAATAGGGCTGCAATCATCTGCACAATTAGCGGAGAGTAAATCTTATGAAACACAGTGGTACTGACTTCTGATTGGGATTGTGCTTTAGGTCAATCAATGGCTATTAGTCATGATGGATATATGGACCCTCCATATTCAGAGAGGACTTAAATGGCCTTAAAATCTTTGGAGGAGAGGTGCCTTAGAGCCCCATAAGACCTCAGTGGCATACAGTGTTGAGTGATTGAGTGGGGGAATCTATTGAGTGAATGAGAGTAGGAATGGAGTCCAGTGTCTTGAAAAGAGGGAGGGAAGAACAGAGACATAGATACAAAAATGGCAGAATAAACCATTTACAGGTAGGTAACCGTGTTGGTCTGTCATAGTCAAAACAAAATAAAAAATAAAAAAAATCCTTCCAGTAGCACCTTAGAGACCAACTAAGTTTGTTCTTGGTATGAGCTTTCGTGTGCATGCATACCAAAAAACCATCTCACTAGGTTGGATAGGTCACTGCATACAAGACTTAATATCTATATATGTATTTGTCCTGGAAGGAACACCTTATGCCTGGCAATTGTTTTTAAAATGTACAATAGAGTTTGTAAATAATAATAATAATAATAATAATAATAATAATAATAATAATAATAATATAATAATAATAATAATAATAATAATAATAATACAGTAATAATAATGTCCCCAAGTAGAAGACAGAGCTGCCCATATACATCAAATGAGAGATCCTAATGCACCTGGGATTGAGCCAAGGTGTGTTTATCCCACCCACCCAAATACTTCCCCCCCAAAAAAGACAAAATGGAAAAACACAACACCCCAACAACCCATGCTAACTGGCTTTTGGGTGGCAGGTCAAAAAAGGAGATGGAATATCCTAGAAGGGAGCATGGCTGGCTGGTTAGAACCCTGAACAGGAGCACCCCGCAGTGCCCATACTGAAATATTTTGTTGCAGGTACTTCCTTGTTTGCAAATTTTAATTCTATATGCTATAATAGTAGTTTCCTGATCATGTATATTTTCATTGCTTGCTTACCATGAAGGAGGGTTTATTCTGTAAAAGGTTAGGGAAATTACAAAATTCCTTTTGTGAGGGAGCCTTCAACATGTCCTAAGTTCATACCTAACACCAATTTCCTTCCCTCTGCGTGGTTCTTTATATCAGTTCCTTGTAAACAGTAAGTGAAAATCGAAGCTGTCAGGCCTATCTACAACTTTTACCTTAAAGCACACAACCCACACATTATAATTTAGTTCTTCTAAGCAGCATGGACTTTTCCTGTAGCTCTTGATAACCAGAAGCTTTGCTTTATCTGTAATAGTTATACTGGCTGGTTTCTGGATTTTTCCATTAGCCCCCATCTACACACTGCCCATCACTTTTAAAAAACCAAGCTGTGATAAAACGCTGTTTTAAGGACCACCATCATTCAACCTGAACATAAATTGAAATGAGGATGGGAAGCAATTGTTCAGCAATTACAAAAGAGAGAGGCACTAATAAAGATCTGAGCTGATTTAAATTTTAAAATCCAAGTCTAATCTAAAGAGAACAACAATCCCATTGTGGATGAAAGCTAGTGACAGGTGAATCTCTCAGTTTAGGTTTGCTTGCTTCTCACTGTACCAATTGTAAATTCAATTTTCCAAATTTTGGCATCACTTTGCGTTTTTTCAAAAATGAAACCCATCCACTTGAAATTTCATCATAATTTTAGTATGAATTTCTCCCATTGTATGCATGTCAATATGCAGTTTCCCCAGTGCAATGTTATTTTGACCAATGCATGCATTTTTATGCACACTTTACCCTAGTATATGCATTTTTGTACACAATACTTGGCTGGAGAACAGCATTGCAAAATTTGGAGAAGTGCGAATTTTGAAGGATGACTGCTTCTTTTCACATATTGTTTTGGAAAGTGTGAATTAGGTAGCCACATTTATATGCAAACCAAATTGACTTTCTCCCCTCTTCCCTAGTGAAATCTTTGCAATCCCCATTTAGAGATACTTTTGCATGCAGCAGGAAACCACAACGACAGAAACAAGCTTTTGTTACCCCCCCATACACACCTGATGAATAAGAATTATGCAACCAAAACAAAGGAGAAGCCCCCCCCCCATCAATAGCTCCCCCCATCTGCAATCGCCTTGTATGAGAAAATTTCCATTTTTTGTTCTGATGAAGTATGAAATGGGATGCAATCAAGATCTCATTTAACAATGTGAGGTGTTTGGAGAAATGGTTGTAATTGTCACACCACCAGCTTTTATACCAATTTCATTTTTTCAGTGTGTGGAGGGAGGGGGGTCCTGTCACTTTTGACTGTTGCTTTGATATGCAAAGAATTGTGCATCTCACAGTACATAGGAAACAAAGGGGACAAGGTTGTTTTTCATTTTCTACCTTAACCCTGAGTATCACTGATTTCCTCAAGCCAGCCAGGTATACTGGTATAACGGTGTGAAACTGAATATTCCCTCTGGTGATATTTATAAAAGCCATCACATTGACACTCAGTTTTATTTACTTTGCACAAAAGCTGCTCCAAATGATAATTGTGTAAAGAACAAGGCATCAGGTAAATAGTCCCTACACACTTGGAAATGGTTAAAAATGCATTACACATTTATCTGAGATTTAGCTTCAATGTCCCGTTTTCTTTGAATGCCAAGCTTGGTGGGAAATTTTGAATATCAGCCACAAGCCACAGGCTTTCTACTATTTAATGTAGGATTGTGCTTCAATGGAGCCATGCCAAAAACTGCTGGATTTATGCCTTTATGCTTGGATTCCCAGGACACAGAGGCTGAAACCCTACACACACATACTTGGGAGCAAGTCTCAATTAAGTCAATAAGGCCTTCTTCTTTTTTTAAGTAGGCATGCATTGGATTCTACTGAAAATTTCACATTTTCTACTACTGGTACATATCCTCTAGAGCTGTGCGTGAGCCCTCAATTCAATTCAGAGCCTAATCTAGCACTTCAGAATAGCCCTGATCCAAGCTAGGATGATCTGGGACTGACTTGACTTGGATCTGGGCCCTGAACTGATTTGGGGATTGTGCACAGTCATGTGGTCAGGAGAAGGATACACTTGTATTCTCCACACCCACCTATACAAGGCCTCCTGAAGCACAATTAGAAATGTTTGTTCCCTGAACCTATTCCGAAATTGCCAGGTCTACTAACATCTCAATAGAGCTACTGCAGGACAGTATATGATGATCTATGGGTTGTCTGAAAAATACCTTCAAATGAGACAAATCTCTTGAAATATGATTTTTAAAAAAACCATAGCAAAATAGCAAGAAACTGTACAAGTTGTTTCTTCAGCCAAACAACTCAGTGGCATCAGATTGGTAAAGCCAGAGTCAGATTGGTACTTGAATAATTTCTTTGGATCTGATGGGTTTGGCCAAGCTGTGGGTCACGGTCAGGACCGGTGCTGGCAATTTTGGCGCCCTAGGCGAGGGGGCGGGCCACGTGATGTCATTACATATGACGCACGTTGCGGAGCAGTGCCCCACCCCTGCCCTGCCAGGCGCCCCTTGCGGCCGCGATTTGCTTGCTCCGCCGCTGGCCAGCGCCCCCTCCATTTTGGCGCCCTAGGCAATTGCCTAGTTCGCCTAAATGGACGCGCCAGCCCTGGTCACGGTCAGTGTGCTCTGCAACTGGTCCTCTCTGCCAAAGGATCTTGTCTTCAGAATCAAGCTTCCAACCAGCTTTTCCAAAAGGTTTCTAAATGGTCTGTTTCAGACTTGGTCCAGGCCTGTGGTTGGTCTGGTCAATATGAAAGTCCTGGCTAGGAAATTGAGGAGTTTAGTGAGCAAAGCCAACAGGGATCAATAAATTAGTACCGTAGTCATTTTCTGGACTAGATCACTAGCAGGATCTCCTCTGCCTCCCATACCCAGCTGAAGTTCTTGCTCTGTCTCCCATGTTTACGGGGATGGGGAGGCAAATGGTGAGTGCAGCATTCCACCAATTTATAAAACAAAAATCTGTTTCCATTGATGAAATATTTGGCATTGGGTGTGTTGAGAGTCTGTACTCCATGGCTTTGAGGGCAAAGGTCAAATTCTTTGCAGAGTCACCAAATTACAAGATCACTGCTAAGATCCTTGTCCACATGCTCTCTGTCAAACCGCATAGTGCTGGTTCTGAGAGGCTCATAAGTGCAAGGGTTGTGCTTGAGTGAAAGCAGATCCTGAAACTTCTATATTTACATCAATCATAATTTTGCCACCATTGGCTAAGTGGGGCCACAGACCAGCTGTTATGCATTTGTTGCAGAAGAAGGAACATAGGAACACAACCGGGAGTATTTTAAGGATATTTACAAGGATGAGATAAAGTGTTACCTGCCTGGAGATGAAGGTGCAGAAGAGAAGTTTCTGACCAAAAAGAAGGTGGCAGTTCTCAAGATTGTTGAGGCACTTTAAGTATGAAAACTGAGCCCATCTTACAGGATTTGTGTACATACTGCCCAGACATTGCCTGTGCTTAACAAACACATACACCTAATGTGCCTAGTCCCCCGGCCCCTATTTTACAACTGCACTTTATCAGCTTTCCAACTGCACAGTTTTTCTTCCAACTGCACATTTTGTGTCCAATTTCACACTGAAAAACAAACAAATAAGCAAACCCTGTGTGGGGACAGGGGAGGGATCATATGTCTTAATGGTTCCAGAGGACAAAGGCTTTGATAAATCACGACACTTTTTAGCCAGCACAGTCTCTTGTGTCACAACCTACTTAGAAGCCTTTAGTTTATGTACCGACTTGATAAACTGCAGTGTCTTTTAGGGTGTTTTTAATGTCTGTTTGGTCTGTGCAGGTGTCACAAATGCAGAATAAGCAACTATTTCTAGATCATTTGGATGCTGGGTAGTTTTAATCCTAAGCAAGTACAAATAATTTAACGGGGGAGCCATTCATATGTCATGCATCAAGGTTGGTAGTAGCAAAGCAGGAATTTAGTAGCGCTTAAAACTGGTTAAAATTGGACAAGGGAGATGAAATCCTTAAACGAAGTGACATACCTTGCTAATGCTAATTTTTCTAAAAATACACTTGTATTATGGTGTGATCCTACATCCCATAGGAAGGTGGTCAGGGGCTGTAGGATACCACAGACCTTTCTCTCCATCACCTAACGGATATCATTCTTTGATGGGTGTCATGATTTCTGTATCCAGCAGTGATTTCAACAGAGGCTGCAGGGGCATCAGATTGGGGGGGGGGGAGACGGGTCTCTCTCTGGGCTCAGAGTTGACTGTGGAAGATAGGAAGATCACGGTGTCTGTGCTTGGAGAAATACTCCCAGACCACCCAAGCCTATAGAGACCCTCAGGGACACCTTCCCTGAGCCTGATGCCTCCCACTGCACATCTCTGGTCCAGGCCAGAAGGTTGGTCCTTTAAAGGTCTTGCGTTCTCTCAAGGAGGTAGAACCTGGAGAAGGTAGTCTGGAGGTGAAGGCATAAAACACCTTTGTTGCTGACTTGAAGCTGTCTGTGTCAAGCAACCTTTGACCAACCTCACTTCCAGCCTCGCCGTTTCCCCCGCATTGGACTAGAACATGACTATTGGCTCAGCTGCAGTGACTATCCTGCCAATAGTGGTTTGTAAGTGGGAAATTCAAAAGGGGGGCATGTTGGGGGAGGTTTTGAAATCTGCCAAATCTGAAGTCCCCTCATTCCCCAGACATGGTAGAAACTACACAGATTATTATAATTTTTTTAAAGGGGAAAAACCAACAAGAAAATAAAGGCAAAATAAGTTTTAAAGCCCCCTCCACCTTATGCCCTGTCTACTGCAAGCATTGTGAGACTTAGGAGATAGCAGCTCCTCTGCCAAATGTCCACAAGTTTGCTTTAATTATGTTAAACTGGCAGTACAATCCTGAACATACCTATTCAGAAGTAAACCCCTATTTATGTTCAATCAGACTTATTCCCAGGGAGGCCAATATGTCTTTCCAAACTTGGTGCCCTTCATATGTTCATATCTGCAGTTCCCATTATCTCTTCCCTCTGGTTGTGTTGGCTGAGATTGATAACCAATGGAAATTGGGATGCAACTCAGCTTACAGAAAGGGGTTTGCATGGATTCTTAGACCATCCCTGTACACAGTGGCGTCGTGAGGGGGGCGGGGCGGTGCGCCCTGGGTTCCAGGGGAGGGGGGTGACACTTGGGCCGGCCCCGCCCCACTCCGCCCTGCCCCGGGGCTCGCCCGCCGGCGCTGCTATGGGGCTGCCGCGCTCGATCAGCAGCTGGTGGGGCTGTCCCGCCCCTGCTGCTTTTTGCGCGGCGGCTCGCAAAGTCGCTGCGGGAGCAGCAGCGGCTGCCCGACGATGGAGTGCGCATGCATGGCATTTAGCGCATGCACAGTCCATCGTGACGTTGCATCGTGACGTTGCCCCGTCCCCAGGGGTGCCTCCGTTCACCGCCCCGGGTAGCGAGGAGGCTTCCTCCGCCCCTGCCTGTACATTTGACTTCTATGATGACTTTGAAGTCCATACTGATACATCTTAGGTTGCATCCCCTCCAATTTCTGCCTCCCTCTCACACTCCTCTTTCAGACCTAGGGATGAGAGGGTATCTTATGAACAAGCATGGCTGCCTTTTTCTTCTCTAAATTGACCAGAACTAGAAAGTTTTCTATCTAAGTTATGTACTTCCTAGAATAAAAGACTTTATTATTATTTTTCTCTACAAATATCTCATTATGTATGATTGCAGCCGGTAAAGTCTACTCTCTAACCAGATTCACAAGCCACACTCGACATACCAAATTTCAATAATCTGAAGGGCATCCAGCTGTCTAAAACTTTGTGATTGATGTAGAAAGAAATGTGATCAAAGGCAGAAGGATAAGTACTGGGTATATAGTGGATTGGATTCTACATTCCAATGGAAATTTTATTCTGTAATGTTTCTGATTGTGTTGTCTATTCCTGTATATGGAAACAATATAATTTTAACTACCTTTGGGATTTCTCCCTCCCCCCTTTAATGCATGCTTCATTGATGATCAAGACCTCTTCAGAATAGCTAGGGAAACATCTCTTTGCAATATAAATGGGAATCCTGTTCAAATAAAGTTCAAGGTAGATTCCAGCAAACATTTCAGCTTCCCTCACAGATTGTGAAGGCTCATTGAATTGCATCTCTTTGCTGACAATGAGAATGCAATCACAAGGGGCTTCTCCTTGCTGCCACAACACCCTTCCCATTCTCTCCCCTGAAAGCCTTCTTGCCGGACCTCAAGTAGAGTTTTGGCCTTGGCCTTTGGTGTTGTGCAAACGTTTGAAGTTGCTGCCTTCTGCCAGATCTTACTGCTTTTTGGTGCCATTATCCCAGGCCTCAGAAAGCCTCCATTTCTCTGCCACTGTTATTATAGCCCTGTTCCATCTTTCTCACTATTATGTCTGTTTAGTTCCAGAGCAAACAATACAATCCTGGCAACAAGGGTACACAGCAACCATCTGAATTGATCGGAGCTTGCAATTCCTGCCTTTTGTATGCAGCTTTAACTACTGCTTCTGAAAAACCAGGAAACCATGTATTTCCACAATGGGAGTTAATGCTGATGAATGGTTTGTAAATAGCTTTGATGAGCTTGGGATAACTGCCTGCATTATTCTACAGTACTTTGCAGAATGGACAATAGCCCCATTAACAACTGATTCACATGAGCTGGCAGTGTTTAATCACATTTCCAACACAATAGAGCTCTATAGCTCTTCAAATAACAATTTTCACTGGTTTGCAATGAAGTGTTTTTGTTTTTTTACATAAAAAAATGCTTTCTATTTTTGTGACTGTGCATGTGCGCCTCACTTCCGTTACATATATTATATTACCTCTAGCTGACAGTGTCCGTTACAGGTTCAGCTGTCCTAAGTGTGCGGACAGCAAGTCTTTCAATTTCTAAAATTGCACTAAGATAGAATTAATTATTGACTATACAGATAGGGCATATTGCAGACAAGGTGAATCACTTTTTGAGAGCCATTGCTTCCAATGAGAGTTAAGGTACATATTTAAATCTTTCCCATTTAAACCAGTGGGATATAATTTTTTGTTAATTTTAGCTAGAGTGTGCTAATAATGATTATAATTACTGCTCCCTTTTTCGTGTTATGGTGCTTTCCCTTCCTTATACACTTTATTTCACAGCAGCCTCTTGAAGTAGATTAGGTTGGAAAGTAACAGTGTCTGCAATCCCATACCTGGGGGTAAGGAGAACTGAATTTAATGAGGCTTCCTTCTGCACTGATATAGGTGTAGGTCTGAAATGTTAGTCCCTTCATCTTCATCTCCAGCTGTAATGGAGTCAAAGTACATCTCAAACAGTGTTTGCTTATATTCACCCTTCCCTTGCTGGAGCATCTCTTCCTCCTCCTTCTGTTACCATCTGCACTATCTGAATTTCGATTTCTAAACTCCAATGGGGAGAGTCCTTTCTCCCACTTTTTTTGCATATGAAACTCAGCAAATCATTATGTGGGGCTGCCATATTTCAAAAAGTAAAAACCAGGACACCTGGAATGTTGTTGAGCTTTTTAAAGACAAACCCCAAAGTTGTTGAGCGGTTTTTTTGGTTTACTTGCTGAAGAACCAGGACAAGCCGCCTTCCAGAAATTCTCCCCGGATTCCATTTCCGCCTTTGAAATCCTGGTAATGTCCGGGAAAACATATATCTCAGCAACCCTCTTGCACCTCTGCCATTTGTAATATGAGGATAATCATAACATAACATGTGTTTAGTAGCACTTCGACCACTTAGAAAAAGTGCTGAATAGTTAAGTAATGTCTGTGGAATGCTGTGGCTGCCTGCTATGGTATTTTTCTGGAAAAGAAATGGATTTTAATTCATTTAATAGATTAACAATTCCTAGGAGCTGTGGCCTGTTTATCTGTCTCTACTGTTGCAAAGCGAATTACTTTCCCCTTATCATCTCATGCTTTTCCCTGTCTCTGCCTTTTAAACTCTTTTTAAAGAATTTTTGTTCTAGTTTTTGTCCCAGGTTCTTCGACAAGGTCTTGCCTAGCAACTTAATGTTTAAGCTTTTAGGAATGTGTCTGTTTGCTACTTTTGCAATTGTGTTAGCCAGATATTAGCCTTGATAGAAAGATGCTGTATTCTGGCTATTGCCCAGTGAAGTGCCATTGTGAAAGTCTTTTAACTTACTGCTGCATTTGTGTGTTAACTAATGTTTGTCACTCTTGGACTGTACCATCAAGTGGTTATTGGCATAGTATATGAATGAGCCATTGCAGAGTTTTCATATCGCTCTGTGTAAACCCCAAACACAATGCTTCTCAATGGATTCCTTTCTCCCAGTTGAAGTGCTGAGTCAACATGTAATCAGTAATCAAGTGATAAGAAATCAAATGATGCACAAGCATCTGTGAACCAACCCTGTGAGTTATGGCGACTCAGCTACAGCAGCACCCCCTTCTCCATCCTGCAAAACTGGCATTCCATAAAAGTTAGAATCGTTAACTAGTCAGAGGAACTTATGCATGCTAATACTGTGGGAGAAGCACTATGTGAGCCAGGGCTCAGCTTCACGCCACTAAAGCAATATATACAGGGATGCCAACAAACTTTCCTGGGCCTACATACTGAATGTGCATTGGACCCCTGCATGCTGCTCCTCCACCCGCCCCACACAAACTATAGCCTTTGAGTAGGCATGGCAAGCCAGTAGTTTTACTTATTCCAGTAGTTCTGCTCTTACATAGAATCATAGTTCCAGTTACAGGTAGGTAGCCGTGTTGGTCTGTCATAGTCAAAACAAAATAAAAAAATTCCTTCCAGTAGCACCTTAGAGACCAACTAAGTTTGTTCTTGGTATGAGCTTTCGTGTGCATGCACACTTCTTCAGATACCTAGATAGAATCATAGAATCATAGAGTTGGAAGAGACCACAAGGGCCATCCAGTCCAACCCCCTGCCAAGCAGGAAACACCATCAAAGCATTCCTGACAGGTGGCTGTCAAGTCTCTGCTTAAAGACCTCCAAAGAAGGAGACTCCACCGCACTCCTTGGCAGCAAATTCCACTTTTGAACAGCTCTTACTGTCAGGAAGTTCTTTCTAATGTTTAGGTGGAATCTTCTTTCTTGTAGTTTGAATCCATTGCTCCGTGTCCGCTTCTCTGGAGCAGCAGAAAACAACCTTTCTCCCTCCTCTATATGACATCCTTTTATATATTTGAACATGGCTATCATATCACCCCTTAACCTTCTCTTCTCCAGGCTAAACATACCCAGCTCCCTAAGCCGTTCCTCATAAGACATAATTTCCAGGCCTTTGACCATTTTGGTTGCCCTCCTCTGGACACGTTCCAGCATGTCAGTATCCTTCTTGAACTGTGGTGCCCAGAACTGGACACAGTATTCCAGGTGAGGTCTGACCAGAGCGGAATACAGTGGTACTATTACTTCCCTTGATCTAGATGCTATACTCCTATTGATGCAGCCCAGAATTGCATTAGCTTTTTTAGCTGCTGCATCACACTGTTGACTCATGTCAAGTTTGTGGTCTACCAAGACCCCTAGATCCTTTTCACATGTACTGCTCTCAAGCCAGGTGTCACCAAAGAATTTGCTCCCAATTATTATTTGCCAGATTATTAAAAGCTCTCATGTTCGAAGGGTTAGCCAGCCTTTGGTGCTTAATTGGATGCCTTTCAGAGGATACACCCAGCCTTTCTTCTCTGGATGAAGGTCACATGATTAGTTTAGCAAAAGGGTGAGCCCACAACACACGCCCTACAACTGCTATAATTGCCTTGCCTTTTTATGTATTTATAACATGATATGTCACATTGTTTCTAGAAGTGGACAGAGTTCTCTTCAAAGGCAAGGCAGAGAGTCAGTGAGAAAGTACTATCACTTCAGATGAACGACCACCTGTTCTATAAGTAAATGGAACTCTTAACACATCCTCACCATGCATTTAGAGCACCTGGCTTCCCCCAAAGAATCCCCGGAACTGTAGTTTACCCTTCTCAGAGCTACAATTCCCAGCACACTTAGCAAACTGCAGTTTGTGGATGTGACTAAACCAAACAAGTCTTGCTTTATTAAGTCCTGCTTCTCACCTGAAAAGCCAAATGACTTGAAATCTACATAAGGCATCATTATAATACTGGAAGAGAGAGAGAGAGAGAGGAGTAGTTATAAAGAGCTCACAAGGAGGAATATCAAAGTGAATTCATAACCTTGAACTTTAATTGTAAATCTTTAGAATAATTAAAGTGTCTTGATATTTTATACCGGAGATAACTCTGCTAGCTTGCAGATGAGACGAGCCACATGCATAGCTCATAAATCCAAAGGATCATATAAAAATGGAAACATTTTTTTAAAATTCCATTTTGCAGTTTATCATTCTTTTCATGGTCAGGGCTAAATAATAGTTTAGATATGCTAGCAATATACATTTACACTACGCATTGTATGAAAAGAGACAGTACTTTTATGCCCATGAGTTTGAAGGTGTCTTCTTTCCCCATGCAATCTTTAATTTAAAGCACCAACTATGTATTGCAGGAGGTTGGACTAGATGACCCTCAGGGTCCCTTCCAACTCTATAATTCTATGATTCCATGAGCATTCATTATCCCCCCTCCCCACACACCAATAGATTGAGAGAAACACTTGTAGGACCCATTGGATTCAATGGAAGACAGTCTTGTAGAAGATTTATAGACTAACACTTTATTGCAGAATAAGGTATCAATTTGCTATGAAAAATCTGTGCATCTTTAAGGTGCTTCAAGACACCTTGCTGGCCAAATCCAGTGCACAGCTAGTGAAAACACACTGGTGGAACAGCTGAAATGTGGTGGAACTGTGGGGAGGATGAAGGCAGTACAGTGCAGTAGTCTCTCATTGAGACTATTGCCACACCCACAATGACAACACAACTTTACATCATCACTAGCACAAGGAATATTCCTCCTGTTGAGTTACCGGTAAATGGGAGGGGGGAAAAATAGGCCCACTCCTGCAGTGATGGCTATATGCAGATAGCCAATGCAGTACAGAACAAACAGCCAATGTGGCACCCAGAGCCGTCTTTGCCCAGGGGTGCAAAGGGTGCGATGCACCCGGGCTCCGAATTCTGGGGGGCGCAAATGTTTACCTACTGCACACCGGTCCCTCTCGATCGGTGGCAGTAAAAAGCAATGGAGCAAAAGTCCCTGCCCCGCTCCTCCATTGCTCTGTTACTCTGTAGCATCAAACAAAACAAAAGCAGTTTTTTCTGCTGCGTCGTTACAGGTGAGCGATTCCCCCCTAAAAAAGCCCAACAACTTTGGCTTCCCCCTCCTTAAAAAAAAGTTCAACAGGCTTCCGGTCGGCGCGCCGGAGGGGAAGGTTGGGGGACATGCCGCTGCTGGCATTCCCCGACCCGGCCGGCTTAAAGGGGTGCTTGCGACAGCAACGCAGCCCCCAAAATTCCCGGGAGGTTGTTCCCGGGACCTCAGGATCCGGCAGAAGCTCTCAACGTCGCCCCAACTCCCGCGGCGGCCACAGTAGAGGCTGCCGCGCGAGACGCGGGGCGACGGAGCTCCTCGGATCGCCATTGCCCGCCAGGTTGAAGCTGCGAGCCCTTCCCATCTGAGCGTGCTGATTCCTCCGAAAAAGGACAAGATTGGATACCCTAAACATGAGTACTAGAAAAGTACTGAAGAATTTGGACTAATTTGGTGAAGTACAGGGATGTAATTTACGGAGGTCCGTCCCTTGCTATTGTGGCACTAAATCAGGAACTTTATTACCGATGCGGTTGAAACTGTAACGGAATTTGGCTTTGCAACAGAGATTCGATCCTTTTGACACCCCTGATCGGGGGGGCAACTAACTAACAATTTTGACATGTAGAGGATTTGAATCGGACCTGTTGGATTCTATTGTGGAAATCTGGATTTTGACTTTGGATTTGGTTCGGTGTGGAACTTTGTACAGCTATGTCTTTGAAAATGGAGGATGATTTTGAAAATGGAGGCTGGAAGAAGGTCCTTGAAAAAATCTGGGAACTGAGAAAGGAGTTCCAAGCGGATACTGCAAGAATGAGAGGAGTCGTAAACAACAGTGATGTCATGCCAGCTGCACAAAGGATGGAAGGGGGAGAAATCCCCTCCAAGGTTAAAGACAAGCCTCGCCGCAGGAAAATTTCTTCTCGGCGCAAAATATCTGGACTCAAGAAAAGAATCAAGAAAACAACATCTACAAAAGTCTACTCTTTTCGGCGTAAGAGGACACCAATGAAGGAGAAGAAGAATTTCTTTAAAAACTGGGAGATGGAACAGCCGAGAAGACAAAGAGATGATGGAGCCCAACTGCAAGCAAGCACTTGGGCTTGGACTGGGGAAAGGCAAGGGGAGGGCTGAGCAGGGCAGGTGGGTAAACTGGGACTGATTATATATGCGGATTTTGAGCATTTATGCCGGACATGGTTTTGAGCTAGGATTATGTTAGGATCTTTCGAAGTTAGGAGCCTGAAGATTAAGGGGAGTCAGAAGGAAACTTATAGAAGATTTGGGAGGAGGACGCGGAGGTTGGAACTAGAAGATGAGGTGAAATAAGAATTAAAGATACTGTATTTGAGTTAGAATTATGTCTTGAAATAATGTTAAAGATATGTTTAGTATACCTATGTACCTGAACCAGAATTATGTTTTGTTTAATGCAGCCACTGGGGAGGTGCGGAGGAAGCCACCATGATTATGTTTTGTAACTAAGAATGGTCTACCCGAGAATAGGGTTAGGCCGAAGCCAGATAATGATTTGTTTAAGGTCAGGGGAAATAATGAATGGGTTTACCTCTGTGAGAGGGAGGGTAAGATTAAATAACTCCCCAAGGTGAGAGGTGGGGAGTAATGAATCCTGACCGAAATGTAATGTTCTATGTTTATAAAATTTCAAAATTAATAAAAATTATTAAAAAAAAAAAAAGGTCAACAACAACTTTGAGTTCGCTCCCCTTAAAAAAGGGGGGGCTGATCTTTGCACCCTGGCAGCGCATATGCTAAAGACGGCCCTAGTGGCACCTTCCAGATGTTGCTGCCTAGGAGCAGCTGGATCAGGCCAAAGGCTCATGTAGTCCAGCATCTTGTTCTGGCCAACCAGATGTTATATTACAACTCCCGTTGTGCCTCACCATTGGCCATGCTAACTGTGGCCAACAGGAGTTGTGATCGATCAACATCTAGAGAACACCACATGGGCTACTGCTGGTATAGAATGTGGCACAAGTCAATACTTGACCACAACACATCACCTCCAGTAAATATTGGTGACTGACCAATGCATAACAGGTGTCAAAGGAAGACCACACCTCAAGCAGTAGGAGGTGCAGCAAGGGCCAATACTTCTCAGACCTTAGGACACACTTACTTACGGCTCACAATGGGGAACACTGGTGATGGGGAAACAGGAGGCCAAATTACACAAAAAGGACACACTTTGCACAAACAGCCTGTCTCCAGAACACACATAGAGACTTGAACACATTGCTTCTCTTTCCAGAACCCTTACAAGAGTCTTGCCTTGGAACTCCAGGCACAAATGCCCAGTGCCCACTCTACTCCATGAACTAGGGGTTCAAGGAAAGAGTACCTGTCCTCACCAATAAGCAAAGACAACCACCCCACAAAGCAGGCCTATGCAGAAGAAGGGGCAGCTGCTCCAGGCCTCAAAGGGCTAAGTCAGCCAGGGGCCTACCAGATATACACTAACAAGACTCCTGTCCCAGGCCTCAGACAAGCTCTATACAGTGGGACCTCGACTTACGACGATAATGCGTTCCGACGCAATTTTCGTAAGTCGAAAAAATTCGTAAGTCGAATCCCCATAGGAATGCATTGAGTGAAAAAAATTCATAAGTTGAAAATTCGTAAGTCGAAAAATCCCATTAAAAGCGGCCGCGACTTCCATTCGTAAGTCTAAAAATTCGGTTGCGGCGGCCATTTTTGTTTCTCCCGGAAGTCATTCGTAAGTCGAAAAACACGTAAGTCGAATCGCTCATAAGTCGAGGTACCACTGTATAGGTCTGCCACAAGGTATAACTGCTACAATTCTTCGACATATCTCCCTTCAGTAGCGATTGCTGTGCTTACCAGGAGGCAGAGGTGGCAGGTGGCAGGAAGGTCAGCACAGTGCTAACACACTAACAGGAGCAGCAGTTTGGCTCTGCCAGTGCTTTTGCATCACAGCCACCTTCCAACGACCTCACCCTCTGCCTCCAGGTAAGTGCAGCATTGCCAGTGAAGAGAGGTCTGGTAAGCTCGCCTGGCCCTCCCTTCTAATTGCTACTATTTTCCTTCTGCCTCCTTTGATATATCCACATGCTGTTTCTCACCCCAGGCATATGGTTGTAACATTTTTGCCATCCAAGAGTAGGGAGCAGTCTCTCCCACAGAAGGGGAATACCTATTCCCACACATAGGTAAGCTGTCTGTTTCCTACTGAATTTCCTTCATGGTATCTTGACTAGAAATTTGTTTGGGAAATAAAAATTCATGGGTAGGAGTTGCATCACTGCCAGGTTGAGTTAATAAAGGGGGAAAGGCAGTTCCTAATTTAAAAATGTATTATGTAGCAGCCCACTTAAAAGCTTGAGTAGACTGATTTGATCTTCTTAGTTATTAAATATGGTATGACTTGCAGCAGGTATACTCAGATAATCCTCTATATGTTTTTCTTCTCCATTATGGAAAGAAGATAATACAGTTTTTTTCTTGAAATCTTAGAGGTATGAGATTAAAAATGAAAAACAAACAAACCCAGTTTTGTCTGTCTGCTTTAGAATATGTAAAACATTGTGAGGCTTTGTTATAACACCCAAAACAGAATATTTATTTTCAAGCTGGGACAAAATGCTAGGAAATACAAATAACAAGGTCCTTCCAAAATAATTGAATTATTATTTCCAAAAAAATCAATGAAAAGTTGTATTTATGGGCAGTATCCAGAGTTTTGTGAGCAGTGGGGCTTTCTTCTCCATTTCAGCACCTCCAAGCTTATCAAGAGTTAAGGTACAGGCTACAGCCTATGGTTCCATATATATATATATATGTATATATATATATGTGTGTGTGTGTGTGTGTGTGTGTGTAAATGGGAGTGTCTTAAGTTGTTGCTAAAAGGTGAACAGTGATGGTGTCATTTTCTTCACCTGGAAGTTCCCATGATGGTGCAGAGAGTAAGGCTGCCAAGGCTCTGCTGCCAGATTCCCCAGTTTGAACCCCTTGGGTTCACCTTACATTTGTGATGAAGTGGTTATAACAGTGTTTGACTAGGCTCTAGACAAGGGTTCAAATGCCCAGTTGACCGCAAAGCTAATTGAGTGACCTTAGGCCAGTCACTATCTCTAATCCTAACCTAATCCTCTCTAATCCTGTTTAGGGAAGCTTTTAATGTTTGATGAATTATTGTATTTTAATATTTTGTTGGAAGCTGCCCAGAGTGGCTGGGGAAGCCCAGCCAGATGGGCGGGGTATAAATAATAAATTATTTTTATTATTTTTATTATTTTTATTCTTATTAAACATACTTCACGAGGTTGTGAGGACAAAATGGGGAGGGCAAGAACTATGCACCTCACCTTGAGCACCTGGGAGGAAAAGGGGAACATAAGTGTTTAAAAAATCACTTAGTCTTTCAGTTTTTGATTTTTGATTTATGTGAAATGGCCCCATCAACTGTGGAATACTCTACTGAAGAGGTAAGGACACACTTGATCTTCTCTACCATTCGGGAGGGCTGTGACAAATTTATTTATTTATTTATTCTGTCATGTCTTTGGTTTATAACCTACTTTGAGCTGGATTTTTTTTTTAAACCACCTGTCAGCTAGTTGTAATGTGTTTGGGTGTATTTACCAGTAGTTGTTGCATGTTGGCCTGGATCTTAACTTCTAGGACTGAAGATATGTGCATGCAACATAACCACTGTCTCCATCCTCCCACTTCCTGCTATAGTCAGTTGAGGCCTCTGGAAAGCTGCTCCAGAGGGTTGGGGGACCATCCAGAATGGCAATATGGGATATGGCAGAAGGGTTGTAGCTGGGGAGGGAGACTTGGTGAAAATAGAGACAGTGGTATCTTCGGATCCGAGCCACTGTTTGTGTTGTATATGTTATTATTATGCTGTGAAGTGCTGGGGCAACCCAGTAAGATGTGAAATTATGGAATTGGACGTCCCTATTTTCATCGGAGAAATGGTGGAGGGTATACTGTACAATAGAAAAGGGTAGCCCTGAAACAGAGTACAGGATACTGCTTGTTTGAGTAAGAGCACCAGCATTCATGCACAGCTCCCTGAAAATGGTACTGATTTAAAGATTGTCAAGCAACAGGTCCTTTAAAATGCATTAAATATGATTGACTCAATTCACAAGGTGCTAAAATGATGTTTAAAATGAAACATCAACAAGTTTGTAAATTGCATTAATTTTTTTACTAGGTTTCAATTATTTTTTATTATGTTGGATTTTTCAAGGACTTACATAAGGGTCACTTCATAATTAAAAAATTCTATTACAGTTGATCCTCTAGTAATATAAAGTGTGTACAATGACCTGATTGAAGGGGAAATGTTCTGATTAAGATAAGCCTGAGCTCATATGGATCACCTGGACAGAAGAGAAAAGATTTGGATATTGCTTATGTTTCCAAGATTTCAATTGTAGAAGAGAAGGTTAAGGGGTGATATGATAGCCATGTTCAAATATATAAAAGGATGTCATATAGAGGAGGGAGAAAGGTTGTTTTCTGCTGCTCCAGAGAAGCGGACATGGAGCAATGGATTCAAACTACAAGAGAGAAGATTCCACCTAAACATTAGAAAGAACTTCCTGACAGTAAGAGCTGTTCAAAAGTGGAATTTGCTGCCAAGGAGTGCGGTGGAGTCTCCTTCTTTGGAGGTCTTTAAGCAGAGGCTTGCCAGCCACCTGTCAGGAATGCTTTGATGGTGTTTCCTGCTTGGCAGGGAGTTGGACTGGATGGCCCTTGTGGTCTCTTCCAACTCTATGATTCTATGAATTGTATTGCTGGAAGGACTGCCTTTCCTCTGCTGCTGAAGCAGCAAAACATATCTAGGAATGCACCAGAAGGAAGAGAGGCTGGGAACTTGTTTAGAAAGAGGAACACCATCTATATCAGGCCACATGCCCATCTAACCCCTGGGTTAGAGTGAAATTGTCCAATGGGCCCACATGCATCCCTAGACTCAAATTATTTAATGAAATGGGCTTTTTTTAAAACCTCACCCAATACATTAGGTTCACAAAAGCCTTGCTTAATCACTCTCATCAATCTTTCACCTACCATATAATTTTATTTGCTTTCCTTTTGTTAACTTGTCTGTCAGAGTTACTCAACCCTTTCACGGTGATAAAATTTCCACTTCATGTAAGCTTGAGGTAGCTATAACTGAAAACTCTTGTCTGGGCCAGCCAAGTAAGGAAGAGGTAATTGAGCTTTCCAAACATTACTGCAGGGAAAATGATTAAAAAACATGATATATAGGCTACTCTCAGAGTCAGCCGCTTCAAACATATTTTACATAAAATCTGCACAGTGATGGCTGCATCATGGAATAATTACATGTGTATTTCCTTTGATGGACATGCTCTGAAAAGCATGTATACATGTAGCAAAACTGATGTTTGTGTCATGTAGCTGGTATATTACTCTTTGCACAGCTGTTTCCAATTAGGAAATTTGCCACGTCTACTGCAGCCCCTTAGGCCATGCTTATGGTTGAAATAGCTAATACCTGAGTTATCATTGACAGGATATTTCTTTGTAATATGACATGCTTGGAGTATGATATGTCAACCACACATAACATTGCTGCTGGATGCATCTAGTTTCCAGAGAATGAGTACCCCTAGATTCTGGTCCTGTGTGGGAACACACATTTATAAGCTCTCATAATAAATATGTGCACAGCTAGGTGTAGATTTGCTGCTTTGGGGCTGCTGACCTGAGATTACTTGGAAAGGCAGCTCAAGGATCATTGGACAGACTGAGTCTCAGTTTCTGCTGCTGGAAACAGATCTATAATATTGGGCAATGAGCTATCTGCTGTCATATCCTCCCTTCCTGTTTCCGGCAAAATCTTCCAATGCCTTGACACAGTGTCAGAAATCTGATATTGGTTGTTTAAAAGGGGGGGGCGCTATTTAGGGCATGCTGAGGGAGGCCAGGCTTGGATCTGAAAGCCATTATGGTCCTTGATATGCCTCCAAACTGGGGGCAGGGACAGACATGCTTGCTTCCAATTGGAAGGAAAAAAATAACATTTAAAAAACAGCCCAGAAATGGATGGAGGTATCCAGGCATCCCCAAACTCAGCCCTCCAGATGTTTTGGGACTACAGTTCCCATCATCCCTGACCACTGGTCCTGTTAGCTAGGGATGATGGGAGTTGTAGTTCCAAAACATCTGGAGGGCCGAGTTTGGGGGTGCCTGGTATACACTCATGCCCAGCAGGGTAAAGCAAGTGAACTATCTTCCGATTGCACCCAGAATTGAATTTATGTTTGGTTGGAGGTGTGGTCATGTAGTTGCTCCAATAGTCCAGCTTGGAGCACAATCCTGGGGAGGGGATGCCAGCTACATGGTCTCCAGAAGTGTGTCTGTGTATGTATTTAATGCACCTCAGGAGTGTGTGTTTTGTCAATAAAGGATTAAGCTACTGGCTGTTTGTCCTCCTTCAGCTGGGTGTGCTCAGGAGAATGTCCAGTGGTGGAGGAAAATAAAATACTCAAGATAGCAAAATGCTATCAATCCACATTCTAATTTTAAGCCAGTAGCAGTCGGGGTGGGGGATACTTGTTCAGTCCAAACTTTTGAAAACAAGCAAGCCAGTCTTTTTAAAGAGAACGTCATGCCAACCATCTGTCTGCCAAGCATGTCTGCAAAGCAGGCCATCTGTTTCTTCCTTAAATGTCTCTGGTGCTGTGGTGTATTTTTAAAGAACATGTAAGTCTGCTGTTTCAGCTGATATTGTAGCAACAAACATGGAGATCTGTATTTTGAGGACTTTGGCTGAACCTTTTCTTGCACTGTACATATTACATGCTTGTAGCTTCATCCTGTGCAGGTTTATTTTTATTGTATTTATTTATTTTAACAACCTTTTTATACCTCTTGCTTGTAATTACAGCCTCCAAGCGGTTTAAAAGTAAAGGGACCCCTGACCATTAGGTCCAGTCGTGTCCGACTCTGGGGTTGCGGCGCTCATCTCGCTTTATTGGCCGAGAGCCGGCGTACAGCTTCCAGGTCATGTGGCCAGCATGACAAAGCCGCTTCTGGCGAACCAGAGCAGCGCACGGAAATGCCGTTTACCTTCCCGCCGGAGCGGTACTTACTTATCTACTTGCACTTTGACGTGCTTTCGAACTGCTAGGTTGGCAGGAGCAGGGATCGAGCAACGGGAGCTCACCCCGTGGCGGGGATTCGAACCCCCGACCTTCTGATTGGCAAGCCCTAGACTGTGGTTTAACCCACAGCGCCACCTGTGTCCCGTGTCTAAGCGGTTTACCAAAGAATAAACATTAGATTTGTCAATAAAAGACAGTGCTAAAAACTGATATATTTTTAAAAAATCAAAATATAATTAAAATCAAGAGTTAGTGAAAAACAGATTAAAATGCGTGTCAGTGTCTGCATATCTGGCTAGGCTTGGCTGAACAAATATGTTTTTAGCAGGCACCAAGAAGAGTACAGCAAAGGTGCCTGCTGCCTCATACCCATAGGGAAGGAGTTCCAAAGTGTTGAATGAATTTTGTTTAGCACCTTTAACAGTGCCAGTTCGGCATTGAGTTTACTGAGAAGTAATTTCCACTGAGGTCAGTGAAATTTATGCATTTGTTTTGCACAGCGAAGCCAAAACACAGAGTCAAAATTCACAGTAAAAGAAAAAACTTTACTGATGGCAAACAGGAAGAAGTGTGCATGCACACGAAAGCTCATACCAAGAACAAACTTAGTTGGTCTCTAAGGTGCTACTGGAAGGAACTTATTTTATTTTATTTAGGCTTCTTTACAAACACTATACAAACAACAATAGAAGAGAGCAAAGTAAAAATAAATAAGGAGCACACTGAGCCCATGTATTTATCCTTCCTGGCTCCATGTGACTTCCAGTAATTGAAACAATATTTGTAGAAGGAATGAGTCAGTCAGCTAGAAGAATGAATCTGCACTTTTCAGCATTTTCCAACACTTTACTGCTTCTGCTCTCAAAAGACCTTTGTCACATGACACTATAGGGATACATTGGGTTGCAGTTTGGGTCAATCTTATGTTAAGGCTAAACCTTAAACTTCACCACACAATTCTTAGATGTTATTAAGAATGAAGATTGCAAAACAAAACAAAAAACAAAAAACACACCACTCAACGTTCAGAGCAGCATATGCCCATAGTTTTATTGAAGTAAGATCCACTGAAATAAATGAGACTTCCATGTTGAGTAATCAGATAAAGAGGATGGAATTGCAGAGCTGGACATCTGGGGCAAGAAATGTCATTGGGACAGCTCTCGATGTCTGCTGCCCTAAACCGTGACCCACTCTCCAGTAAGATAAGGCTGCTTGGCTTTAAGTCCACATAAGGCAACAATGGCTTCAAGACCTTGTTCCTAAACATCGTTTTAACCTCAGCAGCTGAAAGTGCATACCCTCCAACATTTACCCAGCGAAAATAGGGACATCCTATTCTATACCCTCCAACATTTCTCTGATGAAAATAGGGACGTCCTAAGGGAAAGCGGCACATTCCAGGATCAAATCAGAAACCGGAACAGGACAGCTGTAAATCCGGGACTGTCCCTGGAAAATAGGAACACTTGGAGGGTCTGAAATTCTAGCTTGTGTAAGCATCCTAGCTGAAATAAAAGGAACCAACCTTTCATTCTTCAGAAGGGCCATGGCTCAGTAGTAAAGCATGTGTTTTACATGCATAAGGTCCCAGGTTTGATCCCTGACATCTCCAGGTAAGGCTAGGAGAGACCTCTTCCTGAAACCCTGGGGAGCCACTGCTGGTCAGCGTGGACATTGTTCTAACTTGGTATAAAGCTGCTTCCTATGTTCCTACACTGTCTTGCCTGTCATAAAGAATTACTGTTTTAGATTATTTGTGAAGTAGACTATACCTGTGACCATGTGACTAATTCTGTGAAAGCAGCAGTTCCTTTGGAATGGTACACATCTGCCCTGTGAAAGTTATTTTCTGCCTTTGTGCGACACTTCTTCCTCTTCTCTGATGGTTACAAACTTGTGGTGATGCCACCAACCTGCAAATTATGATGATGTGTTGAAAATAACCATTATTATGGTTATTTTCCATTTCAAATAAACCTTTTCTTTTAGAACTCATTAGTGACTCCAGAATTACATGTATAACAAACATGCTTCCTATATAGAGAAAGCACTCAACTTATATTAATTAATTTAGGGATAATTTACCAGGCCTTAGTTCTTTTGCATTTGAAATGCATAGGGACCAGAAGATCGTACAGTAAGATTGACTTGCAAATCAAACATGAACAATTTTGTCTCTCGTATAATAAAAAGAGTGCTCTGTAATCTCATTTGTGCCTTTGGCAAGTATTGTATATTGTCTATGCTGAGCTTGTTAAAAGATTTCAAATTGGCTTGCAGTGTAAAGAAACTATTTTAGTGGCATGCAAGTGGCATTGTTGCTTTCTTTTTGATTTATAAGTTTCAAGCTTTTACTGTGATTTGAGATATAATTACCATTTGTAATTAAACAAGAACAATAATCATAATTATTTTACATTCTTTAACATTATGAAAAAAATATCAGTTCAAACCACATTAGATTTTTATTGCATTTTTCCATAATAACAGTACATTGTAAAATAGATTCTTTTCCAAAAGTAGAACCAGTTAATGAATGAAAATAAAACTAACTGAAAAAAGAACTATTTTTCAAGAAGGCAGGCTTTTGACACAATAAGCAGAACGACAAAAAGTGGAAAATATTTCAAACTTTTTATTTTTCTAATTTACATAGTCATATTTCAACAAACTTCTCTTCATGCTCATTACATTTGCTGACTGAATTAATGCTGTTACTTTCCCTCTTTCCCTTTCCCTCAGAACATAAAAGATTGATAGCAATCTAGCAAGCGCAGTATAGGGTGCAGAGTACTATTCATTTCCATCACAGATGGACATTATTTTCAATAGGAACAGGTCAGGACTCATTGGAAACAGTCCTTTTGAGATCCATTTGAGCAGATGACGACAACATACTTGAATACATACTGTAAACATAGCCTATAACATGTTAATCTTAAAGAAATAGTTTTAAAGAAACAGATTTATGCCTCAAAACATTAAACGTAAGGAATGTTCAGAGCATAGCTTTTGACTGCATCGCTTTGGAAAGAAATGTGAAGGCAAAACTGCATGGTATATTCAGTGTGCTATCCCAGAGGCAGTATGCCCCTGAATACCAGTTGCTGGGATTCCCAAATGTAGGGTTGCCATATTTCAGAAACCACCAAAGTTGTTGAGCTTTTTTGATTGACTTGCCTAAGATTCAAAGCCCCACCTTTTGAAAATTTCCCCTGAATGTATGGCAGCCCTCCCTAAGTGGGGGAAGCACTGTTGCACTCAGATCCTGCTTGCACATCTGGTTGGCCACTGGTTGGCATCTGGTTGGCCACTGTATAAACAGGGTGCGGGGCTAGATGAGTCTTTGGCATGATCTAGCAGAATCCTTTTTGTGTTCCCCAACCCCGCCCCATTCCCAAAAGTGGATCTGGTGGTCCCCCCCCCCCCAGGGAACCTGCTACAATGCTTCAAATTCTGATTCCTCATATGATTCATTTAGAGTGCAGTCCTATACATTTTACTCAGAGGTTCTGCAATAGTCACTGGAACTAACTCTCTGATTAAGTGGATTATAGCCTAAATAAAGCTATTCACGGATGCTGAGCAACCAAGTGTTTAGTTTTATGAATAATTGGTTGCCTCCAATGCTGACATTCCATTCACAGCCTCCAGGGGTGGCTTCTGTGAGTGGAAGGGGGAAAGAAATGATTTTGGAAAATTTCCATCTTTCTCCTACAACACTATGTACCCCACATATCTGCTCCTGAGTGTTGGGAAGTGGTGCAACAAATGGTAGGAGGGGAAAAATGCCTCCATCACATTTACAGAAACCTCTGCTAGATCAAAGAGCCGCCCAATGAATGAAAGTAATCAAAAGTAAACTCTAAGCATTGGGGTTTTTTTTAAAAATAAACTTTACATATACAGTAAAAGTAAAATTAAAATGGTATATGCAAAAAAGAGGAATAAAGCAGAGAGCCAAGTAACTTCCATTTCTGAAGAAGCATAGAATAAAATATTAATAGTGATATTTATTGCCTTGCTTGTTTTCTCTAATGAGTTTTCTTGTGCTGATTTTTCTATTTTAAAATTAAAATGGTGGGATTGGAATCACAACCGAGCTAGCAAACTGTCACGCACTAAGCAGGGACCCATGTAAGCTCAGAGACATGTTTTTAAAAACCAGAAAAACTTCAGCACAATCCACACTACTTTTGCTGAGCCATATCCGTTGTCTTTTTGGTACCTACGGAAGACCTTCCTCTTCTGTGACGGTAGAGATTTTTTCCTAATCTACTCTTGTACTGGAATTGTTTTTAAGTGTTTTGATTATTTTATCAGGAGGAAGGGCAAAATATAAAGCAAACAAATAATAAACCTCCTGGGGATTCTTCCCTACAGGACATTACGAGCCCTTCCTTCTCCACTCCACTAGCCTTCAGATGGGTGAGGGTTGTGCCAGGCATATTGCAAATCACCTTGCCATAACTTTGAATTCAAAGCCTGTCCACAGAGTGACCCATACTTTTCCTTGATGCGCACATGGGAGGATGTTAATGGGGACATTTCTATAGGCTTCATGCATGGAAAAGGACACATTAGCGTTATCAAGCAACCCCCTTTAGCTGTGAGTTCCACTGCTTATGAAAAATGTCACTGACACCACCTATGCACAGGATGGAGGTTCAGCAAGGTGGTGGACCCTCAGAAGTACTGAAACTCTTTAGGAAAGAAAACTCAAATGGAAGGATCTGCACAAACACGTCAGTGAGGACTCTGTGTGCTCAATGGTCATGGAAAGCCTTTTGAAAATTGGGCTAAGAAATACCCATAACTTGGAATTATTAGACATTGGGTGAGGAGTAGATTCCATTGCATGGGTTAGCGGAGAAACAACACATAGCAAATTCAGGCAACCTGCAATTTTTTGACAACCAAGATTTGGCTAGGCACATATCATGTAGTTTCTCTTGCATTAAAAATGAAGCAATTAAATGCAGGGAACATTTTTATAATAACACTGTTTAACATTTATACAGTGCTTTTTAATCTTTGAAGTGCTCCATTAACATTAACTAATTAATGAAGCTTTTTATAAAAGCTTTGATAACGTTTCCTACAGAAAGCTATTAAAGGAATTTAGTAAGCTCTCAATGAAATGCAAAACATGTTCCTTGACTGAAGATGGATTCCAAGATGAAAAACAAAGGTTAAAGGACAGAAGATTAGCTACACGGTGGAGACAATTCAGCAGGAGAGATGCCTTGGAAGAATTTGTATTTGTGAATTGCTGTGAGTGTCTACCTGAAGTTGTGGAAAGGGAAAAGAATTTCCATACTTTTAAGTCCCCCACCCAGTGCCTCCCCTTCTCTTGCTTATATATGTACAGATTAAATAGGGGGTGGGGGCTTAGGCCAAGGCAAATGTTTCCCTGAAAAGATGACTCCATGTAATAATGCTAAATATTAGAAGAGTGTTTCATTTGTGGTGTTGTCAGACGCTCTGAGCAAGGGACTCCATGGTCTGCAATTGGATGGATCCTAGCCTACTGACTACATGGAAAGGGCCATAGCTCAGTGATAGATTATCCACTTAACATGTGGAAAGTCACAGGTTCAATCCCTGGCATCTTCAGGTAGGTCTGGGAATTTCCCTTCTCTGAAACCCTGGAAAGTCACTGCCAATCAGTGTAGACCATACTAGCTAGATGGAACAATGATCTGAATCAATGCTCAAATGTCTGGTAATAATAATGATGATGATGTGGGTGGGGCTGTGGTCTAAACCACAGAGCCTAGGGCTTGCCAATCAGAAGGTCGGCAGTTCGAATCCCCACGATGGGGTGAGCTCCCGTTGCTCAGTCCCTGCTCCTGCCAACCTAGCAGTTCAAAAGCACGTCAAAGTGCAAGTAGATAAATAGGTACCGCTCCAGCGGGAAGGTAAATGGCATTTCCGTCCGCTGCTCTGGTTCGCCAGAAGTGGCTTAGTCATGCTGGCCACATGACCCAGAAGCTGTACACCGGCTCCCTTGGCCAGTAAAGCAAGATGTGCACCGCAACCCCAGAGTCATCCGTGACTGGACCTAACGGTCAAGGGCCCCTTTACCTTTACATTGTTCAGAAAACTTTGAGAGTCTACAGCTTCCAGGGTCCTAATCACTAGAATTTTTTTCAAACAAGAACGCCACTTGGACTGTGGACTAGTTTGATGACAATTTAAGTTGTCTGCTAACTTAAGTTTTTTGCAACATGCGATACAATGCCACAATGCTCCAGCTGGGGAGCAATCCCACTAATTTTTCATAGGATTACTAGTATTTGGGGACTGAGGTTGCAATCTATCGTCTATAACTTTTCATGAGCTGGGTTCTATTAATTCATGGGACAGAAGGTGGATGGGGATGCACCACCTTGGCATTCAGAATTATTGTTTATCCTGTCCTCTTCCTGTTTTCATTTTGCTTCTAATTATGTCACCTTCCCAACTCTGCTATTTCTCTTTTCTTTTATTGACTTATTGGTGTTTAAGTCATGTGATTTAACTTGTTGCTTGTTACAAGCTGCCTTTGGGAGAACCTACCTTGTGGGACAAATAGGTGGGCTATGAATATTTTAATAAAATAGCAATATAAATAATGAACATCAGATTAAAAAGGGAAAGAACAGAGGTGCTTTTCATGATCTATTTGTTTGCTTTGTGCACTGTGATACCATAGATTCATAGACTCATAGAGTTGAAGAGTTGGAAGAGGCCATGATATGCTGGCCTTCAACTAATCAGGTAGTTTCCAGGATAGTTCACAGGAAGATAAACAGCAATAAAAACAATATGAAACATGTTTCATCAGGTCACAAAATGCAGCCTCCTTAGTTTATTCAGTGGAGGAATAGATATTTAGAATGTCCAGGAGCAATCTGAGAGCTTGACCAGAATGACAAAAGCACTGAGCCCATAATGGACATTAAGCACATGTAGTGACTCTCAAAAAAAGATGTATTTAGCTGGTAAAGACAAACTCAAACACCTATATGCCATACATCTGTATTACTGATGATCCATCTGTGGTACATGCTGCCTTGCCATATGCCACTTCAAGTAGTTGCAAGAAAGACCCAACTACAGGCGACAACGTCAACAGAGCTGATAAGAAAATAGCCACAATTTACCCCTAATGTGCTTTGGTATTTCCATTCTTGGTAGAACTTCAGCCTTGCCAGCTGCATTATGCATTCCATCTTCAATGCATTTTGAGGATCGTGACCTTTATGAAATCCATACGGTTGGTTTGTATGACATAACTTCATTGTTCTCTCTCCAATGAAAATAACAACATAATGTCATATATTGGCCCCTAGCCAGAATTTTTGAAAGCATCCTTTTGGGAATGATATATGTTAACAACTCATGATTTGTTTCCTGTACAAGAGTTTCCTTGGGCTAAACAAATCATGAGTCCAAGTGAGCTACAGTTGCAAAAGATACCACTTACCTGGTATTGTCATTACCATGCCTCAGTCCAATTTCTGCACACTGGCTCCATTCACATGGAACTCCTAAGAGAGAGAGAGAGAAAGAGAGAGAGAGGGAGAGAGATGTCCTACTTTTAATAATTTGTAGCTAATATCAGCTTTACCTGAGGTCTTGTACACATAAACAATGACTCTAGTACAATAAGTCTGACATGGTCTAAAAACAGCAGAGGTATTATCAAACTCTGTATAATCAACTGAGGCAAAAGCAGCCATCTGCACCAGTGGATTGTCAAAGGTTTCTGCAATTCTTCACATAGTTACTGAAAACAAAAGTCCTGTAGGCTTCAACAGGACTTGTACATATGCTCAAGATTGTAGTCAAGGAAAATAGCCTTTCATTAACTGCAGGCATGGGCTAATCTGTGCCACCATTCTGATGTGACCACATGACAGATGTTTGTGGGAAGGCAAAAACCTGAAGGCAGGGTTTATCTTGTGGTTACAGTGAAAATAAGTCTGAGCTACATCTCAGACTTTCTGCTTGTGGGCTCCATCCTATGTGGAGGTTGAGCCATGAGCTGGCTAAGAGCCAGGAAAGTGAGAGTCCAAGAGTAAGAGAATAAGAGAGCCCAAGAGTAAGAGATGGCTGCATGGCCAGCCATTTTATCTGGTCACCTAGGGTCACGTCCATCTACCTGGTCACACACAGGGGGAGGAAGCTTGAGAGCAGGTATGACAGGAAGTCCTCCCTGTCTGGAGCCATTCCCTGTATGTCCATTCTAGGTAATAAGAAAAGGTTGTACTTGACTGCTCTAGTAATAATACACCTCACAATAGCTAGAGATGTTGTCAAAGTTCTTCCAAGGCACGTTCAGAAAACAACTCAAAGGAGAGGCTAGCTTTCCAAGCCCCAAAATTCTTCTCTGACTCAGATTGAAATCCTCTGGAGAAGAATTGTTAACTCTTTCCGTATGCAAAGTAATTATGTCATTTTCCTGAGCCACTTCAATTCCTGGAAAAAATATAACTCTAGAATCCTCCAACTCTTTTTTAAAAATCTTGACTCATTGTGGAGTTAAACTAAGTCACACTAGGAAGAGTTTGCCCATGTCTAATCAAAGGAAGGAGCTTTCCTGTCACTTTCATTGGTGAAATGTTCTAGTGAAAGTTGTGCAACTCATTTCCCACAGTATGCCTTATCATAGTAATATGCTATTCACTAGGGATTAATAATTCCCATAAAGTCAGGGTTCAGTCAACTGTGGTGGGGGAACAGATTTCCTGTATAGGTTTTTTTTGGGCAGTTCTATATTATTAAAGTCCATATTTTTCATGTATTATTTTGAATCACACACATCAAAATAATGAAGTCCCCTCCTTTCAAATCTCTGGCATTTGTTTTCAATAGCCTTGTTAGCAGATTAACTTTTAGAACCCATTCTGCTTCCAAGCAAAGGGGGCTAAGTACCCCACAACTCTGTATAAGTTAAGTGGAGTGAAAATTGAATCCCTGTGGATGAAACAATATCAGTTAACAGGCTTCACAACATGAAAAAACGTAGAGCTTTCATTAGGCACCGGCAGTGGTAGTGTGTAAATACAATATTGTAAAAGGCTTTGGGCTAAAAGTGAAAGCTAACAGTTCCCTAGTAGCAGAGGAAAGCAACAATTAGACCAAATTGGTTTAATTGCTGATTAATTAGCCATTAACAGAACTGAGAATGCAAACTGATTTGGGTTATTGTATTTGGAACCTGTTTTGGGGGGTGGGTACTGGTTGTTAATATTAGCCACTGGCAAAAGTGCTTAGGAAACTCACAGTTCAACAGCTTACACAAAAGGAACATTTCAAGTAAATTCTATATAACCTGAATTTATTTAAGTAACAGCTAGTAGAGCCAAACCTGCACAAGCCACAAACAAAACCTGGAAGTTCTCTTTCACTTGCCCCATTGAAAAGAATAGGCTGGGTATGCTATTTCAGGAGAAAGTATGCTGAAATGTGCTTCCTATCAACAAAACGTTAATCACTGCAATTTTGGGCAATGGTTTATGTACCACTTATGGCACACCCTGAAAGCTGTAAGTTCCAGTATCAGAACTGTTTCAATCCTTCTGAATTCCAGACATGTGAGTACATGTGAGTGGGTCCACAGGGCTAGCAGGGGTCAAGGTGAGATCACTGCACTTGCATGTTGCCTATAGTTGGCTTCCCGTAGTGAGCAAATAGGTGCCTGCATGCAGAAAAACATGTTACATTTGGCATATGTATCCTTTCCAAAAGGGCACCACCGGGTTGAGTTCTCCCACTTTACCTAAGTAATATGTAAGAACATTTTCCCATACTGCACCATATGCACCTTGTGTGTTTCCCTGCTCCAACTCCACCACCACCTGTTATTGGCAGGGACTGCCAATGTGTCTATGTCACAAAATCACAAAGAATTCCTACACAGTGGCTACCACATGTTAGTGCTATGTGAGTGAGCCTGGGGCTCATGTGTTCTCTTTTCCTCCTCCTCCTCCTCCTCCTCCTCCTCCGTGGCTGTGAGGAGATTAGCAGTTTGATTTAGCAGTTTGCTGTTTCCTCCAAAACAGGGGAAGCTGTGGTTAGACCAAACTACTGTCTGTCCAAACAAGCCAATATTAAATGATGGTTTCTGCTCCTGACTTGTTCAGATAAACCATAGATAAAATTAACTGCCATTCCCAGTTGAGATGAAATGGCACACTGTGGTTAGTTGGAAATAGAAGTGAGTGTCTCTGATCTCTTTCTTGCACCTGTACTGGAAGAGGAGGGATATAATGTAGCAGGTTTGTGCACATGACATTAAACTATAGGTTTAGCATCAGCCATTACGGAATAAAATTTGACAAAAATATGGTTTTGACTGGCATCTGTGTGCAACTGAGAATGTATACATGAGCTCCTGACTGGTTGCTATTTTCACCCATGTAGCCTTACCCTAGAGCAGGGCATCCCAAAATCCTGAGTTCATTGATCCCTACCGGTAGATGAGCTTATAAAGTTGTTTTCAACCCCAACCCAAATTCTTAGGAATGTAAATGAAATTAAGACAACAAATATGCAACCAGCGTTTAATAACCATCAATCACAATTACAATTATCATAAAATAAGGAATGTTGTTATGTTGTGGAATCATTAAATACGGAAGTTCCTCATTGGCACTCTGTAAATGCCCATGCCCTATATTTCTGAAGCTCAAAGTTCCTAATTAAATTGTTCACATTATACTTCATAAACTTATTTTCCATACCTAGGCCTTTTTCAGTCCCCAGGCCTTTATTCACTCCCTGCACAGTCTTATCAACCCCAGAGGGTCAATATCCACCACTTTAGGAAATCTTAATGGTACAACGAATGAAAGTATGCCTTATATAGACCGCAGTTCTATAATTCTAACTGGGTGTAAGACCAATGGGATTTACTTCTGAGTTTACATGTATAGGATTGTGCTGTTGAGACTTATCCAAACTTACCTTTTGCCCTGCTCTTTCAAGGCACAAGTCTGCACTTAAAAAATCTGCTTTCAAGCAGGTGGAGAGGTTGTTGTTGTTGTTGTTTTGCCTTGGAGCTTCCCCTGCAAAAACTCACTCTTTTGGGCTCAATCGGAATAAATATCAATTTGGGTTTTCTGCAGATTGCTGTGTGCTCCGATTGAGCTTTAAAGAGCAGGTTTTCATGGGGAAAGCTCCAGAGCAAAAACAACAACAGCAGCAACAGCAGCAGCAGCAGCAACAACAACCAAAGGACACTCAGACACAGAACCCTTAATCTGCTAAAAGGTACCAAGCTAAAAGAACAGTTTGAGTGTTCAACCCCCCTCTAGCATTATCTGATGTGGAAAAATATTGGCCTCTGTCAGAGAAAGTTGGAAACATATTGATCAACAGGAGCAGCATATCATAGATGTTTGCTTCTGCCTAAAATCTTTCTAACAGATAAGTCATGAACCTTTGTTTTAGATTTATCTCAGTAAGTATTCATAGTCATATTTGCAAATCTACGCAATGGTAATGCAGCAATTCAAGCAATTGAACAAATATGCTTTTCTTCAAGTGATTCTTATGTAGGTTTTTGTTTGTTCTTCTTACCACTCCCAAATCTGTAATTTGAATGTTAGAAACTACACTGTCTGACATAAACATCTGATTTGAAACTGTCTTCCTACTTCTTTTCATCCTCCACAATACTCCCAAGCGGTGCATCCTTGGCTAAGAGGCATCTTAGCATCATCTCTGACAGTGCTCTAAGTGCCACACGGCAACTTTGGGGCCTTCTCACTGGGCTAGTTTGCATATTGTCATCCTTGTGTTATATCTGCATGTATTTTGTGACATGAGAGTGATTCTCAAGTGTACATCTGTGTCTTTAAAATTCAGCTTGAGTACTCTCCCACAGTCTGTAACTATGACAGCAAAATGCTTTCTGATTATATATACAGATGAGTTTTTGGGTTTTTTTTTAACCACCAGAATATAAAGGCATCAGAGTTTTATACCTAGAGACACAGACTAGCATCTTTTCACCCACTGTCATTGTGGTATTGCTTTATTATTGCATCCCCATAGTTTCAACACATAACACAAATATCTCAAAAATTGCAAAATAAAACTTGCTCAGTAGACTGGCTCAGCAGCAGAAATCAAATATCGGGAAGCAACTGGATGGCATATCAGAGTAGAAATGCAGAATTTAATCACAACAGTTTGGGAAGGAGAGAAGCCCTTTAGCTTTTAAAATGTCATCAGAATGTGGTAGAGCAGTTCAGATGTGGATTTTGAAAATTAATGCATAATTGGAAATCTGCATATTATCTATCTGTAGCATTTTACCCCATTCTTCTGCCAAAAGGGCTCTCAGAGCAGTTTACAAAGAACAATAATAAAACAGTCTCTGCCTTCAGGCTTAATTGTGTTATTAAAAGACACAACACAAAAAGAAAAGAGATAGAGAGGGAGAAGGGGGAAAGCAAACTTACTAGTTACCAGGCTCTTATAATGACCAGCTGGAATGAAAATAGTTCAAGGAGGACAGCCAAAAGTTTCTGGTTGTTGAGATGATGGAGTGGCCTTATTTCCTCCTTTTCCTTTTGGTGCAGCCTGATGGAATGGTGGCTGCCAGGTGATAGTTGATACAGGGAGGAACCTAATGGAGGTGGCTTCTCAGTGGGGTTGATGGAGTGGTCCCACCTCTCTCCTCTCCTGCACCCCAACAGAATGGCTGTTGCAAGATGATAGGACAGAGAAAGAAAAGAGAGAGAGAGAGAGAGAGAGAGAGAGCCTGCCTGATGGAGCTGTCCAAATTCTCATGTCTCCCTCTGCTTTGCATCCCACCTTGTGTTCCTTTCAAATTATAACTTGAATTCATGTTTCCACCACCATCCAAATTTGTTCAGAAAAAATAAGGATGAGCAGCTACAGCTTCAGACTGAGACATACCCTACAGACAGCATAGCTTTGGTTGGATCAGTGAAAATGACCCTAATGTTTTAAGGAAGGATACACCAGATCAAAGGTAGCTGTTGTTGGAATCCATCTGTGTCACACTGGAGGTGAAGTCAAACCGCTGCATTAGCAGCACTGAAGTCACCTCCCTGGGGAACAAGCCTGGGCAGACCTTACGGAGGTCCTGGACTGCCCAGATGTCAAGACCACTGCACCTTGTCCTCACTGGTGTGGTCCAACGGAAAGCAGAGCAATACGTTTGACACCAGCTTGGCTGCAGGAGTTCCCAGAAGAAAGCGTACAAGATGCCATCCACCCATCTTAGGGACTTGACTCTAAATTTGTCTAGGTTTTACTTCTTAGCCTTTTCTTCTCCCAATGATATCCTGCAAGGCAGTAGTGGTTTAGGATCAGAATTTCCCTTCTCCTGGATGGGCTATATTCCCAGGTTGATGAGCCCCATATGACCCTATCATGTTACTTGCTAATAATTATAACATTCTGCAGAACTTTGGTTGTGAAACTTTCCAGGTCTTTGAAAATATCTACAACTGAAGGAGAGTCCAGATATCTGGAAGAGAACATCCATTTTTTTGTGTGGAGTTTCGGTATCAGTTTTATTGTACTGAGATTCTAAAAGGGACTCTAGTACATCAATGTCTGCCCAATATTTTTGCACATGAATAAGAATATTTTCTAGGAATCACTTGATTGTGCATAATCACAAGTCAGTGGCTGCTTTCTGCCAAGCCACTTGTAAAAATGACAAGATTTGAAAAGCTGTTTTTAACCAGTTCTTATGCCCGATAGGGGGACGCGGGTGGGGCTGTGGTCTAAACCACTAAGCCTAGGGCTTGCCGATCAGAAGGTGGGTGGTTCGAATCCCTGCGACGGGGTGAGCTCCCATTGCTTGGTCCCTGCTCCTGCCCACCTAGCAGTTCGAAAGTACGTCAAAGTGCAAGTAGATAAATACCGTATATACTCGAGTATAAGCTGAGTTTTTCAGCACATTTTTTGAGCTGAAAAAGCCGCCCTCGGCTTATACTCGAGTGAAGCGGGAGGCGGCAGGGGGAGGAGCGGCGTGAAAGGAGCCCTTTCTCCTTTTTTGAAAAGGCAGCGATCGGTGCCGTGTTGGGGAGAGCGCGGCACGGATCCCTGCTCTTTGGAGAGGAGCGCGGTGGCTGTGGGAAGAGCCCTTTCGGGCGCTCCTCCTGCAGCCTCCGTGTTCCTCTTCAAAAGGCAGCGATCTGCACCGATCCCTGTCCTTTGGAAAGGAGTGCGGTGGCTGTGGGAAGAGCCCTTTCGGGCGCTTCTCCTGCAGCCTCCGTGTTCCTCTTCAAAAGGCAGCGATCTGCACGATCCCTGTCCTTTGGAAAGGAGCGCGGTGGCTGTGGGAAGAGCCCTTTCGGGCACTCCTCCTGCAGCCTCCGTGTTCCTCTTCAAAAGGCAGCGATCTGCACGATCCCTGTCCTTTGGAAAGGCGGGCGGTGGCTGTGGGAAGAGCCCTTTCGGGCGCTTCTCCTGCAGCCTCCGTGTTCCTGTTCAAAAGGCAGCGATCTGCACGATCCCTGTCCTTTGGAAAGGAGCGCGGTGGTTGTGGGAAGAGCCCTTTCGGGCGCTCCTCCTGCAGCCTCCGTGTTCCTCTTCAAAAGGCAGCGATCTGCACGATCCCTGTCCTTTGGAAAGGCGGGCGGTGGCTGTGGGAAGAGCCCTTTCGGGCGCTTCTCCTGCAGCCTCCGTGTTCCTCTTCAAAAGGCAGCGATCTGCACCGATCCCTGTCCTTTTGAGAGGAGCGCGGTGCCTTGCTCCTCTTGAAAAGAGCACAAACCCTGGGATTTCCTCTTCAAGCTAGCCAGAGGTGGGGTGGATAATGGAAGCAAAACTGCTGCCTTTGACAGAAGCTGCTTGGTGGTCTTGTTTGGCCCATCATTCTTTCAGCCTGACCAACCTGACATGGCAGTTGTCGAGAATAAAATTGAATAACCTCATATATATCTCTGAGTCTCATAGAGCAAGGGGAGGAGAGGAACATGGTGAAGGAAAAGAAGTAAATCTATGGGATTTGTGCTGCAAGACTAAAAAAAGTCTTTCTTCTTTTTTTAAAAAAGAACCCCCCTTTCATATGATTCTGCAAGCATGTAAGAGCAGCTTAGCCATAATATGGCTGATTGTCACCTGCAGAGGAGGAGGAACAAGCAGCCTTCCTCCTCCTCCTCCACCGCTGCCGCTGCCACCACCAGCCTCTGCCTCTGCATTTCCCACCCTCGGCTTATACTCGAGTCAATAAGTTTTCCCAGTTTTCTGTGGTGAAATTAGGTGCCTCGGCTTATATTCGGGTCGGCTTATACTCGAGTATATACGGTAGGTACTGCTGCGGCGGGAAGGTAAACGGCATTTCCGTGTGCTGCTCTGGTTCGCCAGAAGCGGCTTAGTCATGCTGGCCACATGACCCAGAAGCTGTCTGCGGACAAACACTGGCTCCCTCGGCCTATAGAGCCAGATGAGTGCCACAACCCAAGAGTCGTCCATGACTGGACCTAATGATCAGGGATACCTTTACCTTTACCTTTATGCCTGATAGGAGCTCTATGTAATCAAACTGTAATTATTTTAAATCTTCTTTTTCTGGAAAGAAAGCTTTGGGTTGGTGTTCCTAGTAACTGGAAAGGTCAGCATATTTATAGATTTAAAATTGGGAGTTAGGGACAAAAAAAAAGTTTACTACAACGAATAGTCATGGAACCCCATGATCCTATTTCCAAGGCACTTTCCCAAGAAGAAGGACCCTTTAAATCCCTGCCAGGGCTCTCATCTGCATTTAGATTCTGTTCTGTCAAAGGGTAATTTCATAATCACAGTGAAGCACTTCACTGCATGTAGAATTTCTGTTCATGTGTTGCTATTTCTTTTAAAGTGGAATTCAGTGATTACTTAGAGGTGCCTTGATTTATAAGGATTCTCTTTCAAATGGTGATGGTTGCATCTGTTTTTTGGCAGCCAAGACTGAATACCTTGGCCTGTTTCAACACTACCCTCAGATGAACATATGAAACAGCATGGTGGAAGTATGCTGTGAAGCTCACCCCTTCCATCATGCAGGTAGTTTCCAGTGGGAATTGGGCTTTCCCAGGCAAGTGGCTGCTCATGCGCAGCCCATGAGACCCTCATAACTATTAATAACAGTGATCCTTATGGCTGCATCCATCATTTTCCCCTTCTTGTGTTCAGAAATACAGTACATATAGATCCAAGCAAGAGATCTACAGTTGCTCCTGGAGGACCTTCCTGATTAAGCTATATATGTACACCATGCTTGGATCTAGTCATTTATAACATTGCAATGCATTCTGTGGCCATTTCTCTAGTCATTCCAGTATTTATTTATTTTTTTAAAAAAGAAAAAACGATGCTAAGAAAGGATTGTGAAATGTAGCAAAGTCAGGACTGACCTACTACATTTTGCTGCTGGAGGTTTTCAGATGTTGATGGACTACAACTCCTATCATCCTTGATCATTAACCATGCTAGCAGGGGCTGATGGGAGCTGGAATTCAACAACATCTGGACAGCCATGGGTTCCTAACCCTTTGATTGATTGATTGATTGATCCATCAATCTTCCTTCATCCCTTCCTTCTGTATTCCTGATTAAAGAAACTTCCACCTTAATTCTTTGCCACTGATTTTTAATTTCTCGCTAATATCAAATGCTTGAGGGCACAAAGCTATCCCCAAAAGAGGCAGGCTGAGTTGATGCCAAAAGATTAAAGTGAAGGTGAAAGCCTTATATCAGGCCAATTCCATTAATGTCCCTTGATAATAGCATCTCGAGGCCAAGATCCAGGCATGCCAAATTTCAAATAAAAAATAGTTGTGCCCCCTTTATTGAAATATTAATCTTGATAGTCCCCTTATCATATCACTTTTGAAAGCAATATCCAGAAGTACAATATCCATATACATTTAATCTTTGTTTTATAAGTTGATAAAATATGAAGCTAAACTATAAAGACATTAAAATTAGCATATTTATTGCCATTTTTATGAGACACGCTGCTGCAAAACACATAAAATCCTCTAGGATAAATCTACATCTGGCGCTGTCTCAATAACTGTTAAATTTACAGTGGCACAGTATTTACACAGGATCTCTCTTTTAAAGAAAGACTTGAATTGTAGAGATGTTCTACATGGTTTTTATCTCATCATTTGATGCTAAGAGTTACTGCTACAAGGTGAAAATATGATCTGGGTGTGCTCTCAAAGACTATTATTTTTGGGACATGATAGATCAAGCCTTACAGTTAATTCTCTACTTTATTTAATTTTTGTGATATAATCTGAGTGTCCCTTTGACTGGCCCCAGCTAACACACATCATATGGTTTTCATAACTTATTTACAATAGTTTTGATTAATTTCCCCACTCCACATCTCCTTGGACTTGCTCATAGCATACTGCCTCTGACATCATGGCCAGTAACCCTATCTGCCTGTGACTGGCACTTGTGACAGAACAGTTTGTTGTGCTTCTAATACCATGGTGGGCCACCAAGAAGCGTATCCTAGTCCATTTATTTATTATTTTCCTTATTGCATTAATATCCCACCCTTTTCTCCAAGGAGCTCAAAGTGGCACACATGGTTTTCCCTCCTGTGATGTAGGTTAGGCTGAGAGACAGTGCATGGCCTGAGGTCACTCAGTGAGCTTTATGGCCAAGTGGATATTTGAACCCTCATCTCCCAGGTCCTAGTATAACACTCTGATCACTGCACCACACTGACTCTCACTGGGATTCCCAAATAATTTGCTGGTAGCTGAACTCGCAATATAAAGCATGGTGAAAGAATGGTGATTCAGCTAAGATGGAATGGAGTACAGTGGAACCTTGGTTCTTGAACGGCTTAGTTGACGAACAAATCGGAACCTGAATGCTGCAAACTTGGAAGTAAATGCTTTGGTTTGTGAACTTTTTTCGGAAGCTGAACATCTGATGAGGTTGTCGGTTATTATTTCCGGGGCGCCTGCACCAATTGGAAGCTGCACCTTGGTTTTCGAACGTTTCATAAGTCAAACAGACTTCTGGAACGGATTACATTCAAACATTCAAAGATTATCCAAGTCATAGTGCATTATATGAAGCAAAATGGCAGCAATTGATGGGCTATTGTTATAAGTGAAATGACCTGTAAATTTGGTAGTGTATGTAGGCAGGCATGCCATTTTCAAATAATACTTCATACATATGATGAAGTAGGCTCTAGTTTGTATTATAATAAATGTGTTGATCTTGAAGGTGTTACAAAACAGTCTGCCATTTGGGAAAAGCTAACAACCAAGGAAAATACTAACAACTTTGTAGATAGTGTTTTCAAATGCTTGGCTATAGAACTGGGGTTGTAATCTACGAACCAATTAAGGATTACTTGGATTTAATCCTGTTTAGCACTGTGGTCTTCTGGCTTGTTGACATGGTTAATTATCCATATATATCACATTAATTTGTGTTGGTTTCTGATTTATTTATATGATCAAATGCTTAAGTCTTTTGAGCAATGAGTCCCTGGGTAATTAAGGCTCTTCACTCTTCTCTAATGTATCTTGTAATAAGTAACTAGGTAAACAAGGATGTGACAATTATCTCTGGTATGCAGAGTTCAGAACGTTTTGCTAGTGTACTGTAACCTGAAAGTGACTCAAGATGGTGAACTACTGAGTGTGAGGAAGCCTTGAAATTCCTTATCTGATTAGACAAGAGTTATGGTTCATGGCAATGACCCTGAATTAACAAAACCTGGAATAATCTGCAAACGTGTAAACATAACATTTGACCACTGAAAATTGACGGGACTGACAGAAATGAAAGTACACTTGGTATAAATTGGCTCATAGCATCCTCTTCTTGTTCCCTCCTGTTTAAACATGCAGGTTTCTAAATGTGTTATTGCCACACTTAATAGCAAGAGGGCTTGTACAGCATAGCAGTCCTATAGTGACTGGTGCATGTGATCACTCTAAAGTGCTCCTCTTAAAAACTTGTAGAGAATCACAGCTGGGTCCCTGTTAAGAAAACTGATACATCATAATTATACTAAATGTATATCAAAATTTGCAAGAAACTGACAGCATTACATATTCTGTAAATCCTGGGGCTTGAGGAGTTGGATCAGCTGTTTTAACACTCATCAGGCTAACTCATAAATTTTGTGTCTAGGCAGCTGTTTTGTACTTCTTATATAGGAGATCAGCTTTTCCAAGGCTTCCCAGTGCACAGAATACTGAAGTTGTAGCTACTCGTGTTGAAAAGCATCGCTTCTTGTTTAGATTGGGTTGGAGCTAAAATGATTTTAAAAAAATCTGGGTAAGCATATGTCACTTCCAGAGCAGGGATGGGGAATCTGTGGCCTTACAACCAGACTTACACCTCCCATCATCCATGACCGTTGACCATGCAGGCTGGGGCTGATAGAAGATAGTGGTGGTAGTAGAGTCACTTGAATAAATCAGAGTCCTGGGGGGGGGGAATCCTGGTAACACTTGACTTAGCAGAACTGAATAAAACCAGCGTGTAATTTGAGGAGAAAATAACAGAAGGATCTTGTCTTTCTCAGCTCAGGCCTTGTACTTATCAGAGAGACAATTCAACTACCGGTAGACTTACTGAGGAGAATTCCCTCAGTACTAACCAGCCAGTCAGAACTTGAATTACCTCAGCAAGGATCATGATAATCTGAATGGTCACTAGGCAGCACCTCCATCACCACCCACAATTAACCTTTACGTTACTAACCTATTGATCCCTGCTGTTGTACTATCAGCAGTTAGAAACCATCAACACTTCTCCGGCGGATCTCCGGCGGGCTAGGGACAAAGGTGAGAGCTGTTTCCTAGTTCTGCTGGATCTCTCAGCGGCTTTTGACACCATCGACCATAACATCCTTCTGGACCGTCTAGAGGGGTTGGGAGCTGGGGGCACTGTTATACAGTGGTTCCGCTCCTTCCTCCTGGGCCGTGTTCAGAAAGTGGTGGTGGGGGATGAGTGTTCAGACCCCTGGGCTCTCACTTGTGGGGTACCTCAGGGTTCCGTCCTCTCCCCCATGCTTTTTAACATCTATATGCAGCCGCTGGGAGAGATCATCAGGGGGTTTGGGCTGGGTGTTCATCAGTATGCGGATGATACCCAGCTCTACCTCTCTTTCAAATCAGAACCAGTGAAGGCAGTGAAGGTCCTATGTGAGTGCCTGGAGGCGGTTGGAGGATGGATGGCGGCTAACAGATTGAGGTTGAATCCTGACAAGACAGAAGTACTGTTTTTGGGGGACAGGGTGCGAGCGGGTGTGGGGGACTCCCTGGTCCTGAATGGGGTAACTGTGCCCCTGAAGGACCAGGTGCGCAGTCTGGGAGTCATTTTGGACTCACAGCTGTCCATGGAGGCGCAGGTTAATTCTGTGTCCAGGGCGGCTGTCTACCAGCTCCATCTGGTACGCAGGCTGAGACCCTACCTGCCCGCAGACTGTCTCGTCAGAGTGGTGCATGCTCTAGTTATCTCCCGCTTGGACTACTGCAATGCGCTCTACGTGGGGCTACCTTTGAAGGTGACCCGGAAACTGCAATTAATCCAGAATGCGGCAGCTAGACTGGTGACTGGGAGTGGCCGCTGGGACCACATAACACCGGTCCTGAGAGATCTACACTGGCTCCCAGTACGTTTCCGAGCACAATTCAAAGTGTTGGTGTTGACCTTTAAAGCCCTAAACGGCCTCGGTCCTGTATACCTGAAGGAGCGTCTCCACCCCCACCGTTCAGCCCGGACACTGAGGTCCAGCGCCGAGGGCCTTCTGGCGGTTCCCTCACTCCGAGAAACGAAGCTACAGGGAACCAGGCAGAGGGCCTTTTCGGTGGTGGCGCCCGCCCTGTGGAACGCCCTCCCATCAGAGGTCAAAGCAATAAACAACCACATGACCTTTAGAAAACACTTGAAGGCAGCCCTGTTCAGGGAAGCTTTTAATCTGTGATATTTTAATGTTTTGTTTTTTAATATTTGCTGGAAGCCGCCCAGGGTGGCTGGGGAGACCCGGCCAGATGGGCGGGGTACAAATAATAAATTATTATTATTATATTATTATTATTACTTGTCCAATCCAGCTCAGGGGATTGGCTGGATCAAAGCCTGTGTTTATAATCCCCATAATATGCATTTTAGCTCATTATAGCCATTATCTAAAGCTATTTCTGATGAGTGTGGCAGGGGGATAAATTTGTCTAACCTTGGCTGATTTGCACAATCCTTTTGTCCTCTCAGGAAATAGGTTGCAGTAACCTGAATATTAACACTGCAACACATTGACATATATTGGAAACAGCAGTAGTTTTAATGCAGTGATATGTCTTTGTAATGGAACCTGTGAATACACTGCTTTTCAATAGCCACTGGGATAATATGTGCTGGCCTTAGTGCTAATTAGATAGTGCTGGCTACCAAAAAAAACCCTTATCCGTGTAAAATCCCTTTCCTACCTAGCTGGCATGATATTAAAAAGTCCTTCCCCTGTGTGTCAGCACGTATGCTTGCAGCTTTTATGCACCAGCGATCATGTAAGCAGCAGACAGGTGTAAGGAATAAATAAGCACTGAAACAGGGATATATTGACTACATGGAAAAGTCATGGTCATGTCCTTAGATGTGGGCTATTTTAAAATAGGACAGCTGGGTCAACATAAGATACTGTTACAAAAGTCGGGTGCTCGCCCCTCTCTCTGCTGAGCGGTAGCAAGAGCCCATGGGGTCCCTGGCACCCATACAGGGTCTGTGTTCCTTTGGAGAATTGAAGACATGGCAGAGACTGTTGTGGCTTTAAGAAATATGGAGTATTCACCTATTTACACCTTCAGTCTGCATGGAGGGAGTCCAGATCTTACAGCATGGTCCTTTCAAGAGGGGTTGGAACCCCACAGCAATGCAGGCAGCCTCCAGCCAGCCTGCCCAAGATGGATCTCAGATCTTCTTCCTCCTTCTTCCTCCCAGCCACCCTTGCTCCCTGAGCAACCTCCCAAACCCCCAGTCTCTGTTCTGTTCACATCTCAGGGCAATAGGGGAAGGAGTTGTATTGTTAATGTTCCTCAGTTGCTCTTTATTGTCCCTTGATGGCTGTAGCTCAGCCACAGGAATTCCTCTGCAGCTTGCATTCTCCCTTCATGTCCCAAATAATCAAAATCCTAGCATTTATTAATTTATAGGGTTTAGGGGGTCCCCCCCTTAAATCTATAACTCCACTGATTACTTATTTCTTGCCCTTTTAAAATTATGGAATGAAACCCTAAAATTGTACCATTGCATGGCCTTTGGGTTCATTAATCTAGCTCTGGTTTTTCAGGGAATGTCGTTAAGTCATTGTTATTGAATATCTCATTTCTTGTTTAATATTTCAATTAATGATTTGGAAAGGGGGCATCTCCAATGAGAATCTGGAGATGGCACATAGGTTTCTCTTTACCAGATTTGTACAGGCATATGGAAGCAAAGCATTCTTAAATGAACTTTTTTTTTTTTTACATCCCTATATTAAAGATAAAGGGACCCCTGACCATTAGGTTCAGTCATGTCCGACTCTGGGGTTGCGGCGCTCATCTCGCTTTATTGGCCGAGAGCAGGCGTACAGGTTCCGCGTCATGTGGCCAGCATGACAAAGCCGCTTCTGGCGAACCAGAGCAGCACACGGAAACGCCGTTTACCTTCCCGCTGCAGCGGTACCTATTTATCTACTTGCACTTTGACGTGCTTTCGAACTGCTAGGTGGGCAGGAGCAGGGACCAAGCAACGGGAGCTCACCCCGTCACGGGGATTTGAACCGCCGACCTTCTGATCGGCAAGCCCTAGGTTCAGTGGTTTAACCCACAGTGCCACCTGGGTCCCTATATTAGGGATCCCTATATTAGGTAATTTTAGACTTGAGGTACAGTGAGGTAAACCCTCTTTAAATGGCCATGCATATCACTTCATTGACTTCAAAATGTGTTGTGTTGTGGGCAGCCCTCCTGCTCATTCTGCTGTGTGGGGCCTGAGACTTCCACTCCAAGTCCTCAAGTCCTGCCCTAAAGGTACCACTGATGGCATTCACTGTCTCCAGATTTGTTATTGAGGGTCTGGTTGGTTGGTGACTCACTTGATATCAAAACCAAATGAGATGGCAGAAACTACTGATCTCCCGTGGTATTTTAAAAATGGGGAAGCACTTTGGGTGCAGAGTGCTGTCCCTCAGATTTAGACTACCGGTAGGGTTGTTGCACTTCATAATGTTTCTTTAACCCTTTCCACACACTGTTTCTCCTACTCTGAATTGCTCTTCTCTAAAGATAGCATCCACTATGTGGGGCAGAACATGTAATACCCCAAAGAGAAAATGCCACCTCTGGAACAGCTGCAGTTCAGATCAGGAAAAACCCCTTTCACCATGCTATGTGCCTTTCCTGTATAGCTGAAAGATGAGATGTTTTGTTGCAACTAGTTGTGTAGACTGCTTAGGGGTGGTCAGCTGTTTTGACCAGATAAACAAGTCATAGGGTAGAGCAACCTTTATAATATAATAATAATAATTTATTATTTGTACCCCGCCCATCTGGCTGGGTCTCCCCAGCCACCCTGGGCGGCTTCCAGCAAATATTAAAAAACAAAACATTAAAATATCACAGATTAAAAGCTTCCCTGAACAGGGCTGCCTTCAGGTGTTTTCTAAAGGTCATGTGGTTGTTTATTGCTTTGACCTCTGATGGGAGGGCGTTCCACAGGGCGGGCGCCACCACCGAGAAGGCCCTCTGCCTGGTTCCCTGTAGCTTCGCTTCTCGGAGTGAGGGAACCGCCAGAAGGCCCTTGGCGCTGGATCTCAGTGTCCGGGCTGAACGGTGGGGGTGGACTACAATTCCCATCTTGTTGATGGGAGCTGTGGGTCAAATAATCCAGAGGGCACCAGGTTGGCAAAGACTGAGATAAAATTAGCCCCCCCTTCCCTCCCTCTGCTCCTGAGCTCTTCCCTTTCTGTGTACCACAGTCATAACCAGTCTCTTGAAGCTGCCATTCACTAGCAAAATCAATTGCAATGTCAATCAACTCATGTGTAATGTGTAGTTTGCTCCTCCAAAATACATTTTGTGATGAAAGAAGCTGGTTGTACTGAAGAGACTTGGAACCATCTGTGCTTTTGTTGCATATGGTACAGTACATGCAGTGATTCAGAGTCACAACCTGATGAGCCAATAATGCAATTTCTATAAGGGTGCTTCATTTACAGTTAAGCCAGACTCCTCACCTTTTCAATATGCACTGTTTGCATACTGATCAGTTTGCACAGAGATTATGATCTGGGATGATCTACCCTACATTGTTAGCACTAGTAATACAAAGAAGGTGGAAATATCTCCTTTTGAAATCTGTTTCCTGGGGGCTCTTCTGCATCATTATTGCTAAAATATGCATCCATGCTAGATGTTTGGATAAACGGCAATTTGGTAACAGATAATTCTGGCTCTGAAGCAAACCTTATATTTGTATTATTTCAAATAGTGTTCTATAACTCACTCACTCTCTCACACACGTTCTTTTGACGAGTGTGCAGTCATTTCCTCAGATTCAGTTTACTGTCACTAGTTGAGCATCTGGTTCCAGGATTTTAGGCCCACCAGACACATATTTTTTACAAGAAATAAATAAACACGCTGAGCACATGAGAGTTTACCAAGGGTATTGCTGTCTTGCTTTAGGGAAGCACCAGATGGACATGGCAAAACACATACACAGAAATGTTCAGGAGGGTTATGATGCAGAAGAGCTCTGCTTGCAGTTTGTAATCAAAACAAAACTGGATACAGTGGTTTAAGAACTTAATAATGCCGCCGTGCGATTTCTGTTCTCATCCTGAAGCAAAGTTCTTAACCCGAGGTACTATTTCTGGGTTAGCGGAATCTGTAACCTGAAGCGTCTGTAACCTGAAGCATCTGTAACCCTGAGGTACCACTGTATCTCCTACCACATTTAAATCTTTTCTATTGAAACTGTCTGGCTGTCTGCAGTCGATTGCTCCAGGTAAACTTCTCCTTTCCCAGCTCCAATATTAGCAGCTGACTGGGAATGCAACCGGCTGCAAGGAGGTAAGGCACATAGGTTGGAGGGGGGAGAACACTGAGCACCCCTTTTTCATATGCTACTTTTATTGTTGCAGTAGAATAGAATACTTCAACAGAGTGGGCATGTGAATGATGTCCCTGATGTTATTTATTTAAGTCACTTATCTACTGGCCTCAAAAGTCCCAACCCCCCACCTGGCAGTTTACACCGTTAAAATGTCAATTCAATTAAAATCAGAAAGCATTAAGTAAGGCAAGCCAATAAAACCAATCCAAAACCAGGTAAGAGTTACAATTAGTTAAAAGCCTGGCAAAATAAAATAAGTTAAAGGCTCTGTCTGCCTAAAAATCATCAAAGAAAGGGCTGACCTAATCTCCCTTGAGAAGGAGTTCCAACACACGGGCGCCACCAATGTATATGGCTGGCTCTGCCCTTACTTGAGAATACATCTCACTGAAATGGATTGCACACAAACCTGTATTTTGTGATCTGTTCTCTGTACTGCACTGCCCAAAAGATTTCTTGCAAAGATCTGTCCCCCTGGAGTGATGGGTTCCAGGAAGTTATTTTTATTGTTGGTAGATTTTTATGGGCAATGCATTGGAAAGGTGCTTTAAATGAAAACCAAGTTTATGCAATGCGATATTGAGTTTTAGTGCTGTGCATTTTATTGTGTTGCTTAAGCACTTAGAGTTTGGAATAAGTGCTTTTAAAAATAAATCCAAATGACTCGGTAAATTATGGAGGAATGGAGCCTTGTTTTCATCTAAACTGTGCTGCATTTACATCAGTGTAACTATGATAAATTTTCCGCAGTTACGGTATATTTGATTTACACTGGAATAAAATGAAAGGGTATTGAAATCAATGAAGTCTAGAAACGGGGTTTGGGTTTGGGTTTGGAGTTCAAACTGCTACTAACAAACATAATAAAGAAAGGCATCTGCTAGATCAAAGCCATTATGACCTCCTCCATCATTGTGACTCATCCTTGAGTCTACAGAATGAGAGAGCAGTTCAGTCTGGGTGACAGGATAGTGTCCATGTATAAGCTGCAGTAGTAAGTATTTTGGTGTAGGATGTCAATTATCATATAACTTGTATGATGGTCACAGGGGGCATGCACGCTTTTTTAGGGGGGAGACATACACATGACTTCTTCACCATCATCAAAATGCCAGCTTTTGCTTTTTAAAAACATTTAATTCAGATTTCCCCTTACCGTGGAAAATCAGTAAGTAAAAACAACTCATTATACATCTGCAGTGGATATACCTGCAGCGATGCCCAGAATGAGAATAGGGAATGGAGGGCTGGGAAAGACAAACTGATGAGAGGGGCAAGAAACACAGTCCGCATACTTTCAGTTAGGCTCCTCCCACTAGTATGGGCAAGCCGGTTGTGGAATAGCTGTGAATATCCAGGCCTGGAAAACTGGAATGTGTGGAAACTAGCATGCCAGTTCTGTGCACATAAAAATCAGATTGGAATTACTTAATCATTTTCAATATACAAAGTCCCTGTCTGGAAGCACCCTTGCTCATGCAGAACAGACATCAATTCACCAACAAGAAAGTATCACTGAAAGTATCCAGGTGACTAGAGTGTTCCTGAGCACATCCTTTTTTTGATGGAGAACTTTCTGACCTGGGATTGAACGAGTGTTTGCCAGTTAACACATGAGATAATTTAGTCTTGTTACCTAAGTCAGGTGTGGGGAAACTTTGGCTCTCCAGATGTTCCTGAACTGCAACTCCCATAATCCTTAGCCATTGTCTATGCTTGCTAATATAGATGGTTGTTGTAGTGCATATCTGACCTGAGTTGAAGAAGATGAATATTTTTTATATTTTAATTTGAAAATTTCAATTGTATTCATTTTTAAAGCTTTCAAAATAGTTAATTTAACCTTATTTTTGAGGTTACACAGATGTGTATCCTATATTAGTCTAAAATTACTTAATAATAGGGATGGATGGATCTGTCACTTTCATTTTCTCCCTGTTTCACATTTTTCCTGTCAGTTCCATCAAATTTCCAAATCAGTTCGAGATTTTTTTTAGGTTCTTCTTGAAATTTGTTAGCATGCAGTTTTGTCCATTTTTCCAAGCAATTTCCCCTAACGTAAAGCATGTTCATATGCTATTTTCTCTAATATATGCAGTTTTGACTTAGTGGTATAGAGTTGTGTTGGCATATCTGAACAGTTGTACTGGTGCATCTTATGTTCTGCTAAGAGGGACATATCTTCAGTATAGCATCACACTATAAAATGCTAAGTGAATTGGCTCCTCCTATGTCTGGATTATGAAATGAGGGCATCACCAGACTGGCCCTTGATTGGAGGGCAGTGTTGCCATGCTCACTGGGTGTGTGTGTGGCTGTGATTTTTGATCTCCCCTGCATTTTTGCAGCAGTATGTTTTGTCGTCGTCCCCACCATCGTCTGTTTTAGGCTCAGTAAGTCTAGGATTCAACAGATGTTGTGCCAGTACAGCAACAGCATATTTCTCCTGCCAGTGTAATTTGTGTATTGGATTGCTCTGGCCAAATTCTATTGAACTAGATATGTTTAAGCATATGCTTAACGCTCCCATTAATGTGCTTAACTTCAAGTGGGTTGTGCCCAATCAAAGCCCAAACTCAGTAAACAAAGCACACTCAGATTGGACAAGCCAATATTAGAAAATAAATGCAATGGACCATTAGATACATAAAATATAGCAATTTTCTAACAAAATGCCATATTTAACATATCTAAAGGTCTGTTGTGCTATACTACCAACCTGTAAAATAATGTATCGACTTTATCTTGTAGTATATAACACACAGAGTTTTTACAGCCTATTATACTGTTATAGTTGAGGTTTTAAATGATTTGATCAGATAAATTCTGCTTAACCTCCTGCTGGGAGTTTAGGAAAATATATTGAATGGGTCCCAGAATAGTATTCCTTAAATTCTATTGTGTCTTATAGATTGTTGCAACCATTCAGCCAGAAGCATCTTCCGTTCCTTTTCAAAAGTTCCCAGGAATCAATTTAAAACTACATATTGTAGAGGGCTAAATTTGCATGATGTTCTTTTAAAATATCATCACAGAAATATTTCGTTCTACAAGGCCAGCTGCCCATAATATATATTGCCACACTGTTCCTATTATTCCCTTCTGTATAAGACCTGATTCCTATGCATTTCTGTTCACCTATAACTGTTAAGTTCCAGTTCCTCCCATTCTGGCTTAACCCTTAAAGTAGGGATCAACAAATTATTACAGTGCAGGACTCCATAAATCAAAATAATTGTTGGACACCCAGGTTTCCCCAAAAGGTACAATTAAGGTACAATATTTTTCCGTGTATAAGACGCCCCCATGTATAAGACGCCCCCTATTTTTGGGGACTCCAAATTAAGAAAACATCCCTCAGCACTAACCGTGTATGAGACGAGCCCCAATTTCAAACCTAGTTTTTTTGGTAAAAAAAACCCTAGTCTTATACACGGAAAAATACGGTATATATTGATAACTGGGCTGAGGTGATACGGGTAAAAGAGCTGTAGGCAGGCAGAATAAGAAAGGAGGCTGTGGAGCTAGGAAACCAAGCATATTGCATAGTCCCGTCCCCCACCTATTCATGCTTGCTTGAAAAAAAATCCTGCTGAGATCAATAAGACTTACTCCTTTGGGTAGCAGATTTTGGAGTACAATTAAAAGGAAAAATAAATAAATAAATATTTAGTTTACTATTATATTACCATAGAGTGACTGCCATTTGTATCCTTGGAAGCTTTGTTTCTGAGGTTAATTGTTGGGGGACCCGGGCGCCAGGCGGAGAGTCTGGGGCCAGAGAGTTGAGTCCGGGGAAGAGCCCATCCGTCAGTCGGAGCGCCACAATGGGCTCTTCTGCTGCGGGCAGCTCTGCACCACGAGTTTGGGGGCGACCGAGCTAGCGAGACACTGAGGCGGTCAGCCGGCTCCACCCTCCTGCATGCCTGGGACTGGGCAACCTGGGGGGGGGGCGCCGGGTGGATCTTTGCAGCCCGGTGCTGCATATGCATAAGACAGCCCTGATAGGGTTAGAGACAACATAATACTGAATAAGATGCTAAAGAGCACCACAGGCATCTTAGCAAATTTGGAATCAGAACATTGCTGGATTGTGTCGAAGAATGTGCTGGAATGGGTCAAAGTGAGCTGAGTAAAGTACTGCCAAAAAGCAGGCATTCCAGTTAATACTTCCTCCTGCTTAGATTATGGACTCTCATAATCTGCCGTTTACATAGGTTCCCCTACTAAAAGGATTGGTGTAAAAGAGGATTTGGTCCTGTCTACATTCACTTTGCCCCCATTCTTTCTCATGCCACAGTCCAAACCTTGCCCTCTCAGAAGTAAATTCTATTGAATTCAGGTAAACCTGATTAGGATTACAGCCACATTATCAGGCAACAGAAGACAACAGAACCCTGGCCTATGGCATTGCCTGTGTAACAATGGTATTTCTTACAAAATGTTAGGATCTATGAGACATTCTATGAGACATTCTTCCTGAAGACTTGGCAGGCTGCATGAACTTTAAAGGAGGGGCCAGAAGTCTCATGCCTAGGGCAAAAACTACATCTTGATTACTTTGTCAGGGCAATTATAATGCTCTTTTTGTGTTGTTCTTAATGCATATTTTGTATGTACTCCATTGCTATGTGGGATGTATAACACTGGTGCAGTCAATCACAACATTCCTAGAGTGTACACAAAGGGGACTTGGTCCTCCAGGTAGAGTTTCCTGTGCCAAGACTGAAATCACTTCCTTTGTGTGACCAGAAGTGGGAGTGGCCTTACCTGTAGCTATTCAAAGATACAGGTGAGCTGCTACTCTCCCTCTCTTCCCACCAGGACTCCGAGGATGCAACATCTCAGGAGATGCTCTCTTGGCTTCCAGCCAAGAGAGGCCCACATGGAGCCTTTCTCCCTTAAGGAGAATCTCCACATGTAAATACATTTAATCTAAGCTAGCCTGCCTTTCTGAGACTGTAGAAGCTTGAAATGACTGTGAGTAAAACCTTTATACTTTTATAAGCTTATGTGTCGTGTATTTTCTTTTAAGAGGGAACCAGGGGAAATATGTGCCAGGATCTGCCTTATTCTAGAAGTTCATAGGAACTTAAACGCCACGCTTTGCTGCGCTTTATTGGGGATGAGAAACTCTGCTAGTTTGGAGCTTGTTAGCACAAGCTGGGATAGGAAATATTAATCAATATTCCCTCATCCACATTCCCTCTCATCTCCCACAAAGGGTTATGGGCCCAGGACGCTTCCGCTGCGTATTTTGTGTATTTTTAAAGGATTGCTTTGGATTGTGATTTTTGGCAGAGTAGAATTTTTCTGTTTGTACTTCCTGGTAAGCACATGGTCTTTTGTTCTCCATTGTGCTGTGAAAGGGGGATTAGCGACCCCTCCCCTCCCTCAGAGCTCACAGACCTCAGAGGCAGTGAAGATTAGTTTGCATTTTGAGATTTTTAAGTTTTGATTTTTGAATTTTAGCCATTTTTGGGAATTTTGAAAATTTTTAAATTTTTGAGGATTAAGATGGCAAGCTCAGGATTTGATAGTGAAGCAAGATCAAACTTTATGCTGCTGAATGATCGTAATTTTGTGCAATGGAAGCAGCGCCTTTTAGTGCATCTTGGGGCAAAGCAAGTGATTAAAGCGGTGAAAGATCCCAAACCTGATTCAGCTGATTTAACCAAGAAAGCAGATTGGGAAAGGCAAGATGCAGAAGCTAAACACATAATTTTGAGCAGTTTGAAAGATGAGCATTTATCTCTGATTGACTATGAAAGTGATGCATCTCAGATTCTAAAGGATATTGAGAGGGTTTATGCACAATCATCAGAGAACTCTTATAGACATTTATTGGATAAACTGCTGAAGTTAAAGATGAATTCTAGAGAACAATTTACAGGGCATTTTAAGGACTTTAATGAAATTGTTCAAAGGATTGCCCTAACTCCCAGAGCTTTTGATGATGCAACCAAAGTGACTTTTATGCTAGCATCATTGGGACCAGAATTTGCTTCATTTAAGAGTATAATGGATCACACAAGAGATTTGACTTTTAATGAACTAGCAAATCACTTAAGAGAGGAATGCAGAGATTACCTTGATTCTCCACAAAGGAATCCAAGGAAAATGGACACAAGTTATGTTTCTAAACAATTTCCCAAGTCTAAGGAAGTGTCCAAAGATATAATATGCCATAACTGCAATTTAAAAGGGCACATTGCAAGGAGTTGCCAGAAGCCCAAGAATAAGTCCCGCCCCTTTCAGCCAAAAGGTGAAAAGAAGGGGGATCACGAGCGTACATTTCTACTGCAAGAAAAGAGTTTAAATGTGCAAAGAAATGAAAGGAAAAGTGACCAATTTATTTTAGATTCGGGAGCCACAAGCCATTTTGCGCATAAAAGAGAATATTTCAGAGAAATTAATGATAGTGAATGGACTGAAATCCAGATTGCTGATGGAAATGTTCTAAAATCACAAGGTGCAGGTTCAATGCGTTTGAAATTCAAGGTGAACAATGAATCTCTTGAAACAACTGTGCCTAATGTTCAATATGTCCCAGAATTGAATTGTAACTTGCTTAGTGTGTCTGCTTTAGACAAGAAAGGTTTCAAGGTTACATTTGCCAATGGAGAATGCAATGTAACGAAAAATGATGAGGTTTATGCTCAAGGGAAACTAATCAATGGTGTTTATGAGATTAACGTTTCAGAAAACCAATCAGCACAAGTGGCCCAATCCAAGCAGAAGGATGAACCAGATCTGGAGCTGTGGCATCGAAGACTGGGTCACAGGGATATCAGAGTCATCCAGGAACTGCAGAATGGAGATCTTGTGAGAGGTCTACAGGTAAACAAAAGTAACACACCCACACCAAAATGTATAACTTGTGTAAGTGAAAAAGGAGTCAAACCTTCTTTCCCACGTTGTGCAGAAAAGAGAAGCACAAAAGTTCTGGACATTGTGTACACTGATTTAGCTGGACCTATGAATATACCTTCTTTAGGAGGAAATAGGTATATTCTTATCTTTTTGGATGATTATTCAAAGTTTTGTGTGGGATACCTTCTCAAAGAGAAGAGTGAAACAGTGGAATTGTTCAAGCAATACGTAAGCATGGTCAAGAACAAATTCCATCGAGCACCCACCACCCTAATGTCTGATAATGGTGGGGAGTTTTGCTCACGTGAAATGGAAGCCTTCATGGCTCAGGAAGGCATAGCACATGTGACCACAGTTAGCTACACACCTCAACAGAACTCTATTGCTGAGAGGAAATTTAGGTCCATCCTAGAGATGACAAGGTGTATGCTAAAAGGATCCAACTTGTCAAAGAAACTTTGGGGTGAGGCAGCAAATACTGCGATTTATATACAGAATAGGCTGCCAACAAAAGGCACAGAGCGCACGCCATTTGAACTTTGGCATGGAAGAGTCCCAAATTTGTCACACATACGTGTATTTGGAAGTTTGTGCTATTACCACGTGCCCAAGGAGCACAGACACAAACTTGACTCCAGAGCAAAGCCTGGTATCCTAGTTGGATATGCTTCTGGAGGAAAAGGCTACAGAGTTGTGGACTTACAAACAGGGAAAACAAGTTCACATCACGTGATTCATTTTGAGGAGTATGAAAAGGCTGACACAAGGAACACAGCAATTGACTGTTCCAATGAGCCACCAACAGAGGAGTTTGTAAGTTTTCCTTTTGAAGCCATACCAGAAACTAATCCACCTCCTAGTATTGTACCTCCTAGTGTTGTAGCACCCCCTACAGATGACACCCCAGAAGACGCGGAGGACCAGATGTCAGAAGGCTCCAGAGACGAAGAGGACCCGTATGCAGGGATGCCGCCATTGGAAGGAGATGAGGAAGCTGATGCGGTTCAACAAGAGCCAGAGGTCAGACGTTCCTCCAGGTCCAACAAAGGCGTTCCACCACTACGACTGTCCTACTTTGCAGGGTCGGCGCCACCACAGGAACCTTCCACGTGGGAACAGGTTCAACGGTTGCCAGCTACTGAGGCCAGTCTCTGGAAGCAAGCCGCGCAGGAAGAGATGGATGCACTGCATCGCAACAAGACCTGGACCCTGACAGAGCTACCTCCTGGTAAGAAGGCAATTGGGTCCAAGTGGGTGTTCAAGCTTAAGAAGGGGTCAGAAGGGGAGGTGCAACGCTACAAAGCTAGGCTTGTAGCACAAGGATTTTCACAACAGTATGGTGAAGATTATGATCAAGTATTTGCGCCTACAGTGCGATACAGCAGTGTTAGATTACTTCTAAGTATTGCAGCATCTAAAGGCCTATCAGTCCGTCATGTCGACATAGCAACAGCTTTTCTTCATGGGACGATTTCTGAACAGATTTATATGAAGCAGCCCAAAGGCTTTATCAAGCAAAATGAGGCACATCTTGTATGTAAACTTCAGAAAGGAATTTACGGTTTGAAACAAGCTGCAAGAGCATGGAACCAGAAATTACATGAAATGCTGGTTCAGCTTGGGTACAAGCAGTCGACAGCTGACAAGTGCCTGTACACTAAGAACAGAAATGGACAATTCTCTTACATTCTGGCTTTTGTCGATGATTTATTAATATCAACGTCCAATGACAGAGACTATAAAGACATAGTCAGACATCTCAACAAAGAGGTGGAAGTAAAGGAATTGGGACTTGTCCAGTATTACTTGGGAATTCAAATTGAGAGAGAAGAAGACGGCTCATTTCTTCTCAGCCAGAAGCAGAAGATAATAGAACTGATAGAAAGTATGCAGATGCAAGGTGCACACCCTGTCGCGACACCCATGGCCACAGATTTTCTAAAGAATCAGCAAGATTCGAAGCTGCTGCCAGACAACAGCGAATACAGGTCAGCGATTGGTAAACTTTTGTATTTGGTTACTACCAGCAGACCTGACATAGCAAGTGCAGTGGGGATCCTAAGCAGAAAAGTGAGTTCTCCCACTGAACATGACTTGGGTGGGGTCAAGAGGGTGGTGCGTTACCTCAAGGGTACAATGAATTGTAAATTAAAATTGCCAGCTGTAAGGGACCCTAAGTTGGTTGGGTACAGTGATGCAGATTGGGCTGGGGATAAGGCGGATTACAAATCCACAAGTGGTTATGTTTTTATGTTTGGAAATGCACCTATCATTTGGGGCAGTTATAAACAGAAATGTGTAGCCTTATCGTCCACAGAAAGTGAATATATTTCAGCTTCGGAAGCATGCAGAGAGATCATCTGGCTGGATCAACTCCTGACAGATTTTGGTTTGCCGAGAAAAGGACCTGTCAGCTTGATGGAGGACAATCAAGGCTGCCTGCAACTAGCGCAAACCGAAAAGTTCCTTGCACGTTCAAAACACATTGGGGTCAGGTATCACTTCATTCGCCAGATGATCCAAGATGGACTAGTAGAAATGTCCTACTGTAATACTCAGGAGATGACTGCGGACATTCTCACGAAACCCTTGCCACGAGAGAGTTTCCAGAACCTGCGTGTCAAGCTGGGACTCTGGGTGGTTGAATAAAGTTGTTTTATGTTTGTTAAATGTTGTTCAGACTGAGAAGGGGTTTGTGGGATGTATAACACTGGTGCAGTCAATCACAACATTCCTAGAGTGTACACAAAGGGGACTTGGTCCTCCAGGTAGAGTTTCCTGTGCCAAGACTGAAATCACTTCCTTTGTGTGACCAGAAGTGGGAGTGGCCTTACCTGTAGCTATTCAAAGATACAGGTGAGCTGCTACTCTCCCTCTCTTCCCACCAGGACTCCGAGGATGCAACATCTCAGGAGATGCTCTCTTGGCTTCCAGCCAAGAGAGGCCCACATGGAGCCTTTCTCCCTTAAGGAGAATCTCCACATGTAAATACATTTAATCTAAGCTAGCCTGCCTTTCTGAGACTGTAGAAGCTTGAAATGACTGTGAGTAAAACCTTTATACTTTTATAAGCTTATGTGTCGTGTATTTTCTTTTAAGAGGGAACCAGGGGAAATATGTGCCAGGATCTGCCTTATTCTAGAAGTTCATAGGAACTTAAACGCCACGCTTTGCTGCGCTTTATTGGGGATGAGAAACTCTGCTAGTTTGGAGCTTGTTAGCACAAGCTGGGATAGGAAATATTAATCAATATTCCCTCATCCACATTCCCTCTCATCTCCCACATGCTATACATTTATTTATACCCCACCCTTTTCCCAGACAGGGACTCAAGGCAGCTTACAAATAGGAACAGCTAAAAACATTTAAAAACAAAATATTAATTTAAAAACCGATTGCATTTTCCTAATTTGTTGCTTTTTCTTCTATGTCCATAACATCTTCTATACAGAGAGAATATTATTCTCCAAATGAAGCATCGTGTATTGCTTTCAGTTCATTTCAGCTACAGTTTTGAGTCTATGGCCTTCCTCGCTGCTTATGTCTTATTCCCTGACCAACAGGTTGCTAAAGTGCAAATATGAGCCCAGATTAGATTATCAAATTAACAGAAGCTACTGCTTTCCCTTCCTTGGGGGCTTCCAAAATCCTTTACATCTGCTGAGGCAAAGCAGATGAGAATTATCCATGCTTCAATCCCTTCTAATTCTCTACTTTTCCCAATTTCTCTTAACTTTTTATCACCCTCTGAATGCTTAGAGGCAGACCCATTGCAACCTTGCAAGCATCTTAGGCAAAATAAGAGCCCTTATTCTCTATGGTTTCTGCAATGGCCTGATTTCCCCCATTTTCTCCCAAGTCATATTGCTCTCTTTCTCTGGGGTGGAAAGCCTAGAGACCTTCTCCCACCTGCCAGCATAACAAAAGTTTTTCTAACTGTCAACATCTCTGCTGATAGGAGTGCAGTTCACTTCTGCATTAGACCTTGGATATCTTAGTGTATATTGCATTGTACAATCAGGCCATGTACTAAGGCCATGCACCCTCAGTAGGGTGGCCAGATGCAAAAAGAGCACCCCTCCATAGTTGCACAGAAGAGAGGATTTAGGCAGGTGTGGCTTGATATGCCAGTTCTATCTGCTGAAATTCCCTCTTCTGCAGAACTATTGAAGGTGCAGGTGTGTCCCCCTCTTTTCACATCTGGCCACCCTAGCACTTGGTGATCAAGGTCAGTGAGTCAGCAGTGCACATCCAAGTAGACAGGGATATCTTGTAAATGCCTAAAGCCCTTCTCTCTAATCCCGTCAACAGTGGCATTTGGGACTTCAGCCTTTCAGCTTTGTGTCAAACATAGAGCTGCCCCTGACTGGTAACAATGCTCTTTTAATTCAAGGCCAATAATTATTAATAAATCTGTACCAGTCGGCAGGTGATTGAGTTAGAAACAGCCTTCCTTACCTTAGAGAATGCGTGTGGATTTATGAGCAATCAGGGGAAATAATCGGGAACAGCTGGATGTGAGGCTTCCGGCTTTGCCTTGGAGCTTTTCGGCGGCTCAGCTGCAAGATCTGCATGCCACAATTGGCCTCTGGAGAGCGGCAAAACATCTCCTCTCTTGAAGTCGTGTTATTTTAACATCTGGAGCAATGTATATTGGAGGCTGAGAGCGCAATGAGAATACGTTGATGATCGGATTAAGGAAAATGCCACTAAATTATTTCTTGGCTGGGTTCAGTAGTCTGAATCTGCATGGGTGCCAATGTTAAAACAAACACTTAAAAAACCATAGATGTTGATTAGATGCTAGATTTGTAGTATTCCTAGTAAGGCATATGGGAATAATTTTCATCCCTTTATTTTCCATTGTGCTCTTCTTGAAAATTATCATAATGCTGTAAGAGGACAAACGAAGCTGATGAATGTATTCCATTTGAGCAGGTCAACAGGATGTTAAAGAGCAAACCGGAGAAAGATGGATTGCTTTGTTTGAGGCCTTGACAAAGCTTTCAGCTTCACAATCCCAGATGTTTTATGTTTGTACTGTCAGCATACGAATTCCTGCTATTCACATTGTACAAAGGAGTTATATATGTTAAAGACGGGTCTTTATCTGTTACTGAACTTCTGAAATATGTCTGTGTTGCTCTGAATATTCTCATAATAAACTGAGTGCCATCCCCCCTTTCTTTTTTAATGTAACTAAAACATGGTGAGGGATTCTACTAATGAAAGATTTATAATATCTGAAGAGAAACCATGGTACTCTACTAATGAGTACCACCAATGGAAGCAAGGACTTCAACTTGTGCAGTGGGTTTGTCCCCTTGTTTGCTTCCCATACCCCCAAAATCAACTCTGGGAAGGTTTGGAAGAAGGGCTGGAATGGCAAGGCTATGACAGTGGGGATCACACTGTCTGGCCAGCCAAAATGCTTGTACTGATGGAACAACCCTCATCAATTCTAGTTAGCATGACCAGTGATCAGCAATGATAGTAGTTGTAGTCCAATAACATCTGCAGGGCTACAGAATAGCCTCCCCTGCTTTAAATGCTCATGGGATGGATCAGAAATTGAGTGAATGCTATTCCATGCAAACTGCCACTTCTACATATAGGAAACTAGCATGTCAGGGAGGACCAGTGGGAGATACAACAGAGAGAGGAGAGGAAAAGATGTATTAGGAAAAGATTGAGGGAAGAACATATATAAATACAGTGAAACGCATGGGAGTGAGGAACGTTTTTACCCTTGGGGTAGTCTCTCAGGGGTAGTCTGTTGGTGTGGTCATGTGCAAGTAGGGATGGGGAAGAAATTTGATTCAATTCACATTTAAAGACAAACTCACCTAATTCACTCTTTTCAAAACAGTACACAAACCAATATAAAGACATGCTTTGAAACTTGCATTTCTCTTAATTTTTCAAATGCAGCTCTCCTGTCAAGTAGTGTGGCTGGTGTGTGTGTGTGTGCGTGTTATGATAAGGCATGCTTTAAATGCATATGTTAGAGAAAAATAACATACAAAATTGCACTGCATTAGGGGAAATTGTCTTGCCAGAGGTAAAACTGCATTTTAAAAAAGTATATATGAGAAGAAATTCTCACTAAAATGTGGATGAATGTTCATGTGGGAATGTGGAGAACTGAAATTAGCTGCAGAAAGGTGAGAAAATGAGAGAAACAGAAATTGAAATGCCTGCCCATCGTTACAGACAAGCAGTGTAAGGAACTGGAGCAGGGAATTGAGACCCAAAAGACATCAAGGTCAGAGCCACACCCACCCAGACCACCCACCCATAAGCATCTAAAAGGCTTCCTGGAAGAGGCAGGTGTCAAGAAAGACAGGAAGGCAGCATTGCATTTTATAAAAGGAGAACCTATCCCTACCTCCCAAAACCCCCAACTTGCACCTGCCCCAAATTTCCCTCTGCTACCCTTCAGTTAAAGATTTTTAATTTTAAGCCCAGCATCCTTTCACGAATATGTTTTGGGTGCCTGTGGCACTCCTTACAGATGAAACTGGGGCAAACGTCATCCATCATTATGAGGTCTGTCAGCAGCTAATAGAGGTAAAACCAACTGTCAGTAAGAGCTGGGCTCTAATCCACTGGTGCAGGTGCAAAACAAGATGGAGATCTTCTGGGAATCTAATGTATTAAACATATGATAAAAGCCTATTATCTGTAATGGCTCAAAGATAAGAAGTCTATTAAAGATTCTTCCCACAATGAAGCTTGGCTGGTTCTTGCTAGCTGAGGAGCTGGCCTTCTTTTTGGATTATTTCATGCTATAACAGCCCAGGTGAGAGACAAGAATACCCTGCTGTATCATTTCTATATTTAGCCAAGCTCTCCAGTAAATTGCACTAATGATATACTGACATTTACACAACCTGTCTCAGGCATATCACACTTTGTCAATACTAAATGAGCCTGGCTATTTACATAGTCACCTATATAATTCCTCACGAGAGTTACTGGGAGTGTACGTTTTTCTGGCTCTTAAGAAACCCCCAGTTGGAATTTTACAACTTACAGCTATGTTGGAGATTGTCTATAAAGTCAGATATTAAATCTGAAAATGTTGTCTTGTGTGTTTTGCACTTTGCCTGCTCTGCAAAAGAAAAGGAGGGTGGGCGTTGATGTTTCATTAATGTGGCAATCAAATAGGAGCAATATTATTTCATAGCATATTGGCAAAACCATTTTTCCTTTTACTGTTTTATCATATTAGAGGATGTACATTATAGGAACCTGGAGACATCCAACATAATGAAATACTTGGCGGGTTAGCGATGGGAATAGCTGCTTCTTTTTGTCTTCACATTCTACTCTGTTTTTCTCTTTGAAACTGGAGTAAAGTGTTTTCCATCTTTTCATGGTACAGTACTGAATACAGTTTGTTGTCCAGCTGTGCAAAAAATGCCTTGATGTCTTCAATATAAGATAAGATAAGATAAGATTTATTAGACTTGTGAGGACCATGCCTTTACACAAAAACCATCCAACATTATTAAAAGAATAACAATATAATTGTTAAACTGGGTTAAAAACGCATTTCCCGCTAGTTCCGCAAAGCAAACAGAACAAAACAAGACCAAGAAAGCCAGCCCGCAGTGCAGGAAAGAAAATATATCAGCAGATTAGGAGAGCAATGAGGGGGCCTTCGCTGCGTCATCTAGGAACCCCTTCCTGGTTTTCATGGCCCTTGCCACAAAAACCGCTACCGCGTGAGAGATCCGTGGGTCTGCGTCTACCAGCAGAAACTTTACTCGATCCTCCGAGTTGCCTATCGAGTTAGGTATAAATTTTTCAATCACATCTCTGAAGGCCGAGTACATGGGACAATACAACAGGTAGTGTGTGAGATCTTCTATGATCCCCATGTGACAAGGGCATACACGATGCTCTATCGGGATTTTAGCAAATCTGCCTGACAAATAGGCCGTGGGGATAGTTTGAAAACGGGCCATGGTGAAGGCTCTCCTTAGGGTAGGATCGGTGATGTTCGCCAAATAGTTGGCGCGGACTTTAACTGTTTTCAGCCGGGGAAACCAGTGGGAGGACCTCGCATTTCTTATTTTTGCACCATCTAACAAGGCGTCTCTATCCAGGATCCATTTCCGAAGTTTGTCCGGGCTCCACTGTTTCAGAATATCAAATTCTGGCAGGGTGTATCTGCCCAGAATATCAGATAGGTTTTGACGCCAAGTAGTGATCTTTTGAAGTGATGCAAAGGCTTGTTTAGCCAGTAAGGTGTTTGAGGTGTTTGCCAGGTTGACGTAGAAACGCAAGAATCTTAAGTGGGCCCTGGCAGACACAGAAGGTAGTCCTACCTCTACTCTTAAGAAGGTTGCCGGTGTTCCTTGAGGAAGGCCTAAGATCCTCTTGAGATAGTAATTTTGTAAGACTTCAAGCTTTTCCAGCAGCCTCGGATTCCACCCCCAGAGTTCAACCCCATATAACATCTGGGGAATAGCTTTCCCAACAAAAACTTTTATTGCCGGGATCACCAGTTGGCCTCCCCGGGCATAAAAAAAGCTAAGCAGAGCACCGATTGTCCTTCGTGTTAAAAGAGTTACAGCCTTAAAATGGGCTAACCAACTGGATGTAGCCTGAAATATAACACCCAGATATTTAAAAGTATAACACTGTTCAATTTCATATTCATCTAATGACCATCTGAAAATGTGGCAAGCTCTATTGAATACCACAATTTTTGTTTTGCCGTGGTTTATCTTTAGAGAGTTATGGGAGCAGTAGGCTGCGATCCCCTCCAACATGCTACGTAGGCCTCTTCGGGTGAGTGCCATTACAGCCATGTCATCGGCATAAAGCAATATATTTAGGTATTTCCCTTCAAGGGCTGGAGCCGATTGCTTATATTTTGCCATGTGCTGGACAATGTCATTTATATAAAAGTTAAAAAGGAAAGGGGCTAGCAGACATCCCTGTTTAACCCCTTTCCCCAATGGCAGAGGGTCAGTCAGATTCCCAGATAGCCCAGTTCTAATTTTAACTGTAGTATCTGTATGTAACTCTCTGAGTATCTTAAAAAGTCGACTATCGATGTCTGTTTCGTATAATTTTTTCCATAGTCTATCCCTACAGATCGAATCAAAAGCAGATGTCAGATCTACAAAAGCCACAAAAAGTCTGCTCCTATGCCTTTTTGTATATTTAGCTACCAGGGTCTGTAGTACCATGCAGTGACCTATCGTGTTGTGGCCCTTTCTGAATCCTGCCTGTTCCGGGTTGAATAAGTTAGAATGATCCGCCCAATTTACCAATTTATTTAACAGGTAGCGGGTGTAAAGTTTGTATGCAATGTCCAGGAGACTTACAGGGCGATAGTTTGACGGGTCTTGGATATCACCCTTCTTATAGATAGGGGCAACCAAGCTTAATTTCCAGTTTGCTGGAATTTTGCATGTGTTGTTTATAGCCGTAAATAGTTGTGCCAAAATGGCGGCCCACCATTGGGCATTTGATTTAAACACTTCAGGGGGGATCATATCCTCACCAGGAGCTTTCCCAGTTCTTAGTGTTTTAATTAACTGTAGACACTCTGATTCCAATACAGGATCCCAGCTTGTTAGATTATCATTCTTCAATGATACATTATAGGATGTACATTATAGGAACCTGGAGACATCCAACATAATGAAATACTTGGCGGGTTAGCGATGGGAATAGCTGCTTCTTTTTGTCTTCACATTCTACTCTGTTTTTCTCTTTGAAACTGGAGTAAAGTGTTTTCCATCTTTTCATGGTACAGTACTGAATACAGTTTGTTGTCCAGCTGTGCAAAAAATGCCTTGATGTCTTCAATATAAGTGAATACAGTTTCTGGTAAATTAAAAATACGCTCTTTCTTGCAGAGCAATATGTTAATAATATTGATACTGTTGTGAACTGCCATGAGATTATAGTGATGATTGGCGGTGTAGAAATATTTTAAATGAATGATTAAAACACACACAGAGAGAATATACTGACATTGTGGCGGAATCATACAGCCTAAACAATAAAACAATTGCCTTAGAATCTATATGAAATGTTTCTTTAGATTTGGAAAAAATAATATTTTGGATATACTGAACTCCACAGTGTTTATATAGGAAGGCCCTGTCCAATATAGATAGATGTTGGAGGTGGAATGCTGAACATTTCTTGTTGAGGCATATGATGTGGGCTTGTCCAGTGATATATTCTCTTTGGTCTGAAGTTCTTGTCCGTATCAATTGTGTATTGGCACAATCCTTGAAGTTTGTAGGTGTCAGTATATGTTCATGTACTGTAAAATTATATTTCTGCAGTGTGAGTATTAATGACTATTATGGTTAATGAACCTTATACTTCAAGCCTGGAAGAATAGATACCCACTGCCTATCATGCAGCGATCTGAAGACCTCACTGCCCAAGTTACCGGTACATTTGAACATATTTCATATAGACACCAGTTTCATGTATATACCTTAGTTCAACATCTGCAGGGCTTATATTACTTGTTATGCTTAACTTAAGGTGGATTTACAGATAATAACTGTATACTTAATGTGATCTTCTACTGATATTATTATTATTATTAATGCGCTCTACGTGGAGATACCTTTGAAGGTGACCCGGAAACTGCAATTAATCCAGAATGCGGCAGCTACACTGGTGACTGGGAGTGGCCGCTGGGACCACATAACATCGGTCCTGAGAGAGCTACATTGGCTCCCAGTACGTTTCCGAGCACAATTTTAAGTGTTGGTGCTGACCTTTAAAGCCCTAAATGGCCTCGGTCCAGTATACCTGAAGGAACGTCTCCACCCTCATCGTCCAGCCCGGACACTGAGATCCAGCGCCGAGGGCCTTCTGGCTGTTCCCTCACTGTGAGAAGCAAAGCTACAGGGAACCAGGCAGAGGGCCTTCTCGGTAGTGGCGCCCGCCCTGTGGAACGCCCTCCTAGCAGAGGTCAAAGAGATAAACAACTATCTGACATTCAGAAAATACCTGAAGGCTGCCCTGGTTAGGGAAGTTGTTAACCTGTGATATTTTAATGTATTTTAATATCTGTTGGAGGCCGCCCAGAGTGGCTGGGGGGACCCAGCCAGATGGGTGGGGTACAAATAATAAATTATTATTATTATTATTATTATTATTATATCATTTAATTTAATTTTCTTTTTGTTAAATTTGTGAATTAAAAATTAAGACATATGGAAAACCAACTTGGCTAATATGGCCAGAACTCTCTGTCTCAGGCAGCTCTTTCATCAAGTTGACCATTGGGGATTAGAACAACTATATATAATTGTACTACCGTATATAATTGTCTTATGACAATTGAATGCATCTACTGTGCTACTTTTGTTGTTTTTAACTATTTGATCCCAATTTCATTTGATCCCAATAATAATAATAATAAGCTGGGCTGTACCCATTCAGTTGCAAAAGTGAGGACATTTTGTCTAAACTCCTTCTTAGACTCCATCAATATTTCCATCAGTGAATACCCATATGCCTATGCTCCATTGGACCCATTGTTCCTGATAAAATTGCATTAAGTAAGATCTGTGGAATTCTAGCAAGTACAGATGCAATAAATTGCCTGCCAAGAGAAGTGCAGTGTGCTTTCTTCTGATCCTCTGAGCATCAGTAAGTCAACAGCTTGACTCCCTGAAGGGATTCTGTGTAGAAACATAAAGTTTTGTTTCTGTTATTCAGCATTACATTGTCAGCAGCAATGATTAAAAGGGGGGGAATCCTAAAGTGGGATGCAAATGACAAGGGCAGCATATGGGGCCAAGTGGCAGAAGACATTGCAGGCTGTTCTGGACTTGGTGTTATAGATATTATAGCAGATGGGATGCTTCAGCGTAACATATATCTTCACAGGGAGTCAACTACTGATGTTTCTTAATCAGATATTTCTTCTCTTTAATCTGGGAGATCTGGGAGTGGCACAGAGAGAGATGAGAGCTCAGTGGCATTGCATGGTACCCCATATATTACCTTGGTATAACCAGTTTATATTCAGGACCTCATGGGCCACCATACCTGATGTCATGGAGTAATTTCCTCCTTCAATCACTCCATAACCAACTGAGTATAAGGATTTCCTTTCAGTACATGGCCTGGTGTGTTGTGTACTTGCAGTCATTTGGAGCTACCACACCACAAACCCTCAATTTCAACGGACCTGAAGAAGAGAATGTAGCTTGTCTGTCAGATGAGTGGTAGAATAGGTAGTGCTACCTCTCTTGCAGGTGCTTTAGGCAGTGGCGTAGGAAGCCGCTCGGGCACCCAGAGCGGCAAACATGATGTGCACCCGGGGACAGGGCGTCGCTACATAGCGCGCATGCACAGCATCCCTACGTATGACACATGCGTCGTACGTAGCGACGCCGCACATGCGCTGTACATAGTGGGTTGCTGGCGCCGCCGCTCCAGTGCCATATGGACAGTGCCAGGATCCTCTGCTCGCGGTTGCAGCCGTGAACAGAGGATCCTCTACATGCGGCTGCAGCCGCGAGAAGAGGATCCTGGCACAATCCATATGGCACTGGAACGCCGGCAGCAGCAAACTGCATGCCTTGTCACCCCCGGAGACGTGACACTGGGAGCGCACTGCCCCCACCCCCTGTTGCTACGCCACTGGCTTTAGGGTGTCCACCAGGTCAGACAATTCTGTCTCCACCCCCAACTGCCACCTGCAATACTTGCCAGTTGTGCCCAAATTCAGAAGCCAATCAGTGGAGTGAGCCCTCCATACTTAGAGAGTATGGCAGAAAAACGTGTAGCTTAGGACAATTATGGGAGACACTCAAAAATTCCTATTCAGTCCCCTTTCAACAGGCAAGTGGCTAATCCCATACTCCTTGGAGAAAGGGTCCGGTGGAGGAGAGGATGTCCTAGGGACGTGGACACATTTTAAAGGGAAGCCCTGTCCATTCTACTGAGCATGCTCAAGCCTGGTCTCACCACATCTTCCTTCCTTTGCTGAGGGGCTAGGCAGGGGTGTCAAACTCTGGCCCTCCAGATGTTTTGGAACTACAATTCCCATCATCCCTGACCACTGGTCCTGTTAGCTAGGGCTGATGGGAATTGTAGTTCCAAAACATCTGGAGGGCCGGAGTTTGACACTCCTGGGCTAGGGCAAACCCACCACCAGTGAATGCTGGAGGAGTATCCTAATTTTGGCACATGGCAGAAATTATAGTGTTGTTAGGTTCATAAGGAAGGAGCTGTAGCTCAGTGGTAGAGCATCTGTCTTTCATGCAGGAGATCCCAGGTTCAATCCCTGGCATCTCCACGTCAGGTGGAGATTGTCCCCTGCCTAAAATCATGGTTAGCTGCTGGGAGTCAGTGTAGACATATTCAGCTAGATGGAACAATGGTCTGACCTGGTATAAGACAGCTTTCTATATTCCTAAGATTCCTATGTTCCTATGAACACAGTGATGTGGTCATGGTTTCAAGGCAAATCAGGTCAGTTTTGGGTTTTTTAAAGCTACTATGAATGGAAATTTAGAATTAGCTCTGCCAGAAGGACCTTTTAAGGCTACTTGCCGGAGTCTAGCTTGTGCAGAGCAATAGCAATATGACTCCAGATTTTGGTACCCGAGACTGCTGCAAAATGTGGAATCAGGAGTTGGATTGGAGCGACAAGTGCAAAGCTACAATATTATGGCTGCCAAACCAGGACTGATATTGGGCATTTTAAGCACTGTCAACGTCAATTTGACTACACAAGCCAAAAGAACAAAACAAAATCCCTTTTACTGGTGACCAAGGCAATTGTGAAGAAGTTCCTGAGTCAGGAGTACTCTTTCCCTGCTCAGCATGTATACCAATTGCCAAGCTGTTAAATCTGTAAGAGAAATTAAAATTTTAATAATAAAGTGATTCACAGTATAGTCTATGGTACTTGTATTATATGCATGTGCCTTTCTTTTTTCTTTTTACTCTTGTACTCTGTGATAACCTTCTGCATTTCTATTTTCTGCAGCAGCAATGTGCAACTGTACCATGGGGCCAGTGGGACAAATTCATTTTGATTGTAAAATTCCATTGACACTAATGGAGTTTTATACCCAGAAAGAGTTTGGCACGATGTCCTTAGATTGCTTTTTATTCACAGTTTGAATCTGAATTGTTTTTCCCTTGGGAACAATTGTGATTAAAGATTTCAAAAAGACCACCAATGCATGGGTTTTATGGTGTGGTGTAAAACAATGGGAGGTAGGGTTCGCTGTCGGCTAAAATAACAGATTATACAATACGTTTTGCAGCGTGACTTGTAACCCATGCAGGTGCTCTAGCTGCCCAGGTTTGGGAAAGAGTTTCAGCAGCTGATGGGTTACCCTCTTGGGGGAAAGGAGATAGTACTGAGCTACGGTAAATGGTCTCTCTGAGGTCCGTGTCAAACAATAGATACCACCAAATGAAGGCCATCAAAGCCTGACATTCTTGGCAGTCACTCAGAGACACTGGGATGGGGACTTTGCATATACTGGGGTACCACCACATTGTAGGGGTTTTTGGTGGCCTCTCCATCTTTGCATACAAAACAGCTCCAAGGTGAGAAAGAAATGGAAAGCACTATCAGCCTCTTGGACCCCATAAAAGTGCCACAAGCTGGGTTGATTTCCACAGTAGTTCCCCACCTCTGTCCTCTGCCCCAGAATAGGGCTAAAAGATAGGTCCAGGTCTGTGTGATTTTTCTCTGAGCCTGTATGCACTGTATTTTGAAATAGACCAGTTGTCCGCTGAGGAAAGAATGAAGTCATCTTTAATAATAATAATAGTTACAGGTAGGTAGCCGTGTTGGTCTGCCATAGTCAAAACAAAATAAAAAATAAAAAAATTCCTTCCAGTAGCACCTTAGGGACCAACTAAGTTGGTTCTTGGTATGAGCTTTCGTGTGCATGCACACTTCTTCAGATACATGCACACTTCTTCAGATACTTGTTGTATCTGAAGAAGTGTGCATGCACACGAAAGCTCATACCAAGAACCAACTTAGTTGGTCTCTAAGGTGCTACTGGAAGGATTTTTTTTATTTTTTATTTTGTTTTAATAATAATAATAGTAATAGTAGTAGTAATAGTAATAATAATAATAATAATAATAATAATAATAATAATAATAATAATAATTTATTTATACCCCACCCATCTGACTGGGTTTCCCCAGCCACTCTGGGCGGCTTCCAACAGAATATTAAAATGCAATAGTCTATTAAACATTAAAGGCTTCCCTAAACAAGGCTGCCTTCAGATGTATTCTAAAAGTCTGGTAGTTGTTTTTCTCTTTGACATCTGGTGGGAGGGCGTTCCACAGGGCGGGTGCCACTACTGAGAAGGCCCTCTGCCTGGTTCCTTGTAACTTGGCTTCTCGCAGCGAGGGAACCGCCAGAAGGCCCTCAGCACTGGACCTCAGTGTCTTCAAGGTGTGGCATCCTTTGCCGTTTGACTGAAAGCCTAGATACAATCTCTGGAAAGCAGTGGAGAACTCTGCTCTGTGGGGTGTTCAGGTCACCTTCCTTCATCTTCCATTGGGACCCCAAGCTTTCTCTCGACAATAGAAAAGATTCACGTTTCTCCCCGCCCACTCCAAAAAGAAACATTTTCATATGGATCATTATTTAAATGTGACGCCATCTGAGGTGATACAATTACATGAGGGACCTGGGTCTGCGCTGTTGCTCAATGTTTGGTATCACCTTATATGCAGCACTCTATATCTACATTTCGGAGCCCCATGAAAACACATCAAAATGCATGCCTAGTGATAGTGATCATCAATTAATGATGTGCTTGTTTGCTTTGCCTTTGTAGATACCATAAGACCAGCTAAGATCTGCCTCTCAGGGCAGTCACAGTGCATAGGTACCAGTATAGGTGGGAGTCAGGTTGTTATTGGGGACATGGGAAGCTGCCATAGAATGACAGGTCAATGTTCCATATGGCTCAATATTATTATGAATGGCAGCAGCTTCCCAGAGTTTCAGACAGGACTATTTCCCAGACCTACCTGAATATTCCAGTGGATACCGGTAGCAGTAACAATACTGCCGAATGCTATATTTTATTCTTAATGAGAGTCACAAACAAAGGAGGGAGGGAGGAAATAGAGTTCATGTATGTAAGTATGAAGTGTTTATATGGCAGAGGACTTAACTTTTAACAGTCTATTTGAAGATGCCACAATGTAGTATTCTTCATGCCTGCAACAAATACTAAAAAAAAATCAGCTGTCAATAAAATTCATACTAATGCTCCAAGTGAAGTCTTATGAAACAACATGCATACAGAATGGCTGTAGTCTGCAAACAGTCCAGTGAAGCATTTGGTTTTAATTGACTGGGAGGAATTGAATTAAATCAAATTGTTCCAGTTAAAATACTTTGTGGATTTGGATGTCCATTTCTCTATTCCTTTGCTCCTTTGAAAATTTCAGAATATTATTCCTGTTGACTTCAAAGGTTCTTTATACTCTCTGAAATTGTGATCAGCAAAGTGACAATCTATAAAGTCAGGGGAGATTGGTATGTATATGTTTTCCTGGTATATAAATGACTGATGTCCTTCACTGTTGTAAAATATTATCACATTCCCAGCACAAACATTTGGAATGCAGTATGCAGAATGAGAGATGCAGTCAGAGAAAGTGGTTAAATTTTTATATTCTTTATTTTTTAAAAAGTATTCTTTTTTAAAAATAAAAAAAGGAAAAAAGGAATCAGCAGCAAATTAAAGTGGAAAGCTCTGCATTTGGTTTGCCCATTATTAGAAATGCACTTTCCCATTTTGGATCCAGATTGTTCTCTCTGCTTGGCATTGTCTCACAAATGAGTTGCTTTTTAATCTATACACTATCCATTTATTAAATTAAATTGTGAAGAAAACCTTACACTGGAGAAATACTTCTTTTTTAAAAAAAAAATGAGCGGGAGTTTGCAATGTATTAATTGTTCCATATTTTTGGCAAGGGATAACAAAAGACTATTAAGAGCAGTTCCCAAGCTCTTTTTTTCTGGGCTTCTATTGGGCGTTGATTGCACCGAGCAGGTTTTCTCTTATCCATTATCATGTTACTGTGCAGAGTCTGATCTTCTGTACTGGAGTCAGGGAGAAGTACAAAAGCAGAAGTACAAGGGTCAGGCATCTTAACTGGGAAGTGTGGGAGCTAAAGAAAACTTTGGAACTATATCAGGCGTGGGGACCCAAAGGCCCAGAGGTCAAATGTGGCCCTCCAAGTCTCTTTACCTGGCCCTCATAAACCTCTCTATATCACATCCCCTCCCTAACCACACCTACTCTTCTCATCCCATACCCCTCTTCACTTGAGTGCTTTTGCTTGCTTAGAATGTGTTCTTGAACTCTGATATTGCCTTTTGCTTGTCTAGATGGAAGCTCAAAGTGTGTGTGTGTTGTGTGTGTGTGTGTGTGTGTAGAAATTAGCCTACTGTAAAAAGGTAAATTGACATTGGTGGTTCCACTTTTTTCTCTGGCCTTGCCCACCACTGACAGCTGATCCCTCAAAGATTGCCCACAAAGTGGAGGCTGATGGTTACTCATCAGTTAGGCAAACACATTCTAGACAAAAGGATTTGTCTTTACTTCATCTGTTCTTGGGCAGGAAAATGTTGGAGTTTTTTTTTAGTGGGGGCGGGGGAGGGGGAGCATTTGTGTTGACCCAAAAAGGTGAACTGGTCTGAAAACCCTGCTAGCACCATATTGATGGTCAAGTTGCCCCCCACCTAATTGGTACCAGCTGTAGCACTGAGCTCATCTGTGTTTCACACACTTCAATGTATCCACAGGCTCCTGGCATAGCTAGAGGGGAAGGATACCAGGCAATGGTTAATACAGGGTGAGTCCTTTAAAAAAGGCCCCATGGATACATGTTCCACGGGGCCTCTTTTAAAAGACTCCCCCTGTACTAGCCATCTGTGTTCCCATGTGACGTAGCCTGCCTGGGCCTACAAAGGTTGTGTGTATTTTTGCTTGGGTGCAGACAAGCCATTCCTCACAGTAGAGTCTGTCCCAAGGAATACTGTAAGCAGGGGCAAGGAGGGAGCCGTTGGACCTTAGCTGTAACATTGTACCCTTCTTTAATAAATTATTAGACCTGATCATTCTGGTGGTTTGGGCATCTTTCATTGGATTTCCTGCAAATCTGAACTCCTGTGAGCCCTCCTCTGGCTCTGAAGGACGTTTCAGGCATCCCATCGTGTGCTTCCCATCATATGATTTCTGAAGTGTTTATGCTTCATAGTATTCATGGCTATGTCTGATTGACATTGATTGATCTCTGAATTCTAAAATCAAAACACATTTGCAACTTCTGTGATCACAGGTAGTACCACAGCTATCAACCTTTCACCCATTTCCACCACCCCTCTGAGTAATACCCCTCCCCACCCTCTCACTATATATCAGGGTCTGGTGACTTCTGTTTCAGTGTATCTGAAGAAGTGTGCATGCACACGAAAGCTCATACCAAGAACAAACTTAGTTGGTCTCTAAGGTGCTACTGGAAGGAATTTTTTTTTTTTTTTTTTTTTGACTATGACAGACCAACACGGCTATCTACCTTTAACAGGTAGTACCTAGGGCAGTCTTTGCCAGTATGATGCCTTTTAGGTGTTTTGAACTACAGCTCTTGGCTGATGGGAATCATAGGTCAAGACACCTGGAGAGGGGACCATGTTGGTGAAGGCAGACCTAGCATCTGACTTCAGGCTGTGGCTTCTTTTCTGACTTTAAAACATGCAGGCCAAGGGATTGAGTTCATCATTGTGTTTGCCTGCTCTTTTCTTTTTTTTATTAAAGATTTTCTTGATTTACAAAGGTATGTGCAATGTCTCTCTCATATTTTTTCCATGTAACATTTTTACACATCACTTTCGTTTGTTGAGACATTAGGAAGTAAACTGTAATGCTGGGGTGGCAGTTGGAAAAAAGAGCAGCTCCTCAAAATTAGTCTAGTCACATCTTTATCCTGTTGCAAAATCTAACTATCTGAGATTGCATCAGCAGCAAGCGATTGCTCACATGAGAGAAGGCAGAAGTGAAGATGCAAAGAATATTCTATGAAACCGACTAGAAATGAGTATTTTTCTTTCTATCACTGGAATAGGAAATTATCCTTTGACTTGTATGGAAAATGCCATTTTGTTCTTCATCGTTAGTGTTAATCCCCTTAAGTCACCAAAAGTAAATTATTCAGCATGCTGGATTCCTTGCATCTTCATATTCTGAATGACGTGAATAGTAATGTTAATGTTTTAAAAATACATATACAAGTGGGAGGGGGAAGTATTGCATCATTTATGGCCCTCTCTAATATCGCCACTAGCGCCTCACTGAATCAAGTGAGTTTGGTATGTGAAGCAGCTGGAAGCAAGGGTAGTCAAACCATGGGAACAAGTGTGAAATGTTGATGCAATGCAGATCTAGCTCCCCTTGTTGCTGACCATTGGCCATGCTGGCTGGGGTTGATGGGAGTTGGAAGTCCAGCAACATCTGGAGGGCCACAAGTATCTCCATCCCTGATATGACCATAGACATCTTTCTTCTTCAGTCGTATGGTGCCTGTAGCCAATGAAATCTTTGGCACAAAGCCTTTGCTCTTTAATAGACACTGGATCCCTTGCACTGGTGCAAGGCTCCATTTAGAAAAGCAAGCACTGGGATGTTTTTTTCATTCTGCTACTGCAAATAAAGAGGCTCACAGGGCTATGCCCTGCAAATGGGAATTTTCTGCCATCACTCCTGCCCTGTGGATTGCTCTTCCCTCTGCCATTTGTGCAGCATTCTTCATCAGTTACTTGTCTTTTTGCACACCGTTGGAGGTTTCAAAATATTAAGCGGTTTAGAAATGCTTTTCAGTTAATTAATGCCAGTCTCCCTGGATGGTAGGATCATGCCATGGAGAAGGACCCAAAGGCCAAGTAATCCAGTCCCAGAACTATCTAATTCCTTGCCAAGGGTTGAACTGAGCGGGTCCAGAGAGGGTACTGTGGGATGTGAAACACAAGAGCAGTCAAGTACAACATCCATAGAGTGGGCATAAAAGGGGATGTCTGGACCAGCCAGTCAGAACTTCCTGTTTCTCCTAGGCTGGGATAGACTTCCTCCGCATGTGACTAGAGGTGCACCTGCCCAGGTAACAAAAGAGCAGGACTGGTCAGCCATCTGTCTCTCTCTCTCTGACCACATTCGTCAAAGAAGCAACATCTGCTTAGCCTAAGATGCTCTCTTGGCTTAAGAGAGGACAAAGGAGCTGTCTCCTTATGGGATAGTTTCCAGGTATATTACTTTTCTAACTTAAGTCTGCCTTCTGGGATCCAATTGTGAACAGAATGTGTGAGTAAACTCTTTTTATACTTTTATAGAAGACTGTGTGGTGCCTATCTTCTTACGAGGAACTAACGTTTTCCAGAAGGAAGAGAAAGGAGGGCCAATGCCTGCATAATCCGCTTCCACGGGGCTTGCCCTGTGCGTCTCTTACAGCAAAATACTGAAACACACACGTAGTATTGTAGCCTCTTAAAAACAAACCGATTTTTCTCTGTGTGAAAGACGCTCTCTCTCTCTCTCTGTCTCTGGGATTATTTCGCTTAGAAGGGGACATCTCTCTCCCCACTCCCTCCTTAATATCTCCTGCTAAAGAAGGGCTATTTCTTGAAGAGATCTTGCCTCTTACGCTTCCTGAAGGCGCTTGGCGCTGGCCTGCCTCCCGCAGGAAACGAGTAACTAATTGCTCCGTGTGTGTGTGTGGAGGGAGCGCCCCGGGGAGTCATCAGCGCCCGCTCCGGGGTCGATTAAGCTGCAAGTCACAGCCGGCAGCCCGAGCCCAGCGGCTCTCCGGGCGCGCCGCCTCTTTCCCGCAGCCACAATGGTTTCATTGACTATTTATCGACGCCGCACAACAAGGCTGCTGTTTGCTCAGTCAACAGGAGCCTTTTCAGCTGCGAGAGAGCTGCGAAGGCAAAGCCTCGTCTGCCGTCGGGGCTCTTCGTTCCCTCCGCGGCCAGCCCGCTTGCTAGCTCTGCCAGTTTCAAGGATCACCTCTCTGTGGAGAGGAGGCAAAAGGTCTCTCAGGAGAGGCGAGCGGGAGATGCAGAACTTGCAGCCGCCTGCGAGGCTCACCTGAGAGAGAGGAGAGTTGCCAGAGAATCCCCCTGGTGTGGAGAGGCGGGGTCCCTTGGAGGTGTCCAATCAGAAAGCAATTCCCTGGATGGGAATTGCCGGTTGGCAAGCAAGAGGGGCGGAGGGGGGTGCAGGCGAAGAAGGGCCAATAGGCGAGGCTTGAGCTGCCGCTGCTGCAGGCCGAGCGCAGAGGACAGCTTGGGGATTCCCACGACGGTCTTTTAATGGAAGGCGGACCTCGAGCTAGGCAGGGGGAAGACACCGCTCATTTCCTATAAACAGTGAAGGAGAGGGGGGGAATTCCTTGGAGTGAGGTGAAGTGTGCAACCTACAGCTTCTGACCCACAAGCGGGGCGGGGGGGGGCATGTGTGCCGGCAGATTGTGTAGTTAGTTAGTGGGGAGTTGGGGGTTGGTGGCGGTGAGGTTCAGTTGGCCAATCGGGGGAAAAAACCCGAGCCATTGTGCAGAATAGCATTGCCTGCCCCGGCAAAGAGGCGTTTGAACGCACATTACAGACAAGAGAAAGGTAGATCTTGCTAATAGACTATTAAATGTCACTAGTCCTCATGATTCTCTGTATGCAAGCACACATGCACACCCCCGACCTCTGCCCCTATTTCCACCCATTTTCTTCAGCTGCTGCCAGGGAGGTTTTCCATCGCATCCAAAGAGTTGTCATCCCCAGGCGTCTCAGGCGCAAACTCAACAGGTCTTTGTTCTTCATCGGCGCTGTTTTAACGCTCTCCTCTATGCGTTCAGCTCGCTGTATGCCTAGTAGGATGTTGTAGCAGGAATGTAAAAGGTGGTGAGGTGGTGGGCATCAGGTCGTGCTTTTAAATGTGGGGAGCGGCTTCATTCAGGCAAGGTGGCGGCGAAAAGGCCTGATCGTGGGCTGCTTAGGACGCTCGTTTCCCTTCAGATTTGGGAACGAAAACTATGCGGCGCGCGGGTTGGAGAAAGTTGAGAGCGGTCGTCCGGTCAGAGCACAGTTACTCTGAGGTATTGCGATCCAAGTCCCACTGCCTTCGAGGGAGCCACCTCCTGTTTCCTGCGCAGTGTTGTCTGGAGAAAGCCACATCCTTGAGAATCCCGGGGGTTAATCCGTTGGGTGACAGAAGCGCACTCTGCCCAGGCCTCGAGGCGCACTCTTCGTTTCATAGCAGAATGCCGCCGGCCTGAACTGAAGCCCTGGGTTGCTCGAGGGCAAACCGGGGTCTTTAAAAGAGACCGGCGATCGACGGGTCGCTCTTATAAAGAAAGTGTGTGGGATCCGGGGCCCTTGGGAGAGGCGGATCCGCTGCGGAGTGGGGTCTGGGTGGGAGCAGAGACGGCTTGGGCTGGCTTTAAAGCAGACTCCGTCCTTTTGCCCTTTGCTCTGCGGCCGGCTTCGCATCCTGCCGGCTCCAGCCTTGGGCTTGGGGGTGCCCAGGAAGGCTGCGGGGAAAAGCGGCGCTGCGCCTTTAACGGGCTCTGCGCGGAGCTCCCGGCAGGAGGCGTGTCTCTCGCTCTAGCTCGCTCGCTCGCCCGCCTGCCTCGGCTCGGCTGCCTCGGCTGCGGCTCTCCAGTGAGCTCGGCGCGCCGCCTCGGCTCCTCAGCCCCAGAGCCCCGTCCAAAGGCAGCTCCGCTGACTTTTCTCCTCCCCGGCCGCCCTAGGCAGCAGCGGACAAGGTAAGGAGACCTCCCCGATCTGCCCTGGGACCCCAAAACATCCATCTCCCGCTTTGTATGTGTAGCTAGATCTCTGGGCTTAGAGATACTTCACAGACGAATTATTTCATTTTATTAAGGATTGGGACGCGAGGCGTCACAAAAAGAGCGAAGGGGAAGCAACAGCACCTCGAAGCGATCGGGATGGGTGGGTGAATGGATGGGAGGGAGCGGGCGGGCAGTTCTGGGCGCTGCCCAGATCTCTCTCCCCAGCACAGCGAGGCAGGCGGGCGAGAAGATAGACGGGGCGAGCAGAAACTCCGACGGAAGGAGCATCTGTCTTCCTTTCGAGACACATCTTTCATCCCGGTGTTTATCTCATTCATCTCTTAAGGCAGTTGGGTCTCCCCCCTCTCTCAATGCCAGGCTAAGAGCTCACTTACTTTGCAGCAAGTTCAACGGGAATCAGTAGGGTTCCCAATGAAACGTGGCTAGGAGGACGGAGATGCAACTTTGCCTGCTTGCCTATCCATCGCCTCCACTCGCGCTTTGGCAAGGGGGGTCGCACACTTCTCCCCACCCCCACCTCGCACTCAAAACTGGTCTTTCGCAACAGCCTCTGGTAGCGCGGAAAGCTTCCCGCTGCCTTTTGCTAAGCGAAGAGGCTCTCCCTTCGTCCGGCGCTTCGGAGGGGAGTCTCCGAGGTTTCCAAAAACGGAGCTTGAGGCGGTGCGATTCTGCTTTTGCTTCTTTTCCGTGCCCACCCTGATCCGAAAGCTTTTCTTCTCCATAGCAACGACGTGTGTCTGTTTATAATACATCAAATCGCCCAGTTGGAAAGGGGTGGGGGGAAGGAAGAGAGATATACACAGACAGAGAGAGACTTGTCATTTAACCAGGGAGCTTAGGGTGCCATCCGCAGCCCATGGGTACTGTGAATGGCACAACTCCCATTTGCCTAGCCCTAGGGAATGCCTCGGAGTTGCACCCTTTGGCCGTGGAGTCCACAGAGCCATGCTGATTTCAAGGGGGCTTTCTTAAGTCGGTGGGTTGCAGTTTTTTGGGTGATAAAGAAAAAGAGATGCCGGTTCTTTTGCCACCCCCGATCCGCAAGTCGATTAAGCCCAAGGGCTTGAAACCGATTCCCAGTCCGAGCTAGCACCCAGCAGCTACGTTGAAGAACTTGAGTTGAAACCAATGGGGACTCGGTTGGCTTCAGTCCAGGCACTTCGCCTTGTCTAGGCTGTATATGTGCCAACTGGCCCCCAGTTGGCTGAGAGCCAGGCATTCCTGTTTAATTGATTTGTAGATCGGGGTTTTAGACTGCGAGGACAATATTCCTATTCCCCAGCCTCCTCCTGATGATCTAAGAACGAACCGGGACAAGCAAAACCGGCTTCCTTTAGTGCAAACTCTCCTTAAAGGCCGAATTGCCCCCTTCCCAGAGGAAATCGCCCTTAGACAGAAACGTGCCTTTGTGTAATTAGTAATGGTTGTAAAATGTAATAGGGGAAAAATAGAGGGAGGCAAAGAATGAAGGATAAGGAAAGCTATTTAAATACCTTTAAACTTTGTGAAGTGAAGTGAAAACCTAGTTGGGGTGGGTGGGGAAAAGACATCAGGAGGAGGTGGCGGAGGTGGAGGAGTGATGTATGGACCAAATCATAAATGTTTGCATTCGCTGGTTGAAAATATGCTCAGATGTGCACCGCTGTGAAGTCCAAAAAGTGCCTGAACAAGTAAATCTATCATATCCTCGGCTCCTTAATTAGGATGCACGTCTCTTCGGCAGCTAAAAAATTAATTACCACCTTAAAATCCCATTAATCATCGGCGCAGCAGAAACGGGACTGTGAATCTGGGCTCCGCTAATAACAGGCAACCGGGGAACCTCTTGCTTTAGTGGCTGCTGGTGGGAGTGAAGTAGTGGGCCGGGATGTGTTTTCTGAACTGATAACATCAACATTCGTTTGAGTGCATTGGCAAAGGGCGCGCAGGGAGGTGGGGGCAGAGGGAGGCCCAGCAGCTTAGCTCAGCAAAGCTGCAAGAGATGTCTGCGGGCGCGCGCGCGCACACACACACACGGGATGCTGGTCAGGTGTTGCAAAAAACCCACCCAGGCCTTTCTTCAGAACAGCAGGATAAGAAATCTGATGGGAGCTGGCAGAACTAAAAGGCCTATTTGTTGGAGTAGGGCTGCTTGTGGGGAATAGAAGTTCAAGAGTCAACATTTGTCAAAGGCCCTGTCTAAATTCACTGAGAGCTCTCAAACAGTGAGGGGGAAATTGAATTTTCCAAGGCCCTTCTCCCAATCCCTAGAACCAGATGGTAGACGAAATCACCTTGACCTGCAGCTAGGAAGCCTCTCCGCACCCCCCGCCAAGCTTTCAAATCTCCTTCCACGAGAGAGAGTATTTTTAAAGAAACCTGATGTTGGGGAAGCAGATTAGTGAATGTACAATTAATGCCAATGAAACTCTTAGCTTATTCAGGAATACTGCATCAGAAGAATTGCTTTATTATCCAGGGCATGCGTTTTTAGATTGGTTTCATATTATTCGCCATCCAGCTTTCCGTGCTTGATATATGTATTTTCATTTCCACTTCACCTGCGCTGTGACCTTGGATAGCGAAAAGATGTTCCTGCTAGACAACGTATGGCGAAGAGGTAGAGTAAATCAAGATGCACAACAGGAAATTGAGTATTTAAAGCTCCCCCTCCCCAGCAACTCTCTGGTGGTGAAGGGCGGGGTCGCAGTTAAATAGGTTTCAGGGAACCACTGTCAGAAAAGAGACATATTAACAGGCCAGACGTACCTGGAAAGTCAATAATCAGCTTCCTCGGCGAAATGCCATAAAATCAAAGCTCTTAAACCTTGGGACTATGTTGAGGAAAATGCCAAGGGGGAAATTGTGGGTACTTCTGGTGTGTGTGTGTTTAATTAATTAATTAATAATGCACAGTGTTGTTAATACACACACACACACACACACACACACAGTTGGTAAATAAAGACTGAAATGCTATCTGCAGCCTTACTTAGCAAAGGGCAATGGAGATGGTAATTTCCAAAGCCGAAATTAATTATATATTTCAGGAAAGGCCTGACTCCTCAGGGAGCAATTCGAAACCATTACAATCAACCAGCCATTAGCTATTCACATTAATGGGACGTGGTTTTCTGCCCTAAATGTGGCTAGTCGATTTTTCTGTACTTTCAAACAGTTGGTGGACCAAAGACATGCATTGTGGTATAACTGTGCATTGAAGAACAGAGATCGGGAGGGCTGGCGGGTTTTGGTTTTTTTTTATAGAACACTGAAAGGAAGTGAGTTATCATAAAATATAGGGAAGACAATCAAAACAATCGAGGATAATCAAGGCAGAGACTGCATTGAGTTATATGAACTATGCAGTCAGATTGCACGTTTAAAATATTTTGCTTGTCTCTTTGTTTTGAAGCCTTGAGGGGGGGGGGATAATTTATTTTCCTGTCCAAATGGTACATCATACACGCTGCTATGCATAGATATAAGCACCTCGTTACCAAATCCATTAAAGGAGTGTGTGGTGCTGTCCGTGGTGCTGAAAAGGAGAGGGACCGTTTCCTCTACTAAATTTCTTCAGTACAAGTTCGGTAGCTGTCCGTGGTGGTGGTGATACCTTTCTGCTTCACAAGCATCAGACAAGGGTTGGAGGCGAAGACGAACGTCGCAAGATTTTTAAAAATTGCAATATCTTATTTCGATGTTTCTCTGGTTGGATGACAATGCGGCAAACCTCCTAAAATGCAGGTGAAGGGGAGGAAGAGGTGGGGAAGGAAAGAAAAAGAACAAAACCTTCCGCTTTAATAACAAGAGATTCCCTCTCAAGTCTAGTATTAGCTGATATGTAAGCCAAAGGTTACAGTGGAAATGGTAAAACCTTTAAAAATAAAATAAAAGAGCTTTAAATCCTGAACTTGTATAGTTTTCAGTGATCCAATATCTTCATGTCTAGAGACACTTGATAGGCTTTATATCAGTTCCTTAAAGTATGAAGACGCTTCTTAATACTCTCAGAAACTGGGTTGCACCTTCTCTTATTCAGTTGATCTTGCTCCAAGTAAAGCAAATGAGCAGCAAATCCAGGAAAAGAGGCTATCTCAAAGGCACGTTTGCCGGAGAGATATTCCAACTGCACACTGAAGGAGTCGCTAGATATCCTTGTTTTCAGCATTAGGTACTTCTTCCTCCCTGCAAGTGCTCCAGTATAGTCAGATCGTTTGATTGAATTGCCTGCTAGACTGCAGAAGTAGCCATTCATGATACTTGTTTTTGACACAGGAGTTAGATTTCCATCTTAAAAAAACAAACCCCCAAAAAACTAGCGATGTTTAGTTATCCCTTAGTAGCAGGTAGGTTTCAGTCGGCACTTTGAAGTAAGCATGTGCAGACGAATGTCAGTGCCTGTAACAATAGAAAGTTACTCGGATTTGCTATCCATCCTACAGCACGAGCCTCTGACAGTCACAGGTCCAAATTAAAATAGATGCATTAAGGCTGCAATTCTATTCAGACTTCTCTGGGAGTAAGTCCTGGTAGACCAGTGAATAGGATTGGAAGTAAGAAACAGACTCTATATTTCTTGACACAGTTGGAACTAGAGAACTTGGTCCTAGATCCAATTGCATAAATAGTCAGTTTTCCCGCAGGTATAGGTGTATGCTTCAGTTAAATAAGATCTCGAGCGTCTTGATTGATAGAATCCCTCTTTTAGACATTCTACTGCATTAAAGTGGGCTAGCCTCCAAACAGAAGATTAATCTCCATTCATTTTCGTATGGCGATAATAGGAATGATCTCCCCCACCCTGTCTCACGTAGTTAGTAGTCTGATTCATGGAAGACTTTCCATTAGGGTTATATAAAATCCTGGCTTCTCCTCTACCAATGTGTTTTAATGACTCCTCAAAGGTTCAAATCCCCCACTTTTTTTTTTTTTATAAAAAAGAACCTCCCTCCTTGTGTAGAAAATAAGGGAGGGGGGAATCTGCCACCAGTGACACTAGTGAATAAATATTTTAATGGGTGGTGGTGGTAGTGGGTAGTTAAAGCAAAGTGATTGAAACGATAGCTACTTAAGAAGGCAAATATCTTCTGCTCCAGCGAAGGCTATAAACTGCACACCACTTACACTGGCACAAGCCCAGTCCTTATATATCAGTGGTACTACTCGGGAGTAAATAGTTTGGGAACTGGGAAACACAAAGCTTTCATTTCAACAGACAGTATATTCCAGTTGTGTTGTAAGTACTGCCCCCACCCCCAAGGGGAGGCATTTAAAAACTGAGAGCCTTCGTAATGCTATTAGCCAGATATTTTTTTAAATGAGGGTCGCTTGGAAAAAGTAATCCATATCTCATCCACTCATCATTATTTCTGAGTGCACTGTGTAGGTCCTTCAGCGGAGTATAAATTTTTAATCCTAGCAATTCCTGTCCTAACCTAGATGTGTTTAGTGAGTCAGTGATAAAGTTACTATTGAAGGAAATGAGCATTTGATGGGCATAAACAGTAGAAAGTGAATGAGAATGTCCGGACATATGGAAAGAAGAAAAACCTGTTTGTGGATATGTTTTGAAACAATAATAACGTCATCGCCCCCACCCCCAGCTCTTAAACAAAGTGCTGTCTCCCCAGACAGCCATTCAAGAATTTATACTGAGAGTATCTGTCTCTCTCATCCAAAGGCTGCAATTCTAACTCCACTTACCTGGGAGTAAGCCCTACTGAAATCAGTGGGGATTACTTCTGAGTAGCCATGGTTAGGATTGCAGCATGCGATTTGGTTGTATTGAAACAGGTCCGCAGCCAGTTCAAGACTTTGCCCTTAGTCCCCCTGTAGTCCTGCTGGGGCTGTGCTGACGGACCATTGTCCAGACTGGGGGCTTGGGCTCAGAGGAGCCAGCATTGTGAACACCTGAAGCTGAACCAGGCACCAACCCAACCACATTCTCCTTGGGTTTAACTAGGGCTACGAGCCTGGTGCGTGTCAATCTCCTTCCATGGGCGTTCTGCCCAATAACTCCCGGGGCTTCAGATCGGACACCCAGACGGAGTCGAAGACCTCCGCCTGCTCCTTCCCCAGAACACTGCTGGAGCTTATTGCAAGAGAACCATCAGAATGTTAGGCACGTCATGCAGCCAAGTTGGAATAATAATAATAATAATAATAATAATAATAATAATTTCCAAGAGGCGATGGGATCGGTTGCATAAGAGGCCCGGGGAAGGCTTGTGTGGCTGGCAGCCTTAAGGCAAGACGAGCTCTCTCGCTTTCTCGCACTTCATCTTGGCTGCGCGTCAGAAGCCGTGCAGCAGTGCAGCAGAAGGGGAGCCCAACGGCCAGGCGAGCGCCCGCCTCTCGCTCGGCAGCGGTTTCGCAAGCTCGGGTTGCCGATTGATTTCTCTCTCTCTCTCCCCCTCTCTCTCCCCCACCCGCTCCTCGCCTTTCTCTCTCTCTCTCCCCCCACCCCCCATCTCTTCTCGCCTGCCTCCTAGGTTCGCCCGACTGGCCGCGGCGCCTGCCTATGCCTGCCCGTGTGTGCGCGCTCGGGTGCGCGTGTGTGCGTGTGTGTGTTTGGATTTCTCGAGGATCCTCTCCCCGCCCCGCGCTCAGCCCGACGACCATGGATGTCCCACCATTCCTTGCAGTTGAAGGTTGCTCCTTGGCGCAGTGAATGAAGATCATGCAGGGATTGCTAATGGCTTTGGGAAGCGGAGAGCCTCTCCCCTCGGTGTGACCATGCCGTGATCGCGTCTCCGGGCCAAACACTTCCGCGGCTCCGCAAGCTCGTGGAAACCGACCGCAGCGGCGGGGCTGGTGGCGGCTGCTGGTGGTGGCGGCGGCGGCGCTGCTGGGGGGGACAAAAAGCTTGAAGCGAAGGGGGCCAAGAGGAAAAGCGGCGCGTGTGTGCGTAGGAAACACCATGAAGATTATTTCCCCGATTCTAACTCATCCAGTCTTCAGAGGCACCATTCGGCTCCTGCTTTGCTTACTGTGGATTGGATATTCCCAAGGAACCACGCATGTGTTGAGATTCGGTAAGGCGGCTTTCCCTCCCTCCCCCCACCCCCCGTAACGTTTGCTGGCATCTCTATGTTTCCCGAGGATTTTGCCAAGGAAGGAGGGGGCAGGTTGAAAGGAGCGGGGAAACGCGGGTGGGTGGGAGATGGAGCTACTTCCGGGCTAACACGAGTATATTTTTGTCTCCTCCCGATTGTATTAAGGCGCCAACTCCAGCCTTCGCCTTCTTTTCCCAGCGGCTGCAAAGCAGAGCGCGGTCGCCCCGGTCTCGATAATCCTCGGAAACTGGCTAGCGCCCGCCCCATCCAAGACGGGTCTGGGCTGGTCTTAAACCCAGCTTGCTTTGTTGCTGCCTCTTTTGGAGTTGCCACAGTGCGGGTGGGAAGCCTCTGAGTCTGGAGGGCCGTTGCTGTGTTCGTAGTTGGCGGATCCCACAAATGCCACCCCCATCCTCACCCCGGCAGTCTCTGCCCACAGAGATGCCAAATGCCAGGGCAATGTTGCTGACCCTGGAAGGAAGGTCTCTCCGGCGCTGTGTCTGCTTTAACGTTTGTTAACGTTACTAGCAGTTAAGGGGCCTTTGAATTAGGAGGGATCAGGCCGTTTGATAACAGAGGAAATTAGGAAACTGCTTTTCAGGTTCTAGCCCCCACCCCTGACCCCCACAAATGATCAGCGAACTGGGAGCTGGTAACGATTTATTCGTTGACTCAGAGTGCGATCCACGCACCACGCAAGCCAAATGTCCTGCTTTTAAAGAAGCGTAACTGATGCCTACAGGTGCCATCCACATCCCATCCAAGTCAATGGGGTAACTTCCGCTGAGAATGATCTTCGAGCACACCCGTTTACTCGCGAGTAGTTGGCCGCAAGGCGGGTTGTGGATCACGGGGTAAAGTTTCTTGCCCTCAACACACCACTCTTGTTCCACGGGGGTTGGTAGAGTGTTTTCCGAGTGAGCGATGGAAGGATCGTGGCCAAAGAAACTCTCGAAGTTTCAGGAGCGTGTCGGAGATTCAGAGACCACCACTGAATCCTAGACTTGCTCCCCGACAGTTCTTCTCCTTTATAAGCTGTCCTTTAACCATCTTTGTGGACCCCAAAAATGTGGACTGTCAAGGGTAGAGGAAAAAGGTGTCCACCAGCCACGCTGCAAGGTCAGGGTTTTGTTGTGAATCTCCCAGAGCAACGTTGTCCGAGGAAAGTTATTCCAAAGTTAGGCGAGAATTAAGGCAGACAAAGAGCAGGAAGCAGCGAACCTTGCAGGTGTTTACGACCCAGTGTAACCCCATTGAAGCCAATGTGGAACTGAATAGCTCTGGATTTCATGCCGTGGCATTTGACCAAAGTACTAGTGAGATATGGATGAGGCTTGGGGCAGGGGAGGGTGGAGAGCGCGCGGGGAGTTGCTGTCCCAAACGAGAGGCGTCCTTAACTTCCCAGAGAAGCAATCCTTCTCTCCAACCATCATTAAACATTTCCACTCCGGTGGAGTCCCTAGGGACTCATTGGTTTCGCTTGTTTAAAACCGGAGGAAATAAATCTGGGCGTCGTAAGAGAAGCCGGTCCTGATTCCCAAAGCAGCGGGTTGGTATTGATCAGCTGTGCTGGATTCTGAGTGCCCTCCCCCCCGCAGTGATTCTTAAAGCACGTTGCTCTTAGCAACCATCTCCAGGAATGCCTGGATTCCTTTGAAGAAAGCTCAAGATGGTCGCGGGGGGGGGGGTTGAACCTCAGGGAAGTCTGACCTGTAGCTCGTTGAAAGCAGCGGGGAGCTGTCTGTTGTTTGTGACAGGAGGCACGAGTCCCTGGTTATGACCGAACGGTGGGATCCGCTGGGCTGTGAGAGTCAAGGCGCTGTTCCTCACGCCTTTCCCCAAAGATGCTCTCCGAGTGAATGGAAGGTGCCTTGCCCGGGAATTTCCCCCCGGTGCTAGTTTGTTCCAATGAAACATTGACTTAGAAGAACGTTGTTGATCGATCAGACAGTAGAGGTGACGCCCCCTCTTTCTAAAGGCGCACATCGACTCTGGGCACCTATCAGTCCCTCTAGAGTTTAGACGGCAAGGAATATACTACTTCCAAAGTAACGGCCCAATTGCGCACTGGCATACTTGGATTAGAACCATGTAATCCCACGGAATCAAATGTGTGTGTGTTTGAAATCAGTTTAAATCCCATTGCTGCATTTTAACAGGATTGTGGAACAAGTTGGTACTCTCACTTCCCAAACTATTTTCTGCTACCTCCAAAAAAATAATCTGCTAGTGCTGAAAACCGCGTGTAGGTTTAGAATCTCAGAGTTTATCGTTCGTCCCTTCCGCCCGTCCCCCGCCGCCAGCTAAACAGTTACCTTTTATTGGAGGGAGGGAGGAAAGGTTGCGTGAGATGCGAGGCCTTTGATTGCCAGCTGTGACCATCGCCTAATGTTGCCAGGAAATGGAAGGACCTTATGGCTTTTATCGAGACATTCCAGTGTGTGTTGGGGGTGGGGTATGCGTGTAGAGGCATAACTCGGAGAGATGATTGAAAACAGAAATAATTGGGGGTTAGCTGAGCGACAAGGATCTGGATTCTGAGATCCTCAACCGCTGTTGTACCGGCTCCCGCTTTCTATCTCCTCTCTGGAACCAAGAACCAGCCAAAAAAACTGCACCCTCTTCACCTCTAGCTACTGTGATTTGCATTTCCCGCGGGCTATCCGTCTTTTACGCACGAAAGTTTAGGTGGATCACAATCTGTGAGAAACTGTTGCTACCTGGTAATTAATGCTCCATCAGAGGCGTTCAACCAGTTCGGGCCCAGCAAGGCCAAGCGATACAATGGAAGAGCCTGCCTGGGTCGCTGCCTCCGTTTGCTGGAGCTCATTATGATGGCACAACAAGCAAACGGCCAAGTTTGTGGCAGGCGGCCTCTGCACAAATGTATTATCTAGCGACACGCAGGCAAGTTTCTTACTTTACAGTCTGCCCGAAGGGAGAGAGACCTTTAAAAAGGGCTTCAAGGGAGATTCCTGGGCTTTTGGGTTCTGGACTGTGCACAGTGAGAGGAGAGGCAGATAAGAGGGTCATTGCAGGAGCATTGCTGCAGATTTCGGTGAAAATCTCGCATTGGCGCTCCCTGTGTTAAACAAATAAGGTGGAAATCGGAAGCATAGATTTTTATTTTTATTGCGTCGGATGCAGAAATGTTCTGTTGGGGCATAGCTATAGGGGGCCTGTGTACCCGCATCTCAAAGGACTTTCACTGATTTTATAAATCTAGGCTTTTGGAAGATCTTTTTCTTCCAAAATGTGCTAGGCAATACATTTACTTAACATTGATCTGTCCAATAATTACTCATCACAGAAGGAGGCTTAGTCCACTGCCTTGAACACACTACTAGGATATCGTTTCAGTACCACGGTCAGTTCCCGGAGTTTCTGATCGTCCTGGTCTGTGCTCTTTTTTGAGCACCTCGCTATGGAAAGGTTGTTTTGTTCATCCAGCTTCTTGTTATGTGGATTTGCAGTTCTGCAAGCTGTATATCTTAATGAATTCTATATTCTTGAGTCTTTGGGCCATAGTAGTTTAACTTCTGGAAGAAATTTCCTTTTGAAATCAGTGGGACCCCAAACTTAAACACATATTTACTTTCTTCCAGGTAACTATTGTGTACGTTCTGCCTGCTGGTTTGATTAGAAGGATCCAATGGGCTCTTTGCTTCACTCAGGTCCCCAAATCAAATGAGCATCACAGGATGCAAGCAAGACTTGCACTTCCATCTTAAAAGCATATCTTAAAACTTAAGCTGCCTCTTGATTAGTGACAACTTAATTCATCGTGTACATTTTATTCCATTGGAAAAATGTTTAAATTTGCCTGCATTCACATATGAGTAAAGCAATAGCTCTGAGGAATATAGGAAACTGTTTTCTGCTTTTGGAAGATGTACCAGTGTTGCTGTAGCCACCATCTTGGAAGAGGCATTCTCTCTTTAGTGTGTGAGAGAAGAGTGAATGATCCTTTTAAGATTGTGCTTTCCACCTATAGTTTTCATAGATCTATTTTTTAAAAAAATCTCTCTCCTGTTCCTCCTGATTAATAGGATGAAATATTTTTAGTTTATGAAAAACTTTTAAACAATTAATTTAACGAATTAATTGATTAAACATTGGCCTACTTAACAGTAAATCTCACTGTTCCCACAGGTAAGAGTGATTAGAATAGTAACTTCAGTAATCAGCCTGCTGCAGGGGTTTGCCATACTTTTGGGGCCTGTGGGCACATTGGCAAACTGAGGAAACTATCACAGGCACCACAGGCACTCTGCAACCAGCCATGCACCACAATCTATTTGATTGGCTACTGGAGAATGCTTGTTTCAAGCTTAATTCAAGCAAGGGCAGGGTACCCTGTGGGCACCAGGGAAGGTCTCTGGGGGCCCGTGTGGGTGGTTCATGGTCTATTGTGTGTAAAAACTTTGAAACATGTCAGAGGGGCAGTGCAAGCATCACTGTTTCAAACAGGAAAATCCAACAGTTTCCAGTAAGGATATGTAATAACTGAAAAGGACACCTAGTAGGTCCTTGGAGTACTGCCTGTTTCTCATTTGGTGTATACACAATCACATTTTTAGATCTCACTTTGGCATTTTCTATTATACTATACCTAGCACATGGTCAAATGGCCCTCAAAGATAGCTTACAAAGAATAATGGATTAATCAATAGTTGAAAGCATGACATAGAGCAGAGCAGTCAAACGGGAGCCCTTGCTGTAATATTGCCCTCTGAGAGTACTGTTATTGGGGTGCTGAGTGCTGTTGCACTTATGTCCTGCTTGTAGGCTTCTCACAGGCACCTGGTTGGCTACTGTGAGAGCAGGATATTAGGCTAGATGGGCCATTGGCTTGGTCCAGAAGGCTCTTCTTACGTTATTGTGAGTATACTTATGTGGAGACTGAGCCCTTTGAGGGTGTGGAGCAGAAACTGGGGGAAGGAGAAAGCTTTTCTCCACCCCAGCAAGCTAACCAATCAGGTTCCTGTATACCTGAGGATACCTTTTCCTGCCCTTCCCTGGGAGCTGCAGCTTTTTCCAACTGAATGACTGAATGAATGAATGAATGGCTACTCTATGTGTTAAGCTCAATCAAATTTCTTCAGAACCTAGTAGCAAGTTGTTGTCATGCAGCCATACTATTAATTTTCTAAAATACAAACTACATACAAGGAGATGACAATTCATGCTATTCTGTAGTATGAGGTTACTATGCTGCGGATATTCATTGTGCCTTTCTCATTTCTGTCTGCTTTTTGTAAATATATGCAAAAAATTAAGGGTAGCCTAAAGATCAGAGGAGAGTGAAGCCTTGTAATTTTTTTTAGCACAAGGACTTCATAACCTTCAATTCCATGCTGGCTGTGACTTATGCATTCTCTTTATTCTGATGAAGCCTTGAGATCCAGTTGAGACCTCAGATGTAGCCTTTAGGGATTCAGTTAGTTAACATTACTCTAATCCAAATGCTAATTATCTTTGAATGCATACTATATTTAAGACTTGAAGATGCAGTTTGCTGGAAAATTTCCCCACACCCAGCCTACAGTCCTCAGACTCATGATGCCTTCAGTGGGAGTCAGAATAAGTGATATATAGATTGCAGACACAAAATGTTGCATGACATTCTTTATGTTTTCTTAATCCCTCATCTTCATCTTTCTTTGAATGGTATAATATTGGCAGCTGAAGGCCATTTTTCTTGTCAAAAAGAGACAGTAGGACTTTGTATCACGTGCGGTTTCTCAGGGTCTTGAGATGCATGTTTGTATCAAGAGTGTTTTACTAAACTCTGACCCTAGCCAGGTCCCTAGATATCTACTTTATCTTATTACTCTTTCTGGAAAATGATGATACAGACACAGTCCTTTTGAGTAAGAAAGTAAAAAGCCAAGGAAGAAAGGAAATTGCCATTTTTGCTCATCACTTTTTGTTGCTTAGGTATCCCTTCAACATTATGCAGTTTCTGGCTTTGTATCTACAGGGGTGCCCTTTAAGTGTTCAGGGTGGGAAATAGGGAGAGGAAAGACAAGCTCCATGCCATCTCCATGTTTCATGGTGTTATTGCTTAGGAGAACTCATATCCCTGGGTATGTCTTAGACACCATCAAAAATACTCTTTAAACCAGTGATGGCTAACCTTGACACTCCAGATGTTTTGGGACTACAACTCCCATCATCCCTGACCACTGATCCTGTTAGCTAGGGATGATAGGAGTTGTAGTTCCAAAACATCTGGGGTGTCAAGGTTAGCCATTACTGCTTTAAACACTCATCTTTAATTTTAAATATATCAATGAGAAGGCTTTTGAATCTTGCTGTTTAATTGCTTCTCTCACCCCTGCCACTGCTGAAACTTAAAATGGTACTCCTGAATATCTGGTCTGAGATACATGAGCAGATTCTATCAATGTTTCATCCCATTTGGCTGTATCTGCCAAAGAAGGACATACCTGTTCTTGCAGAACTATAAAATGAGGAGCTATAATTAGGAAGGTGGAAACAATTAGAACACTAAGAGATACATCCCCCAAGCTAGACATTTTGGACTACAACTCCCATCAGCCCCAGCAAAATGGCCAGGGATGATGGGAGTTGGAGGCCAGATCCACACCACACACTTAAATCACATTCAGTGCACATTTAACCATATTACTTTCCCCAAAGAATCCTGGGAAGTGTAGTTTCACTCTCATAGAACTGCAATTCCCGGTTACCAGGATTCTTTGGGGAAAGCTATGTCCTTTAAACTCATGGAGAAGAGGAGCGGTCTATTGATGACTGCTAGCCATGATGGCTCTGCTCTGCTTCCTCAGTTGGAGGTGACAATGCTTCTGAATACCAGTTGCTGGAAACCACAGGAGGGGAGAGTGCTCATGTGCTCAAATCCAGATTACTGGTTTCCTGCAGACATCTGGTTGGCCATTGTGAGAAGAAGATGCTGGAGCAGATGGGTCATTGGCCTGTTCCAGCAAGCTATTCTTATGTTCTTAAACATATGTTGAAAGTGCTTTAAAAGTATTGTGTAGACTAGCCCATAGTCAAAAGTGGGGCAGTCCAACACTTGGCCCTCAAGGCCTTTTTCAGTGGCCCTTGGCAACATTTTATCTCTCCCCCCCCACCCGCCAACTGCAGCCCTCATACTGCCTTCCCAAAGCTGGGTAAGGAGGCACTGGCTTTGGGGATGAGGCATGAGGGCTCTAACAGGGTCCTAGAGTCCTCCTTCCCAAAGCCTAGTTAGTGCTTTCCCAGCTTTGGGAAGGAGTTAGGAGGGTTTTAGAAGCCATTGCCTTGTGCCTCCTTCCCAAAGCCTCACTTAGATGGCTCTGGGAAGACAACATGAGGGCTTGGGGAGGGGGGCATCAAATTTTGTTCTCACTACCCCTGCACAAACAACAAGGCAGTGTGTGGCTGATGGGTTCTGTGACAAAGTACTCTTGCAGTCCACTTGGTATGAAAAGTTGGACCACCCTAGAAGTATCTGGGTGGGAAAGGCTTAGTAAAACCTTGAGGGACCTCTGGTGGCAGCAGCTAAGTGAAGACTCTTTGGAGACAAAGAGAGAACAATGACATTCCTGTGATTTAATTCCAATTTTAGTGATGGTGAACTGTAAGTGTTAAATATGCCTGTTGCTTTCTTCAGGTTGTGTAAAAGCAATCAGAGATGGAAATGGCTATGCAGACAGCCTGAATTAAATCTCACCTTCTATTCCTAGCTTCCCAGGATGGGAAGTAAAGCACAGCTAGGAAGCACATTTTGCATGGAATGGTCCACTAATGCTCTTACTAATGGAAATTTAATGATAGGGTATTGACAGCTGGATGATTGTTTTTGCAAGGCCATTATTATAGTAACAGGGGGCCAAAAAGGAGGGCATTGAGACAATCCATGTCTTTTTCAGGGTCTCTTTCTGTGCTGGAATAGTGTCTTTTACTTGACTGTGCCCACAGCAGGCAGTGCTCTTTCCAACTGATTACTCTCTTTCTGGGGGGGGGGGGGGATTATTTGCTGTTCTTTCAGTCAGTCGTCCAAGTAGGAAAGTAAAGTCAAACTGAATTATGCATTAATGCATTGAACTTGGAGAGATCACCACGACTTCCCCCTTGTTTTTCTGCAGGTGCTTAAACTGTGCTGGAGGATATTTGTATGGCAAGAGAGTAGCTCTGAGTTTTTCAGAGAGATGTGAAAGAGCCTGGGTAGTTTTGCAGCCTCTGTGGAACCGAGAATGTGGGTATTTTCTTCCCTGTTTGTTTGTTTGTTTATCGGGAGCTGGAAAAAAAAGTTCACTTGCTGAGGGCAAGAGGCCTTCTGTGTGCATTAACTAGGTATTTAAACTCAGTCTTCAGCAGGAGCAGCAAAAAAGAAAAAGAAAAAAAATCTTTAGAGGAAAGCTAAGGTTAAGAGTCTCTCGAAGGAAGGAAGGAATCCACAGCATTGTTATTGACTGGTCCAGATTAAAGAGCAGAGAGGAAGATTTCAATTTGATAACGTCACAGCCCTTCCTGTTTTTCTTTGGCGCTTGTGCCGACAATTTTGTAAGGTAATTAAATTGGCTGATTGAAGTCACAGTGGTCATGGCGTGATAAAGACCATTTGGATTTAATGGAATTTAAAAACAACGGTGCGCAGCACACAACTCTTACCGAACAAGAATTTTAATGACCCATTCAGGGTGCTGACTAAATAGAATGTCCTGGACAAGTTTAATTGAAAGGGCAAACCCGATTAGGTGTATGCAGTCTTTATGGCCGGAGATAGGGGAATTAAAATTATCCTTTTTAAAAGACTCATTAATGCATTATCAAGATTTAAGGCCAGTCAAATAAGCTTTCTTCTATGGGGTAATCTTTGGAGGTTCCCCCGGGCCTTACCACTCCACATTTAAAGCCAAGCAGCTTGTGTAAGGATGTCCTATTGATCAGAAATATAAGACAGATTTTGTTGTTGCTGTTCGTTATTGGCTGCTTTTGGTTTGCAGAAATCACAGAGAGTTCAATTAACGCTATCGATATAAATTTGAGTGGTGAGTAATGTGCTCTCTGCTAGTGGAGATAAGGAATTTGCAAATAGATTTATTTGGTGGATTCCAAGCTTGAAAGATTTCCCATTTTACACTCTGCTTTAGTTCTCTGCAAAACTGCTCTCCCTCCCATCACCCGCAATAACCTAGAGAACCTTTTTTTCTTCTGTGGTTTAATCTTCCCTGCCCTTAAATATCTCACAATGGAGGTATTGCTAGATGCTCCATCAATGGCGCAAAAATTAAATAAGGTAAACTGAGGAGCCTGCTGTTTGCATTCTCATCCATTTTCAAGACTGTATGCAATCCCATTAAAGATGTGGTGCTGTCCCACATGTTGGGAGATTAGAGGAAATGCCATGCATATCATTATGTAGTTACACTTCCATAACTGGGGGATAAAAAGGCCAGCCAGTTAAAGTGGGGTCATCATTCTGTGCCTCCCAAAGTACATGGATCTTCATAATTTTGCCATCATCAGAATGTAGCTACATGGCCATGCATGGAGCTAAATGATGGTGGAATGGCATATCTGTGTCCTAATGTAGACTATTATATGGAATCTAATATTTTTTAGCACCATGTGATAACGCTGGATGAGATATATAACATGATAATTCTTGTACCTGCTTCTAAATGAGTTACATGAGGAAAGGCAGCCCATGTATTTTATTGGAGTGGTAGCAAACTTCTGAGCTTCAAAATTATGCAGAAGTAAACAATCTTCCAAGTCCAGGGCTTTGCTGCTCAACACAAAAATGAAGATACTTGGGGTATTTGCCTAGTTGACTATGGCTTGGTGCCATTTTATTCTTGCTCTAAACACTTAAGCCTCCATATACCTTCTGCGTAGCCAGGAACTAATCTTCCAATTTGTTAAATGGTAAACAATTTCAATAGAAGGCATCGCCTCACTTGCTCTGTGTTTCTCATTCTGTTGAATTGGACTCCAGTGATACAAAGTTTGCTTAGTAGAGACAATAAGGGACAATTGCTTGATTTTCAAATTGTCGATCTATTCAACACCTATGAGTGCACTTTACCAAAGATGAGTGCCTGTGCACAGCTTTAAAGATGGGACAAAAAAGTAGGAGGATATAAGAATGGAGAGGTAAATTCTCACTTGCTATGAGGGCAGGGGCAGGGGCTGGGACACTGGGACCTTCCAGATGTTGTTGAATGACATTATCTCTGGCCCATGAGAGTTGGGAGCCCAATATCTGGGGGGGGGGATGGGCTCCCCATCCCTGATATAGAGATGGGATTTAAGACTACATCCAGAGAGAGAGAGGGGGGGGTTGGTCTAAGCAAGCAAATGAAAGTGATTCCATTATCTCTCTCTTCTCTTGCTACTTTTTGGGTTGTTGGATGCTGGTAGACTTTGCTTGGGGGTTTCCCAACTTGGCTCTCCAGCCGTTGTTGGACTACAAGTCACATCTTCCCTAGCTAGCAGGACCAGTGGTCAGGGATGATGGGGATTGTCGTTCAAAAACAGCTGGAGACCCAAGTTGGGAAAACACTCTTCTCCCCACCCACTTATTTAATCCCCACAAGGACGCTGTGAAGTACGTTAGGCTGAGAGGCAGTGACTGGCCCAAAGTCATGTAGTGAGCTTCATGGCCAAATAGGGATTTAAACCCTGGTCTCCCAGGTCCTAGTCTGACACTCAAACCACTATACCCCATTGGCCTTGGGAGGGCAATAGAAGCCCCCCACACAATAGAAGCCCCTATCTCAGTCATGCCACTTGAAATCCTTTAAATAGAGATGTTGTGTTTGTGGGGAGAGGAATGGGGCTGAACCTCAGACCATGTGTTGTGCCATAGCTTCTCTACACACAGCAATCCGCCGCAATCAAAATTTCATTAACTCTGGTCTAATTGGTTTGATCTATTTTGGGCAAAATGTTGAGGCAGTTAAATGTTCCTCACCTATATTAGAAAATCATCTGAAATGAGATTTGGCAACATTTCTGAATTAATCATTCGGGATTTAATTTCTGAAATTTGCTTGTAATGAATGTTAAAATAACAGTATTACAGGGAGCCACTGTGATGTATTGGCTTGAGTATTGAGTTAGGACCTGGTGAACTAGGGGTCAGTCACGGTCTCTCAGCCTAACCTACCCAAACAGTGTTGTTTCGAGCATAAAATCACAATTGGGGGGTGGGGGTGGGGGTGGGGAGTCAGAACCACATGTACACCACTTTGAACTCCTTGGAGAAAAGATGAGGTATAAATGCAATAATAAATAATGCTTACCTAGAAGTAAGTTCTACTGAAAAGGGTACTGCACAACATCCTAACTAACAAGGGAACCTGCACTATACTATCACCAATGTTACCAATATTTTGCATTCCAAGTCCACCAGAGAATTAGCATCAGAAATGGAAAACACCCAAGCATACAAACATCAGCTGTCACTTGATTTCTGTACCCTTTGTTATCGTACACTTGGTGACTCATGGCGGGATGTGCAAACTAGCTGAACTGAAAAGAATTGTATGTGTGATTGTATAAAAGTTATTTTGGAACTAGGGTGACCCATTCAGAGAGGCAAGTCACTGCTGGATGTTATAGTCTGGAGCTGACCAAAAACTAAGGATGCTCTTTGTGAAAACTTACATCAAAAGCACCCACACTTCCCTTGCTTTTTCAGCAGTGTGACATTTCTGATCTTGCTGTGCTGCACAGTAAAGGCAGCGATGAAAGCTCTGCAACACAGAAGTCACTCAATTGCTCCTCCTCAGAGTGAGAGTTTCATTTGTTCTCAATTATGTCTCCATGTAGCCAAGGCTGAATGGCGACATGGTGTCATGATTCCATCACACTCACTACACAATCCCTGAATGGCTGGGTGAGAGAGACAGTGGAAGAAAAAGGACAATGGAAATATAGGAGAGAAAGGACACACAGTGGCTGTGGATAAGCAGAACAGTTCTCAAAAGGAACCTTTGCTCTTGTTTCAAACCAAGTATAGTTAAAAAACTTTCAGTGCAGCACTGCTGCAGTCATCAAGTGATGTTAATGCAAACTGTCTCCTTAATGCCCTATGGAGATCCCTTCATGTGTTAGCTGATGGAAGGATCATGACCTCAAAGTTTAGGACTCCCTCCCTCTCTCCCACTCTCCTTTTGCAGAGCCACAGTATCATTAAAATGCCAACATTTAAAGTAAGATGTAGCTTTCAAAATGTAGATATAGGGCCATTATAAGTCATTTTGAAACATTTTTGTAGTAAGTCATGAATGAATGCAAATAGTTGTACCTTGGTTTTCGAACAGCTTAGTTCTGGCTCCTGAACACCACAAACCCGGAAGTGACTGTTCCGGTTTGCAAACTATTTTTGGAAGCCGAATGTCCGAAGGGGGTTCCGTGGCTTCTTGCAGCCAATCAGAAGCCGTGCATTGGTTTCTGAACGTTTTAGAAGTCGAATGGACTTCCAGAACAGATTCTGTTCGACTTCCAAGGTTTGACTGTCTGAGATTTGAGTCTTGCACTCAGTGCATGTGCATGTGAGGCTATCCATTTGGAGTAGCAGTTCGAAAGCACATCAAAGTGCAAGTAGATAAATAGGTACCGCTGCAGCGGGAAGGTAAATGGCATTTCCATGTGCTGCTCTGGTTCGCCAGAAGTGGCTTAGTCATGCTGGCCACATGACCTGGAAGCTGTACGCCGGCTCTCGGCCAATAAAGCAAGATGAGCACCGCAACCCCAGAGTCAGACACGCCTGGACCTAATGGTCAGGGGTCCCTTTACCTTTACCTTTATCCATTTGGAGAGAGTAAAGTTATGGGTGGAAGTTTGTTTAAAAAAGCAAATAGCCACAATATATTTTAATCCAAACAAATCCCTAATCAAACAGGAAGTTCTGAGAAAAAAATTATTAACATTTATAATAAAAACCTTAGGAATGGGCTATAAAGAAAGGTGTGTGTGGAGGAGAAATGGAATGAAAAAATCAGAGAGAAAAGGATTGTTGGAAACCATTTTTCTCTTAATTATTGATTGCAGGCTTTTAAATTGTTCAATGCACTCTTATTCTGGGCAAAGGAGGTATTAGAGATGGATGACTTAGTCAGTAACCCAGAATGATTGCCCATCTGTGCCAAAAGACTTTTTGAATCTGTAACATTCCTTCTTGGAAAGGCTAAAATCCTATTCACTTACTTATGATGAAATCCTTTTGAGATCCCTGGGCTTCTACTCCTGAGTAAGTGTTTATAGGATTTGCTGTAAATCCTCATGTATTCTTGAACAAGTGTGCATATTACAGCTGATTATCTCAATTATTCTAGGGTAGCATTGTGGCACAAAGCTGGATATCATGTATGCATGCTCCCCCACACTCTTCTAAAGGGCTTGCCCATCCCATTCAATGGAGGATCATGAGCCATCCCTTTGCATTTTGGATTGGCTCCCCATTGACATAAAGCTGTTGCCTCGATGTATGTAAAAAACTATTGTGCAATCTGAGCATGCAATCTCTGGATTAGACTGTTGCAATATAAACCACAGGACTAATCTACACTGGTGAGTTATAATGTTAAAAATACGATATAAAAAGTGACACCAGAGGACGCTGTAGAGCAGCCATCTGTTGCCAATGGGAAATTGCATTGGGAGCTATATTTTTTATATAGTGTTTTTAATAGCGTTTTCCAGCGTAGATCCGGCCACAATCTTAAATAAACAGGTACAAGTAACTTTTTAAAGTGATGACTGCTGCTTAGGAATTAAGTTATCAGATGGGATATTTATAATGGGCAAATGGCACGAACTGAGATGCAACCACATTCTTTTTATAGCATGTGAAACTTCGAGTCCAATTAGAAAGCTTGACAGTTAAAACAAGCACAAACTTGCCATAGGTACCACAGCATCCCGGGTGGGAAAGATTAACTGCTTCTTCTGCAGTTAATGCCCCCCCCCAATACTATCCATAATTCTGGGAGAATGACCTCCTTTTGTCAGTATGTGGGGATGATTTTTGTTGGGATTGTGGTGGAAGAGGAAAGGAGTCAGCCCCTTCTCCCTGAACACTGCAGTTCACTTACCTTGAGCATGCTTTTTAAAGAACAAACAAATCCTGGTAGGCTTCCTAATGTCATGTTTAGCGTCATGTCTGGTCTGGTCATGGGTTTAATGTAAGAATTAATACTAAAGATTCCCAGAGATCTTGCTACGAAAGAGATTCAATTTACATATTTACAATATGGCATAATTTGCTACACAGGCAACTCCTATATGCACCACACCCTCGAAGAAGAAGGCAAAAGTACAGATCAGAATATTAAAGCAAAATCGAAGCTGCCCTTTAATACAAGAAAATTGAGATTATGGATTATATCTAAAGGAATTCTTTTATATCTGGTACTTCTACCAGTTTTTGGTGTCTTAGCAGTGGAATGAATGCTTAATTTGCGCTCATAAACATTCTGCTCATCTCAGGAGCTGAAAGTCAGTCATATATTTCACCTGGAGTCCTTCAGAAATGCTAAGAACAGGATCAAGTATTACATAAATAATTCATTCTTCTCATTGCACATTACAGCTCTTAACAAGGGCCAATATCACGACTCAGCACCTAGGGAAAGCTAATCTGCAGCATTATTACTTCTGTGGTTTTGATCTGTTTTACAATATTTAGAATCCTTCCCAAAGTTGTACGTCATCTGTGGGAACTTGTGAAGGGAGTGCCTTCTCTGTCAATCTATGCTCTCACCTTAAAACCCTTCATATATGGATTGCCACAGTCTTGTGCATTCCAGGAAAGTGGATCTGTACATGTAAATGAATGTGGGTGAGGGTCTGTCTACACTAATAAAATGCATATGAAGTCATATATAAATATAGATATTTATTACAAGTCAAGGTGTTCCCTCCCACCTCCCCAAATGTACAGGATTGTGAATAAACCTGAACTACTCATGAAGAGGTTGGTTTGGTCACCAAAACAGATGTCTGGTCTCCAGACCACCCTTTGGAGATCTGAGCGGCTGCTAGAAATATTTGCATTTGGTTATTAGTACGTGCAAATGGGCTTTGTTTGCACATTTGTACATGTGGATATTGCTCTGGGGAAATGATATGGTTTAGCTCACTTGTCAGCTGAAAGGCGACAATGGATTTAAATCCACTGAGCCATAAATAACTGGGAAATGTATTAAAGGAAGGATCAGACTCAGCTCCTTTGGGTATTTAGCATCTATGCAGAAGCATTTCAGACTTTTGCTCTTTCCCTGCTGTGTAGTCTCTGAAAAGTCTTAGTATAAAGGAGTCAGTCTAGCTTTAAGGAACTAGAGACCTCCCAACAAAACTGGAAGAAATTTAAAGTGGTAAGAATTATAGCAAACCCAGGGACACTGGTGCAATCATCATTTTCATGAGTATTTGCTGCTATATATTGAAAGGTCATCTGTTTTCCATTTCTTTTCATTTTTTAAAAATTAATTGGCTTATATCAGCCCCCATCCCCATTCTGTTGTAAACTTAATGTATTAAAAATATTTAAAAAGTTACTTTCTGGTCAACTAAGATTGGCTTGCAAAACTACTCCCAAATCAGTTGAGATGTGGTTTGAATTTTAGAAACACCTGCTGCCCTGAAAAATAATTGAACATAGTTTGTAGTACTTCCTGCTGCTAAATAAGATTGGCATTGTGCCCATAAAGGATTGGCCAATGGACACAATATATCAAGAACTGTGCTCCAATGATATGAAGGAAGAGGTGTTTGATAGATTTTACCCAATGCATTCTGAGGGAACTGGGGCAACAAGCACTGACATTCAGGACAATGAACTCCATTAAGAATTATTTTCAGAATGTACACTTCATTAGCCTGAATGCACACTGGCTTAGGAGGTCTGCTTCTAACTGTGTGTGAATTGCATTAAACGATTATATGGATACGGTATGTATATAATCTTTCGGAATGAAAGGGACAGCGGGAATGAACACATTATTTTTATTAGCAATGTGGCTTTTTATTCTCAGACACCAACGATTTCTGCCTATCTTTGTAGTGAACTTATCCGCCTACTCATTCAGTCTGTAGACTGTGCCAAGAATAAAAAAATAAAACAAAAATCTTAAAAAGTTTTTTTAAAAAAACATTAAAAAGACATTAAAGGATCTGTCTTAAACATCTTAAGGCTAGGGGAAATCACATTTAAAGATCAAACTAACATTAGCTAGCCACATCAGAACATTATCTTGAGCATTGCCCAGTAGTGACCTTTTGTATCTAGACACTCAAGTTTTACAGTTTAATGTGAATCTCCAGGCTCTAGTGACTTCATGCCAGACCCATAATTTTACTCAAAGGCTTTAGGGCTTTGGGGGGGGGGAGTCTTAAGTGTTTCAAATGGCTTCATTTTTATTCCCTTCTGGTACCAGCATCACTCTTTCACTGTTCCTAGTGACAAGCAACCATAAAATAAAAATTAAAAGCCACCTCTAACATTTGTAATGCGAGAAGAATCCTTGCAGTCTATTCACCTGGTTGTAAAAAAATAAGAAAAAAATAAGTCAGAGGGTAGATTCAAGAAGTACTTCTAGTAGATTCCTGTCCACTGACAGCCCAGGTCATTTTGAGCAGGAAATCAGACTGATGCACTATCTCCTCCCTGGAGAAAAATATAAGAGTAAGCCAATCAGAGCAAGGAGAATCTATGGCGGGAGGAACACCAAATCTAGAGCTCTGCTGATCTCACACGGGTGGGTGAGTAGACAACTAGAGGGGAAAGAAGTATGCCAGCTCATAGACATTTGGGTGATCTATCTCAGTATTGTCCACACTGACTGGCAGCAGCTTTCCATATCTGCAGGCAGGGGGCATTCCCAGCTCTACCTGGCAATGGCAGACTGAACCTGGGACCTTCTGTATGCAATGCCCCTTCCCCAGGGACTGAGAGACATTTCCCTTTACTCAGGGGGCCTGTTGGGGGAATGGGGGAGTTTTGAGCCAGCATATTTTGGCACCTGGGGTGGAGCTCTTCCCAGACTCACACACTGCAGTAAAAATATAAAAACAAAATAAACAACTTACCTATTGCTGTCCATTATTGAGGCACAAAATTGGTTGGCTAAGGCAGGTGCCTCATTTTACCCAATGGTAGGGCATCTCCTGCTTTTGCCCACCTCTGTATGCAGACATGTGTGTGTTCCATTCAGCAGCCCTCAGGCAAAAAAAATAAATCAAAATCTATCATTTCTTTTAGTGCTTCACTTAATGCAAGCTCTCTCTTTTTGCTGAAATTGGTGTGTGTGTTTTTGTCTTCTTCCAATTGCCTTCGGCTAAATCTTTCCAATTTGGGAAAGGTCTTGTAAAAAGCTTGCATCTGTCTCTTGCCAACAGGGGTGAAAATGGAAGTTCAACGAAGTTGTGAAGGTGGCAGAAATGTCACCACCAGGTCAGAATTTACTGTAACTAGGAAGATACTGACAGAAACAAATGCCATCTAAAAGAATTATAGGAGAGAAAAGATGGAAGGAAGCAAAAAGTAAGGAAAGGGATGAAGGACTGCAACGTATTCCTCAACAATTAAGAATACCTCAAAAGTTCATTGGAGAAAGATAAATATATTATTTTGTAAATTGGAAAACAAAGCTACTTTTAAAAGCACCCCCAAATATATGGAATTAAACATTCTGCAGTTGAATATGTTAAACACACAGAGAGAGACAAATAGAGTAGCTTGGCCACTGTGAGAACCAGATGCTGTACTAGAAGGGTCTTTGATCTAAACCAGCAGAGATCTTCTTATGTGCATAATGCATTGTTCCATCATCCAGAATCACATTGTTCTGCCCCACCCTTTGAAAAAGGGAGCGCTACATCTTAGATAACGGAAACACATCTTGGTTTGCAACATCCAGAAAAGATTGTAGTAGGACATCCTGGTTGGTGATTCCAGGACAGGACCTGCACTGCTATTTTTTGGAAAGTGGGAATGCAGAGAAAATTGTTTCATATTCTAGTCAAACTTTCTGTGCTGCATCGAGCGTGATTGTGACTCAAGTACTGCCAGTGGTCACGGACATATCAATAGATCACTTACATCATTACCTCCATGGGGGAAATTTGATTGCTCAATATGATCCTTGCTGCTGGCTTCTTGAAAGCCCCAAAGCCCTGAGGGAATCTGCCTCTGTAGTTGGAACAAAATAAAACAGTATGGTTTTCTAATTTAGCATCTCTGTGGAGGGCTTCAGTGGAATGTTGATGTCTTATTAAGCATACTATATATTAAGAGACTTGTAAGCATTGCAGGAGACGGAATAGGAAGAATCCATATCAGAATGTGAAAGCTCTTGATGGGATGCTTTTCTGAAATGTGTTTTTCAGGATAAAACTATAGTGAAAAATAATAAGACGTGGGGGGGGGGGAAACCCTATTTTCTCATTGTTTCACATTATTCGTTTATTTTATTCCCTGCTATTTACATCCTGTATTTGAACCCAAGGTGGTACATGTGGTACTGAGGTGCTCACCCATCTTGGTACAGATCACCCCCAGAGCTGCTTAGTTTCAACCAGCGGAGTAGCTAGCCGTTCGGGTGCCCGGTGCAGTGCGCGCATCCTGCAGCCGGGGGGGCGGGGTGAGTTGCCCATGGGGGTGGGGCGTGCTATGTGGAGCCTCTCTGCCACCTCCCCTTCAGTTGTAGGAAGGGAGGGAGAGGCAGTGGGCAGACGCGAGCCCCACGCTGCCGTTTCAGGCAGCACAGAGCCTGCAGGCGCCCAAGCCACCATGTCACTCCCAGGAGAAACAAGTGGCTCGGGCACACTGCAGGCCCCGCAGTGTGGCACCCAGTGCCAGCCGCATTTCATTGCATTTGTTGACTGAACTAAAAAGTTTTGTGAGCCCAATTTTTAAAAAATATTTTTTAAAACTCATATTTTTGTCATTTTGTCACACCCCCCTCAGCGATGACACCCGGGGCGGCCTGCACCCCCTGCACCCCCTTCCTCTGCCACTGGTTTCAGCTAGACTCTAGCCTCATGTGGCCTCAGACCATACCCGGGGATCAATAATTATAGAGAAGCAAGAAGAAATTGTACAATTAGTCATAGAAAGTCAGTGATCAACTAATGTCCCATAGCCTCATGCAAAAGAATTTCTGTTTATTCATTCCGTTTTACCCCACCCTTCCTTTGAAGTGATCATGTTATTCCAATACAAAACCCTGTATGTTGGGCTAGGCTGAAAGGTGGCAACTGGTCCAAGGCCACTCAGTAATCTTCATGGCTGGGTGACAATTTGACCTGCTTGCCCCTAGTCCTGGTCCAGCCTCTCTCTTCCACTATGCCACACTGGTTCTCATTTGTTTGTTATTCTTGGCATCCACCTGTCTCAAGAGACAATGGAGTGCATCTCCGGTGGTGAAGTCAAACTGCTGGAGAATCACAGTGCCTGCTGTGGCTGCAACGATTGGTAACTCATAACTGCTGCCTGCCATCTTGTTTTTGCTGCTTTTGAAGCAGCGGAGTGACCTCCTCAGGGCACAAGCCTGGGCAGTGTGTATGGAGGTCCTGGTCTGCCCAGACGACCCTCTCAGCCTCACTGATTTGGTCCAAAGGAAAGCAGAGCAATATGTTTGGCATGAGCTTGACTGCAGGTCCTCAGTATGTGCTTGTTTATTAGAGATACCATCCTACCTTTCCTCCAATGAGCTCGAGGTGGTCTGCAAGGTTCTCACCCTCCCACCTTTTATTCTCACAACAATTATGTGAGACAGAGTGAGTGAGTGGTCCAATGACTTCCATGGTTGGAGTGGGGATTTGGACTAAGGACTCCCAGGTCCAAGTCTGGCACATTAACCACTATACCACTCTGGCTCTCATATAAAGTACGGGATACAACATAATGGCCTGGTTCCAGAGAAGCATGTTCCATATGCATAGCAGGGTTTTCCTGTCCTCTCTTTCCATTTCAGTCTATTGCACCCTACAAAAAGAAAACAACAGCTGCTTTCAAAGCAGAGGTTGGGAGCCCATGACCGTCCAGAGGTTGCTGTACTACAAATCCTATCTTCCCTGATCCTTAGCTATGCTAGCTAAGGCTGATGGGCGCTAGAGTCCAATATCTGGAGTGCCACAATTTCTTAAAGGCAAAGGGATCCTTTGAAATGGTGCATACGTGCAGGTCAGGATTCAGCAATCACACACACACACACACACACACACACACACATGGATGTAACTTCTGTTTGCTAAAGAAACACTTTGGATTAATACCAATATATGGTATGATATTCAAAGCAATAAAATAAGCTGGCACATGTAGCAACAACCCATAGCGACCAATGATCCCTATCAGCTAATTAGAACTAAGTTGATAATAAATTGCTTAAAAGACACCAGGGGCACATCTGCACCATACATTTAAAGCATTCTTCCCCCAGCCATGGCTTCCCACAAAGGATCCTGGGAACTGCACTTTGTTATGGGTGTCAAGAATAGTTAGGAGGCCTCTTGCAGATCGACAGTTTCCAGAACCCTTAGCAAGCGACAGTTCCCACGATTCTTTGGGAAAAGCCATGCAGAGGTGTAGGAAGGTCAGGTGGTACCTGGTGTGGAAAAATTCTTGTCACCCCCCCATTTATTTTTATTTTTTTTTGCCTGCAAAAATAGTTTTACGTTATTTCATATTTTCTTACAAAGGAATGTGGATTATGGCCCTCTGATAACAAGGAGGCGACTGTGGACAGATACTTAAATCTACAGGATGGATTGTGTTTTGGCTCCACTGAATTGAAATTTAAGCCTTCACAACATATGAAAACGGCCAAGTAAACAGTTATTTTCGTGGAGGAGGATCAAGATATTATTAACTGATATGCATGAAATTTCAGATATAGCTATATAATCCCTAGTGTAGTAAGATAAGACCTTTGGAGCAGGCATTTTTTTTAAAAGTTTTTTTATGAACTGCCCTAGTAGGGCAGTAATTGTTCCTTTTTGACACCCCACCTCCATGATGGAACCCGGGGCAGACCGCCCCCCGCCCGCCTTCCTACACCCCTGAAGCCATGACTGTTAAAGAGGTAGAACAGTGCTTTAACCTAAGTGACCTAAGACAAAGATTCTTGCCATGTAAAAATCCTTTGGATTGAACATATATTGAATCTTTTCACTTATATTAATCATTTCACTTACATCCTTCCCTGTCGCAGTCAGATTCCACATTGTCCAAAATTTCACACCATTTCCCCTTAATGCTGAAAAACTGGAAGAATCATTCATAGGCTACTATGCAGTTTCTGCACTGAAGAATTTCCTTTTTTCAGATATCCTTAATCCAGTTAAAATGAAGTACCGGGAATTAGGCCAGGTTTCCTAAGGAAAGTGTGTTGTTTTAAACAGATTGTGGATTAAGCTCTTAATTCCCATTGTAGTCGTGAGGGGGAAAAACAGGCTGAAATCCAAATATTTTGATTTTACTGGTTTTTGGACTACTTGCTTGTCTATGTAATTATTTGACTCTTTCCCCATAAATGTGTATAATAGTGACAAATCAGGTTGCTTCCTGTTTAATGGGCATTCAGTCTGATTTGTCTGCAGAGAGATTAGATGACACCTGCTATTTAATGAGCATTTATCCTGATTTGTGGAGAGATTAGAGGATGTTGCACCAAGGAAGTGTTATCCCACATGTTCCAGTGCATTTCTCTGTCACTTTCCTTGTCTCAAAGATTATTATCTTTTGGGGAGGCAGTTTTGTGTCACTAGATCACCACATCAGCCTTAATTGTGCAGCCTGAATTTGCTGGGGAGTAATTGAATCTCCCCTGGAAAAGGTGACAGTTTGGAAGCATCCTCTGTTGCACTGGGAAATTGTCTTACCAGATTTGGCAGAAGTTTGACACTGCTTTGCTCTCCTTCTGATACACAAGCACAGACACACACACACCAAACTTGATGGATCATAAGACCTGTATGAATGTTGCACATGAGGAATGAGTCGTAAGAAATAAGAATGGAAGAGTCAGTGGTAAAATGTCTGAGTGGAACTGGACTGACCCAGGTTCAAATCCCCCCTCATCTATTATATTGAGTGATCTCATATCAGTCACTGTCTCCCAACTCACCTACCTCACAAGGTTGTTGTGAGAACAGTAGGGGGGAAGAGAGAATTATGTACACCACCTTGAGCATTTTGGACAAAAGGCGGGCTAAAAATGCAATTAATAACAGCAGTAAATTTAATAGAATAGCAAGTATATAGTTCACAGCAAGGCAATGGGAGGGACACAGATAAAATTCAGGACCAAAAAAATCTATTATCCAAAGGCCAGTGCTTTCCAAACTTCTTCCTAGAAGGAAGTAGCTTCACATGCGAAGGAAGTTCAGTGTTCCAGAACTCTCAAGATGATGCAATGTCATCTCTGTTATCTAGGATGTATTCCTAGCACATACAGGTAGCTGGCCATACCTGTTAGGTTATCCCAGTCACCGGCTATGTGAAACAAAAACACATTGTAGACCAGGTGCAGGCAACAGTGCAATCTCCAGATGTTATGGACTGCCACTTCCATCAGCCCCACCCATCTTGGCAAATGGTAAAGAATGGTGGGAGTTGAAGTCCAGAACACCGGAAAGGCACCACATTGGCTATCCCTGCCCTGGACTCTTCTCCTGTTGCACCTTGTTTGGGAACAGTGGTAATGCTTGACAAGCTCTCCCTCAGGGAAGCTTGTCCTTCATTACAGATCTTCACATTAAGAAACCCATGTTAAGCTTCCAAGGATTCCAAGGAACAGAGTCCGAGCACAAACTGCTACAGGCGTTGTAAAGACAGAGCCATGTGATCATTAACAAACAACAATTAGCCAGTTATTGTTCCAAAATGCATTGCATTCTGTTGAGCTTCTTTTCCAGCCTCACAGATTCAGCAGCCAAAATTTTTGAATGGCAGCTTATCAGGTTTCTGTCTGAACAGTGCATGTCCTTTTGCTGGATTTAACTCAGCAGGAATGTTGCCTCAAAGGAATTTAGCAGTGCAAAGAGCAGCAAATGGAAAGGTCAACAACAGACACAGCAAACGTCTTCCTTGAGAACCATTGCCAGGAGAGACCTGATGTAATGAGAAAAACAATGATATACTTTAAAATAATATACTGATCTGTTAAAAAATCTACACTTTGCACTGTGGAGTCATAAAAATAAATGAGGCAAGCTATGTAAGATAGGTAATGTGAGAGTAGTTATTTGTGAGGTTTCATTGCCTTGCAAATATTACTGAGGCAGAGAGATGGGAAAACAATCAGACAATTTACTAGGAAGAATTTTGATGCATATCCAAGAAAGCAAGTTTAGGAATGTAATCGAACGGTTCCTTCACATACTCTTAATGGGGGACTCCAGGTCTTCTGAAATGGGTACATGCTGGTGGGAGCAGCAGCTATTTTGGAGGATCTACATGCATCAAACACTTATTTTAATACATCACATGACATGTTAGTGTGTGTAAAATAGATGCATGCTAAAAATGCAACAAATGTGGATTTTAGTGTCAACTGGCAAGTCAGAGCCAATGATCTGAGCTTACTAAGTGATTTAAGGTTCAGTTCACCTTCCATTAGGTTGAATAACAGAACCATGTCACTGGTTTAAGTATAGCTGTAGCCACTCTGCAGGGTGTATGTGGTGTTAGGGGAGGGGTAGTACCTCTGGTGGGAGATCCCGCCATGCTTCTTCTGGGGTAGTTTGTCCACCTTTGGTCCCCACCCTGCACTCAGCTCTCACCTGTGGCTCCTAGAAGCTGTCAGCATTGACAGTGGCCACACCCTGGGAATGGCTTTAACTGGCCAGCTAAACCAGGTGAGGGTAGCCCATGGGTCTCAAAACCTGAGTTAGGGACTTCCCCTGCCAGTGAAGCCTGCTACAGCAGACTATGTGGACAACACCAACACTGGGTCCAATGGTCAAGAAGGCAGTTTCTGCATGTGCTGTGGAGGGAAGTAAGGGCAGAAGGGGCTCATCAGCCTGGGTAGGTAGCCCATCTAGGAGAGAAAACTCTGATCCTAAACCTCCACTGCCTTGAATTATATCTTTGGGGGAAGAAAAGGCTAAGGGGTAAACCGTACACAAATCCAGAGTGGAGTCCCTAAGATGGCTGGATGGTGCCTTGTACACTTCCTTCCGGCAACTTCTGCAGCCAAGCTGGTGCCAAACATATCTTTTTGGTTTCCTTTGGACCACATCCGTGAGGCCAAGAGGGAGGTATTGTCATCTGGGCAGCCCAGGACCTCCAAACACGCTGCCCAGGCTTGCGCCCTCCGGTACGGCTAACACAGCAGTTTGACCACCCCTAGAGATGTACTCCATTGTTTCTTGAGACAGATGGATGCCATCAACAAATCCACTCCGCATATAATGTATAATCCTAATATGGTTTATGATACGGTTTTCTCCCACAAATGGTGATGGAACCAGTGCATGCACAGAATCCTGTCTGCATGTTTATCACAGGTTGACTACTATGAGAATAGGATTCTGGACCATTGATGGGCCATTGACCTGATCCAGCCAGCTCTCTTATCTTACATTGGCATTTTTAAATTAATATCTACATTTCAGATTATCTAGGATCCCATATCAGTTGCATGTAAAATATCAAGCTAATAAGTACAGCAGAGAGATATTATAGCCACAACCAATCTTTAGCTTATGATGCTTGATGGAAACCATATTTCAGTCCTGGTATTCTGATCTAGTGCTCTTCACCACAAGCCTTTAGTCTGCTCATCAGACCTTTTCCTACATTGGCTCCCAGTCCAGAAGCCATTGCCATTGGCTTTGAAATTGACAAAAATGAATAGGGTATGAAAAATGCTTGCTTAAAATCCATTTAGCTATCTAGATACTTAGGTAATCTTTGTAGTGTTCCAAAATATAAATATTGCAACACATATGGTTCAATGCAAAGGAAGTTAAGCTTTATCTTATCAAAATGAACAGTATTAAACATTCTTTTTTTAATCTTAAGCACCATGATATACAGTGGATCTCAATATCTGTGGATTAGACAGATTTTAGCAAGTTGTATATCCAGTATTGATCATAGGTGAATACCGTGTTTCTCCTAAAATAAGACACCGTCTTATATTCTTTTTCCCTCCAAAAAAACACAGTATGGCTTATTTTAGGGGGATGTTTTATTTTTTATTACCGGTAAGTATGGTACAGCAATCCCGCCGGATCGGAGCTTCAAGCGCCGCGGCTGCTGCTGGGTCCCCCGGCTTCAAGCGCCGCACGCTGCGGCTGCTGCTGGGTCCCGCCGGTATCACGTCTTATTTTCGGGGTATGGCTTATATTTTGTGACCGCTAGAAAACCCTGCCATGGCTTATTTTTTAGGTATGTCTTATTTTATGAGAAACACGGTATATGTTCTATCATTGCCAGACAAAGGAATGTGGTGATTCCATTACTATGTAGATACAATTCCATCAGTCAAAAAGTGCCAGAGACAAGGAATTCTCCTGTGTTAACCAAATTGAATAGTGTACGGACTTCATTTCCTTCAAAAACCAAGATGTGTGCCAAAATCAAATGCTATTATGAAGCCTATAAATCAAATCAAAGCATATGGATGTGGAGAAAGACATATGGACCCTCCATATGTTATAACACATATTCAGAAGGAAACATGTCTTGCAACTGAGCGGAAGTACAACATACTGTGCTGGTACAATTAAAGGCTATTGACCTTCAGCTGGCATCATAATATTACTTGGAAAGAAAATGGTAGTTAACAAAACATTGTATCAGTGAACATTGCTGAGATATTAACAAGCCATTCAATAGCACTTTTCACAAACTTCTCCAGAGGAAATGTGGGGAGTGTAACATAAAAAGAACATGCTTTCTCAACTCTTAAGCTGAGTGAATTTCAGGCATCAAAGATTGAAATGCCTCCAAGCAATAACTAAATAATGCAAATGGTTTGTTTTCGTTGGGAAATGTGTTGGCATTTGCAGACCATTTTTTTGGCTTTTCTTGCTGCCATCCCAATCTTGAAGCACCCATTTGGCAAGATCTTGTTGTTCACGTACATAATTGATTTTACGTTGAACTGAATTAACTTGCCTTATCTGAACTGGCAAACAGCAAAATAATTTGGCAGCATCGTTATTTAAATCCACTTGATTATTTAGTGTAATTGTTCTTTCCTGAAAAGGGGTAAGGCCACACAAACTGTTTTGCTTCTTAGAAATTAAACACCTGGTTGAATCTGTTCTCATCCCAAGCTACAATACCTGTTGATATGCATGGATTTAAGCAATTTTCTATCCTAGGACTTACTGGTGCACCGTAAAGTTTGAGTATGTACTATACTCATGCTATGATTAGGTGCTCCAATAATAAGGTTGGTCTTTGTATTATTATTGGGTTGTTAGCCTTTATTGTGGTGATCATCTTTTAGTGGAGTGGGGCAGAACTTGTCCTTTTTGGATTGTTGCATGAGGAATTTAGGAATTTTGTATTGTATGGGTTTTTTATCTTATTTGGCTTTAAATTGATTTTACATTATCTTATTGAATTGCTTTGCAAATATTTTAAAATAACGTAACTAACAAATGCAAATAATAATAGAAGATGTTGCTGCTAGAGTAGGCCAATTGAAAATGATTGGCATATGTTAGTCATATCCATCAATTTCAATGAGCCTGCTTTGAATTGGACTAACATAGGATTTGCAATATAGGTTAATCTTTTTCCAAAGCAATAAACAATAAGGAAAGTTGTATAATGATGGCACCTAGTAGCATTGGTTGCCCTGGAAGGCTAAGTAGGAGATGGAAGCAAAGTAGGAGATGGAAAGTATTGGTTTTGTGTAGCTACAAAAGGAGACGTATAATGTCTATTTGGGGGTGTAATATGACAAAACAGTTTTGGAAATGTGTGGCTATGATAACAGGAGATAGATCGAATAGCAGTTCAACTGGTAGACTAATAGTCGGTTTACTAAATTTTGTTAAAAGTCTCTTTTTACAAACCTAGAAGATTCAGATTTTATGTATTTTTTTATTATAGCAAGATTATTATATGTTACAGCCTGGAAAGATGCTTGCAAACCATCAGTTTACTTTACCAACGCCTAAAGCAAAGTTTGGGGTCCACATTTTCTATTAGGTAGTTGCCCCTGACTTTGAGAAATTAAACAAGGATATTCTTTGCAATAGCAAATGAACCAATGGAGGGTTTGAGTTGCCAGACATGATTCAGCTATAGTTGAGATGGATGAGAGAACACTGCAACATAAAGTTGAGATTGTTTGCAGATGATGTAATACTATAAGTTTAAAAAATCCTTAAATTCATTTCCACAAGTAGGTTAAAACTGTCTGCATCTGCAATGGAATTGTTTTATTAATTTTTTTAAAATATATGTTTATTGTTTGTTGTTTGCTTCTCTAGGTTCCTTTGGGAGGAAGGGTGGGAAATAAATAGAAGGAAGGAATTTAACAAAAAGTAGTGGATCAGATCAGGATGGTCATAAACCAGGATATTCCTGTATCCTGCATGCAAAATCTTGCTGAACGTTGTTTGAAAATAAGTAGGGTTTTTATACTTACAAACCTCTTCTGAATTCATTTATGAATAGCAGTTATATTATGTTTAATCAACATTAGAAAATGGCTCAGGCTCCTAAAACCTGAGCATATACTCAGAACATTGAAGTTGCAATACCAATATTTTTTTTTTTTTGCATGTGGCTTCATATTTTCAGAAGAGAATGAATGCACTGAAATGTCTGAGTTATGCAGATGTTGATGAACAAGGATGGTTTAAACCGGAGAAATATGAAGTTTATATATGTAATACATGCTTTGTTTGGTAATGCATAGTGAATCCTTTGGGGGTTGGGTGGGATGGGGGTTAATATTATCTTTGTTTTTGCTGGTATTGTCAACATTCTCTTTTCCTGTGTGAGAGCTTTTTGTCTGGGGAAAAACCAATATAATAATATATATTTTTAAAGGCTGCTTAAAATGTTTGCCAGCAAACCATACTAATTTAGACAGGAATATGAAAATGAATGTGGGTCTCAAACCACCCAAAGGTAATTATATAGGATGAGTGTATGCTATGAATTACATCAGATGACTTTCATAGGCCATAATAAGCTGACAGTAAATGTTAAATTGACATTGTACTACTGAAACAATTGCTTAGGGCTATGATTTCAGTAATATCAAATGCAAGAATGCCATCTTATTTGATGGTGCTGTGTACATTCTGTATTGTCATAATCACCAGGGGATATTTGTGGGCCCTCAGGCACACATTTCAAAATCTGACAAACTGTCATGGGCACCACCACAAGTACTCTTTGGTGAGAGAACCCAAGTAGAGATTTAAAGTCAAAAAATATGTGCAGCAAAGTAAAGTATGGAAATGTTACACCTTTAAAACATGCCTAAAACATGAGTTCCAAAATCTCCCCTTAAAAAGTTTCTTTCCAAAGTTTCCCTCTTCTCCCAGCATAGCAAAAGACCATACGTTTGGTAAGTTAAAAATGTCTACTTACAAACTCTCCCAAGATCAGATTCATGTACTTCAGAAAAGTTTCACAGGCAGTAAAACTTAGCTTGGTTACAAAGTGGTGAAATTTCCTGAATTATTGGTATAGGAGCTCAAGTGTGGCTTGCAAGAGCCATGCAGTTGAGCTGGGGCAACCAACCTAAACCTCTTCAGTGTGGTGTAGTGGTTAAGAGCAGTGGACTTGTAATCTGGTGAACCGGGTTCGATTCCCCGCTCCTCCACATGCAGCTACTGGGTGACCTTGGGCTAGTCACACTTCTTTGAAGTCTCTCAGCCCCACTCACCTCACAGAGTGGGGGAGGAAGGGAAAAGGAGATTGCTAGTCGCTTTGAGACGTCTTAGGGTAGTGATAAAGCGGGATATCAAATCCAAACTCGTCCTCTTCTTCTTCATACGCTGAGCTTCTTAGGTAGACTTGAGGGGGCGGGGAACAGGTTTGATTACTTAGTTCCTCTCATGGTAAGGGAAGTGACATAGCCAAGCCTGGCAGGAAAGCTTTTTCTCTGTGGAACGCCCTTCCATCAGATGTCAAAGAAATAAACAGCTATATGACATTTAGAAGACATCTGAAGGCAGCCCTGATTAGGGAAGTTTTTAATGACTGATGTTTTAATGTATTTTTAACCTTATGTTGGAAGCTGGCCAGAGTGGCTGGGGAAACCCAGCCAGATGGGCAGGGTAGAAATAAATTATTATTATTATTATTATTATTATTATTATTATTATTATTATTATTATTAATGGTATTAAGCCCTTGATGCATTAATTAGACTTAAGCATGTTGGTTATATGAGGATGTTTATCCTACACAATATATAATAGGGATGCAGCCTGTGTTATATGTTTAAAATTGTTACCTGCCCAAGGAAAAGGAAAACTATGACATTTCAAAACAAACAAATAAATGACCCTAAATATATGCTATTTTAATGTGAGGCCACAACCTACTACTAATATCTAACTAATGAATAGCTCTTATTTTCTTCCCCCCCTTCCATTTCCATTAATTTCGTTCTTCATTAATCCCCCAGCTATATCCACCCTTTGCAATTTCAAGCAAGAGAAAACAAATTAAGGGGAGAAAACCCTCCTCAGTTAATTGACTTTATTTGCTTTAATGCTGCCAGTCCATATTATCTGGTTTCTTAAATTGAGTTTGGGATTGCAAGCTTTGAGGGTATTACACTGCATTTTGGGTTGCTGCCAGCATATCCTGAGCAAATATATTTAAATCAAAGCTAAGCTGCTTAAAATATTCATGTTATGCTCTTAGTGTGGTTTAGAGAAATGTGAAACCATTTAAGACTTGCAAACCTGTTATATGGCAAAAATGTGTTTGAACTATCAGGCATATAGTCCAAATTGATAGATGCTGTTCACTTTGCCTAATGGTGAAGAGTTTCATTGTCTTATTAGATGCCTTTGAATTAAAATGTTTCATGTGTTTAAAATTTGTCACATGCTAGCATGCTATAAATACATTTATTTACATGCATGCTGTTAGACATTTTGATCAAAGGCAGTCTGAGGGTAAAGCACTGGAGGAGACACACATCTCCATATTTTTGAATATCTTGCATATAAAAAGAGACCGTGTGTACTTAAAAAAATGTAAGCATACATATTTTATTGAGCTATTTGCTGGCATTGAAATTTGCATTTCATAAATTTAGATGAGAGTTACAATGCAACTTAGGATGTAAGCAGACTACACTCCGATCTGATACGGCGATCTCTTTACTATGCCAACTTCATTTGATATATTTTTAACACCCTACCCACTCCAATGTATAACTATTTCACATTCAGTCAGACACGGAATATGAAGATCTGAAAAAAATATTAGCTGCTCATAAGGAACAATCTGTGGCCACTTAAGAGCCACATAGGTAGCATTAGTCAGAGCCGGCCCTACCATAAGGGAATGGAAAAAGGAGCCCAAAGGATCAATTTTTAATTACATTATGTCAGTGCCTGTGTAGGTCAGGAATACTGGGACTTTGATAGAGAACTATAGGTATAAACTACACATATTAAGTCCATAGCTTGAGGCCACTTCCTAATGTTAGGGCAGAAGGTGAGCTTGAGCCTGATCATGCTGTCGTCCAACTATTTTGTGATGCTAAAGATCAGGTTAACCCACCTGGCTTGGGCTGTGGAAGTAAATATAAGAGCTGGTTCCAAAGTCTCTAGGGAGTAAGAGTAAGAAAGTTCTCCTTGTGGTGAACTCTGATAACAAAAGCTAGTCAGTCTGAGAATAGTGCTTTCACCTTCTCTTTCATATGGGCTTGCTGGGAATCTGAGGGCAATGGGACCAAGCAATGGTAAGTATCCACAATTGTAGCTGTGTTCTATACAAAGATTGGCAAATAGTCATTATCCCCCCACCTCTCTTTTGAGTGGATTAACTCAGAAATGAAGCAATTTATTTTCCCCCAAACTGGAAATATACTGGTTCATTTCCTGAGCCAACTGGAGAAGTTTTTTAAAAATGAAAAGACCCCCTTCTCCCTAGTGGTTTTGGGGAAGGCTAGAAATCCCAATATTTTTGCAAATTGGATGGGCAAGAATGAGGGTGTGTGGGACGGAATCTTTCTTCGTCTTGGAGTTTGATTAATCTTGATCTCAAAGCAAGATTTAGCCGAAGAGCCTGAAAAGCTCATCTTTTTAAAAATTCTCCATTTCCAAGACCACTTCCAGGCTCAGGAGAAGTCTGCTAGCATGTTCGTCAACAGTTTGGGTTGAGGAGTATGTCCTTCAAGACATAAGGACTGTTCTGCACACTATGACCATTATGTGGAAAAACAGCCTTCATATGGTCCTCGCTACACAAAATGAGCCCAGTGAGTGTGGAACAGCTGCTATATCAAGAGTTTTGTCTCACTACCTGTGTAGCAGCTGTAACATGCAGGCTGCCCATCAGTCAAGGCAAGGATGGGGAACCTTTGGTTGGCTGCTCTACCTATCATGGTCCAAGTCACAGAACATCATAGTCACGCCAGGTGACTCTGTTGCCTAGATTCCACAGCACTTTGAACTGGGCACCCGAAGATCTCACTGATTGTCAGATCTTCAGGTGCCCAGATCAATGCACAGGGCAAGATAACACTTTGAGTGGGGCTTCTGAAGGCACCTTCAGAGACTGCTAAGGGAAGGAAGCAGAGAACAGCGGTCACTATTCTGCTTTTTCATGCTGTACTTGAGAGAGGTTAATGCAACTGTTTTGCCACCTTCCATGTAGGCAGCAGCAGACGACTTCCTTCTTTTACAATGTATTCTGTTTAGCATACAATCACATTCCCTTTTTTACCCCCAGGTGCCCTGGAGCTTCCCTTCCTCTCATAAGAGGGCATTTGAAGTCTACTTTGTTGCTCAGAATCTACATTTTTGTTGCTCCTTCCCCAAACCCTTCAACAGCCATTCATATGATTTCAAGAGCTGTGCTATGCCAACTGGCAGGAATCCCTATGTTGAAACAGCACCAGATTTTCTAGAGATACTTTGCAACACAAATTAGCCTATCTCAGAACTCCAGCTGCATCTTGTCTACTTGAAAGTGTACAGTGTTAGGCAAGGTTACCTCTAATATTTTAAACACTTGTTCACATACCCTGATACACAAACACACACTCATACATACATATAAACACACATGTACTTACAGAATTAAGGTTATATGAAAAAGCATGGAAGACAAGTGTCTTAAGATACATATGAACATACATGCATATATCAAAATATGTATAATATAAAATATATATGTACAATATAAAAATATTTCTTTCACTCTTTAGGAGATCTTTGGTGTAAAGATTAGCAAATTGGATTGGGATCTGGAAGGTCCAAGTTCAAGTCATGCCTCCAGCTTATTTTAACACAATTAAGATAGTAAAGTGACTTACTGATTATAAGTGCTGTATTGTGCTTCTTGGAATGAACTCTGATAGAAGAATGGAAATTTATGCAATTATGATTTGCATACATATTAATATTGTATGCAAAATAGGCGTTGCTGAAGATTGTAGATTTGGAAGCCCTACGGCTATGTGGATCCCTTGACAGCATTGACACAGGCTCCAGTCTCTGAATTGCGGGATAATAATAAAATAGAAAGGCAAAGGGGACATTTTAATAGGGTTGACATAAATCATATTTATTTTTCAAATTGCAGAATCTACTTCCAGCTTATTGTTTGTAAAATAATGAGAAGTATATATTTGTCAAAGCACTTTGGAATGCTTGACAGAACGTTTTTGAAGCCAAATACATGTTACTGGGGTCACTTAATTTTTTTGAAAAAGACACCAGAAAGAATAAAGACGGAAAAAGCAGGATATAAACAGAATGTATGTATGCTTTCATTAGTGTGTAATTTCCAACGTGTTTTAAAGCAAATGCTTTGGCAATTCCTCCAAGCTGTTTTTATGAAATTAACATGCAAATTGAAACTTGCAGAACAGTTGCAAGATGTGTATTGTTTTAAATTGGATTGTAAAGCAGTTTTGCATAGCTCTACATAGGATATTTCTCATAAGCTAGCACTAAAACCGAAACATAAAACCAGCACATTCAGTGGAAATGAATTGCTGCATTTATTTGATGGATGCCTTTGTGTCTGATTCCAACACTGTATGAAAAATGTCTGTGTTTTCCCTACAGGCTCTCATATATTCCCTTAAGATCTATTTCATATGACACTGTGCTTCAGCTTGGTGACTTGGTATCTCTCTGTCCAACGCATCCATTCCCTTAGAAAGCATTAGCACCCTGGCAGAAGCTAAGCTTCCTTGATTCCTGAAAACAACGCACCTCTCCTGTCCTCATATTATACAGTAGTAGGTTTCTCTGAGTGTTTGTGTGTAATTTCCCCTCATGTACAGCTGATGGGTGGTCCTGTCCTTCTTTATTTAAATACTTATTTTTTCCCATTTATATTTCACTCCCCCCCCCCATCAAGGTAGAGTACAAGTGGCTCCCAGGTACAATACCCATCCAGGCATTGACCAGGTCCAGACCAGCTTAGCTTTAGAGAGGTGGTAGCCAACTCCTGTGGCTTCAGGCTCTTTTGAGTTGTCCACGATTGATTATCTTGTTTCTTAAGAGTGAATGGCTGTAGGTGCAATTGTAAACAGTGCTTGCAATAAATTGCCTGGACCAGTGGGTTTGTGGTGGTGATAGAGAGGAAGGCAGCCGATTATTTCCTTGCCAATTCCTTCTTAAGTAACTACTGTACCTGTTTTTCCTCAGGCTTTCCTTCCTGCCTTCCTCCTCCTCCTCCTCCTCCTGTTAGTTAATATTAGACCTTCCTTTTATTAACCTCATGACTCCATGAAAACTGCACATAAGGTTGCACTCAGAATGACTTTATTTGCCATTTGACAGGAGTAATAAACCTTAAGTCTCTCTATACTTTCAATCAGAATTCTTACTGGACTATTTACTTCTAGGCTCTGCTTCTATATATACCTAACTCCAACATAAATAAGATGCATCAAACATTTGAGCCTTTAAAATTGTATTTTGTTCTTTTGTAAACAGGGGGGGAAATTGCTTAACTGGCCAAAGCAAGAAGGACATTGCAATAGGGAAAATGTATGTCTTGGCAGGGCAACGTATAAACGTTAAACTCCCTCTGTGGGTAGGGAACATCTGCAGTGAAATTCCTGCACATCCCCTGGGACAGACCAATAGACAGATTACTCTTTCATTCCCCCAGGGATGCCCCAAAACATATTTACATTTTGGATGAAGTCAGACTGCTGAAATGGAGTGTCTCTAAAACGAGGTGTTATGTTTCAATATATCCAAAAATGTAACAAAAGAGTCAGAATCCAAATAAATATGCACAACACATACAGCTGAAGCTCTGCTTTCCATTTTCATTGCAGTAATTCCCACTGCAAAAACAGCAGTGGCAGCAGCAACAATAACAATAAGTCACACATACATACCACTTATCAAACTGACCACCATGGGGCTGGAGGGAAAAACAAGGCAAAGTAGCAGGGTCTAGGTGAGAAATGAGGTAACCAGGAGAAAGCTGCTCTCTGAAGGTCTGAACCTTACTGAGAGCTAAAATAATCCTGCACAGAGATATGTATTTTTGACCCTTCATCCCAAAGTAGACATCCTCTCAATTTAAGGGGAAAAAGAAGTATGTTTCTGAGGTCTCCATTACAGTGATATTGGTATGTTTCCTGCTGCTTCTGTGACTGACATGGTATTAATGGTGGGGTTCCCAGAAAGAGGGGGTTTCTGGGGAGGAGTCATTTGAAGGAACATATCCAAGATGAAGGGTATAGAGGAGGCACCATCTCTTTCCCTTTTCACCTATGAAAATCTTTGCAAGAGTGGTTGCCTCAGTGGCTGCTTTCTGCAATGCAATGGTCCAAGGAAAAAACCTCATCCATTCTTGGGGAAATTCATGTCTCAGGGCTCCTTTTTATGTGCAAGGGAGTCCAAGTCCTAAAGCAGTCTTCTACAACATCGCACCTCCAGATGTTATTGGATAACACACACCCCATCATCCCAGTCAGCATAGCCATGGTCAGACATGATAGGAGTTGCAGTCGAGGAAGCTAAGTTTGGGGAAGGTTGTCCTGGGCAATGACACCTGCCTTGCAACTTTAGCAATGGCGACTGCTGTTGCAACACTGTCCTCAATATGAAGAGACCCCCATGAACTGTTTATTCACATGGACCTTCTTTTATTTTATTTTTATAGCAGCAGGAATGGACGTAGCCAGATGCTGGTAAACTTCATCTGACAACTCATTTCAGAACTTGCTTTTGAGTAAGGGTGTAGGACGTAAGTCAAGAGCAATCTTCCTCTGGTTTCCTTCTGTGTTTTAGACTACAAATCTTATCATGCCTGAGCATTGGCCATGCTGGCTGGGACTGCTGGGAGTTGTAGTCCAGGGCATCTGGAAAGCATCAGGTTGGGGAAGTCTGATGAAGAGTATGAGTCAAGTATAAAATTTATATACAAAGATACAGACAGAACCTTAGTTGAGAAGAATATCCCCCTCTAATGTGGCTGGGGATAGGAGCATCCCTTTTTGCCTGTTTTACTTTGTCCACGCTTCCAAATTGGAAGTGTTTATTGTTTTAGACTATAGTGCATTATAAAATATATACTCTACTGCATGTTTGGACAATCTGTATATTTCTATTTCCTTGGCACTTACTGTACAGCTGGGCATTTTGAGAAACCCACCATTTCATTCTAAAAATGAGGTGAAATATAAAACGGAACCTGCAGTCTTAAGGACACCACAGTCCTATGTTTCAAAGCCTATATAATTATATTACAAAAATAAATCTTTCTACACACTTTCCATATCAAAGTCAAACATGATTATATGAATTTATTTTAAACAAATAACATCCTTCTCTGCAGACCAATAGAATTTTTCACCGTTCCTCTACAAGGTTATTCTATGAAATTCTATAAAAAGGAATACCTGCAATCTATGCCAATGTATATATTAAGGCTGACAGTAATCCTGAAGAGGCGTATGATAAAGGATGATGAAATCTGTGGAATGGAAATGAAAATCTTGATCTACAAATATGGTGGTGGTGGGGGGAATTGCTTCTTCCAAAGTTTAGATTCCAATTTTAGTGAGGGGGGGTGTTTAAGGGGTTTAAAAGGGTTTCTGCAACAAATGTCTTATAATACAGAAACATATTTTTGGTTGGCCTTCAAAACAAATATGTGAATGGCATTTGTAAAAGAAAACATAAAGAAGTGTTTCTGTGTAGAGATGTACACATTGCAGCTGAAGAATCTGTGTATAGACCCCAATAAAAGCCACACATAATATACTGTCTGCTAAAACGGCACTGTAGGTTGGACTCAAAAAACACTCGGGATGAAACTTCAGCTAAGGCTTCCCTGAAGCTGGTGCCCTTCAGATGTTATTGGGCTACAACTCTTACCAGTGTGGAAGGATGATAGGAGTTGTAGGCCAACAACATCTGTATGATAGAGCAGAAAGTAAAAAAATTACCTAAGCCACTGTGGGTTGCTTGATACTGACAGCTCCAGCTGTGATTGGAATGCCTCAGGAGTCATCGCAGCTCCTGAACAAATGGTACAATGGATTTCTAGTGATATACCGGTATGTCTAGCAGGATGTGTTTTGTACCAGAAGATGCTTCCAGTCAGTCACTCCTAGCAGCACCGCATAGAATTGTCTCGCTGCATAGTTACAATAGGAAAAAATAGTGCTAAAAGCAGCCACAATAGAGGTGTGTTTAGCACTATTTTTTTTCCTATTGTAACTATTTTTGTGTGCTATTGTGAACTGCCCTGGAAATGTTTGGTTCATATTCATTAGAGCGCAGGGCCAGCGTATGGTGTGGACATGACTGGGCCCCTGCCAAGGTCCATTTCCCAATAGGGGACCTCCCTGGACCTGCTGCTGCTCTTTGCTGTCACTGCTTGCTTTCTCTGAGACAGCAAGGAGAAGGAGCAGCGATACCTGCACACCTTGTGCCCACCCCCTCTCAGAAGTAGCTTGGATTGGGCCTAGAGGGAGAGGCAGGTAAGCAAGTAGAAGAAGAAGATGAAGAAGGGTTTGGATTTGATATCCCGCTTTATCACTACCCGAAGGAGTCTCAAAGCGGCTCACATTCTCCTTTCCCTTCCTCCCCCACAACAAACACTCTGTGAGGTGAGTGGGGCTGAGAGACTTCAAAGAAGTGTGACTAGCCCAAGGTCACCCAGCAGCTGCATGTGAAGGAGCGGAGACGCTAACCCGGTTCCCCAGATTACGAGTCTACCGCTCATAACCACTACACCACACTGGCTCAAGTAGTCAGCAGCAATAGTGGAAGTGAAAAGGCAGTGTGTGCACCCAGGTAGGGTATTCATCGAGGGTATGTTGCCCAAGCCCCCCCCCCGATACCCATGTTTGTAGGTTGTTTTAAATTATTTCTAATGTTGTTTTATGCTGTAACCCACCTTGGGACCTTGCTGTGGAGGGTGGGTAAGGTATTATTATTATTATTATTATTATTATTATTATGCAGCACTGTTAAGGGACTAGCAGGAATGAATGCAAGATGTGCCTTACAGCACACATACATACCCCACCCCCCATAATTTCTAAACATTTCTCTGGAAATAAGTCCCATGGAACTTGCTTTCAAGCAGCTGTATTACTACTACTACTACTACTACTACTACTACTACTGGTATTTCTACTATTAATGTTCATTAGTGGAATGAATAGCCCCTGAATTAAATGCTTTAGGAGATTTGAAATAATCACAAAGGAATCAGCCTATCAGCACCTATTAGCTGTCATAATTAGAACAAGTTTAAAGGCAGTTAGCCTCTGAATGCCAGTTATGGGGAGAGGGCAGAGTGATACTTTTGGGATTACCGGTATTGTCCTTTTACACATTGTGGGATAGACTGATGTTTCGTTTGATCCAACAGGACTCTTTTTCTTATGTTCATAATAGCCACCCAAAAATAACACGTGCTGGCACTTCTGCTGATGTGAAGAGCTCCTGTTGCTGAGGGTGACTTATCCATCCCAACCGTAGCTGAAGTTGCTTCCTTTATATGCGTCCTATCCCTATACACCTGAGAAAGAAACGTGTCCTCCCTTTGACTCCCTGTCTGTTCCAGCCACAAATCCAAATGTTATGGCATACTTAAAATGGGCAGTTAATTTTCTATTTCCATACTCGATTGCATTTCTGAATTCCATATGGAAGTTTTCAATTACGATACGGCAAGGAGAGTCGTTCCAACTGGTCCTCCCTTGCTACAAAGCATGAAGCGGTCATGTCTCTTTATAGGCTTCTCCCATCCGAAGGAGCTGCTGGCATGGCAGCCATCCAGATTTGCCGGCAGCACTTTCCTCTTTGCCACAGGCAGTCGCAGGAAGGTAGCGTTCCCCACGGAAGGCCTCTGGACACGCTTTTCACCAGTGTAATACAAGGAGGCAGGGAATGGAGGGGAGCTTTAGGTAACTTAAAGAGTTGGAGAAAGCCCCTCTCTCCACCTTGCAGGCCAGTGAACTGGCAGAAATCCCTCTTTAGAAATAAAAAAAGGTAAAGGGACCCCTAACCATTAGGTCCAGTCGTGTCCAACTCTGGGGTTGCAGCGCTCATCTCGCTTTATTGGCCGAGAGCCGGCGTACAGCTTCCAGGTCATGTGGCCAGCATGACAAAGCCGCTTCTGGCAAACCAGAGCAGTGCACGGAAACGCCGTTTACCTTCCCGCCAGAGCGGTTCCTATTTATCTACTGACATCTTAAAAGATCAAGGATGGTAGACATCTGGTTTCAAATTCCTGCTCGGGTGTGTTGAAAAGATAATAACACTGCTGGATTGGATCAAATGCCTACATACTAGTTCTTCAGCCTGAGTCCAGCAGCGACCAGCCAGAAGCAGATCACAGAGAAAAACCCCTTCCTCTATTTACCCTTGAGAACTGGTATTAGAGCTTCACTTTCTCAGAATGTGCAAGTTTTATTTGGCTATGATGGCTGTGAACAGGTGGGATACACAACAAAATTATGCTGTGTGTGGCACACTCCATTTCAGAGTTTCAGCTAGCCAGGCCCTTATATAAGGTACTCCATTTCATTCCTCCTCCATAGAATTCTCATTCCCTCATCCATTTATCAACCATTGTTCCATGCCCTCTGAGCATGCTCAGTCACTCCTTACTGAATTACTTTGAAGTCATTCCCTTATGGTTTTTTCCTCTCTTTCTTTGCACTTCTGCAAACCTTGGCATTCTCCCAACCTTCTGATATCATCTTCTTGCATCTGGATGGTGCTATTTTGGCTCTATATGGCTTGGCACTTGACGAATGAGTTTGTTGCCAGTATATATGCTAGATCCACCCCCCTTGAATGGGTTTAACCTGCTTTTAAATCCCATCTGAACTAATTTATTTTTAAATATTTTTACATGGCCCTTCATCAAAAAGACATCAGGGTTGTGTGCAACATATGTAAAAGCACAATGCAAAACAGTAAGCCAAATATCATGAAACAATAAATGAAATTAAACAAGACTTAGCATAAAACATTTAAGTGCCATTAAACAACAACAAAACACTGTACAGAGCATGTACAATAAATGTTTCCATTAAATGCCAAGAAAAACATAAGTTTTTAAAACTTCCTTTCTAAGATTATTATTTTAAATAAAAATATTTATATACCACCAATTCATTCAATATAATATTGAGGTATGCAGCAATATATAAATAAATTATAAAACACCACAAAAGCAGCACAACAATGTTCCTTCGGATGGTCTCAGTGTTTGCACTTTAAAACTATTGCCATATCTTGAGAAAGCAAATTTCATATATGTGTGAAGAACTAGTTTCTTTTGTCTCTCTGAATCTCACGCCAATCCATTTCCTTGGGTGACCCCAATTTCTAGTATTACAAGAGAGGAAGAAAAAGGTCCCCTATATCTACTTTATTCCCGTGATGCAAAGTTTTATAAACCTCTATCACGTTTCTCCTTTCTGATCTTTTCAAATAAACGTATAGGCCCCAAGATTAAAGCAGAGAACAGAAACATAATGTATGTCACCGTGAACCATGTAGGGAAAGTATATTAAAATGTGTTAGTGTCACAAAACACAAGATCCTAGGCTACTATCAGTATTCTTCAATCTTGGGTCTCTAGGCATTGTAGAATTAGAACTCCCATCGCCCCCAGACAGCTTATTTTATCCAATGGTCAGGAAGGATGGCAGTTGTAGTCCAATGACATCTGGAGACTTAAGGCTGAAAACATGGAGTTATAATATGGTTATGTTGCAGCATAATGACATATGTGTATTTTAGATATTAGGGGGGAAATGGTTCCGTAGTATGTAAAAATAAATAAAAATCCCTGCTTCGATCAATAGTCACAGCACAGGTTTTTGTTGCGTTATAAAATTCTGCAAAGAAAGGAAATGGCAAAGGGATCTAATTGGAAAATTAATAGGGTGTAGAATTCAACATTTCTAACATTAAACATAAATACCAGCGACGGAGGTTATTTCCTTTTTTATATTTTTATTTCATCCTTTACCAAGGTGATGAGTTTTATATTTTGGGCTGAATCTGGATTGCATAAAAGTTGCTGTCTTAAATCCCATGATTTACAAGCTTTTTTTAAAGGTACACTGTCAAAATAAAAAGCTCTGGGAACATTTAGTATTACATGAATACATGAATTTGGCAGAAGTTCTTTTTCTCCAGGCTAAATAAGGATTTGTCTCACTGTAATACTCTGCTATGTAACTGTGTCCGGGACATTGGTGTAGAGCAGTAGTCCTTGACTTTTTCAGACTCACAACCTCTCCTTTAACCTAAACTTGCATTATGAGGCTCATTTTCCAATTTTTACTGTGTGTATTTCATTGTAATAGTGCTAGTGTACCTACCTCATGGGTTCTGACCCACCAGTTGTAGACCAACAGTCTAGAAGACTAGTTGCTCAAAGAGTGTCACGAGTGTGGTCTGCATAATAACACAAAGGCTTCTTCTGACACATCTTCTCATTGTGTCCTTGGGAAGGACACTAAGCATCTGGGGAGGATTTTGGTAGTTGCTTAGGTCTGTCTAACCTCATTCCTGAGCAAGCCAGGTGCAAGGAAGCATGGGGATCCTGTGATATCAAATTCCATTTTGCAGGTAGCCAATTCCATAGTTCAGCTATGTGTTGCATGAAGAAAGATTTCCCATGTACTTCTGGTTGGGCATTGTGAGAGCAGAGTGATGGACTGGATGGGTCTTTGGCCTGGTCTAGCAGTTTCTTCCTGTGTTCTTAAGTACGTCTTGCATATACCGGAGCAGTGGTGACGTCATGGCCATGGGAGGGTTGGGTTTCTAAGCAGCTTAGCCAGGGCAGGTCTGGTCCCCTAGGTTGAAGAAAATACACACTGAAACATTCCCCCCAGAAAGTTTTCACAGAGTTTAAAGCCAGAAATGCAGAAACTGGAAGCCAGGGATGGACGAAAGAGGTACATTACAAAACCACAATACTGATACCTTCTTTGTAATAAATGTATGTATGTATATGTATATATATATACACACATACATACACATTCCCCTTGTTAAGTTGTTGTTGGATGAACACTTTTTGTATTATGCTTTTTTATTTCTTTAAAATGTTCTGTTTATTTTTATGGCCTTTTCATTTTCATCTTTGTAACTTGCCTTAGGACATTTGTAAAAAGCAGTGGCTAAAGGTAATAAATAATAATGATCAAGGTCAATGTAAAGCTTTGAAGGCAGACTATATAAAAACCCAGCTTCTTCTCATTTCATATTCTTTCCTTTTTCTCTCATTCCAGATTGTCTAAAACTCAGGTGGTTCAATAAAGCTAAAATTTTAAAGCGAAGCCTACCGTGACGATAAGTGATCAGTATAACAAGATGTCATAAACATAAGTTATTTTATTAAGACTTTCACTTTACTGAAAATGTATTTTATTTAGTTAAGTGCTTTGCATTTAGATGTTTAATTAAACAAACCCTTCAGCACAATGCACATTTTGAGAATATTTAATAGGAGCAATGTTTACAATAAATAATACAGAAGAAAACTCTGTGCTCCTTGAAAATTCAGAATCGCCCTCTGAGTATAAAAAGATAAACAGTTTAAACAGTGCCCTCAATGGTGACCACTTTTCATAGGGGACAGCTTTGATTAACAGTTGAAATAAAATCCAATTTTGAAAGCTGTGATTAATGAGTCAGTTGATCAATCACATCAGTTAATTGATTAATGCTTCTAGGCCCACTTTATTAAGTTTAATGTCATGTTATTGAAAGGTAACAAGCTGACAAATGTGTATGTGGTTTAGTGTGACCCAGTGGGTAAAATATTAGATTTTGACCTGGTAGATCTTCATTGAAAACCCCAGTGCAGCTTTGAACACATAGCAGCCTTAACAACTCCCGCCCCACATCTCTCTGCTTTAGTTTCCAATTTATCTGTAAAACAGAAATAATGATCATTTGCTTTACTGGGTTCTTATGAGGATGAATTTATCTCAGGATAAATTTTGTATTCAGCTATGCGCACTCATCCCAAATAAATTAGAAAGCTAATGCTTCAAATGTAGCAAGGGAGAAAGGATTGGGGGCTTACTTCTGTGTATTTTAAAGCGGCAGTCTTCACCCTTTCATAGAATCCTAGAACTGTAGAGGTGGAAGGTCCCCAAGGGTCATCTAGTCCAACCCCATGCAATGCAGGAATCTCAACTAGATCATACATGACAAGTGACTTTTCCACAGCTAGGATTCTCTGCAATGCCAATCTCCAGTGCGAGTGTTGTGCCCTAGACCACAGGTGGGCAACCCCAGGTCTGGGGGCCAAATATGGCCCTCCAGGACTCTCCATCTGCCAATTGGAGGTCTTCCAGGCCACAGCATTTCCCAACTCCATGCATTTCACTACCACTGCTTCACAACCCCCCCAAGTGTTTTTGTCTGGGATGTTTTTGTGTGTCTCAAATGTATCCTTGAATTCTGATTATGTCTCTTGCATGCCTGGATGGAGGATAAAGAAGGGTGTGTGAATAAAAGTATAAAATTCATCTTCCCCATCTATCAGTTGGTCCAATGTTGTTGTTGTTATTATTATTATTATTATTATTATTATTATTATTATTATTATTATTATTATTTATACCCCACTCAGATGGCTGGGTTTCCCCAGCCACTCTGGGTGGCTTCCAGCAGAATATTAATAGAATAGAATAGAATATATTTTATTGTCATTGTCCCCTTCGGGAACAACGAAATAAAATACAACATTTCATCAAATATTAAAAGCTTCCCTAAACAGGGCTGCCTTCAGATGTCATCCCAAGGCAATGGGTGCTGGGATGGATTTTCCACTCCTTGGGAAATGAGCCAGCCTGCACAATCTGGCCAGGGCCAGGAAAGTCGAAAGAACATTCAGCTGCATTCATGGTTTAACCTTGTCCAATCCTCAATCCATATGTTCAGCTGTCATTTCCCCAAATTGGGCCAAGCTCTGCCTGAATGGGTGGTGATGATAATGATTCCTGGCCCCTGATCAGACCCACCACCCACACCTTATCTCACATTTCCCAGGAAGTTTACTCAATCCTCTCTAGAGGCTAGGGGGGGGGGTCACAGGTGGCTGCAAGGGGAAGAGGAGATGGCAAACTTACCTTCCATGTCCTTCATTCACTTACCTTTGGATCCAGCCCACTGTGGCCTTGCCTGTTGGGGACATTTTTTGACGGCAGGGAGAAGGATGGACAGTGGTACGACAGGATGGAAGGTGGTACAGGGCAGTGTTAAGTTCTTATTTAATAGAAATTCCTCACTTTGTAGACCAAGAACAATAAGTTGCTTATTGATGAAGAGGCCAACGCATAACTAAATGGGAAAATGAGAGTAACTAGTAAACCGTAGAGTCTTAGCTCCAACCCATAACAGTTGGAGACAATATTTAACTATATAATTATAGTTAATTACTTCAGGCAGCTTCCTATGTTTTTGTGTTCCAGGTCTCTGTGCTATATACATATATATATAAAAAAATTGCCCTTTCCTACAGGTGTCTGCTTCTAAATTCTGAAAAGGCATGCAGGGAGGCAGCCAGAAAGCTGCAGGCTGAGGAAAGTCTTTCAATTGTGGGAATAAATCTGATACAAGTCTGACATATGGGTACAATTTCGAAACTGCTCTTAGTATGGACTGAGTGGAAATGTTTTTTACTACTGTGATATCTATCAAAAAGAGCATTGTCCTGTGTTTTTTTCAAGTCTGAGTTTCAATCAATAGCTTAGACTTGGAACTTCTTTGATCAATTTGTGTACAGCAAAGTAGTAGCAAAAGGAAACAGCAGTTTATGATCTTTGCAGTATTATGAAAGAACATAATAACTCTATACCTTCCAACATTTCTCCATTGAAAATAGGGACATTCTAAGGAAAAGTGGGACATTCCAGGATCAAATCAGAAACCAGAACGGCTTCTGTAAATCAGAATAGTTGGAACTGCTTTAGAGGGATAAAGGCAGGGCTATTTTAAAATTATCAAATTACTCCTGTATCTGAGAGTCCACCCAAAAGTTTAGTTTGGCAGGCTGGGATTGAAGGGAGTTGTAGTCCAGAACTTTGGGAGTATCCCAGGTTGGGAAAGACTACAGTCCACGCCATGCATTAAGATCAGACTGCAGACCTGCTCAGTTGGCTGATGTAAAAGGTATATAGACAACATCCAATCACATCTCATCCCTGTGACTCCAAAACTTACTAAATGGCAGTCTCACAGATTTTACTGATACTGTTTGAGAACAAATGAGTTATGGATTGCAGCCTTTGTCACTGTAGTTTACGACACATGATTGCTACTCTTCCCAGATTAATCAGTTGCCCATTAAAAGCATAAGGAGTATAAAAGCATAAGCAGTATAAATCAACTAAGCTCTGATGGGCAATTTGAAACTGTTCTCAAAATATTTGATGTAGGCCTTAATCATAAGCAGATGAGCATGTGGGGAGTAACTCTCACTGACCTCTATGAAAGTTCTTTCCACATAAATATGCCACCAGTCCAGGGAGAAAGCTTTATTCCCATTGTTTCCTGAGATGTTTCTCCTCCAGTAGCTCCATCTGATGAAATGCAAGAGGGTTTTTTTTAAGGGGTGTGGAGGGGAAGGAAACAGGAGTATGAGAGTTGGATTGTCAGATGCTTGTGGGAAAATAGCCAATTAAACAATGGTGGGTGCATGAAACTGCCATATTCTGAGTGCTGAGTCCCATATATCCTTTGATAAACTTCATGAAAACTCTTAGTTATATGGAAACAGCATCATTCATTTAAGTGAGTCTGGCCTGCATATCTATCTATCTATCTATCTATCTATCTATGCACAAACACACACACATATAATACGCACAGCTCCCCAGGAGATCCAAAACATTTCTAAGACAGATCCATAGTGAATTAGTAAAAAGGGAACCTCCAATACAATACAAGTGTAGTTGTTTTCCTTGTACCGCGCTGAAAATAAACAGGGATGACCTTTCAATATGCCATCTTCTTTGTAATGCTTGACGAACAATTTGATATTAACGCTCAGTGATTATTTCATATAGAGGGATAAGAGATAAGGCAACCACCCACTGTTTGCATTTGCGTTCAATATATGAACGGCAGGGTGCTATCCGCCTGCAGTGAATCTTCAATTTTCACCGTTCATGCTTTAATTTTCTCCAAGAAATCATGTCTATGAGCTAATAATGGGCTCTCCAGCTCGAAATAAGTTTGCTTCCTTCAAACCTCAGGGAAGGCATGATGGCATCATTTGTAGATTGCTAAAAACTGTATTCCCCAGATGCCATTAAAACACAACACAGAGGCATGCAATGATCTAGTTGTACCAAAATAAGTTTACGTCGAAAGCATGTCATGTAGTGCTTTTTATACAAGTTTGTTTTCCTTTTAAAATATTAGTTCATGTCAATACTTAAAACCACCTAACTGATGATTACAAGCTGAGTTTCACATGGCAAAAGTGAACAGATACAAAAGAACAGGAAGAAGACAAATGTGCTATCTTTATCATCCACAAAAAGGTGGTTTCTGCATGTGCTATAGAGGAAAGTGAGGGGCAGATGGGGCTTGTCAACCTGGGAAGCTAGGAAAACTCTGATCCTAAAACTCCACTGGCTTGCAGAATATCTTTGGGAGAACGAAAGGCTAAGGAGAAAACCCTACACAAATCCAGACTGGAGTCCCTAAGTCAATTGGATAGCACTTTGTACGCCTCCTCCCATCCCAGCAACTCCTGCAGCCTAGCTGGTGCCAAATGTATTGCTCTGGTTTCCTTGGACCACATCCGTGAGGCCGAGAAGGGAGGTCTCGACATCTGCGCAGGACTTCCATGCACACTGCCCAGGCTTGCATCCTGGGTGCTGCTAATGCAGCAGTTTGACTTCACCCCTGGAGCTGCACTCCATTGTCAAGACAGATGGATGCCAACATTGTGAATCATTGTTTACTAGGCCTCTTATTAAATAGCTTGATATGTTGCATATCCAGTATGTCTTTGGCTGTGTGCAGATTTCTGGGCTCAGAAACTGTCCATGGGTGGTTTGCCTGGGGTGGGGGGTGGGGGGAGGTACCACCTAGTATAGGAAACAAATATATATGAAAGGCATACAGTGTAGTAATAATGGTGGTCTAAACATAGAATAAGCAATGTGTTCCGCTTCAATGCTATATTCTTGCAAAGTGCTGCTGTGTTCCTTGCTGGCAGCTGAGAAGAGAAAATAAGCAAATAGAACATTTCACAACTTACCGTACTTTTCCGTGTATAAGACTAGGTTTTGTTCTTTAAAAATCATGCTAAAAAGTGGGGGTCGTCTTATATATGGGTGGTGCATAAGGTGGACGTTTGATTGGTTTCTGCTGTGACTGTTAGCAGCAATTGGACGAGCGATTGGCAGCTTCTGCCGGCAATGGGACAGACGAGAGGCGGATTTTGCAACGCGTGCGGGTGAGCGATTTTTGGCATTCCCCCCTATAAAAAGCTCAACAACCCTGGGTAATCCCCCCTAAAAAGCTCAACAACTTAGTGCCATCTCCCCCCATTTTCTTAAATTTGAGTCCCCCAAAATAGGGGGCGCCTTATACATGGGGGCATCTTATACACAGAAAAGTACGGTAAATGTTGCAGCATGCTCTCTTTGCTTATGTAAAAATGGTACGGTTTGAAATAGTGAGGGAATTCAAGTGTGGTATCAAATGTTATTTTATTTATTTATTTAAAAGGGAGATATTCTGCCTTTTATATATATAAAAAATTCAAGGTGGCTTACAATGTCAAAGATATATTTTTTAAAAAATATATAGCAACTAACTATCATAAGAAGCTATTTTTTTAAAAAACAACACATCATCATATGCACCAGATTGCTTACAATCAGTGAATAATTTTATAGAGGTTAGGCAAAATATGAATATTTACAAGGATCTGTATAGATCACAAGGATATTACAAACTGGCTTCATTATAATTCATAACTGATAATTTAAGAGAGCATATCAATTACAGAAAGCAATATTAATATGGCATGCCAAGAGGAGTGAGGAAAAACCAATAACTAAAACAGCGTAGTCATAAAGGGGGGAGGGCTTTTTTATAATTTTTTTTTATTAAGCAAATTTAAATTCCATACAAATTATCAACAATACAGCCAATTACATTTTTCCCCCTTTTCCCCCTCCCCCCTCTCTCCCTCCCCCTCCCTCCTCCCGGACTTCAGGGGGGGGGACTTTAAACAAAGTAAGCTAAAAGGATGCTCCGTTTCCCCCCTCAGCTTTCTTAAATAAACATGTTTTAACTGGCTGCCTAAAACAATGAACTGTAGGGGACTGGATAGATCTCACTTGCCGGACATTCCACCATATTTTAAAATGTTTTCTATTTCCCCCCTTGAGATGCCAAGGTAGTTTCTGCAGTCTTAATGTATGGGCAAACATGATGTGGAAGCAGAACAGCATGGATTTTACGAGCAGGCAGATCTATGGAATCTAACTGATAGCTGGATTTCATGTGTTTGTCTGCCAGCAAGACACAGAAGCTGTCGTTTTCCTTCATGTTTTGTTTTCCTACATAGAAAGCAGAAGTGAGTCTTGTGCATGGAAAAAAAAATTCCTAGGAAATTATGCAAATCACTGCTAGGATAATGCTTGAAGTATGGTCATTACTGAAGATTAAAGGGAGCTAATAATCATAAATGCTCCCGAACAGCTTTATCCGCTTCTCATAGTGACATTGCACAAGGGCAGAGATAAGAGAATGCATTACACCAGATGCTCTGTCTGGTGAATGGCATTAAAACAATGCAAAATATTGGAGTCTGTTAACCAGACAGGACACCTGTAGAATGTCAGCTCTGCTTATTTAGATCCATATTGTCCATGTGTTATGAAAAATAGCCAAGCATGGATATGGATGAAGGCTAAGGAATTTTTAATCTTGTGAGTGTGTGGCTGGGAGAATGCCTGTGTATGCTGCCTTGAGTTCTATTGTGGAAGAAATGTAGGCTGTAAATCTAATAAAATAAATAACATGTACATATCTGCATCCTAAATTTCCAGCACAAGTGTAAATCTGAATCCGAATGGCCATATTGAAAGCAGCTTTCTGTCCTACTGAAATTATCCAGACACCTCTCCCTGGGGATAGCTCAATTGGTAGAGCATGAGACTCTTAATCTCAGGGCTGTGGGTTCAAGCCCCACATCTAGTCCAACATTGCAGAGGGTTGGACTAGATGGTCCTGATGGTCCCTTCCAACTCTATGATTCTATGAAAGGGAAAGACTAGTACAGGACTCTTTTCTATTCAGAACTCCTCAATACCTTCTTTGCCTCAGTCTTCTCCAAAAAAGAAAACAATGCCCGACCTGAAGAATATGGAGCAGATGATTCAGCAGGGGAAACACAGCCCAGAATAAGTAAGGAGGTAGTACAAGCACACTTGGCTAGTTTAGATGTATTCAAGTCTCCAGGGCCAGATGAACTACATCCCAGAGTATTAAAAGAACTGGCAGAGGTGATTTCAGAACCACTGGCAGTAATCTTTGAGAATTCTTGGAAAACAGGTGAAGTCCCAGCAGACTGGAGGAGGGCAAATGTTGTCCCTATTTTCAAAAAGGGGAAAAGAGAGGACCCAAACAATTACCGCCCAGTCAGCCTGACATCAATACCAGGAAAGATTCTAGAGCAGATCATTAAGCAAACGGTCTGTGAGCACCTAGAAAGGAACGCTGTGATCACTAAAAGTCAGCATGGGTTTCTGAAAAATAAGTCATGTCAGACTAATCTGATCTCATTTTTTGACAGAATTACAAGCCTGGTAGACGAAGGGAACACTGTGGATGTAGTCTATCTTGATTTCAGCAAGGCCTTTGACAAGGTGCCCCATGATATTCTTGTAAAGAAGCTGGTAAAATGCGGGCTAGACAATGCTACCATTCATTGGATTTGTAACTGGCTGACTGACCGAACCCAAAGGGTGCTCATCAATGGCTCCTCTTCATCCTGGAGAGAAGTGACTAGTGGGGTGCCACAGGGTTCTGTCTTGGGCCCAGTCTTATTCAACATCTTTATCAATGACTTGGATGATGGGCTTGAGGGCATCCTGATCAAGTTTGCAGATGACACCAAATTGGGAGGGGTGGCTAATACCCCAGAGGACAGGATCACACTTCAAAATGACCTTAACAGATTAGAGAACTGGGCCAAGGCAAACAGGATGAATTTTAACAGGGAGAAATGTAAAGTACTACACTTGGGCAAAAAAAATGAAAGGCACAAATACAGGATGGGTGATACCTGGCTTGAGAGCAGTACAAGTGAAAAGGATCTAGGAGTCTTGGTAGACCACAAACTTGACATGAGTCAACAGTGTGATGCAGCAGCTAAAAAAGCCAATGCAATTCTGGGCTGCATCAATAGGTGTATAGCATCTAGATCAAGGGAAGTAATAGTACCACTGTATTCCGCTCTGGTCAGACCTCACCTGGAATACTGTGTCCAGTTCTGGGCACCACAGTTCAAGAAGGATATTGACAAGCTGGAACGTGTCCAGAGGAGGGCAACCAAAATGGTCAAAGGCCTGGAAACGATGCCTTATGAGGAACGGCTTAGGGAGCTGGGTATGTTTAGCCTGGAGAAGAGAAGGTTAAGGGGTGATATGATAGCCATGTTCAAATATATAAAAGGATGCCATATAGAGGAGGGAGAAAGGTTGTTTTCTGCTGCTCCAGAGAAGCGGACACGGAGCAATGGATTCAAACTACAAGAAAGAAGATTCCACCTAAACATTAGGAAGAATTTCTTGACAGTAAGAGCTGTTCGACAGTGGAATTTGCTGCCAAGGAGTGTGGTGGAGTCTCCTTCTTTGGAGGTCTTTAAGCAGAGGCTTGACAGCCACCTGTCAGGAATGCTTTGATGGTGTTTCCTGCTTGGCAGGGGGTTGGACTGGATGGCCCTTGTGGTCTCTTCCAACTCTATGATTCTATGATTCTATGATTCTATGATTCAGTCCAAATTTTCAAAAATACAGGGTTCTTTTTAAAGATATGGAGAAGCAATACAGAATAAGAACATAAGTGCCCTGCTGGTTCAGACCAAAAGCCCATCTCATCCAACACCCCGTTATGAAGGTGGCCAACCAGATGCCAATAGAAAATTTTCTATAATCTTCATGCTTATAGGTAGCCTGCAAGCAGGACATAAGTGCAGTTGCCACTCATGTTCTCCAGCAACTGGTATTCAGAAGCATAACCCCTCTGATACTGGAGGTAGTATACAGCCATAGTAAAAGCTGATATCCTTCTCTTCTATAGACATCAGCACATGCTTTTTTCCTGTAAACCGTAGTGGTTATTTTTTTTTTTTTAGGGATTCCAGTTTGACAAAATAATAAGAATGCAAACTTCTGAACAATTCAAAGCTTTAAAGCAGGATAATATCCTGCCACCCAAACACAGTTGCTTATAAAATCTGACTTCTAAGAATCCAAACTGAAGTCTAGGAAACTAAAAATTATGTGCCTTATTAATAACCAGGATAAAGGAGTTCTCTATCACCAGCACTTTAGGTATGCAGCCTTTGTCTGTTTCAGTGATTTTTTTAAAAAAACCTGTGACCCAATCTTGATAGTGGGTGTCTATAAATGTGAAATATCAAATGTGTAAATTGAGTGTGTATGAAAGGAACAGAGTCTTTGTATTGTAATATGTTTTCCTGTTTTATATTCATTAAAGTTGCAGTGTGTGGGTGAAAGTCGTTTTAAATGAAGTTCTTCTCATTCATTTGTCACCATCAAAAACACTCATGGAAATTAGGCCTTTTCATCATGCAGCTATTGCACATAAGTACCGCTAACACTCCAGCATTGCTTTAGAATAAAAGGTAATTGCCAGATAACCTATCTTAGACTTTATTCATTCTTCTTAGGAGTCTCACACAAATAGTTTGAAAGCCTCTATCTTAGGAGTGTCTGCCGAGTTTTTAAAGATAATTTATCTGCTATCCTTAGACCAGAAACAGGAAAACTGTAGCCCTCCCCTCCAATGTTGTCACATACATTATCTTAGCCAGTTTTGTCAATAAACAATGATAATGAGAGTTGGAAACCAGTTAGCACTGGAGGGACACAGGTTCCCCATCCCTGCCTTAGACCACTCTTTCATGGCCCCACTGACCATGAACTCAATAGGTGTCCTGGGGTGTCCTACCATTTATTCTGCTGATCTATTACAAAAATGCAGATGTGCTCATCTACCGGTATTGCAGTGTGTGTGGGGGGAATGAATAACTGCAGCATGTTCAACAACCAAATCTTGAGCATGTCTATTCAGAAGTAAGCAGGGTTTTTTTTTTTTTTCTGACGGAACGTTCCAGAATGGCGTTCCAGCACCTCTCAGGTGGCCCCCAGAAGTGGGAGAAGAGACCTGAGCAGCCTCATCAAAGTCTTGCTGTGCCTCCTGCTCATGAGAAGACCCTCCCCAGAGCCTGAAGGGGACATCCTCTATGGCACAGGTGTCAAGGACAAGGCCCGCGGGCCAAATGCGGCCCGCGAGACCTCGTCATGTGGCCCGTGAGCGCGCGCTGATTGGCGGTGGGCAATCCCCCGCACCATTTTTGCCTTGCCGGGAGAACCCGGCAAGGTTTTTTTTTTCCGGGCTGTTTTGGCCCAGCGCGGCTTTTTGCCGCCTCGGGGGTGCCCCGCGCGGCTTTCTGCCGCGTCGGGGAAGCCCCCCGCACCATTTTTTCCTTGCCGGGTGTCGCCCGTCGCCACCGAGGCTTGCAAAAGCCTGCTTTTGCAAGCGTCGGTGGCGAGGGGGAGGGAGACGTTGCATGGAGCGGAGAAGGGGCGGCGCGCGCCGACCCTCCCCCGCTCTGTGAAGCATCTCCGCTGTCGCCCGTCGCCACCGACGCTTGCAAGCGTCGGTGGCGAGGGGGAGGGAGAGGTTGCACGGAGCGGAGAAGGGGCGGCGCGCGCCGACCCTCCCCCGCTCTGTGAAGCATCTCCGCTGTCGCCCGTCGCCACCGACACTTGCAAAAGCCTGCTTTTGCAAGCGTCGGTGGCGAGGGGGAGGGAGAGGTTGCACGGAGCGGAGAAGGGGCGGCGCGCGCCGACCCTCCCCCGCTCTGTGAAGCATCTCCGCTGTCGCCCGTCGCCACCGACGCTTGCAAAAGCCTGCTTTTGCAAGCGTCGGTGGCGAGGGGGAGGGAGACGTTGCACGGAGCGGAGAAGGGGCGGCGCGCGCCGACCCTCCCCCGCTCTGTGAAGCATCTCCGCTGTCGCCCGTCGCCACCGACACTTGCAAAAGCCTGCTTTTGCAAGCGTCGGTGGCGAGGGGGAGGGAGAGGTTGCACGGAGCGGAGAAGGGGCGGCGCGCGCCGACCCTCCCCCGCTCTGTGAAGCATCTCCGCTGTCGCCCGTCGCCACCGACGCTTGCAAAAGCCTGCTTTTGCAAGCGTCGGTGGCGAGGGGGAGGGAGACGTTGCACGGAGCGGAGAAGGGGCGACGCACGGCCACCCCTTCTCTCTCTCTCTCTCTCTCTCACACACACACTCACTCACCCCTTCTGTCTTTCTTTCTGTCTGTGTGTCTTTCTTTCCTTCCTTTTTCCTTCCTTCCTTCCTTCCTTCCTTCCTTCCTTCCTTCCTTTTTCCTTCCTTCCTTCCTTCCTTCCTTCCTTCCTTCCTTCCTTCCTTCCTTCCTTCCTTCCTTCCTTCCTTCCTTCTCTCTGACCCCTTCCTTCCTTCTCCCTCTTTCTTTCTTTCACTCTCTCTCTCACCCCTTCTGTCTGTCTTTCTTTCTGTCTGTCTGTCCTTCCTTCCTTCCTTCCTTCCTTCCTTCTCTCTCTCTCTCTCTCTCTCTCTCTCTCTCTCTCTCTCTCTCTCTCTCACTCCTTGCTTCCTTGCTTCCTTCCTTCTCTCTCTCTCTCTCTCTCTCTCTCTCATCCCTTTCTTCCTTCTCCCTCTTTCTTTCACTCTCTCTCACCCGCCAACCCCGTTCGCCAAAGCAGGCTTGTTTTTGCGATCGGGGCTGGCGGGGAAGAACCAGCAGCATCCCTCCGCCACCCCTCCCAGCCTTTTAGAGGAGGAAAACCAGAAAAATATTTTTTTTCTTGTTTTCCTCCTCTAAAAACAACGTGCGCACTATGATAATAAAGAGTGGACACATAGTCCTACAGATACAACCGGCCCTTTGAGGGTGACCAAACTGCTGATGTGGCCCCCAATGAATTTGAGTTTGACACCCCTGCTCTATGGGCTCCGGAGACGGTCTCCTCATGAACCAAAGGCGCAGTGGCTCTTCAGCCTCCCAGTTAATAGATGACGTGTGGGAAAGCCATGTCGCAGGTGAGCAAGCCCCCGGTTGCTCTGGTTCATGCAAGCTGGAGAGGTGGGAGGGGCCTCTTTAAGCAGCTCAGCTGAGGCACGGAAGGTTCTCTTCGCCTCAGGAGAGCAGCCTCAACAAGCCTCTGGCTGGCAAGGAGACCCCCTCCCTAGCCCACAGAGATCGTCTTTGGGTTCTGAGGTGGGTCTTCTGAGGGAGGTGTGTTCCAGCTCTTTTTTGTCTAGAAAAAAGCACTGGAAGTTAAGTCTGATCAAATTCAATGAGACTTTGTCCCAGAGAAGCATGTAGAGGATTTATCCCTATGTCTTAAAATGTTGCGGCATTTGCTGCCACAAGATGTGGGGGGGGGCTTTAGAAGGGGGATTAGGCAAATTCAAGGTGAACAAGTATGTGAACAGGTTGATGGCTGGGAAGCAAGATCAAGAGAGGGTTTATCCTTTAAAGTCCCGTTGTGGGAAAGAGGATATTGGACTCAATGGGCATTTGGCCTGATCCAGCAAGTCTCCTCTTATGTTTCTATGCGCAAGTGGACTGTGGCATGAGCACTCATAAGTGACAGCTTCCCTCATCAGCTGCATTGATGCATCTGGTGGGATAATGTACGTGAAGCACTTTGACCCCTTGAAATATGCTATATGAATCCTCAGCATATGATTTGTTGTTGTTTAGTCGTTTAGTTGTGTCCGACTCTTCGTGACCCCATGGACCAGAGGACCAGAGCACGCCAGGCACTCCTGTCTTCCACTGCCTCCGGTAGTTTGGTCAGACTCATGTTGGTAGCTTCAAGAACACTATCCAACCATCTCGTCCTCTGTCATCCCCTTTTCCTAGTGCCCTCAATCTTTCCCAACATCAGGGTCTTTTCCAGGGAGTCTTCTCATCTCATGAGGTGGCCAAAGTATTGGAGCCTCAGTTTCAGGATCTGTCCTTCCAGTGAGCACTCAGGGCTGATTTCCTTCAGAATGGCTACGTTTGATCTTCTTGCAGTCCATGGAACTCTCAAGAGTCTCCTCTAGCACAGCATATGATTTAAGCTAAAAATGAATTTAGCCCTAAATTACCTCCATGGTTTGTCTTTTAGAACAATATGGTACTTAATTCTAATTTGGAAGATAACATCCCTTTTAAACTTTAATGATACCCCTTGTTTACTTTAGAACAGAATATTTTTAAACAAGGAATACATTTAAGCTAAAGCATTCCTAAACCAAAAGATAAAATATATTTAAAAAGTTGAATGTGGCTGGGAAACAGCAATGAATAAATAATTGACACCAATAGTAGAGGAGAATCTAGGAAAACTCTTTCTTTTCTTAGTATAGCCTAACCAAATTATATATTTATGCCAGGCGTTAGGCAAATATCTTTTGGTGTGTTTTTAAAACCTGCTGGAAAGCAGGGTAAAATAAACAAGAACAATATTACAGGGAACATAAATAGTAATGCTGTGTAAGAAAATGTCATTTTTAAAAAGCATTGGAACTTTGGTGGTTGTGAGGAAGGAAACACTGACTAATAGGATTTGTTGAAATGCACAGTGAATTGAAACTGGAGTTAGACAAAGCAGAACTACCTATTCTTGCCCGAGGCTTTTTAGGCTAGAGGCAAAGAGTTGTGGAATGCATGCTGATCTTTGAGATGCAGAGATAGCTCAGTGTTCTGGGTGCAGTAAGCAGAAAGGAAGAACAGACAAGAGGAATGTGGTGCCTTTGAAAAGATTTCACCTTCAACTGGTCTTTGCTGAATGATTTAAGCACTACACTAGACTGTTTTTTCTAGGGCTCCTAAGAACAGCAGTTTAAATTAATGTGATCCAGCACATTGTTGTACCTATAGTTATTGTAACAAAAGAATAACCTAACTGTTTCAGGCTACAGGTCCACCTGGTCCAATATCCTGTTACCATCAGTGGCTGCTGCCTCTCTGCTGATGCTTCTGGGAGGACCACAAGCTGGGCATGAAAGCAACACATTTGAATTCTTAAAGAATGATACTGTCTGGACCCAGTGATGTTCCTTTTTAATTTGTCAAATCTCCCTAGTACTTCATCTCTTGTCACCTCTATTTGACAGTTCTTCAGACGAACTTCCTGAAAAAAGCAAGGTACTTGGGCGTGGGCCCAATGTAAAAGATTGGGAAATAATTGATTATGCTTCTCTGACATCTCTATATTAATCCTGTTGGTTATTGTCTATGGTCTTATTTTATTATTATTTAGCTAATGCCATCAATATGCATGACAATTTATTGAGTAGCAACAAAAGACCTGCCCTAAGAAGCTTACCATCTAAAATCTGACATGGGAAAGCAATAGAAATGGGAGAGAGGAGACAAGGGTGAATATAGGAAGGATATGTGTTCAGTTATATGCATTTAGGTTCTCTTTTAGTAGCAAGTCACTCTACCGCAGGGTGTGGCTCACAGGTCTACTTAGATCCATCACAGGCTGTGATTGGGCCCACAAGACTGTTTTCCTCCAAATCACACCCACCATATATCATACCTGATGTTATATTTTATGTCAGGTGTGGTGCAGATATGAACATGACTCCAAAGAAACACCTAGGAACTTAGAGTGAGCTCCCATGTGTGATCAAAGACGGAAGAGAAAAGGCTGAGGGAAGGTGTAAGAGGCTGGAGAACTGGCAATGGAAGGAAAATGTTGCTACACTCCCAAGCACAGGGTTGGATAGGGTGGGAGAGAATTGAAATGGATATAAATGTGATGCTATTGGAAAGAGAAAGGTTAAAGTGGTTGAGATGATTCCTAGAAAGTAGAGATAGACCATAGATAAGGAAACAATAGAAAACTCTATATAGGCACAAACTGGTCTGAAAGCTACAAAACAGCAGTGTGTTGGGTTATCTCTCACTGAGGAAATGCTGCAGCTCTTTCACTGTGTGTGGTTTTTTTTTTTAATTGGGGTTTCTGAACTCTGAAAAAACAACAATCCAGAAGCTGGGAAACTTATGAAGAGCACATTTTGATCCCTATATCATGCAGATGCTATGGAAAAACTGAGTAAACAAAGTGTACATTTTCCCAGTAAGTAGATACCGAGAGTGGAAGCAGTCATGGTTAAGGAAGATGGTGGTAAATTAAGCATGAAAATGGCAGGTGAGGTGGGAGTGAACCCACCTGAGCACTAAGTCATAGTTAGCATTTGAGTAGCAACACATCTGCACCAGTCCTTTATGGAGCAGCTATCGTTAATAACTAATCTAAACCTCTGAGCCTAGGGCTTGCCAATCGGAAGGTCAGCAGTTTGAATCCCTGTGACGGGGTGAGCTCCCGTTGTTCGGTCCCTGCTCCTGCCAACCTAGCAGTTCAAAAGCACTTAAAAGTGCAAGTAGATAAATAGGTACCGCTCCGGCGGGAAGGTAAACGGCGTTTCCGTGCACTGCTCTGGTTTCGCCAGAAGCAGCTTAGTCATGCTTAGTCATGAGACAGAAAAACTGTCTGCGGACAAACGTCGGCTCCCTCAGCCAGTAAAGCAAGGTGAGTGCCGCAATCCCAGAGTCGTTCACAACTGTACTTAACTGTCAGGGTTCCTTTACCTTTTTTTATCGTTAATAAATGACATTTCTACGAACCTTTTACTAGGTATTGCTTTTCATTTGTTCACTGTAACTTCACCATAGATCATTTTGGGGAAATGTGAATATCATTACCACACCCACTATGAAATATACCCCGCTACCTTCCAGTAAACCACTCAGGTGGTAAATGTAGCATCTTTTTTTGTCCACACATGTGCTATGGTGGAATGCTTTCTTCTCTAGTGTCTCTTCTGAGACAAGAAAACTGTAGGTTGGAGGTGTGTGGGTTTTGGGGAAAAGAGACAGAATCAAGGAAATTCAGAGAAATATACATTTTCTTTTCCTCTGGGGCCTTGTTTTATTTTCAATGCATCTTCTCAAAGAGTTTTCCCTGAGCAGTTCTTAGAGCTCACTAAGTATTCATCCCTTGTAGTGCCCCACTTTGTCAGCACCAGGGCCCTTTCAGTTAGCAGCCTTAAAAGAAAAGGAACTCAAGATGTGCTCTCTCCACACTGCATAAATTCCATTTAAAGAAAGAAAGAAAAGGAGAAGAACAACTCCATTAAGTTCCAAAGAGAAACCTTGGGGAGGTGAGCAAGATGATGACTTGCAATGTTGTCCTTTGAAGCTCCAAATGTTTTGAACAGGTCTATTTTATGTCTTAATTGTTGCTTCAGGCACGACAAAGGGAATGCCAGTATGTGGTTTCCAGTTGTTAGTATGAGCTGAGCAAAGCCACTTAAGAAGTATAAATAACAAATCGGATCAGCACCAAAATGCTGCAGCGTGGATTGATCCTGTTAATGAAAATCACTAGGTGAAGTGTATTAGGAGGCTTTTATACTTGTACAAGCAGCAGTGGGGTAGGGGTACTATTGCTTTCTTTCAACATGGTAGCCTCCTAAATTCTTAGGTCTGCAGAGCATAAGACACAATGGTCTTCATCACCTCCCCTGCTCAAACTGAGATGATTGGATTCTTTCATATCTGAGGAAAGTGTGGAGGAAGGCAGAGAAACTTACCCTTTCACCAGTGTCCCAGGTTTTTTCCTCTGGCGTCCCAAGACTTAATGGGTTGAGCTTTTAGAGAGATGCAGGATTTCCCCCTGCTCTTCGAAACACAGTAAGAACTATTTTCAGCATCTTAGCCCATTTGTTACCTGTCTGTCATTGGCATGAGTATGGTTGTTGTTTTACACAAGAAAGCTGAAAATAAGAATTTTAGAGTGACTCACTTTGATGTAGCAAGGAAAGCCACAATAGATCTATATTTAACTTGGTGCTAGTGAGATGTTAGAATAAAAATCTCCCATATGTCAAGCTAGGTACTTCACAAGGGGCCACCCTTGATTCATTAAGACAGCTACAATACTCTCTCTTCAATTATTCAGGGGCCAAGTGAAAGACGTTACAAGGGTCAGTCATTTTGGTTTAACTACTCAATGAGCAGGCCTTTAAAGTTTGCATATGAAATATGGGGAGTATATTTCCCATTTAGCCAGTTGGGTGCCTTTTATAAATAATGTAAATCTAGAAGTTGAATTCATTACATATTACTGTTTAAACGCTGCAGAAGGATTGCAGACACACACACACACAGCAAGAGTAAGATCATTTGCTCCTCCAATTTGTCTATAATAGGGATGGGGAGCCTCAGGGACCTTCTGTCTGGCCCTTGAGACTCTGTCCAGGCCACCCACATCCGCATCCATCCCTGTCTCCCCACACCCCATCTTTCACCAGCCCTGCTTTGTGCCCTCTTTGATAATCTCCCTTGTTTGTCTGGACAGAGAGTAGATTAGTGGGTGAGTGCATGTAGAAACTATCCTACTGTACAAAGGTCAAAATAAACAAATCATTGCTCCACCTCTTTTGCTTTTGGCCTCTCCCACCACTGGGAGGTGGCCCTTCCAAGGTTGCCCAGAATGGCTACATACACACCATACATTTAAAGCACATCCCCCCCCAAGAATCCTGGGAATTATAGTTACATTTCCCAGCACCATTTTGGGGGTGTCCCTGTGTTTTAAAAGTATGGTATGTATGCACCCAAACAAATGCTGCCCTCAATCCATTCCTGGTCTATAAGCTGTTACTAATACTACATTTTCATAGTTCTGTAACTAAGGATGACTGGTGGTTACAAATGACAATATACTATATGGTGTTTGGTTTGGTTTTTTTACCTTGGTGTGAAACTGTGTTGGAAGTTTGTCATTTGGTAAAACCTTCCCTGACTTTAACCTTCACTAGAGATTTTTAAGTAGAGGCTAGGCAGTTGTCTGCTGGTGTTTCTATACCTCAGAATTTCCTGTATCAAGCTGGGAGTAGGCTTAGACGTCCACAAAAACCTCTACCTCTATGATTCTGTGTGGCCAGAGGGTACAGTCGGTCTGCTTGCCATGTGGTCACACACAGGGTAAAGGCACTCTACATGTGCTCATTTCGGGTTGCCATAAGTCTGGGAAATCCCAGACATGTCCTCTTTTGAGGGGCCTACATGCTGATCCACAGGGATTTTTACAATTTTAAGTAAACGTCCAGGTTTTGGGGGGGGGGGTGTTAAAAAAAAATGTTTGTGCGTGTGGGTGGCTTGGGTTCGGGCATGAGCAACCCTAACTCTAGCTCTGTTTCGGATTCTGGTGCAGGCGTGGGGTCTCTGTCTCTGACTCAGGAGACTCAGCCCCTTTTTCCGGCTCAGTTGTCTGGATTTTTACCTCTGGAAATATGGCAACCCTAGCTCAGAGAAACAGTGTGGTGTAGCGGTGAAGAGCGGTAGACTCATAATCTGGTGAACCGGGTTCGTGTCTCCGCTCCTCCACATGCAGCTGCTGGGTGACCTTGGGCTAGTCACACCTCTTTGAAGTCTCTCAGCCCCACTCACCTCACAGAGTGTTTGTTGTGGGGGAGGAAGGGAAAGGAGAATGTTAGCCGCTTTGAGACTCCTTCGGGTAGAGATAAAGCGGGATATCAAATCCAAACTCTTCTTCTTCTTCATATGAAGGTGGCAGAACATTTATCAGCATGCCTGCAGGTGGACAGACATGGAGTAGAGCGGATGTCAACTGTTAAGGAGGGTAGGGAAAGAAATGCTGTGACACCTGCCGTCCTCTCTCTTTAAATGCAAGTTCTTATTTTGCAAGAGTTTTTATCCACGTAGTTCCCAGAAATCCAGTGGGCTCTCAGTCCTGTCATCTGAAATGTTTTAATTTACATTGTGTTCTTGCGAGATCACTTAATGGAAGGAGCATAGTAATAGGACGGCAAATTATAGCAGCGTGAGGTGTTCTTTTCCCCATTATTATTAACAGCCCAAGGATGGCTTTATTTCATTACCTAGGGCAGAAAATTCACTATGCAGTTTGACATAGGATGGAAATTTGCACTGCTGTATCCAGTCATCAGTTACACTCACATAACCCCATGCCTTCACTGAGGGCAGCATTTTAGTTGGCATATTCGATACATTCATCATCTCTCCTTGTGTAGTTCTTACCTTCAGCGCTGAATGGGATATGAATAGCTGGTCTTTGTAGCCTGAGGTCATAGACGTGTGTAGTTGGCTATGTTTCTATACAGATTACCTCAGAGGCATAAACTTTTAAATTGTCTGCATTAATGTTTCATTGCTCCGTTAAACCCAATTTGCTTGATCCATGTAGTTATCGGTTAAGTGCGGTTGGGTTATGGATTTGAACTCCTCCACAAAAAATATGTTGAAAGCATTTCTCTTTCCCCTGACATGGCCTCAATAAAACCAAATGCCCTGATTTCAAAGAACTAAAGATAACATCTAGCTCTATGTCTGGTAGCTGGGTGTTGTTGCTTAGCTTTTACTCAGAATAGTTGCCAAAAGAAACTCCATCTGAAGACTTGGCACCTATGGTCATAATCCTAAAATGAAGTAATAAAAAATGTATTTATTCATTGCTCCTGGGAATCATCACACACACACACACACACACACACACACACCACTAAGCCAATTTCAACCAGATACAGCAGAAGTGATGAACTTTAGGCCCAGGGCCAAATGTGGACCCCAGACATCACTGTCTGGCCCTCAAGTCGCATCCCCTCTCCAAAGGCTACACCCTCACAGGTCCTTCTTGAGTCCCCAAATGTTTACCTGTGTGCTGTGTATCCTTGAACTCTGATAGTGTTTGGATGTGTAGAAGCTAGTGTACTTTGCTCCACCCACTTTCCCCTCTGGCTCCACCCACTGCTGGTATGTGGCCCTTGGAAGGTTGCTTAGAAGGGAATGTGGCCCCTGGTCTAAAGAAGCTTCCCAACCCTGATGCTATAGAGTATGAAAAGCATGCGATTTTACCTTCCCCCAGCAGCTCTCTCCTCAGCAACAGTAGTTTACCTGAAATACTGTAATGTATGAAAATGCTGGTCAACATGCATGCAGCCCATGTGGCATCTCTGGGAAAACTGGATTACATGCTTCATGTTGCTGCTCTGATTGTATTGCTGGGTGATCAGTGGGATCATGCGATTGGGTTGTTGCTATGCATGTTTCATGCATAACAACAAACTACTGTAGAAAATATGATCGGGCTAAGCTGTGCATATTTAGGACATGCTTGACTCTGTTGGAGCTGAAAGCAGTTTTTGTATGCAATAGGATATTGTGCTATGTTTGAAGCAGAAAACACATTGCAGCATGATATATGCTATTCTCATTTCCCCCCCCTCCTCTCCCATGTACATAATGTGCCATAGATATCATCACCAACCTCGCTTGGCAGGTTTTCAAGGTTTACATAATTCATTACAAACAGCGTTCTTTACTAATGCCTGCAAGCTTCAAACATTCTGCATTGAAAGCACTTTGAAATGTAGGCTTTCAGCGAGTCACACAGAGGTCAGAAATGTGAGTAATGTAGTGTAAAAACAAATTTCTGAAACACGCTATTCATGCAAAAAATGAAGGGATAAAATAATGGTGTGCACCTTGTTTTCACCTGGCATAGTGACATGGCCTGCTTCAAAATACTCTTTTTGGGGGGGTTTATAGCCACACGGTAAACACAAAATAAAAGAGTTGGGTTTACTCACAGCTATGCTCAACTGTGCTATTCATCATAATTCCACGAAGTCAGCCATATGACTGGTGCACTTTATCAGTGCAAAATGCAATTCATTTTCCAGATCTCCATACAGACCTAGAAGCATAATGTGGCTGGCTAAGGAGGAAATTATGTGAAAGGGGGAAAAAAACCCAGTATGGCACATGAGAGAGAGAAAGGATGGGTAAATAAAGAAGCAGATATGAGAGGCATCCATGCAGTAGGTCAGAAGTGCTTGGGTCCAAATGTGGCTATCCAGTCCCCTGTATTCAACCCTGTGGACTCTCCCAAGCTACAAGCCCCCCTCAGCCCACTCTCCTCACTGGCTGTGCTCTGTGCCCTTCTCGGGTGCTTTTGTCTGACTGGAATGTGTCCTTGCTTACCTGAAGGATGGAAGTGTGTATGAAGAAACCACTGGATTTTGCAAGACTTGAGTTTAGCCTACTGTACAAAGGAATGAATCACATCCACTGCCCTACCTGCTTTTTGCCTCCCTGCCTACCATTGGTACATGTCCCCCCCCCCCCAAAGGTTGCTCATGAGGGAATACACTCCTAAGGCTGGAAAAGCCCCACCCCAAACAGTAGATGGTTCATAGTACAAGCTCATGCACATATATTCAAGTAAATTGTATTGTGTTCTGTCTGGAATTTGGGACCATTGTTTACTACCATGCAGTTTGTGATAAAATAGAATGATCAAGTCGTACCAGTACTGCCTGGTAGCATTTTTTTGACCTCCTCTCACTGGTCTCATTGCAACTTACTGGGAGGGGTGAGGTGGTAGTGATGTCAGTGCAGTGCAAAAACATCAGCAGGAGTACCAGATTATTTCCACCAGTGTGTTTGCACCACCCTGACTTCTTGTTCCTACCCCTCCTGGTAGGCTACAGTGACATCAAGGATGGAAGGTGAGGTATGTGCTGCCATCCCTCTGATCCCTTTTGGCAGGTCTACTTCTATATGAATTTTGCAATGAAAAATGCACCCGAGCTAGATTTTGCTCCGTGTTAAAGATGATAAGTAAATAAATACCATTTGTATAGTGCAGGTGTGAGGAACCATTGGCCCTTGGGTGGTTGCTGAACTACAACTTCCATCAGCCCCAGCAGGTATAGCTAATGACCAGGGATAATGGGAGTTGTAGTTCAAATGTACAACACTTCATGCATGTTATCTAGTTGAAATCCTTACAACAGCCTTTAAAAGCAAGTCAGTATTACAAAGTTTGTAGTTGCAAGCAAAGGCTGAGAGAGAATGGATTCCTTAAGGCCACCTAGTGATTTTGTTGCAGAGTTGAGATTTCAACAAGGACTTCTCAGTTCATAGCTCAGTCTCCTATTTATTCTGCATTCTAAGCAGCCGACAATATATTATCTCAGTTGTTTTTAATCACACTTTTAAAACAGAATCAACATTAAAGGATTACTGAGTCTTTTCAGGATAAAACAAATAACCTAAAATGTCTCTACAAAAAAGTTACAAGCTTGTATCAGCCATGTCAATGTGTTTATGTTGTTCATCAGCAGCAGGGAGGATGCTAAGACCAAGAGAACATATAAGGGATGGGGAAGCCCAATGTGACCAGTTAATAAAGAAGGAGAGACTTAATTGCAGTGCAAGATGGCGCTGGGTGCTCCCATGATGGCCGTAGTGTATCTGAAGGTTATAGTTGAGGAAAAGGATGCTCAATGGCATGCAGTAACCCAGGATGAAGTGTGGTGTTACTCATTAAGAACATTCTTTTGCCATCTCCAACCCCCACACACCCTGAGAACACATACTTGCACATTTGGCTTCATTGCTTTTTTAAATAACTGCAGCAAGCTCATTCAGATAGGATAGTTTGGCAGAAAGTGAGTAGCGCAGATCAGTCAGAGGACTTCATGAATAGTATGCTTTGGATGCAGGGAGACTCAGCCAAGTTCAGCACCATATAGCATTATTCTGTATTTGTGAGTTGTTGTTGTTTAAATAGCTACCTACATACATATATGCTGTAGAAGAATATGCTTTCTGTACAGAAGTTGCTGCTTTCTGTTGGTGGAAAAGCTGTCAACCATTGTCATACAAATGATTAATGGCAGGACTATATTTTACAATTTTATATATACTCTTGTGAGACAATAGACCACGTAGTACTTTTTCTAGTAAGGAAAAGAGAAGTGAAATAGACCGAAAGCCTCATGAAGTCTCCATGAGGCAGTGACATCTGATTGCCTACTAACATTAACAAGCCAACAGAAATCACAATATGTCACTTAAAGGTAGGGGAATCGATATTCCCTAGTAACATTCTCTCTAAAACCCATGCTGAGTGTTACTCTGCCTTTACAAGTCGAGCCAGCTGGAGCAATCTGAGCCTATTCTTTTAAGGGCGTTTTGTCCTACAGATTTATGGTTTGCTGCCTGTCTTTTCTGCATGGAAGGCTAATGACAGTTTGCCATGAATCATGCTACATAAGCTGTAGTGTTGTTGGTGGGTTTTTTTTAACTGAGCTGCATGAAGGTGCAGTATTCAAGAGGTATAGGTATAACTCGAGGCATTACAGTAACTGTACAAGCCACAAGGTATCCACAAGATAGACTCAAAAGGGTATGGAAGGAACTGTCTTTATAAAATGACTTTTTAAAAACAACAACAGCAACAACAACACATCTTTGAGGCCCAGCAAGTTGAGGCAACAGCATCAACTAAATAAGACGGTACCTCTATGTGGAGCCATTTTTAAGTGGCTGTGACAATTCATGCAATTCCAGAATATCCCTTTGACTCATCAAAATTGTGGCAGCTACATATATAGGTCTTATATTCAGACAGTCAGTGCTTCCATGTGATTGCCTTTCATAATCATGAATCTGTAAGCAAACCTGTAGACAATCAGGTGAGACTTGCCAAATGTCTGAACTGGGCTAAGGGTCAATAATGGGGTTGGAGGACCTTTTTCAACCCAAGGGCCACATTCTCTCATGGGCAATCTCATGCCCCCACATGAGTGCCACATGCCACTTGAGGCAAAAGTGTGTGAAGCATTGGTGAAGCTTGAGAAATCTTTGTCCAGTAGGCTGCATAGCCACTTTTAGCTGGGCCTGAGAGGGTGAAAAAAGATCTGTATGACTGGGCCTACGCACATGGCTTCTTCTGTCATATATACTTACCAGTGGTGTGGGGTGATGGGTTGGCACCATGATGAACTCTTCCAGTTCTCTAACAGCATGATGCTTGCAGCTGAAGCAGGAAGTGTCTACTAAAGGAAGTCAGAGGCAGGTTGAAGCAGAGAGCAGACAAGACCAGGACCTTGGACAGTTCCAGGGGGCCTTGCCTGTTGAAATACTTTACTCCCAAGGCAGCTACAGGAAGAAGTTGTCTCTGTGGACAGTTAGAATCCTCTGAAACCTTGTGAAAGTTGACAAAAACTGGGGCTCCCTGGAGGAGCTACTTGGATGGTGGAAGGACCTCTGGCTTATTTTGCTATCTATGACTTCTGCGAGACAGAGGTATTGCACAAGAGATATCCTCAGAGGTTGATGACAGGATTGTGTCTTCTGTCCTGAAAGACCCAAGGAATATACTGATGGTTCCTCAAGCCTGTTCTTTGTCCTCATCAGGGTCCTCCACTTCAGGGTGTCATGATGCTGGGACCTGGGTCATGACGATCCATTTCTACAATGGCTTGGATTTCAGCAGGGGATCCTGAAGTGCCTTTTAGAACTGTATACAGACCATGAGTTCGTCACAATAAAATACAGGAAGTTTGTAGACTCATTGGGGAGACCCAAGAGACATATAAAAGAACAAAATATGTGTTTGTGTTTATGAGACAAATATATACATCTATTGTGTTTTAAAACAGCTTATTTTATTGTGTGAAGCTTGAGAAATCTGAAATTTCCTTCCATGTTCAAAATGAACCATTTATTAATCCACCATTATTGTTATATCAGTCACCCTTGAAGAAAATCACAATAAACTGCTTTCCTCCCCCCTCACCTTCAAAAAATAAATAAAAATGAATGCAAATAAATGCCAATATTTTACCTAGCATGAAGTGAAAGGTGAATGTCAGGATCTTGGCATATCCCCTGTCATCTGACTTCCATTGCGCTGAATGTGCACTGCCAAAGCTGCACTTCATGTCAAAGGATGAGAGGAAAATGATTGGCAGGAAGCCAAAGAACTGGCAATGAGCCTTGACCTTAAACATGGCCATGGTGATAACACCTAGTCTTCCTCAGCTTAGATATTAGGTGATTTGCAGAGGCATATATTTTCTGCCAGGCCTTTTAGTTCTAGGGCTTTTTAAGTTCTATGCACCATTGTTGGTTTTATTCTGATGTTGCTTTAAGCATTTAAGATTTTATGTATTAAATGCTTTATCCTTCTGGGTGCCAGTTGCTGAGAGTTGCAGGTAAACAGAGTGCAGCTGCACTCATGTATGACTTGTGGGTTTCCCACAGGCATCTGGTTGGCCACTGTAAGAACAGGACGTTGGTCTAGATGGGACATTGGCCTGAATCTGCAGGCTCATCTTATGTTTTTATCTCGAGGGACTCAGTTACACAGCTGCAAATAAAACGCTTTAAATGTACTGTAAAATGCAATATACAAATGTGACACTAGATGGCGACAGTGAGCTACGCAAAATCCAATTTATCTTTCAAAACTTTTTTTTTAAAAAAGCATTTCCACAGCGTTTTTTTTACATGTGTGTAGATTCCGTGTGTAGGGGACCCAGGTGGCGCTGTGGGTTAAACCACAGAGCCTAGGGCTTGCTGATCAGAAGGTCGGCAGTTTGAATCCCTGCGATGGGGTGAGCTCCCGTTGCTCGGTCCCAGCTCCTGCCCCCCTAGCAGTTCGAAAGCACGTCAAAGTGCAAGTAGATAAATAGGAACCGCTCCAGCGGGAAGGTAAATGGCGTTTCCGTGCGCTGCTCTGGTTCACCAGAAGCAGCTTAGTCATGCTGGCCACATGACCTGGAAGCTGTACGCCGGCTCTCGGCCAATAAAGCGAGATGAGCACCGCAACCCCAGAGTTGGACACGACTGGACCAAATGGTCAGGGGTCCCTTTACCTTTATCTTTAGATTCCGCACATGGGGACATGGGATCACGAAGAGTCGGACACGACTAAATGACTAAACAACAACAAGATTCCACCTAGGTTTCTGTTTGTGGGTGAGATCCAAAGATAGCATGATCCTTACATTAGCCATCTGTTTATGCAATGGATCTTCTCCCCCTTGCAGCCCCCAATAAGCTCCCAATTTTTAAATTAAATTAATATCTGCTCCTCCTCTTGAAGAAGGCCAGGGTGGCAAATCTGCTGTGGAGCATTAGGGGACCTTCCAGAGCAGATTATGGGAACAAGCACAGAGAGCTGGAAGTGATGGTGAAGAGAAGAGAATCCAGAGGCCCTACTGTATGAGTGGATTTCTATTGTGCAAGTGGGCATACAAGGCTGTCTGTCACCACAGGCTATTAGCTTTTATTTGTGAACTGCCCAAATAACATTTTGTTAATAGAAGGTAAGTATAATATTAACTATTATGACTACTTCTATTGTTATTAATACAGTGAAAAGAAATGTTATCATGCCTAAATTGTATTTCAAATCTGCAAAATGCGTTTTTGTTCTCTGAATGATCTTGGCCTTAACGTGTTTCTCCCATCATTTTGTCATGCTGTTATTTTATGTAGTTACTTAAAACCAGGCCTGGGCAGAGTGGGGGGAGGCAGCTAGGTACACTTGCCCCGGGCCTTGGTGGGCTAAGCTGGTTGGGGGCAACCACCAGGAAGTGTCTGCATTTTTTGCTTGAGCTTGGAACTTTATTCTAACAAGACTCCCGCCCTGGGCCTCAGACAAGCTCTGCACAGGCCTGCTTACAACATTTTTATGCCACCCACTACTGAAGGCTATCTGGGTGTCTAACAGTAAAACAGTTACCGGTACATAAAAGGTAAAACTATAAGCCCCGAATGCAGCAGCAAACAGCAGCAAAGAATTAAACCAACAGAACAAAGCAAACAGCACCAACAAAAGTGTTCCATGGGTCTGAAAACTCCAGAAGTAAGGATATGTGGATCACAGGAAGATTTTAGGATGAAAAGGCCTGGTATAACAATGTCTTCACCAAATGCCAATATAATTTTAATATTCTGAATTTTAATATTCTTTAAGGGTGGAATTTGTCAGACAGAGGCAATCATATGCCTCCCTGAGATTAAGTCCCATCAAATGCAGCATTTCTGAGAAACATGCCTAAGGTTGTGCTGTCAGATTAGGTAAATCCAAGAACAGATATGAAGGCAACAGCAACTGATATACAGTTGCATGTAGCTGTAGATAGACCTGAATTTGTCTTATCTCCTTTTAAAGCCATCGTTTTAAACAATCACCAGAGTTTGTGGAAGCAACGAATAAATGTGCAGGCTTTAAAAATGCTAAAAGAAACTTACAGCCATCAAGAAACGCATAGTCATCAAGATTCTGTAGACTTACTGGTTTCAGGTTCCACAGTTTGCAGCCATCCTGTAACAACCTACCAGGTACCTGTTTCTTGTGATCCTTACAAACAGTTGGTCTGAACCAAATCCAGCAGCACAGAGAGGTGACAGGCTTTGGGGCAAAATTAAAGCCTGTTTGGAAAACCGAGTGTGATTTGCTTGGAATTAGTTTTTTTTTTTAGTGGATAGATTACTCTGGTAAAGTGGAAGAAGGAGACAGGTGTTGGTGAATGGTTTCTGCAAGATTGTATCTGGCTAAGCCTAAGGGCAAACTAAAATGCTGATGCTTCTCTAAACCACGATTTCCTCTTGCAATGGTTCTCATTTGGCAGTTTTAATACACTAGAGAAGTTATTCTGTCAAACTGTATCACATCTGAGCAGAAAGTTTAGATTGTTGATAGGGCGTTTTTAAAAGCACTGTGAAAGACCTCTCACCTTTTACTAGTTAAAAGGTAAAGGTAAAGGGACCCCTGACCATTACTGGTAGGTCCAGTTGTGGACGACTCTGGGGTTGCGGCGCTCATCTCGCTTTATTGTCTGAGGGAGCCGATGTACAGCTTCCGGGTCATGTGGCCAGCATGACTAAGCCGCTTCTGGCGAACCAGAGCAGCGCACGGAAACACCGTTTACCTTCCTGCCGGAGCTGTACCTATTTATTTACTTGCACTTTGACGTGCTTTCGAACTGCTAGGTTGGCAGGAGCTGGGACCGAGAAACGGGAGCTCACCCCGTCGCGGGGATTTGAACCGCCGACCTTCTGATCGGCAAGCTCTGGGCTCTGTAGTTTAACCCACAGCGCCACCCACGTCCCATTTTTACTAGTTAGAAATGTGTTAGACAAAAGCTACCAATGGACTACAGTACTTGCAAACAGGATTAGAACCCAGTGCTTATTATTCTATGTTCCTGCACATATGCAGTGGGTTTTGATGCACTTAAATCTAGTAGGTACAAGCCCCCCAAATCTATAAAGTTGCTATAAGGAATACAACCACTTTTATGAAAGCTTTTTAGTCAGTAATTCATTGAAACAGGCATAATATGCAATTATATTTTGCTGATTGGCCATCCTTCATAACGATCATTTTGTCACGTTACACAGCTTGTTCCGCTGTCCTTATTAAAGTTCTTTGATTGCTTGTTTTAAAGAATGATTTGACCATCAGATTGAAAAAAGAGTTCTGTATGCGGAAGACCAGGCTAGTTACAAGTCACATTAATTTTCAGTTTTTAGTGCTGGGAGAAGACAGAAATAGTCTGACACCTGAGGTGGTGAATGCATCTATAAGTGGTTTGATTTGCAGACAATTTTATACGGTCTTTTTCTAGGCAATTCTCACTTGTTGCAGGAAGAAATGGATTTTCTTCTGCAGAGAAAGTGAAGGTTTTTGTGGCCTATTGAACTTCTTTTCTTTGCTCTCTCTCTCTCTCTCTCTCTCTCTCTCTCTCTCTCTCTCTCTCTCTCTCTTCCTATTGCGCTAAGGGCAGGAAAGAGGTAAGACCTCGCCTCTAAAAATATAGCCAGTTTTATTTAATTAAAACCAAAGCTTGGATGCCTCACTTTAGCAAAAAGGGTTAGTATAATTTACTGCAGGCTATGAGACATACAATTTATGGCAAGCTTGAGGTTTCACTAAATTGATTGCCTTGTCTTGCTTTCTTGCTCCTCTTGGCATTTGGGTGTTCTGCAGAAATAATTATCCCTCCTTCGCTCTGCTCTAACTGCATCTATTTTATAGCTGCTCCATCTTTGGGAGAGGGTGTTTTGCTGGTTCTGCTAGCTTTATGTCACCCTAAGAAATGTAAATAGGTGTTTATGGGTTGAGAATTATTCACTTCAGTGGAGAGTGGTTTATGCTGACCCGCCCCAGTTTGCTCTATGTGTGTGTGTTTGTATCTATATAAAAATCTCCTTTGCACATCCCACCAAATTGGCAAACGTTGGAGCTGTATTCTCCTCCCCTCTCCTCCCCTATATTTCATGTAACACAGGGATGTGTGCAAAATATGCTGTTTCTCACTTACTGTCTAGCCATGGAACTCAGGGTGTCTGGCAAGATTGTGCTGGCCAAAGCATCCCAACCCCAAGACAGCCGAGTACCTTTCTTTATCTCCTTGCCTGTGGATGATAGAGCTTATTTATTAGTAGTTGTGGCTTCAGCACCGGCAATTGCTGACTATAGTTGCCCCAAAGGGCAAGTGCTCTCAGTCACATACATATCGGAGTTACTACCGGTAGAGTTACTCATTGGTGGTGGTGTCCCTGACTTAGCCTGCTTCACACCCTCATTGAGTGTCTGCCTAGCTCAGTGGTGGCTAACCTTGGCACTCCAGATGTTTTGGAACTACAACTCCCATCATCCCTAGCTAACAGGACCAGTGGTCAGGGATGATTGGAGTTGTAGTCCCAAAACATTTGGAGTGCCAAGGTTAGCCACCACTGGCCTAGCTGGACTGCATCCTGGAACTCTCTTTGGCTTATGTAATTTGGACAGGCCCTTGTATCTCTCTCCTGTCAGATCTTTGGGTCTTCATTGGTATGTGTCAGGGAACTGCCCTCAGCCTGGAGGGAGGGCTCTGAGATGTATAGAGAGCCTAAACACGGTCACCTCCTGAGTAGCGAAACCTCTTCCAGCGGGCAAAGCAGCTCCTCCTCCAGCGGGGAGGGGCAGGCAACAAGCAGCCCGGCGAGGCAGAGGCTCCAGGATGCTGCTGAGAGACCCAGCGCATCCCGTGAAACTCGCTCAGAGGGGGGGGACGCCACTTCCGTCGCCCCAATTGCGCAGAAGGGTCAAAAGGAGACAAGGGAAGAGGCGCTTCGGCATCCCTAAATCCTTATGTTGGGGTCGCAGCCGGAAACTGGCACTCCCGGATTCTGCTAGCGACTGAGGCAGTCATGTTTTCACTAGCTCAGCGCTGTAAATAGTTTGTACAATAAACTTGTATATAGACAAAAGACTTTGTCGTTACTTGTCAGCAACCGCTACGCGGACCTGACAGTATGATATCCTTACCTCCCTACTTTTTTTTTTAAATTAAAGACCATGGGATTACCCCCTAAAAGTATTTAATTCAGGTTTTTTTAGAGAGTTTCTTTGAAAAATGTCAGAGGGATATTTTTCTGAATGCTTTATTACAAGTGTACTAGATGAGAAAATGGCACTGACACTCATCTGCTTTGGAGAGAGACTTTGCAGGTGGTCCTGGAAAACAAACAGGTCATTATTTTTTTTACAGGGGTTATGAGTTACATGCACTGGATATTAGTTTCTCCCTCCTCTTTTGCTATGGATCAAAAGTCATTCAGAGTAGTGTGTGCCTTTCAAGTTCAAAAAGAACGACCTCAGCAAGAACAGCAGAAATTGCCTCCATGGGTTTATAGCATTTCTATGACACAGTTACAAGGTCCTTTTTACTTCGTAGATTGACGCTCTCGTTTTTATGCTGAATCAGAAATAATTCAACAGGTGTTTCCCACGCTGTGGTGGGGAAAGATTTGCCTCCTGAATGTCTGTTTCTTGCAACAATTAAAAGCAAAGAGCTCTTCCTAGAAGAAAATGGTGGCTTGCAATCCTTAAAAAAAATATGGATGGCATGTGTATATTTATTGCTTGAACAGAAATCTGTCAGAAAGATAGCACCTGCTTTAGTGGTTCATCACTGTAAGTATGCTAGATTAATTTTTGTTTCAATGCACGCCTTCCTGAAAATGTTACTGCACCCCAGTGGCAAGTAATTGTGGCTCCTAAACTAGTTGCCTAAAGAGAAAATGAAGATGGATCTTCACACACAGTGATATTCATGGGTAGGGGCTGCATAGGGATTATTTGGAAATGGGACTTTCAGTTGTCTAATATTTCATTATCAGTTTAATGCAGTCTTGTGCAATGGAGCACACGGTATTTGTTCCTAAACCATTTTGATATTTTATTTAATCTGGGATTTTTTTCTGCACCACAATTTGTTTATTTTTAACCAAAGGTGTCTTTTCCATGCTTACCAAAGTCACTGAGGAGATGTCTGGGGCATATATAGTTGACAGTTGTGAAAATTAATAAATAATAATGTAGACAAGAAATAAAAGATTGATGAACCTGGGTTGTATAGGCCTTTTGTTCTTTGAAGATAAGGAAATCACCATCTTTAACAGAATATTCTCTTTAAGGCATATATGTTCATTCAAGCACTTAACACTATTTGGTAGACTTGGAGAGCCACTTCCAGAGAGCGAGAAAGTGTGGATCTCATTTTAGTGTTTTAAAAGCTTACCAAATTTGGTGGGAATTCAAACTTTCCTAGAACTTAAATAAAGTAATGGAAGCAAAGATCTCCTTGGAGTTATTTTGGGCTCTGTTCATCTATGAAATATTTATATTTTGGCTGTGGTTTGTTTAATAAATTTTTTATTGCTCCAGTGCAATTCCCTGCTTTTTTCTCAATGACCTCCACCCTTTTGCTTAAGTACTGCTGAGTGTTATATTCCAGAGTTCCTCTCTTCTCTAAATTGCTAATATCCAACTACTCCATACCATCCATGGGAGGAACGATGAGTCAGATCCTGCTAAATCTGTTCTGAGAATTGAATCAATCAGATTAACTTTCATTTCTACTCTAAATTTGCTCTCAGATTTACATTCCTTATGTGACCTTCCTTCCCACTCTGGCCTGCAAATCTTAGACCAGGGGTTGTCAACCTGGTCCCTACCAACCACTAGTGGGCGTTTCAGGATTCTTGGTGGGCGGTAGGGGGTTCTATGGCACAAGCTGAATCCTCCTTCCATCAAGCACTGAAAGATGCATTAGAGGGCGGTAGGTATAAAAAGGTTGACTACCCCTGTCTTAGACTATTGCTGCATGTTATAGTTGTGTCTGCTGATGAAAGCAACGGCACTGCATTTTCTTCTTCTCTCTCACCCAGTAATGTTTAGCAATGCAAAACACAGGAAGTGACCTCGTTGCATTCTCCTTCATTGGCTGCTATTTGTGGGGAGGGTGAAACATGCATTGAGGTGGTGTCATATTGCTATGGGAAGGAGAGGAGAAGGAGATGAAATATATTCAGCACCAGCCACAACTTCTGATTCTTGCCTAAGATTGCAAGTTCCTAGGAATAGCTGGGAGGTTGAAATTTTGTTGCGTGGACAATGGAGTAGGTTTAAGGTGCAGTCTGTGGCGGGGATGATGACTGCTGCGTTACAGTATGTCCCTCCTGAATTATGTCCCAAGTAATCGGGGATCCATGCAATACCTTTTATGGTTCAGTTTCTTTGCCCAGACTTGACACTAGACTGGGATGGGTGCCGCCCTGTTGCATAGTCACCCTGGCACAATGCAATGGCTACACTGTAATCAATCCTATTATCTTCTTAAAGGTAAAGGGACCACTGACCATTAGGTCCAGTCACGGACGACTCTGGGGTTGCGGCGCTCATTGGCTTCACTGGCCAAGGGAGCCGGCGTACAGCTTCCTGGTCATGTGGCCAGCATGACTAAGCTGCTTCTGGCGAACCAGAGCAGCACACGGAAACGCTGTTTACCTTCCCACCGGAGTGGTACCTATTTATCTACTTGCACTTTGATGTGCTTTCGAACTGCTAGGTTGGCAGGAGCAGGGACCGAGCAACGGGAGCTTACCCCATCGTGGGGATTCGAACTGCCGACCTTCTGATCGGCAAGCCCTAGGCTCTGTGGTTTAACCCACGCAACTAAAACTGACAGTCCTCTATTTGCAGAAAAAAATCTGTCTATGGGTCCTACAAGATAGAAACAAGGCTTCAGTCTATGACAAGTTGGCACACCCCTACGAAACAGCTTATTCAGTAACCAGTGTACTGGCACATGGTGCGTTCTTGCATATGGTGATGGAAGAGCCTTCCAATAATGATATGCTCATATTCTCATTTTGTGTGTTGCAGTGAATTAGCCCTGTTAACACTTGTTTAGGCTTAATAAAAACAATTTTAGTTAAAGCACTGAGACTAGGTTGCCATCTGCTATGTGAAAATGCCAATTTTAAATGATCAACAGTAGGAAGAAGAATGACTTTCATATTGCTGCACTTTGAGGGGAAGGGAAAAAACTTCAAATACGCAAATCACTAATTGACTCCAGCACCTATCAGACTGCAGGGCCTCATTAGCATAGCACATTTTCTGTGTTGCGCTTTCAGGTATAATCTATAGATTTCCCAGTGACTGATATTCTATCATCTTGAAGGTGCTACTGTACTTTGTGACAACAGCATAATCTCAAATAATTCTATAAAACTGGCCTTGGCTAAGGTTCTTCATTGTACATAATATTTAATTGCATGTCTGGGGGGGGGGACATGGTACAGGAGAACTTTATTTATATTAAAAAATGCAAATCTGCATCTGTTATAAAGAACACTTATGCTTAATTATTTGGAGTGCCTGTAGTATATGTGATGCATAGTTAATGGCTGCGGAATGAATGATTGAATGTGACTTATTCATGACCAGAATGTTTGCACTCTAATGAAGGAGATGAGGAAGGGAAGGGGGGAAGGGGCTGCCTCTGAAGGCTTAAAGAGCCGTCTTTCTCCTTGCAGTTGGTTACATCTGCTTTACTCAAATTATGTTCAAGGTTATGCAGTCATTTCAAAAGAAGGCTCGGACTTCATGCTTTGAATGGCTTGTACAATCTTCATTTATTAGTGTACAACCACTCTGGTCATGATTAGATCACACTTGTTTAAGCATTTGTTCAGCGGGCATTTGTTTTGTTTTGAAACCGAAATGCTCACAAGGTTATTTTCTCCACTTGATGAGACTTAAGCAACCAGAGGGAAAGCAGCCCTATTTCAGAAAAATCATGTTTACACGGAAGAAAACATGTTTGGTCCTAACTTGGGGCGTCAGCAGGAATATGAATGACATTTTAAGAAAATAACCTTTTTGTCTTTCTTTGACAACTAATTATATCTTGGTGAGAGGAATGTAATACTGCTTGGCTTTTTGAGTGCTTAATGCAAATACCTTCTCAGTCACCATTACAGCAATTCTGTAGGAAGGCTAGCACTATTATCTCTCATCTACAGATGGGGGAGCTTAGGCTCAGAGACAATAGCACAATATTTTGCATTCATAGAAAAGAGGAGCCTTCAGTTTAAAATATTTGGATGTGTGGCAACTCTAGTGGTGGATTTCGTCTGCCGCCATAGTTGTTCTGCAATGCTTCCCCAATACTACCATATTATCCTTGTATCAGGCTACAGCAGAATAGAAACAGGATTGGGGGAAAAGAGGAATATTTGTGGTATGAATTTAAGCAGGAAGTTACAAGGTATGCACTGATTGCAAATGATGAGCACAAATCATCATGATTGCACAATAAAAACATTGTCTGTAGGGGCCCTTGGTGTTGGAATATTGGAACATTCGGCAAAGGACTGTTGTTAAATCCTATGCTTTATCTGCAATGGTCCCATCCACTTGGATTTGGAAGTACAATGTATGGCATGTGTTGCTATGAAAGGTGTGAGAGTTCTGCAATTTTTGCCTTCAATGGGAATGCATAAGAAGGAAATATTACTTAAATTGCATACTGATGTAGCATTTTCTTTGGCTTTCATCTTCTGGAGGTCATCATTAATTGTTGATCTCCATTAGTAATGTGCTGATGTCTTGCTCGTTTCATGCAGCTAATCTGCCTTTATTGGGTACATTATTAGGAATCAGTTTGTGATGCATATTTGATCTCATGGACATTATTGTAATTGTATGAACCTTGCATTTGTCCTCCACTTCATCATCATTTATCTCCCACTAACCCCCCCCCCAAAAAAAAATTACTTAACATGTACTAAGCAGCCTATCACACATAAGAATCGCAGAAGCCTTTGCCTGCTGGTTTATAGTCTAATGAGAAGGATAAAGGAATGAAGAGGTTATATTAATGCTGGGCCAAGGATAAAATAGAAACCAAGCTATCCACAACTTCACAAGAAGAAATGTAGTGCAAAAATAAGAGAAAAAATGGTTTTTAAAAGCAATGATAATAATAATTAAGGCAAAAGAATATTCCACAGTTGTGGTGCTGGAACTGAAGACATATATGAAAACAAGAAAAGGATATTTTAAAAGTACTGAGAGATTGTAGAGGAATCAAAGCACAGACTGTATGTTATGTAAAACATTTACAATCACAATCCCATACCCTCCAACATTTCTCATATGAAAATAGGGGCATCCATAAGAATAATGGTGGTATTCAAACCCTGCCTATCTGACTGGGTTGCCCCACCCACTCTGGGCAGCTTATATAAAAACAATAGAACATTAAACAATATAAAACTTCCCTGTACAGGGCTGCCTTCAGATGTCTTCTAAAGGTTGTATAGTTACTTATTTCCTTTTTTTTGTAATAAACAACTTTATTAAATGTTTTAAACATACAAATTAAAACATACATACAAAAGGAACCAGGAGCAAAAACCATAAAAATAGAGAAAAAAGAGGTAACATTCCATAAATCACTCCTTCCTTTCACACCATATCATATCTTTCTTTTTTCTTTTCCCTTTTATTAAACCTTTCTTTATACTCCAGTCCCTGGACCGGTAGTTACTTATTTCCTTGGCTCAGGGGTCGCATACCCTCCAACATTTCTCTGTTGAAATTAGGGACATCCCGGGATCAAATCAGATACCAAGATGGCTTCTGTAAATCCGGGACTGTCCCTGGAAAATAGAGATACATGGAGATTCATGTTTTCACAGAAGTAAGATTCACAGTGTTCAGAGGAGCTTACTCTCCAATAAGCATGTTTAGGAATACCATCTTAGAGGCTTATAGTTTTGTTTTTAAAGAGAGAAAGGAAACCTTATATGAGATGATAATGGAATCCAGCAAAAAAGATAAATGGGTGGGGAGATTGACATGGTCAAAACGATGAGCAGGAGCCGAGACTAAGCATTAGGAGCAAGTAATATTTTCTTCCTCACCTGGCTTGTCCCCTACCCCTTGTTTTTTATATGTTAAGTATGCTCCATGGAAATTAAAGGCAGCTAATTTTATTATGTTTACAACCGATTTTAGGGAATTGTTTCAGATGTAGTCTGGGTTACCTTTGCCTTGCTTCCACCTAACTTCATGTTCATCTCTCAGAAAGCACCTGGCAGTGTTTCATCTGTGCTTTTGCCAATCATCATCAGACAAAAAATTGCAATGTGGAAAGGTTTTTATATGTTTCTACTAGTGAGAATTCAGCTGAACCTAACTGTACCACAGCCTAGTTTCATCTGCCTATACAGAGTTATGAATGCATATGTTTTTATGAGGTGAATAGTCTACCATTTTAAAAGCTGAGAATTCACCTTTCCAGCCAGTGAAATTCAGATGCAAATCTACATCCACATTGACTTCAGAAGCAAAGTCTGTGTCAGTACATAGATCTCACTTGCTTGATCAAGCTGTGCCTATTGTTCTAAGCAATTAAATGGTCCTTTGTTCTGGATATGCATGTCAAAGGTAGTGGCACAAATCCTTTTGGGTTGGTTTTTTTTTTTTAAAAAAAAGACTGACTGAGTCAGATTGATAGAGCTATTATAAGTTGATCTATTTAAGGACAAAAAGTGTTAAAATTCACAGATTTCTTCCTTTCCATGGTGGCCTTAGAAAAATAGGTCTGGGAGTGTTCTTAACCAATTCCTTCCCCTCCAGACTAAACTTTCTATTATACAAGAAAAAAAATTCAACAGGGTTCAGCTTTAAATCCAACTGCCCTACGGTAGTTAGTTTTTCTGTGATCTTCTCACTCTCCAGGGTATGTTTTTAAACGAATAAGAATTCCTTTTTGAAGTGTGTGTAGACAACTGCACTTTCATTTTTTTTAAAGTAAGGGTCAATAAAAATGTGACATTCCTGGTTTAATGAACCATAGTTTATTAAGACAGGAAGGAGGCCTGGTTTCGTTAAACCAGTTTCCTTTTATCATCCAAAATGGGGACTAAAGCTTGATGATGGTTTACTACCGGTAATTAGGATCTGAAGCTACAGGTTAATCATGTTTCCGATCCTGTTTAGCAAACTGGCATTAAGCCACACTTTGCTATTTCAGATGCAATGGGAAACTATAGCTCATAGGACCAGGATCAAAGTGCTGATGCTAACAAGGGAAGGGAAGAGAGACGGAGCATGTGAGCTCTATGCTTGTTCCTGGCTTAATAAGCTATGGATTAATAAACATTACATCCAAATTGACCCCATGCAATATATTTGTTTTAAGCGATTGAGTTCACTTGCTGCACGAAAGATTGATAAGTACTATATGTAAATTTTTCTCTGCAATTAATTATGAGAGATATAATATGAAATGAGTGAGTAAGATGGAAGGGATTTTCAGTTTAATTCATTTTGAAAAGTCGAGCATATAGGTTTGATTCATCTGGTATTTAAATATTATGGGTATGCTTAAGCAGTTGTCAGATTCACACTGCCAATAAAGGATACTTTAGACGGAAAATATGTGTATACTGGCAGTCAGCTCCAGTATCTCCAGGAAGACACCTCACACTGGGAGACAATGTTTGTTTTTATGTTCCTTTACCTTCCAGCCCATTTAATGACAAGGAATTGGAACAAAGCACGTCAGCATGCAAATTCTAAACAAATCTGACTCCACATGCAAAGCCTGCTTTGCTTGCCTAGTCTTGCCAACACAGAAGAGAAAATGACACCTCTCAATGTCTTTTCTGTTTTGTTTCTGTGCAGTGGAACCAGGTTTAGTTACCAGCTCTCCCTGCCACTCTTTGGCAGAATAATTAGAATGAAAGCAAGGACTGCATGAAAAAATGGTTAGGCAGAAGGAATGGGCAGTGCTGAAATGCTCCTGTCCTTATGTGTGCTATATTAAATGTGTGAAATTTATTAATTCATTTAAATAAAATAACAATACCAGTTCTTTCCTGAAATTGACATACCTGTTTCAGGCCTGGCAGAATTTGTGACCTAGCAAGCCAAACTTGGGTAGGAACCCTGTTCACAATTTTTTAAAAAAGAAGGCAACAAAATCAGCAAGTTTTCTGGACCAACTGGGGAACCTTTCAGGCTGCAAACAATAGTTTGCAGTCAAAATGGCAGGCACACCGCTCTCTCAACATTGCCATACTTAACAATTTCACTGCCCATTTCTCCCTAAAAATGCATTTCCCTGAAACAAAAGAACTGCCTTGAACGTAGGAAGCTGTGTTACACCAACTACTTTATACCATTGGTCCATCTAGTTCCCTATTGCTTGCACTGAATGTTAGAGGAGAAGGCTGAACCCTTCTGTTGCTTTTGTGTTCTCTCTGCCTACGGTATTTAGTGTCTTGGCTTGGAATCGCCTCCCGTTACGCCTTTGCTGAATGATACTGCAGAGTTTTTCCTGACTCTAGGCCCTGCAGGGGCAGAACTAGGCTTTATTTCACCCGAATCAAAGACCCAGTTTGGCTCTCCCACCTCCATGTGCATTTGAGTACACACACACAGGCTGGGAGCTTCAATGGTGCCCCTCTGGAGGCTTCACCCAGGGCAAAAATACTGGCTAGCCCTCCCATCATGCTCTGGCGGCGCAGCGACAGCAGGAGGTCCCATTAGCTAAAGTGGTGCTTCAGGTTAAGTACGCTTTAGGTTAAGAACGGACCTCCGGAACGAATTAAGTACTTAACCCAAGGTACGGTACCACTGTATCTCTGCTTTCCATATATTGTCTCCACTACCCTGCCTCCAGCTGTCTGTCACCTCTGCTAGTCTTTCCCTCAGACATATGCTTCTTCCCCTTTTTCCTTCAGATCCCATGTAGAAACACATGAAGTTATCTCATACTGAGTCAGAACATCTGCCTCAGTATTTTGTAAACTGACTAACTGCGACTCTCCGGGGTTTCAGACAGATCATCTCCCAGCCCTATCAGATGAACCCAGTAACCTCTTGCTTGCAAAGCAGGTGCTATGGCCCTTCCCCAAAGTGTCCTGGGAGCTTTCTGTCTTCAATTTACCACTTAGCCTCCTAGCCTACAGTGTCCCTGATCACCTCCCTCCTGGTGCTATTGCACAGCTACCCCTGTCCATAGATCTCCTGCTCTCTGAGCCAAAACTCTCTTCTCAAGGAAGCAGTAGCACACTCTGCTGCTGGCATCTTTTGTCTTAGTAGTTAGAATGTTTAAGAGCATTCCGTAGCATCACAGTAACTCAGACTGTGGTATTTGTGGTGGATGGGAAGTCTTTAGTATCGCTATGTTTTTTGTTGCATTTTAGTGGCTTATTTTGTGCCTGAGGTAAACACACACAGAGACATGCAAACATGAACTGCTAGTGTATCAATTTGGTTTTCTGAAAGCAAAGAATCAGTAGTTGTTAGCTGTATGAGGGCATTCACACATAAAGAGGGAAACAAAGGAACCTGTGATGAACTAAACTATTTTCTACATGTCTAATTCATGTACCGATAATCTAATTCCTTCATAGGAGCAGCCCCAGTCTTGCCCAGCAGTTTGTGTGTGTAAACATGTGAGATCTACCAGATCACAATTCCCGTGACTGTGGCGGCCATTTTCCCATCTATCACAGTTATTGGAACTGCAGCTGCTAACTAGATTCAATGATCTATTGGGTTGCTAGTTTCTCCAAGTTAGAGCATGGCCAGCATTCCTTGAGCAGTTCCTCCCCCAAAAATGTACTGTGAGAATTGGCTTTTAGATGCCTGTAAGTTTCAAAAATGTGCTGAAATTCTTTTAAATTTAACGTACGTTTTTTTCTCGGGAATCACCTAAAATAGCAACTGGTGTGTGTGTGTGTGTGTGTGTGTGTGTGTGTGTGTGAAACAACAACCCTTCTGCCTTCTTTAACGTCCAATAAAAATATTGGAAAGTCGAAGGCTCTCTTGGACCTGAAATCTGTGATATTATTTTTCTCTGTTTGCAAATTCCTTAATCACTGAAGCCGGCACTGTTCAAGGAAAGCCCCTAGGAATGCATTTAATCTCTTGCAATGAGACTTCCCAAATGCTGTTCATTTTAAATCAGTATGGCATATGTTTCATGAGGATATTCAATTGTTCATAGGTACCTTCTTTGTTAGGGAGTTTGGCTTTGACATATTCCCTATGGCAAGAACATTGGGGGGGGGGGAGTGGAAGCAAAGTATTTTGGAGAGGATTTGTTTCAAGATTACTATATGGTAAAGTCTAATTTATTTGATTTTTTTATTAGTATTTAAAACAAGCCCATTATTAATTGTTTAAGAATTACTCTCTTAACAAGTACATAAGCTACATAAGCTATTTTATTATTATTTTTTATTGCTCTTAAAGTGCACAGATACAGCTGTCTTGGTTGTTAAAAATTGTTTACTCAAATGTGTGAATAAAAGTAATGCCTTTAGATTACGTATAATGGCAAGTGAAAGCATAGAGGCAGGAAACTATAATATTTGAACTTGTTTTAGCTACATTAATATTTTAGCCCATCCAGGGGCAATTCAGTGGTCTAGTGCAGGGATGTCCAACAGGTCAATTGCGCGGTGTTCCTGGTCGATCCTGGTGGATCGCGTGATCCTGATAGATTGCCCACCAACAAAAAACAACAAATAAAAAAAGCTCAACAACTTTGCTGAAGCCTCCCCAGAAGAAGCTCAACAACTGTGGGTGTTCCTCCCCAAGAAAAGCTCAACAACTTGGATTATTCTTCCCCTGAAAAAGCTCGCAGTCTTTTGAGAGTTGGACATCCCTGGTCTAGTGGAACCACACCTGCGTCACAACTGAAGAAGCATCCTTTCTGGTTCATGTGGTAAAACTATGGTCTAGTTCTGTCCCTACCTGATAAGATATAAAAGCAATGTGAAGTTTGAAATGTTTGTGATGGGTAAAAAGGTAAAGGGACCCCTGACCATTAGGTCCAGTCATGACTGACTCTGGGGTTGCGGCGCTCATCTTGCATTATTGGCCGAGGGAGCTGGCGTACAGCTTCCAGTTCATGTGGCCAGCATGACAAAGCCGCTTCAGGCGAACCAGAGCAGTGCACGGAAACGCCGTTTACCTTCCCGCCAGTGCGGTACCTATTTATCTACTTGCACTTTGATGTGCTTTTGAACTGCTAGGTTGGCAGGTGCAGGGACCAAGCAATGGGAGCTCACCCCGTTGTGGGGATTCAAACCGCCGACCTTCTGATCGGCAAGCCCTAGACTCTGTGGTTTAACCCACAGCGCCACCCACATCCCAGTTGTAATGGGTAGCATATGCCTAATGCGTTTATGTCTTGGGATAATTTTAACATGTGATCCTGCTCTTGTGTCCCAGTTGAGGATTAAGTATATTACCTATTCAAATCAAATATTATTTATTGCATTAGCCATATGGCCACAAAATGTGTTTTGTGGGCTTGTTGTCTGATTTCAGTGAATAGATCTATCACTATGGTTTTATCTTAACACATGGTTGGGGAACCTGTGTCCTTCCAGATGTTCCATCTTCCCTGACCATTTTGACTGGGACTTTTGGTATCCAGCTGCATCTGTTGGGCTACAGGTTCCCCAACCCTGTTTTAAAGTGATGCCTGATAAGTCTTACGAAAGCTCATACCATTAACAAACTTAGTTGGTCTCTAAGGTGCTACTGGAAGGATTTTTTTTTATTTTGTTTCGACTACGGCAGACCAACACGGCTACCTACCTGTAACTAAAATAATCATAATATTTCTGGATATCTTTAGGTGACCCCATGAATGGGAAGTTCATCTCTCTCTGAAATGAGAAGGAAAGGTCAAGCACCTTGGATCCCTGAATCAGGATAGTGGGTCTGCTGCCTTGTAGAAGTACCCTTTTTGCTCAACTGATTCTGAGCTTGTTCATTTGTCAGTCAAGCAAATATTAAAGACACCACAAATCTCCAGCACACACTGTTCCACTCATACTAAAGACACTAATAGTACAATCTTGCACATGTCTACTCAGAAGTGAGTACTATTGAGTTCAGTGGGTTTACTCCCAGAAAGTGAACATAGGAGTGCAGATAAACCTGGTAACACAATAAATTGTTGTGGAGAATTCATTCTGTTGTGGCAAATGTACCCAAGGCATACTAAATCAACTCTTGGGTTCTACTGTTAGTCCCTTTTGTGCATTTTCAGATATTCAATTAACAGATAACCTTTCAGTTTAACAAGTTAAGGGCTTTCTATGCTCACATAAAAATGCTGGGAGATTAAGTCTGAACAGATGTGTTTGTTTATTTATGAACGGAAGTATTTATAGACTATCTCTCTATCAGGGGAGTGTACGACAAAATTTGCAAAAAGTATAAAATCCCATAAACAGAAATATAGAATAATCATAAAAATGACTGGCTCATCTTAAACAGATGAAACCACTGAATAGAGATGTTGACATGAAGGACTTATACACATCACTGTTCACTCTGGCTCCAGTTTGCTCCCACTGCTGGATTTTGAATCAGTTTACATACAATGCTACCCATGATGCAGAGCCATCCAGAAGCCTTTTGAAAAATGTTGCTGTTTTCCCTCAAACATTCAATGCAGAAGGAAAATGCAAGACACATTCACTTTGCAGTTCAGCTGAGGTGCGTACATTTGAGGCAGTCATTGTACATGCTGCTAAAACAGCAACGATTTTCCAAAGCATGCAGTGCAAATGAAGAAATATTTCTGGAAAAACCACCCTAGATAATTCTAGGGAAGAAGAAGAAAGCACAGCACCGGCTGAAATGCCAGTGTCTTGTCTAATGTTTAACTATTGTTCAAAATAAGCCATTTGAATCCTTTCTACCTCAAATTCAGTATGGACCCATCCTCAAATCTACCTCTTCTATATTGCAGAGTTTCACATCAGTCTGTTTTCAACCATTTTCTAACTTAGAAGACATAGAACAGGGGTCAGCAACCTTTTTCAGCCGTGGGCCGGTCCACCGTCCCTCAGACTTTGTGGGGGGCCGGACTATATATTATTTTTTGGGGGGGGGAATGAACGAATTCCTATGCTCCACAAATAACCCAAAGATGCATTTTAAATAAAAGCACACATTCTACTCACGTCAAAACACCAGGCAGGCCCCACAAATAAGCCAGAGATGCATTTTAAATAAAATAGACACATTCCACTCATGTAAAAACACGCTGATTCCTGGAATGTCCGTGGGCCGGATTTAGAAGGCGATTGGGCCGCATCTGGCCCACGGGCCTTAGGTTGCCTACCCCTGACATAGAACCTACTCTGCAGGATTTTTCAGCACTGTATAAGAATGGACTGACTCGCCCTTAATAGAAGGCCATGACTGTGGCTCCATAGAGAATGTGATTGTGAAAGGCAGACCCATGTCTTTTCAATGTAAAATGAGAAGCAGCTCTTTATAAGAGTAACTTTTTTCTGTTGAAAGTTATGCTAAGAAACTGAAGTGTAGTAAACTCTTACCTAACAGTAGGAGATGGGAAAAAGAAAAAAGAAAGCTAAGCTTTAACTACAGTGCTAACTTTTCAAAAAATATATCTGTGACCTAAAGATAAATCACTTTTGATTACCTGTAATAAGGAACAGAAGGGCCACCTATAGCATGATGTTATGGCACACACAAGGGAAATTTCCACTATTGGCTTTTAACCTTTGTTTTATTAGGATAGCTCTGTAACTCTGGCAGGACACACAATAGCATTTACTGCTTTCAAGTAGACCTTAGCTGCTGCACCTGAAATGAGAGAGAAAACACAAACTAAAAAAGACTGGAGTAATATAGATGTTATCAACAAAATACAATTATAAAAATAACATTTTCACCCCAATAGTTTGATCACATGATATGGGCATGATTCAACTGAAGTTAATCAGTTGTAGGTGGTATTCATTTCAGAACATATAAAAATTCCATTTACTGAGTCAGAGCATTGGTTCATCTAGGTTAGTATTTCCACCCTGACTGGCGGTGGATCTCCAGGTTTTCAGGTGTGAAGTCTCTTTCCATGCCTACCTGGGAGATGCCAGGGATTGAATCTCAGACTTTCTGCATGCAAAGAAGATGCTCTACCACTGAGCTGCCACACTTCACAGGGAAAGAGCTAAGCAGGTGCTTAACAGAGCAATTCCATATGGCGGTTAAACTGGGGGTGGAGATAAGCTGCTGCTATTATGATGGTGGTATGGCCTCTGTATGCAGTATATGATTAGCCAAGAGTGGGGAGGAAAGTGGCAGAAAGAAAAACAATAGACCTCTTCCTTCAACAGATCTCCTTACCATATCTTCCAAGCAGTTATCAAACTGGTCTCCTTTTCTTCCCTTCCACTTCTGCTGTCATTTTCGTTCATTCAGAATCATGTTCCACCTTTCCATTATAGATGTCCTCAAGGCGATTTACACATTCATCTGAAAAGAGTGTAACTACTACTACATAATCATATAATATTATAATAAACGAACTCAAAATTAATTAGCAACATAAAAATGCTATAAATAAAACTTAAAAAGTTAAATATTCAGTCAAAGAGACTTAGGATGAGAGTTAAAAGACAGTAACGAGACTGTGAGGTAGATAAGTTTTGGGAAGGGAATTCAGCAACAAAAGAGCAATCATGGGAAAATGCCACCTCAACAATAGCTGCCCACATCACCTCTGAAGGTGGAGGAACCTTCAAAATGTCCTTGGAAGATTTCAGTTGATCCTGAAGATTCCTTTGTCCCAGGCCATTAGGCCTTTATAGATCAAAACCAGTCCAAAACGAGAAAACAAGGTAGAAGCCAGTAAATGTCTCTTAAATACTGAGGAATTATGTTCTTCCTGGGGAATAATCTCCACCTGGCTTTGGAATGTCACTCAGACCTCTGGCTCTTTTGTAGAGGCTGGACTGACCCTGGATTGTAACTGGAGAGAGGATAATATCTGATGTGGCAGTCTTGATAAATCATCTAGACAGATGTCATGCAGAGAAAGTGAAAGAAGTGCATACTCCTTGTTTTCCTTGGCTTGCTTATAGTATTAAAACAAGAGTTTCCTGAGCCTTCTTTGACCTGACCCAAGGAAAAAGACATGAAATTATGGGAATATCAAATCCTTTTCTTGAATTTTAATAGTACATTCTAGAGCTATTAAAACAGACACAAGCAAAAAGCAGAGCCACAGTAGTTTGAAACTGTTCTTTAATTAGGCTCGATCCCCCCCCCCCATGAAATACAATGGGAAAGTATGGTGGTCAATGGTAACTTTTAAGTCTGTTGAAATAGGAGAAAAGATGGTTTGATCTATTCCGTTGCAAAAGGTTAAAGGGCACCCTTGCTGGGAAGTTATTCAACACAAATCCCTATTGAAAGGAATTTAATCTGCCTAAAATCTTATCTCATCCCTGTTTATTTGAAAGTGAACCCATCAGTGGAAGATTGTGCACAAAAGTTTCCTACAGATCTTGATCAGAATGATTTCAATACTGTGTATATATTTAGCTAAATAGTAAATTATATGGTAAACTCTAATAGATTGCGGAATAATGCTGAATTAAAGAAGATAATGCCCAGTCAAAAGTTTAATGTGGGATAACAATAGATTCTGGTAAGACTTTTTGTCGTTTCATCTTTGTAGCTATTACAACTGATTACGTCTTCAGCAATCAAATTAGCATGTACTTTTGGCTCAGTGCCTGGCTGACAGTAGTTTATCGTTTGTAACTGACATGTTCAAGTTCACGTCGGACTTCTTCAAAGATGCATCTGCCACAGTAGGTGAGGAGAGCATTGTGGATATTATACTTATGTTTTGATAGGCGTTTGCACTGCAAAGTTTTGATCAAAGTGGAGTCTTGACACTGAGATGAAAGCACTTGCTAAAAAGGGAGAGGGATCATCAAACCGGGAACTCTTGCCAGTGTTCACTTTTGAGCTTTAAAGGCAAGTGACAGGTTCTTAGAGCAGTGGTCGGTTCATTGGTGGACTCTGCATGTCTTTTGCAGAGTTCAGCCACCTCTGTGCAGAGTGCGCTTTTGAAAGGGTAGCAAATGACAAAGAAGGGCTCTGCTGCTTTCAGTTTCACACGCAAAAGCAAAAATGCATGTTTTATCCCTGGTCTCCAAAGGGACATGAACTTACTTCAGATGATAAGAGTCCTGAACCCAGGACAATGTCTCCTTCCATGGTTTCTCCATTGCAATTGCTGCTTTGTGCCCAGAAACCTTGCAGAAGCTTTCAGAGACATTCAACTTCCTTACAGACAGATTGAATATGAAAGAGATTTGGCTGTTTTTGAATTGTGCATTATGGACATAGGGCAAATCTGGTAGAGCCACTCTTGCGTCCGATACTGCCTGAATTAACATTTTGCTGACCTTTCTCTTATTGGTTCCTGCAAGAGAATTGTGTTTTCTCCCTCTCCCCATGTAAAATGTCCAGATATGTCCCCTTAGAGCAGGGATGCCAAAGCTTTTTCAGCTGAAGGGCCACATTCACTGCTAAGCAACATTCCAGGGGCCACTTGCCAGCAGTGAAGGGAGCTAGAAGTGAAAGAGGAAGGGCAGTGAGTGCACATTTAGCTTTGTACAGTTGGCTAGTTCTTACATACACCCCTCTCAATTCTTTCAAACCCTCCAAGTGTCCCTATTTTTCAAGGACAGTCCTGGATTTACAGAAGCCATCCTGGTTTCTGATTTGATCCTGGAATGCCCCACTTTTCCTTAGGGAATTCCTATTTACATCAGAGAAATATTGACCCCTGAGCCAAAGAGACTAGTAACTATAAAACCCTTAGAAGACATCTGAAGGCAGCCCTGCATAGGAAAGTTTTTAATGTTTTATTATGTTTTTATATATGTCGCCCAGAGTGGCTGGGGCAACCAAGACAGATAGGTGGGGTTGTTGTTGTTGTAAGTAGTAGTAGCAGTAGCAGTAATTGAATAGGGCATCCCTATTTTCATTGGAGAAATGGTGGAGGGCATGTCCTTCATCCAGGAAAACAAGAGGCATTCTGGGAGGTCAAGGACACAATCCATGTAAAAACATTCAAAAGGTGTGGCGGTTGAAAGGACAGAGGCCTAAAGGACCACATTTGGTCTCTGGACTTGAGGTTCCCCTCCCCTACCTTAGAGCTATGGGGGGCACCTACAATCCAGGTGTTCCACCAGCTGGTAAAAACAAAACAAAACAAAACAAAAACTTCCACGTTCATGCAGACATTCCTGAACACTGAATCTTGGTACTACTGAACTCTGGATATTGGTTTTCATGGTTTATTGTGATTTTATTGTATTGGTTTTATTTTGTAAACCACCATGTGATTTCTACTGGTCTATAAATGATTTCAATTGTACACTCAGTAGGCTGAGGAGCAATTTCCACACTTGTGTGTTTCTTCCTCTGTGCATGCAGTGTCTTGTGGACTGAGGGATAGGCCCTTGTGCCCTGTGATAGGAGGATTTGACAAAGGATTGCCTTACTTTCACATCTGCTTTGGCATGATACATATATGTATAATACATGCAACTGAATAATAATAATAATAATAATAATAATAATAATAATAATAATAATAATAATAATAATTTATTATTTGTACCCCGCCCATCTGACCGGGTCCCCCCAGCCACTCTGGGCGGCCTCCAACAAACGCTAAAATACATTAAAATATTACAGATTAAAAACTTCCCTAAACAGGGCTGCCTTCAGGTGTTTTCTAAAGGTCATGTAGTTGTTGATTGTTTTGACCTCTGAAGGGAGGGCGTTCCACAGGGCGGGCGCCACTACCGAGAAGGCCCTCTGCCTGGTTCCCTGTAGCTTTGCTTCTCGCAGTGAGGGAACCACCAGAAGGCCCTCGGCGCTGGATCTCAGTGTCCGGGCTGAACGGTGGGGGTGGAGACGCTCCTTCAGGTATACAGGACCGAGGCCGTTTAGGGCTTTAAAGGTCAGCACCAACACTTTGAATTGTGCTCGGAAACGTACTGGGAGCCAATGTAGATCTCTCAGGACCGGTGTTATGTGGTCATGGCGGCCACTCCCAGTCACCAGTCTAGCTGCCGCATTCTGGATCAATTGCAGTTTCCGGGTCACCTTCAAAGGTAGCCCCACGTAGAGCGCATTGCAGTAGTCCAAGCGGGAGATAACCAGAGCATGCACCACTCTGGCGAGACAGTCTGCGGACAGGTAGGGTCTCAGTCTGCGCACCAGATGGAGTTGGTAGACAGCTGCCCTGGACACAGAATTAATCTGCACTTCCATGGACAGCTGTGAGTCTAAAATGACTCCCAGGCTGCGTACCTGGTCCTTCAGGGGCACAGTTATGCCATTCAGGACCAGGGAGTCCCCCACACCCATCCGCCCCCTGTCCCCCAAAAACAGTACTTCTGTCTTGTCAGGATTCAACCTCAATCTGTTAGCCGCCATCCATCCTCCAACCGCCTCCAGGCACTCACACAGGACCTTCATTGCCTTCACTGGTTCTGATTTGAAAGAGAGGTAGAGCTGGGTATCATCCGCATACTGATGAACACCCAGCCCAAACGCTCTGATGATCTTTCCCAGCGGCTTCATATAGATATTAAAAAGCATGGGGTTTTTAAACTGAAGTTCTGTGAAGCCCATATAATATTTTAAATTTCTTCCAAAGGAAGCTTTTTCCTTTCATTGTTAATTTTCTCTTTATAGTCTGGGAGCGTGATATGTGTGATGGTAGATGAGTGCAATATGTTTACAAATTGTAGAGGTGGACTGTCACTTCTAGGATCCCTTAGCATTTGTTTACCTATGCACATAATTTATTTACCACATGAAATATTTAACTAATGGAGAGAGTTTCATATATACACCAAGCTGATGTATGAACATTATATAATTGTGTGTTGGCTAGAAATAGGACCTAATGTGGGAGTTTGATTAGAAACATGACTATGTCCTCATTTGAACTCAATACCATGGCAACCATCAACAGATGTTAAGGCACACTTTAATTGTTTTGTGGAGCAATTGTCTCCATTGTGTGCCTAATCTTCTGGCACACACTGATTCCTGGCTTCTGTTCTTTAGCAGTTGCTTTTACCTGTTACAATTGAGTAAGTGCCTGTAATATGTGAAGCTGAGATTGGCCCCAAATGCCTGAGTTGTGTGTACAGAAAGAAGAAAGCCTTGTATTCGTATCACATTTTGCTGCTACTTTATTTACTTAAAGTATTTATAAACATTCCTTCAACCACGATCCCAGGGTGGAAATGCATGCACTTGAGAACAAAGCTTAAACCCATAAAATTTAAAGCAACATAAAACAAAACACAAAATGCCAATTATGAAGGAAACCAGCAGAAGTGAGGATTAATATACATCATCCGCCCCTTTGTGGTTCAAGGAACAAAGGAGAATTCTCTGGATGCCTAAATCCAGGGTTGGGGCAAGTACTCTTTGGGGAGAGAATCCAAACAGATTTAAAATCACAAAATATGCAGCAAAGTAAAGCATGGAAATATCAGCTATTAGACCCTTGAAATATCCCTTTGTGAGTTCAAAAACTTCCCACTCCCCACAGCATAGGAAAAGACCAAATGTTTGGTAAGTTAAAATTGGTTTACTTGCAAACTCTTCAAAAGTCAGGTTCATGAGCTTTTCTAAACATGAGTCAAAAAAGTCGCACAGGCGGTAAAACTTGGCTTAGCTACAAATGGTGAAAGTTGCTAAATTATTGGTATACGAACAGACAGCATTTGCATGTTCAGTGGAACATAAGAAACTATCATATACTGAATCATAACATTGGCTCGCCTACCTCAGTATTGTCTACTCTGACTGGCAGTAGCTCTCTATGGTTCCAAACTAGGAACACTTCCAGCCCTATCGGGGATTGAACCCAGAGACTTTCTGCATGCAAAGGTGATGCTCTACCATTGAGCTACAGCCCTTCCCCATGCAGTTGTCTTCTGTTCCACCCATACTCAAATGACTATCACTGCTGGGCACATGATCATCTATGTGTTCATATTTTTGTTATACCATACATATTATCTAGTCACTTCATGCATGTTCTTGGGATGATCTAGGTGAGATGCTCCTCTGGATACCACAAGGGTATGTCACATAGCCTGTAGTTTTTTAATCTCCAAATCCACATTCAAACTCCTCATAGTCCTTGCTCAATTGAGCAATGAAAGAGTATGTACCTATAGAGCTTTTATACTCTTTTTACACTTCTGCCTCCAGTGATCAAAATATTTTGTGTATTAGCATTCAACAGAATGTGGGATACATGGAAGGGCACACCGCCTGTCTTCCACACTGATGGGTTTCAGATGCCAATTGAAAACTTTTTTTTTTATTTGCCCAGGCTTTTGTGTTTTTGTAAATAGCAGATTATCAGCCGTGTATGTATTTCTGTTGTGATTGATTTTATTATTACTTTTAGTGATTTTTTGTTAGTGCTGTTTTATTGTACATAAAACTTGAAGACAAAATACATGTCCCTGAGCTATTCTAAGGAAGGACAATAAATGAATAAACCATTAACCAACCAACTCTGTGCAGGGATTTTCACACGATCATCTTTGCTTGCATCATGAAGGCCACATGAAGGCTAAGCTCTGAGATACCCTGCATAGGAGCAGGTTACTTTGAGTGACTGCCTTATCCCTCAGATGCAGTAGGTCACTGCATCCTGAAAGAGTGTTTCCCCTTAATGTCCCCCAATATCAGAGGCGCACTCCACAGTAACTCAGAGTAGGGCTTTCTGTGCCCTTGTTCTGTGGAACAGAGATACAACAGGAACCTGCTTTCCTGTTTTTATATAAACAACTGAAGATCTTTGTTTTGACAAACCTTTCCAGTTGTATGGAAATGTCTCTGCTTTAGGTGTCCATTTTGATTTTCATTTTAACCTATCTTCAGTTGTTTTGTGTTCTGCCTTTAAAACTATTTTTAGCTGGTTCTGTGGTGTGTCTGTAAATCACCATTGAAACATATGTAAAAGGTGATTCACAAATAAATGAACGTTAAGAAATAGGGGACCAATATGGATTTCATGCATAGGTACCAGAAAGCGTTCATAGTACTCAGATGCATTGGATACATGTGGCTGAGGGTTAAAATGACATTCAAGAGGCTCACAGTGTTCTTGTGCTTCCTTGGAATAACTTGGGAACTTTCAGTTTTTAATAAAGTAGTATTATTTTCCTTTTTTCTGGGCTACAAAAAAGCCAGTATCTTCTACTCTTGTCATTATGACAGTAAATCTGTAATCACCTATTTCAGGGGTATTCAACGTGATTTCTCCAAACATTACTGGACTGCAACACTGATCAACCCCAGCCAGCATGGCTGACGGCCAGAGATGATGGGAGTTTATACAACAACATATGGAGGTTACCATATTGCCTACCTATGATCTTTTTTTTCTCTTCCTTGCACCTGTTTCAACTTTGAATTCTTCACCTTAGATGGCACTAACAATTACAAAAATGGCTAACAGCACTCGTATTTTCCTATCATTGTGCTGAGTAAGCACTGAATAATGTTGTTGCTCTTGTGCCATTTCTCCAAGTGGTGAGAAACCCAGTGCTTTCCTTCTTTCCTTTGGAATGAGGTCACTATATGCTTATGCGATCTTACAACCTTTGAGTTTATTTACAAAGGTATAGGTGGAGAACAGGTGAATTCACACTTTTAACAGGTAGTGAAGTCCAGTGGCCCACACCCGATATCCAGAGGCAGGCAACCAGTACCCCCAAATGCTGTTAACTTACAGAGCCCCAAGAAACAGCTCTTTCAGTGTCTTCCTCTATGTTCATCCACAGTTTCTGCCCCAAAGTGAAGTTTCTGCTGTTTCATTTGCAGATCTACACCATGCATATAAAGCACATTCAGTGCACTTGACTTCTGCCGAAGAATCCTGGGAACTGTAGTTCTTCCTACAATTCCCAGCAGCCTTAACAACCTACATATACCAAGATCAACCTACAGATACCAATATTTTTTTTAATAAGACTTGAGGAAGACCCTGTTATTGAGAACAATCAGCAAATTCCCCTGACAAAAGCGTTACTTAGCAACTGTACAAGGTCTTTTTAAAAAGTCTTATTGAGTTTTGTATATCAATACAGCAAACACAATTATAACAGCATAGGAACAAACTTACATATCTAAAACGAAAATGGAGAGGAGGACAAGGTAAAACAGAAGAGGCATGGGTCAGCATTCATGGGTTTTGCTCATTTTAAATTTACAGGTGTGTCATGACCAAAATACATTTTGGACAGAGCCCAGTACAGGCTTCCCATATACCTGTAGCTTAGTAAGCATCGGATCATCAATAAGGATAGCGGAGGCGGTTAGGTCTTTTGCCTGTTGGTGGATTGCTGGACCGAATCTATGTTTCTATTGTTGTAATATGACACATTTGGTGACCAAAAGGGCATAACTAATTCATTTTTGCCATCCCAAAAGACCTTTGCAAGGACTGCTAAGGAGATACCCAGCAGTACCCAGGGAGATGACAGAGACAACTGTCTCTGTTAAATGTTTCATACACAACCCTCTCCCAATTTAATAACAATGTTGTACTCCATTGTAGCCATACCAGACATGTGGCTCATCTTTGGGTGACTACAGTATACCTCTCAGGATCTTTTGCTTCTAAGTCATGCAGAGAAATAAAAATACTGATTCTTATTCTTAGCTCTTGATAATCATAGCTTGTTTCCATGCCTTGGTGAGATCATGTAAGCTGTTTTGCACAATGTCCCCCAAAATATAGATTGACAACAAAAGCAGAAAGCTTAAAACAGACACAGTCCCCACCCTCCAAACGAAATAACAAATAACATTTTGTCCAAGATCGTCTCTCATTTTTTGAAACGTTTTCCTTCCACTTATTGAATAATAACTGCATATATGATCAGCTAGTTTTGTCTTTATTTTGCTGTTGAAAAAAAAGCAAAACTGCAGCCATTTTCTCTAGCATCTGAATGGCTGCTTCCTTGAATGATCAAAACCATCCCTTGAGGGGGTGACAAAAGGGCCATTTGATCAGAATTTGGACATCTCTACCCCAGTGGGGCTTCTTATACACTCTTCTTTTTTGCCTTTAAACATCTGGCAGACAAAAAATAGGAGTCTTTAAAAAATCTTAACTATTGCCCCCACCCCACCCTTTGTTCAGATTGAGGGTGGCATGGAATCAGTTACCAACTTATTTCCATTTTTTTATTGAGTGCCATGCATGAATTAAAGCACATTTCTTTAGGCTTCTATACATGGAACAAACCACCAGGGTATTTGAATAGCCTCTTTGTGGCTATCAAAGAGCAAGCACAGTTCACATGTTACACCAAGCCAAATAATGGCTTAGTGCAAAATGTGTGAGCATATGGGCCATTTTGCTCCACTTGCTGCTGTGACGCGTGGTTTGGCTTAGCATGTTTTCTGAACTTTTACAGCTCATGATTTACTTGGAGGAGGCAAACCAGAAACTTGGGTTGAGACACCTCAGACCACAGCTTAGATCACAGCAGTATCAGGAGGACTGGGGAAGCAGCAAAGCAGCCACAATATCCTCTCTGGGAGCCTGCACATTCATGGGTTTGCAACAAGCCATGGTTTGAGCCAGCTCACTGTAAAACTGGTTTACAGCAGTACTGTCATAGGCAGGAGAATGGCCTCTAACTGTACGTCTGAACAAATATGTCATTTGTTCCATTTTTGTGTGTGTGTGTGTGTGTGTGTGTGTGTATAATCATCTCTGTAATCAGTACAGTATACATGTTACATTTTGGAGATGGCTCAAGTATGTGCATGATATTGTGTGATAAAATTCCATTAGAATGAATATTTATCTTGAAACATGGCTGTGTATGTGGTATAATCTTTATAGAAGCCTTTGCTATCCGAATGCCCTGTAAATGTTTTAGACTACAACTTGCATCACTTCTAGCCAGCTATATAATTTTAGTGCATAACACCTGCAGAGCACCAGGTTGTTGAAGGCTGCTTGATGCAGCCTTCATGCCATCGAGTTATATAGCAAATAGAACAGTGGAGGTATAAGGTTGTCCAGTACTGAATGGAGCTGTATTTCTGCTTGCAATTTTCAACCAGCGTTACAGCAAATCACCTGCATTTATTTTTTTTACTGATCTGTCAAAATGGCTATAGTTAAATAGTAGGCTTTTATGTAGTCTTATTTTTACTTTCCCTTGTGAAGAAAAGTGCACTCTCTGTTCTGTAAAATGTTTTTTGAATTATAAATGGGTTTTTAAAATGCCAGAAAGCCTCTTTCTGAATCAGAAAAAAAGGGAAAACTCTGTAGCACTGATCATGGCAAATGTAGTTCCTTTTTATTCCCTTTTAAAATCTTTTAGCAAATAACAGAAAATTTGTGCTGACATATTTGTCAACAACTCTGATATAAAGTTGTGGCAAAACTAACTTTGCATCATACTGAATGTTTTTGCTGTTGTGGCATAGTATCCTAATATATGTCTCCCTTATTGCTGCTGTTTTGCTTACAAAAACCTGAGAATAGTTCAGCACCCCATTCTCACAGTGGTCGCCCAGATGCCTGTGGGTAACAGCAAGCAGGAATCAAACACAAGAGCACTCTCCTCTCCAGTGATTTTCAGTAACTCAGAATCATTGCTGCCTCCAGCTGTGAAGGAAGAGCATGGTTATTATGGCTAGTAGACATTGCATTAGCCTTTTCCTCCATGAATTTGTCTAATCCTCTTTTAAAGCCATCTACCGTAAGTTGGTGGCCATCACTGCCTCCTTTGGGAGCAAGCTCCATAGTTTCATTATCCATTATGCACTGCATAAGGTACTTCTCTTCTCTTCTTTTTTTTCTTTTGCAAATCTTTAGCTTTGCAATCTTTGGCTTTGTAAATCTCTAGCTTCCTGCCCCCTGGCCTATTGGCAACCTTGCTCATACCTGATGGCCACATTCTCTCAGCTGCCCTTGTCTTGGTTTAGTTGCATCTAAGTGTGATAACATGCTTCATCTGTGTTCTTCAAAGGTAGTAGAAAGATATGTAAAAAGCAGCTCCCTGTTGAATACTAATCTGCGATTCATATGCAAGAATTTCTCTAGTAAGTATTGTGTTTAGATCTAGAATATGCCTTCTGCAGTCTTGGGAAGAGTTATGCAAATAAGCTTTGAATAAATTTCCTTGCCTAGCTGCATCATGTGCGTGAGTGTTCAGAGATCTGCAAACACAGATATTATATTATTCCATGTCTGCTCTGAGGAAGTTGGCTAAAAATGAGAGCAATGGCCAGCCAGGTTGGCTTTAGCTAAGCCATGTGGGGATCCATGTGGTGGAACCTCCTTGGTGTTGGAATACTGAGGGTCCAGGTTCCACCCCAAATGTTGCTCTGTAATTCTGTGAGATACTGTGCAATATTTCCCTTCTCTGACACATCATGATACTTCTCAGCTGCACTTGGAGAGAAGAACCAGTTCCATTAGAAAGAACCTTCTGGTTCCGTGAATTGCATTTTGAGCACCATGTCTTCAGTGTTTTCTGTGTGATTGTTATTATTGATTTATTTATTAAATTTGTATAACACCTTTCATCTGTGGATCTCAGGGCATTTTACAACATAAAATTACAATAAAAGCCACAAAATGCATAGTAAAAATAAGAACAACAAACCAATTATCCTGCCTGCCTGCCTGCCTGTCCACAACACATTTAAAAGGACATGTCAATCAGCCAAAGGCCTGGTTGAAGAGGAACACTTTTGCCTGGCGCCTAGAGGTGTATAATGAAGGCACCTGATGAACCTCCCTGGGGAGAGCATTCCTCAAACAGGGAGCCACTGCAGAAAAGGCCCATTCTCATGTTGCCACCCTCTGGACATCTTGTGAAGGAGGCACACTAAGAAGGGCTTCAGAGGATAATCTCAGGGTGCAGGCAGTTCATATGGGGAGAGGTGGTCCTTGAGGTATTGCGGTCCTGAGCTGTTCAAGGCTTTATAGGTCAACACCAGCACAAAAACAGCTAATTAGTTTCCAGGCCCAATTCAAACTAATTGGCAGCCTATGCAGTCAGGCCAGGATCAGTGTAATACACTCAAACCATCTTGCCCTAGTGAGCAAGCGGGCTGCTGAATTCTGCACTAACCGAAATTTCCAAACCATCTTTAGAAGCAGCTTCAGATTGCAAGCTGCCAGGGGCTTAAGCCCAGGACTAATGCCAGATCACCTTATTCCCTGCACCACTGAGTCAGCTCTCAGGCAGAGGGAGCTTTCAGCCTGATCTCTGCTGTTTTGCAGTGCTGCCCCTATCCTGGTCAGAGACATTAGTATGGCTTTGTAAGACCAGCTGGAGCAGGTGGTAGCTAATATTGCTTTTTCCACTTCCTGCTGCTAAGCCACAAAAGGCCCCACAGCACAGTGTCTTTAGGCAACTGCCTGAGGGTACTCCATTCTCTAAAAGGGGAAGAAGAAGGTGATCATGGCAGCCAGCCAGTGCTTGTCGCTTATGGAAATGCTTGTTTTACTGATGTGCTACAATCAATACATGCATAATAAAAAGTGAGCACATTCACACCGCTCTGTGCCTCCCTTCTAAAGTCTGTCTCAAATAGGAAGGGAAGGGAGGGGAGTACATGCCATGGCAATGGTGGAGAGGCCTCTTGGGAATTACCTGTCTCCTGGATATCACTGTTCCACTTAAATGTACCTGAAATGCTATCTTTGAGCATTTTAAGGGCATATCTCATTTGCTTGGCTGGAAAAAGAGAATAAGAACCCTATTTCCAGTAGCATCATTGGAATGATTACTGGCATTACACTGCCTGAAACAGAGGCTGGTGCTATTTGACTTGACACATTCTTCCAGGCAGCTTCAACCACTAGTGGCTGGTGCACGTACCATGCCATTACTTTCTGCTGTAAATGTGCAGGTTTTTACAGCTGATGTGTGTCAGGATAGCTTTTGTGGTCATGCATGCAGTGTAACAGGGTTTTTTATGGTTCTATTAAATATGGCAGGGGGAAAAGCAGTTGTTTTACAACAGACATAAACAATACTGCTTGCAGCTATATTGTATGATGGTGAGGCACACTGTATAGTCAACAAATAGGACTTTGAAAGAGGTGGAAAACGAAACATACAAAACTATGGCCTCTTTGAAATTTTAGATTTCTTTTTACTTTTTAACCTTAAACCCGTCAAACTCTTCTTGGCTGAATGCTTCTCTTCCTTTTCTTCCAGTGACCTGAATATCCAGCTAACAAAACAAAGCTGATAAAATCAAATCAAGTTAGAATGTTGTAGGTAGGTAAAGGCCTAAATCATGCAGTGAACTGAATATTGGTTTTTGTGCCATTTCCTTCTCTTGCCTATACATGGTGCATACACTTAAAAAAAAAGTGCATGGAGAGGGCATTCCTGAAAATGGAAAGAATACCCAGAACCCCTTTTGCAAAATCCACTGAGATCAATAAATATACTGCCATGCTTATGGCACAATCTAGCAAAAGTTAGGATAGAATGTCATGCTGGGAGAACCCTGTCAAAGTAGAGCAGGTTCCCTACTGCTGACATTCAGCTCCCAAATGATGGAGAACCGCAGAAATGGTGATGGGCCTGGGGGGGGGGAGGCAGGGCCAATGTCTTGTCCTTGTCCACTTTCTCATATGACCGTAATAGTGGTGCGGGGGTGAGTGGGAAGGACTTGTGTTCCATTTAAATCAATCACACTTGAGTTAGACGTGAAGTCCTTTTGCTTTCTTTTCCTTGGGACTTGACCTGAGCTAAATTTTATCCAGTATGTGTAGCATTGGGGTGACAATTGTACAGTATAAAATGTGCACTTTAGACATAAATAAATCAGTTAAAGTTGAGGAAGAAGCAGATATCCCGTGTGGTTGCTTAACTAATGCTTGAGTTAACAAATAAAAGGACGAGACTCTGGTGGAATGCCAGCTTGTATATTTCTTGTATGTAACCTTCAGCATGGCAAAATGTATTGGATAGATGTGTTTTCTATCCAGGCAGGAAGTCCCACTATGCTTGGCGCATCAACTTTAAAAATAAATTGTGGACCCCATATTTACAGTGGGAGGTGCAGATTAAAAAAAATGGTGCACTCCTGTTATGATACAACACAATACGGCTGCCATTCTGTTCTCAAGTCCCATTGATCAGGGACTTGAGCTCCATGGTAGAGCTGTTGGGATTTTACGTACCCAATGCTGCGCTAGTGTGATTAGTATAAATCACATGAGTGTGTCTGAGAGAGTGTGGGAACGGAAGACTGCCTTATCTCTTCCGTCTGAGAGTATTATTGTACTGTACTTTCACTTTTGCTGGACACTTGTTCTGCCAGAGCTTGGAGAACACAGACGTGAAACATCGAGTCTCTGTATATATTGTAAATAAAATGTAGTTTAGATCTACAGATGTTTCCTTCTTCTTGCTGCAAGATGCTAGAAGACGTATGTGCTCTTTTCATACGAGAAGGGTCGCAGAGAGGCACTCTGGAGTGAAGGGACATGCCATTCCAGAGATGTGCCTACTGGGAGACACTCGGAGGTACTGGGGGTCTGCCGTCCCCCCCAGGAGTGTTCTGCCGACAAGAGCATCTGATTTGTGTGCAGAAGGTCCTGGGATTGATCCCCAGCATCTCCATGTAGGACAAGGAGATAAACCTGCCTGAAATCAGTTCAGACCACCTGAGCCAGATAGACCAATGGTCTCACTCAGAATGGGCAGTGGGCAGTGTGGATTTCATGCAGGCAACTGGGCATATCATTTGAAGACCTTGCTGTGTTTCCTGAACCTCCTTGAATAAATGGTCAAAGAAAAGTTAGAGCCCCAACAGAGCTAAGTTGGGTGCCTATCTTACCAGAGGATTACATAAGAGATGGTCATATGTGGCTGAGTAAACATGCACCTCAAAACAGCTGGCTCTGGCCCTAACTTGTGTCAAGCAATTGGCACAACTCCTGATTAGAAATTAATTAGATCGATGTCAGCAGAGCACACACAGTTTCTTTCTCATAGAAGAACATGCCAAATCCATTAAGAATAAACTACTTGATGCTGATTCCAGTCTTGCATGCTTTGTCAGTTCAACTGCATATCTCGCCAGTGTTAATGAGATGCACTGTGTGAGTACTTTTATTGGCATAAGCGTGCAATGTTCTAGTTATCCTGAAATTTCATTCCTTTTGGCTGCTATACTTTCCTTCTTTCTAAAGCAGAAATTCAGTGCTAGCACTAGTTCCTCGGTTGGAAGGCTGCATTAAATAATTCTCTAGAATTCCAAAGACTGCAGAATAATAATAATAGTAAGGGATTATAATGAGTTGCTTCTTTTTGCTAGCTGTGAATTCCATGGCGATGTAAAAATTCTGGATTGCATTGGGATCAAGATTTGGGGCCCCACCTTGAGGTATGGCACCTGAAGTGTGTGTGCGCACGCATGCGAGTACAAAATTCCAGGGATGAATAGGATCCAGATGTTGATGGAAACATCCCTCCCCACTTTTCCCTCCACCCTCCCTCAAGGTGGTTTGAATGTTTAAATAGGATCCTCACTGATTCACATCAGTTTTGGAGGGATGGCAGTCTTCTCCCTGTCCCATCACAGATCTGATTTGGAAAGAAGTAAATATAGGAAAGGGGACACGGGTGGCACTGTGGGTTAAACCACAGAGCCTAGGGCTTGCTGATCAGAAGGTCAGCGGTTTGAATCCCCGCGACGGGGTGAGCTCCCGTTACTCAGTCCCAGCTCCTGCCCACCTAGCAGTTCGAAAGCACGTCAAAGTGCAAGTAGATAAATAGGTACCGCTCCGGCAGGAAGGTCAACGGCGTTTTCCGTGCGCTGCTCTGGTTCGCCCGAAGAAGCTTTGTCATGCTGGCCATATGATCCGGAAGCTGTATGCTGGCTCCCTCGGCCAGTAACACAAGATGAGCGCCGCAACCCCAGAGTTGGACACGACTGGACCTAATGGTCAGGGGTCCCTTTACCTTTAAGTATAGGAAAAACTGCTGCTTTGAGAGTCAGTGTGGTATAGTGGTTAAGAGCGGTAGACTCGTAATCTGGAGAACTGGTTTCGCATCTCCGCTCCTCCACATGCAGCTGCTGGGTGACCTTGGGCTAGTCACACCTCTTTGAAGTCTCTCAGCCCCACTCACCTCACAGAGTGTTTGTTGTGGGGAGGAAGGGAAAGGAGAATGTTAGCCGCTTTGAGACTCCTTTGGGTAGTGATAAAGCGGGATATCAAATCCAAACTCTTCTTCTTCTAATAAGACCCTATGTGGTTTCAGGGGTGTGGGTGGGTGTGCTTATCACATGTCTTGCTCCATTCTTCTAACACTTGTTTAGTACGCATTCTACAGATCTATGCATGCAGCAATAAGAGTTAACATGCAGTTCTGCATCAGTATCTTCCCATACTTAGCCAGCAATCCTAATTCCACTTACTTGGAAATGAGTGCCATTGAATTCAATAGGACATGCTTCTGAATGGACAATGGGCTAGGATTGCAGGTTTAATTGTTAACTAGAGTTGGATTAGGCAGCAAAATGAATACCAAGAAATAGTGCCCTAATAGTAATACTAGCTAAATTCTAAAACAGAACTGGGATTTGAACTGTGATCTTCTAGATAGAAAGTCAAAATGTTGTACATGCTTGTAAGTGCAGTGGGAATTATGTAAGGCTATAGCTCAGTGGCGTGCATGCTTTGCATGCAGAAGGTGCTATTAAATTCTGGGTATCTCCAGCTAAAATTATCAGGTAGCTGGTGAAGTCTGAGAGCTGCTGGAACCAGGGAGAATTGGTAGTATTCCCCATGTTACAAGTTTTGCTATCAGATTTCTGTAAATACAGTGGAACCTCGACTTACATCCGCCTCTTCTCCTGGACGTTCCAAGTTGCAACCGTGGCAAACCCAGAAGTAAACACCGGGTTTGCCGCAATTCATGTATGTGCGGAAGTGGCTTCTGCCATCTACGCATGCGCAGAAGCGTGCCGCCGCCGAATGAACATGTGCACAACGGCGCCTCTACTAGCGTCTGGTTTCGCCCGGCGGATGGGCCTCTGGAATGGATTATGATTGTAAGTAGAGGTTCCACTGTATGGATAATCACTGTGAGTTTGCTTTAAGATAATCCTTGGACAGAGCCTTGGCCTTGAGAAAGGACTCAGACGAGGATATTAAGACAATGAGTGTCAGTGGCAGTTGATTTGTTAGGAGGTTACCTCTTGATACAGGATCACTCTGGAAGGTTCAGAATGGGGAAAGAACAAAGGTAGGTGTCATAAACCTCTCCAACTAAGGATGAAGTACGTAATCTAGGTACCTTATTTGAATGAAAGGGAGCAAACTCAGTTTTTGGAAAGAGACTGGAAGACACCTGAGCTTCTTGAGGCTCTAGAAGATGCTTTCTTGATGGAGAGGGGTTGCTCTCTGGTGATCTCAAATGGGGCAGTAGACTTGACTGCCCAGGGTCTTGAAACATAAAGCCTCTACCTGTGTTCAACTTGTATATTTAGTAAATAATATAAGATATTGTAAAATGTTATAAGCTTCCAGCGGAAGCCAATCCCGGGTAAGTGCTACCCCCTTAGAACTTCTCAGTAGTAGGAGTGGGTTGTTAGAATTACTTTAGGTCAAGGGTGGCCTGAGGCATTTTGGCATTTGAGGCAAAATGTACTGCAGCCACTCCTATAATGGGAGGGCTTGAGGGTCTTCAAGGGCTTCTCTTCCAGGAGAAGACCTTGCAAAGCCTTGACACCCTGCTGGGCAGGATTTGGCAAAGGAGAAATCAGTGCTGCTGCTGGTGCTGCTGCTTCAGCATGTGTGGGACATCCGTGATAGTGCCACCTCAGGGTCTTCTACTGGCTGAGGTGGCTGCCTCTCTATACCTCATCCTTGCATCGGTCCTGTTTCAGGTGAACACATGGAATAAAAGGCCACAGTCATTTGAATGTGAGCTATGTTCACATGTATTAAACGCTAAAAGAAGAAAGCGGCCAACATTTCTACATTATTTACAAGACATTCAGAAGGATTAATACAGATTATGCTGTTGACATTTTGTTTACTTTCATTCTGAATAAAATAAGATGGCCACCTGGTCAGTATGGGTCATTCTGGAAACAGATTTATGTGAAATTTTCGTTCTTAAGTACTGTAGTATCAGAGTTTCTACCATCACCTCATAATAGCAATTTTGTTTATGATTAGCAGGTTTCCTGTTTTTGTATTGTATGCAGTGGATCTCTAAATGGCAATTACTTCCCACAAATAACAGGTTCTCTTGTGTGTTCGCTACATTTCTAAATACAGAATTTTCAACATTTCAAAACAAGACGAGTTTGTCATATGGACATCAAATGTTTTGTTTAGCATTTTCCTCTGTCAATCTGTAGCTAATGTGGAACTGAGAATTGGCAGCAATAAGGGGATGCTGCTGTGCCTTGGGGTCCCTAGGAATGAAAGGTGGCAGGTGCTAAACACAAACATGGTGTACGATCAGTGGCAGATCTAGGTCAAAATCTTGGCAGGAGGGCAGGAAAACTCATCTCTGCTCTACATGTTCAAGTTGTGTTTGAAAGCACTCATTGCCTCCCCTCCCTTCCACTTTGTTTCTGGAGATCCTGCCTGGCTGTTAAATGGATTCTTGCTGCTGTTGCATCTTGAAGCCTCTCTCTGTGTGTTTTTTTTTTAAACCAGGCTGTGCATATGGATTATATGGTTGGTTGCTCTCACATGGATAATTCATTGCATATATGCTCTGCTTGGTAAGCATCTGGGAATTGTGTGTAGAACTGATGCAAAGGGACAGAGTGTGGTTGCAGAGTAAATTGAAAGATGTGATTTCTGTTTCCTGGGCCTTCAGGAACTGTCCAACTGAAATACACATGTTGTAAAAGCTGGCCTCCTTAGGCTTTAAGTCTGCCTCAGTTTCCTTACATGTTTAATGGTATGGGTTTCAGGTAATTTTTACATTTTGATAGCTTGTGGTATTCATGCACTTGATTTTGTAAACTTTATTCTATGCCAGGCTTTTCAGTTGTGGTGCACCAGTTTTGGGGCTCCGTCTCCCCTCCAGAGGTGCCTGCTTTTTAGGTGCCTTTTTATTTTGTAGGCTTTTTAACCTCTGGTAGTTTCTGTCATTGCCCTTTACTGGTTTATTGAGTTGTTGTTGTTTCATTGTATGCTTGGAACCCACCCTTGTAAGTTTTTGATTGTCGAGTGCTATTTTAAAAAGTTAAAATAAAGCAAAACAGGGAGGCATTCTGCACATACAGACCAATCTGTTAAGGTTTGCTGAACCGCTATCTCACTTCCAGGCACTTTTCTCAGAACCTCATACTTGGTTTTAAGCCAGGCTTTTAACTGATGCCACAGTTGAATCGATCAGTCACTGGAAGCATCAAGTAAGTGCTTGTGAGATGTTCAGAATACACGGGCCTGTGAGAGGCTGACCTGCTCCAACAATTTCTGTGTGATACCCGGACAGGAGATATTCTAGGTTCCATAGACTTTTCTGCGCATTCATAATGTGCGAAAAGCCCCTTCAGTGTAAGAATGGCCACAATCACCAGCTGCCATATCAAACTCTCCTTGGTGTTTAGCAGCACCTTGCAAAATGTCTTTCTTCACTGCAAGTCTGATGATTACATCATTTTTCACAACTCTAGGCTCCTTCCAAACGCTCTTTTCCTAGCTTAGTGTTATGATGCCTCTTATCTCATACAATCCAGGTCCTTGTGTTTGCTTGTTGGATCCTTACAGATCTCTGAGACACACATAAAGACATTCCTACAAAATTTATTTTATTTTATTGCAGCAAATGGAAATGGAATAATGTCTCTCATGACTATTACTGTTTCTTGCCCAAATCAAACTTTGAACTTCACTGTTCACAAGCTCTTTGTTCTCAAAGATATTTGGTAGTTTTACAACTCCTGAAGACCAGCATTAAGTTTCTTCTTAATGAAAGTATTGTGGTAGATGAACCTCAGCTGCTGTTGGACTTCAAGTCCCATCAGCCCCAGACACCATAGTTCGTGGTCAGGGATAATGGGAGCTGGAGTCCAACAACATTCAGAAGGCCACTGGTTCTCCACCCCAGCACTCTCTCACTCTCTCTCTCTCCCCCTCCCCCCTCTGACTCACTTGGTTTCTTTTATTTAAGTTTTTGATTTTGCTATTTCCCTGCACTTTGGCTTGATGCCATATATTTTAGAGAAAAGAAAACAGAAAATTCTGTGAATGTGTAGATAAGTTAGAGTAAACCATTCAACACCTGACTTTTACAAAGAAGTCAAACAGGTAATGGCTGCAGTTCTAAGAATGCATCCTAAGATATTAGCTCCACTGGATTCTTTGAGATTTACTTCCTGACAAAAACATTCAGGGTCTGTGCCACCAATTTGGAATTCTAAGTTATCTGCACATCTTTTTGGAAAGCCCCCAAAATATTTTGTTAATAGATACTGTCTTGGTATCAATTGCTATGAGATGTGTGTGTAAATCTCTTGCATCAAGCAAAGACACATTCTTATACATTTTAAAGACATATAGGGAGATTGTATGCTTCATTCTTCAATGTGTGATTTCAACTGAGTATATAATAATTTTTTAACCTGAATCATCTCCCACTATTACTGCTTGTTGGCATGGTAGCTATGTCAATGCCACTACTTGTACCGATGAAAACCTATACCAGTGTTTTACCATAGCTCCTCTAATTACCCATGCATGTTCTTTTGATTCTCTTAAGAGCAAAGAGTTCCAGGAAGAACAAATATAGCAGCAGCTAATCAGCATTTCTAGAGATGACACTGATGTCATAATTTCTCCTTTCCAAATGCATCATCTGAAGGAGGCATTTGGACCTCTTCTTTTAAAAATCAAGAAAACAGAGAAGTATTTAGACAAACACAGAAACTCACAAAGAACCAGCGTAGTGCATTAGATATAGGATGCAATAGGGTGAAAGGGCAACAAGACCCAATCCAGAGCTGCCTGAGGCATAACCTGTAAATGCAAGGTAGCCTTATGGTGCATCATGAACTAAGATTTCCATCCCTTCACCTAGCTACCGTGCTTTCAGAGAGATCATGCCAGTTCTTCCTTCAAGTAGCTCATGGCCTCCCCTTTATTCTCACTGCCAGAGGTGGGCAGAAGGTAGATAGCAGTGGTTAGTGGAGTGGGGCTGCAGTGTTTAAGTGGCTTCTCAACACAGAGGTCACTGACAGTCACTCAGAGGGAGCAGTGGTGAAGAAGTTGGTACAGGGCTGTTGCGCCAACTTGATCCCCTGCTGCTTGCTGTGCCTGCATTGCACTGACCTTCCCACCACCTCTCAGCAAGGTAAGCAGTGCAGCCCACACTGCCCTACTGACCACTACTGGATGTACTGGTAGATTCCTAGGTGGTTTGAATAGATTGGCAAGCATTTCTGATTTTCAGTTTGTTTAACAATGGCAACAACAAAACGACTCTCTTCCTCCCCTAAATTATACTACTTAAATTAGGAAATCTAGTGGGGAGAGTAACCAGAAGCAGATTGTTTTGTTGGAAAGAACTGTGCACTGAAAAGAAATCCTCTGGACTCAGAATTTTTGTACTTTCATGTGTATGCCTTTTACACCCAGCTCTGCTCAGTGAATCACGGGGGTTCTATTGACAAACAAAGTACAGATCGCACAAGTCTTACCACCACTTTGAGTGCTTTGGCAGAAAGGCAGCCTATAAATGTAATAACCTTCTCTCCGAGGACAGTTTCTCTCAGCATCCAGCAGCCAGTTTTCATTCCCTCAGAATGCTGGTGAGCGATCAAAGCACATCAGCTCAGGGACCAAAAGTGTTGTTGTTGCTGCTGCTGCTGCTGCAGCTGGTGATGATTGCCACAAAACTCCTGCACGTACACCATTTAAAACACATGACTTTGCTCAAAGAATCATGGGAACTGTAACTTACCTTCACAAAGCTACAATTCCCAAGCACCCTTAACAAACTACAGTTCCTAGAATTCTCTGCAGGAAGCCATGTGCTTTAACTGTGCGATGTGTATGTACCCTTAACAAATTTGCCACCATTGCACAGATGGGATTCCGTGGTATTTTTGAGAACTGCTAACTAAGGTCTGTTCTGGTTTGCCAGGTTTATTTCAGGTTGGTTGCTCTTGTAGAAAACAGCATTCTGATAATGCTACTTGTTCTGTATATTTGGTTGGCTAATTTGCAGTCCTCCAGATGTTGCTGGCCTCCAGCTCCCATCAGACATGGTCACCAATGCCCAATGATAAGGGAAGTTGTGGTCCAGCAACACTTAGATGCCCCCATCCGGTTGCCCATCCCTGCTGCATATAGCCAACTGTGAAATATTTTCTTTAAAGTCTTATGGCTGCAGTCTCGGTAAGCTTGATACGGGCTTGTATTTATCTTGCATGACAGCACCCTTTCCCTTCTATATAACTCTTATTTATTTATCCTGATATTGCTTTGTCAATGCATCTGTGTAGTCTTGAAGCATTGCTTGTAGTTTCACGGTGAAATTCCAGCCTGGGGCAACTTTAATCTAAAATGCAGTTTGATGAATCTGGAGAGAAACCTTCAAGAGGCTTTTCCACACAATGAAGCTAAGTGTGCCCTAGCTGCATTTTGTCCTCCCACAAGTCCTTACAGCATGATATCTCTTTTAATTTAAATGCAATAGCTTGCAGGGATGGGGGTGGGTAAGGGACAGAAGGCTCAAGAAATGGACTCTGCTACTGTAGGAGGAATAGGATAGCCACACCATTGTTGGGATTGGTGGTTTTTTTTTTAAAGGTTAAATGCTAATATAGAAGAAAGAGTGTTCAGAGCTGATAAAAAGCTGAAATGAACTGGAGGCTGTCAAAACACTTTCTAGTGGCTTTTTGCATTTCACTTTGATAGCAAAATCCAATGTATGGGGAATCCCTCTGACAGCCATAGTCAGATGGTTTCACAGTAGAGGTGGAACTGACAAAAGATTCTTCAGAACTTTTCCTTGCATTCTCGCATCAGTGGCTCATTTAGCACATGATGCTAAAACCTAATTTAGTGCTACAGGAACAATCTTAAATACTTCACCCACCTCTGTTTTGGTGTTGTCCCAAGGAGATTGCAAACATCTGCTTTTAAGCTAAGCCAAAGTCCTACCGGTATTTGTGTCTGAACTTGGAGAAACTGTTTAAGCTATGGTTTATTCAAATAAGTCAGAGTCAACCTCTGGCTTATTGGTCTGGTTTGTTAGCAAACCATGTTTAGTTTCTAATTCCTTATTAATAAGCCAACACAACAAACTACTGTTTTGTTCTGGCTTCTTTGAACAAACCATAGCAAGGAGTGCTGCTTAGTTTAAAAAGTGGAAGCTCGCGTTCTCTTCACAACCATTCTGGAGGAGGAGAAGGCAGGACTCAAGGCTTGCTGAGGCTCATTACCATAGCACTAAATCATGGTTTATTATTACATGTGAGGAGGACTTATTCACCTTGCTACATGCCAGGGGTGCCAACTTGAATACAATTTTGAGGAGAGGCAAGTAAGCATAATCAACCACAAGATGTTGTGTATGCACACCATTTGAACAACAATGTCCATTTACTGGGTGAGGGCAGTCCCTCAAATATTTCATGGCGGGTGTGTGTGAAGGGACCTTGGCCCCTAGGAATTGGCTCCTATGCTACATGCTGGTACAGCAGAGGAATGTTTGGCCTTCAAATAAAAACACAACAGCTACTGGAACAACAAAGGGTCTCAACATGCATGGGTAAAGGAAATGGGTTAGTTTCATTGATTTCCATAGAAAATAAATGAAATAGTCCATTAGGTACACAATAAAGGTACACTATTTGTGAGCCAAAGCATGAGGCTGCTAACATGCCATGAGGATGCAAGGGGTACTTCTCTTATATACTTGATTCGAACTCACCTGCATGTAGTTGCACATAGTTTTTTTTTTTTTTTTAATATTTACACGACTTTATTATTCAGGGTTGGTAGTCTCAAAACAAGTTGCACATAGTTTTGGTTATTACTGAGCAGATCCTCCATTATTATATTTTTAAATACACATGACCTTGACACCATTATTTTGCCTCTTGAGTTTTCTTCCTGGATGTGATGGCAGTTGCAATTATTTGACTTGTTTTGTCTGTAAGAAAATATATTGAAGTACTGAACGGATGGGGAGTATTATTGTTATACAGGAATTATGACCTTGATTGAATAAGTGTGGATGCTGCACAGCTGAAAAGAAATGGAAGGGGTTGATCAGTTTAAATATCTGTTTTATGTATTACTGAAGTTCTGCTAACTGCATAATACATGCATGAAAGATAGTTCTTACAGAGCCACCCAAAAAAGTATTGTCCTATTCTGTCTAGGCAACACAAAGGATATGGTTGATAGTGGGTTGCTGCAAAATTCACAAGAAAGCAAATCAATAACTCACACAGTTCCCTTCTCAAAGGGATTTGGAGATTTCTTTAAGTTGTGTGGCATTGCCCATGCAGCTTGGGCATTTGACTGTTTCTGAACACCTGGAAGAGGCTGCATTTCCCCCAGAAAATACCTGCAAAATTTTGGCATTAGTTCTGATTCTCACCACTATTATTCAGGCCCTGGCAGGAGCTTACAGCTGCTCATCCGCTTCTTTCCACCCAATGTCTGTTCCTGGCAGCAGTAACATTTCTGGGGAAAAAAATAAAAAAATAAAAAAGCTTGGTTTTGCTTCAGGTAGCTGAAAAGGCTGTTAAGGGAGGAGTCTGGGCAGTAATGCCATAGTATTTTCTTTTTCCCTTTTAGATTCCTCTGCATCTTGGAACAAAAAGGTCCCAGTTGCAGCATTCACTTGCATTCTTTTCTGGTTGAAATGGAAGCCATCTGCATCTTTATAGTCAGGGGTCCACAAATATAGTTGCCAGTGGCAACCAGAAATTTAATCAACCAGCAAGGAAAGTATGGGAGGACCTTTCTTTTTTTTTTAAAAAAAAAAAAAAAAGTTGTGGCTGGTAACCTAGGAGTGCAAAAAGTATCCCTTTCAAAAATAGCTGGAGTTCAGATATCAATGATGGAGGGAAGGGCTTGCTACAATGCCTGCTATTTCTCTCCTGTGTAAAACCCGCTACCATTGTCTCAGGGCAGTGAAGAGGAAGCAAGACAGCAGAGCTCATCAAGCCCAGTGATATTTGTAGACACTTCTTTATATCTCTCCATTCTGTTAAGGTAACCTAAAAGGGGAACCTTTTTCAAGCTGAGGGCTGCTATGTTCCCTAGAAGGCCAAATTTCCAGGGCCGAATGCCAGTGGTGGGTGGCACAAAGTGGGCAGAGCAGTGGATTTCTCTTTTCCTTTGTACAGGAAGCTGCATCTGAGCCATGTGAAAGTCAGAGGTCTACACCCACACATCATTTCCATTCAGGGAAGAAAGAGGTATGGGATACATTCCAGCCAGGCAAGAGCATGGAGCAAGGCCAGTGAGAGCTGGCTAAGGCTGCTTACTTAACGAAGAAACTGGTTTGACTCCGAAGTCCATTGGTCTAACCACAAACTCATTCCACTATTAAACTGAGGAACTTGGCTTATATCCCAGAATAAATGATATTGAAACTTTAATACGGTAGTATTTTTCGCTCCATAACACACACTTTTTTCCTCCTAAAAAGGAAGGGGAAAAGTCTGTGCGCGTTATGGAGCGAAGGCACTGGCCGGCAGCGGGATCCCTCGGCTGCCACTGCAGTCGTAAGCAGAGGAATGCCTCTGCCACTGGAGCCATGGCTCCCGGCGGGGCGGGAGAGGAACGGACAGCCCAAAAGCAGCCCTTTTGGGATGTCCATTCCTCCCCACCCCACCCCTCTGTCGACGCCCGCACAGCGGCAAAGGGGGCGGGAGAGGAATAGACAGCCCAAAAGCAGTCCTTTTGGAATGTCTGTTCCTCCCCCGCCCCTGGAGAGCACAAGGAGGGAGGGAGGGAGGGAGGGAGATGCTCCCCCTCTCTCTCCTCCCATCCTTCCTTCCTTCCTTCCTTCCTTCCTTCCTTCCTTCCTTCCTTCCTTCCTTCCTTCCCTGTCTCTTCCCTCCCTCTCTCCCTCTTTCTTTCCCTCTCTCTTCCTCTCTCTCTCTTCCTTCCTTCTCTCTCTATTCTCCCTCCCTCCCTCCCTCCCTCCCTCCCAACCTTTTAGAGGAGGAAAACCAGAAAAAAATATTTTTCTTGTTTTCCTCCTCTAAAAACGAGGTGCGCGTTATGGTCCGGTGTGCATTATGGAGCGAAAAATACGGGAGTTGAAAAGAACATGGGACAGACAATTAATACTTAGCTTCTTGGTTATTGTAGTTTCTGGTTGGCTAAAAGATTTACTAAAATGTTGAGATGAATTTCAGCTAGTTTCCTGAGCATTCATCCTGATTTGTTGGCACAAAGCTGATGTAGGGGTTTTATGATGTCTGCTCTTTATAGCACATTTGTTCTAATTTGTAGAGAGGTTACACATCTTTCTGTCAATCAGTCATTGTCCAACCCTTTTAAATGTAATTTTCCTAAACACAAAAAGTTGGGGTGTGTTTTTATTAAAAAATGGGATAGAATGCCTCCCGCAAAATGCTGGCAGTCTGGAGGTGGCATAGACTTTTATGCAACAGCAAAGGGATGGCCCACTGTTGTGCTCAAATGCTGATGTTTTTGCTCTCTCAACATTGCTGGAAAAACATCCTGGAAACATGCTTGGTTTGAGTGATCTTTGAGTGACCTTGGAGGGTAGCTTGTGGATGGTAAATGGTGTTAAAGCCTCAAATGGGTTCTTAAAAGACAGGAGCAGCTAGATAGTTACAAGAATATTGTGCAGCAGCAGTGGCATGCTAGATCTTTGAGCACAAAGAAAAGTTTCCCTTTAAAAAAATTCTTTAGCAATATGTTCAGCATTAAAAATTATCTTGGCATTAAAATGTTCAGCAGCATTGCTATCACCTAGAGTATTACCTCCTCCAGATTACAAATTATGTAATGAACACAGATTATGATATTTACTTTGAGGCCATCAGCTATGCTTCTCTTGCTTTTTAATGAATGTTCTCCTTGGTTTAATGTATTCCATTCCTGTTCTGCTATGTCTCTTCACTTACTAATTTTATGTGGTGATTAAAATCCAAATTCATTCGATTATAGATTCTCATCCATCCTTCCTCCTCTCCATATCTCTACACCAGCCTTTCCCATCCTGGTTCCATCTAGGTATTCTGGACTACAACTACCATCAGCCCCAACCAACACAGACAATGGTGAGGGACGATGGGAGATGTAGTTCGGCAACATTGGAAAAGCCTCAGGTTAGGCAAGGCTGTTCTAGCTTCATGTCTTAAAGGTTGTAAGCCTTTTTTTTTTAACACAGTTTATAAGTCTATTTATTTTATTTAACAAGGTTTTATATACAATTTAATCGAAAATATGTCTCTCTAGGTGGTTTACATAAAATGGTATATTTAAAATAGTGATACAAAACATAATAGTAGACAATAAAATTACCGGAATATAGAGAGTATCAGCAGATTTAAAATGAATGTGTATAATAAAGTTAATGCTTGCTTAAACAAAAAGGCTTTGAGAAGGTGTTGAAAATAGTACAGCAAAGGTGTCTGCCTGCTCTTAATAAATAAATGAGTGGTGAACATGCAACCCTCCCCCCCCCCCGGTTCTCCTGCATGAAAAAGGGGAGAAGAGGTGTGTCTCGATCCTTCTTGTTTTGTCTTCAGAAGTTGCTGCACTTCATCCTTTCTCCTTGGAGGGTAGTGGGTTGAGGAGATTGAGCTGTTAGAGCTCCTTGCTCTTCCACAGGCATAGGCAAACTTGGCCCTCCAGATGTTTTGAAACTACAACTCCCATCATTCCTAGCTAACAGGACCAGTGGTCAGGGATGATGGGAATTGTGGCCTCAAAACATCTGGAGGCTATGTTTGCCTATACCTGCTCTTCCACCTCAGTGCCAAAAATATTTGGCCACAAGTCATTTAAAGTTTTGTATGTCACCATGAGTACCTTGAATCAGGTTTCGAAGAATATTCATGAACAGTGCAATACCTCCAGTACTGGTGTCACTTCTGCCACTGCATTTGTATTACTTTCAGCTTCTAATCAGTTCCATTTTCAAAGTTAGCCCCATGTGGAGTGCCTTGCAATAATCTAACCTGGAACTTACCAGAGAACTGTGGCTAAGCCATCTCTTTAGCTTTTGTGTTGAATTCGGAGGGAACCACTGTTTTCCTGCATACAAATTCTGTACTTCTGTTTGATACCTTAGTCACATGTCTACAGCAATATGACTGACAGCATATCCATGTTGGATTTGACTATTATGATACAGTGTCACCCTTGAACCAAGCTGCGGAGGGACTCACTGATCTCCAGCCATGCAAATGTTTGTACCCACACTTACACATACAGACAAACATATAATACACATCACTTCTTCCAGGCAAGCAAAAGGCATTATCATGCTTCAAGGACATAGTCCAGCCAGGAGGGCGAAAATCCCAAGGTCCAACTGAAGAGGCTTAGTGGAGGGGCATTTGGGCTCTTGGTCTGCAGCTTTCCCAACTGACTTAGCAAATGTGATGTTGCTGATGTTTTGCGGCTGCTAATGGCTAAAGTCATGAGCTCTGTGTGCATCACCACTGAATTTCTGCCATGCAACTTCTGTTATCTTCCCAAGGTCAGAGGAAAGAGAGGAGAAATCTAACCTGCTCTTCTGTCTTGGAGACTTTAGAGGTTTTTAATCCCAACTATGTCAAAGCCTGGGAACGCTGGTGGCGCTGTGGTCTAAACCACTGAGCCTAGGGCTTGCTGATCGGAAGGTTGGCGGTTCAAATTCCCACGACGGAGTGAGCTCCCGTTGTTCAGTCCCTGCTCCTGCCAACCTAGCAGTTCAAAAGCATGTCAAAGTGCAAGTAGATAAATAGGTTCCGCTCCGGCGGAAAGGTAAACGGCATTTCCATGTGCTGATCTGGTTTCACCAGAAGCGCCTTAGTCATGCTGGCCACATGACCTGGAAAAACTGTCTGCAGACAAACGTCGGCTCCCTCAGTCAGTAAAGCGAGATGAGCCCCACAACCCCAGAGTCATTCATGACTGCACTTAACTGTCGAGGTCCTTTACCTTTTTATGCCAAAGCCTATATTATAACAATAAATGGCAGTAGTAATCCCCTTCTTCAGAGTAGTGTTGTCAGCATGAGTGTGGAAAAAAGACTGTAAGAAATTATTTGCTATAGACGGTGATCATATTTGGTGAATCATAAAGCTGACGGCCAGTTTTAATTTTGTTTCTGTTTCTGCCATCTGATTCTGCAGCACATCTATCACCTTTGCAATAAGGCTTCATAATTAACTGCCTACCTAATTAAAACACTCAAGTATCTCATGCTACTTATCCAGAAGGCAACAGTGCAGAAGAAGCAATGTACAGAATCATTGTGAGAGAGCCCTGTTATACTTTCCAACTGGGCATTTGGCCAAGTTAAGCATTTTGAAGCATGTTGATTATGACTGTCATTGAAATCACTGGAATTTGAAATTGCTTAGCATTGACTTGACCATGACCTGTGTTCTCTTATTTGCATTTTTCTCAGTGATCTTTTAGTGATCTATCTGATGTTGCTCACATGCCACTTAAGTTTAAACTTAACTGTGGTTTAAAGGTAAACACATAGCCAATTTGCTCCTACGCTGCTCCTGATGCTTCTGTGCATGGTTTGACTTAGCATCATATCCAAACCCAGGCCCATAACTCAAACTACAAGCTGCAACCTGAGTTTTGGGTAGTATGGCCGTAGACACTGCAACAAACCACAAGTATGTATCAGTACCAAACTTTATTTCATTCACAGACCAGCACAAGATAAAGCATACAGATAAACTGAACACATAAGACTTAAAACAGGTAAGGGATAAAAACTGGTAATTAAAAGGGGATTATATCATACATACTTAAAAAAAGATAGAAACAAGGACAAACAGTTAAAAGCAACTATAAACGAGGGAGCGTGAAGGAGCACAGGTCCTGCATTATAGGCCTAGTTTGTGGCGCAAACCATCCTTCAACGAATATTCACAGAATCACAGAATCACAGAATCACAGAATCATAGAGTTGGAAGAGACCACAAGGGCCATCCAGTCCAACCCCCTGCCAAGCAGGAAACACCATCAAAGCATTCCTGACAGGTGGCTGTCAAGCCTCTGCTTAAAGACCTCCAAAGAAGGAGACTCCACCACACTCCTTGGCAGCAAATTCCATTGTCGAACAGCTCTTACTGTCAAGAAATTCTTCCTAATGTTTAGGTGGAATCTTCTTTCTTGTAGTTTGAATCCATTGCTCCGTGTCCGCTTCTCTGGAGCAGCAGAAAACAACCTTTCTCCCTCCTCTATATGACATCCTTTTATATATTTGAACATGGCTATCATATCACCCCTTAACCGTCTCTTCTCCAGGCTAAACATACCCAGCTCCCTAAGCCGTTCCTCATAAGGCATCGTTTCCAGGCCTTTGACCATTTTGGTTGCCCTCCTCTGGACACGTTCCAGCTTGTCAATATCCTTCTTGAACTGTGGTGCCCAGAACTGGACACAGTATTCCAGGTGGGGTCTGACCAGAGCGGAATACAGTGGTACTATTACTTCCCTTGATCTAGATGCTATACTCCTATTGATGCAGCCCAGAATTGCATTGGCTTTTTTAGCTGCTGCATCACACTGTTGACTCATGTCAAGTTTGTGGTCTACCAAGACTCCTAGATCCTTTTCACTTGTACTGCTCTCAAGCCAGGTATCACCCATCCTGTATTTGTGCCTTTCATTTTTTTTGCCCAAGTGTAGTACTTTACATTTCTCCCTGTTAAAATTCATCCTGTTTGCCTTGGCCCAGTTCTCTAATCTGTTAAGGTCATTTTGAAGTGTGATCCTGTCCTCTGGGGTATTAGCCACCCCTCCCAATTTGGTGTCATCTGCAAACTTGATCAGGATGCCCTCAAGCCTATCATCCAAGTCATTGATAAAGATGTTGAATAAGACTGGGCCCAAGACAGAACCCTGTGGCACCCCACTAGTCACTTCTCTCCAGGATGAAGAGGAGCCATTGATGAGCACCCTTTGGGTTCGGTCAGTCAGCCAGTTACAAATCCACTGAATGGTAGCATTGTCTAGCCCGCATTTTACCAGCTTCTTTACAAGAATATCATGGGGCAACTTGTCAAAGGCCTTGCTGAAATCAAGATAGGCTACATCCACAGTGTTCCCTTCGTCTACCAGGCTTGTAATTCTGTCAAAAAATGAGATCAGATTAGTCTGACATGACTTATTTTTCAGAAACCCATGCTGACTTTTAGTGATCACAGCGTTCCTTTCTAGGTGCTCACAGACCGTTTGCTTAATGATCTGCTCTAGAATCTTTCCTGGTATTGATGTCAGGCTGACTGGGCGGTAATTGTTTGGGTCCTCTCTTTTCCCCTTTTTGAAAATAGGGACAACATTTGCCCTCCTCCAGTCTGCTGGGACTTCACCTGTTTTCCAGGAATTCTCAAATATTACTGCCAGTGGTTCTGAAATCACCTCTGCCAGTTCTTTTAATACTCTGGGATGTAGTTCATCTGGCCCTGGAGACTTGAATACATCTAAACTAGCCAAGTGTTCTTGTACTACCTCCTTACTTATTCTGGGCTGTGTTTCCCCTGCTGAATCATCTGCTCCATATTCTTCAGGTCGGGCATTGTTTTCTTTTTTGGAGAAGACTGAGGCAAAGAAGGTATTGAGGAGTTCTGCCCTTTCTGCGTCCCCTGTTCGCATTTCACCATCTTCTCCTCTAAGTGACCCCACTGTTTCCTTGTTCTTCCTTTTGCTACGGACATACCCATAAAAACTCTTTTTATTGCTTTTAACCTCTCTAGCAAGCCTGAGTTCATTCTGTGCTTTAGCTTTTCTGACTTTGTCTCTACATGTGCTGGCTATTTGTTTGAATTCCTCTCTGGTGGTTTCCCCCTTTTTCCATTTCTTGTACATATCCCTTTTAAATCTTAACTCAGTTAAAAGTTCTTTAGATAGCCACCCTGGCTTCTTTAGGCACCTTCCATGTTTTCGTCGCATTGGTACTGCTTGAAGTTGTGCTTTTAATATCTCCCTTTTAACAAACTCCCATCCATCATGAACTCCCATCCCTTTTAGTATTACTGACCATGGGATCACATCCAGCATTTCCCTAAGTTTTCTGAAGTCGGCTTTCTTAAAGTCTAGAATTTGAGTCTTAGTATGCTTGGTTGCTCCTTTCTGATGTATAATAAACTCCAGAAGAGCATGATCACTCCCACCTAATGATCCTGCCACTTCTACCCCACTAACCAGGTCATCACTATTGGTTAGGACCAGATCTAAAATGGCTGATCCTCTTGTTGCTTCTACCACTTTCTGGACAATGAAGTTGTCTGCAAGGCCAGTGAGGAATCTGTTCGACCTTATGCTCTTGGCTGAGTTTGACATCCAACAAATATCAGGATAGTTGAAATCCCCCATTACTACTATCTCATTTCCTTTTGAATGCTTGGTCATCTGTTCCAGGAAGGCATCATCTATGTCCTCAGTTTGGCTCGGGGATCTATAGTAAACTCCCACAATGAGATCACTGTTATTTTTCTCTCCCTTAATTTTGACCCAGATACTCTCAATTTGGCTTTGAAGTTTTAAATCATGGATCTCTTCACAGGTATACACATCCCTGACATATAATGCCACTCCTCCTCCTTTCCTGTTTGGTCTATTTCTCTGAAATAGATTGTATCCCTCTATTACTACATTCCAATCATGAGACTCATCCCACCAGGTTTCAGTGATGCCTATTATGTCGTATTTAGTTTGCTGTATCAAGAGCTCAAGTTCATCTTGTTTATTTCCCATGCTCTGTGCATTTGTATACAGACATTGAAAACCATTGATCATTCCCCCTAGTCTCCTACTTAAGGATTTTTTCCTCCCACCACTAGGTCTGTGTGCTGTTTGCTCCATTTGGTCCTTGACTTTTGGATGATCATCTTCAGCATTTGATAGACTCCTACCTTCAGGACCACTGTCTCCCTCCCCCACATAAGTCAGTTTAAAGCCCTCCTGATGAGGTTTTTGAGATTGTTGGCAAAAACATTCCTCCCAACCCTTGTGAGGTGCAGCCCATCACTTGCCAGAAGTCCATCTTCAAGAAACTGCAGGCCGTGATCTAAGAATCCAAACCGTTCCTGCCGGCACCATTTGCGAAGCCAGTTGTTCACTTCTCCTATTTTCCCCTCTCTTCCTGGGCCACGGCGTTCAACTGGGAGGACAGATGAGATGACAATTTGTGCATTTAATTGCTTCAGCTTCCTGCCCAGAGCCTCATAATCACTTTTGATCTTCTGCCATTCATCATGGCAGCGCAAAAATCTAGCAAATGAGTATGTAACATCTGGGTTTTCATCTTGAAGTAGCAGGGAGGTATAAAGTTGTTTTGTGTGACCTGGGAATTTAAGTGGTATAGGTGAGATGAACCTAGCTTGTATATCTGTATAGTATTGACAGTGAAAAAAGACATGCTCCGTTGACAATAGCCACAAAAATCACTTCTGTGGATCATTTGAGTTACTGTTTTGAATTTCTTGAATTCTAGCTTTAAAATGCAAATGAAAATAGTGACACTCTGTGTCAGTCTGTGGTTGTAGAAAAAAAATTGGAACTACTGTATGTTGGCAGAACCCAAAGAACATGAGGAAAGGAGTGTAAGTCTCCATTTTCAAGATTTTGATATTGGTATAGCCAGCTCACTCTCCATATTTGAGAATAATCTGTTCCCGTGTAATAATACTGCATGCCCAACAGTTTGTTTGCCATTTAAACACCTTATGCCCTAGGTAATTCTATGCAAATTACATGCAGCTAAATATGTAAACTGATAGGACATTTCTGGCTATAAAACACAAGGAGGCAGCCAGAGAAAGAGACCGCAGGTGGAGCAGGAGGAATGGGACAGTGTAGGACTGAGAAGGGGTTAAACAGAGAGAGAAGCCTGGATGAGAGATGAAGTTGGTAAGTGGGAAATATTAGGGCAGGGTGGCTAACCTGACGGCCAGATAATAGTCTTCCATGTTATTGTTTTTAAATGCATTTGCCCTGTCCTAAAAAAAGAATCAATAGAGCACATTGTGAGTTTTCAAAAGTGCAATATCTTGCTTACAACTTGTGACTGATTTTTAAAATTTTACAGAGAGAGAATGTTTTCCCCCCAGAATAGCATCAAGGGAGTTCAAGTCTCAAAATCCTTAAGGGCTGGCTGATTTGGCTGCTGACCCTTTATTCAACCAGTCATATTTGGAAACTTACATCCTGCCTGTTTGTTTTTTCTTTCTGACATTTTCTGCACAGAATTCTCTTGGCCTGCATAATGCACCTCACTTTAATACACATATCAGTGTTGACCTATTGCAGAGGTTTGGACTAGATCCTTGTGGTCCCTTCCAACTCTGCTCTTCTAATCCACAGGTTTTGTCCCAGGAATGATGATAAATTAATTTCTTTTTTAAAAAAATCTCAATCTATTGGCACAGGAGAGGAAAAAGGCAACCCAAATGATCAGGTGGCTGGAGCAACTCTCTTACAAGGAAAGGTTATGTTTGGAGTTGTTTAGGAAAAAAGGCAAGTATGGGCAACATGATAGAAGTGTATAAAATTATGGAAAATGTGGTGAATGTAGGTAATACTAAAAACAATGGTCATCCAGGGAATCTGAATGGTGGGAGACAGACAAAAGGAAGTACTACTTCACACATATAGCTAATAGTGTATAATTTGCCTCCATAAGTTTAGGGAAGTTTTTAATATTTAATGCTGTATTGTTTTTAACACTCGATTGGGAGCTGCCCAGAGTGGCTGGGGAAACTCAGCCAGGTGGACGGGGTATAAATAATAAATTGTTATTATTATTAAGTTGTAATGATGATCAAAAACACAGATAACTAAACAGGGGTTGGACAATTTCATGGAGGAGAAGGTTATCAATGGCTACTAGTCATGACTATATACTATGCCCAGGAACAGAGATGAGACAGAATGCCTCTGAATAACAACAAACACAACCCTCCCCAGTGTATTTGCAGTCTGTCACTTTCATGAGCGCTCACACACACACAAAGTCTAACATGCAGCTAAGTTCTTTAAGCACAATTTTCTAAGTAACCTACACCTCTGTATGCAAACACTTTCAATAAAGTGATCTCACAGATACACCCACCTCCCCAATCATTCTTCAGAAATTACTTATTCGGTATGATGTGGCATAAAAATGCAGTGTTTGATTTCACCTGAGAGCTTCTGAAGAATCTCAGATGAGTTTATGATTAAACTCTTCAGTCATTCAGTTATAATTAAACTCTCAAACTACTGAAAGGCTGAGATTTTTGAAGTGACCAATTAACTGTTCACTACTACTTCTACTTCTTCTTCTTCTTTTTGTCAGCAATTCACTGTAGAATCTGAAATGCGATAGAAAATTGTTGGTAGTTTTGAATTGCTGAAGAGCTTTTTACTTTGGAACAGAACATGCTGAAATTTTGAAGCAATGGTGCATATTCAAAAAGCATTTATTCCCAATTAGCTTCATTTTGTCATGCAAATGATAGAGAATACTCTATATTTTTCAAAGGGTTATTCATGACCTAATACTTAAATATCCAACACATCTAATGTGAAGAGATTATCTACTTTTTCTTTATGAGGACAATTGTAATCCTTACATCCTAAGAAGGAGCTATAATTTCCTCCGCATAAACCCCTCATCTCACAATTACTCCTTCCCTATCTTTCAATTGCTGTCTCCCATGGATACTCTTTACCAGTACACTCTCACCAGACACTTTATTCATTTTATTTTTTTGCGTTTACATACCACCTTTTCCTCTAAGGCAGGGGTCAGCAACCGGTCCACCGTCCCTCAGACCCTGTGGTGGGCCGGACTATATTTTTTTGGGGGGGAAATGAACAAATTCCTATGCCCCACAAATAACTCAGAGATGCGTTTTAAATAAAAGGACACATTCTACTCATGTAAAAACACCAGGCAGGCCCCACAAATAACCCAGAGATGCATTTTAAATAAAAGGACACATTCTACTCATGTAAAAACACACTGATTCCCAGAAGGCGATTGGGCTGCATCCGGCCCACGGGCCTTAGGTTGCCTACCCCTGCTCTAAGGTGTTCAAGGCGATTACATGGTTTTCCCATTCTCCACACAAACCCTATACAATACGCTAAGCTGAGATGCCATGACTGTCCCAGGTTCACCCAGTGAGATTCATGGCTGAGGGGGATTTGAAGCCTGATCTCCCAGGTCCTAGTCTGACTTGCCAACCATTGGGTTGATTCCTGGAGATGACATTGGTCAACAAAAACCATAGGAGCATAGGGGGAAGGACATTGTTTGGTGATAGCACATCTGTCTTGCATGCGGAATGTCCCAGATTCAGTCCCTTGCATCTCCCAGTAGGGCTGGAAGAAGCCTCTGCTTGAAACCTTGGAGAGCCACTACTCATCAGTGTGTAGACAATACTAAGCTAGGTGGACCATTGGTCTGACTCTGTATACAGCAGAGCATCCTATGCTCCTATGACTGATTCTGAAAGTAGTTAGAATTATCCCTGTTCTAGTAAATATTCAGTAGCCAGTTGGTTACAATCTGCCAAATTAAGTAATAAAGCTTTACTGGTCTTCTGCAACTTAAGGTTGCAGGTGGGATGCTAATCCATGAAAACTACCATATATACTCGAGTATAAGCCGACCCGAATATAAGCCGAGGCACCCAATTTTACCACAAAAAACCTGGGAAAGCTTCATAGGAGTCACTGCCTGCCTCACTCAAGTATAAGCCGAGGGCAGCTTTTTCAGCACAAAAAATGTGCTGAAAAACTAGGCTTATACTCGAGTATATAGGGTACTTTCTATCCATCACTGCTAATTTCTCAGCTTATCTGTCTCTTTAATATTTGAAGGACATGTGATAGTTACCCTCCCTGCTTCTTTCCCAGCTGGATGCGAGATACCATTTGTGACATCCTAGAGACAATGTTGATATCAGACTTCCTTTGCCTTGTCCTTTTAAAAACGAGCTGGACTTGATCCAGGAAATAGCCAGCCTGCCTGAGAGCATTACAGACACGGCCCATTGATTTTACTGTCCCAATACATTTATTTAGCACCTTAGCAAAATACTTATAGATCGTACTTTCATACAGGGCGTTGTTCTGGTGTTGTACTTGTACAGAAAAATAAACAAACACTTTCCTTAAAAGTAATTCATTTTTGGACATTAACACAGTATTGATTCCTATATCTTTCTGCCTTTAGATCAATCAAGCATATCTACTGTAAAGGGGCGGGGGGCGGGAGAGGGGAAGGCAAACAACTTCCAGCTAAGCCCTACTCCTTGGCTTTGAGGAAATGTAAAAGTTGTAGTTGCATTGATTTTCTTCTGCGAAAGTCTTTAATTTCCCATTTTTGTTTTGTCGTGCCTGAGCTAACAGATTTATAAGGCGTTTCTTTGCACAGTGAAAATCATTTGCCATTTGGTGGAATTGGCTGACATTTCATTTTTGCTGTACAGATTGCAGATTATGTTGACATTATTTTGCCAGGCCCTATGCTACATCATTAACATATTACTCGTGATTTAGGGCTGAAACAGCTTCACTCTGCTGGCACATTTTCCACAAGGTTACAAGGGCGGGGTGGGTGGGTGGGCAGGGAGCACACATCACAGCAACCCTACAATATTTACACAGATTCAAGTGAAAGCAAACGGGTTTTGTTGCAGTACAACTGAATAGGAGTGGCATTCAAATACATCACCTGAAACAATGCTTGATGTTTTTTTTAAAAAAGCCAATAACACACGATATATTTATGGCCAGTAACTGTAACTCTTTGTTTAGAAATGAGCAGCATTCGTGAAATACAGAGCTTCATCCCAGTGTGTTAGCAATATGGGACTTGTCAAATAATGGCATATAATTGCCTGGTTTCCCTGCATGAAAATGAAATGCAGTCTCTGATCACAGCCTCATTTCATTCTTCTCCAACTCTGATGATTCCTTCTGAAATGAGACGCAGCCAGACAGCTATCAGCAGCATCTTAAGTTGCGGCTGTTTAGGTTGCCTGGGAGCACCTGTGCAGCATTCAGTTAAATAAATTAGTAGTCAAGTGCAAATTCCTCCTTCCGACACATTGAAAGGACCCTAGTTGCAGACGCTCATTTGAAACAAATACTGTTTTTGCGGGGTTTGGTGATATTAAGCCATTCCCCCTTACGTAATGGCTATGAAGGGGTTTCAGTCCCTTCTGTGTTGGCCTTTCGCTACACATAATGGAATACTGAGATAGTTTCCACACTGCTGCTTTAAGCTTCTCTGCTATGTAATCACAAACAAAGGGTCTAGTTCAGTCACTAGGCACTTATCCTCTCGACCCCCTCAGACACATGTATTGCTCCTCAAACTGTTGTTGGTCCTTTCGTATTGACAACTTTCTTGGTTGTAATGCAGCCGATATTGTGAGTGGTTGCTGGTGCCCACTGGGATTATTAGTGCAGCAGGCATGGAGGCCAACAGCAGGTGGCGCCAGAGCCAGTTGCAGGCACAGATCCCTGCTGAGGAAGCTGACTAGACTGGTTATAAGGCAGGAAGGGTCAGGGCAGACTGAGGTTAGTGGGGCATTTGCCCTGGTAGATCAGTCTCTATTGGGTATTGTTTACAGAAGACCAAGCACTTAGTCCTTGGTTTATCCCTTTAGTTCCCTTCCTTCATGCAACTCATTTATTAACTACACTTCTATAGTGCCCAATAGTCAAAGATTTCCAGGGACAGACATTCCTGTTACTAAAACAGATGTTAAAACGATAAAACACAACAACAACAACAACAACAACAACAACAACAACAACAACAACAACAACAAAACATAACTTAGACCAGGCATAGGCAAACTTGACCCTCCCAGATGTTTGGAGACTACCGTGTTTCCCCTATTTTAAGACACCGTCTTATATTTTTTTTCCCTCAAGAAAATGCACTATGGCTTATTTTGAGGGGATGTCTTATTTTTATTACGTAAGCCCAGCCCAGCCTTTTCCTTGGCACCCTCCAGAACTGCGCCTATCGCTATGGCTTATTTTCGGGGTACGGCTTATATTTCGCAAATGCGAAAAAAGCCTGCTATGGCTTATTTTATGACTACGTCTTAAAATAGGGGAAACAGGGTACAATTCCCATCATCCCTGACCACTGGTCCTGTTAGCTAGGGATGATGGGAGTTGTAGTCCCAAAACATCTGGAGGGCTGAGTTTGCCTATGCCTGACTTAGACAACAATATCTGGGTTGTATCCAAAGACAGTTTTCCTTAGGTAGATTCACTGAAATCAGTTGACACAGCTTCCTTAGCTGCATTAATTTAAATGGGGCTACTCTGTGTAGGGCGTAATTGGCTACAATCCTTTGTCTGCAAATAATACTGGTATGACATATATTTCTGCTTCCCCTGCTACTCCACTCTGTTGTTGTGAGAGATATAGCCCTTGATCACAACCATCATCATCATCATCATCATCATCATCATCATCATCATTATTATCCCAGCCCCTCTTTGTCCTAGTTGGATGGCCAACTAGCCTCCCCCCATCTTCTTGGCTTTGCTGTGGTCTTCCAGTATGTTTATTATGCATGAGTTTACCACATGCAAATTAGCTGTGGGCCTCTGGTTCATAATACATTGCAGATGTGAGCTTGTGAGTTGAAGGCACTGCTCATCCTTGAATTTTGCCATTTGTTTGTTTATCCCTGCTTTGCTGTTTCCGTGGTCTCTGCAAGTAAATCTAAAATGTCATTTATGCGGAGGGGGAAGGGGGGGGGAAGCATTCACAATTTGGATACTGTATGCAGCCAGCAGTGCATATTGATTGACTCTTGCATTAGCAGCTCCTTATCTCCTTCTCTACACATAGATGATTACTTGTTGCCAAGGAGACAAGGGGATTCCCCCTCCCACAAGATGTGCTATACAGAATAGGTAAAGAGGACCTTGGTATGCCTCTGCAGAGAATACACCTTAGGGTTATAGCCATCTACCCCATCCCCACCCCCCACCGCAAAATGTCTTAAGTACATTATCAATGGTCAGGTCAAGTTTTCCAGTACAGAAAGGCCAAAATGGGAGTGGGGGACAAAATGGGGGTGAACAGGTGCTCTCCAATAATAGAGTGTATGTGAATTTATTTAAAAGCTGTACATGCATGTGCAGCTTTACGAGCGCTCACTATGCGAAAATTCACTTATCCAAACATAAGTAAAGGTAAAGGTAAAGGTAAAGGAACCCCTGACCATTAGGTCCAGTCGTGTCCGACTCTGGGGTTGCAGCGCTCATCCCGCATTATTGGCCGAGAGCCGGCGTACAGCTTCCAGGTCATGTGGCCAGCATGACTAAGCCGCTTCTGGCGAACCAGAGCAGCACACGAAAATGCTGTTTACCTTCCCGCCAGAGCTGTTCCTATTTATCTACTTGCACTTTGATGTGCTTTCGAACTGCTAGGTGGGCAGGAGCTGGGACCGAGCAACAGGAGCTCACCCCAGCACAGGGATTTGAACCACCCACCTTCTGATCAGCAAGCCCTAGGCTCTTTGGTTTAACCCACAGCGCCACCTGGGTCCCTGTCCCAAACATAAGTAATTGTATCCAAACCTCACTATATGCACCACAGATTCTGTGGTTAGGAATTTTCCCATAGGAGTCAATGGAATTTCCCCATAGGAATGAATGGAAAATCATCTGCTCGTTATGTGGACGGAAATTGTTGATTTGTTATGCGAACGTTTGCCTAATGAACCATTTCCAGGGAACGCATTGTGTTCGTAAGGTGGGGCCTGTGTGTATATCCCAGAATTCCACTGTAAACAGTATTTCAAGGCTGCTAAGAACTTCAATCAAAATAAGAAAAATGAAAAGCCAGTGTAGTGTAGAACATTAGATGAGGAGACCTTACCTCACCTAGGTTCAGTCCTCCTCCTCGACATCCTGGTGACTTTGGGCCAGTGACCATTTCTCACTTAATTCACAGGCAGAAAGAAGTGAACCACCATACATGTCACCCTGATCTCCTGAAGGAAGAGCAGGCTGAAAATGTGATTTTTGAAAACAATATTGTTGGACACAGTGCTTTTTTTCTTTTTAAAAAAATGTTACGGGTATTCTCATTTCCCAACTCATATTGAAATACTGCCCCTCAGTGAAGCCAAACTTAGATTCACAAAATGTTTAGGGGTATGTGTCCCCTTGCGTCCCCCCAGAAAAAAAAGCACTGGTTGGACACAATGATGACCTTACAACTTGTTGCATGGGAACACAGCAAATGACTGATATCCTCTTTTTCTTACACATGGGAGTTTATTGTTACTTGTGGACAGGTTCACACATGTCCTGGACATCATTTGATGATTCAGCATTGATTTCATTTAATATTTGAACTAATATGACAACATTCTACTTATTGAAATGAAAATGGGGTGGGTCAGGCACAGTTCTTGTTTACTAGAGCTTATGCGAACTGCGGAAGGCCTTAAATACCTTTAGAGAGGAATGAGAATCTAACTTCTGGTTTTGCTTTTCCATTTGTGCTAAATAAGGCCCTCCAAAGACTTGCAAATGCATGGTGTCAGACAGGAATTATTCATTTCCCATGAGACTATAAAGGCTGCTTTGGATTTCACAGTAAATTTGACTCAGTAACTAGAATTACTGCATTAATATTTAATACTCAATAAAGCCTTGCTCATGTGTAGCTCTTTACATGTTTAAGGAAACTACACAGGTCTCATGCAGGGTAGATGAATGAATGTTAGGTAGAGAGAGGGGTTGTGTGTTGTTGTTTTTTTAAGATAAGGCAAAAGATAGAGATGAGTAAATTTTGAAACATGCCATTTCCCAAGAGAATTCTTAGAACAATTTATATGAAGAGCCGGAAAAAAGATGGAGGCAACCATGGGAGTTCACTATTGTTTATCTGAACAAAAGCCCCAAGTGAATGGCTGAGAAATAATGATTCAACCCAAAGAGCCACATGAGAGTGGATAATAACTTGGGATGCCCACATCCAAACACTGCATACTATCTATATACCACACTAGCTCAATTTGCACATAACCTAAAGTTGAGCATGACTCTACATTGTTCAGAGTAACTATGAATGCCGCAACCCCAGAGTCGGTCACAACTGGACCTAATGGTCAGGGGTCCCTTTACCTTTACATACTCCAAAGTATTTCCATTGAAGCCAAGTGAAATGATTGGTTTAAAGAACTTTCTCCCCCCTTTTTGCAGTCATAGGGCACTGAACGATACTGAGTGAAACTGGCAAATCTTCCTAGTTTGAATTCTGGAAGCAATTTCCAGTTAACTGGACTAACATAACAAATGAATTGGGCCACACCGGGGGAGTATGTAAAGTATATTTAACATGATTAATTAGCATTGCCAGATATTTGAAGCTGAAAGATGAATTGTATTGGAACATAGCCTTTATAAATCAACAACAACAATAAACAACTCAAGAATTGTTTGACATCACTAGAAGATTGTTTCTACAGAGAGCTTGAACAAAAGGCATCCTCTTCCCCTGTAACATATCATTAGGAACAAGAGGGTCAGGGTATAAATACAAGAGTTGGGGCTTATGCAAGGATGAACCTATTTGAGACTGGTTTGGGAAGACACAAGGAATCTACAAATGTTCTATATTGGCTATATATTTTGTTGAGCTCTTGTCCCGTGTCAAAAAGTTTCTCTATATTTTGACATTTATTTTATTATTATTTTTTACAAATGTTTACATTCCATCTATTTTTTCAAAGAAAGTCAAGGCGGCTGACGATAAGAAGACACAGTTATAAAGTCTAAAATAATGCATAATTCTAACAAATCTTAGAATCACAGAATTATGGAATTGTAAAGTTGGGAGGGAACCCTGAGGGTTGTCTATTTCAACTCCCTGCAATGCAAGAACATCAACTAAACCATCCGTGACAGATGGCCATCCAACATGTGCTTAAAAAATGCCAATAAATCAAGCTATTAGTCCATAAACCAATACCATAAGAAAAATGACACACAACACACACACACACACACACACACACCCCATCAGAATTAAAACATCAGTATCTCACAAAGAAAGGAAAGCACTTGCCCAGCTTCAGGGAGGAGGCATGAGAGCTCTGACAGGGTCCTAGCTGGGCCCTCCTTCTTAAAGCCAGGCAAGTGCTTACTGGGCTTTGGGAAGGAGGTAGGAGGACTCTAGGACCCTGCTAGAGTCTTGTGCCTTCTTCGCAAAGCCCAGCTTACAGCAGTGCTGTGAGGAGGGGGGCAGGGCGTCAAATGTTGGCCTCACACAGGGTGCCAAAGTCCACCCTTGACTGAACCTCCAGTTTATCCAATAGCTATAAGAGACCTTTTTGCCTGCCACTGTTTGGTCAAATTACACTAATCTCAATCAGAGACACAATCCTTTAGTGTCATCAAATATAGACACTGTAGAGTGGGAGGGAGGGGTTAGACAGTGGCCCTCCAGATATAGGACTACAACCCCCATCAATCCCTGACCATTGGCCATGCTGGCTGTGGCTGATCGGATTTGGAGTTCAACCAGCATCTGGAAGGACCCAGATTCCTTACAGTGACTGACAATTTATATATTATTTTAAAAGCTTGCTATGCCATGCTCCATTGGACTTGAGTATACAGTCCTTAACTCTTAATCCCCTACACTTCTGAAATGCACTGAATGTAATTTATGGCAGCTGTTTTATTGTCCACTGTGACTCAAAAACTATTCACTGATGGCTGGGCTACTTGGCCTTCAGTGGATAAAGCCATTCTTCAGTAAGAGCTTCTGCTGACCCCAATTAGTTCAGTAATTGTCTTTATAGGAAACTGTGAGGCATAGAAATGTCTCTGTTATTATGCTGAGAGACAGAAAAAAAGAAAGTTTTAAATAATGAGACTATTTAGTTCGGTGCTATGTCTTCCGATTAATGCTCTGTCTCAACTACATGGCTTATCTTCAATTGCCAATGAAAACTCCAAATTATTTTTGAGCAAATCTTTTGTACCAAAAGGTCACTGTTCAGCCTTCTTGAACAAAGAACAAATATCTTATTCTGCTGTGATTTATGTGAGAGCATAAACCTCTGATCTTATTGCCTAGACTGTCACTTTGCTGTTTAATGCAGTGTTCTTCAACCTTGGGTCCCCAGATGTTGGTGGACTACAACTCCCATCATCCCTGACCATTGGCTAAGATGACTGGGGATTATGGGTATTGGAGTCCAACAACATCTGGGGACCCAAGGTTGAAGAGCACTGGTTTAATGCATCTGCAGAGTGCTTTTTTCTGTTGTCTGAATTTCTGTGACAGATGTGGGAAACCTCAGGCCTGGGAACTGAAAGCAACCTTCCTTACTTTTCTACCTGGTCCTCAAAATTCTCCCTACGCCACACCCCTTCTCCCCAGGCCACACCTCTCACTCATCTGATTCCTACTGTGAGTATTTTTGCGTAATGAGAATGTGTCCTTGCACTCTAATAATGCCTGGATGGGTGATAGAGAGGAGAGTATGAATGTGTGGAAACTAGCTGCCCAGTTTTGCCTCTGTCCACAGCCACCATTAGCGTGTAGCCCTCAGAAGGTTGTCCAGAAAGGAATGAGGCACTCAGTATGGGGCCCGCTAAGTAGCTTTTTGCACAACTATTTCATCCTCACAGCTCGCTTAATTGGCAATGGGACTCAGATTGGCAACGGGGCTACAACAGATGGGTGCCATCAGCTGTTGGTGTCAGTGACACCAAACCTCTAAACTCCGGACAACCTCTCCCAGCAGTTTGATGTAAATGTTAAAAAGCATGGGATTCAGAACAGAACCCTGGAGGATCCTGCAGGCTCACAGCCATTGAATAGGAGTTCCTCAGCACCATCACCTGAGTTCATCCCTCCAGGAAGAAATAGAGCTATTGTAAAACAGTGCCTTCCATCCCCTCCCAGCAAGGTGGCCCAAAAGGATACCATGATCAATGGTATTGTAAACCACCAAGAGGTCCAGCAGAACCAACCAGGATACACATCTCCCATCCAATTCTCTGTATAAGTCATCCACCAAGGTGACCAAAGCCATCTCTGTCCCATAACTAGGCCTGAAACCAGACTGAAATGGATCTTGCTAATTGGTCTCCTCCAGAAAGCCCTGGAGTTCACACCAACTCATGGACTACAGTTGCCAATTATCCAAGGCTTTTTTTTAGATGCTGTTATTTATTATAGGAGGTCCCCATCGTACCAAAGTGAGTGAGCTCAGATGCCCTTTGCACTGACACAGAGAGCCTCACTCCTTTCTCTGTTGCCACAGCTGTAAGGACTGAAGTGTTAAGTTTTTTAATAGATCAAATTGGAACCAGTCTCCTTGTTCTTGTTTGCTCTTGTGAGAATGAATGCAATGAGGAGACTGTAAAGCATTATCTGTGCTAAAAGATAAACAACACTGAAAAGGGTACTATAAAGAATGGGTCTTAAGAAGATGGGATGTTAAGGCGTTCAGAGCATCAAAACAGATTCAGTGAGGTAGATAAAGTTAAAATGTCTACGAAGGGATTGCTTCTCTCCCTCCTCATTAACACATCTCTATTAGACTGTTGATAGTCTCCCACTTAGATCAAGAGTGAGCCCGAGTGTTTACTGAAGCTGGATGAGCCCTCTCTTATTTATATCAATGTGTTGTAATGTAAGTACAAGCTAGGTTTCAAGGAGGCAAGCTTCCATCATGGTTCGGTGCTCTAAGCACAGGGGGAGGTATGGTTTGGATGCTGCACACAATAAGCCTGATAGGAATTAAAAAACTACTCCTACAGCTGGAACGGCAAAATCTACTGGAATAATTTGGGTGGGAAGATTCCCATTAGCGGCTTGTGTGGCACTCAGTTCTGTGTGATTTGATGGTATTTCCTAGCAGCAGGAAGCTTTATTAATAATAATTAAATTTGTTAGTTGCTTTATCTTGCCCAAGGCAACTTGAAGCAACTTGCAAAGAAACACCAAACAACCAAAGTTCTGTACCAGCTAAGTACCAGTGTTCAGGGTTGTCGGTCGTAGCCCCATCAATGTCTGGCTTGTTTTCCTCCTCTTGGCGCTTTTTTGTTGGTTGTGCAATAATGCAGTAAACCCAAACAAACATTGACTATTGAGTGAAGCAACAGCCCACTTTCCTCTCTTGACTAAATCAGTCCCATTGTACTAACTTTAGTGTTCATATGTCTTAAACAAACAAATCTAGTTTGAAAATTCTAATCTTAGAAACTGAACATGTATTATGTTATTTGAATGAGGCACAATAATACAAATCAAAGCAGCAAAGAGCTCAACAGCAGAAAATTGTTAGCTGCATCAAACTTACAATTATATTCCAATTTTAAATGAGTCAACTGATAGGTATGCTGTTCATAAGCTATTTAATAGGTCTCGGTGACTGTCTCCATGCTGAGAACAGTTTCCTTTGCTTATGTTCAGACTGGTGTTTGTACTATCTTTTCATTGGCTCTGATGAGTGAGAATGAGAGCATTGCCACATTGCAACAGTTGTGAAATGAAAATCTATTTTTTAAATGAACACACTGCTAGATGATTTTGGGAATTGAAAGTGTACATTTCCTACAATATGGACAATGTATATGACACTTGGGTAGAACAAATCTGCTGTGTTTCTAGTGTGAAATCGTGACTACCAATTCACAGGCTAGTAATAGATAATTTTCAATGGATGGCAGGAAAAATGAAGATATGTTTGGCTCCCCCCACCCAAGCCTTCCATGACATTGCTAGCTGTAAAAAGGTTCTTGATATGTCTTGTGCTTATGTGCTAGAGAATGAGACCTTTGCTTAAAAGGTGGTCTTCATTGTCATTGTACTTAGCTAGCATTCTTCTGCAGCAGGAGTGAATAAATTGCTATTAACCCCATGCAATGTGTTCAGGGGTGATTGGAGTTGCAGTCTGAAACACCTGGCCAGCCACAGATTAGTCACAGTCACTCCTGTTTTTACAACATCTGTGTCCCTGTAGCTGATTATTATGGATAGATGTTTCTGTAAGTCATTTTAATAGTCATTTTTTTCTTTTTTTCTTTTTGTGGTTGACTGTCATAGAGTTCACAATAAGGCCACGATCCAGCTACTGTTAAGCACTATAAAATCCCATTTATTTTTCAGAGCAGGATAAAAAGAGGCTTAACAGTCTCCCATTGATGTGAATGGGATTTTAAAATGCATAACATTTGCTGAAACATGGCATATGTTTATATCTGCTGTACTTCGATGACTAACGATTACATTAAGACTATTACATTGGTGAATTTTGTTAAATTGGACTCCAGTGCTGATCATTTCTTCATGGCCACTGTTGCCCAAATCTTTTCCTCCTATTCTTTTGTATGCCACTACAAACTCTTAATTGCTTGCTTAGGCTAATATTTAACACTATTTTATAGAAGGAGAATATTTAACACAATATAGAAGAATACAGTTTCTATGGAGTAGGGAAGTTTCTGTAGAGCAGAGCTGGTGTGGGAAATGTGTGACCTCTGAGATGCAGCTGACTGCAGTTCTCATCACATCTGATCACTGGCCGCACTGCTTGGGCTGATGAGAGTTGACATCCAACCATATCTGGAGTGCCACAGATTCCCCATCTGTGGACTAGGGAAAGATGGTAAAGGTAAAGTGACCCCTGACCATTAGGTCCAGTCATGACCGACTCTGGGGTTGCAGCGTTCATCTCGCTTTATTGGCCAAGGGAGCCGGCGTACAGCTTCCGGGTCATGTGGCCAGCATGACAAAGCTGCTTCTGGCGAACCAGAGCAGCGCATGGAAACTCTGTTTACCTTCCCGCTGGAGTGGTACCTATTGATCTACTTGCACTTTTACATGCTTTTGAACTGCTAGGTTGGCAGGAGCAGGGACCGAGCAAAGGGGGCTCACCCCGTCGCAGGGATTCGAACCACCAACCTTCTGATCAGCAAGCCCTGGGCCTAGGCTCTGTGGCTTAGACCACAGCGCCACCCGCGTCCCAGGGAAAGATGAATGGTTGCTAAATTCACATTGGCTATGGTCAGATGAGACAGTACTAAATCATAGTTTGTTTTGCTTAACTGTCCTGGCCAAATACAAACCATGACCTTAAACCAATGATCTGAAGTTGCCTTATGAATCTCAGCTTGCATTACCCATGATTTGTCAAAATGTCTGAATCCCCCACTTTTGTTTAATTCAAGTTTGCTCAGTTACTTTTCCCCATCCACCCTGCTACAGACATGTGAGGCAAGAGTGGTTAGAAAACTAAACTTGCTGCAGCTAAGTGAGCTTCAGTGCACTTTTACAGATCACATTGTTCCCCTTCACTCTCCATACACCTCCATCATCTTCTGCCTTCTTGCTTAGTTCCACAACAGTATTGAAGATAAAATCTTTTTTTTTAAGTGACCACAGATTATTAGCATCTAGCTAGGAATACAGATTGAAACACAGCTTTGTTCTAACCCAATTTAAAAAAAACCAATGCAATTGCACACAATTTATTTATTTATTTATTTTATAAAAAAAAACCTTGTAAAGAAGCCAAAACGTCCAAGTTGCAGGGCATTCGACAACCAAGGTATGACTGTACTGTGTTGTACTGTGTTGTACAGACATCTGTATATCCCCTGCACACACCCACAGCTCCGTATATCTTGGTGCATATCCAAATGTAAACCCTGAAAATGGTTTACAGATTGTAGCAATAGTGACCCCCCCCCACACCTTTGAACGCAGTAAGACTTAATAAAGTTTTGTTTTTAGGGTAGATATGCCAGACATATTCTTGTAAAATAATTGGCCAGTTGTAGGTTTAAAGCAAAACACCACCGAACTTCTAATTACATGGTTCATTGACTTTTTTTAAAAAGTCTATAACTAAGGCTGTTTAAGACTGTGTTGGAGGAAAACACAACCATTAAAAAGCATGAATATATTGGGAAAGTATTCACTGTAACTCTTTACATAATAAGGATTGCAGAGACAGGTCGTTTTGGGGTTTTTTTTGTTTTGTTTTTGCAAACCTTGCAATAGTAGAGTCGGCTCTCTTCAGCTTTAAAGTGTGTGTGTGTGTGTGTGTGTGTGTGTGTGTGTGTATTTACCATGCATGCAAGTGCTACTTCACAGTCACACAGGGCACTTTTCCTTCATGGCTGTAGTGAAAGGTGTGTACCTGTAATTCTGAAGTTTGCTCTCATGTCTGACTTGATACATGTACAGAAACTGAGAACCTGGTATGTGTATGTGTGGTAAGGTATGAGCATGGTATTTTCATGAATGGGTTTATGTGTGTTTTTTTGTTTGTGGGGATCCTGAATATGTTGTTTCTTTAAACACTGGCAGTTGTTTGACTCGCCTCCAACTGCTTCCCTTGGACAAAACTACAGTCGCCAATGCATGAACTCTGACTTGGGAGACCTCCTGGTGCTTTTGAAGATCAGAAAGCCAGCGGAGTCACAAAGGCATCTCTTTTTGTTGGGATTTAGAAAAATGTTCTGCTATTTTGAGGTACACCAGCCAGGAACCAGTTTTCTTATATAAAAAAATCAGCCTATTTTCTTTTTAAAAATACTTACATCAATTTGTAAAAGTTCTTCAGAGAACCACATAATGATGCGCCTAGCGGGGGGAAATTATAGGTGTGTTTGTGCAGACTAGCTGGGCTGTTTCAGTCTGTCTTCCATCAACTCAAAGAGGCTTACGTCACACCACAGTGACACAGATGTTTCTATAGGGAGTCATTTTGGAGTACTGTTGTTGGTCAAGAGAGGCTGTGTTGTGTAAAATTGGCTTTGTTGTGTGCCCTCCGCTTTCCTCCCCCAAGAGCTTTCTTTGCTTCCAAACAAAACAGACATTGATTCTAGGTGTGCACAGTACACAAGGTACAGAAGCCTCTTTCCTTTTGTGCTTCTTTAGCTACTGTTTTTAGAAACCTGCAAGGGAAGGCATGATACAGTTAATACTAGGCAGTATCAGGATGGGGTTTATGGATTTCATTGCAGGGATAGGGTTACTTCCCACTTCGTTGAACTGGTCATGTTGTTTGGATGCCTGATTATCATCTTCCAAAGCAACTACTCTGTTCCAAACTTAAAAATGGAAAGCATAATGCAAGTCAACACTGGCCTGCGAGTGCTCCAATTGGAGAACAGCCTTTACCAAAGGTGCCATGGACTTTGAAGATGCTCAAACTCAGGACGAAAGGGAGAAACATGCTAAGAGGAAGGTATGTTTGGTAAACCCTCACTTTGAACAACTCCCACCTGGAAACCTATGTCCCCACTGTGGAAGGATGTGTGGATCCAGAATTGGTCTCCACAGTCACTTACGGATTCACTGTTAAGATCGTCTTCATGGAAGACAATCTTACTCAGCTACGAGTGATTGCCAAAGAAGAAGGAGACTTCCCACTCAAAAAAACTGAGCTCTGAGTGTATGCTTCACACCTAGCATTGTAGGTAGTATAAGTAGGGGTGGAGAAATTTTTCAGTTTCAGTTTGTTTCTCATTTTTCCAAGCTTAACTTCTGTTCTCCACATTTCCACAGCGCTCTGTTCTTTGTTTCTTTAAGTCCTTATGAAACAATATTATATATATATATATATTCATAAATGCATATGCTTGCCTTTATGACCAGTATATACATTTTTTTGTATTCTGTTTTGACCAATATGCATTTTTCACATTATTTTCACAAATGTATACAATTTTAAGTCCACTTTCCAATAACATACGGTGTTTTGGAACATATCATTTGGTTGGAGAACTGCATTGCATCTTTTGGAGAAGTGGGAATTTTGTAGGCTAGTTGTGTTTTAGTTTGTGTATTGGTTCAAAAAGTGTAAATTACGTAACTTCTTATTAAAATGGAAACAATTTTTTTAAAGCCAATCCCTGGAAGTTGGTATTGCTAGGTTATTATTCCACGTAAGCAACCTGAAAACAATTTTGTTGTTGTTGTTCAGTCGTTCAGTCGTGTCCGACTCTTCGTGACCCCATGGACCAGAGCACGCCAGGCACGCCTATCCTTCACTGCCTCTCGCAGTTTGGCCAAACTCATGTTAGTAGCTTCGAGAACACTGTCCAACCATCTCATCTTCTGTCGTCCCCTTCTCCTTGTGCCCTCAATCCTTCCCAACATCAGGGTCTTTTCTAGGGACTCTTCTCTTCTCATGAGGTGGCCAAAGTACTGGAGCCTCAACTTCAGGATCTGTCCTTCTAATGAGCACTCAGGGTTGATTTCCTTAAGAATGGATAGGTTTGATCTTCTTGCAGTCCATGGGACTCTCAAGAGTCTCCTCCAGCACCATAATTCAAAAGCATCAATTCTTCGGCGATCAGCCTTCTTTATGGTCCAGCTCTCACTTCCGTACATTACTACTGGGAAAACCATAGCTTTAACTATACGGACCTTTGTTGGCAAGGTGATGTCTTTGCTTTTTAAGGTGCTGTCTAGGTTTGTCATTGCTTTTCTCCCAAGAAACAGGCGTCTTCTAATTTCGTGACTGCTGTCACCATCTGCAGTGATCATGGAACCCAAGAAAGTGAAATCTCTCACTGCCTCCATTTCTTCCCCTTCTATTTGCCAGGAGGTGATGGGACCAGTGGCCATGATCTTAGTTTTTTTGATGTTGAGCTTCAGACCATATTTTGCGCTCTCCTCTTTCACCCTCATTAACAGGTTCTTTAATTCCTCCTCACTTTCTGCCATCAAGGTTGTATCATCAGCATATCTGAGGTTGTTTATATTTCTTCCGGAAACAATTTTAGCTTCCTTATTTGCTTGGCCATTACAAAATAAACCTTTAGCATTTCCACTGGTGCCACTGTGTATTTTTGTATAGTACCTTGGTTGTTGAATGGCTTGGCTCCCAAACAAATCTACACCCGAATGCCGCAAACTTGGAAGTAAGTGTTCCGGCTTGTGAGCGTTTTTTGGAGGCCGAACGTCCAACATGGCTTCCACTTGACTGCAGGAAGCTCCTGCAGCCGATTGGAAGCCATGCCTTAGTTTTTTAACTGTTTCAGGAGTTGAACGGACTCCCGGAATGGATTAAGTTTGGCAACCAAGGTACCACTGTACTTGCTATGGCTGAGACCTTGCTGAGAACCCTCCAGTCAAAAGCAAGCCTTCCTACATATTCTGTTTTAACAGCTCATCAATGATGATGAGAACTAGATGAGGTGAGCCATAATTCTCCAAGAAAGAGCACAGCCTCCTTAGTACCTGGACATGGTTTCCATGGTCATTATGAGGTGAAGCAGCTGATATCCAAAACCCATCAATGTTGAAAGTTTCACCCCTCCAAAAAAATACAACATAGATTGCCAAGTAGGAAACTAGTTCTGATTACATTTGCCATTAACAGGTCCAGAATGTTAGATGTACCATGGATAATTGATTTGGATATCCATGTGCCACTTTTTCAATTCCACCATTCTGTCTGCCAGCTGTTCTCTTTAAGACCAAAAAGATGAAGGGGAGAAAAAAAGGCTGGATCAACTCACAGCCTACTGCTGAATTTGCAAATTTCATTACCCTGCTGGCTTACAAGAAAAGACCTGGGAGGCAGAAGAGAGCAGATGTACAATGTGGATGTAAGCTCTTAGGTGACATGCAAAATTTAAACCGCAACCAAGGTGACTGGCTTGATTGAAACTTTGCTAGATTTCACAGTGCTCATAAGGGAAAGAGAGATATATATTCAGAACTGCATGACATATGAGGCTATTATTATTTATGTTTAGTAATGAAGAGAAACTTAAAGCTTTTGTCAAGTACAATAGTAACAGGCATGTTTCTTGATCTATCTGTGCTGTGATGAGTTTTAATGCAACTGTATTCTTCTGTCACTTATTTTGGCAGGGGTAGCCAAGGTGGGGGCCTCCAGATGTTTGGGACTAATCAACCCCAGTCAACATGGGCAACAGCCAGGAGTTGTACTCTAAACATCTGGAGGGCATCACACTGACTACATCTGATGCAGGGTAAGGTTTTAAGGAGCTTCATGAGCAAGAATGATAGCCAATCATGTATCCCACAGATTTTACTTTTCAGTCTGTTGTTTGTAATTGTTTGGCATTCAACTGGGTTTTTATAGCAGCATTTGGAGTATTTTATTTCAGATTTCTGGACAACCCCCCTTGGGTGTGGGTGGGTGTGGAAGGGTGGGCTGTAAATTGAATAAACCAACTCCCATATTCCCTGGGGTGGTGTGGAGAAGGAAAACAATTCTGACTTTATTTCGTGGGAAACTTGCAGCCAACCTTAATGCACAAAATGTCACACTTCATTGTTTCCAAAGCATGAGCAGCATATCAAGCAACCTGTCAATGCTTGTTCAGAGTATGCCTTTCCACAGCTCTGACTCATTTTAGTTTGGAATTGCATTATCGAGACACAAGGTTGGGGGTGAGTAGTAGTTGAAGAAATCAATATCCCACATCAGAAAACCTGCTTTTCTTTTAAGGGTGGCTGCTAATAAGTATTGGCTTGTAACTTAAGATGACTTTGTTTAAATCTAATTTAAATTATCTCGATAACTATAAATACCACAAAGTAATCTCAACATCCTTGAAGCTAAGCAATTGATTTCGCCTCTGTCAGGTTGTTGTTGTTGTGTGTGTTTTAAAAGGAAATTCTCCCTACTAAAGTTAGAAAACCCATCATTTTGCATAATATCTTGTAAGGTTATTTTCATAGTTAGGCCAATACATTCCTTTAAAAAAATGTTATAATTAGAACAACATTAGACATTATCTAATGTGCCATTATCAGGATAAACCAATTTTATTTTATTTTCACATTCCTCAGACCGGCTTTTGTAAGTTTCTGTCAAGGAAGCTGTGTCTTGTGACTAAGCAAATTTATGAATTTTAGAAATACGTAGAAAATGATAGCATATGGGTTTGGAGCAGGTGACCAATGCAATGCGGCATGAAAATCATAACAAAAAGAGGGGGAAGGAAATGGAATACAGAAAAGGAATTATTTCTAAGATGCTTTTCTTGGCATCATATTACCCTGGGGAACAACAATGTTGACTATAAGTTATATTTAATTGCTTGTGTTTTAATGCAGAAAGGAAACTCTGAGAAGCTGGACACCTGCATTTTTGCATTCTCACAGGTCCTGGTTTGACTGGGTTGGCATTGATGCATATGTCATGCAAGAACTCTCCCTTTCCCAGCTGTTCCTGCCCCCCAAACACAAAAAAATCATTCCCACCATGCTGCAATCAGGTTTGAAAAAACACAATTAGGTTTCAAGTCTAATTTCAGCAGGCGGAGGATGGGGCCCTGTGTGTGCATGTATGCCCATGGGCCCATGGGCCCTGTGTTGATGAATTCAGAATTGCACCATATGTACATGAGGGGCACGTTGTAGGCGTGTTTCCTTGCTGCAAGTACGTCAGTGTTTTATGGATTTTGATACCTAGCTTTTATGCAACATTCCAAGCATTTTCTACCTACTTGGAAGTGAATCTTACTGATGAATGAAAATGAATTCCAAAATAAACATGGTTACTATAGTGTTTGTGAAATAGCCTTTCCATGATCCAAACCAGTATTTCAGAATGCCTTGTGTTAATTGCACAATATTCTCACACAGAATTCTGGGCTTAGGGGTGTCTGGATTCAAGATAGGGGCCTGCTAATAACATCAGACAAACTTCATATGGATTATGGACAAACTAGTCAATTTCGGTTTCTCTGTCACTCATTCCCACCCCCCCACCCCCGGTCTTAAATTCTGTTCTGATCAGTTTGCAATTTGAAGCTCTCTCCTCATGACCACACTTTCTGAAAGGAAGAGGCAGGGCCTAGGCTCACTTTTCCCTGGCCTCCGCCTCAAACCTAATGCTGTCATGTTACAATCCTTCCACGAAATACATCAAGGGGTTTAAAGACCCCCCTTTTAAAATAAAAGTAATTTAATCCTTTGAGAAAATGGTCAATTTATAATTAAAAACTGGGGAGAAGCAGGAGTCAAAATGTGTGCTTGCATGCTGTGCACACACATTAAAATGTGCCTAATCTTATCTGCATTCTGGCAACAAAAGAGGAAAAGTAGAATAATGTTTTGGCATCCCTGAAAAGTACAAAATATAATTTAGTGTGTGACCTTTTCTTTCTTGATAAATTTTAATAACACATTTTTATCCAGTTTTCTGTCATCAATAAATATTTTCTGAATTTTTTTGTCCGTCAACCAAGTGTGAAATCCTCCAGATATTTGTGATAAGCCAGCCTTTTCTGAGGGAAAACAAATGCATTTAACTACCATGCTCATGAAGTGGCAGTGACTGTGAGGCAGAGCCTTTCTTGCACTAGATAAATAATGTATTAGGCACAGTGTGTACTGAACAATGTTGTCAATCTTGAAATTGCAGATTTATTTTACTTTGGGAGATGTTCAGTCACTGGACAGGGCAAAAGCACGAACCTTCTGTAATGAATAGCCCTGTGACTGTGAGTTGTCTTAACTGTTTCCGTGTTTTTCCTAAAATAAGACACCGTCTTATATTTTTTTCCCTCAAAAAAACACAGTATGGCTTATTTTCGGGGGATGTCTTATTTTAACCGCTCTGCGTCGGTACGCTGCATAGCCACGCCTATCCAGGCCGTCTTAAGGGAGAGGCGCTGCGTCACCTATGTCTTATTTTCGGGGTATGGCTTATATTTCACAAATGTGTAGAAATACTGCTACTGCTTATTTTATGGCTACGTCTTATTTTAGGAGAAACAGGGTTGTAATATTGAATTTTAAATTGTTGTAACCCATGCTTGGACCTGATGGTGAAGGGTGGATAATACATTTACTGCTGCTATTGCTGCTGCTGCTGCTGCTGCTGCTACTACTACTACTACTACTAATAATAATATCAATAAATTAGGATGATGGAAGTAGCTTTCTCAATTGAACTGTTTTGTCTTTGCTTCTGACTAGTTCCTCTTTTCTGTTGAATCTCAAACAGCCCCAGTCAGTGATTCTTACTGCGTGGTGTGCAGAGATAAGAAATACTGTAAGTCCCATTGAGCTCAGTCAGTCCCAGTTAAGCTTCCCAGTTAAGTTAAACTTTCAGGTTTCCAAATAAATGGTTGAGAGTGTAGATAACTTATTGTGGACAGCTAGTGTAGGGGTTAGAGAGTTCAAACCCTGCCTCTCCACATTACTTGGTTAATTATGCATATATATGCATATATATTTAGGAATCTGATCCATTAAATTCAGCGGTTCTTACTCCAAAGTGCGTAGAGGATTGCTCAAAAGTAAGCAACATTGACCTCCTCAGCCCCAATTAAGCATGTCTGTGAGATTGAATCCTGTGAAATCCTGTATCAACTTGTCTAGAAGTCGCATTGAACTGAATGGGACTTGCTTCTGAGTAGACAAGCATAGGATGGCACTGTAAGTCACCATCTTTTTACACTCTTATGTGGAAATGGGGGGATAAAATATGGGAGTGTGTTCTAAGCTCTGCCCCCCCCCCCCACAAACAGCCAGCATTCTGCCCATCCGCAAAATGAATGAATGAAAATGAAAGAGGGAAGAGAAAAAAAGAATTAATACCGAAAGAGGCATGGAAGAAGAAGAAAACAGCACAGGAAGACTTGAAATTTGGGGAAATGAGAAAAACAGTGAGGGAGCAAGAAAAAGCAAAGTTTCATTGAAAAGAATGCGGTAGTAAGGGGATTCCCCTACTGCAGTTTCTTGGGCAAAGAGATTATTTACCTTTCTTAACCTGCAGTTTGGCACCAAGACTCCCTTCCTGCTCAAAACATATCTATACAGCTGAGCGCCCACCCAAAATATTATTTCTTTTGTGACTAGGATTTGCAGTCTGCTTCATGTGCTGTACATAGTGGTTTGCCGCCGCCGCCCCTCCAGCACCGTATGGACAGTGGCGGGATCCTCTCTTGCGGGTGCAGCCACAAGTGCAGGATCCTCCACATGTGGCTGAGGCGGCACAATGGCTGCTCGCGCCGCCGCACACCATCGACACAAATACAAATGGTCAGGCTAATCCTTGTTTGAACACAGAGATTTTCTTTCATTAAGAATCTAATGATTAAGATGGTTAGCAGCTGATATATAATTATTATGCAGTAATAACCACTAATATGATAATTAGGTTCTAATTACTGCTCCCCTTGGGGGAAAGTGTGAAAATCTGTTTTGGGGTAGAAAGTATGAATACGTATCTCTTGTGATTCATTTGCTTCTGAAGTCAAACATCTTCTATGCATCCTGAAAGCATTATAATGTATGTTGGAGATGACATACAATTAAATTAAACTTTTGAGCAGTTCTGAACCTTATCATTTCTTATCTGGGCACCTTCAGGAGACACAGGACTTGATTTGAAGGACAGAATAGGTTGAATAAAAGAGAAGCAAAAGGCATTTAGTAGCTTGGAAATGCTTTGATGCCTTAGGAAGAGCTGGAGGTAAGATTTTTTATTTTTAAAAAAATCAAATTATGGAGAGGCAGTACTAAACCAGAACGAAACCTAATTTGCTTTAGGATTTAAAAGGAACATTTCAGGTCTTGATGGGATTTTTTCTTTAGCATTGTTTTGATTGAGAGTCTTATTTTATGACTTCTAATGTGCATAAACCTTATTTATTTATTGAAAAACATATCTACCTTACTTTTCCAGCAGCTCAGGGCATTTTAAAACACATTTTTTAGAACTAGCAACTTCCTTAGGAAACCGCGAGAAACTGTTAAAATCAATTATGCCATTTTAATGAAAGGTAGTGGCATATGTGGTTTGTCAGTTTAGCCCTGCTAAAACCAGAAAGGCTGCATCCCATTAAATAGAAGAACTTTAGTTTGGCTGGGTTTCCCAATGATGTGCCTCACAAAATTAGCTAGAATATAGAGCCACTGCTAAACACTGCATCTTTATAAAAGCAGGACCAGTTCTGTCATTAGGCAGAGTGGGGCAAATGCCTCAGGCAGCAGATCCCAGAGGGCGGCAGCTTTCTGCCCATCACTCTAGGCTAGCCTGCTGCTGCCCTCAGGTGTGCCCATCACCAGTGTTGAAGTAAGATTCAGCTGCCAGTCTGTTGGATTACGTCCTTTGCCTCAGGCAGCCAAATGTATTGGGCCACCCCTATATAAAAGAAACACACTCTTTTATTGGAGAATGATAGCTGGTTGTATATAAAATGGTATATAACAAAATGCTGACCCTTTGTTTTGTGTGCAGCACTTACTCTTTCCACCTGGCATTGTTATAGAAGAATGATACTCTACCCTGTGTCAGAAGAACACATTTTCCAAATAGGGTGAAAAACAATTAGACTATCCTTCTGCACACCAGGGATCCAAGAAATGCTTTTATTATTCCAAAGAGTGATTGCTCATTAGATGTTACAGTGTTTGGAAGTTGTTTTCATTTAGGAAGAGAGATTGTTTTAATAAAAGAAAGATACCCAAGACTCAGCATAGCAGTTATTCTCTCTGTACATTGTGCACAGCAAATAAGAGAACAACAGTATGCTCAAGCACATATTTTGACTTCTTAGGCACACTGCGTGTTATTTTTCTTCCTTGTTTAGGGAAAACACTCCCTTTGTTTCAGTGTAGAAGAGTGCTCAGTTTAGTGTCTCCAAACATATGGATAATTTTGTAATTGTTTGTGTGCCAATGTTGATGCCAATTAAAACGCACCACTTACTGCATCAGAATAGTGATACAAAGCTGTCTTCAAAGTTGCACATCACAGCATCTTCCAGCACACTGTGTGCCTCCACAAAGCTGCCTCAATGCAGGCCAGATTATTTGTCCGGTGTCACAGTTGCTAGAAATTCTGAAATTACACTTAGAAGAAGGTGAAAAAAGGTTAATCTATGAATAGGTTCCTTGGCATCAGAGTCTACAACATCAAGCTTCCATACTCCTCAGTCCTAGAATACCTACCTGGAAGGAGGAGGTATTCTTTAGGAATCATGGTTAGTGGGCAACTCTTGTGGTTAAGGAATCAGGAGGGAAATATGGGATTGTGCATTCCATTTGACATGAATCCCCTCTCCCTTCTGTTATAAGTGTTACATTGGCAATTACCTTACATTAGAATGGAAACAGGTAGATAGCCGTGTTGGTCTGTCATAGTCAAAACAAAATAAAAAAAATTCCTTCCAGTAGCACCTTAGAGACCAACTAAGTTTGTTCTTGGTATGAGCTTTCGTGTGCATGCACACTTCTTCAGATACACTGAAACAGAAGTCACCAGACCCTTATATATAGTGAGAGGGTGGGGAGGGGTATTACTCAGAGGGGTGGCAGGAATTGGTGATAAGCTGATAGCTGTGGTAAACCTGTTGACGACTGGACTGTTAACGACTGCAATTAGTCTTACAGGAAAAAGCAAGGGGTGATCAGGTTAAAAAAGCTTTGTCATGTATAATGAGGTAAGAATCCAATGTCTTTGTTCAGACCAGGTCTCTCCATGGTTTTAAGCTTGGTAATGAGTTGCAATTCAGCAACTTCTCTTTCCAGTCTATTTCTGAAATTCCTTTGCAATAAGACAGCTACTTTGAGATCTTGTATAGAGTGTCCTGGGAGATTGAAGTGCTCTCCTACTGGTTTCTCTGTCTTGTGATTCCTGATCTCAGATTTATGTCCATTTATCCTTTGGCGTAGGGTTTGGCCTGTTTGTCCAATATAGAGAGCTGAAGGGCACTGTTGGCATTTGATGGCATACACAATGTTAGACGATGAGCAATTAAATAGTCCTGAGATGGTATGTTTGATGTTGTTGGGGCCAGTAATGGTGTTGTCCGGGTGTATGTGGCAGCAAAGTTGGCATCTGGGTTTATTGCAGGCTCTGGTGCCAGTGTCTGTGTTAAGTCTGGTTGTAGTATTATTGTGGGTGAGGAGTTGTTTAAGATTGGGTGGCTGTCTGTAGGCGAAACCTTTCATAGCCTACAGACAGCCTTAGTTGGTCTCTAAGGTGCTACTGGAAGGAATTTTTTTTATTTTATTAGAATGGAAAGTGAGGCGTAATGCATTCTGGACTGGCGATGGAGGGAGTGCACCATCCTATATCTAGTATCTGATAAAGTCCTTATTAACCAGGAGTTTGGAAATCAACTTCAACTCCAGTCTTATTTCTTTATAAAACAAATAGAACACAACACACTTCACCTCTGCAGAGTTCTCAAGGCACCTTACAGAAGCTAATACAGTTAAAAACAATGCAGAAGTATTAAGATGAGATGATGAAGGAAAAAAACACCCTGGTTATTACAACACGTGTAAGGGAATTAATATGTGAGTAACCAGGTGCTTTAGAAGAAGATGCTCCTAGTTTCATTAAATTGAAATTAAATAATAGTTTCCCAGTTGTGAAAGGACTCTGTAGATGAAATAAACCACAATAGAAGAGTTGAAACCAGCATGCAAGCAGAGCACACCCTCCCTGCAAGGCATTTTGGATCTCTTTAGTTTAGGAAAACATGACAAGTGATGGGGGCATGAAAGAGGTTCTTAAATTTATGAGTGGTGTTGGAAGAGTAGATAAGGGAGGTTTATTCCCCTGCCTTCTATAATATGAGACTTTGCAGTTGCTCAGTGCAATTGATTGGCAATAGATTAAAGGCAGACAAAAGACTTGTTCACATAACGCAGGAATGGGGAACTTGTGGCCCTCCAGATGTTGTTGCACTACAACTCATCCCGTTTGACTATTTGCCATGCCAGCTGGGACTGATGGGTACTGAAGTTCAACAACATATGTAGGACCACTGGTTACCCACTACTGACTAGCACAGAGTTGATTTATTGAATTGATTAATGATCACCAATGTAGGTGAGGATTATGTAAATTCATAGAGGTTAGGTCTGTTGTTGGCTCTTAGCTACGGTAGCTGAAAGGAGCCTCGGTTTTTGAAGGCAGTGTGCTACTGTCAGGATGCTGTCAGCAGCTTCTGGCTGGTTGCCCAGGAAAGTATAAAGACAAGGAAAAGTTTATTCCTGTCCTTTTTAATTTCAGTCTTTACAGAGAGAGGCTGTAGAACCCAGTCTCTTGGATAAGTGAATCTCCACCCCCGTCTCTCCCACTTCCTCATTTGTTACTTCTATGGGTGCTGCTATGTGCCCTCCATCTTTGAGCTCTTTGCTCTCCTACTTATAAGGCTCGCTGGGTTCTGGGAGATGGAGGGTCTGGAATGCTTTCTAATGACAATGTGTCAGCCAACTGATGCTCTGGCTCTGCCTGCTCCTCCTCTCCCATTATTTCCCAACTTTCCCCCTCATCTGCCTCTGAGCTGTGACCTCCCGCAAACCCCTGTTGTAAATCTATACTGTCTTCCTCTTCCTCCTCCCTGGAAGGGTCAGGATGGGGAGGGTCTCCACCATTTCTCCTCTGCCCAGTCCCTGACAGCTACTGAACACTAGTTTGAAGTAAGAGAATAGCAGAAGGCTGAAGCTTTCACTTACAGCTTTTGGGACTCCTGGTATGATCCTTATGCACTCTTTAAAGGGCCAAGCTCACCCTCTATATTTTTTGCAGGTCCGTGTTATAGAAAAACCCACTAAACTTCATTGTGGGTACACTCAGCAGTGAACCATGGTTTATAACCATAATGCACAGAGTTTTTATCCGGAACTCACTGGAACTCAGTTTCAGCACCTCTGGTGGGTGCCATTGCCATTATATGAGAACAAGGGAGGCATTCATGGTGAGTTCCGGCACCTCTTTTTCTAGAAAAATAGCACTGATAATGCATATGCTATTTTAAAAATGTAGGTAGCAACTTCTGGCACTAGCATTTTAACATGAATACACTATGGGTCTATAAAGCTGCTGAAACAGTAATGTCTGAAGCCACCCTGAATGTATGAGCTGAAAGCCATTTGTCTGCCCATATGTTCACATGTCCTCCTTTAAGCGGTCAGTAGTATACACCCTTGCACAGAGATATTTGCTTTGAATGATGGTCCTGTTTGTCTTTTAAGTGGGGGATAATATTACTCCCATTTGCATGAATGTAAATACCACTCTGTGGCTGCATAACAAAAAGCCTCATTAGCATTAGGGAATCCTCCCTGGGCCTGGAAATGGATACTTAGAGAAATGGTCTATCAAGGAAAACATAACCAGCTACCCCTTTGCAAGCATATCAAAAACCATTATGTCCTGAAAAGAAAAGATTGCCAAGCTAAGTGGTTCAGCAGAGCCTGCTTTGAAATTCACTCTTTACCACTGATGGGGAAAAATGCTGTGCTGACAGAGAAGTCTGAATCTTAAGGGCTCCCCAAAGGGTCATAATGGACTGGTAATCAAAATCCTGTTTTCTGTGTAAGCATTAATGGCTCAGGCTAACCAACATCTGCAACAAGTGCTTAGAAGTACCATAGACAGGTATCAGTAAATGTTGTGTTTGTTTTTCTGTACGATGACTTGTCTGTCGATTGTCCTGATTATTCTGTTTTGGTTAAAAAAGAAAGGGGAAAAGAAACCCAAATAATGGGTGATACAGAGAGTTATGTTTTCCAGAAGCAGACTTTACAGAATCATGTGAAAAGAGCTGCCACACAAACCTTGAAGAACTTGGAGTTGGGTTCCTTATGCACCAAATGAGCCATAGGGACTCTTTAGAACCCAGTTTAAAATTCCAGGGATTCACAAGATGGCGAACAAATAGAAAACCACTGCAAAACTTTAAAAATGCCAAAAAATAAAACAAGCAACATCAGATGCTAATTATGTAGCAGCAGCTTGAAATCATATTAATATCCAGAATGCTGAACTGAACTGTTGACAATGACAGTGCTATTTTTCTAGAAAAAGAGGTTCCAGAACTCACCATGAACATCTCCCTTGTTCTCTTAGAAAGGCAATGGCGCCCACCTGAGATATGACAGAACTGAGTTCTGGCTGAAGAAAAGCTCAGCTTATAGAGAAAATGCAGCGTACACTGTCTATGCTTATTCATGTGTTATACTGATCTTAAGTAGAAGCTGTATCTACACATGTACTAGTGTCTATGTGAAAGAGTACACTTTTGCTAAATTGCACAGCTTAACTACTGTGAACATAGACTTTACACTCACTGAATGCAATGTGTGAAAACACACACACCTCTTATGTGAAAAAGTGGTGCCATTGAATACTGTACTGTATTGTAAAGCATGGGTGGGGCTGATAGGGGGGGAAATGTTTGTGTGTATATCTATCTATCAATGGCTGTCATTTAGAAAAGCAGGCACTAAACATGTCATCCAGCAAGCTGTGCTGTGTAAAGTGAAAGACCAGAAAGAAGATGTTTGGGGTAATCCTACTTTGCATAATGTAAATGAGCATGTTGATTGTTTGTGGTCATGGGCCATTAATATCCTAGCAGAAGGAAACGTTGAATGGCAAAAGTTAGCAAAACTGAAAATCTGCAATACTGTTTTATTATGCTTACTGCCGTACTCCCATCAGTGTGTGTTAATTTCCACTTTTTAAAAAATTCTTCAAACCATATATATTAGTCTTGTTTAGATTACGAGTAATTCTCAGAAATGTTTATTGCAGTTTGCCCCAAGGTCCCTCTATATTGCTCAGAGCATGCACAGGAACACTTAATGTGGTGAAAGCCATATTTCTTTTAAAATTATGGTAGCAATATATTTACACTTGCTCAGTGGAAGAGTGTAGTTTTTTTTTCCATTTCACCACTGGACTTTAGCAGATAAAAATATACAGAAAAATCTAAGTAGGGTGAGTATTTTTCATTCACTTTTTCAAAAAGAAAGAAGTGAAATAGTAGCTGAGCCAGAAGCTTCTGTTTTTTTTTAGTAGGGTGGGTTGTTTTGTCTTGAAAGGGTTCTGGTAAATAAAGTTTTTAAAATTATTTTTGTGTACCATGTCAACCATGGTGGCTGGTGTCCATTGAGGCTGATAGGGGAGAAGTCAGGGAGACTGCCAGTAGGTGGCGGCAGAGCCAATGCCGGGCAGAACCAACTACAGTAGAACCTCGACTTACGAAGTACTCGACTTATGTATTTTTTGACTTACGAAAGGGAAAAACCGGCCGCGCGCCTACGAATTTTTCGACTCCCGAAAGGAAATCCGCTTGGATTTTAGATGCGGTTTACTCGACTTACGAAGTTTTAGATGGGGTTTACTCGACTTACGAAGGTTTACATAGGGTTTTCTTACGAATTTTTCGACTTACGTTTCCAATGCATTCCTATGGGAATGCCGTTTTTCGACTTACGAAATTTTCGACTTACGAGTGTGCATTCGGAACACATTAAATTCGTAAGTCGAGGTTCCACTGTAATTCTACTTTTGCCCCCATCCTACCCCGCAAACATTTACAAGGAAAACAGCGAGACTGAGGAGGAAGCTGGCAGTCACTTCTATCCTTTGGACTAATTATAAGTTAGAAGACAGGCAAGTGTGAGCTGGTTTAAGGTAGACGAAGGCTGGTGGGACAGTGCCCCCATTCATCCTAATAGAGCAGCCCCACTGCATGCTGACTGCTTTTCCTTTGGTGCATATGAGACTGCAGAACTCAAGTGATTTTGTCTCTCTGATCTCTTTCTGAATTAAGATAGGATTTAATTATGTACATACCGGTATAATCAGTGTATCTGAGAAAATATTTGCATACCAGTCACTTCCGGGCAGAAAATAAAGATGGATGGTGGTGGTGGTGGGAAATGGCTCTGTTATATAAATCCCTGTTTAAACCCCCTTTAAATGAATTTAGAAATTTGTTCCTCTAAAGTTTCACAATATGTTTAAACATGACCATTCTTTTTCACCAGGGATAACATGAACTTGTTTTCAGATACTGTGACAAGTATTGGATGTTTAACCCTACACAAGTGAGGTCCTGTTTTAGATTCAGTAGGTTGAATCCCAACTGAAACATGCTTAGATTAGACCCACTGAAATAGACATGACTATTTTAATTCACATTTAACTGAGATCCCCTTTATTTCATTGGTTCTCCTTGAAATATGATCAGGTCTGTATGCAACCTACTGAATTAGTAACATGATTTATGATCTTCCAATCCATCTGGTTCATAATTACGTTGTAATGTGACATGATGTGCAAGTTCCATTGCATATTGAAAGTTCATTTCTCAAAGGTTAGATAGAATCCTTCAGCCATTTCAGTGAGATGCCATTAGGAACCCAGGAGTTATACATTAGCATTTGTATCAGGTTATTTTAGCCATCTTTATCATGCCTGGCATCATTTGGAATTCATTTGAGTGTGACTGTTCAAGTGGTCAGTGGCAGCTTTCAGGTTTTATGTGACACATCTATTTCATGTTCCCCATCTGCTAGAGAGGGCAGAATGCAGAAGCGGTCAGAATGTGGTGTGCATTTCTGATGTGCTTTTGCATAGGCACTAGGTAGCCTGAAATACGTGTTTCAATGGTGCACTAGGAAATCCATTTGCCCTTTAAATCAGCACCCTATTAGTATCTCAAGAAGATAAGAAAGGTATGAAAGTCAGTGACGAAGGGTTAGCTCATGTCTTCCTCTGTACTAGCGTTCATAAAACACTTCAGTCTGTCTTACTAAACTTTCCCATGGACACATCTGCTTTAGATATAGCAGTGCCAAGACAACAGCTTGTGCTACCTTATCTAAAGTAATATCCTGTCATCGAGAGGGCAAACTAATTCCCATTTATGGTTACTGTATGTTTACTGTGAAATTGCAGGTAGCCAGAGATGATAAAATGGGCTCAGAAGATCCATAAAATACTATATGGTAGTTTTGCGAGCACTTACTCATTTCAGTAGGGCATGCTCAAGAGGAGCTTCCCAGCTGATTGGGTCCTGTGTCTACCATAAAACTTATGATGGTTGTGGTCGCATGGTCTGCAGCCTACACTACGTCAAGAAGGATAGATCAGCAAATGAGCTAATCCAACCTCTTCTACTCTGTGCCTGCCACCAAGTAAATGAGTTATATTCAACATTGGACCAGATTTCAACTTGAACAAGAGGACTTCTCCTTCCTCTCTGCTCCCCTGCTGCCCATAAAAATCTGCTCCAGAGAGTTGGAGCCAAGCCAAGAGGGTGCCCCAACAATGACTTAGAATGGAAGGCAAGAGGTGAGGGCACACTGAATTTTGGCATTGCACAGGGTAGTGCTGAAAATTGAAAGCCCCAAGTCCACCGCTGCCTCCTGTAAACTGTTGGACATCTTGGTTGGAACACATCTACTAAAAGCAGAAGACATCCATTTTATAAACAAAATGGAACACAACACAGTTGAAACAGTCCTTCACAGTGGTGTTCACTTATTTTGATGTGATTTTCTTAGATAAATGAAACATAGGACCCCAACATCATATGTAGTCAGGAGGTGGTGATTATTGCTTTCAGAAGAGCCTGCTTCCAGTAATATGGCACATATTTTGTGAAGAATCTGGTCAATGTTAAGGCATGTTTATTTTCTGGCATGAATTTGCAGATCTTTTGTCTAACAATTTCCAGCTTGATAAGAAATCTCAGACCACATTCCATATGTTGTTGTCTCTGGCTGCCTATGGTTAAATGCAAGGGTGGTATTGTGGTCTAAACCACTGAGCCTCTTGGGCTTGTCAATCAGAAGGTCGGTGGTTTGAATCCCCGTGACGGGTTGAGCTCCCGTTGCTCTGTCCCAGCTTCTGCCAACCTAGCAGTTCGAAAGCACACCAGTGCAAGTAGATAAATTGCTACTGCTGCAGTGGGAAGGTAAACGGCATTTCCGTGTGCTCTGGCTTCTGTCACGGTGTTCTGTTGCACAAGAAGTGATTTAGTCATGCTGGCCACATGACCCGGAAAGCTGGCCATGGACAAACACCAGCTCCCTCATCCTGAAGCGAGATGAGCACCGCACCCCATAGTCACCTTTGTCTGGACTTAACTGCCCAGGGGTCTTTTACCTTTTAACCTTTATTGTTAAATGCAGCACACATGGTTACATTAGCACAATGCGTATGTAGCAGAATCAAGGATCATGGTCCTTGAATGGTTTTGATTGCAACCACAGTGTCGTGTGGTTTGAATCCAAATAAGATAGTCTTTCCATACACCTGGAAAGTTCTTGAAATGCCTTGGTTTTCAGGTATAAAAATGGTGGGTTTTAAGTAGCTATTTTAGATTATTTGAACTATGGCAGTTTTGGATAAAGGTCCTATTTCAGTCCCAAGGGGTGCCCTGGAAATCGGACAAGTCTCATTTCTGCGTCCTTCAAGCTGTGAGACAGAGATAGGCCAGGGTTTTGGCAGCTTTTCTACTTTAGAATTGCGAGATTTATTACTATTCTCTCTCCTTGTTTATCTGAGAACATGTGTTGCATGCCTTACTTGGTTATTAATACTGCTGTCATGAATAGGCACAACAATATGGTAGGGAAAGCAACTGACAAGTTTAGATCGACTAACAAGACTCATGACAGCCTTTTGGAAGGCAGGACCTGGTAGTATGGGGTAATTTAGTGCATCATAGATTCCACCCTCCCACTCCCATTTTCTAGGAAGGAAAATATTGCTACGGACATGGTGTTCAAGCCTAGTATCAGTTCTACTAATGCTTGTGACTCATTATTCTCTAAATCCAGCAACGATGGGACAATTGATACAAACAGGAGCACAGAAGTAGCAATATATTCCATAGCAGGAAGAATGCTGTGTGTTTGTGATGGGCAGAAGTGTTGTGCAGAGCTTTTGATGAAGATGTAAAAGAACTGTGATGCTTTTCCAAGTGTGCATTTCATTGGGGGGATCCCATTAAATTTGCCTTTTTGTTGATATGAATCTATTGTCAGTTTGGATATAATATTCTATTTCATAACTCATCCAGTGTGCCTGGATTTATTTATTCACAGTGTTATCATTGCCTCAACAAAAACCCCAAATACCCTTTTTAAAAGTCTTGATCATTTTTAACAAACATGCTTTTCCTCTCCTTGTCAGTTGGTATCTAGCAAAGGGAATAATTGCCCATGTTCTGCTGTATTTTTTTTTTTTTTTTTTGGAGACTGCCAAAATGAAAACAGAATCTATCTTCAGGATGCAGTGTGATTTCAAATATCTTGGTAAATACCTTGGTAAAGCCCTGAGTATAGAGGATTGCTAATGAGACTAGAAACTCTTGAATATGTCTCTGTCCATTAACCTGCAGCATATTCATCTTCCTCTCATATTCATATGTGTATTAGTCAATTATTCAGGTTCTCTGCCCCTTTTCTTGTTTAACACCACCTGACTGTTGTCTGGAGTGACCCATTTCTTCCCCCTTCTCTCTTTATAACTTTTGTGGTCCCTTTCATATTGTCCCATTATAGTCATTTGCAGAAAATTCTTTTCCTGCTCGCTCAGTTTGTATCTGCACATTTTAAGTATCATGCTCTAATCATTGGATCTTTGTGAGATCTAACGAGGTACCATTTTAAACAGCCATTTCTTCACTTTCTTTCACAGTATGTGATTTTTTTTTTATTTTTTATTTTGGCTTTCATGTAATTTCACTATCCATTTCCCAAAGGATGGGTTTCCATAGGTTTGGCAGTAGAAAACAAACAAACATAAACACTCCACTTTTCTGCTAGTGATGAGACAGGAGGCTGAAACAAGGAGGCAGTTTGCGAAGCTAAACCTCTCTGGGGATTTGATAATATACTAATTAGCAGAGTGATGAGGGACTTACAAAGTGCCCATTATTGCCTGTATGCTTTGCTCTTTTTGTGTCATGTTGTTTCAACTTGTTTCTCATGTCCGAATTTCAGTCAGATGCCGTCCTATAAAGTGAACCTTGAAACCCACTAGATACCTTGACACATGTGAGATCCCTAAAAGAAAGAAAGCATATCAATCCACACACAGGTTGCAAAGCCAGTGAAAGCAGACAGGGCCCCAGTGCCGGAGTTATGTATAGGCTAAGTAGGCTGAAGCCTAGGGCCTCTAAATCTAGGGGGCCTCGCCAGCCAGCCCGCTCCCCAGGAGGCTGTCTCCCCTCTTCCAAAATAGCAAAACCCAAGACTTCATGCGAGGGCAGGGCAACTCAGGCCCAGCAGCTATGAGACTCAGGGCTAGCCAGTGGGGCCCAATTTGAAGCAGTGGGGCGCAAATTGCATTTTTATTTTTGTAGGGCTCCAGTTCACACCCAAAGGCTGCAAAATCTTATAGATAAAAATAAAATCCATCTAGATTAATTGGTTAATTGGTTCGGCAACTTCCATGCACATGAATGATGTGCTAACATGTGATGCTAATTATTCCCCCCAAGAGTTAAATGATAACTAATCAGAGGCAGCTACAGTTGCAAATGGCAACAAAATATTTGTGAAAGGAAGAGGAGCAGGTTTGCTCAAGTGTGTTGCAGGTAGAAATACTGTTTGTAATGAAGTGAGAGCAGTAGTTTACTTGCTTGAAATAACAAATAAGAAAGTTTAAAAATTTAAATTCTAGATTAAAATTGATTACTTAATTGAGAAGGGGATTGTAACAAACACTGGGCCTAATTTTAATAGTAGAGTGCCTGGTATCTGGTGGACAGACCAAAGCACTCGTCAGAAGAGCTATGAGATTCAGGTTAGGGTCAGATGCCTTGTCATTCCCAGCAGGTATATAACAGGAAGACCCGGTCTGCGGTCTGCCCAGTTCATGATCTACATATGTATTTGGATTCTTTTTTGCATTGTGACCTAAGCATAACACTCCCCCCTCCCAAAAACAACAACAACTCCTTACAACCAGACTTCATAGAATCATAGAGTTGGAAGAGACCACAAGGGCCATCTAGTCCAACCCCCTGCCAAGCAGGAAATATGTACATCACCTGTAAAATCTGTTGTCATGACTTGATGATCTTGGACATTTTAAGTAATATTTCCACCCTCTTGCTGTGTCTTTTTATTTCTCCAGGGGGTATTTTTGAATGTGTGGAATCTGGCCCAACGGGAGCAATGGGAGCAGAAGAACTGGCCTTCAGATTTGCTGTGAACACAATCAATAGAAACAGAACTCTGTTGCCAAACACTACATTAACATACGATACTCAGAAGATAAATCTCTATGATAGTTTTGAAGCATCCAAAAAAGGTATGTTTCTAAGAACTTTGGAGCAGGGATGGGGAACCTTTATTTTTCCCCCAGTCCCAAATGGCTGGTGAACAACTTTCTGGGAGCTGCACAGTGGATACTGGTGAGCAAGGCCTGAAGCAAAAGTGGGCAGAGTATTGTGATACTTACCTTTGCACAGTAAGCTACATCCTGGCCATGCAAAAACAAGAGGTTTCCACACAAATGCATACATATCTACCCACCCTTTGTCCAGTCAAGAAAGGGGAACCATCAAAGTTCAACAACACATTCCAGCCTGGAAAAAAGCACTCAAAAATAGAGAGGAGGACCAGTGAGGGTTATGGTCTAGAGAGATGAGACATGGCTTGGTGGGGGGGGCATGGTCTGGGGTGGGCCTGATAGAAAGGCCTAGAGGGCCACATTTAGCCACAAGGCCTGAGTTCCCTCCTGCTTTTAGAGGTTAGCCCCTGGGTGCTTGGTTTCCCCGTTCATTGGTTATATCACAGAAGCCAAGCCCACCTTAGTATGCTTCTTAACTGCAGCTCTGCACACTTCTCCTGTCATAGGCACCATGGGGGGTGAGGCCCCCTCAAATTTCCAAGAAGGGGGCTAGTGCCTCTCAAAATTATGTGGGGCAGGCTCTCATCACACATGCAAGCCGCGGGGTTTGCACACTCCCCATGGCATGCACAAGTGACATCAGCATGCCCTGGGAGTTGTGTGCACTGCGCGGACATAATGCGCACACGCCCCGTGGTGTGCGCACATGGTGTGCTTATATTGTGCAGCCCCGGCCCCCACACGCTTGTCTCCTATAAAAATTCATGACTGGCACTGATCTCTATAGCAGTGGTGAGGCAAAAGCCATGAGTACAGACGTCTGTTAGTGAGAGTCCCATTCTGGGCTCCTCCTGGCCCACATACACATACAACAAAGTAGAGCAAGGTACATTATCAATGACTGAAAGCCATGCCAATGAAAGTAATTATTTCTTCCGTCTTCACAGCAACCTTGTGAGACAGGCTGCTGATGCCCTTTATTGAGGAATAGGGACCTGAGGCGGGAAGACATTGACTTTTTATGACTTGAAGGGGTTGTTTCCCCAGGTCTCCTTGGCACAAATCTCACACTTCGTCCACTCTCATAAGTGTAGTTTGCATGGCTTCAAAACAGCAGTACATCTTTGCCAGGCATTTCTATAAGATGGAAGAAGTTAGAAAGGAAAGGTGGGTAGTTCACATACCATGGTGCCTTTATTGTGACAGAACTCTTAACAACCATATTGATGTTTTCAGCTGGGGCAGTAGCTCATGCTTAGTGACCAGGCAAATGTTCTTATCAAAAGTATTGTTATTTTAGACCTAGACCCAGTTAAATCACTCCACATACTTTGATTTCAGCTGGTATAGTTCTGTTGCAATAAGTTTTAATTTGGCTGTATATCAGACTGCCCATCAGCTGGATGCCTGGAATGGAGTACAGATGGGAAATTAATTAGATTTTAAAAGCACCATACCGATGAAAAATCCCTGGGCAAGAGCAGAATTTGCTGAAGATGTCATTTGAACTAAGAATGTTGGAAATGCAATCAAAATTCATGTCAATACTTTTTTTTTTTTAAGATCACACTGTTAGCTTAGAATAGAATCATTGTAAGCCACATGCAGAAGAAATGTGCCTTTCATGGGGTTTCTTTAAAAGTCTACTGGGAGGGAATAATTTGCCAGCTATCACTGCTTGTTACAGGTTCCATCTTGTAGCATTTTATTACAGGTACAAAAGGTTGATGCATTAGTGAACAATACACTTCAAAAAAAGTTCATGCTTAGTAGTTACAACAGTGCATGCCCATGCTTAGAAACGGCAAACTTCATGGGGAAATTTGCATCCCATTGAAGTCTGTGGCAAACTTCCCACTGGTTTCTAATGGACCCAGCTTGGATTGCATCCAATGACTTTTAAAGAATTGTGCCTTATACTCAAACATCATAGAAGGATGTTCTGTATTGCACAGCATGAGCTCCATAGAAAAGAGCACCGCACGCCTTATTTTTACTGTTTTGTATTGTGTTGTTTACTTAAACTCCTTTCTACTATTACTGAAAGAGGCTAACCCTACTACAGCACTTCAATGCTAAATTAATTTAGAAACAAAACAAAACTACCAGCCAGTGACCTCCTCCCTTTCACCAAAGACAGAATTATTATTTCTTTAGGAAGAAGCTCTCTCTGGATATTTCTTCTAGATTATGGATATCGTGTAGTTAGCAAGGAATTTAGGAGCAAATGTAGCATAAAGATACCCTCACTGAACTTGATTCTCCTTATCAAGAAAAGATGGACACATTAAAATGTGCAAAGAGCACATCAATAAAATGATCCCTCTGCAGCACTATTCAATGGCTTCAAATGTAGCCACAGTGATGGTGGGTTCTCCTCCATAAGGTGAAAAGGAAATAATTGAAGCTAGATATCAAATTCCTTAGCAATGCAAGGTGGACCCCACTGTATCTTCTACCTCATCACTTTTCTCTTTGTGTGATACCTAGTGCAGGTTGAGATGCACTGAGCATTGGTAGCTTACATATCGTATTAACAAATACAGACAACAAATGCACAGAATGAGTTGTGCTAATTGCAGCACCAGGGCATTGTCAAAAGCCCTGATTTTACATGGCAGGGAAATTATGCTGCAGGCAGATAAGCTTGTGCAAATGTTTAGAACTGGGTAGTGCTGGTTAGTCTTTATGTGCAGGTGACTAGATAAGACAATGCAAACAGCAGCTTGTGAACATGACGCCCCAAGGCTAAGGGTTAGCTAATAACAAGCTTGAGTGTTAGAAAGCTAATGTTGAAGCAAAGAGTTTGCAATGTGGGTCCTGTAGCCCACAAAACTGATCATGCAAACGTTTGAAGCCAATGGAAGCAAAAATGCCAAAATCCGAGTGGATGTGCTGGCAAGGACACTAGATAGCTTCTAACTCCATGGACATCTGTTTCGATTATGGTAGAATCCCTCCCTCCCAGAGAGCCACAATAACAGGTGAACAGAGATCTGTTGACACTGACAGATCACAATGTGCACATCTCTAACTTAATACTTAACCATGTATTCTCAAAATGTAGTTACTTTGTACTTTGCCTGTAGAGAGAGACTTGCATCAGCAGCAAGTCTGCTTGAGCAGATGACTGCCTGAAAAAAACTATCACTGTGTGTGTTGTTCTCTGCACACTGTTAATCATACTTTCCTTTCCTTTCAGCTTGTGATCAGCTCTCTCTTGGAGTAGCAGCTATCTTTGGACCTTCACATAGCTCTTCGGCTAATGCAGTGCAATCTATCTGCAACGCTTTAGGGGTTCCACATATACAGACACGCTGGAAGCATCAGGTTTCAGACAACAAAGACTCATTCTATGTCAGTCTTTATCCAGATTTCTCTTCACTCAGCCGCGCCATCCTTGACCTTGTGCAGTTCTTCAAGTGGAAAACTGTCACGGTTGTTTATGATGACAGCACAGGTAGGCATCACTGTAGGACATTATGTAGCTGCATTTGAGGGTATGCATAATGTGTTGTGTTCCTGTTAACAAGCAAATAAGATGTGATTGTGAGATTTTGTTGCAGAACAATAGAAAATAAAATGCACAGATTCATCCTACCTACAACTCCTTCATTATGCATAACTTTTTCTGTATATTTGATTTATAATGACATGAAAAAGGGAGAGAGGGATTTCAGATCACCACATTAAAAGCTAGAGGTTTATCCAATTATTTGTCTAGGTATCTCAAGTCAAGGAAAACATCTGAAAATTTCATGAGGACAACCTCCTTTTTCCTGTTTCATATAGAAAACAGATCAGGAAAGATTGTCTGTTTTATGTATGTGTGTCTTTGTTAAACAGAGGACTCTGTGACCCTTGCCGTTTACATTTTGTAGAAAGATTTGCAATTGTAAACCTGCAAAAAAATATTTCATAAAGATTGCAAGCAAACCAGAGGTGTTTATCTGTAACATTTGGGGAAAAACAAACCCTAAAGTGTGCAGGTTTTTGCATATACATCAGTAGCTCCTGTGTTAAGAAGCATTGACCACAGAGTTGGGAACAGCTCTGTGTGCTGAATGTAAATGTGCAGTTGTCCCTGTCCTTATTGAAGTTTGCTAAGAAACTTCATATGCAAAGGGAATTTTGAACACTATATACCTTTCAGGGTTCACTGAGATGGGCAGTTGGTGGAGAGGGTCAGTTCCACACACCTGGCCTCCCAGCAGCAGTGTCACTCCAGCTTACTGGGAGGAAGAGGGGTGAAGCAGTGGGGAGACTGGGACTGTTTGGATGCACCAGTAGGAGTGCTGAATTAGCTCTACCAGTACATCCACACTGTTCTGGCCTCTCTTCCCTCCTTCTCTCCAGGTAAGTGACAGTAATGCTGTTGTTAGGAGGCCAGGTGTTCAGCAATGCCCTCCCTGCTGTCAGGATCTCCTACTCTCGAGTAGGACCTTGGCAGAGATACATGCCCAACTGGCATGTTCTCTCCCTCCTGGTTGATCAGGAGCTTCAAAAGCTTTCTTCAGCCCGAACATCACAGCGACTGATGCCAAAAAGCACCAGCACACTAAGGGATCCGCAAGGTTTGCACAGTTGCGTAACAGACCCCAGCAACTCAGCATTTTGGCTAATCTACTTTATTTACATATAAACACACACAGAGCACTGCAACAATGCTCCCTCTCTCTTTAGCATCAGACAGCAAAGAGAAAGAACATAGGACAATAGTCCCACTTCATGGAACACAGTAACACAAACACCCTGTATCCGTCACTTCCCACTCTGTGGAATGTAAACACACACCGCCATGTGATAGACAATAATCCCATGACTGTAGACATGGGGAATGAATCTCCAACAAATGTATATCTGGTGATGTAAATATGAGTACATCAGTCTTATTTTATTTTGGTAAGGTGTGCTTGTTTCTCCAGATCTGTAGAGTTCTAACCACAGAAAAATGGGAAGGCCTGTGGTTCAGAGGCAAAGCACATTCTTATTGTGATTCCCCTGCCAAGTGCAGTGAATGGCTACTAGATAGAAGACCATTCCAGTAGTGGCACCCTAGCTGTAGAATACTCTCCCCAGAGAGTCTCACCTGATGCCTACCTTGATGCCCTTTTCTCAGCAAGTGAAAAATTATTATTATTATTATTATTATTATTATTATTATTATTATTATTATTATTATTATCCTAGGCTTTTGGTTTACTTCATTTTTAAGGTTCTTTAATGAGTTATAGACTCTTTGGATACTTCTGGATTTTAAAGATGTGTGAAACGTTAGTGCTGCTGTGAGCTTAGTTTTATAGTTATCTTTTGTTTTTGATTAGATTTTACGGTTTCATTTTTGTAAACAGCTGTTTTTAAATCTTATTGTAAGCCTCCCAGAGATTCTTTAGTTAATGGGGGTCATGTATAAATACTGTAAGTAAAGAAAATAATGTTTTACAGGCAGAAAGTTCAACCACTGGCCATGTAGGGTTCAGAAATACTCCTGCAAAAAAATCTCAAAAGTTGCTGCCAGGCAGGGTAGACAGAACCAAGGTCCAAAGTCCTGACTCAGTAGAAAGCAGCTTCCTGTGTTCCATACAGCAGATTATTCATTTGCTTTTCTGAAGGCAATTTTCCTATTGCAAGGGGGAAAGTGGAATATATTATTAATGACAAGTGTTGAAATTAAATGTATGCTTCTGATCACTGCATGTCTTTAAAACCTGCAGTGTCAGTTTAAATACATAAGGTTGCACACCTAACCCCACTTATCTGGGATTAAGCCCCACTGATTTCAATTAGAGTATGCATAGTTAGGATTGCATCCTTACACCAATACAAAATAATAATATTCACATGAAAAATAAAATTGGACTAAATTTAAATATAATGAATCTCTAAATCAAATTGGAACCCTACATTATAAGGAACCATGATAGTTTCTGATCACCTAACACAGTGTAGCAGCTGCTGTTCCAATAAGAAAATCATGTCTGTTCAACCCTCTCTCCTTCCAGTGCTTATATCCTTGTACTGCTAGGTTTTTCAATGCTTGCCCAAAAGATAAAAATGCATCTCCCCCCACTCCAGTAAAGATATCCCCACTCAGGGAATTACTATTTTTAGTATTGAGTTCACGCTCATAACACTACAACTCACTGAAACCCAGTGAAGCTGAATGTTGGGAGATTCAGGCAAAAGAAAGTACTTCTCCACACAGCACATAGTTTAACTATGACATTTGCTCCCACAAGAGGCAGGGATGGCTATCAACTTCGATGGCTTGGAAAGAGGATTAGACAAATTCATGGCGCATAAGACCATCAGTGGCTACTGGTCATGATAGCTATACTCTGCCTCTGCTTCTGAATACCACTTGCTGGAAACTGCAAGAAGGGAGAGTGTTGTTATGCTGAGGGTCTGCTCTGGTGATCCCCATAGACATCTGGTTGGCCACTGTGAGAACAAAGATGCTGGACTGGATGGTCCGCTTGCTTGAAGCAACAGGTTCTTATGTTCTTACATTTACTTTTAAATATATATATCAATGGGTCCCAGTCAGGCAGACAGCCGCTGCACAATATAATTGCTGCACAAGACATCCTGGGCCCCACACATATTGCTGTTGTAAATCATAGTTTTTGCATGTGGTGCAAAACACTCCTAACAAAGAGCTTCTGTGATGTCCATGCTTTGCATCACACCTTCAGTTTTGTTTGTTGGGGGGGGGTGAGGGCCTCCACTTAGAATAATAGAATTGTAGACTTGGAAGGGACCTTGAGGATCATCTCGTTCAAACCCCTGCAGTGCAGGAATATGCAGCTGTTCCATACAGGAATTGAACCTGCAACCTTGGTGTTATCGGCATCATGCTCTAACCAACTGAGCTATTGCTCCATCTAAGGTGTGTCCAGTTTGGTGCATCTATGGAAGAATGATTGACCTGAATCTGTCCCCTTTTTCTCTCTGTGGCATACTAAAATCTAGATGAAATGTATTGAGCTTGGGGCCACTAGCAATGTCATAGGAGAGACCGGGAAAACTGTGGAACATTTGACCACTGTTTCCCCTAGCAATAAGTCAATAACATTCAAATTATCAATGTGCTTCCAAGCCTCATAGGTGCATATGTACAATAGCTCCCCAGAATTCATAAACCTAAGTGGAAGGATATTTAACAGCATGGAGATCCTAGGTGATTTTCATCTAGCCAAACCCTGGCATTCAAATCTTAAGGGTGGCATGCCATTGGTGCCCTTGTATTTATGGTGTTTGCACTTATAGGTGTATTAATACAGTGGGCGTCTCTCCTAGTGAAGAAGGGAGATGTTAATCAGAGCTGCAGGGCTCTCCAGAACAGAGGGGAAGGTGACATGTGAGGCTGCAGGGCAAAGTGACAACAATGGAATCTCTTCCTTTGGAGGAGGACTCCACTGGATCAAACACCTTTCCATGAATGCAGGAAAACCAGTTAGACTACACCCTTTGAAAAGTGTGCATCCCTTTGGCAAAATCTCCACTTCTTCAATCTGTTAACACAATTTACAGGCCGTATGTTATATTAAAAGTCATATTATAAATGCTTTATAGGTAGCCATTTGTAATAAACTATTTATGGTGGTTGTAAGCATGGCACAGTCCTGGGCAGTTACAGAGTGCTGTGTACTTTAAGGGTGAACCATAAATAATTAATAATAACAATAAATATCTGATTTACAGGCCACTTGTTTCAAGCACTGAACAAGAACCTGTTAAGGGAGTGATAAACTATAGTTATAACAAAAAGGGATTTTATCTGTTGTACTTCATAACTATCTATTTCATTTTTAATGAGCATGCTGCAGCTACATTGTTTATCAACTGCCTGAAAATGAAACCTTAATATCAAGGGGAACTCACTTTCCCTGTGATATTCTTCATCATGGCAGAGCACATATCTCGGGACCATTGACTTTGCAGCAAGGAAGGCCTGGGGCCTTAGTCATCTCCAGGGTTTGTTTGTTTGTGTTCCAGCAGTGGGAAGGTCTGAAAGGGGCATCGAAGCATGTTCAGCCTTCCTACTTTCTTGTTCAGTGTGAGAAGGTTGGTGGAGCATACACGACCAGCACATGCAGGACTGTTGGGGCAGGATTGGCACAAGGGGTGCCAAGTTGAATACAATATTGGGGGGCCAGGTAAGCCCCACCCCACATAATCCATCACAAGATGTATACACACACACCATTTGAATGGCAATGCCCATCAACTGAGGGGGAGGCCTCAACTATTTTATGAGGGGGCAAAGGGACCTTGGCCCCTAGGAGTTGGCTCCTATGATTGGCACACACACTCCTTCATTCCCTCAGCAGTTAGTGCCACGGTTCATGCATATTTGGCTCAACAACTGAAGAGGATTTCAGTCTGTTGCAAACTTTGCATTTTGCTCCAGATCTCAGCATTGCTGTAACTATGGAAATATCTTTTGCTCTCTCTGAGAATTCTAAGCAAGCATCCCTTGATTTGTGCTAGCGATGTACTATACCATCCCTGATGAGCACCTGCAAAATACCCACACATTTTTATTAAGCCTGCCTCTTTTATGTCAGGTAAAGCAAATGGCAAAGCTTGATCTCTTGTATTCCTCCCGAGGTCTAAAAAGACGAAATCCAGCTTTCCCCCTGGATTTCTCAAAAATCCAGTTACAAGAGCTAATCTTCCCTAAGCTGAAAGGAGGAGATCAGTCCTGTTCTAAAGCGTACTTTGTAGACAGTAAAGTTTTGAAGCAGGATTTCAAGTTGAAGCCTCTGTGGGGTAACAAGAAATGTGCTATCTTCGCTCCTGATTTGCATAAGCCATTACTTGGTAGTACCTTTTGGTTACATAGTTCAGTGGCATCTAATGGCATATGCAAATGTGTTGCTATAAGTTGAAACGGGTATTTTCTTCCTCTATTTTGCCAATTATCATTTGCTGAGGTTGTAGGTGAAAGATTTAAGCATCTGAGAAAGAGCCTGTTTGTGCCTTTGAGTGAAAGCCAAAGGTGGAAAGCAATGATTCCAGAAATGAAGTGCTTTTAAGGTTATGTGCTGGAATAAAACTCCTCCCCCCACAAAAATATCAGTTATGCTTCAGAGCCTCCCCTTTTAAAGTTTTCTTCGTCTCTCCCTCCTCTTACATAATTAAACAACATCAAAATAAACAAGGGTCATGAGTAGGATGGAAATGTGCATTGATCAATGAAGGGAACTATTCAGTGCAATTCTATATATGTCTACTCAAAAGCAAGTCCCAGTCAGTTCAGTGGAACTTCCTTCTATTTACCTAGAAGTTGAAGTCATTGAACTCCATAGGATTTCTGCAAATATGTATAGGATTTCACTGTTAGCTATCCAAACATCAATTACTTCTTAATTATACACCCTTTCTCCACTTATAAGCCAATGTTTTGTAGCTGTGAGGGCCAGTTTACAAAATACCAGTAACCAAAATCCAATGTATGTACTTGCTTGGAGGCAGGTGACTTCTCAATTAGGAGGTCACAGTTTCTATTGAAATTATTGAAATTGCTGTTGGATATACCAGTATGCAGAATCTGCTGTTTTACACTCTCTTTTGGCTCCTGAAAGTGTACCTGGGAAAAGTCAGGATGGCTTGAATGAAAAAATGCAGTGTGAGCTGCCCCTTGGTATGTGTGTGTTTAAACACAGTTGTATTGAAGTAAGTTCTACTCTTAGCAGATCCACTTAAATTAACACACTAATGCTACACATGCCATTTAATTTCCCCCCTCCCTGACATAGCATTGCTTTCATGCAGATTATTCTCTTGCCATCCTATAATGTGAACCATGTGAGATGGAAACATTTACATGGGTATTTTGCTATCTTAGTAGCAGTAGCTTTGTGGGAAATAATTGCACATGCCCTGTGGTGGTTCCTGTTACCATACATCAGTAATCAGATTGTTATTATTTTGAATGGACAAGCAAGTACTACAGCTTTTACTACGCTTAAATGCATCTGAATTAAATCTTGTAGGCGAAAAGTACAAAAATTCAAGGTGCATGGAACTTTTGATAACCAAGAAGCCAATCCACAGGACTCTTTAACCTCTAAGTTAACCTCAATCCACAGGACTCTTTAACCTATGGATTTACTTGGTTAGCCCAGCAATTATAGTGCAGCTTTCAGGAAAATAGTAACTTGTAGCCTTCCCTCATCATGGAGCTTCTTTCATAAGATCACTAGGCTCAAAACTGATGGGGAAGCATATTTCACAGTTACTCTTGCATCTTGAATCAGCCCAGGGGCAGTCTAGTTAGAAAGACATGAATTACAATAATAATAACTCAATATGGCAGAAAGGATCTCTTATGAATCTACAGATGATATTGGCAAAAAGCAATTTATGCTGGTGGAAGCCTAAATATAAATGTTAACGGTATTTTTTCTGTTATTTAAAAAAAGGTGTGTGTATGTGTATGACATTTTCATTTCACAAAGAACTCAGACCTTTACCTCTCCCAAATGACTTTGGCATTCAACAGAAGGAACTGTAAAACACACTATTAGTAAATAACACTTTCCAATCCGTTTTGTAGGTTGTGAGGATATTGATTCTGGGTGGTGTCATGTAGCTTTGTATCCTCTCAGTACAAAATATTTTAAGTGACCTATGCAATAACGCCAAGGGCAAACACAATTAGTAATTATGTGCTAGAGCTAATTACTGCATGGTGCCTTCCTTTTAATGGAAAGCTATTGTTTTATTAGTTCAGTATTGTTTAACTGTATTTGTTTCTCAGTGTTAAAAAGCAGAGAAAATTTATATTTTAATTATTGTTTTGATGGCTTTAGCGTCTCTGCATTAAGAATCTGTCATGATTGTGAACATTAATTTGACTTACATTTAAATATTCTGCTTTTTTATGCCCATAAATCATGTGAAGTTCATTGAGACTCTGATGGAAGGAGAAGCCTGGCTGATTGTTCTGAAAGTAAAGAATAAGAAGCTCATGCAGCTGAATAGTGTCAGGAATTGTCTGTGTGACAGCAGAGACTGTACCTCCCCCCCCCCTTTAAAGCGTGGATCATGGAAAGCGTGTATTGTTCTGGTTCTGACTGTTTAAGTATAGCATATTTGTTTCCCCTAAAAAATTATATGGGACTCCATGAAGCCAGAGACACCGATTTGACAGCAAAAGTCTTCAGTTGGAATATTGCCGGGGTGGGGGGGGTGGGGATGATGCTCAGCCTGATAACATAAAGGAAAAAGATCATATACAACTTAAATAAGGCACTATATTACTGTTCAAATGTGTGTGTATCTTTAATGTCACACATTTCTCTAAGTCAGTCTAGTTAACCCAACAGTTTATCTCTTGTAAGGGCAATTGAGACTCACAGGTGAAGTCAAGGCACAAAAGGTAAGGTCAGATCAAACAAGCAAAGTTCAGTTAAAAGTCAGCAAGGTCAAGTCACTGTAGGCAAGAGCCGATCAAGACAGGGAAAGTCCATTCAGAGTTTCTTTTAGGCAAAGGTCAAAGAAAAGCAGGAACTTGGATAGCTCCATTGAGTTCTACTAGGTGAAGCTCTGTCCGGCTTTCATAGCTGTAGAAAGACATTGTTCTGAAGAAGTGTGCATGCACACGAAAGCTCATACCAATAACAAACTTAGTTGGTATCTAAGGTGCTACTGGAAGGATTTTTTTTTAATAGTCCCAGCAGGAAGCAGAATCCTTTCATAGGCTGACAGGATGTGTAGTGTGGTTGACTCCACCTCCCTAGTAGTTAAAGGGAGCTCATCCAATTGTTGACCTCTATCAAGCTTGGGAGATGAAGATACTGCAGAGGACTAAACCTCTGAGCTGGAGGATGACTGCAGCAATTTTGTCCTCGCTCAGGATGGCTATTACCAAAGTCTGCCCCTAGGGAAAAGAAGCCCACCACCACTTGGGGTAATGGGGTCCTTGCTGGCGGAGAGGGGAGTATTTTCCTACCCCATTCTACCCACTTGCCTCTGGAAACACTGTTCACCCACCTGTAATTTAGGACTGTTCCAAACTAAAGACAAAGTCCACCAAACTATATTATAGTATATATTTTGGAAAGCGGTTTGTCCGTTTGTTTTCTAAATGCTCACATGCCTAATAATAATAACAATGATAATAATTTTATTATTTACACCCCTTGCATCTGACTGAGTTGCCTCAGCTTCTCAAGATATCATTGCTAAACCTGGTATGAGGGTTCCTGAGATGAGGGTTGGCGCTCTTCTTTGACATTCAGGTGCCAGGTGCCATTTTGATTCAAGATGGTGGACTGAAACATCACTTTGATGTGTCTGAGCCTGTTTCTTGACATAGTTTGGGCTGCCTCTTGAGATAGCGTCGCCAAATTACACTACCCATTTAAAAACAACAATATATTTTTGATTTCTAACAATTCCCAGGCAGTGCCATGAACTCCCCACTAGTATTAAACAAATCAAATAATAGGTTGCAAATTAATTAAATATGTTCAGTATGCTGTCACACAGTCCACATTCCAGCTTTTGGTTTTTATCATTCATTTAGAGAATATGCAATATTCATTTAACTGGGACTATAAATTTAATGTGCAGGTTTGCTGAGACTGAATTATTTCATGTGTTTCCTCACTCTTTTTTAATACATAAACTCTGGAAACAGAGATCTCGGGAGATTTTATTTCTTGCAGTCACAGTAACAGATGACTTTGGCCTCTCTCCCTCTCGCACTCCCCCTCCTCGTGTAGTCAGCTGTTCTGCACATGGATGCCAACCACTCTGAAGATCACTGTTTCCCCTCCATCAACTTCTGTGCCTGAAAACGTTCTCATTGGGATTCTGCACCACTTTTTGCTGCATAGTGATAAATCCTCATCCTCAACATTTGGCAGTTTAGGGAACAGTTTTCACAACATACATTTGGTTAACAGCCCTCATATATTTTACTGTCAAGACTGATTTTGCTATAGCATCTCCACAGGCACATGCTCAGTCAGTTTATACATAAAATAATGGATTAGGAGGGGGGCATGTTAAGCCATCAGTCCGGTTAAGTAATCATCCAACATATGCATGTAATGTTGCCTGTTTAATGTCCCATTCTTATCGAAAGAAGGAATGAAGGTCTGATTTTAACACTGAAAGGGGTGCATGGTGAAGAGAACAGATTCTCCTCTCTACAGTGGCTTACATAACCACATGTATTATCCTCAAGCGCTTATCCCCTCAGCCGAACTTTCATACTGGAAATAATTTGGCCTGGCTGGAAACCATCTAAGGGAAAGTACAGTAGGTATGTGAACCATAGACAATGGAAAGGTTTTGCAACTTGCATACCCCTTTTGCAATTTCAAATCAGATCCCCTCTTCCTTCTTTATACATTGCTAGGGCACCTCTGTTTTTCAACACAGAGCACTCCTGTCATCACATATAGAATTGCTTTGCATTACAATATGCTCTCTGTTATTGAGATTACATGATTGTTGACTCTGCTGCTGCTATTTCTTCTGCTTTGTTCCATTCATCCTGCTCCTTTCAATGCGGTATTCCATTTTCTTCTGCTCCCTTGCAATCTTTCACCTTGTTGTATTATTTGTTGCCCCCAATACAGTTGCTCCCAGACGGGATACCTGATGAATTGGCTTTCGTCTTGTGTATGTTTGCTGCTAGGCATGATATTAAGCGCAACATTTCTGTGTTGTAGGCTGCATTTTTATAGCTTCACTCTGTTCTTCCCGGGAGTTATGTGAATATCAATAACCTTGTATGAATTATATATTATATTATATTTGTAACCCACTTTCCTGCTGGCGCAAAAAGTAGCATTCCAAAAAAGAGCAAACTCCAAACACAGATCAAATATAATAAAAAGCAATCATAATGATAGAACTTGACTGAAAAAAGCACAAGCTCTCTACCTACCTACACACCCTACCTCCACCCCCAGGTCTCCAAAGCAAAATAATTTTAATATTTCCAGAAGGCTGGGAGAATAATGACCAAGTGTGCCTGCTATACGAAAGAATTCCAACGCCCGTGTAAGTGCAAGGGATGAAAAAGCCTGCCTCACATTTAAAGTTGGGGTGGGGTGAGCAGAGGGAGGAGTGATCTGTATGAACAACTGCTCATTCATAAGAGGACACCACAGCTAATACTTCCAGAATGAAAGGCCCAAATCTCCCCATTGCTGTTGTCTGGAAACCAGACAGCTGAAATTCCTCTTGCCAAGTATAAATAGTAAAACAAAAGCTTTGTGCGCAAAGGTCCCTTGTTTAGTTCCCAGCATGTCCAGGTAGAGCTAAGACAGGGGTAGGCAACCCAAGGCCTGTGGGCCGGATGCGGCCCAATTGCCTTCTCCATGCGGCCCGTGGATGGTCCGGGAATCAGTGTGTTTTTACATGAGTAGAATGTGTGCTTTTATTTAAAATGCATCTCTGGGTTATTTGTGGGGCATAGGAATTCGTTCATTCCCCCCCCCCCAATACAGTCCGGCCCACCACATGGTCTGAGGGATGGTGGACCGGCCCACGTCTGAAAATGGTTGCTGACCCCTGAGCTAGGAGATATGAACAGTCTTACCTGGATATGAACATTAGCTGAGCATTCACTGTGTATTACAGTGAGGGGGGAAAGTATTTGATCCCCTGCTAAATTTGCCCGTTTGCCCTCTGAAGAAGATATGACCAGTCCAGACCTTAATCCCATCGAAAATCTGTGGAGGGAGCTGAAGGTTCGAGTAACTACACATGAGCTTCGAAATCCTACTGACTTGGAGAGGATCTGCAAAGAGGAGTGGGACAAAATACATCCTGAGATGTGTGCAAACCTGGTGGCTACCTACAAGAAATGTCTGACCTCTGTAATTGCCAACAAGGGTTTTGCCACCAAGTACTAAGTCATCTTTTGCAAAGAGATCAAATACTTATTTCACTCATTATAATGCACATCAATCTCTGACTTTTGTCTTCTGGGTTTCTGGGGATTTTCCTGTTGTTATTCTGTCTCTCACAGCTACAATAAACCTACCATTAAATTATGGACTGGTCATTTCTTCGTCAGAGGGCAAACTGGCAAATTTAGCAAGGGATCAAATACTTTCACCCCTCACTGGATATGGAGAACTTGTGACTCTCGTCATTTCTTGGTGCACTTTGCTTTAGCTGTTGTTGAGGTTGTTTTTGGAGAAATTCTCGTTCCAATTTATGCATGTGCAGCAGCAGCAGCAGCCTTCCAGCTGGCCAGCTTCACACCCTGGATGTGTTTGCCTGCCTGGAACGTCCTTGAACTCTGACAATGCCTCTTGCATGTCTGGATGGAGAACAGGGAGGGCTGCATGAATGTCTGTAGAAATTAGCCTACTGTACAAAGGTAAAAAAAAGTAAAATTTGCAATCATTGCTCTGCTCACTTCCACTTCTGCCCCATCATGCACTGGTGTGTGGTCTTTGGATGATTTCCCAGAAGAGAATTTAGAAATGTTCCCCATCCGTGCTGGGGAGCTTTTGCCAATCACCATAGACAAAACTGAGGTAAATGGACCAATGGCTTGACTCTCTTGCTATGTTTTTCTGCTCTCTGCCAACTCTGTTCTTCCCTATCTTCTGTGTCACCTTCTTTCTCTGCTTCTTTCTTGTCTAAGTTTCAACTTTAAAACACATTAGATAACTTCCCACAGCCCTGACTTAATTATGTTAGATGCTTCCCAAGAGGCTTTTTTTTAAAAGAACCTCTTGCAGTCTTTTTACAAATGGAAGATGATAGTCAAATAAAGTCTATGGAGACTTCTCTTAAGATTCAACTGATAGTTAATATATGGTAGTCAAGATTTGTGAACATATGGTAGCTAAGTTTTAAGAACGTTTTGTGTATTGCTTTCCAACAACAGCCCAGAAAAGATAATTTCTGCTGGCTGATATGTAGGATATGGTTAACACCAAATTAGTGTATAGATAATTATAAATCACTGTCGTTTTCCTCTTCATTTTCATTGACTAGTGTACTAATGTAACTAAATATACTAGTAATATACACTGATTCAGGAAGGGGTTTGTGTCAGAATCCCTTGCTAAAATGAAGTGGGAAGCCCTTCATTTTAGCCATGTCTTGAAGTCATTGTGATGTCAGTTGACTGACAGGTAGGCAATCTCATGAGACTAACCCTGATAAGGATCTGGCCTGGGGAGCCAAAAGGTTTCCCACCCCTGAAGTAAATGGTGGATCCTGCAGTTCTGCTTTTTCTGTGAATGGGGCAGACACAGTATGACTTTTCCATTGAATCTAGTTTGGCTTTCTTGAGTGACAATAACATGTCCAGCTGTTGCTGATTCTTGTACTATCCAAAACTGTTCCATCAATTTGGGAAGTCTAACTATTTTACAGTTGGTCAAACTTTCCTCTGCTGTAAATGCATGTGTGTGTACATTTAGTTATGGACCAGTTTTATGAGATTTAACAGCAAAAACTATGCCTTACTCCCAATATATAAAACAATCCAGTAATCACAGTGGGGGGGCACATATATCAAGGATGAGGAACCTATGCATCTCCATGTTTTATTGGACTACAGCTCTCATCATCCCTGACCTTGGGCCATGTTGGTTGGGGCTGATAGGATTTGGAGTCCTACAGCAACTGGCGGGCCATAGGTTGTCCGTCTTTGATGTAACACTTCTACTTAACTGGTGCAGAAATGGCTTTTAGATGAGCAGAAAAATGCAACTTTGTTTGCAGCCCCTTGTTGTATGTGAAATATTCTTGCACAGCATTAATGAGAATGATAAATAGCTTGACAGGCTGGCCAGGTGGCATGGCTGTGGCATGTAAGGTTGCTGAACAGGAGACCTGGGTATTTGGAGCAAATTTGGGATGCTTGTTTCCCAGGGCTGGTGGAAGTAGAGCATGAAGAGGAGGTGATGTGATTGATCTCTTTAGAAGAAGCTGCCAGCTGGAGTGCTTGCAAACCGCTCCTCCTATTTCTCCTTAAAGTCAAATTGATGGCAGCTTCTGAAAAGAGCTACCATTCACACATTTTTCTAACCATTGAGCTGTAGAGCTGAAAGCACAGTTACTCCTAAAGAGGAGGAACAGCTTATTTAAAGGGTCAGAAAGAGACACATATGGTGAAACAATGGCAGGGAACAGACCTCTGTTCTATGCAGCTGTTCTTTCTAACCTGTTTTTTAAAAATGATTTTGGAGCGGCAATTCATCTTACAAGGGTACATTTTATTTTTCTTATAGTAATTCTCCCTATCAAATATGCAGCCATTTATTTTCCCTCTGGAATTTAAAATGGTATTTTACAGCCTCTTACTTCAGTCTAGTTAAAAGTGCTACGTTAATTTTCGAGGGGATTTCTACCCCAGGGTTTTTAAAGTCTTTGTAGTCAAGCAATCATCTAAATTGATGTTATATTTCTAACAAAAAGCTCTTGCATATGTTGTAACACTTCCAGCTCCTTCCCTCCCCATTTCAGTCTCTCATTCCTCTAACCTGTTACTGTGGATGAATTATACATTGTTTTTAGCTCTGCAGTTAGAAAATATATTGTGGTAAAATAATTGAATCTATTACCTGTAGAATTGTGGCAGCAATACAAGGCAGCATAACTCCCGGCTGTTTGGGAGTGGGAATGCTGTTGACTGAAGGGACTCTTGGGATTGAGTGAGTTTAATATGTCAGTAGGCAGATAACAATACCATGTGCTTTGAGTAATATGGGCCTTGAGCAAAAGGAACTGCGTGGGAACAATAGGGGTAGAAGAAGCCTCAGGCAGTGCCAGTTAGAACCCCAGAGATTGTGCGGAAATAGCGTGTGTAGGGTTTATTGGAAGGCCAGATATGATATCAACAAATGCTCCCTGCTACTTCTGCACTATCTGTAAGTTCCTCCTATTTTACACACAATATATCTTCTGATTTGTTCTATTACTTCCACTATGCTTAGGATTGTGAATGTTTGTAAAAAGTTAAGTGAAACCCTTGGTAGGAACAGGAGGTTCAAATTGAAAAATGTACCCTCCAACATTTCTCTGATGAAATGTCCTATTTGATGACAATGATATTTGTACCCCACCCTTCTGACTGGGTTGCCCCCGCTATGCTGGGTAGATTCCAACATATAATAAAACATTAAACATTAAAAACTTCCCTATAGAGGGCTGCCTTCTGATGGCTCAGGGATCAGATAACTCCATATCCACCATAGATAAGGTAATTTATTTATTGTCATTGCACAAGTACAAGCACAACGCTATACAAGTGCAATGAAATTGTATGCCATCCCGTAAAAACCAGGAAAAAAAGCACAAAACACACACACACCAAAAAAAGCCACACATGCACACACACACATACACCCATCACAGCTCTCCAAGGTCATATTATCTGGTCATATTATCTGGTTACAGCATTTAAGGTGGTTAATGAAAATAGGGATGTCCTAAGGAAATGTGAGGGATGCGGGTGGCACTGTGGTCTAAACCACTGAGCCTCTTGGGCTTGCCGATCAGCAGGTCAGTGGTTCAAATCCCTGCGACGGGGTGAGCTCCCATTGCTCGGTCCCAGCTCCTGCCAACCTAGCAGTTCGAAAGCATGCCAAAAAGTGCAAGTAGATAACTAGGTACTGCTCTGGTGGGAAGGTAAACGGTGTTTCTGTGAGCTGCTCTGGTGTCGGTGTTCTGTTGCGCCAGAAGCAGCTTAGTCATGCTGGCCACATGACCCGGATAAACTGCGGACAAACGCCGGCTCCCTCGGCCTGTAAAGCGAGATGAGCACCGCAACCCCAGAGTCATCTGCGACTGGACTTAACTGTCAGGGGTCCTTTACCTTTTTAAGGAAAAGTGGGGCATTCCAGGATCAAATCAGAAACTGGGACAGCTTCTGTAAATCCAGGACTGTCCCTGGAAAATAGAGACACTTGGAGGGTCTGTGCTCACTTTCCTGAACCACCTTGATCAATCCATCTTTGTTCAAGTAGAAAAGTGCCCCAGCACTTGCCTACATGGATTTCAGAAGTCAGTAGATCTTACTGTATATCGCCAATGGCTGTGACAATGACTACATTGATTGCATTAAGCTATAGCTTGAGATTTCTCTTGATTTATTTTCTTTCTTTCTTTCTTTCTTTCTTTCTTTCTTTCTTTCCTTCTTTTTTTAAAATATGTCTGGTTACGTCTAATGGTAAGCTCTAGGCTCACTGAAGTGTGAAAGCACTTATACTAGGAACTGGACTGAGACCACTTCAAATCCATTGTATTGTAAACTTGCTAAAGTGCTTTCAGATAACATGGGCTGAATTCTTTCACAAAACCTTCCTGATTTTCTCCTGCTAGCATTTTGCTAGCATTTTGTTCTAAAAACCTGTGTGGTAAAAAAAAAAAAAATCTGTGGAGCTTAGTGTGAAAACCATTTTTCCTGCCTTTTTTTTTTTGTTTAGGTTTGAGCTAAAAATAGTTTTCAGTGCCCTGGACAGTCATGTTTATTTTTTTCAAAATGGTAAAAGCAAATGGGTGCTAAAATCTGTTAAGAGTGTTGTGGTGAATATATATTTCTTTTTTAAAACTAAAATCTTTTTCAGCAATTTCTCACATTCATCTAGTATGATTTTGATCCTTTTCAAAAATAGAGACATCTGTACAGAGTATTATCTGTACAGAGCATCAATCCATGGTAGAGTTATACTTTGACCTACCGTATAGGCATAGAAACAGTGACATTTCAAATTTAAGTAATTCAAACTTATTTTATTATATATATTACGTTTTTTCACTACGCAAATAAACCATAGACAAAAGCAAATACTTTAAATACAATACTTTGAATTACGCAATATGAATATAGTGTTTGTTTTTGCATGGCCTCATCTTATACTATAGCATTGTTACAATGCATCATATGCTTTTTCTTTCTTTCTAAGACCTGATTAATCATTCTGCTGTTATAGATCCTCATCCTCATCATCACACACACACACACACACACACCATGGCAAGGGGTCCTTGTGACTACTGCAATCTATGTAAAGAGACTTACTACTTTGATTGCCCATGCATATGCCTCACCTTCTTGAGAGATATTGACGTAGAAGCTTTCCACTCAAAAGAGTCAATCTACATGATAAGACCTCTTAATATGTTATGACAGGGTTGACTGAAGTTCCTTCCACCCAGAACTTAATGAATGAAGGATTGTAGTGAATGACGCAACCCCCACGACTGATTTAGAACACTGGTGCAGATTTTTTGTTTGAGTGTCCATGTTGGTCGACAAAACCAAAGCTGCATGTAAAACCAGATAGATTAGTCTCTTAGAGTAAATGCTGTGATTACAAACTATTAGTGTAGCACACTGGTATAAGTGAATTAGAGGACTGCTACATATTCTTCAGTAGAAAATACCCTAACTCCCAGATAAGGAAGATTTGTCCATATCTGAGAAGGTAATCCGAACTCAGGCTGCTTACTGTCTATCAATATTAGAAAAGAAGGAGGCAGAGAAGCTGCTTGGAGTTGGGATTTTATTTTTAAACATGAATTTCCATATTCACATGCTAGTGAATGCAAAAAGGAGGAAAATTAGAATGTGTAAAAGCTAAAAAAAGGGGGGGGAGAGAAAATCTGGCTGCTCTTGCAAGATCATATTTTCGCTTCAACAACTTAACCTTGGGTCTCCTTTGTCTCTTTTTCTGCTGAAAAGGTCTCATTCGATTGCAAGAGCTTATTAAGGCTCCATCGCGGTACAACCTGCGACTAAAAATCCGCCAGTTACCAGCTGACACGAAGGATGCAAAGCCCTTGCTCAAGGAGATGAAAAGAGGCAAGGAATTCCATGTCATCTTTGACTGCAGTCATGAAATGGCAGCAGGCATTTTGAAACAGGTAATTACACCCCTTTCCTAAATGCATCACTAAGATAAGGCAGAGACGGTACTGAAGCGAAGGTTTGGGAAACCTGGTTATGATGATGGAACCCGGTTAACAGTAACCTGAGTTATGTTTAGGGAAGCTTTTAATGTTTGATGGATTACTGTATTTTAATATTTTGTTGGAAGCCACCCAGAGTGGCTGGGGAAGCCCAGCCAGATGGGCGGGGTATAAATTATTATTATTATTATTATTATTATTATTATTATTATTATTATTGTCACTGCACATGAAATATTGACTTTGGAATGGTCCGCCTGTAGCCCCTAGTGCTGCACGAGGCCCTCTACCTAATTTCATGAAGCCCTTGCCCTCGTTTCAAAAGCCTTCTGCCAGTGATTAGTTCAGATCTCTGGAAAGAGCAATCCATTGTTCCTCCAGCAGCCTGCTGGGTGGGGAGCAGTTGAGAGGGAGCGATAGTGCGTGCGGGTGGCAAGAGAATCAGAAAGACAACCGGCAAGAAAAAGAGGTGGCAGAAAAGAGGGTAACCTGAGCCACCATTGGTTTGGTGCCCCGTGTGTCTTTGGCCCCACCTATTGATTAGTATATGGACCCCAGCAGGTTGCTCCAGAGGGAATGTAGTTCTCAATCATTCCAGGGTGCAGTCTGATGGCATATGAGGCCACCACTTTGTTGAAGTCTGAATCTATGCCTGGATAGGAAACTGTGATATAAACGTGTGATATAAAAGTAAGAAAGCAAAGAAACAAATATATGGTTTCCTGTCTCTGCACTAAACCCATGCCAAAAGCAAACTATGGGAAAAAGGAAAACATTCATTCCTCAAATGGCTCTTGAATTCCAAACCATAATATGCAGGAAGGTTGCCTCTATACGCTACCAGAAGTATTCTAATAACGTGGATTGTTCACTTTAGTCTGGCAGGCTGCTACCCTAGAGTAAAACTTCCTGACTTATTTTCACCTCTTCTTCTTCCAACTGTTGTTAAGCAAAGCCTCAATATATCTGAATTGGTGTGATCAGATTGCTTGCACTCCACAGTTTCATCTGTGTGGATGTGGTTAGTGTTTACCAAGAACGTCTCCCCAGTCACATCATAACAACAGCAGTACTTTAAAATGTTGGCACCACAGAAAGTTCCAAGTGAAGTGGAGAACGTTTCTAGGAGGTCAGAACCTAAAAGCACTGAGAAAGTATTATGGTCTTGTATGTGGTAAGGGTGTTTTCGAAAACAGGTCCACACCATGCCATTGGTGAACTGGGTCCCATACTGACTTGCCCACTAGAAGACAAAACTATTTCCACATGGGCTTGAAGTGAGTGACACTGCTGGAGGAGAGCAATGTAAACCTTAAGCCCTCCATTCAAATTAGCAGGACAGATTTATTTGGTCTGAGTCATGTGTCAACCTAAGTCTTGGTGTTTTCTACAAAATAGTTACTCACTAACTCACAAAATGTGCATTACCTTGGTTTTATTATGATATCTCATTTATTGGACATGATAGTCTGCTCTAGCGCAGAAGTTCAAGCAAAGACGTGGGTAAATATATGTGGACCTTTCCTTTCCTTGAAGCTTTTGTTTGGAGACTGCCATTGTTCAACCACCTGAGCAGTGGAGATGGAAACTTGTTGTTGTTGTTGTTCAGTCGTTCAGTCGTGTCCGACTCTTCGTGACCCCATGGACCAGAGCACGCCAGGCACGCCTATCCTTCACTGCCTCTTGCAGTTTGGCCAAACTCATATTAGTAGCTTCGAGAACACTGTCCAACCATCTCATCCTCTGTCGTCCCCTTCTCCTTGTGCCCTCCATCTTTCCCAACATCAGGGTCTTTTCTAGGGAGTCTTCTCTTCTCATGAGGTGGCCAAAGTACTGGAGCCTCAACTTCAGGATCTGTCCTTCTAGTGAGCATTCAGGGCTGATTTCTTTAAGAATGGATAGGTTTGATCTTCTTGCAGTCCATGGGACTCTCAAGAGGAGATAGAAACTAATGGATACTTACTTTGTCTCCTCTGTCCCATGGTCTCACTTGTGTTCATAAATACAGGTGAGATCTTAACTTTTTAGTCTGTTCATGGGAGGAGAATTGTGCTCACGGAAGGGATCCTCTCAGCAGTTCTGCCTCTGTTCACTGATCAAAAAGTTAAGATTACTTTTGTTGGATCGCAGCCTAAAAGTGCAACAAAAATTGCTGATGTTGTTTGAATATTCATACGCTTTAAAACATTTGAGTCCAAAATGTTTACTAGTTTTTTGCTAGCTAAGAACCCAGCAACCTGAACAATAAGTTAGTCCATCAGCCAAGTTGCATTATTTATAATGGACCAATAGGTTGTAGGTGAGCAGCAACTGTGACTTTTATTACTTTCTCTGTCAGCAAAAACAGCCCTGTACTATATAAGTATTAGAGCAAAGTGGAACCCTGGCTTTATCACTCCCATCTCCTTTACACAGTAAAAAGATTTTCTTTGCTGAATTATCTCTTTCCCATCTTGCTTATTAATGGCGAGGATTTGTTCTGCCTAATGCTCCAAATATACAAAACCAATTCTCAGGCTACTTCCTTGAGCAGATAAAGAACATTGACTTGAATATATGCAGCCATGGATTTTTTTTCTTAGGAGTGCACTTTTTGCATATGAATTATTTTGTTAAATATTTCTTTTCTTTCTCTCTTGATACTCGAAACACTCTAGTTCATTTAATAACACAAGTGTCTGTGTCTTTTAAAAAACTAGGCTTTGGCACTGGTATGCGAAGTGCCCCCCCCCCACCTTGCCACCCATATTTGAGTTGATTATTTGTGTAACAGCATGATGAGAGTTTCATATTCTGAATCCATGCTACATATATTTTGCAATGAAGAGCACTGCAATGCATTCAGCTGGCAAAGGACCTGATGAAGGCGGTTGCATTTTAATACTCCTATTTATTTTCACACATCTTATGCAAGTTGCCTTTAAGACTCAGTGGTGTTGTCTAGAACCAAACCTTGCATTCCCCCCAATGCCTCTGGTGTAGGAAAAGAGAAGAACAAACACTGCTCTCTTCGCTGACTTCCTTGGAGCATGAGGTGGCATAGCATAAACGCCTGCTCTGAGTTGTCCCCTCTCATACTCCAAGCTCTTTGATGTGGGGAGAAAAATGTAAAAATTCTGCTGCAACTCTGCTCTGGAATCTCAAAGCAAGCAAATTAGCAGCCTTTTCTGACCTATCCTTCTCCTTTGAAATCTTAAGAGGCTTGTGAGCCAGGGGTCTAATACGTTCCTAATACTGGACTGCATCTGACCTCTAGCCCACATATCCAAGGCTTCCAATGTAGGTAGGTGAGAACATTACCCTTTCCTTCTGCTGTAGCTTAAGAGCCAGAAAGTGGCAGTCTGATGCAGTTGAGGATATCTTGCATGTTTGTAATGGAGAATGGAGCCCACTCTGGGATTTGGGTACAGAATGGAATAGACTTCCCTACCCCTAATCTATATGTGGTGTACATTCCCATCACTGTGTAGCAGTCCTAGATGCTGATTTTCAACCCTTCCTCTTAATTCTTAAAAATACATATCAGAAGATTAAAAGTTATTAGCCATAGAGCGTGGTGCTCATAGCACCAAGATTGCAGGTTTGAACCCTGTATGGGACAGCTGCATATTCCTGAATTGCAGAGGGTTGGATTAGATGATCCTCGGGGTCCCTTCCAACTCTACAATTCTATGATTACTTACCAAACAAAGAAGATGGGTAGTGAGGCTTCAGGGATATGCTTTTAGCCCCAGCCTCTGAGGTCACACCAATTCCCCCAGACTCTCACATGTTTAGGCTGCAGCAGGGAGCCTCAGGTAGCTGTGAAGGCGTTCAACCTAAACTAATGAAGTAAGAACCACAGGACTTTGGCAGCAGGGCTAAAAGTGCTGCCCTGTTGTATCAGTGTTCTCATTTGATAAACAAGGCCTGAAATAGGCTGTTCTTTGTGCTTCTACTTGATTGTCTCTTGGTCATCAGAACAGACTAATGACAGCCTTAATTCCTCTGAGGAGTTGCCTTGTTTGGTGATCTTTCAGACATTTTCTCTGCCTCCCCTGCCCGCCCCAATGCAGGGGAGACATTGTAGAGAGAAGGTGTGACTCATTCACATGGATGAAGCAAGGCACGTTCCTGATTCCTGACATTCAAGACTCATCGGTGCTCCATTGTGTATCTCTTTACAGCTCTATTTAGCTTCAATTTCAGCTCATATATTCACAATAGCTCTTCCTATTTTCATCCATTTGTCTACATGACACCATCTTGGTGGACGAAGGAAGTTAGTTCTGACCACGGCAACATTAGACTCAGTCTCACTTATTAATCCAATAAATGATTATGGAAAATCTAAACTGCACAGCTGAAGCTGATGTGCTGCTTAGAAAGATTTGGAAATAACACCGGGGAGTTGGAAAGTAGCCCTGGTGCTTTATATGAGCCATTAATGCTAAAAAAATGTGCCTGCAGTGCTTGAAGCTTAAGTGCTGCTTGCAGGGTACGGTGTTGAAGTGTTCTGTGTTTGCTGCCAGCCTTCAACCTCCCTTTTAATTGAGTAATATTGTTCACTTGGAGTAACTCTACATTTTTCTCATTACGTATCCTTTCTGGTGAAGACGTATAATAAATACAATTAATGGAACCATTCTCGATTCAGATTTTTGGTTGGCAACTGAAAGCTCCCATTAATATGTAAAACTGTAAGCTTCTTTCACATTTGCAGCCCTAAACAGTTCACTAATAATCTTTCTATCAGCAGATTTGCTTCATAAATTCCTTTAATAGCAAGTAATCTGCTCCAACTGCTAAGGAATGATTTGCTTGACCTAATTTTAATATGATTCCAGCCCTATAGTTTCATCCCAATGGTATTATTCAGAGAGCCTTTCATTATTCATATAGGTGTGCTTAAAAGCAATGCTATGTGTAACCTTAGAAATATTAAAAGCAATGTTATGTAACTTTAAAATAATAATAATGTGTGTGTTGGATTGTTTTTTCCTTCCCTTTAGGCTTTAGCAATGGGAATGATGACAGAATACTATCATTACATCTTTACCACATTGGTAAGTAGCTTATAGGAATCTGCTGGCAGCCTCAGACAAAGGCCTTTGGTTTCTTAATTATATTGCTTGACTAAGTGAAAGTGGTCTCTCGGGAAAAGAAGAGAAAGAAGTACTGAGTGTTTTCTCCACTTGATTTTGATAAGTTACAGTGGAAGCTCTGGAGGATGGTTTAATTAATGTTCGTAAGTATTATTCTGGTAAACTGACACTCCTTGCAATGGGGGGGGGGGCAGAACTGATTTTACAGTTTTGAAGATAGTTATTTGTTCTGGAGAAACACATAGCATACTGTTCAGAATGAGCAGATATCTTCTTCCTTCTTTTTGGAGGAGACTTGTTTGATCCTATTTGTTTTGCAAAAAAAAAATGTTTGTCAACACCTGGGAACATTTCCGTTTTTTAGACAGATTGTTGTATTTTGGCTCTTGTAATTAGATGGGGGAAAGTTCTATCTGAATAGGAATAGCTTTAGTCCCCCTTGTAAACCAGGTAGCCCCCTGAAAGAATAGACAGGAGCAAGGAGGAAAATCTCTATCCATTTGCCTCCCTAAGTCATAATGAGATGATGCCAAATTTCTGCATTCTAGCTTTCTTGCATTCTAGCTGTTGCCCCACACCCTTAGAGGAACTCACCAACATACAGGCAGGACTTGGAGCTCACAAACAACCAGAAAACTGCAGTTGTTAGGCTTTTAAGAGATGTACATTATAGGAAACAGAACAGCAATCTTTAAAGTTTTGCAGTAGTTTCTAGATCCATTCAAAGGGTTTTCACATTTGAAGCCTGAAATTCTGCCTGCGTCCAGAGTGTCCGATGGAGCATTCCTTCCTGTGTGGGGAAGGGTCATTGCTCAGTGGTAGAGCGTCTGATTTCCATGTGGAAACTTCATTCCCAGGCATCTCCAGGTAGGGCTTGGAGGAACTCCACCTGAAACCTTGGAGAGTCGCTGCCAGTCAGTGTAGACAGTCCTGAGGAAGCGTTACCAATGGCCTGACTGGGCCTAAGGCAGCTCCTAGTCCCATGCACCCAATGTGGCTTGTACTGTGTGGAAAGAATGAGATGACTAGAAAGGGACATGCCTCCTCATTCCAGTTAGCAGCCTTATGCTGTCAAGCAGCATTTGTTGGTTTTGATATGTCTGTGAAGGAGCGGCAGAGTGGAGGGGAGAGAGAAGCCTAGCAGATTAAAGTGGATTTCAAAATGAGCCACTTTCAGATGCTACTGCTGCTGCTGTAAATGTCAGCTGTCTGCTGCATACTTCATTGGCACAGATTTCTTTTCTTTCTTTCTTTTTTTTAAATAATTTTTATTTGGTTTTACAATTTTATAGGCATTTCACATTTCCTCGAGATCAGGTTTTCTTCCTGATCTCAATTATTATTTCCTTAACTTTGCCGGGGCCTGGCCCTTTTCCAGGCCAGGTCACATTCATTGTACTAACATTTTCATATGACTCCCTCACATCCACCCCATTGTTTCCATAATTCTTTACAATCAAATTTAAACAGGTTCCTAATACATCTTAAATTACTTCATCTCCAAATATCAAATTTTTACAATCACTTACGTCCTTCTCAGCATACTTACATTGGCACAGATTTCTTCTGGGTGTTCCTGCTGGAGATCCCGAGTGATCCAGCCGCCCAGAGTGGCTGAGGAACCTCAACCAGATGGGCGGGGTACAAATAATAAATTATTATTGTTATTATTATTGTTGTTGTTATTATTATTAAGCCCCAAATAATGGCAAGAAGGCAGATGGTGGCAGTTCTACGGCTGAAGCTAAGCAGGCTATAAGCCTAGTAAACTGGCTGGCTGGAAGTCTGTCTCTCCGAGTTCCTTCGAAGAAAGAGCAAGGGGCCAGGCCAATCCATAAATGAATTGAATAAATAATAAAATAAACATGCCATAAAAGTTCTGCACTTCATGATCAGACTTCTGGACTAATTACGTATCCCCATTTGCTAATTAGGTCTCGGGAGTAGGCTGGTGGGAGGGTGGGTGTCCCCCCCCCCCGAAGAACTGAATGTAAACTTCAGCAGTTGACAACTGAGGATAATTTGGGACATGCCAGGAGGTGATAGATTTTTATGCTCAGTGGAGCCATGTAACTTCCATCACTTTTGGGCTCCTCTGCTTTATTAATTACTTCTTACCTGACACAGTGAAAGTCGTGTCCAATAAATTTTCTAGTCACGCTGTTTAGCTGTGCTGTTTGGAAGTGTACTTTCCCATGATTGATTTGGAGCCTAATGTAATAGCTCATTAATTCTCTGAACTGTTGTGCATATTTATTATAGTTTTGAGTAAACAGGAATGTGTTTAAATTACATAATTATTTATGCAATTGTCCAAGGTAGTCTGGAAGCCTCCCAAAATTTAAAAAGTGAGGGGGGGAGGACTTGGAGGCATTATTTCAAGCAGTTCTGCACCTAGTCAAACCTGTTTCCCTATCCTGTGGGGAAAATTTGCCACCTCCTATCATGTCTTGGTCGTGCCATCTCTTAAATTGATATTGAGAAGTGCAGGACAAATTTTGCACATTCACTTCTGCTCCCTCCTTCTAAAACACTATGGTCAGGAAGATGGGCTGAGTCAAACTATATGTGGTAGTGTGGGTATGTATACTGGAAGATTAATGTGTGATTGGACTATATCTTGCCAGATAGGTAATTAGGTCCTGGCACTTTTCAGCTGTGTGATAATACTGTATAATTCTTACTGCTTCTTTCCTTCCCCCCACCGCCAACTAAATAGTGTCTTAAAACAAAGGTGGAAGGGCAGCTCAGTGTTTTGGAAAGTCACTGTGCATTGTAGCATAGACCCGGAAGAAGCATCTATGTGACCTAGTCACATTGTGAAAAATGATACTATAAACTCTAATTGGAATTTGGAATGTTAACTATCTCTGAGATTAGCTTGGGTTCTTGCATTAACAATGAACAATTAATCATATGCCACTGTCTTGGAAGGGGGGCTACTGCTGTGCCTTCTCTCGTTCTCTCTCTCTCTCTCTCTCTCTCTCTCTCTCTCTCTCTTTCTTTCTTTCTTTCTCTCTCTCTCCCTCTCTCTCTGCATGTGCACTGGTCGGTCTGTCCGTCCGTCTCTCCCTGCCATTTACTGAATAAATAAGTGCACCTTGTTTGATCCCTGCCAAACCACTGCTGCTTCAGAAGCCAATAACAAAATTTCAGCCTTTGGCAAGAAAAGTAAAAATTCACAGTTCCCATACAAAGGCTAAATTTTTGTCCAGTTAATAGAAGTGGAAATTGCTGCCTGTTGAAATCAGGCAGGTGCCTTCACTGTACTCTTTTTGTTTTGTTGATATGTTTACCGTTTTCCATATCTATGCTGAACAAACTAGTTATGTTTAAAACTCCTGGGGCTGGATTCAACTAAACTGTTGTGCTGGTGGGAGTCTCCTGTATTTGTCATTAAGCAGAATGTTGCAAAAAAAGGGGGGGGGATATGGTTCTGCTTGTGAATTTGTAGATTGTAGCACTGGAGAAAATGTGTTGAACTTGGGCCTTTCTGTTATTTTCCTGCATATAATACAGCCATACCTCTGGATATGATTGCTGCAGGTTGCGAACGGCGCGGGTTACGAATGCGCCGAAACCGGAAGTACCGGAATGGGTTACTTCTGGGTTCAGCGGTTCGCGCATGCACAGACCCGTCAAATGACGTCACGCGCATGTGCAGAAACGCCGAATCGCGTCGTGCACATGCACAGATGCAATGCTTCATGTTATGTGTTGCTCATGTTGCGAACGGGGCTCCGGAACGGATCCCGTTCGCAACATGAGGTACCACTGTATCTGATATCTGACGAACCACTGAAAACAGGCTTATTAAAGCAGAAAACCCTAACGTTTGCCTAATTCAGGTTTATGGAATGTTAGTAAACAACAAAGTATGCAGCTCACTGACTTTGCTTGACTTTTTCCGCATATTGTTAATGGCTATTCAGGTTCGTTTGGGCTCTCAGTGCAGATGTAGGCAATCAGAAGCTGTATAAATTAGTCATTTATTTTCATGTACATGTAACGTTGTTAGCAATTAATTCAATGCACAGTCTTCTGGACTTTTTGAGCACTGTTGATTATTCTAAATTGCATTGGAGAGGGCATAAAATACTTGTTTGAATAGAAAAGATTCAGAAAGCATGATAAGAACTACAAATGTCCATCCTTTCTTCTCTTCCTTCAGGACCTCTTTGCTCTTGATGTGGAGCCATATCGGTATAGTGGGGTTAACATGACTGGATTCAGGATTTTGAATACAGAAAACAGCCAAGTGGCATCCATCATTGAAAAGTGGTCCATGGAACGATTACAAGCACCTCCAAAGCCTGATTCAGGTTTGCTGGATGGATTTATGACGGTAGGAGCACAATCTACAGTTTAGTTCATGTGAACCTACAAATGCTTTAGAATTTCATCCTTCCCTTTAGCTCTATAGTTGGTTTTATAACACATTTCCTTCTCAATGCTTTATTTTGCTGTCTTCAACAAGATGCCTCATTTTGGGAACATCTCTCAGTCTGTGATATCTGAGAAGTGAAGCTGAAGAAATCGCATGAAGTATATATCAGAGTGTTTGACCTGAATCATGCAGCCCATTGTAGAAGCACCAGATACTAAGATTAGAATTTCATTGTAGTACATATATATTTTAAAAGAGGGTCGGGGGATGTGTTTTTAGGCAGCTTCATGTAATCTGCCAGGGAAATTTGGCTTTTAAGTTTCTGTTGTAATTTATTTGGGTCTGAGTTAGCTTCTATTGATGTGAAATGGGGGTTTACTTTCATACTGTTAAACTTTCATGATGACCAGATGGCTACAAATAAACAAAACTACTAAGATTGGAAGGTTGAGGTTTAGTACTGGCATGTGGGCACAGACGTATTGGCTGCCTTTATTTTTCCTAGAAGGCTCCACAGAAATGACACTGAGTGATGGAATTAAAAATGGTGTCTCTGATCCAGCACTTTTCCAGGGGGCTGCCTTCTTTCACACACACCTTGCAGCATTCTCAAAATTTAAGTTGGACTCTTCCTTAAGGGGTACATAAATATTGTGGCGGTGACAATGAGGGAATAGAAGAGTTTTCATCCATCCTTCATTTAAACTCTTGCAGTTACGTTCCACACAATAAGCACAACAGCACTGAATGTGCTATCTGGAGGAAATATCACATTTCCCCAGGTGTAATATAGGTGTGAATGCACTGGTAACATGGACATAGGTGCATCCTCACACATGCGCACACTGCCAAAACATTGACATAGTCTTCTATTTTAGATTTGACTTCTTTCAATCTTAGCATATACTTTGCTGCATTGGGTTTTTGAAAGAGGGTAAGATTTTGTAATTTAGCATTTAAGTCTCTACGTTTGCAAAAAAAGAAAGAAAAGTAAAGCAGGGGAGAAGTGAAACTTTTGCTTACTAGATAAAGGGTTATTGTCAACACTAGGAGCATTCCCATTTGTTTAATGCAGTAGGCTTATATTACTTACACATTTCATGTTCTCTTTTTCTCCTGATGTTGTAAGGCAATAGGAATCTCGGCGCAGTTCCTTGTGTCTGAAAGAAAGTCCCATTATTGGTAGTGCTAACACAGTCATTTGTCACTATATAAGATTCTAGAGCTTATGCATTTTTCCCTTGGCTTTATCTCCGAGCTATAGTAGGAAATAAAGAAAAAAGGAATTGGATTCGTTTATGAAGTCTCATGGCTCAGTTAACCCCTTTAATTGGTTCCTAGGAGCTATCATCTGAGTCCATCTATTCAGCTGCACAGTAATGAATGTTTTGCGCTTTCTGGGCAAGTAGGGTGGCAGTGGTGTAAGGGGAGAATTTCCAAAGTTGCTTTGTTAGATGTTCCTCTTGGCTATCGAGAGATTATCTTCAAATCTCTTGCTGACAGTGTGGCAGCAGCCAGCGGGCTTTGCTGTGCCACAAGTTATTGATTATTCTCATGTTACTAGCTGTAGGTCTCTCTTGCAGGGAAAGGGGTCAAGGGGGCCACAATCAGATGAGCTCCTCCTGTACTCCTGGCTCTTCATTATAGAACAAGAAGGGAGCTAATATGAGATGCATTGTAGTGGAACAGTGCTGTTTCTTCCATGTGAACTGTCCATTCATCTCATGGGGGCAAAGGGAGTCCAGTTGCATTTTGTCGTTGTCAGATGATGCGCTTTGTTTACAATTCACACACCCTTATTATGAGGAAACATATGACGCCCACTGATGTCTGCATTCCAGAAAGGTTTGGTTCTGCCTCATTATATTAGAAAGTACACAGGAAGCTACCCTATACCAAGTTAGACCGTTGTTCCATTTAGCTCAGTACTGTCTGTGTTGATTGGCAGTGACTCTCTCCATCTGGAGATGCTGGGGGATTGAACCTCAGATCTTCCGCATGCAGAGATCAGATGCTCTCCCATTGAGCCATGACCCTTAAGTGTCAAAACTTAAGTGATTCCAAGTTACGGGTACTTTTTGTTTAGACTAGGCAGGGGCGTGTAGAGAAGAGTCAAATGCCACCAGCCTTTTGCACACAGTGGCTTTTTATATAACGTTGAATTTGTTCTAGATGAAATGTACTCTTTAAACATTTCCTGCAAGGTGCTTGCCCTGTTCTTAAAGCAATGCAAAGGGTTTACCAAGATCTTATCGGATTAGGATTATTTTTTGGGTGGGACAGGGATTTTTCTTCTTACAGCTGTAACAAAGAAGCACTATTACTGTGACAGAAAAGAGCTAAAATGCTGCCGCTAGGGACCTAAGTCTTGATGGAAATTCAAGAAAATGGTTTGCAACTAGGATTTTCAAGCTAATTTGCCATGGACAAATTGCTTAAACACTTTCGTCATGTCTCTGATTCCCCCAACCACTGCAGTCATATACAAACACTTATTCAATCTACCTCACAGCATGTCTGAGAGATTAATTAGCCAATGCTGGTATGATACTTAGAAAATCTAAACCGCTGCATCATTATTAATAAGGAAGTCAGAGAAATTGTCATGCTTCCAACTGCTGTCTAACTATAGAGCTGTAACCAGAAATAACTTTTTGAATTAAAATGTGAATTCTATATATTCAGTAGAACTGTTTTCTGGAGAATTAAAAGCAATTGGAAGAAAATAAAGGAAAATGAAGAGTGAACAATAACCATGTTTGTGCAGTTCAAACAACATGTATGAAACTAGATATTCTTTAATCTGGCCACCTCTAAAGAAGGTGGAATTAATTCACCTCTGCAAAAAATGTTAAGTCTAGTTGGCTTGACCTCAGTGTTTCTAAGCGCCCTTTTCTATACATGTGAGGCCATTCTGGATCTCATAATGTATTTTATAAGTGAAATTGCTAATTTCAGTATCAAAGGGCATCCTTTTTCTGTCCATCAGTGAGTGGAATCTATTGCAAGAACAGTGCCCTGTGGGGTACTATCTATACATAATATATCCAGCAGATAAGGATGCACTCTGTAAATATAAATTATTATTAGAGCATGTTTCCAATTTAATTGGGACATGCTAAATCAAGAAAGTTGTTTTAATTTCACGTCTCCTGGGAAACTGATTTAGCTTAATGATACCGATGGCTGCTTATTTGGAACAATATTAGCATAAAAATCTGCCTAATGGGTGTGCATTTAGCTAGTGCCAATTAGTTAAATGTCACTTAGCCAGGTGTTAATAGGTATAAAATTCTGACGTCTGGACACATGGAAAGATACCAAATCAAAATTAAGGTTAGATATTTTTATGAACAGTCTGGCCGCTTCTGTCATTAAATGATTTTTTTTAATAAAGGGGATGGAATCAATTTTCATTAAACCTTTAATCTCCATGGACAGTGTTTGTTCATCCAAAAGGTTAGCCAGTAAGCTCTAGCACCTGTCCCAAAGTGGAGGTCATAATGCTGACGCAGGACATCATGGCCATGTGAAAGGTCCTCTCTTGGTGTAGTGAGTGGGAGGGTTCTCCCTCTCCTCACCTGGACAGGTGATGGGTGCTTATAACCTTGATTAGCCTAATCGTGTGGGGGTGGGAGGGGGAGTTGCTTCCCCACACAACCTTGTGTTAATAGCTTCAAGTGTCTTACAGGAGCACAGGCACAGCTTACTTGCATATAATGTACAGTTGTCCTCAGCATTCAGCTTTATGCGCGGGGACATTTTCTATCCATGGAAATCTGTTTTCGTATGTAGATCACCCTTGTAGGAACTTTTCTGCAACATGGTTGCAATGCTGCTCACAATCAGTCAGTGTATCAAGTTTATTGATGAAAGAAAGCTTAGGCAAAACTGCATCCCATTCACTAAGGATGATGCAGTAAACAGTGATGCACACAAAATACAATATAAAAACCAATACAATGAATTCATTGGGTCACAACCCTGAATAAATTTGACTTGTTAAATTTGCCTTCCCTTTTGAGGAAAGGTGGGTAGACCATGCAGCTAGTAAATTATTGGGTTTTCTCTTTAAAATGTACATAATTCTGGCTATGGTAGATAGAGAACTTAACATTTCCCAACACATAAAGCAGTTATGAATCTACATGGGTAATGCTATTTTTTAAAAAATGAATGTTGCATGCTTACATTGATTCTTGGCAGCACATCCAGGTTTTACACCTTTCATACTAATTTATTTGTTGTCATTTACAACCAGAAGTGATATATTTATCCCTCTTCTCCTAAGCAATCATATATTGTCTATCAAATACCACCAATTTTACCTGTGTGTATTTAGTGGTGCCTTGCATTTCTGTTGTGATCAGGTGCCAAGATATTTCATTATATTTCCTTGCAGGGGAAAAAAATTGAGCTGGTAAACATGATTAGATACAGACAGAATGAAAAAAAAATGAAAAGAATGGTAAAATAGATAAAGAAAATGAGAGGAGAACTTGAGGCTTAATGCTCAGCCAAACAGGCTCTATCATGATTAATTCCTCTCTGCAGCTTAGAAAAATATAAGCCCATTTTTTCTTGGGGGATACTTCTATATTGACCTTCTACTTTAGAATTTCCCAGCTAGCAAAAAGCCTCCCTACACTACCATAGTCCGCTAATAAAGAGAACATTAAAGTATGACATTAATATTTAGAAATCGTACTGTTCATATCAACATAAGATGAAAGGAGATAACTGTATCAGATGATATGCAAAAGCAATTAGCAAGGAAAACTATGTTAATAAGGCACCAGAGCTTGGTAGGTCATCTTAATTATGCATACTTAACTGTGACTTGCGGCAGAGTATACCATGAAGATTAATATGAGAGCAAATGGAACTATTAAGCCATATGATATTCTTGCTACTATCTTTAGTTTTTTGGCCTAAATTTACATATTTCTGCACATGTACATTCAAAGCTCTGTGGTATATTCATATTCATTTTGTGGCAGGGGAATGCAAGTTCTTTTTACTGGACTTGAAAAACAACAATTTTAATTGCATATCGATACTCTTGAAAATAATGTAGTCTAAAAATACTTTTTTTAAAAAAAACCTGCTACAGACTTGATGTTAAAGATATAGGTTAATAACTTCTTAAGAAGTCAGTCCTAGCTGATCTAATTTCTGCTTGTAACTGTCCACATATCACCTCATAGGGTAGAATCTAACACAGCACTTAAAGCACTGTGCTTACCAGGAGAAAGAGAGGGGGACATGGCGAGGAGATTGGCATGGTGAAAGTTCTTCTGCCACTGCACCCGCGCCACACCGACATCCCTGCTGCCCCTGCCCAATAAGCACCACAACAATGGGAGTATAGGTGTGTGGTACCACTCCTACTTGCTGGCCACCCCTGATATGTAGCTGATCATTTGTTAATGCTGTCATAAGGAGGTTGAAGGAATGGTGTGGACTGAAGCTGGGTACTAATATAAATACCCTTATACATAATTCTGCCAAATCATTATCAGCATGTGGACACATGAAACACATTGTTACTGAGGCACTTGGTTCAGCTGACACCGTGTGCAGGCCCTTGAACTCTCTGACTCCTTTAGTTTCATTCTGTTGTTGGCTGTGAAGCCCTCATTTCCTCCACTTCTCATTGAAATGCTTCATTTAATTATTAGTGCATCCTTCCTTCCTTTTCTGTCTGTCTTTTCCATTTCCTCAATCTCACTATCTAAGTAAATAGCTAGGTGACACTTGTCTTCTCCTCCACTACAAAGACACATTTCATCATCTTTCCGTTCTTCATACATTGTCCTTATTGCCAAGGGCACACGGTATAGGGCAGGTGTGCTAGTAATAAAAATAATCAGTATCCCACAATAACTAAAAATGCAGTTTTATTTTAATGGGTGTTCGATAGGTTTAGGCCTCAGAATGAGTGTCTTCTTCGTCTTCTTAACACATTGGTAAACACGTAAAATCTGTGTAAAGCTTTCAAGCTCTAATCACACAGAGTTGGCTTTGTATCACAGTTTTCATACTTGAGTTTTTCCCAGCAGTGCTTTAGAAATCAATGAATGAAAATCTGTTAGTGTAGTGACGGTGTTGGCAAACAGTGGACACTGTGCACTGCAGAAGCTGACAGGCAGCATTGAATACTAAAGATTGTTCAGGCGAGGAAGTGTTATCTTGTGACTTTTCCCTCCTCCTGTCTCCCTGCACTTCTAGGGAACTGTGATGTCCAGATGGCCAACACGGGAGGCAGAAGAAAGAGTCTCTCTGATACTGCCTTTCAAAGTTGGTTCCTTCCTTAGACTTCCAGCTCCTTTTAATTATGTATTTCATGGCAGTCTGCACAAGCCACTTACATTTTAGTCTGTGGACTAGGAAATCTTTGGGCCAAGTTTGAGGATAAAATCTTGGGGCTCAGCTTGAGCTGATGTGACAGAACCTGCTGTGGATTTCAGATCTGAGCTCTGAAACATGGAGATTAGCAGGAGGAGTGCCTTTAAGCAGGTGGAGAACTGCCTTTGCTCACACCAACCACTCTGTAATAACAGCTTGTGTTGTTGTTGGGTTTTGTGTGTGTGTGTGTGTGTGTGTGTGTGTGTGTGTGTATGAGCGGAAATTTAAGATTAGAGGAACTGGCTGTCAGGTTGCCTTGGTTTCCAACAGATAGCTAAGTTTAGAAATTAGCCACTTGTAGGACTGGGACTTAAAAAAGCACTTTGTAAAAAAAAAATTTAAAAGCCTTCTGATTAACAAATTATTTAAATATATGATGTGACCAGTGTACAAAACAATTAATTAGATATTCCCTGCATTGACAGGTTACACTGTCTGTCTGTTTGCATTATGAAATGTGTCTGGAAACATTTTAACCATTACTGACTATTGTAGCTAGTGTGTTCAACCAATTATTATACTAGGGACTGTATCCCTGCTAACTTCACTCACCAATACCCTCCACCCCTTCACCCTCTCTTTCCATCTGGTCAAGGAAACCCTCCACATTTCTTTACACCTGACCAAACCCACTGTCTTTACACCTGGCTGACTCACTTTCCTTCCTTTCATACCTTGCCAACACACCTTCCATCTTCTATTACATCTGGCCAACCCCCCTCTCTTTACACCTCACCCCTCACCTTATGTCCCTGGCTCTCCTGAGCTACTCACCGGCTCACCTGCCTGCATCTTCAGCCTCTGGTTCCTTTCTCCTCATCTTGCTTGGGCCACTCTCCTACCCACATCTTTAGTTCCACTCCCCCACCCTCTTTTGTTCTGCCCTCCATCACCTGGACCTGCACTTCTATCTACTGGATCCCTCTTCCTCTCCATGCCTGGTTCACCCACCAGCCAGCCCTACAGCTCACCACATTGTAGTTTATAGCACCACCTGTTTGTAGGCAAGCAAACTTCAGCATGATGACATCCTTATAATTTTATATATTAGGGAGATAAAATGTTCCAAAATCATATTTACTTTTTAAAAACAACAAACAAACACGAATTGGTAGCATTATGTTCTTTTTAGAATTGCTTGTGTTCTCCTTATTATGCTAATTTTAGCAATTCCAAACAATAGATTGTCATTGGCCATCTGGGTAGACCGTTTGTTTCAATGACCTGGTTCTATCACAGTTACATTTTGCATGTACTTAAAGCAGCATTTTTAATATCTGTCTGTACATAGTCAATCAATCTTATGTACTGATTTTTGTGACAAGGTTATTTTAGGTTAAAATAAGAATAGTTACTCAGTTGGCAATGGCAACTGCAGATATTTCTCCATGGCCCACTTGAGCAAGTGTTTTATTGCTGTTCATAACCTTTTTGATTTTTATTTTGTGCTGTTTGTTACTGCAAAAAAGGTTGAAGGTCACATCTTCTAGTTATGTTCTATGCTTCTGTTTTTACCAAAGCATTGTGCATAGATATTTTGAAATAATAGCAAACTGAATGTGGCTGCATCTGTCAATCCATTGTAATTTCTGTGTTTATTTTAAGCTTTGAAACCTTAAGTATGTTTACTTGTAAGATTTCCTAGGATTTAGTGTATTTAGAATCTGAGCTCTTCATTCTTCAGCCATTGTAATCTGGATCAAGCCCATCACCTCTAGTGGGACTGACCTGAACTTGGCAGAGTAATGACTCTGAAGTAAATAAGTAAGACCACATTGAATTAAGTTGCAGGATCTGTTGGATATTAGTTCTCTTGTGTGGCATCCTATTTTCTTCAGTAGAACTAAAACTGAACAAGTAGAAGAAGGATCAAGATTTTGACATGAAATCTTAAGTGTTAACCTTTCACAGTTTCTTTGTACAAACCCTTTAGCATCTTGAAACGTGGATCAACTCAGCCCACTTTTATTCTTGAACATTGTTGTATTCTATAGCACTATCTGTACCTCGTATTTTCCAGGGCTATGCAACTGATTTGTCAGAATCTTGAACTGATTTAGGCCAATTTGTACCAGTTTGTACCAAATCAAGACTGGGTCAAGGGTGCTATGAGTTGCTATAGAGTGGGTTGGATGGACTTGAATGATCTTCAAACTGTCGCAGTTATTAATTACAGCACCATAAAAGTAGAATGCCAGGGGACGGGAGGGGAGGAGGAGAGGTCTAGGGTCTAATGCAGGGCTAGATTCTTATCCAACCCTCTTCAGTCACAGTGCTGGTTGGGAGAAATAGTATTCTTAAAAGTGCACTACCTTACACATATGTAGTGAGCTTGTAAGAAAGCTAAAGAGTACTGGGAGATGATATATTCACATTTTTTTAAAGAAAAAATATTAAGGTTCACATTCCCACCCCTCAAAAAACAACAACCCAGAGATACTACTATTGGGTATAATAGAGGGTAAAATACCTAAGAAGGTACTTTGTTTCTTTCTATACGCAGTGGCAGTGGCCAGAATAAGCTATGCACAAAGGTGGAAGGACAAGAATAGTCCTACAAAAGAAGACTGGCTGAATAAGTTAATAGAACATGCGGAACTAGCAATGTTGACTGCAAATATAAGAAAGCAGGATGAGTCTGACATAAGAGAGGAGTGGGAATACGTTGAAGAATACTTAAAGTAATACAATAGCCAGATAAATTTCCAAGCAGGGCAAGACATATGAGCAGCAGTTAAAAACCACCAGAAGAGGGGTAGTAATTCAGGAAATGCAGCTCAACAATGATTAAATATGAACTCATGGAGGGATGTGTGGGGAAGTCGAAGAATGTAGGATAAATTATTACAATTGTAAAGTAGATGAATTAAACTATAGAAACTGTGCAAACAAACAAAGAAACAAAAGTTCACAGCCTTCACTCTTTTGTAAGTTCCGTCTCTTCAATAGAGTTTGGTGGCATTTGTTCAGCTTCTGTTTGAGCTTCATAGGGCCATACCCAGCTTTATACTTGTTTGTTTTCCACTCTTTCCCAATTAATCCCATTCCCATCACATACATACACACGTATTGTCTGTGTCTTAGTTACTTAGGTAGTGTCCCAATGTTGACTTTTTTTTTTTTAACATTAGGCTCACATTTTATTTACAGCTATGCTCCTTTTCTATGTCTGCCTTTAGTAGTACAGTGGTACCTCGGGTTAAGAACTTAATTCGTTCTGGAGGTCCGTTCTTAACCTGAAACTGTTCTTAACCTGAGGTACCACTTTAGCTAATTGGGCCTCCTGCTGCCGCCGCGTCACCCCCTCACGATTTCTGTTCTCATCCTGAAGCAAAGTTCTTAACCCAAGGTACTATTTCTGTGTTAGCGGAGTCTGTAACCTGAAGCGTCTGTAACCCACTGTACTTTGTCTTTTGTGGCTGGGGCGTAAATCTTGTGAGGATATTGTACCCAGTCAAATACATTGTACACAGTCAGTGCACAAGCAGCATGCAATGAGTGTATGGGTTCCCAGAGAGAAAGTCTGAGCCAATTAGCTTCTCCTCTGGTCTTACTCCTGCTGTGCCACTATGTGCTAAACCATAGATCAGCTCCTTGTCTAAACCTGAGTTTGTGGTTTCTTTCATTCTAGACACACCAGAAACTGTAACCAGGATTTTTTATCTTCTCTTTGGGAGTGTAGATGTTCAAATGTTTGTGCTAAGCCATGGTTTGGTTTAACATTCCATGCAAACTGAGCTAGTGTTTGTAGGATTTTCGTATATGATCCAGCTAAATTTAAGTAAGTCCCACTGATTTCAGTGGGAGAAAGCTAAGTTCATGCTTAACTTTCTCATTTAAATCAATGGGTATTGAACATACTTACTTTGGTGAGATGGTGACCCGACTCAGTGAGTTCAAAGTCATGTGCTGTTGCAGGCAATAAAAAGGTTATATTACTTTGTTCTTCTGTCAATATAGTCACTGGTACTGATAATGTTATTTTTGGAAAGTATCTGAATGTCTATTTTGTGAATCAAAGTGCCCTACGAAAGTAGGTGATTTCCCCCTCCCCCGTTGGTTGTAGCTTGAGTGTCAGGAGCCTGTATTGATTTACATGTGAGATCAAGAGAAAGAGTCAGTCAATAAAGCAGTAGGAAGTAAAGCAGTATCAGGAGAGAATTTTAGTTGTCAGAATTCCAAACATCAGGTTTATTAGACTTTTGCTTGTACTTAATAGCTCCTCTGGGAATACTGCTCAGTAACAACTGCTCAGCCAGTTTTGGCATTAGAATTAGCAAAGGCATCTAGGAAAAGGTTGTTTCGGGTGAGGAAGTGCCGCATCAGGAAGTAGGGACAGTTTTCTCCTGCTGCTATGTAACCTCCTGCCAACATATATAAAATTTGAGCTTCAGAATATTTTTCTTTTCTCTCATGGAACTGCAGAAATATAGTGCCATCTGTGCACCACTTTAATGTGGAAAAGTAGCTCATGTATCCTCTTGGCACCTATTACAAAAGGGTTTGTGAATACGCAACATAGTCAGTTGTGAACCACCTTTGTAGTATTAGCTCACAAAAGGCTAATAAGGTATCATCTCCTTTCATAATTTTGTGACATTCTTCTTTATTGTTTGTTTGTTCATCTTATTTTAAAGCAATGTTTTATTATTGATGGTATGAAAATTAGCTTACCATAATGCCATGAAAGCAGGGTGGGTTGATAGGAGAGGTGAAAAAAAAAAGCCAGAGTGGGACACGGCCCAGATAAAGAGCTCCATCGTGATTGACAGCTCTAGGCTGAATCAGAGGGAATGGCTTTTCCAGTATTTATTTACTTCTTTAATTTGTATGCCACCATCCATCTGTAGATCTCATGGCAGTTCACAACATAAAAATACAATATATGAAAAAATCACAAAATACATAATAAAAATTAGATCAAATTCAAACCAATAATCCCCCCTCCCACAACACATTCAAAAGGGTATTGGAGGTTAAACAGCCAAAGGCCTGGTTGATGAGGAACATTTTTGCCTGGCACCTAAAGGTGCTGTAAGCAGCAGCCAGACACTTACGCGTTCCGTAGGTGAAAGTTTGGAGATTATTTAACAAACAAAAGGAAAACAACCAGCCTCAGGTCTGGAGCCCCCTGCTCTCAAGCCTCACTGCTACTTGGAAGATGACTCATCTGCTTCCACATCGTTGTTCCTGCTGCTTTTAACACCACGTGAGAACACCTCCCTCCGACGTCGCTTAATTGACGTTAACTTCCCCTTCTCTTGTAACCCACCCCTCCTACGCTCCTGCATGCTGAGGGGCGGGGTATCAGGCTCTGAGGAGCTATATTCCGATACGTCCTGTGTCTCTTTGAGCTGAGCCCTCCATTCTGCCCCCCCCCCGTCTGCAGCTTTCTTATCAGTCCTCCTTTGCTGTTCTGGGCTGACATCCAGGTCCGGCAGCTGCGAGAGCTCACTAGGTTGCTCTGACCTGACAGGTGCATAATGAAGGCACCAGCCAAACCTCCCCACAAATGGGGAGCCACTGAAGAAAAGGCCTTTCCTTGTGTTGCCAGTCTCCGGACCTCTCATGGAGGAGGCACACAAAGAAGGGCCACTAGCTGGGACATAAACTGAAGCTGATAGAGGGCAGTAATTGCCACTCAGGGCACCTGAGCCTCAAGCTAAGGATCCATAAGTACCCCCAAGCTGTGTACCCACTCCATCAGAGGGAACCACCGCAAAGTGGTGTCACCCACCCCTAACTCAGACAGCTGCTCCAAAAGGATACCATAGTTGATGGTATCGAAAGCAGCTGAGAGGTTGAGGGGAATTAACAGGGAGACACTTCCCCTGTTTTTCTTCCAACAGAGGTAATCAACAGAGGGCAACTAAAGCAGTTTATAGGCCGAAACCATGCCTATGGACCACCCATCCTTGTAGGTCCCCTGCCTCTGCAGAGGGGAAAGGGTGCTGAAAGCCTAAATCTCAGCAGGAAATGATTTGACCATGACAAAGGGCAGATGTCAATATCCCTCACTTTCAGATCCCTCTCTTCCTGCCCAGTTGAAAAACAAGGGCCAGAGTGTGGCCAGTACTCTCCAATTTCTGTGCTTTGTGGCGAATGAGCAACCTTGCAAGAGCAAAGTTTATGTCTCTACACTTACGGAAGATTCCATAATGGAAAAACCTCAACAACACATTTTTGCAAGGATGTTTCCACGAACAGAATAGAATGGTGATCTCAACTTCTTGATTTGTGAGTTGCCAATCCAGCCACCAGCTGCTGAGGTTCTTGTTTGCAGGCATTTTCTGGTGCGATTGGTGTCACAGTAACCAGGCTATTCAGTGTGAGAAGGCAGTGGTGATATATTGCAGCAAAAGTAGTTTGTCTGTTATTGATGTACAAAGTGGACCTGATGGTGCACTGAACAGAGTGCCACACGTGACCCCTTGCAATTTTGTAACTCGGACTTTATTATCAGATCAGCATATGCTTACAGAATCCCTGCTGCAGCAATATACAGTTAGGATGGCGAGCAGATGCAATCACTTGCGGTATATTCTTGCCTCTTTGGTCTGCCTTTAAAACTGCATGACAATGCAGTTTGATTAGTAGTTCAGTAGAAAAGGGTTTCGGGCATTTCTTTTGAGACCATAAGTCCATAGAATTTGCCTAAAACAGACAGCATCCCTGAGTCTCATTAACAGCTGCGTTGATGAAAACCAGTATGGAGACTCTCCGCAGGCCTATTTGTTGAGATGCTATGCTTTCTCCCCATTAACTTCGTGGCAGAAGGAATCCGTGGGCTGGCTCAAAAAGAAAGAAAAGAATATTATTCAGACTAGTCAAACAATATGCATGACCTGAAGGCCTCTCTAGCCATTAAGTTCATATTATTTACCTATTTTGTTTGATAGCTTATACTACTGGGATAATGCCCTTTGGGAAGACGTAGAAGGAAACAGAGGGGAGAAATCCGTCTGCATAGCTATGAGCCATCAAGTAGGCCAAGATTAAATAATTAAAAAAACAAGATTAAATAAATAGACCTTCAACAGGCTGTAATGGAATAACATTAAGCATTTTGAGTTCAGTGGGCAGTTAGATGCGCTAATGGAAGTGCCGTGCTGGGCAAGCATACATTTAGCTGGAATTTCTTATGAGGGGGTGATTGCACATTATGATATGAATAGCAGTGCTAAATGCAATGAAATTCCCTGCCAGAAAATGAGAAGATTAAGGTCCCCTCGACCAGATAACGGCTCACCGGAGGAATGTAATAGTGGCAAAAGAGAAACCGAAAACAGATGATTTCCCATTTAATACTCCATTGACTTCCCTCCTAGAGGCATCACCTCCACCATGATGGCCGTGCTCTTTATTTCCGTTTCACAATCAAACTCAAACTGTTTATGTAGCATGCGAAGACACAGCTAGCTTTCTGCCTAAGGTCTCTCTGTTCTGTTTGTCTGTTTATCTCATTCTCTCTCACACACACCTAAAAGGGAGTTTTATGGGTTTTCCCCTACCTTTTATTAGTGCATTATTTTAACGTGTGTGTGTGCTTTGCCATTAATAAATGCCACTCATTTATCCAGTTAAGATTTAGATACCTTTTGTTGGCCATTTGTGCCATGCAAAAATTTAATATTATTTCAGTATATTCCTAAAAATATTTGCCATTTTTATTTTTTAAAAAAACTTTTACTCAAATAAACAAATCAGCATTGAGTTGGGTGTTGTATTGGGGAACGGGGGGTGGGAATAGCTGACCACCCTTGCATCTCATATCACTAAATTGTACTGGGCTAGTTGTCAGCAGCCATTTCTGATAATGTGTTTTTAATTATTATGCTCTATTGCATTGGAATAATTGTTTATTGAGTTGTTTGTCTCTTGGTTTCCTGATATGTTGTTACTGTTTGTAGTTGTTACTATTTTCTAATGCTTTGTTACTGCTTCGGGTGTGTGTGTGTGTGTGTGCTAAGCAGAACCTGGAAATAGCATTTTAGCCGGATAAATCCATGCAGAAGTATTGCTCTCCTACAGGCTCCAAGCCTTGCTCTTGACATTGAAAACAGGTTGTAGGGATAAGATGTCTCTCACATTATTAAACCCTGCCAATGGAATTAGAGATTGCTTCAATAATGCTTTTGGATTAAAATTCAGACTAATTAATGTGGTTTCTGTTTCCATTTAGATTTCTTTCCCATTAAATCTGGAAGACAAGGGCTAGCAAGGAAGCAGAGCAGGTCAGGAAGCTTGTAGTCTTTTTTTTGCAGCCAAGAGTGACAGACACTGCTGTCATTATCTTGTCAGAAATGGTTTCTGTCACAGCAAATATACCAGCTAAAAACATATTTGCAGGGATGACCTAGCACAGGCTCCCAAAAGCATTAAAAAGCACCCTTTTTAATGCCTCTGTGGTGCTTAATTCCATCTGATTTGCACATAATGTTGCTTTAGAATTTGTTGCTAATGTTCTAATCCTTGCATCATTTACTCTAGAGTAGTTGCTTGATTACCTTTGTTTTTCAAAAAGCCACAGTTTTGGTTGCTGTTCCCTATGGAGGGTTGCAGAGTTTGGAGAATGGTTAAAGAAAGCGTGTGTGTGTGTACACCATATCTATCTATCATCTATCTATCTATCTATCATCTATCTATCTATCTATCTATCTATCTATCTATCATCTATCTATCTATCATCTATCTATCTATCTATCTATCTATCTATCTATCTATCATCTATCATCTACTGGGTGTGTGTGTGTGTATATATATATATATATATATATATATATATATACACATGCTGATTGATATATATATATATATATATATATATATATATATATATATATATATGGTGTAATTCTTTTATGTCCTGATGATTACAATTTCAAACCATAAAACAAAATTTCAGTTTTAGAAATATATAATTCTATTTTTACTGCCTCAAAAGTATTTTAATGGTTATAAACATTGAACAATTTAGGCTCAAAAATGTATTAACTTTGGGAGGTGGGAAGGATGTTCAGGCATAAAGAAAATGTACCCCTTTAGCACTGTGAGTATCTTTTGATCCACACATTTACATTTCATATCCTTTTTGTTTGTTCGTAGCATATCTTATTTTACATCTGTTTTATGACTCTTCACCTTAGAAAGAAATGAGGAAAGACATGTTTTGATTTAGACAAATAATACCCTGAATAGGTTTGAAAAAAGTGAAGAGGAAACAAAAACAGTTGTTACTCTTTGTTATAACACTAGATCTCACTAATCCCACCCACTGTTGTCTGAAATAATGATGTATGTTATACTTATTTATATATTCATTAAAAACAATCTATTCTGGAACACAGAGTGGCTAACAGCACAAAGGCCCACATGGCAATCACCTTAAATCTCTTCCAGTAATAGCTGTTACCTTGTGGTAAACTGTTTATCTACATTTGCTTATGTGCCTTTTTTTACCCCACTGCTGCAAATCTTCTTGCATAGTTGGGGACAAGATAAATTTGGCCCAATCTGTAATAATGTACTGCTGCACCTGAATTTTTTCTACAATTAACTGGCATATAGAACAAACATACAATTTCTTCTGTAGTGTTCAAACTGGTTTCGACTCAGGGGTAAGCAAGAGCTCTTGAAGGAGCAGAGTTGCCTTATGTGTGATCACTTATGCGCAGCACAATCCAATTCAATACTCAGAAGTAAGTCTCTTTGTCTTCAGTGAAGCTTATTTATCAGGGCTGGCCCAATACATTTTAGCACCTTGGGCAGACCAAAAAATGCCCGCCACCCCATTTAGTGTGATGGAAGTGATGGTGTGGGAGAAATTTTGCTTTATCATGAAAAAGTACTTCTAAAAACAACTCCAATACAAAGCACTCTGTAGCTCCCACCACAGATGAAGTTCACAAAAATAATGTAACCTGACCTGACTAGAACATTGAAAATTAACAGGACAGAGGAGGGCTGCAGCTGGAGCAGAAACCCAAGGGCAGCCCTCAGCCCTGGTGCCATATTGGGGGTGGCAGCAGCTGCCACTTCAGCACCGGAGGGAACTGGTGAAGTGGCCGCCACAGCCGCTGCTCTGCCTATACTGGTGTCAAGACTGCAGGCCTCAGACGTGGCAGGCACAGCAGCAGAATCTGCCACTCCTGGATCCCACCAGAATTCTGCCACCTGAGGCTACTGTTTCAGACTGCCTAATGATAATGTTACTTGCCTGGAAGTGTATTTGAGACTGCAGACTGAAAGTAAGGTGAACTGGCCCTCAGGCTGGCATCTAACTATTTGCACATTGCAAATCTGATTGTCTGCATCAATTTCCTGAGTATGTTCTTACATTCATTTTCCTAACTGGGAAAATATTAACATGTGGAGTGCTCTGATTGGTTGATATATTTCTTCAGATAACAGGACCTGCTTGTTGCGTGTCGAGGCTCCCAGACACCTCCCCCCTAATAATTCACACTTCACACAGTCATTTAAGTTTAAGGTTTTTGGCATTAATTTGGCCACAACTTTATTCAAATACAACCAATGTGAGTGGTTGCTTAGGCATTGGTTCCGACTATCTGCCCCCCGCCCTGGGACAGAACTGACATCTGCTAGCCAGCGAAGTCAGTAAGGGTAAACACCTATAGGGGAGAGATCAGGAGCTGGGTGTCAGGCCCTCAGCTCTCCCCCAAATGCTCCCAGGGGCTCTTGCGCGGCCCTAACCCCTTGTCGGGGGGTACGGACAAAAGCATTATGAGCCCATGGATTCCTTTAATGGAAAACCCTAGCAGTATTTTGCAGGGGCAGGCCCAGCCAATTCCTTACCCCTACACCAACCAATTTTAACCAATGCCTAACCACAACCTTACAAGTTGTGACGATTTCCTACGCAGTAGGCAAAAACCAAATGGCACCAGCCAATCAGCCAAATGGACAAAATTCCTACCAGGCCCCTGCTCCAAAGCAGGCAACCCCATGACAGGCATAGCAATGTCAATCGCAAAAGAAAGACCCTAAAAACAGGGAGGGAGGGAGATCCGTTGCACGTGGCAAAAATGAAACCTGAAAGCCATGTGCAGGAATTGGTTTTGTTGCTGATCCACAAGAGCAAGGGCTCTTGCTATGTTAAATTCAGCTCCATTTGAGCTATGGGCAACAACAAATCTCTTGGTTTTAAAGTGGCTGCTGTAATATTTATATACAAGATGCACGTGCGCGCGCGCACACACACACAGTTGCAATGTGTTTCTGCCTAAGCTATACTTTATTCCCCACCCCCCACCCTGGCACTAAACAGGCCTACTTTATTTTAAGCTATTCACATATGCTGTTATATTTTAAAAATAGCATGGGATGTTGCTCAAAAGATACAACTTCTACTTATGCCACCTCAAAAATTGTTATCAGGTGGATAAGGCAATACAGATGGACAAGGCTGGCCATTTGTGTTGACTTAAATTATGGAAATGGCTACATGATTGAGCTTAATTCACTGTCATCTGCTGAAACGTTAAGCCCTTGCTGAGTTTCATAAAGATAAATGACATAAGCAATATTCCCTATACTTCGTTTTCATTTCTCGAAGCCCATCTGCTCTTTCCCACACTTGTTCCCCTTATTCCCTGCTTGCAGGCATCTGGTTGGCTTCTGTGAGAACAGGATTCTGGAGATGATGGGCCTTTGGTCTGATCCAGCCAGGCTCTTCTTAACTTATTATGATATGGGCAAGCATTTCCTGAACAGTATGGAATAAAGAAGTTAGCATGCAATTTTTGAAGCATATCAGAACAGAACTCTGGGATACTGCAGGCATTCATCAATGAGATTGATTATCTAAGCCCATTACAATCTGGGTTCAGACCTGGCTTTGGAACTGAATCAGGCTGGGAGGCTGTCTGAATGCAGAGGTGGATTGGATGAGAGCCATGAGAGTACATGAAGATGGAGGCAGTTTCAGTGGGTGTTTCCTGTGTCTGGGAAATAGACAAGTTGCTTGTTCCGTGTGTGGTTGTATTTCCTTTGAAGGAGCAAGTACATAGCTTGCCGGTAACCCTGGATACATCTTTGTCACAAGAGGCCCAAGTGTCCTCTGTTGCTAGACTGCCATTTGGATAAATGCATTTGTCAGGGAGAGATAGGTGTACAGAATTATAAAAATAATTTTTGAAACAATTTAACAGTAACATAACAACTTGTGTAAATGGACTAAAAGACTCTTAAACACTTTCTATTTCAACCTTTAAGTGTCTGCTGAAAACTGTTCTATTCTACCAGGCTTATGCAGGCAATTAAGAATGCATTCCATCATAGTTAGCTGATATATAGTTAGCTGATATATAGCTGACATACATTTTACATTTTTTAAATGTATGGTTTTATGTATGATTGCTGTTAACCCTTCTGATTTCATTTTTAAATGAATAGCTCAGGCATCCCCAACCTGCGGCCCTCCAAATGTTTTGGCCTACAACTCCCATGATCCCTAGCTAACAGGACCATTGGTCAGGGATGATGGGAATTGTAGTCCAAAAGATTTGGATGGCCGAAGTTTGGGGATGCCTGTAATAGCGCTTTATAAATCAATATATAACCATCATCCTTTATTAGTCCAGAGTGTATTTAGAAGATAGAACATGATCCCATTATCATCTGACTCTCCTCTCGTCTACCCCCAAATATATATATATATATATATATATATATATATATATATATATATATATATTAGTATTAATACATCATGATAGTTGAATAGTAAAACCTACCACTACTGTATAATGCATGCACCTGCCTTGTTAGTAGGACAGACTGGATGACATCCTTGGACTTTTTGATCCATAATTGATGATACTGAGTTTCATCTGTAGTAAGTTGATAGAGAATGAAATAGACAACCTGACATTAAACTACTGCTCATATATGAAATAATTGGTTTGGAAATAATGGAAGATAGTGTGCTTACGCTGAAAATGAGCACTAGCCATAGATTATAATAATAGTTTATATGCTTCACCTGTAATGTCCAGTTTAAAATACCATTGCTCTCCCTCCCATCAGTCAAGACCGGCCAATTTGCGTCACTTCTTGAGGGTGAAGGGTAGATGGATGGTGGGAGTTTATCCCACAAGTGGTCTGGCTGGCTGTTGTGGTAGGAGGAGCAAAGAACTGTTAAACAGTTGCTATTTCCTCCCTGTACTTCAATGTGGGGCCTAGTCATCTACCCTTGGGAATAAAGGCCTCCTGTAGGAATTTTTTTCTTTGCCAGATTAACGTTGGTTGTCCCCCTCCCCCCCCTGCTTTCTTTGCCCTATTTTAATATGTTGCTTCAGGGATGAAACTGAGATAAAGAGTCCCTGGTATTTGGTCAGAACTGGCAGATGCTATGGGGTGGGAAGAAAGTAATAGACGGATGTTGGTGAACACTCTGAGGTGCCACTGTGGTGTACCCTGACCCAGCCTTCAAAGCTGTTTGATGCAAGGCAACCAGGGCAGGATTCTCCCTTGGGCATAGGCCACTTCATTGACCTAAAGGCAGGATTGCTTGAGGCTAGTGACACTGCCTCTTAGCTCCCTCAATTCCTTTAAAGGTGGCCTGTGAGGAATATGGATAAGACAATGGCTGATCTCAGACTAGGAGCAAGGGTGGGATCACTCAGCAAGGATGATGACAGGATTTAGTCACCTAGTGATTCAGTCACCACATCTGTAGAGTGGCACCCACACTCTAAGGAGAGATGATCTTACTGGGGATAAGTTTTATTTATACAATGTAAGCCTATTTGTCCCACATATTGCCTCATGTCTTTATTTGGGTGTGGGACAAATCCTATATTTTTAGTAGCCTCTCAATCAAGGAACTGTCTTTGCTTTTAACCCATTTTAAAATGGGTTTCCCACAACACTTTTAAGGACAGAAGGCGACCATGCTGCAGACACAGGTGTAGAAGACAGTGACCACCTAGTTATCATTCACTCCACATAATGCCTAATGAAATTAGCAAACACCGAGTTTCTCCCACTGCTGCTCTATTCCCGTCACTTCCTGCTTTCAAGATGGAGAAAACCATCATGGGATGACACTGCAACCACACAGCTAAGTTGCACTAGATTTCGTAGGAACTTGATGCAGAGTGACCATTATGTTTAGTTTTCCCCTGAGTTTTAATCGTTTGAAACTAACAAAGCTGGTTATAGATGTCATTTAGAGAGGTAATGTTACATGAAATATATATCACAAGCTGCTCCTTCTGGACGTTACTCTTTTGCATCGTTAACGTCTCTGCTCCGAACAGCCATGATAACGCCAACGCTCTCACTGGTTACTGGATAGAATCAAGCAATGATCCCTGTATATGGGGGTGAGCCCTTACAAAAACAGTGTCTAAAGAAGACATCCAATCCTCATTAAATGCAGTTCTGCTTCGCTGTGCCTCACTTTTAATAGGGAGCTGAGAACAACTGTGTGAAAGCAACTGTCTGTGTCTTTGAAGCAATATGATGTTGTGTTCACAGCAGTTAATGGAAGCCAGTGGGGAAAAAAGGGAGTAGCTAATAGAGCCTGATGCACATTTTATTTAATTCTTGAAGAGGATTAAATTGCATAATGTCTTTATGAATTGGTTAGAGTAGTGCTTTGATAATAAACAGGGCATTTATTTAGGCAGGCAGTGGAGAATGAAGTATGCTAGATTTTTTTTTTTAAGCATAAATACTGATAATTGTTACTGAGTGTGATCCAGAGCATTTGTGAATATTGTTGACGTTATCAGGATCAAGGCCACCATTTTAAGCAGAATTCCTTAGGAGCAATTGCCATTGAAAGCTGTGGGATATCCTTTTAATCAGGGATTAGTTTTTTGAAACTGAAGTGCTGAGGTTTTAAATATTTCTGGTTACCTTCTTCCCTGGTTGGAAACTCTTTCTGCCTATGCTTGATGTTTTTCATTATTTTATTTCATTTCATAAAACTTATACACTGCTTGATTGAAGAACAAAAAAAACCCCTCAAAGCTTATAGGGAGCCTCTGTAGTTTCTCAGAAGGAAATATAATTTGCACCAGGCCAGGGGTACTTTTATGTTGAGCTCTGGCATGAAATCAAATATGATGAGGCATGGTGAACTGCAGCTGGGGAAGCATATTTTAGGGAATTACTCATCCTATGTGTCTTTCAGATATACTATTATCTCCTGAGGAGGCTTTGTCTTGCATCCCTTTACATTAAAAGATGTAGCCCAATGACACACTGGAATCAGAGGAAAGAGGGAGAACTTCATATAGGGTGACCCTTATGTTTAGTTTTGCCTCCATGACTGAGCTCATTTTTAAAAACAATAACAAATGAATTCAGCTGCAGAGGCTGCATATTTGATCAGGGGAGCAGAATTAGAATTCAACCCTTTTTTCTTCTGCTGTTTTACTGACCTTCCCCCAAACTAGCAGGCACCCTCCATAGAGGAAACCACAGCTTGTGTGGGTTGATTTAGATCAGGAAAATTGTGTGTGGAAAAGGGGTTTAAATGTTGCGTGGCGATGTCCCTCCCCCCACCATGGTAATGAAGACACAGGACACAAAATATAAGGTTAATGGGCATAGATAGGCCACAACTTTATTGGTTACGGATGATGGCTTAGGCATTGGAACTAACCGACTATATCCGACTCCAGCCCATTGTGCTGGAAGTCCGGGAAGGGATAGCCACCCAAGGAGAGCCCTGCTGATGCACGTCAACTAGGAACTCACCCTGTGACCACCGGTATGGGGCGTGCCTTTGGCCCTGACCTTGATAGGCTTCAGACGTGGCCACGCCCCCCGTATTCCTTTAACAAAATACCCTTCAGTATTTGGGGGAGGTGATGGCACTTCCTCCCCCCTTCCTTCACCCCTACAGAGATAATCCAATGCCTAACCGCCAAACCCAAAGTTGTGACGAGTTGCTACGAGGTAGGCGAAAACCACCAGGCCATAGGCAATTTGCCAAATGGGAAAATTCCTACCAGGTCCCTGGAAAAGGGGTTTAAATGTCCCCAGCTTCTGCATCACTTTCATCACCAAACTTAAAACTCTTCCCTGTGGCGGGATTTATGGTAGTTTAGCAAACAAAGCACTGGAAGTCCGATTGTGGTCCTCTGGTCATCACTACAAGAAGAACTGCCCAAAATGAAGGTTTTTACTTTGGAGTATTGGACATGGACATTTGTTGCTTTGCTCCAGATTTAAATCCCATCAAATTTGTGCAAACTTTAATTAGGAGAAAGGTGAACCATGCCAGTTTCAGCACCACCAAAGAAAGTGAATATCAAAATATGCTGAAAATATGTTATTTTATTGATGTACTTCAGACATTGTGCCCATCAGGTGGCATCCAGTGTCAGAGGAATAGAATCTCCCAACCTTCCATAGCAGATTTTGGGGGTCTGTGCAGTGGAGGTGGGATGCCAGCAAAAGGAAGGGTAAATCTCTTCACACAAGTGGATGTTCCACTGGCAGGCAGACAGCATTGGATTTCACTCAGTTTGTTTTGAATAAGTTTTTAATGGCAATTAGAAAAAAAACAATAGCAAATTCATCTCTCCCGCCAACAAATCTTTCCCCTTCATTTTCTCAAAGGAAAAATTCCCTTCTCATATGTGAAATAATAATTGCCTGTAAACTGTTTCATTATACTCAAAATTCAGGAAGCATAACAAACTTCTGCAGTGCTTCAATAAATAGCTTGTTAAAATGTGCCTACTCACTTTCTTTGCTGTCAAGGATGCATCACCTTAATGTCAGGTGAGTGGTACCACGGGATCTATACGTTTTGTGTGGAAGGTAACAGAAAATGTGGGTTTTCAGTAGGGCGCAGATAAGTTGCAAATATTACACTAATGAGTTTATAGCAGCTCATATGAATCCAATGTTGCTTTGCTGTTTTTATAGTCACAACTGTAGATTTAGTTCACTGATAATGACGTATACATACCTAAACAGCAAAGTCAGGTACTATGGTTTTGGTTCAGCCTTCACTTTCATGTCTTGAAGTAAAAAACACAGCACATTTACAAATTTCCATGGGGCGTGTGGGAGGAATAATGCTGGTAGCATCTATCCAAATATTTGGATAGTGCTTTGGATGTGCTTTTTCCTGTTTTGACTTTCTGTCAGTCTAAAACTTTCTTCAATTCCAGTGTGTACAATTGACACGTTTCGTGACTTTCAAAAAGGCCAGGCTTCAGGTGGGTTGTGAATGACCTTAGTTCATGATGTTGCTAATGGAACAGGAATGCATTGAATCTGCAGCTCTTTTGACAGGCCTCTTATTAGAAAGCAAGTGATTAGAGCTGTTGTTTGTTCATTCTCTTCATGCAATATTGAATGCTAAAAAAAATAAATGTATATGGTATAATTATAGTTATCCGTTCTTCTCATTGTCCTGCTCAGGAATGCAACTATAATTCTGGAAGCCAGACTCTGTTGCTGGCTTGCGTTCCTTCCAATGCAGATGTCTAATTGCAGGCAACCATTTCATTTCAATTGGCTCATTAAAGTGGAAGCCATTTAGCATTGGTAACACAGATCTGCATCCATGATTATGCATTTAATTAGAGAACTTTAGGATTTGTACTCTAGGTCTGCAAAATCCCTCTAAAGTAATGTGGCCATTTAAAATGCTTCTTTAGGATATTCAAGCCTGCTGAGGCTTACATTATCTAGCCTAGCATGTATTATTATTTGCTAATGATTTATTCATTTATATGCCGCTCTGTGCCAGAATAGGCTTCTAAGCCTATTGGGCTTTCAGTATTATAATTTCTAATACTAGAAATGGTCGTGTTTGTTTAAGAGAGATCTCATCTATTGTCAGGAACTGGAGTCTGGAGCAGGTCATTAACAAAACATCTGGTGTCAGTGAAGTTAACTCTTTATTCAAAGAAACCAAAACAGCTCAGGCCTTAGTGATTACAGCAACTCTTCCCAGTAGGTCTTGCCTCAATGAGGCAGTTGCAAGGAGGCGGCAGAGGTGGCAGCAGAGGGTCGAGCGGCCCGAAAGGAGCCCTTTCTCGCCCCTGGTCCTGCCACCACCGCCCGCCTCTCACAAGAGTGCGCACAGGAGCCACGGTTGGAAGAGGCGCTGCGCTGTGCCTCTTCCAACCGCGGCTCGTATGCCTGCTCTTGCGAGCAGCAGAGGCAGTGGCAGAGGGATGAGTGGCCTGAAAGGAGCCCTTTCTCGCCACTGGTCCCGCCGCCGCCCACCTCTTGCAAGAGCACGCAGAGGAGCTGCTGTTGGGAGAGGTGCTGCGGACCGTCCACGGGCTGGATCCTGAGGGCAATTGGGCTGGATCCAGCCCGCGGGCCATAGTTTGGCGACCTCTGCCCTAGAGGGTTCCCCAGAGCAGGTTCTCCAATCATGGAGAGCACGGGTTGCGGAAGGGTTAACAGGACAACTCCCTTGTTGCTGGGCGGGTTAGTTTGGTTGACCACAACTGGGATTGGGCGTATCATGTTGCTGGGGAGATGAGGTTGTTGCAAGTTAATGATTGACGGACATAGCTGTTTAAATTCCTGCACGTGGCTTTCAGGTTTCATTTTTGCCACGTGCAACGGATCTCCCTCCCTCCCTCCCTCCCTCCCTCCCTCCCTCCCTCCCTGTTTTTAGGGTCTTTCTTTTGCAATTGACATTGCTATGCCTGTCATGGGGTTGCCTGCTTTGGAGCGGGGGCCTGGTAGGAATTTTGTCCATTTGGCTGATTGGCTGGTGCCATTTGGTTTTTGCCTACTGCGTAGCAAATCGTCACAACTTGTAAGGTTGCGGTTAGGCATTGATTAAAATTGGTTGGTGTAGGGGTAAGGAATTGGCTGGGCCTGCCCCTAAAAAATGCTGCTGCAGGGGTACAGGATTTGGCTGGGCCTGCCCCTGCAAAATGCTGCTAGGGTATTCCGTTAAAGGAATCCAGGGGCTCATCATGCCATGCTTTTGTCCGTACCCCCCGACAAGGGGCTAGGGCCATGCAAGAGCCCCTGGGATCATTTGAGGGAGAGCTGAGGGCCTGACACCCAGCTCCTGAACTCTCCCCCATAGGTGTTTACCCTTACTGACTTCGCTGGTTAGCGGATGTCAGTTCTGTCCCAGGGCAGGGGGCAGATAGTCGGAACCAATGCCTAAGCAACCACTCACATTGGTTGTATTTGAATAAAGTTGTGGCCAAAATAATGCCAAAAACCTTAAACTTAAATGACGGTGTGAAGTGTGAATTATTAGGGGGGAGGTGTCTGGGAACCTCGACACGCAACTGCCGTCTCCTACCACTTCTCTGCATTCAGCCAGTTCATGGCATCTATCTGCTTCTGATAACTTTTCTTAGCAAATCCAAATGGATTCCATAAAATAGGGGACCCAGAACATACATTCCTATTCAATGTCTTATTTTAAGAGGTATTACAGGTGAGGTTTAATTATTATTATTAATCTCTCTACTTCCCTTCATCTGAGGATCACAGGGCACTGTACAATATAAAATACAAAATTTCACACCATAGTAACAAATGAAAACAACCCCCAACCCCCAGTTTAAAAGGCCATATATCATTTAATTATCCAAAGGTCTGGGAGAATAGGAATGTTTTTGCCTGGAGCCCAAAGATATGTAGCGAAGGCACCAGGCGAGCCTCCCTGGGGAGAGCCTTACACAAATGGGAAGCCACTGCAGAAAAGGCCTGTTCTCATGTTGCTGCTCTCAGGACCTCTCAGAGGCACACAAAAAAGGGCCTCATTTGATGATCTCAGGTTCCAGGTAACTTCGTATGGAAAGAGGCAGCCCTTGAGGTATTGTGGTCCTGAGCTCTTGGGCCAGGATTGATGTTATATGCTCAAACCATCTTCCCTCAGTGAGCAACCTGGCTGCTGAATTCTGCACCAGCTGAAGTTTCTGAACTGTCTTCAGAGACAGCCCTATGTATAACACATTGCAGTAATCTAACCTTGAGGTTACCAGAGCATAGATGACAGAAGTTAGGCTACCTGTCCAGATAGAGCACACCTGGGCGACCAGCTGAAGCTGATGGAAGCACTCCATGCAATCTCCCCTCCTTCAATAAAAAACAAACACCAACAACAAACTCACACAAATTTAAAACAGTTAAAACAATTTAAATGCACAGTTTCATATGTACACACATTTGTGTGTGCATGTACTCTTGGCTTATTTGATTTCATAAAATTATGTTTTTCCCTTTAGATTTTTTGCCTAATGTAATCTTTCAAGAAAAAGAGCAGAGCAGAGCTGTCAATTTTACTGAGTTGGATTTGTTTGAGTAACATAACAGCTCCTGTGGGAATTTTAGCATAGGGTAGAGTACTTTACAATTGTGTTTTGTGGTTCAAAAGGATTTCCTGTCTTGGTCTTGCTGCCGCTGCTGAGTTCCCCAAGGACAGGCTGCTAAAAGTATGCTACCTGCTCCTTCAACTGCAGCAAAAGTTTCATCCAACTGTTTTATTCATTTGATCATATTTTACTTTTGATACAGAGTCTGCTGTTCTCAGTTATGTTAGAATGGTTGTAATAGAGTTACAGCAACCACTTCATTGCAGATTCTCATAATTTTCTCCCATGCTGATCCCCCCCCCCGAAGACTAGTTATAGGGAAAGGAGCACATCATATTTGGGCAGGCTTTGTTTAACTACTTTCACTTTATTAGTGTTAATGTTGAGAGTGGGACTGAAGATGTCTGTACCCAGATAGAGACTCTGGTACCATGAATACATTTTTTAAAATTATTTTTTTCTTTAGAAAGCAGCCTTTGCATTTGCAGTATCACCTAGTAAATATAACTCATGGATACGTTTTATATCAAGTTTGACATTCTAAGATAGCTTTCCCAACGTTCAGAGCAAGGTTTCCCAAACTTGGGTCTCCAGCTGTTCTTTTGACTACAACTCCCATCACCCTTAGCTATCAGGACCAGTAGTCAGGGATGATGGGAGTTGTAGTCCAAAATCAGCTGGAGACCTAAGTTTGGGAAACCCTGGTTTAGAGGGAGGCCAGAAAATGTGCTAATTCAATGCCACCTTCCAGCTCTGATGCCTCCTAGGACAGGCTTCTTCAAGCTCGGCCCTCCAGATGTTTTTGGCCTACAACTCCCATGATCCCTAGCTAGCAGGACCAGTGGTCAGGGATGATGGGAATTGTAGTCTCAAAACATCTGGAGGGCCGAAGTTGAGGAAGCCTGTCCTAGGGTATGTTTACCAACTTCCCCCAGAGGCTTCTTCTATTCCTACAGTCTGGATCAACTGCAGCCCTATACCCTCATTCTGGTTTCAGCTGTTTCTTCTTTCTCCGACAGCATTTTGTCTACCCTGCACTGCTCCATCTCGTGGTGAATAAAAGAGCAATAATAGATTTCTGCTTTAAGTACTCCCCCCCCCCCAAATTATTTGGTTTCTCCCCCATGTCATTTAGCCTTTAGGTCACTGGTCACTTCCAATTGTTGTAGTTATATTATGATTCTGTAGCTGCTTCTTAATTAATTTCACTTGTGACCTTTTTAAAAGTTGTGAAGCAAATGTCAATATGAGATGTGAACATCAATTCACTTAGGCACTCTTCTGTTGAAAATTGTTCAGCAAACACACTTTTCCACTTGCAGGTAGGCCCATCTAGTTTTCATCAGGCAGAGATGCGTTACCTGTTTCTGGTGGGTGGAAAGCTTTCAAAGCTCGCTTACAAGTCATCAAGTTATAACACAGCAATATACATAGGTATATCATACATCAAAATCTAAAGGCCGGTTGCTCTGTGCAGCTTTCCTACCCACAACCTGTATCTGCATTTGACACCACACAAAGGGGGCAAGAATCAATGATTTCAACATTAATTTAAATCAGGAAGACTTTCCTCTTGCGGACAGGATATTTAGGGGGGAAATAATTAAATGAGCTATTGTGGCAAATGCGATATTGATTTCTTACCAAGAACAGTTCCTTGAGGACTGTGATGAGCATTGATAATTGATAAGTCTCCCCCCACCCCCCGCTTCCAGCGGCTGTTTCCTGTTCTTTAACTACAAGAGACCAAGGCAGGCATTTTTTGATCATTGGAAACAGTAATTCTTGAAGTTCAGTATTTGTACCATGGACGTAGTCAGGATTTTTTTGTTGGGGGGGCAGGTCTTTTGTTAGGGGGGGAGGACCTCAGTTTGCTATGTATTTTTTATTGATTTAGGGGGAGCAGCTGCCCCTCACTGCCCCCCCCCGGCAATGCCCATGATTTGTACTGGGTTATGTTTTTTGGCAGTGAAAAGGTACACTGTATCTATTGCTGTACCACAGTTCAAGAACACTTTGTCTTGGAACCACCTTGCTAATTTAAAATTAGTCAGTGAGTCATGCTTTCAAACCACTCCTTCCCACGTCCATCTTTTTGTTATGTTCATCCTTCTTTTATGAGCAGTGAGTTGTTCAGGAGTGCAGTGCATACTCAGATTTAGTTTCCTTTATTGGTCACTAAAGGCTTCTTTGTATTATCTGGGTGACAGAGTGAATCCAATGAAGTCAATGGCCTACTCTAGGTAGAACTGAGTTGGGTATCACCCTTTGTGTTTATTGAAGACTACATAGATTGATGGGTGCACAGTTTAAACATGCCAATGGATGGCCAAAGTCTGCTGCTTCTCTACAGAATAAATTTAGCTCTCTGTGCCTTTTCACAGACTACCTCACACTGCAGTTTCTCTTCACACAAAAACATATAGATCACATTATCAGTTAAAGGAACAGGAAGCTCTGTTTCCCTTTCTGATGGTTCTTCCAATTCAAAATGTTCCCTCAAATGGCCCTCTATCAAAATTAAATGGCTGTTTAGTTCCCATGACAGCATATCACCTGTATGTGGCTAGTAGGTATGGCTAATTTTAAGCCTTCTGGCCAATTAATTTTCTCCTGTACAATCTGCCAGGCTTAAACAATAGGTATGGGCACACACAAACCATTATATCCATCCCCTCTCTGTGTTTTGTAGTTTCTAATGCATTTATAACACACAAATGCACAGGAATCACAAAGTACAGTTCTGCTGTGTCCCCCCCACCCCCACCCCGAGTCCATTTTGAGGGTGGTGTGTCATTCGGAATTCACCAAACTTGTTTTCATTTTGTAGACTGAGCCAATGCTGGGGTGCGAATACAAGTCTGAGAAGTTTACTATTATTTCTAAAGATGTAAGAGCTTCAGATTAAATGATGGATGCAGGAGAGGGAGTCACTAGACCAAAAAAGAAGGAAGGGAAAACGGAGGTGACAAGATAAGTACGTCAACTGATTAAATTAAATTAAACCCATGTAGCCTAATTAAGTTTGCATTTATTATTGGAGTCTAAAAATTGCAACAGACTTATATACTCCTACTCAGGTTGTGGCTCTTTGATTAACATCTATCAGTTGAATAATACCAAATGGTGAACTGGAAAATAAGAGAAGTTGTTGTATTTGTGGATGGGGTTATGCAGAATACAGAAACAAAGTATCTTTTTTTGAATCATCTGGAAACAGAATGAGCAAGTCAAAACACATCCATTTTTTTTTTGTACCAATGGATTCTAGAAAGGATATAAAAATAAAAATATTGAAAAAGAGAGAAAAGTAACCACACTGCAATCGGTGGGATTAAGTAGCCATGACTACTAGGACTCATTCCAACACAGAACTGTATCTCAAAAAATATTTAATGTAATGGCTATGAATAAAGTCAAGTGCTTTCTCATAGTGTAAATAGCCTAAATTATCCAGTTTTGTTTAACAAAAAGCTAGCTAGGATATCTTAGAAAATTAGATGAGGGATGTACTTGTTAAATCATATCAGCTCCATTCGTCTGTAGAAAAGGGGGACAAGTGTTGTTCTGGCCGTGCTTCAAGTGTTGCATGGCTGCTTCCAGTCCAGCCTAAAATGCAGAAAAAGAACAGAAATAGACCAACTTGTGACGCACATTAAAAGGGAATGGGTGCCATTTGCCGGCAGATGACTGGATTGTGAATTATGGCCATCTCTTTGAAGTATAATATATCCTTGTAATATGTAATATAATGTTCAGATTAAAAAAAAATACAATTTGTTGAGAGCCTGGCTCAGGATGGCATTCATTGATCTAAAAGTATAGCTTGCAAATTACACATCATTTTATTTTCCTTAACATGAAGTTGGCAGCCTATGTGAACTCACTTACTGCTAACAGGGGAAATTAAAGGATGAGTCTGAAGGCTGCTTAGGAAAATGATGTACTGTTAATGACTTCAGTTTGTGTGAACACCGCACCTTTGTTGAACTCAGTGTTTTTTTGTAGATAAATACTTGGATTATTTAATTATAGCAGCAGAAAAGGTGACTGTAACAGTGTATGCTCTTTGAAGTATATTTCTTGCAATCTAATAATACAGTTAGATTTGTGTCCTGATATCCACTTTAATATTCAGTTATTCAGGAAGCTATTACAGAATGGTGCCTCAACTGAAAGCAGATTCAGGCATACATACTGGAAATTCCATTGGTAGTTTTTCCTGCTTTCCTTGAGACTGCCTGTGCTTATTCTGAATCATAGAATTGTTGGGTTGGAAGAGACTCCAAGGGTCTCCAATGCAGGAATCACAGCAAAAAACAATCCTTGACAGATGACCACCCAACCTCTGTTTACAAACCTCCCAAGAAGGTGAGTTCCCCACCTTCTGAGGTAGTCCATTCCACTGTTCCAGCTTCTTCCACCTTCTAGAAAATGAAATTGTTAGCAAGGCAGATGAGGAATTTGTTGGACCTTGCATTCTTGGTTAGCATTTCCAACACATATCAGGCATCTCAGAATAGCTTAATGTGTGAATGATATTGGAGTATTGAATGATATCCAACTCAGTTTCACTCAGAGTAGACCCACTGAAATTAATGAACTCAACGTAGTCATGCTCCTTAAATTTCAGCGGGTCTACTCTAAGCAAAATGTGGTTGAATAGTACCCAATGTCTGTTCTACTCTAATGCCTACAATTAAGCAATTGCTTTGAAAAGCAAATCACAGAACAATGAAGTTTACTACAGGGAGCTGGATATAGTTTCTTCGTAAAAGGATAGATAATCAGGTGTGATTTTGCGTTCACACAAAGATGACAGCATGAGTCATGAAGATGTTTTGCACAGGAGAGATGATAGTATATGGAAACATATAGGAAGCTGTCTTGTGCTGACTTGAACCATTGTTTGGTCTAGCTCAGTCTACACTGATTGGCATTGGTTTCCAGGGTTTTCAGAGAAGGGTCATTCCCACAATTACCTGGAGATGCCAAGGACTGAAGCTGGAACCCTCTGCCACTATGCTATTACCCTTCCTCAATGGCTTAAAGAGGGGCTTAATTCCTGGTGCTTATGTTACATTAAATTGCACATTAAATTAGCACAGAAGAACCTCAGCTTTTCATGGTTCTAGCATAATGCACATTTTTCCTAGTTACAGAAGACTCTGTGGCACTAAAATGTAGTTTCTGTATCAGGAACATGCACATCCCATCTTTCTGTCCACCAAATCCCTGCATGTTCTCTGTTTTTAGCATGCATGCATGCATGCGCGCGCACACATATATACGTAAAGAATGATAAGCACAAATACAGCAACTCACTCGAACTTTCCTTTCTGCCTTCATTGTAACTGAGGAAGCTGCTGCTACTTAGAAATAAATTCTGCTGAAATAAAAGAGATTTGCTTCCAGTTAGGATTGTGGTGTCATCCCTTTTAAAGACTAGTAACAATGGGGACTCCTTTGTATGAGATGCTTGTGAGAAACGTTTTATGATCTTTCCTGGAAAGGGCTTCTTAAGCACTTGTGAAATTTTCCGGATGTAGTAAAATCATCAAGGTCAGAAGTCAGCCCAGTGAACCAAAACAAGTAAAGTATCCAATTCTTCGAAAAGTAACTAAAATTGTGGTTGGAGAGATGGCTGAACCAATTCAGTTCTCTCCAGGTCACGACTGTTTTACAGAAAGGAAAGCTTCTTAGGATAGTATAGCAGCTATCAACATATATTACTTTATCCTGGTTTTGTTTATTGCAGCAGTTTTTTCTACTCCTCTAGAATGTATCAATGGACTGATTTGTTTAATGCAAAATGTTAAGGATATATTATCAATAATGCAATATTTTATTTGTCCGTAACACACATTATAAAACATACATATTCACTGTGCACAAGATGTACCAGTGCATTATATAGGAACACACCAATGCTACTTTTCCTTCTGATTTTAACCTTCACAATTTCAGTAAAATCATTATCAAATTCAGTATGGCCATACCCCAAGACTTATTTGTTGCTGTTACTGTTTTTTTAAACAAACATATCCATATCATCTTACTAATAGACCTTGCTAAAAAGGCTGAAAAGAGATTAATATCTTTAAAAGTTGCAAATGTCACAATAATGACTGAATGCCCCTTTTCATGGAGGGGGCCAGCTGTGACTGCCAATACTCTTCTTAATGTTTGCCTGGAAATGCTAGCTAGGGGCTGAACTGTGGTGCTAGCTTAGAACCCCAAAGATAGCAGAAGTACTATTGTATCATTGAAGGGATGAGATTACAGTGGCATTCAACCCCCTTTTAGCAGATGGCCCTGTTAAGAAACACTAATCACAGATTGACTCCTCTGGGCTACGTATATCCCCCTACCAAGCTCCCAATGCCTACCTGAGCTGTCATGTTGTGTGGATGCCTGATGATCGTCTTCCAAAGCAACTACTCTATTCCAAACTTAAAAATGGAAAGCGTAATGCTGGTGATCAACAAAAGAGGTTTAAAGACTGTTCCAAGGCAAATCTAAAAAAAATGTAATACCGGTATAAACACCGACAACTGGGAAACACTGGCCTGCGAGCGCTCCAGTTGGAGAACAGCCTTAACCAAAGGTGCCATGGGCTTTGAAGACACTTGAACTCAGGACGCAAGGGAGAAGCGTGCTAAGAGGAAGGCACTCTTGTCAAATCCACACCGTGATCAATTCCCGCCCAGAAACCAATGTCCCCACTGTGGAAGGATGTGTGGATCCAGAATTGGCCTCCACAGTCACTTATGGACTCATTGTTAAAACCGTGTTTATGGAAGACAATCTTACTCGACTACGAGTGATTGCCAGAGAAGAAGAAGAAGCCTACCCGAGCTGCTCCTCTGGTCTTTGCAGGGACAAGATTTGTTGTTGAACAGCGTAACTGATCTGTAAGAAAGACTGTACAACTTGAAAAAAGAGACAAGGCATGCACTTTTGTAAACCAAGAAAATATTTAATAATAATAAAAAATAAAGTGTATTTGAGCCAATAAATTCCCCAGGCACCATTATGAGCTATCTGTCCAAACAGCAAAACAAAGGCTCATAGGTGACATGACAGTGCATTCACATGACCTTGATGCATGGAAAAGCAGTTCACTGGAAGGAAATGGGGCAATACAGATGTGTAATTATGGGGAAGCAAAACTCTTGCTAGGAAAGGAAGAAAAACTTACAGCTCTACAGCCCTTACAGTCTGCTTAAAGAGTTGCATTCTGATTGACTGGCATTTGGAAGGTAAGGGGAGTTTCAGAATAGCTTATCTTTCTTTGGCAACTGTTGATGCTTCTCTAGGGAACATCCACAAGCATTAAGTGCCATTATTTTAATACCTATCAAAGAGGATACTTCGTTTAAGTTACTCATTGCCATATATCTTTGGATTGGGCTCAGTTGGGCGTTTAAATACATAACTATACTACTATAATAACCCTTCTTTCCATCTTCAGTCATATTGTGTCTGAATGTAGGAGAAGTATGATGCTTGGCTTTCATTTCAAGCAGCTCTCTCTCTCTCTCTCATCATCCTAGTCTCCTTAAAAGTTTAATTGCTTCAAAAACATCCTTTGTAAACAGAAGAGATTGACATTTATGTTGCTTGTATGCTCATGTGTGTAACTATAATGGAATTAAATCTGCCAAAACCTTTTAGGCACAAAGTCAAGAATAGGAGCAACGGCAAAGGAAGAAAACAGAAAATGTGGTTGCAGCGTGGAGAGAGTGAGAGGGATAATTCACACATAAGTATCACACTTGACATTTCTATTAGATTTTGGTTACGACTGAGACACAGAAACATGTCTGCTATATCTTATATCGTTGGCTGGGAGCCTTTGGCCCAGCTAGGTGTTTCTGAACTACAGCTTCCAGTATCCCTGTTCATTGGCTATGCTTGCTAGGGCTGATGGGAGTTGGAGTGGAACAACAGGTTCCCAACCCCTGCCTCTGCAACAAAGAAAGCAAGAAATGTTGCAGTGCTGTCCTAACTTGGACCAAAACACAAACCTCCTTCCAATTTAACCATTGTTGTTTGCAAAGCTAAGAATGTAGCACACTTGTGAGTGACTGTAGGGCATTATAATCTTACTCCACACCATTAACTGAATGCTTTGTTGGCTTTCGAGTGACAGTATTCTTCCTCAGAGCACTGTAAAATCCAATAGTTTCATTAACTTTTTAGAGTGGACTGCCAAACCTTCTTGCTGACAGGAAAGATCTGTGAGTTCTAAGAGTGCAGGTGGTGAAGCCATCACCACTTGCATTCTGGTATCAAAGGAAGGTTTGTTGTCTTAATTATGCATGTAACCATAAGCATATTGAGACAGTCTCAATGTTTTCATGGTGGCCATGAATGTTAACAACATGCTGGTATTATCCATATGATAACGTTCATGCTCAACTTGAACATCTCATGAAAACTTAGCCTAACCATACAGGGAATACTGCTTAAACTTCCAAACCCCATAACAGTTTCAAAAACTATCCCATCAAACTACTATTAGAAGTAAACTACAACAAAAATAATTAGGGCTAATGCTTTTGATAAATATGTGAATGTAATATTTATGCATGTGTGTATGCAGGTAATGGAATTAAGACCAGATACCATAATTGGATCTGGCACTGGGTGAAAAACCCCATGCAGTCTACTTGAACACATCTACAATAGAGCAGGCACCTTCACCTTTTTCAAACCAAGGCCTCACCTTAGGCCCTAATATGCATTTGTGGGATCACTTCTTTTATCTCCTCCATATGTTTGTACAATAGTACAGCTGCTGTTACACATCACTTTAGGGTTAAGCTATGATTCAGTTGTGGCTCCTGATTCCCAGTTGAAGGCCAATGTAACAGAGGAGTATTTAATTGTTCAGGAAGGGTATTCTTCACCGATGTTTTTTAGAACAATGGTTAGTGTTTCTTTTCATGCTGTTGAGCTGTCTTTAACTATAAAACGTGGGAAAATTATTATGCTTATGCCTAATAGGTTTGTCATTGGTATAATGGATTTCTATACAATTCAAGTGGTGTTATGGGAGTATTTCCAAGACATAATAACTATTTTATGTTGTATAATTTAACCATTCTTACAATGTGAAGTCTTAGGGCAATCAAGCATGAATGTGTAAATATGAATGTAAAATAATACACTGCTCAGTAATAAAAACTGAACCCTACTAGTACCACGAGATATGAGTGCAGCATGGAAAAATTCCTCAGCTTTTTATATGCCCATTTAAAAACTCTTTTAACATTTTATTGGTATTCAGCTCAAGCCTTCCAAAGCACCTAAGAAACACAATACAATAAAGTTGGCTTCCAAGCATAACAACAAGAAACTTGACATTACCAGCATGGTTTTCTCTTTATGGAAGCAAAAGGGACAACATTTCCACCCCTCACATATAATGCTGAAAGTGGTTGCAACGTTTGCTTGCAAATGTGGGATTTTTAATGAAAATGTTTCATACTTGTTGGTGCACAGAATGTTGGATGTATCCATTCCAAATGCTGACATGATGATGGGTGGTCCTTCTTTGAGGCAGAAAGTGGCCACCCATAAGAGAAGACCTTAATTGGAGGCAGGGAACCAGAATGAAAGCAGCGTCTTGAAGAAAAATAATCCAATACTCTTCAGTTTTCACTGAAAAAGAGTTAACTTCAGCATATGTTTTGGTTCAAAGGAAATAAAATATGTTAAACATACACATGGACACTGATATTATGTAGATCAAACTGAAATACAGTGGAAATGTCTGGTTTATCGATATAGGTGGAGGTGAAGCAGCCATCAGGAACAGTGATTGCATTTAGCCATCAGGAATGTTGTTTCTATCCCAGAGGGATGGAAGCTAAAGAGGAACAAGATGAAAGAAAAAGAAAGGAAGTGAATCAACTGATCATCAATATTTTCTCCATTGTCCTGCATATAGCAACCATGTACCTGTATATTCAAACGGTCTAAATAACAAAACAAAGATCTTCCAAAACTGGGACACTGAGTTTCTACGTGCATTTGGGGCTTGGCTTCTGTGATGTCATAACCTCCAACATTCCTCAAGTGAAAATAAGGACATTTCACACTCCCCTGCAACTGACCCTCCCTGACCCCTCATTTTTTTGTATGCAGAGCATTTCCTATCAGAAGAATAATTCCAATGGCAGGGTTTATTTCTGAGTAGACCCGCATAGGATTGGTAACTAATTTGAGGTATCCATGGCGAAAATTGGAGCAGGATAGTATTTATCTCCATGCACTGAGAAGACAACCTTTAACAGAAAAAAGGCAATGGTAGGTGGCATGGTGGAGCAGCGGTGCTCACCCAATATCCCCACAGCTAAACCACTGCTTCTTACTTGGAGGAGTAAGAACAAGGTGGCAGGAGGTCAGTGTGGTGCAAATGCACTGACAGAGCCAATATGGTGTTCTTGTTAGTATGCTTGCACTATGCCTACTTCTCTGCCTATCCCCATCTACTTCCCACTATGCAGCAGTGACTCAGCTATCATGAGGGTCAAGGGAAAATTATCACCCTACTGCTCTACCTGCTATTAAAAAGGAAGTTGTCCACTCTGCTTTTATTGGATGATCTTTGGACATGCCTCTTTTTCTTCCCTGAAGAAAACACATATGTTTAGTGACTATATTACAGATTCTATAAAAGGTTGTGAAATTGAAGTCTAAAATACTCCAAAAACATTATTATTTACTACACAGTATTCCAGTGTGTACCATTATTTTAAGAACTGACTGGTAAGGTTGGGAAGAATGCTTTCAGTGTTAATAGTGCATCTTGTTTCCAAGGTAACCAAAGAACATTATCATTCAGCCTCCCTTTCTCTTACATAGAATATTGGTGTATGAGCTCTGGACCTGATCCTATAAACACACTTTGAAGATGATTTGCTCTAGTCAAACGAAGTGTTCCATTTGAAATCAATGGGTTTATGCGAGATTATTTAACTCACGATATTGAGTGAGATATATAGTGAAAATATATATATTGTGAGAATATCAAACATAATGTGATCAAAACTATTCCCTTCTCTAATATGAAAAGGAAGAGTGTGTTAGCTTGAAAGTAATGTAACTTGAGTCTCTGGCAGAATCATTATTTATCTAAACTGTTGGGCTGTTGGGGTTTCTTAAGAGTAAAGGGTCATCACGACATGTCGACCACTGTTTGTGTTGATGTCTAACCACCAATGTCACTTGCAGAAACAGTCGCAATGATGCTATGCTATGCAGAGAACTCTGTGCATGTATTGATTTTTAGCATATCACATTTCTTGGACTGGTATGCTAAAATTCAGTGTGTAGAGTTCTGTGGGTTCACATATAATCATAGAATTGTAGAGTTGGAAGGGACACCGAGGATCATTTAGTCCAACCCCCTGCAGTGCAGGAATATGCAGCCATCCCATATGGGGTTTGAACCTGTACCCTTGACATTATCAGTACCATGCTCCAACTGAGCTGTCCAAACATGAACAGCAGTTAGCATAGTAGGCTTCTTCTCACAATGGCTTGAAGCTAGTCTGTGTCCAGTCTGTTGGTGCTGGGGGAGACTCTTGAGAGTCCCATGGACTGCAAGAAGACCAAACCTATCCATTCTTAAAGAAATCAGCCCTGAGTGCTCACTAGAAGGACAGATCCTGAAGTTGAGGCTCCAGTACTTTGGCCACCTCATGAGAAGAGCAGACTCCCTAGAAAAGACCCTGATGTTGGGAAAGATTGAGGGCACAAGGAGAAGGGGACGACAGAGGATGAGATGGTTGGACAGTGTTCTCGAAGCTACTAACATGAGTTTGGCCAAACTGCGAGAGGCAGTGAAGGATAGGCGTGCCTGGCGTGCTCTGGTCCATGGGGTCACGAAGAGTCGGACACGACTGAATGACTGAACAAAAAAAAAGTCTGTACACAGTAGTGAAGGACTCCCGAATCTCAAGATTTCAACACAAGGTGAGCCCAAATTTGTGCCTGGACTTGTATTGGCTCATATCGGTGTTTGCTAATCACCACTGCTGCCAGCCTGGAAGCCGCTGTTTGCTTCTCTGGAACTGTTGCACACAGGTCCTGCTAGTGGGCTTCCCATGGAAGGAATTCAGTGTTGTTCTAAGACAATCATAGAATCATAGAGTTGGAAGAGACCACAAGGGCCATCCAGTCCAACCCCCTGCCAAGCAGGAAACACCATCAAAGCATTCCTGACAGGTGGCTGTCAAGCCTCTGCTTAAAGACCTCCAAAGAAGGAGACTCCACCACACTCCTTGGCAGCAAATGCCACTGTCGAACAGCTCTTACTGTCAGGAAGTTCTTTCTAATGTTTAGGTGGAATCTTCTTTATTGCAGTTTCTTGTAGTTTCATCAGGGCAAGCATTTTGGTTTGACAGGTGGAATGATCACCCCCTCTCCTCTCCTGTGTGCTGCTCTGGGCTTCTAACTACTCCAGAACCAATTGCAGAGGGGAGAAGGGGCGGGAGAAGGGGGAAAGCTCCACTGTGCAAGCAGAAGTCCATGCCCAGAGCTTCTTCAGATATGACTCATTAGTTGAATCTTGCCCCTGTGGTATCTGGTTTGCCACTGTGTGAATGTACCAAACAGACAGTGGAGCAGTGATAGCAGCAGCAAGATCTGTAAGGCTCTTCTTTTCTTCCCTGTTCTCACCCTGGAGAATAATGCTTCCATTTTCCTGACTGTTAGAATGCTACAGCAACAGGAAAAAGCTTTCCCCCAAGGGAAAAGCACCTCAGAGAAAACCTTCTGAAATAAAAATGTCTTCAGTAGGTGTCCTGACAATGCTGGTCCTTCAGGACTCCTGAGGCCAGGAAGGCAGACAAGAGCCATCAGATAGAGAGGGAGAGGAAGGCACTGTTGCTGCCTACAGTGCCTTGCTTTCAAATTGTTCTGGAGAAGGGATAGGGTAGGTAGATCCATGGGATGGATGGGAACTGATGGAAAGTGGGTTGCATGTTTGTGATCCATTGAGAAGGCCCAAAGAGTTTAGAGGGTTTTTCTCCCCCCCCCAATAGATAAAGAAAGAACAGCTGAAATACACACAAAGAAAATGAAATGAGCCAAGGGAAATTCACCTATTGCTAGTTTTAAGATGTTGCTACCTGATCTAGAAGGGTGAAATGTAGCTGTATGGTGCAAAAATGGAGTCTAGTACCACCTTTGAGACATGCAACTACAGTTGTACCTTGGAAGTTGAACGGAATCCATTCCAGAAGTCTGTCCGACTTCCTAAATGTTTGGAAACCAAAGCACGGCTTCTGATTGACTGCAGGAAACTCCTGCAGCCAATTGGAAGCTGCAGAAGCCCTGTCAGACATTTGGCTTCCAAAAATAGTCGCAAACCGGAACAGTCACTTCTGGGTTTGCGGCGTTCAGGAGCCAAAACATTCGAGAACTCAGCTGTTCGAAAACGACTGTATTTATGTTTACTTGGAATCTCTCTGACTTGAATGGACTTTACTCTAAGGTAAATGAGCAATGCAGAATTGTTTGTTGCTGCAGAATTTTTTATAGATGGTAACCTATTTCACCAGATGCTATAGCGACCCTAATCTTATTTAAGCACAGTGCATAAGATAAATCTATCTATCCTGAAGGGAGCAATGATCATTGTATTTTTTACGCCCATTTGAATATCCACACTGACAATAACCCAATGTCCTCTGCTATGACTTCAGAGTCTGTTGTAGACTGCCCGGTATCCTATTCCAGTTAAGGGGATGTCAGTGTTGTGCTCAGTGAGGATATGTTGGAGCATGTCCTACTGAGTATTTATTTTATAGAATATCAAAGCCTCAGGTTGAGCAAGGCAGCTATAATTTCCCCAGATTATAATCTCATCATGTGCTTACATTTTTTTGTAAAAGTTCTAAATTATCCTTCCAAAGCTAAGCAGCCTTGATTTTAAGGTGGAAATTTAAGCACACATTTTACTGTCCCACCGACTGAAATATATGTGGCTTAAAATACTTAGCATATTTTTTTCTCAGTTCTTCTATCAATACTTCCAAATTCATTTCCCTCAAATCCATAGATTTCAGTAGTGGCTTTATCAGAATCCTGCTGCATGGTATTGCCTTGAGCATCCAAATGGGTTAGGTGATTTTTAAAAGCGCACCCCATGAGCTGAAAATTAATATTAAAGTGATAAATCACCCCACTTTAAAAATAGTTATATTTGCCACTTCAGTCATATTCAGAAAATTAAGTGTGCATTAAAAAAATATTAATGTTCAGTGACTTGCTGATGCTCATGTTTTGGTCCCAGTTGAGATGGACTGCAGTGGTGAAAATAAAATATCTGTGCTTGTTTAATTGTACCCCAGGGTGGAGTTTTGAATGTGTCAAGAAGTGAGAGAACACCAGCTTTAATAAGCATACAATGCAATTTAACAGTTCATAAAACAGTAAAATTTAATCCCAGACCAGGAGATTTATTAAATCTCACTCAGCAAAGTGGGATGTGGGATGGATTGAGGCAGTGAGAATTAAGAGAAATTATTTCAGGGGCTATATACTTTATTACCTGATTGAGGAGCAAGGCGACTAGTTTCTTTCAGCTGGTTTTATTTTTAATTTCACACAACTCTTCCTAATTGCTATTAAACGAGAGTGTGCTTCAGAAGCAAAAGAAATATGTTATCCCTGATGCTTTCTTCCTGGGTGCACTCTTGTTTCGTTGTTGTTTAATTAGAAATTAGATATTTTAAGCATGGTGCAGCAGAAGAATCTACACATCATTAGGGGAGTAATGGTCATTTTTACACTTTTCATTCCCATTCAGATATCTGTACTGAGGTTACGGTAATTTGAAAACCACTCTTATGCACTACCAAAATATCTGAAAAGACCCTGAATGGAACAAATAATTTCAGATTCCCTCTCTCTCTCTCTCTCTCTCTCTCTCTCTCTCTCTCTCTCTCTGCATGAGTTTTTAGCACTCTTTTCAACTGGGGTTCTGCTGGTGCTCTGTAGGACACAGCTAACCAGAAGCATTTTCTTGCTTTAATAGACTTCATGATAGAGGCACAAGAACCCTCCCACAACCCTTCTAAAATCAGACTATTGGGCTAGCAGAGCTGTGTCACTTTGTTTTACACTAGCAGTTGTGTGGTACAGCGCTGGGTATACTACAGTACTTCATTAGACACGTTGTTACACCATTGTTGCTGAACAAGAGGCTTGACAGCCACCTGTCAGGAATGCTTTGATGGTGTTTCCTGCTTGGCAGGGGGTTGGACTGGATGGCCCATGTGGTCTCTTCCAACTCTATGATTCTATGATTCTAAGAGTGTTTCAGTGGATGTGATGAAGGGACGAGACACGGCAAGTGAAGGGTGGGCAATTCCTCCTACCAATTAAAGAAGACTGCAATATCTCGATACTAGAGTTAACTGTTGCTGCTTTATCAGATAGCCAACACTGGATACAGCAGGTACACTTTTAAAAGCTTTGAGCTGCAGACGGGAAGTAACAGATTGTATATAACAGCATGAAAAAACCGACTGCTTCATGACTAAATAGCGTACAGATGTGATGCATAAATAAAAAGTGAAAGGGTAGCAACTGCACCAGTTCTGTTCTGCAGGGAGTATGCAAGGAAAACTACCCAAGCTGCTATAAAACAGCATCAGGACTTGACTCCTAAAATATTATTTTTCTGAACAGCAGTATTACCTGTCAGAGCCAAGAAAATGCCGACATTTATAAATAGATTTCATAGTGACTTTATATGCATCAGCCCTTCTTTGACAGATCGATCCCCTTAGTTCATATCCTATAATTTTAATGGCAGCTTGATACTGTTTTCGGAACAAACAGGGCACCTTTCAAGGTAAATAACAGACAGCTTTAATAACAAGGACCCTTGAAACGTGGGTGGCCCACCTGTAATAACTGCTGTGTGTTGTCAGATTTTTCTTTGCCCTTCAAGTTCCCTATTCCTACTTAAAGTGATTATGTAAACAGAAGCAGTCTGTGGCTGTGAAAAAGACAATTGGAAACTCACTTATTGTTTGTATTGGGGGCAAGGAGGGTATCACCATAACATTTAAAATTGTGCAGTTTTTTGCTAATACTTTAGAACAATAAATGCATAGCTATTACTCATGCAAGGATGAACTTTAGCAGCATAGATGTCACAGATCACATTCTAGTTCTTTTTGGATATTGTCTGGGATGTGAATAGTGATTCCCTCCCTCATCCCATTTCCAAGCCAAGCACCGTTTTTGTTGAAACCTCCTTTGCAGTGCTTTAGAAGATGAACATTAGCCCTCTGTAAAACACTCCAGTATGGAAGCTTCCTAATAATAATAATAATAATAATAATAATTTATTATTTATACCCCGCCCATCTGGCTGGGTTTCCCCAGCCACTCTGAGCAGCTTCCAACAGAATATTAAAATACAATAATCTATTAAACATTAAAAGCTTCCCTAAACATCATAGTTGTTGTCGTCATCATCATCATCATCATCATTTTATTTGATATATTGCCTTTCCATACTTAAAACCATGCTCAAAGCAGCTTACAGCATGAAAACATTTACATAATTAAAAACATAACAAAATAAAATTTAAAAAATCATAAAGTACACAACCAGATTGAAAAAGTTCCTCATAAATCATAGTAGGATCTTAAAAGAAAGATACAAAAAATACTATCAATAACAGCAAACTTAATTTAAGGTTTAATGAAGTAAAAAATCAGCAATGCAGCCTGCTCCAAAATGAGGAGTAAATTAGAAAGGAGCTGGAGCTCAAGATGAAGAAGGTAAAAATAACTAAGCACTCATAATAAGACAGTGGGTGATAAATCCAAAAGCAGCTAGCTTCATTACATCACCCCCTCCAAATGTCTGGGTAAAGAGATGCATTTCAGCCAGTGCTGAGAGGTAAGCAACTTCAGTGCCAGAGATGGGATGCTACCACTGAGAAGGCCATTTCCTGCATCATCACACAGTGTACTTTACCTGGTGTGGGGATGAGAAAAAGGCCCTCTCCTGCTGACCTTAAAGCCTAGGCAGGTTGTATAGGGTGAGGTGTACCTTCAAATATTTAGGGCCAAGTCATTTAATGCTTTATAAGACAAATTTGGCATTTTGAATTGGGCTCGGAAACATACAAGTAGGTCAACTTAATATTTAATTTTTTAATTGTGACTGATATTCAGTGTTGCAAAAGGTCTTAAGGCAGGCATCCCCAACCTGCGGCCCTCCAGATGTTTTGGCCTACAACTCCCATGATCCCTAGCTAACAGGACCAGTGGTCAGGGATGATGGGAATTGTAGTCCAAAAGATATGGAGGGCTGAAGATTGGGGATGCCTGTCTTAAGGTGAGAAAAGTATCAGAATGAGATGTTCTGAACTGGCTGGCTGTCTCAATGATGTGGGCGAAATAGCTAGCTGGAATGGGGTGATTCCATTTCAGGCAATCTAGAAATACTGAATTGTAAGAAGGCAGACCAAAATACGTTACCATTTTTCTATTTCAGTGGGTCAGTTGTAGTCATTCACAACTGGTGAAATTTAAGTGTTAAAATCCAAATTATTTTGTACCTAAAATGCAGTTTCCCCCTGCTTAGAGATTTAGAAAAATTAGACTATCAATCACTTAAAAAATAATTGGTGGTCTATTTTCTTCTGTTCTCTGTGGAAAATTTCTCTTGCTGTTTTCCCCACAGTTACCTTGGAAACCACTACTAGTAGACATTTGCATAGAAATAAGAGTCTTGAGGTTGGTGTCCTAAGAGCTACAGGCAGGAATACCCTTGTTTTGGAAAGTGTTTACTCCTGAAGTGTGAGGGAAACCCCTTTATTATCGGTTCTGGCTAGAGGCGAGTATGTGGTCTACAACAGAAACAAGTGCAATATTGTTATGACACCACTGGAGGCAGGAGTAGAACTGTACTTTACAGCAGGGCTGGACAAGTTTTGGGGTTCCAGATGTTCCTCACCCAAACCAACCTTGTGTTAACTATGCCTTTTCCACTCTGCAGTGTTTAGCTTTTAATCTTTAAAGCTGCTTCTTTCCTTATGTACTTTGTTCCAAGTTTGCTGCTTCTATACATTCCTACTTCATTCTTGAACACATCATTTCCTGCTAAATTGTCAACCTGTCAGTTAAATTAGGATTAAAATGCTTCATTCATATTCTTGAGGATACTAATGTCAATGGTTCTTATCAAAGAATATAGAAGTGGATTCACACAACCATTTCCTCTTCCTCAGTGTCATAACATATTGGAATCATGGGTTATTAAATTGTTGGTACTTTTTGGAGGTTTTTAAAAAATATAGTGTCCACCTGTGATGAGAATGAATCACTGCAGTGTTAGATAATTAAACTGTTCTTGAACTTGGATTTTAATCCGAAGCAGAAAAGAATTCTCCTTGATGCTGTTGGCCTTTATTTCCAAAACTAGATTGACATTGAAACAAGTCAGACTATTTCCTGATTATATGGGAGTGCCCTTGACTCATTTTCAGGCCACACCATTGGGGCTCAAACTATAGTATTAGATAGTACTATAGAAAGACTATAGTGCTACATAGAACCAGTCTTAAATGAATGCAGAATAAATAAATAGAGTGTTCATGCCAATTACACAAAGTCAGTATATGTTAACATATTTATAGATTTATCTCTGTAAATTTAGATTTAGCACAATACATTTTGCTGCTTTAGGCATAGGAGCAAATTATCTCCCCGCTCCCCAAGTTTGAGTATTATCAAGTTATCTTGGTATGTGAGGCTGAAAATCTCCCAAGTGTCCCTCTCTCTGTCCCTTGCAATAAAAATACCATAATAATGAATAGACCTCTGCTTGATTTGGGGGGATTTATCACTTTCAGCACCTTCTGTCAGGTCACCCAGGTCACCAGACAGAGGCTGGGAGCTCCTCTCATCCTCTTCAGCTGATGTTTCTCTGAATTCCCCTACTCCAGATTATATATATCCCAAATTGCTTTATTTGGCAACTACCAATGAAAAGATTGTAATCTTTTTGTTATATCAGCAGTTTTAGTTTCCAGCAAGGCCACAGGTTTATCTATATATATCTCACAGTAAGAAGATACAATCATGCTTTCTAGGGATTATTTATACATGAAGCCACCATCTTCAAGATGTTCCTATAAACCATGACAATTGGCTGTATGGGCTGGGGCTGATGGGAGTTGTGGTTCAACAGTATGAGAAAGGCACCCTCTTTCCCACTCCTGCTTTAAATGTTGAGGGAGATGTTTAGTTGACCTGCTCCTCACTTACTTCTTGAGCTTGGAATCAGGAGAAGGCAAGATTCATCCCTGAGTATCTGAGGGTGAATCATAAATATGGAAAACATCCCCACCCTCCCTCCTGCTCCATGCAGGGATGGAAGATTCAGAGTGCTGTTCTGGTGCTTTGGGATGTAGGCCCTCAGAATGCAGACATACCTATGCCCTCAGAATGCAGACATAGCTGGTTTCATACCTATTTATGTACACCTGGAATAAGGTCCACTGGAGAGTGAGTTTTCTTCCAAACTGATGTGCATAGAATTGCACAAAACACAAGTTTTGGCTTCACTTGTCAAGACCAGCCAAAATCTGTGAAATCCCAAACCTTCCAAAATCTTTTTGTGCGCAGATGAATTATCTGCTTTGTTGTGCAGATTATCAGCACCAGAATGGCTTGATTCTTGGATCAATATTGGATTAATAAACATAAATGCTAAGGAGAACCTAAGTTATTGAAGTCATCCGTCCCATTGACAGAAGAGTTTAACCACAAGCTTTGTTAAATTATTACCCTGATGACTATAAATAGGCCATGGGACCATCTTTTATACTCATGACCATGCATCTCAGGAGAGTTTGATTAATGAAAATATTAATTAACTAAAATAATCACATTTGCCTATTCACATTTTAATTGAAAACTGATAGGGGTTTTTTGAACCTGCATTCCAGCTATTTCTTAATCATCTCTTGCATGAACAATGGACTGTTCTTCTATATTGATAATTCAGTAACACAGAATTTATAGATTACGGTTTGAAAGAATCTGGGATTTGTGATGGTGAGAGCTAAAGTAGGATTTTGTCTCTGATGAATAGCATTTCTTTTGAAGTATTAAAAGAAGAAAAGATTTTAGCTTGAAAGAAGTGTTCATCCTAAATTAATGTCATGCACAGAAATCTCAAAACCCAGTTTACATTTCCAGCATTTTTGAACAGCATTGACACTTCACATCTCTGGAAACGCAAGGAATCAACTACAGAGTTAGTTAGATAATGAGGAAAAGTAATAATGCCTGGATGAGGCTTTAAAATACAGGGTCTGTTTTCGAAAGCAGCTCTTTTCTGGTGACAGTGGCAGCAAAGTAATCTAATCAGATGTCACTTTTTTAAGAGGGGAGAGAACCAATGAGGGCCCCAGAAATGATTGGGCTAGACCAGTGGTTCCCAAACATTTTCAGCCCACCGTCCCCTTGGTTCCATAAATTCATCCCCAGTGCTCTCTATCCTACTAAATAAAAAACATTGTTCAAAATAGCAGTTTGCATGACCCACTAAGGAAGATAATAACACAATAAAATTCAAAACAGCAACAATTAATTCCACATTTGTTCAAAATCCAGTTAAAACTATATAGTTTAATTGATTCAACAAAATCGATGAACTTGATCCACTGATGCCAGCTTCTCAAAGCCTGCCCCCTGCCACCTCCTTGCTTCTTAGTGCCCCTAAGGTAATCTCACCTGCCCCCAGAGAGCAGTAACACTCACTTTGGGAACCACTGGGCTAGATTGAGCTCTTGTCCTGCCGCTTTGCTATTCCAGCACCCTGTCTGGTACTGCTTCTCCAAAATTGGTGTCTGATTGGCTGAGCTACTGAGTGCCACACTTGCCCTGAGGTAGAATTTATTTAAATTAAAGTGCAGGTGGCTAGGGCCTAGGGGATGGAGTCGGCTGATGAACTCTGCAATGCACACTGTGGTCCAACCTTGTACACTTGTCTAGCCAGTCAGGGAAGAATACATCAGTCTTTTTGCTTCTAAACAATTTGAATGGGATACCAATCCATGTTCTACATTTAATCCAGTATCTACAAAACAAAGAAACAAACAAAGAAGCACAAACCACAGAAACCTCTTCCTTGCTAAATTCATTTCCATTTCTGTGGCTAATTTTATTAGCTTTGTTTGAAAACAAGTACAATGTTTAGTTGAATTGTGAATTGGACTTTTGAGTTGTGCTGAATATTGTTGTTTCTTTTGTTTCTTCTTCGTTAAACAGTTGAAAGATGTGATGAGAACTTGTCAGTACTCTGGGATTCTGGAGACTTCTTGGGCAATTGTTACAGTTCCAGTACTTTCATTTTGCATAATTATTTCTGGCCTTTATCATTCGCCAAAAAGGTGCAATTCTTTGTTCTCCTTAATATCTCAAATAGTTACTTATTAATTGTGTGCTATTTAGAACAAAAAATTGAGTCAAATCTTTTGGAATCAAGAGGAGTCAAGGACTGTGTGATGACTTCTGGTATGATGGCGAGAATGAAATGAACATTAGGTAGTAGCTTTTCTATAGCTCTTACTTCAGACAGAATTACAAGCCCGGTAGACGAAGGGAACACTGTGAATGTAGCCTATCTTGATTTCAGCAAGGCCTTTGACAAGGTGCCCCATGATATTCTTGTAAAGAAGCTGGTAAAATGTGGGCTAGACAATGCTACCATTCAGTGGATTTGTAACTGGCTGACTGACCGAACCCAAAGGGTGCTCATCAATGGTTCCTCTTCATCCTGGTGAGAAGTGACTAGTGGGGTGCCACAGGGTTCTGTCTTGGGCCCAGTCTTATTCAACATCTTTATCAATGACTTGGATGATGGGCTTGAGGGCATCCTGATCAAGTTTGCAGATGACACCAAATTGGGAGGGGTGGCTAATACCCCAGAGGACAGGATCACACTTCAAAATGACCTTAACAGATTAGAGAACTGGGCCAAGGCAAACAGGATGAATTTTAACAGGGAGAAATGTAAAGTACTACACTTGGGCAAAAAAAATGAAAAGCACAAATACAGGATGGGTGACACCTGGCTTGAGAGCAGTACAAGTGAAAAGGATCTAGGAGTCTTGGTAGACCACTTACTTGACATGAGTCAACAGTGTGATGCAGCAGCTAAAAAAGCCAATGCAATTCTGGGCTGCATCAATAGGAGTATAGCATCTAGATCAAGGGAAGTAATAGTACCACTGTATTCTGCTCTGGTCAGACCTCACCTGGAATACTGTGTCCAGTTCTGGGCACCACAGTTCAAGAAGGATACTGACAAGCTGGAACATGTCCAGAGGAGGGCAACCAAAATGGTCAAAAGCCTGGAAACGATGCCTTATGAGGAACGGCTTAGGGAGCTGGGTATGTTTAGCCTGGAGAAGAGAAGGTTAAGGGGTGATATGATAGCCATGTTCAAATATATAAAAGGATGTCATATAGAGGAGGGAGAAAGGTTGTTTTCTGCTGCTCCAGAGAAGCAGACACGGAGCAATGGATTCAAACTACAAGAAAGAAGATTCCACCTAAACATTAGGAAGAATTTCTTGACAGTAAGAGCTGTTCGACAGTGGAATTTGCTGCCAAGGAATGTGGTGGAGTCTCCTTCTTTGGAGGTCTTTAAGCAGAGGCTTGACAGCCACCTGTCAGGAATGCTTTGATGGTGTTTCCTGCTTGGCAGGGGGTTGGACTGGATGGCCCTTGTGGTTTCTTCCAACTCTATGATTCTATGATTCTATGATTCAGACACTTAGTAGGAATGTGAGTATTCTTCAATTCTACTTGGGTATGGAATGTAGTATTAGCCACAAAATTCTGGGAATCTTACATTGATTTTAAGATTCAATTTTGTAGTCCTTATGGTTAAGAAGATTTAAAAAGCGAAGACATGGGAGGGTATGCGTGAATAATATTTCTGCTCAATATTTCAGTGTACTTCATTGTTCTTTCCCATAACTAACAGGCCTAATAATAATAATAATAATAGATTAAAAGCACAATGGTTTGATTTGCATCATCTATACCAGTTTTAGAACTCAGATTTTCTTGCCTAGAATTTAGACAAAAACTTTTTTAGCATATACTGTACATATCCTTGAATATTGGTTTCTATTGGATACCTGGAATTGTTAGAATATACAGCTTAGGACAGTAATTAGAAATCAGGTGGTGATATAGATTTATGGGATGGCCCTGGAACATTCCTTTTTGTGCCTTTCTGTCAGACAGGTATGCTCTGCTTTTTGTTTTATGGCTTCTCTGGGAAAAGAGTGCTGCCGAGGCTTTAACTTGCATGAAATGCTGCTGCCAGAATCTTAACTTCTACGAAACAGCTTCAACATGTCATGCTAGGTTTCAGGAGATGTATAGGCTCCCACAAAGGTATCAAATTAGCCTTAAAAGCACTTTGAGTTATAAGTCAGAGAACAATTTGGGAACTCTTGATGTTTTGACTGAAGTTAAAACCCGAGCACAGCACTAGATGCCTTAGAAACTACGTGATGCTGTTCTACAAGCTATTTCAAACGTGAGATTTATCACCTTTTTGGTTTTGAAATGTCACTGCAGGAAGCTCATTTACATCCAAACTTAAATTCTTTCTTTAGCATCAACTTACGGTCTATAACAATAGAGAGCACTTTTGCATTTTTATGTTTTGTTTTATTGTAAGTTGAGTTTGGGATTCATTTGCATGAAAGGAACTATAGGCATTCATTCTGTATTGTGTTGCGTTATGACAAATGCAGCCATCACTAGGCTCCGCATTGTTAATGAACTTATTTCACAGCTCACTAATTTTGTCCATGAGGCGGCACAACAAGCCCGTTTTCTGAAAAACTGGTTTGGAGTTCATATCTTCTCACCTAGTCTGCAAAGCTGCCTTCTTATAAGAACACAAGAAGAGCTCTCCTAGATCAGGACAAGAGCTCATCTTGTCTAGCATTCTGTTCTCGGATGTCTATTGGAAGCTCACAATGGTCACTTACTTCTCTGGTGGGCAGTAGTTGCGGACTTCACCTCTGTTCACCCCCCCCCCCGGCAGCTAGGGCCCACATGTCTTGCAAGCCATTAGGGAAACTACCCCTCCAGCAGAATCAAGGAGTGGGGATCCCACGCCAAAAGACCAGCTTTAAGTAGGCCAATCAGAGGCCCCGCTAGATGGGCAGTGCCTTGCTGGCCAGCCGGCCTGCCTAATGGAAGCTTACAAATAGGACCTGAGTACAACAGCACTCTCCTCATGGGATTTTCCTGAAACTGGTTTTCAGAGACATACTGTCTCCATCAGTAGTAGCTTTAATATGTATAATCTTCCTTTTGAAGCTGTCCAAGTTGGTGGCCACCATTACTAGTGGCGGAGCTTCATGCTCCGGCACTGGGGGGTGGAGAGCAGGTGGGGGCGGGGCTGGCACGCACCCCGGGGGCATAGTTCATTCTGTTTACAGTGTATACCCTGGAGTGTTCACAAACAATTTGTGCATGTGAATATTTGTTTATTAGGGATACGCATTGGATTTGGATGACTCCCGAGGTAAACTGAGGTGCTCTGGAGCTATTTTGGGCTTGTCAGAGGCACGGCAAGACCTCTGCAAGACAGCTTGAATCTTTAGCAGGGGATCTTTAGACATGTTTCTTTAAAATGCAGCAGACAAGCATCTGCTGAAAGCAGAAATAATGGTTTTAAGATTTCCATAATGCTATAACTTTAGAGTGGACTGATGGGAGGGGAGAGTTGGGAAGAGAGGGGAGGGAACAGTTCATGGTGACCAGTCATAAGCTTGTAATCAGGGAGAAAAAAATAATAATTTATCCTGAAAACAAAACCTCTTTAGTTCTTCTTATCCCCAATCAACTTTAAAGTTGGCTAGCACAAAAGCCCCTCTACTCACTTGTTTACAGTTGGCAGTCTTCTTGTCCAGTGGCACCTCACTCATGTCTGCAGTTTTCCAACCATTGCCCACAAAACACTAAAGGAGGAAGCAATTATTAAAAACTTCTTGTGAAGGCCTGTCTAAACAGGACAGTTTTCAGAAGATGCCTGAAAGTAGGCAGGAATGGTTCCTTGTGGTCTTGTGCACACTCCTAATGTTTATGTACACGTATTGCTTCAGATGGGTAGGCCCACTGGATCACCATTTTGAGCTTTTCTAGCATGAGGCAGTGGGCATATTACACTGTCAGATTGGCTGTCAAAAAATGCATGCCTTATTACATTATAATAACATGTGTGCAGCAGAAATGGTTGCTCTACTGTACTAACTTGGGACTTTATATATGCACACTCTTTTATTTGGGCAGTGGTAGGCTGAAATAAATATGAATACTTTTTGTTGTAATTTAGAGGAGAAATTGCTTATGTCAACTTTGGGTGATGAAAGTAGTTGAATGAAGCCTTGTTCATTTCTGTCCTGAGCATTTTTTTAAAAACTGTTCTTTTACACAGTAACAGAGAACGGTATGTGTATGTGTGTGTGTTGTAATTTGCCCCTCACAGAACTACAATTGCCAGCACTCTTAACAAACTATAGTTCCCAGTGGGACGTGTTTTAAGGGTGCTCTCAGTATATGGTGGGAGAATGTGCGTCTTCCTCTTTCCCTGTCTGTTGACTGTCACACACCTTCAGCTGGGCTGTTTTCACAGTGGCGTTTGCACTCTCATTGCAGACGGACGCAGCTTTGATGTATGATGCTGTTCATGTGGTGTCGGTGGCTGTCCAGCAGTTCCCACAGATGACTGTCAGTTCGTTGCAGTGTAATCGGCACAAACCGTGGCGCTTTGGGACCCGCTTCATGAATCTCATTAAAGAGGTACGTCACTAACCAAATGCGACTCATCTTGCCTCCCCCTGTCCTCCCTCTGTGAAAGTTCAGACCTGAAGGTCCTTTAGCTTTGAAATTCTAGACCATTGCATAATTTGCTAAGAATATGCACTGAAATGTTTAACGCTGGGAAAAGGTACAATGACCCGAATAATAAACAAATAAAATGAATCATTTTGTTAGGCAACATCCTCTGTTCTGTTGGGTAAATGATCATAACAATTTAAAATATAAGAACTATGTGCTGTATTTTGAGTGTACTCCTTTCATGCCAAATTTTGTGAAATCCTTTTTACTATATCAGATATGTCCATAGTATGCTCTCTGCTTTAACAAAGGATTTGTTATACTTTAGTGACATTCACATTTTATGAACCTATTAGTTTCTTCTCATGTTATACTTAATAAGTCTTTTTTTATTTTAATTGTGTAAAAAAGAACATATTTGGGTAATGTAAAGGTAAATGCTCTTGATTTCTTAGCAAATAACGTTGTGGAATTGTCAGTGTCAGGATAGGCAACACGGTGCCCTGCAGGTGTTCTTGGACTACAACTCCCATCAGCCATAGCCAACAGGGCCAGAAGGTTAGAGATTATGGGAGTTATAGTCCAGCAGTCTCTGGGAGATATCATATTGGCTGCATCTTGCAAAATAGCAAAGGTGAAACAAAAATCTGTACCCCCTAAAGAGAAAATTTAAAAAAATTAAATGTCAGCCTTTTATCAACCTAGCAAGATGAATTTTGTGTGTGTGGAAAAGGAAGGCAATTAAGAAATTGTATGCAGAGATTAAGGAAAAGTTTGTTTAATTATCAAAAGAATGCTGGGAATCCAAGAAATATGCCAAAAAAAAACACCCAACAACTTCTGGCCACAAGGAAAATCATTTAAACTTAATGAATAATTAATATTTCCATTTTGGCAGACATTAATTCATTCATTCACTCTCTCTTACTGCTTACATATGAAATTTATTATTATTTTTCTGTTTTCATAGGCTCACTGGGAAGGCCTCACTGGCAGGATAACCTTCAACAAAACCAATGGCTTAAGGACAGATTTTGACTTAGATGTAATTAGCTTGAAGGAGGAAGGTCTCGAAAAGGTACTTAAGAATCTGTTTACTTATAACTGATATGTCATTTCAAAATACTACTCTTGTCCAAAATCATTTACTTATATGGGGCTGCAATGTTCTGCTCAGAATAGAGCCATTGAAATGAATAGATATGACTAACTTAGGTTCATTGATTTCAATGGGTCTACTCTAGCTTAGTTTAATACAACCACTATGACTGATGCCCAAATGCAAAGTATAACATGTGATTTATTCCAACAATTAAGTTTGCTTTTTTGTAGGTTGTTGTTATTATTGGTCTGCTTGGTTTGTTTGCTGCCTGGCGCTATAATATAGGCTTGGATCCAAAGATTTCTGTAACTTTTTCCACATACCTGAGGAACCCTTTAATGTGGTTATCCATAAAGAATAGCTCTCCTGTCACCTGGCTAACCTCTTTTGAAACTGATGAGAGTTACAAAAGCAGCATGTGATAAAGTATGAGAAACTTCTGTTCAGAATTTTAGGGTGATATTCAAGATTAGTGATACTCAAAGGAGATCCATGGAAATCAATGGGCATGTAATGTAAATTGGATATCACCCATAAAGGTTTAAAAAACATCCATGGGACACATTGAAATCTCTGAGGAGTCCCTGTAATAGCTCTTTGCACCTAAGGCTGCATATGTCATAAATCAATCAACAAGCCATACTGTGTGTGCGCGCGCGCGCCGTGTGTTTGAACAAAGAACCACTTCAAACAAGAAGTGATGGGGATTTGATCCTAAAAACAAAGGCACATGTTTCATTTAGAAACTGTGATGGCCATTGCCTGGTGTCTTCTCGCTAATACAATAATATGCTATATGGATGAGTGTGTGATTCTTTCACTTTCTACATCAGTACTTATTCCTGGTGGTAGCTATTGGCTTATATTCTCCATGTTGTGTAGAAGAATGATAGAATGTGATCTGTGCTACATATTCACTGATGGTAAGGAGAGGGTAAAAAAAGCCTGCAAGGCAGGGAGCAAGTCCCCCAGACAAGATGGTTTTTATATAGTACATAGATGTTCATGTTGTGTATTCGCCCTGCTATGTAGCATGAAGCTTGTCTCTATACCAGGCTTCCTCAACCTCGGCCCTCCAGATGTTTCTGGCCTACAACTCCCATGGTCCCTAGCTAGCAGGACCAGTGGTCAGGGATGATGGGAATTGTAGTCTCAAAATATCTGGAGGGCCGAGGTTGAGGAAGCCTGCTGTATACTGTTGTAATCTGGAATTATCTGCTTCCTTGCACTTTCAGTTCCTGCTTTTTCTTTGTGATATATATGCATTTAGTTCACTCTACCTTTGTCCAATACTCTGCCATTGTTTCTGCCATTGTCTTTTCCTAGTCTCACCACCCATGTTCAGGAATGTTTTTCATCTATGAAATGTTGGAGGCTGTTAAGCTTTGAGCTAGCACATGGGTTTGATTGGCTAGAGGGACTTGTTCTCTAGCTTCCAGTTGAGCACATATTATTAAACCTATTCAGTTCTTTTAAAGCAGCTTTAGAATTAAAACATTTGTGCCGAGCAAATTGACTGCAGCAGATTTGGTGCAAGGTTAATCTTACACTTAAACTTTCATTCATGGAGAAATAGCTTTTAGTGGAACATTATTATGCTGCCTTACTGGTTAACAATAGTTGTGAATTAGGATCCATGGCATAATATGCTGGAGCTCCGCTCACACCTCTCCTGGAACATCAGGAGATAATGTGCTCAGTAGCACACCTGCCAGGTACATGTATGTGCTTTTCTAAAAATACTTCTTAAACCATTTTTAAAAGGCAAATAAAGCATACTAGCTAATTAAAATAAGTGATTTCCGTTTTTTAAAAAATCCTCACACCTTACGGGCCTAAGCAAATAAAACTCAGCACACCCAGTTGTCAAGCAAATGAAACATATTTTAATTATACTACTTTGAAACCATTAGTATTTCATTTATTTATTACCAACAGTAGCCCTCTCCTAGCATTCTGTAACAGCGTATAATAAACAGCAGGAATGAGTGTGCTAGCTCTGCTCACTTGTTCACTCTGCTTAAGTGAAAAGTTAAGCATTTCCATTTTCAGTTACAAATTAAAAAGAGAATAACTAATTATAAATGAAGTTGATTTGTGAAAATTTATAAAGCTTGCTGAATTTTCATTTTCAATTGCAATGGGCAAGTTTGTTTTCCATAAACCCACAAAGGTACTGTACTTTTGTTTACTGAGACCTTGCCCTGCTTTGCTTAAAAACAGTTAAGCTTGCCATACAGTTTTCAGAATAATGATTTGCCAAACCTGTGTTAGATCAGGAAACATAGCACTACTCTCAAAATGTCCAGAATTCTGAAATAATTTTTATCACAAAATCCTAATGGCATAAATCCCTTGATAGGCTTATAAGTGTTTACATTAAGGATACAGTGGTACCTCGGGTTAAGTATGCTTCAGGTTAAGTACACTTCAGGTTAAGAACTCCGCTAAGAACAGAAATCGTGCTCTGGCGGCGCAGCGGCAGCAGGAGGTCCCATTAGCTAAAGTGGTGCTTCAGGTTAAGTACACTTCAGGTTAAGAACGGACCTCCGGAATGAATTAAGTACTTAACCCGAGGTACCACTGTATCTTATTTACTCTTATTTAATCTTCTGGGGCCTGTACATTTTTTATCAATATATATGACTGCCACTCTTACTGGGATCGGTGTCTTTCTTTCTTTGTGCTTGTTTCCTTTCCTGTAGCCAGCTTGGCTGCCCTATCAATGCCAACATGAACTAAGAAAATCTGGGAACTGCAGCTCTTAAGTGACTATGTCTCATAGGAAGACATGCTGCTCTCTGTCCCTCAAACAAGAAGTCCTAGACTAGAGCATCCCTCTCCAATATGGTGCTAGCCAGATGTTGTTGGATAACAACTTTGATCAGCTCCAGCCAGCATTGCCAATGGGCAGGGGTAATGGGAATTTGATTCCCAACATCTGGAGCACTCCAGGTTAGCAAAGGCTGTCCTAGAGCATCAACAAACAATTATTGTTGCTCCGTGCAGAGTTCTAGAGGCGAGCTGTGTCAGAAAACCCTGGGGAAGCCAGATTTCAAAATGTTTTAACTTTTGAAGAAGGTTAACCCCCTTTTCTAACTTGTAAAAATTAAAGGCTGACAGTTGAAAATTTTCACTAGTTAAAATACTAAAAGTTGGCAATTTCTTTTAACTTGTTATCTAGTCAATTCCTTGTCTGGATCAGATGTGGCAGCCAGGAATCTATCTATGCTTGGGACAATCTATCATTGTAACATGATAGAGAGGTATAGGAGTTCCTACTTGAAAAAAACTTCCTTGAATTTGGGAAACGATGCCTTATGAGGAACGGCTTAGGGAGCTGTGTATGTTTAGCCTGGAGAAGAGAAGGTTAAGGGGTGATATGATAGCCATGTTCAAATATATAAAAGGATGTCATATAGAGGAGGGAGAAAGGTTGTTTTCTGCTGCTCCAGAGAAGCGGACACGGAGCAATGGATTCAAACTACAAGAATGAAGATTCCACCTAAACATTAGGAAGAACTTCCTGACAGTAAGAGCTGTTCAACAGTGGAATTTGCTGCCAATGAGTGTGGTGGAGTCTCCTTCTTTGGAGGTCTTTAAGCAGAGGCTTGACAGCCACCTGTCAGGAATGCTTTGATGGTGTTTCCTGCTTGGCAGGGGGTTGGACTGGATGGCCCTTGTGGTCTCTTCCAACTCTATGATTCTATGTTTCCACTGACCTCTGAAAATGTTAACCATGCTTGTAGAATGCAACATGTATTTGCTATATAACAAAGGAAACTTCATAGTATTGGAAGAGAAAAGGACGGATCCATTTAAAGCGGAGAAAAGCAGGTGCATTGTAAATATACTTTCAGTGAGCTATCAATCCGCAGATGTGTACTTTTCTTGGAGGATAGAAGTTTAGATGGAAAATTAAGCACTCGGTACTCTGAACACTATTTTTTACTTTGCGAGACACATTTTGAAGCACAGTGAATAATATTTTAAGCAAGCTGCTTTTTCACAAATGGTAGCAGATATTGGACCAGAGGTTGAATTATAAGTGTTAGCAGATTTCACCTTTATCTTATACTGTTCTGTCATAGTGGCCTGAAAAGAACTCATATAAGTGCACATGCTGTTTTATAGATTGGAACTTGGGATCCTGCAAGTGGACTTAACATGACCGAGAACCAGAAAGGAAAACCAGCAAACATTACTGATTCCTTATCTAATCGCTCCCTAACTGTAACCACCATCTTGGTAAGTAATCGTATGGGCAATTGTTTTCTAGAAATTCAGCTGAACGTTAAAACTGTGAATAAAAGTCCTATTACTTACAAAGCAATGACCAGTATGCAAATGTCTTTTACATTTATTTAGCAATTACTGTATAATGAATGATCTGAAATGTTAATTTAGTTATGGGATTTTTATGATAATGGCAATTCATTTTAAGTGCTATGATCTCAGCTGACTAATCATTTAGCATTCTTATGGTTCCTTAACATTTTAAAGTTTAGGCAAAAGCTACCATTGTCGGTTTGGAGAAAGTAATATATATATTGTGTGTGTGTGTGTGTGTGTGTGTGTGTGTGTGTGTTTGTGTATGTGACCATGCATGGTTTAGACTGAACTTAAAATCAATTCATCACCAGGATATTCTTTCCAAAAGCAATAGTGAGACTTTTCAGCATCATCCTACATAAGCTGTATGATTAATTCCCCCCCCCCCCATATGTGCTCTTTTCCATTGTGGGGAAAATGCCCTTTACTCCCTTAAGAAAAAGAAGAATGCTGAACTCCCCTCCCATTTTAGCTCTCATTTTAAGCAAATAATAATAATAATTAGCAAGCTTGTATCAGTAAAGCTTCTTAGTCCTGATACTTTTAATTGCCCTAAGGGCAGGGATAAAGTAATGCAACATGTCTATTTGAGAACAGAAGATTTAATTATCAGCATGAAATATCTTAGACAAGTCTCTTGCATCTCAATACTTTGCTAGATTAGCTTTTCCAGCACAAGCCTTAAAAAAAAAAAAAAAACAACCTACAGTAGGAGCATAAGACAGAGTCCAGCCCACTTTGGCAGATAAAGAGGGATCCACAAAAGGCTCTTCAGCATCATAAATCATGAAGCGTCTGAGGAAGTTAGCTCCGTGCAAATTTCTTTGCATTTTGTTGTTGTTTGCTAAAGAGTTTTGGCAGGGTGGAGGCTCATATGATGACAACGAAGGGAAAACTGTGCACACGAGATGGCATTCTTCTGGCTCTGAATCATGGCTTTCAATTGTTGCTTAACTACTAATAGCTTCACTTCTATCATCTTTGCTGAGCAGCGTAAAATGGAATTCCCCTTCATTTTTCATTCTACAGTGCTTTCTATTTTAGAAAAGCATTGGCAGAGTAGCTCAGTTCTGTATTCTGCCCGCCCGGAATAAAGCTCTCTAGGATAACTGGGGTGGGGAACCTCAAATCAAATGTTTCAGCTAATACTCACCGCTTTTCTAGTTAGATCCTTTTCAGACAACACAGGACACATTGCAAAGTAACCAAAAGGGTACAGAGGATTTTAAGGGTTATTATTTTTATTTCTACTGTTTCTGCTTTAGCCAGTTTCACTGGCGTACTCTCAAACAAAAATATAACTCTTGAAGAGAGGTAAAGGAAGGTAAAGGACCCCCTGACCATTAGGTCCAGTCGTGACCCACTCTGGGGTTGCGGCGCTGATCTCACTTTATTGGCCGAAGGAGCCGGTGTACAGCTTCCGGGTCATGTGGCCAGCATGACTAAGCCGCTTCTGGCGAACCAGAGCAGCGCACGGAAATGCCGTTTACCTTCCCGCCGGAGCAGTACCTATTTATCTACTTGCGTGTCGAGGTCCCCTCAAAATAACTCACACCTCAGACAGTAATTTAGGTTTAGGTTTTTGGCATAATTTTGGCCACAACTTTATTAAAATACATGATACGTGAGTGGTTGCATAGGCATTGGTTTAGACTATCTGTCCCACTGGGGACAGAACTGACGACCGTCAGTAAAGGGAAAACACTTAGGGGAGAGAAAAGGAGCCGGGGGTCAGACCCAACATCTCTCCCCAAATGCTCCCAGGGGCTCTTGTGTGGCCCTGGCCCCCGACCGGGGGATATGGACAAAAGCATGGCGAGCCCCTGGATTCCTTTAACGGAATTCCCCCCACAGCAGCAGCATTGGAGGGGCAGACACAGCCAATCTTTACCCCTCCACCAACGAACACAACCAATGCCTAACCTCCAACCTTACAAGTTGTGTCTAATTGCTACGCAGTAGGCGAAAACCAGATGGCACCAGCCAATCAGCCAACTGGAAAAATTCCTACCAGGTCCCTGCCCCAACAGCAGACGACCCCATGACAGGCATAGCAATGTCAATGCAGAGGCCTAATAAAAGGGGGAGGAAGGCCGGGAGATCCGTTGCACGCAGCAAAGAGGAACATCACAGGGCGTGCCAAGGGTTATATACCCGCTGGGCTGTGCATCAACACATTGCAACAGTTAAATCTCCCCAACAACAACCCAGGACCCAATCGAAGCCATGGCCATCTTTACGATCCCACCCAACACCAGAGGGGTGACTTGCTGACCCCCACCGCAACACGTGCTCTCCATGAAGGAGAACACACTTTGCACTTTGACATGCTTTCGAACTGCTAGGTTGGCAGGAGCAGGGACCGAGCAACGGGAGCTCACCCCGTCGCGGGGATTCGAACCGCCGACCTTCTGATCGGCAAGCCCTAGGCTCAGTGGTTTAACCCACAGTGCCACCCGCATCCCTTGAAGAGAAGCACGCTATAAATGCTGCCTGCCAACTGGAGAAGTCAAGGATCATATGGAACACCATGCAGCTGGCATTCCAGATGCATGCGAATGAAGATAATCAGTAGTGCTCTTTGCTAGATGCTACATCATTTACCTCAGCCTGCAGAACTAATGAGGACACCTCAGCCTGCAGCGTGGGCCCCACTTTGTCCCATGAGGCCATTTTCCATGCCCACCCATAGCACATCTGATTTCAAATGTGATGTAAAGTTTGGTAAGCTGTAGAAATGCAGCTGCCAAGGAGCAATCAAGAGCCTTAAATTGCTCTTGATTGTTCTTTGGCAAGGGAGGCTTTCTGTCAGCACAGCTCGTTTGATAGGCTGTGACAGCAAGCCCCACTGGCATTTGCTGCACTACAGAGTTCCTGGTCTGAAACTCCATAGTATAGCCGATCCCTGCCCAAAGCAGCCTTGCTGTAAGTGCCAATCAGCTGATCAGCACAGACAGCAAGCCTACAACAGTGACCGACTGCACAAATGGAGTTCCCCTTCACGAACATGGATCAGTAGCGTACTGGGACAACCCCAACTGGATGCCATGTCTTGATCTCGATGCCCTCTGACTGTATCAACAAACTAACACCTCCATGCAGCTCTAAAAACAGAGCAAAAAAACCAACCAAATAAAGAATCAGGCTTCCCCTCCACTACACATATAAGCCTCAGACCTCCATCACCTCAAAGCCTTGATGTCATCCACACCAACCCTAGACAGCACTGTTGTGGTAACATCCACAATAGAAAAGGAATGAGTTCTATACCAGGAAGGGTCAACCCCAATACACCAGAGCCCTCTTATCAATTGTTCCTAGTGAGAAGGGCCAAGCAGTTAGGGCTAATGGGCCAAGCAGTTAGTGAGAAGGGCCAAGCAGTTAGGGCTAATGGGAGTTGTAAAAGGTAAAGGGACCCCTGACCATTAGGTCCAGTCGTGGACGGGGTTGTGGCGCTCATCTCACTCTATAGGCCGAGGGAGCTGGCGTTCGTCCGCAGACAGCTCCCGGGTCATGTGGCCAGCATGACTAAGCTGCTTCTGGTGAACCAGAGCAGCGCACACCATTTACCTTCCTGCCAGAGTGGTACCTATTTATCTACTTGCACTTTGACGTGCTTTCGAACTGCTAGGTTCGGAATTGTAGTCCAACAATATCTAGGCACCCAAGGTTGAGAAAGACTGCATCAAGGCAACCAAGGAGCATCTAAGCCTCTGGTCAGCCTTTGAATGACTTATTGTGTCATTTCACTTTCATAAAGTGGATTAGAGCCCATGAAAAAGTATGCTGCAGTAGATTTGTTCATCTTTAAGATCCCATATTATTTTTTGTTGTTTTTAACCATTAAGTCATTTCTCCTAGTGATCAACCAAAATCTGTCCTCAACTGAAATCTAAATGTACCCAGATTATTTGACCTTTCTGTTTTATTTGGCTTGCTTTTCATGCTGCACATCATATTTATAGTGCACACATCTCAGTCCTTTCTAATTTGTCCTACCCTCCCGGCTCCAATATCTAAACACAGTGCTAGCCGCACTTGGTGAGATTGTTCATGTTACTGCTTCTAAATGAATTTCATTGAAGAAGAAGAAGAAGAAGAAGAAGAAGAAGAAGAAGAAGAAGAAGAAGAAGAAGAAGAAGAAGCATAGCCTAACCCTAGAAAAGCACTTTTAAGTTGCTTTGATTTCAGTAAACATGAGCACAAATCTGTCACACTGAAATCAATGGGACTTAAAAGTGCTTAACCTGCTAATTGCAGCCACAGTGTTTAATTAGACCCATGGCAATGAGAGACTAAGCATGTATGAGCAGTTCATCTTGCTTTAAGTATGCCCCTGGCCTGAGACTCTTGTCAAGTGGTTAGCAGCATGTCAGAGTAAGAAATTAAATTGTTTTGACTTATTGTGTGGGTTTTTGAACAACTTTAGGTCTCTATATTTCTGAAGTCCAGACTGCTAAATGTAAAAGCCCTTTGTGTACTCTTCATATCTGACACAAATGTTAATTAGATATGGCAGCCCTTTTAAATTCTCAAAGCCATAGTGAGCAGTAGATTTCTTTCTCTAAGATTATAATCCTGATATCCATGGCTAACGTAAGGGCAAGTTCTGAACAAACATGGCTATAATTGTGCTTCAAATATGCCCATCTTCCTTTTTTCTTTTAAAACAGTACCACATTTCCACACTTAAAATGGAATAAAAACACTGCAGAATGTCTGCAATAAGAAAATATATTTAGTGAGTCATGGTCTCTTTAGAAATTCCATACTTACTAGATACTAATAATCAATTTGATTATCACATGAAAAAGAAAGTCTAAAGTAAATAAACCCTAAAGTTGATCATCTGCTTCACATGCAGGTTCCAGGTTGAATTCCCAGCCACTCCAGGTAGGGCTGGGAGACCCTGTCCCTGTCTGAAAACCCAAAGAGCCACTGTTGGTCAGTGTGTAGACAATACTGGGTTAGATGGACTAATGGTGTGACATAGGAACATGGGAAGCTGCCTTATACTAATGCGAGTAATTTTTGCTCCTGATCAGGGACATTCAACTGGGAGCCTCTCCAGGTCACTGCTGGAAAATCCAGTATGGCAAACATGTCTCCTGCTTATTATAAGAAGCAACCCAGTTGCATGTGAGAGTAAGGTTCCTTGTTGCTTTTCGCCCTGCAGTTAAGGAGTGAAGAGGTGTGGCCAGCTACAGAGAGGGAGTGGAACAGCAGAAACAGCAAAGCTAACGTGTGTGAGGTCTCTTGTATCAAAAGCTTGGCAAACATTTGTGGTTTGCTTATGGCAGTTTCTGTCTTTGTTCCACAAAACCAGGAACAACACAGCACAGAGGCAGGTAGAGAAAAGGAAATGTAATTAGTGAAGATAAACACCAACTTAAAAGTATCTATGGGAAACGTGTGTATCTATGTATCTATTTATAGATCTCCTACCTTCAGTGTGCATAAAATTCAATCTATTTGGATTAATGGTTAGAGATGCTAGTATATTAATTTGAAGAAACCAGAGAACCGTTGGCTGTATTAAAACTATAATGTAAACAAGAAGTAGGCCATAAGGAATCATACTAGTGTGGCATGACAATAGCAGAGAACAAATTTTGTTTAGAGTTCACTTTAACAAAAGAAGAAGGTTGATATGAAATGATAAGTAAAACTATTTACAGAATGATAAGTTGGTCAAGTCTTGTGTGCTTTGATCTTAGTGGATTCAACTTTTCACAGATGCAGCACAATTAATTCTATAGGATTAAAACATCTTCAGGGTTTAAACGTTGAGGTAACCTATAAATAGATAAAGTTGGTTGCTTGGAGCATTGTCAGCTTTTAATATGAATGAATGCTTTGGAAGTTATTCTGAAGTAGGTTCTGTGACTCTAATGACTTTTTCAAAGAAATGTGGTCAGACATAACACTTGCGAGTGAGCTGATCTGGGATTGCTTCTGGTCTCTGTGCAACTCCACTGGGAGACAAAGTCAATATGAGCTGACATGACTAGGAGTTCTAAATAATTTATCTTTTCTGAAGTACTGGAGGGTGTTTGTATATGAAGCATTCTTGGCTTGGTATATTACCGGCTCTCCACACATCTCATCTTTGCCTTAGAGCACCATGTTTTATATTGTATTGGGCTATAGGCCATTTTTCAAGACTCTTGAAATCTTTGTGGTGGAGCAGGGATTTTGCTCCCAGTGAATTCTTCGCTTTTTGTCTGTTTGCTTGCTTGCTTCATGGCTTATATTTATGCAAAAGAGTAAAACTCCATGAGATTTATAGCTAGTGGGGTTTATCATTCTGGCACGGCAAGCAGGAAAAGAAAGGAATTAGCTAAGTTACAACAATAGTTGCAGTTTGGATCTTGAGCAGTTTGCAAAGTGGGCCCTGTAAAAAAGAGCAACAGCTGGGTGAGACATGTAACCTGGACCTCCTAGTTAGGCCAGCCTGCTGCTGCAGCCTACTGTACGTACTGAATCTAGGTCACAATCAATATACCCAGGCCTATAAATATTGGACTTTGCAAGTGGGTCTTCAGCAAAACCCAATGTGTGGCTGTCTCCTGGGAGAAGCTTGCCTAGGTGGGGTGTGCAGGCAGAGTGCAACCCATGATCCTGTACTACATAGAAGCCCTGCACAGTTGAATTCTCACCTGAAACATCTTCTACACTGCCCTACTTTATGTAGTAGCATGTTCAGTTGTTTTGATATGTAAAATGGAAAATTCAACAAAAAATATTTATAAAAACAAAATTGTTGCGACATAATATATTTCCTTTGCATCTAATGTGCTACCTGAGTATTGTTTCATTTCTGCTGTTAGCTATGGCTAGTTCAACACCCCTTTGACTGAAAGGATACCAGGCTAATGTACCCAACCCCACAAAATGAGCCAGTGTCAGAGGAGGAATTTAACGTTAAATCTCCAAATCGTCTGGTATGCTTGTTTTTAAAGGTATAAACTGACAGGGAGATTCTTGCCAATTGACTTATTGAGAAAGAAAAACTGTGCAGGCAATATTCTATTCAAAGTATTCTGAAGCTTTGGGGGGGTGTTAACTGTTAGCACCACCTCCTTGCAAATCACAGCTTGCTCTCACAGACTTGAGTAGAAGATATATGATTAAGAACTATAAGCTGCAGGAATAAATGGCATGAACGTTCAATAGTGACCCGACCTCCCCTATGAGGAACTTCTGTTTGTGTTTTAATAATCATCACAGTAGAAGATTCTGCTAGGGCTGCCATACATCTGGATTTTCCCAGACAACTTTGGGGTTTGTCTAAAAAAAGGCTCAACAATTTGGGGGGGGGGTGCTATATTTTTTGAAATATGGCAACCCTAGATTCTGCTGGATCATGCCAAAGGCTCATCCAGTCCATCATCCTGTTCTCACTGTAGCCAAACAAACACACACTTCTAAAGAACAGGAATGCAAAACATCCTCACTTCTCTCACATCTAAAAGGCACACACAAACCCTACATTTCCAATTAAACACAAGTGCTGAAAGTTGCAGTACACACAAGGAACTCACCATTTCTCCACCCAATCTCCCTTTCACATTCATATAAATACAAATGATTAAGTAAAAAATAGATATTATAGAAATATGCTCACACTATCTGCCTACTGTGGTTCTCTCTTATTGAATCTTAATTTGAAAAAGGAAGCTGCTCAAAGTGGCAGCCACACCCTTTTCCTGGCAAGACAGGAATGTGCTCTGCAGTGTGGCCAGAGCAGCTGTGAGTATGCTCAGATTGCTCTTCAAGGAAGAGAAATGTTCTCAACTGGGCTGGAAAGCTAGCAGCCCTGTTACTTGATTTTTACATGGTTTTTCTGCACAGAGACACAGGGGAGAGACCTCTTTAGCATAGGTATACTTCTAGATTAGAACTGGGTGTGTGTTACAGACACCTGATTGTCCAGAGAACAGCAGATTGACTGAAATGTTTGCAGAGCTTCTCTGAGTTCAAATATAAGTATAAAATCAGTGTGGGACAGGATGGATGTATTGGACTTCCTCTTCTTAAAGTGGCTGCCCCATTAAAAGTTATTGCTGACCATCTGAGTACTCATTTGGAATCAGGATTATATTCTTCAATGCCTTGGAACACTGTATTTAATGAAAACAGTCCTGGAAAATCAGCAGAAATTCTGTATTTGTTTTACATTCTCAGTGCTTATGAAACAAATTACTAATGATCTGCCAATTGTTGGATGTGTTTGCCATTTCATGCATTACTTAATGGACTAAATATATCCCTGGAGAGCTGCAAATGCATCATAAGCTTCTCCTGGAAATTCAAAGAGATTAAAATACTGGGTTGCGTGTGATCCTCAGTTTAATTTGTCCATAGGCTTCTTTTTTTTCATATAATGATGAAGCGTAAACTGATGGTGCAGAACAGAAAATTGTGTGCATGAAAGACAGTGGGAGAACTGAAAGATTTTTTTAAGGATTCTGAATTAATTTGAAAAAGCACTGGCATTCACAGCTTTAAGAATGTAAGCAACATTTTAAGGGGAATCTGTCACCATATTTAAGATGATTCTTAGCTCTGTTCTAATAGGAAGCTGTCTTATACCAAGTCATGTCACCTAGGAAGCTGTCTTATACCAAGTCATGTCAGTGTCCATATAACATAGTGTTGTCTATGCCAACTGGTAGCGGCTCTCCAGAGTTTCATAGAGAAGTCTTTCCAGCTCTACCAAGAGAAACCAAAGATTGAACCTGAAACTTTATGCATGCAAAGAAGGGGTCTAACATTGAGCTATGGCCCTTCCCCCAAACATGTGCTCTACCACTGAGCAATGGCTCTTGCCATGGTAAATACAGATTAAAATGTCTTGAGCATTATCCAGCAAACTAGGCTCAGCTAGCCACATGACTAAGTTCCTGTAGAATGGAACTTAGGGATAATGGTATTTTTTTGCAGAATTGTCCCATTGGCTCCTGAAGTGATATTTATGATGGTGTACCACATAGGAGGGGACCCAGGTGGCGCTGTGGGTTAAACCACAGAGCCTAGGGCTTGCTGATCAGAAGGTCAGCGGTTCAAATCCCTGCGACGGGGTGAGCTCCCGTTGCTTGGTCCCAGCTCCTGCCCACCTAGCAGTTCGAAAGCACGTCAAAGTGCAAGTAGATAAATAGGAACCGCTGCAGCGGGAAGGTAAACGGCGTTTCCGTGCGCTGCTCTGGTTCGCCAGAAGTGGCTTTGTCATGCTGGCCACATGACCTGGAAGCTGTACGCCGGCTCCCTTGGCCAGTAAAGCGAGATGAGCGCCGCACCCCCAGAGTCGGACACGACTGGACCTAATGGTCAGGGGTCCCTTTACCTTACCACATAGGAATCCACTGGTGTGCATTTTTTTCTGATTATGGAGTTTTGAATAACAACAACAGCATTAATCAATTTCCGAGTAATCATAGTGTTAATATGTTCTCACCTTGAATCAGTTAATGCTTATTGCCAAACCATACAACTGGTGTCGGTAACTAATTGATGAAAGAAATCCATTTTAGCTGAAACTACTACAGCTATATCTACTTACTTTAAAAAATGAATTATTGTGTGTATGTAATAATAGCATCAGTATAACATGATCAAATCAATCTTTCCAGATTTAGAATTATATCTTTAAAATGTATTAGCAATTCATTTTTCCTGAACTGCAGTGACTGAAGAGTCTCCCTTCCTCTCTACATTCATTTTTTTCCAGGAAGAGCCATATGTGATGTTCAAGAAGTCTGATAAACCTTTGTATGGGAACGATAGGTTTGAGGGATATTGCATCGACCTCCTCAGGGAACTATCAACTTTCCTTGGATTTACCTATGAGATAAGGCTGGTGGAAGATGGAAAATACGGAGCCCGGGATGATGCCAGCGGACAATGGAATGGAATGGTTCGTGAACTGATTGATCATGTAAGTTGCTACTTAAGAGTTTCATCATCACAGATGACCACATTTTCATTTTGTCTCAGTAGAGCTTGTCAGGAGACTTGTGGAAGCTCACCCCAAATAAAAAGGTGATATTTACTAGTACCAATTGCCATTGAGTTGTTTAGTGAATATTATTTGCAATTTCAGATAAATTACACAAAGGTAGCAAACTTATCAGCTCTCTCCCTAACCTCCTCTTCCATCAAGAGTAAGAATGATTAATTGGAAATAAAGTAATGTATGTAAATGGAAGAATATTTGGAAAATACTATTCTGGAATTCGCTACTTTGTGTGTGTGTGTGTGTGTGTGTGTGTGTGTGTGTGTAGAATGGGAGTTGTGCATGTTTGATCCAAATTAAACACACCCAAACACACCACAAAGAAAGCTGCATTAGACATCTTCTTTCTGACACGTACATTTTTATTTGCAAAAAGATTTTTAATTTGCTTTCCCATGTGGTCTGCAGCTCCTGTAGAATAGGCCTTTATTCCATAAATTACTGTAACACCTTCCATATAATTTGCTTTGGTGTGATAAGTGAACAAAGGGGGTGTCCTTGTGGTAAACCATTAGAATTTATCAGGTGGAGCTTTTGACAGGTGACTTATCACAAAGATCTTGTAGTATGGAATGCATAATAGTTTGGTGCCATGGATTGTACACAAGCATGGATTGTACACAAACTGAACACAACTCAGAAATACTGGATTAAAGTGTAATAGTCTTAGAATACAGTACCTTAAAAATCACAACCCTGGCCACATAGATGATCTCTCTGATTCCATCACCCATTGTAGGTGAAAGGAATGTTGACCACGTGTAGAGGCCTTTAACTAGTGGTTAACTAGCTCTGGAAATCTCTCTCAATGGAGGTTTTCCTGGTTCCAAATTTGATAACTTTTTGGTACTAGGTAAAGCCCTTTTAATTTCCCCAGGTCTTTTAGATCTCTCAGTTTTAAGTCTGACTTAATATGGTATTTTTCCCTGCTGTGTTCCTATTTTTTTGGGGGGGGGAGGGGTTATTTTATTTTCTGCAAGGTATGCTGAGAATCATTGTTTGTATGAAGAGTGGGATAGTAAATGCTGAAAAAATCTTTTTCATTTCATACTACATTTAAGTCTCTGGTGGTAAGGTGCATGGATGCATATGGTATAGACAGTGAACCTGTAGATGGAAGCTCAGGAACAATCAAAACCCTCATTGTGATACCAGACTTGATTTTACATCTCAGAGGAATCCATATATAACCTTTAAAATATGTAGTATTATCTTCCATTAGCATATACTGAGAAGAGCCCTGTCTTGTCCATTTAAAGTATCAGCTAGGAAGTCTTAGACAGCAAGACAGAAATATCAATGCATGCCAAAACAGCAGGGTAATTCAATGTGAGTCAAAACAGATATCATTACAGGCAATTGTTTATAATTGACTAAGTCAGGCATCCCTTCATTTTATAGCTTTTAAAACATACTCTCTCAGTAGGTGGTGCCAATTGAATTTGGTCTCCTGGAAATGGAGTTTAGTCTCTTTGAAAATTATGCAATTGTCTCTGGCTTCTTTGTGTTTTGTCAAATTTGCATTTATTTTGGCAAACCGCTCAATAGCAAGACATCTGATCAAAGCCACTTGTAATAAAGCAAGTATTCTGAGGCCTGCTGCCATTTAACGCAACAAGAAAGGGAGACTGTTCTGTCATTCATGATTGTACTTCTTCGTTGGTAAGAATGGAGAACCTTGAGTAACTTGGGTGGCGCTGTGGTCTAAACCAGTGAGCCTCTTGGGCTTGCCAATCGGAAGGTCAGCAGTTCGAATCCCTGTGACAGTGTGAGTTCCTGTTGCTCTGTCTCAGCTCCTGCCAACCTAGCAGTTCGAAAGCACTCCAGTGCAAGTAGATAAATGGGTACCACTGCGGTGGGAAGATAAACGGCGTTTCCATGCACTCTGGCACTCTCTGTGGACAAACACCAGCTCCCTCGGCCTGAAAGCGAGATGAATGCCGCAACCCCATAGTCGCTTTTGACTAGACTTAACCGTCCAGGGGTCCCTTACCTTTTTTTTTTACCTTGAGTAAAAGCAGTTTATTATTGGGGCAGGGCAGTCAACTATATACCTAAGGCAAGGATGTGGAACTTGTGGCCCTTCAGAAGTTCTCGAGTTCCCATAATTTCTGACCCCTGACCATACTGGCTGGGGTTTATGGAAGTTGTAGTCCAACAAACCTAGAGGGCCTCAGGTCTCAGAACCCTAGTCTAAGGGTTTGCAGATCTTCCAGACTCTCTCTGTGTAATGGAGTTTGAGACCTCCTCCTTATGCTTCAGGTTGCCTTGCCCTTCCTTAAATATTAAACATTATTGATGTCCCTTATCGCCAAATACTGAAACTGAAACCAAGGAAGAAGCCTAGCAGTGATGTGGCTCCCATAAGCAGCTCCTACTCACTACTCCAGTCTCACTACTCCTGTTCTGATTATGCTGACCAAGTGTATCTTACCATTCTTTTCCCTCCTGAAAATAGACTGAAATAATCAAAACTGATGACCCTTAGTTTAGTCACATTTTGGGGGTGGGAGGGGAACTTGAGGACTTCATAGTCTCTTATATGTGTAAATATTTCCTGAGTCAAGGGGAAATACCTGAAGAGGGAACATCCTGCACAGGTGAGTGAGAGCAGGATGGCAGTGTGGGCGTGGAGGCTGAGGATTAAGCAGGGCTCCCTGTCCACTGTACTTGAATAAAGCTGTTTGTGTTTGACTTTACCTGAAGTGCCAGGAGTCTATTTCTAAAGAAAGGCAGCCCTGCTGGGCAGCAACACATTCTATACACCTGTTGTCCTTCTTTCTGTCTTGCTCCCATGCACAAGGTTTATTTTCCTCTCTTTCACACAACCAGGAGACAAGGAAATATAGGTCGCCTTAAAGGAGCCTCTCTTTAGTTAAAAGATATATACAACTCAGCTGAAGGGCTAGACTGTGCAACCAATTTCTCACATTGGTGAGCACTTACACAAGTAATCCAATTGATTTATATCTAGCCCTGAAGTGGTTGCTTTAAGTCAAGGGATTGATTAATGAAGATGGTCATCAGTATAGCCTTCTGAGCCTCTGTGCCTAGCTAGCAAGCAATCTGTTTCTATTTGTCTCCATTCCAGTTTTCATTTTTTATTCTCCCCTTTCGCTTCCCTATGACATTCCAAAGTGTGTGTGTGTGTGTGTGTGTGTGTGTGTACAGACACATTTTCTCATTCTTCAATTAAACAGACTCTTAAGAATTGTAATATATACTCCAGGAATAATTCTCTTAAATAAAGAGAGTGGGGAACCGAAGTGCTACCAGCTAAGGAGGTTTACCTGAATAATTTTTTTTTTTTAACTAGTGTTTATGATTATTTATTTTCTTATTGTGTGTAATCTGCATAATTAACTTGTTAGACATTTGAACAGTTGCTATGACAGGACAACACGCACACATGCCCCCCGCCACTGTATGTTGAGTTTTAGGGTTGTGTTTTAGAAACGGAAAGGTGCAAAGCCTTTCCATTTATTTCTGTCTTGCTGAATTTCTGTCTTGCATCTCGTCTTCAAAATGCTTATATGTGAAAACAAAATAGGATTCCTGCAGCAGGAATGTTTTCACCATTCCCAGATTGTTGTTTTACATTCCTTTTGAACAGACTAGCTATTGTACTTTATTCCTCATTAAAAAGAACAGACTGTGCTATTTGACAGGGTCCCCTCTTTTCAGTGTAGAATCTTGCAAAATAGCTAGGTTAGGTGTTTTGTAAAGGGAATAAAACAATAATACATTTTGTTTTTAAGATGGGAATCTTTGCCCAAGAGTATCACTGTATTTGTTTTTTGTTTTTTGTTTAAGTTTTATTGAAGCTTTTCATAATCAGAGAGCACTGCATTTGGATAAACCTGGAGAAAATGTGTGTTTGCACAAATATTGAGAGAACTTTATATCAAAAGTTACAAAGTATTTAGTTGTTAAAAAAGAGAATTCCCTAGATGCCAAGATCCAGGTTTGGGGCAAGTACTCTTCGGTGAGAGAACCCCAGCAGAGATTTAAAAACACAAAATATGCAGCAAAATATAGTGTGGAAATAATAGGCTGTTAGGTCTTCAAAATATGCCTTTCTGAGTTGTTTCCAAAGTTCCAATTTTCCCTTACCATAGAAAAAGACCACTTGAGTTTGGAGCAACCAAATCAGGTCACTTTACACACTGAGCTTCTCAGGTCAACTGAAGGAACAAAAGCTTGATTACCTAGTCTTAGTCCCTCCCAAGGTGAGGAAGAGTGACCTAGCTAAGCCTGGCAGGACAGCTTACTCTATGGAATTAACCCCTTCATGCATTAATTAGACTTAAGCATGTTGGTTATATGAGGCTGGTTATCCCACACAAAGGCTGTTTTTAAAACTTCTTGAGAAAAATCACATGGTTTGGAATACTTGCCTCAACCAAACTGGACTCCTATTCGGTTTTTGGTAAATGAGTACTATTGCTTCCTAGGGTGCTCCCATGATTAATTTAAAAAGCTTCTCTGACTTTTTCCAACAGCCTGTCATCTCGTCCAAGCACAGCATGTGTTGCCTTGACTCTGTCACACCTGCAGGTCTTGTGAAGCCCCTGAGCATTGTCACACATATGCTGGGCAATGTGTCAAGCATTACATTGCTGACTGTACACTCTCTCTGGTAGAGAGGTAATGAGGTGTTCTCTCAGGATGTTATATTCAAGCTGGTTCAATGAAGTAAACATTTGGGCATTTGACAAATACATCTGTGCTCAGATCAGAGGCAAAATGCACTGATAATGACGCATCATACATTTTGTTCTCAGAGCAACTTCTATTGAATAAGTTGCAGTTTAGGTAAACAGACAAAATCCCTAATACTCCAGCCATTTTCAGTTATGCATGCAGGGACTTTCGTTAATTCTTATGTTGTAATCCTTAGTACCTTTAGTAATTCCTTTGATAGAAAGTACCTTAAAAAGAAGGAGCTTGAGTTGGGTGATTGCAGTATTTTCCAGTCTATTTCCAGCTTGCCATTTTGGATCTACAGGTATATGATTAAGTGTGTGGTGGCCAACCAACTCCAGGCATTCATAGATAAGGCTTATTTTCATATCTGCCTGAGGTTACATGACCCTAAGACAGGAATGGAAGATGTGATCATGTTGATTCTCATGGCTTTGTCAGCAACCCTCTTAGATGCTTGGAGGAACTGGAAAACAGGATGGCTACTTTGCACTATTCTAAACTATTGCAGGGACCAATCATCTGACTGTTGTCACTATTACAATGCTAGCTACCTCTGTTTTTCATTTTCTATTAATCTGAGAGCAGCAGTGGGATAGTGCCTGGAAGCTCTAGTAGGGACTAAGAAGCTAAACCAGAACCCAAATTAAAAACAGAATTGATGGTGGTGACCCATGTGATTGAGTGGATGTTTGTTTGCCTGCTCTAGACATTTATTTATTTATATTTCTTACCTGCCGTTCACAAGATCCCAGGGCAGGTTACAACAATAAATCACACACGCCCACTCGCACGCACACACACACATTTCACATACTGTATATACAGGTACAACTGTTACAGAGCTATAAATGTGATTTAAATGTGTGGTGTGGATATGATGGGTGTGACCATCATATTGTAAGCTACCTCCTTCCCTGAGCCTTGGAATAGATCAGAATATGATTAGACACAAGTAAGTAGTCAAGTGGAATTTCTCGATCCACACAGGTTCCTAAAAGTGGAAAAAAAGATGCAACAGGGCTGTTCAGGCTGCATAAGACATTCAAAGCTTTGTCTTAAGACCTGTTGAGATAGTAAACATGTGCCTGTACTACTTCAGACTGTAGATTTGGGGGAGGGAGCAAAAAAAAATTGAATTCATTTCTAGAACCCTTTCCCTTGACAGCCAGTTTTCTAGATGGTTTAAAAAAAACAACAAAAAACAAAAAAACAACAACCCACACACCACTTACATGAAAGCCAAGTCTAACTCAGTTCAGGACTCTACAAACTCTTTCAAGGGCATTTAAATGGTTCTGTGAATAGTTGTTACCTGGCACATGAAGGACAGAGTGAGAGAAATAATTGAAATCTCTAATTTATTAGATGATAAGCTTTTAAAGGCATTTCCAGAGTCCTGTTCAGTATTGTGTATTCACTCTGTCCTCAGATTTGTGCTTGTTTTTGTGTCTTTATTTTCTTATTTATTTCTTCATTTTGTTGTTTGTTTTTAAACATCACAGGGATGTTCTAATTTAGCTCTTTCCTGATTTATGTTTTTAGCCCTTTGAAGACCATCTGTTCAGATTGCATTTTTATTTTGTGGCATACATTTATTTAGCATGTAGATTAAGCATTATTGTTTTATGCCTGAACCATTTCTCTTCACTTAAAGTAATTTCTGTTAATCATTATCAATTACATTTGATTAAGCTTTTTTGGCATACCTCCAGAGCTAGCCTTTCTGGAGCCATACGTACGGATTCACAATATTTAATCATATTAGATGCACATAATTTATTTCCTCCCTATTTGTTCGGTCTTGGTCACTGCTTAACAAATAAACATTGGTTAATACCAACATTGCTTCATATCAAAGTGTACAGGTCACATTCAGAATTCAGCTGAATTCAATGGACTTGTGTTTATTCCATGGGCCTACTCAGACTATGCCTAACACTGAATATCACACTAGGTTAATGCACCTTGTTCTTTCTCTTTTGCCCCAACAGCTTAACTGCTAGCTTTTCATGTTTTTATTTTCTTTTTTCAAATGATTACAGCATGCTATCCCTTTTCTGTCCCCTATCCTCTCTCACTCTTCTTGGCCATCCACAAGATAATTTATTGTGAAAATTTGTTACATGCCAGTAGAGACCACTGTGACTTCTGCATTGTTTGGTCTAATTGCTGAACCCGCGAGACTTTGCACTAAACGCTCTGACCTTTTTATTTCCAATGCTATTAGCTGTGACCCAAATGAGCACATCAAGCATGACTTCTTTGTTTTGCCCTTATCACCCTGGTTTTGCTTCTGACAAGCCGAATCCATCTTCTACTGCAACACTCAGCTATTAAACTTCCTTTAAACAGCGGCAATGTAACTCTAGTGAAAAGTATATGTTTTATTTTTGTCTTTGAACTTTTGTGCTTCCTTACTGTTCTCAAAGGGACCCTCAAGTAATCATGACATGTATCAAAACTTGCCGGTTGACACATCAGTACCAGCCCAGTGTTTTCTTGCCAGCTGAAATCCAAATATAGTCTAGTAGCTAGTCACTAATGGCAGATGTTGTGCAATGAGGAGGAGCCAGACAATGACGATCCTTAGTGTTCTCTCCAAGGGACCATTTGGCCCTCTCCTTTCACCTTATTATTATTATTATTATTATTATTTACTAAATGTATATAACTCCACCCGAAGATCACAGGGCAGTTTGCAACAGAAAAGGACAAAATAAAAGGACAAAATATGTAACAAAATAGCAAAAAGCAATACCCCCAAAGGCCGTAGATTGTCCGTTTAGCTTCATAACCTTGTACTGATGACGTATGCCCAGTTTAGATGCAACAAATCCAAACCTTAAACCATGGTTTGAAGTGGGTTTAAGATCCTAGCTTGTTCTCATCCGGGTTATCATACTTTCCAGGTACAGACATAATAGGAAATTATGGTCCATTGAAGACATCCTAGGTTAATTGTGGTGCAATGAGAAAGGAAGGACTCCTTGAAGACATAGGGTGGGGGCACAAGGTTTGAAATATGTACATCCAACCCAACTGTCTGTAAGTAAACTTGTAGTACATAGATGGACACTTAGAATTTTTTAATGCCAGATACACATTAGCATAAAGTAACAGATATAAAAACATAATAGAACATCAAACATTTTAAACTTCCCTGTTCATACATTACTATTGATTTGGACCCCTGAGCTGCAATAAGTGTAACTGTGATAAACATTTAAGCTATCCTCTAAATCACCAAACACTGGGAAGTGTACAGCTCTTAGGATCATTACCAGTCATTCACAAGGCATTTCCAAAATTGCAGCTGTATTTCAAACTGAACTTCAGAGCTTGACGTGCTGCTGGCAAAGGTGCCCACCACATGGCTTTACTCATTGTATTAAGGAAATTGGCACGTTGTTCTTTGGCTATTTTTGGAGAACTGATGAATAAATTCTTCAAGTGCGCAAAAACAGCTCATCCCTACAGTTATATTGTAAGTGCAATTGCAGAAGAACACATGTCAAAGTAATTTAAAATGGGCTTGGCTCTTATTCATTGTGAACAGACATGCATAATGCCAAGTCTGAGAGGTGTGTGTAGCCTTGTTCAGACTGCTTTGCATTACAGTTGGGGGGGGGGCATGCTCACTGGCCATGCCTCTGGGTGTGTGTCTTTTTGATTGAGACCCTGTCTCAATGTAAGGATGTACATGCATGCAGCAATAACTTGTGATGCACAGCTTTCTTAGGCGTATTGTTCACATGTATTAAAGCTATGTGCATAATCAAGTGCAGCAACAAAGTGTGGCCAGATTTCCTGTTCTCAAATACCCAGGATAATAATAATAATAGTGCCCCGTACATCTGACTGGGTTGTCGCAGAGACTCTGGGTGGCATATAAAGAATAAACACTTGTGGACTCACTTACAGTGATCCCTCACCCCAGGGTCAAAAGGCCTAGACATTGTTAGGTGTAACAAACTGTACAAGACAATGTTCTGGGATTTGAAAATGGGCCACATAACATTTGAAAATGTTATTGATTATAGTTGTAGGTAGGCTTTGGCTCAGGCACTGGGTGTATATCTGTTCTCAGCCTCCAGGTGGAGGGATGATGCTTGAACACTCTGGTTCATCACCTAAGCACTGCCCTCTCTGACCAACAATTGGTCAATTTGAATTCAAGGAGATGGTGGGCTGCTCAGGAATACAGTTGTACCTCAGGTTGTGAACGCCTCTGGTTGCGCACACTCCGGGTTACGAACTCCGCAAACCCGGAAGTAGCTGCTCCTGGTTGCGAACTTTGCCCCAGGATGCGAGTGGAAATCGTGCACCAGAGGTGCGCACTCAGTGAGAGGCGCCATTAGCGAAAGCATGCCTCATGTTACGAGTGGTTTCCAGTTACAAAGAGAACTCCAGAACAGATTCCGTTCGTAACCAGAGGTACCACTGTATCATGTTTTCTGGATAGTGCCACTGGGTTGGCAATTTGTTTATTTAGAGAATTCATTTATCCTCTCACCTGAAGGTAATACTATTTCCAGGACAGCTGAAAGAGAAGATATACTGAAAAGTTGCAATGTCTCACTCGGCTACATTTGCATGTTATGCTACACAGCACTGTATGCTATTTATCATGGTTAGATCGATACCAGCTTGTAAACCAATGTTTGGAAGGGATCAGCAGACTAGGATACTGAATTTATAAAGCTTATCACTGAACATATGGGAAACAAAAGCAAACAGTTCTAAACTGTGGTTTGCCTGTTTTAGAGTTGGAAACTCTAGTCCGCTAAGATAGGTTCTTTTTAACCTTGCTTAGCACTAACCATGGTTTGGTGCAAAGTCTGAATTGAGTTTATCACATGACATGACAATTAGAAAATTATGGGTTGTATCTGATGAGGTCAACCTGTTTGCACAACAGAACGCCTCTCTCTCTCTCTCTCTCTCTCTCTCTCTCTCTCTCTCTCTCTCTCTCTCTCTCCTCCCCTCCCCTCCCCTCCCCTCCCACTCTCCCAAATCTATTCTGAAGCAAATTTTTGGGGAGCACATGGGCAAATGGGTAGAGGGGGACTCCCATGTACAACTGGAAGTCCTTGCACAGACAGCATGATTTGTACCCCACACCAGAGTTAAGTACTGCAGACTAATGAATTCACTGTGCAATTGCCTGTATTGGCTGTTGAGGATCCAGCTGCTGTGAGTGGCTATAACTTTAATTTTGTTTCTCATGCAGTAAGTACTTGCATCTCTTCAGTGAAGCAATGCATTATTATAGCCATAAAACCAACTGTCTGCAGTTTCCTATTCGGAATTTTCCTTGACAGCCTCCTATTAAAGTGCTGACCTTGGTTACTAAGTATGAAGTGATACTTGAAGTGGGAAATAATCATATCCTTTTAAGATTCTATTCTTTCTCTTGTAATATATAATTACTGTGACAAAATGTTATATAAAATACAGACGTATTAGACTTAAATTCTGATTTAAGAAAAAATACTAAATGAAATATAATGCCATATGATGCCAACATTACAGGTCCAACATTGCGTACATTGTGCTACTTGGATAATCCACGCGCCATTTGGATCCCCCACCCCACCCTAATGAAGACAATTAAACTAAAGGAAAAATAATTAGAAAGTTTTTATAATTTCATAAAATGGATTAAGCCACCCCGCCCCCAAAATTTATCAGTGGAAACAGAGATTAGTGCTGTCAGAATTTTGGTTGGTTGTGGGGGGTGGGACTTGGGAAATGAAATGGAGTATCTTGCACAGGACCACTTCCCAATGCTGCACTTTGCTGCAGGTCCCACTCACAAAGCATTCCCCCCCCTTTCCTTCTGTAGAAGATTAGAACTACTTTTTAGTCCATCAGGCATTTTAACTGATCTCTGATTTTATAATTTTAACTGATTTTCATTGTACTGAGTTTTTGGGACACTGCTTAGGGACAACTATAATTAAGATGTATATAAATGGTAGAAATAAATAAAATAAATACATTCTAGCGAGTCGCATGTAAGCAAGAGGAGTGATTACTTTTGGAATTCTGAAGGCAGATCACAATGCTTCAGGTTGATTAGACATGTTCCCATGTTGGCAATTCAGTCGGCTTGTGTGGTCCCCTCTCTAAGCGTCTGGTTAATCCCTGACACAGAGCAAGTTTAGACTGTTAAAGTCTTCCAAGCTCCGGTATGTATACAGTAACACACAGTTGTGTGGATAAAGGCTAGTGTGATCTTTCAGCCATTTCCATGATTTTGGCCGCACTTTCCCCAAGTGCCTTCATTTCCCCACATAGAATCATAGAATTGTAGAGTTGGAAGGAAGCACAAGGGCCACCTAGCCCAATTCCCTGCAATGCAGGAATCTTTTGCCAAACGTGGAGCTCAAACTCACGACTCTAAGATTAAGAGTCATGCTCTACTGACTGAGCTATGAAGTGTTTAGGCCAGCTCACAGTAGCCTTTTTTCTGTGTGAGAGGAATTAGTATAATATATTTTTGTGTCTTCTACAAGAATATAAAAACTGCCTTTCTAGTAATATTTAATGTATTTACATATGAGGGATTTTCACTGAAATGTTTTTAAGTGGAATGGGTATGTCCTATTTCAGCATCTCAATTTTGCGCAGTGTTAAAACAGGCATAATTTTACATTTCCCCCAAATAAAGTGAGGCCAGAGTCTTGTCAGGAAGCAGATGGGCTTATTTCTGTCCCTATTTTGTCTATGCTGAATCACATCTTAATGATTAGTTTACATTTTGTCATATATTTCAAACGTGAAACTGCCCTCTTGCGCCAAGATTCTGGCAGCAAAATCCAGATAATCTCATTCAGCTAGTGGAAACCCATTTGTCTGCTTGCGTCTTTATGTAAAGCAGAAATAAAAACTGCAAGGCTGCAATTTATTTCTGTACAGAAAATGGCATAGTAAAATGGGAGAGAAAACTACTTAGAATGTATTTTGCTGAAATATACGACTTTCACTTCCTTTTTTTATTTCATGCACTGATGTTCAGTTAAGCTACGGTAGATTTAGAGCATAAGCTGCTGTACAAAGCAATACATGCTAAAGATGAGACGAAGATAACAAATCTGTACTATTGCTTGCTTGAATCATTCATGTCAACCTGAACAACTAGATAACACACAATCTTTTGGACCAACTTTTATGTACGTGCATGGGGGAGGGGTTATTTTTTGTTTCTGTTCTTGTTTCTATTATATATTTTATGGTTTTTTATCATGTATGTTTATGTTGTGAACTGCCCTGAGATCTATGGATGAAGGGTGGTATACAAATTAATCATCATCATTTTACACATTTAAGTGAGCCATAGAGAATAATAAATACTCCTTGTCTGAAAAGAAGGCTATGGCTATAGAGTATCAGAAATTTGTAACTTTGTAGTTTGAGCCAATTAAAGTGTTCTTGCTAAAAAGCAACCAGCAAGCACACATATGCATGGTAGATTCTTGTAACAAACTGATCAGAGAGGTGTTTGGATCAGCCCCTGATGCATGAAAATGTTGACTCGTTCTGCAGCTGTTTTTGAGAGATTTCATGCTAAGGTTTATCAGGAAAGAGGTTGATGTTCTTAAAAGTTTAATAATAATAATAATAATAATAATAATATAATTTATTATTTATACCCTGCCCATCTGGCTGAGTTTCCCCAGCCACTCTGGGTGGCTCCCAATCAAGTGTTAAAAACAACGCAGCATTAAATATTAAAAACTTCCCTAAACAGGGCTGCCTTCAGATCTTTTAAAAATAGGATAGCTACTTATTTCCTTGACCTTTGCTGGAAGGGCGTTCCACAGGGCGGGTGCGACTACCGAGAAGGCCCTCTGTCTGGTTCCCTGTAACCTCACTTCTTTGCAATGAAGGAACTGCCAGAAGGCCCTCAGCGCTGGATCTCAGTGTCCGGGCTGAATGATGGGGGTTCTGCCTGAGGAAATCTGCCTTCACACTCACAGTGATATGGGGCACTTGGCAGCCAGCTTCCAGCTGGGCATCTCTTCCTGCAATAGTCTTGTGAACATTCGATGCCACTGTGAGCAAGTGCTTTCACTAAATGCTTTCAGGGTTAATCTAAAATGGTAAATGCGATTTTCCCTCTGGGTCCTTTAAAATTTACTTATTTTTACTGGGAAGCTTCACTCACCACTCAACCATTTCAAAGCAATCCTTGCACTTGTTGGAATTCAGAAAAGTGAAAATTTCAAATGATAGCTGTGTATTGTGAATTTAATATCAGCTTTAAATGTGTACTGAGTCAAATTTCTCATCCATCCCTTCCAGTTTAGCTTCCAGACTTTGCCTCTATTTTGAACTGGATTGGGAGGCTTCAGGAAACCCAAATTAAAATTAAAAGGGAGAAATGTGGTTAATGTGTTTTCTGGGGCTCTGCACAGCTCCACACAATTCTTTTATCTTTTATCCTTTGCTGTTTCCTATAATCTGTGCTCTTGATCTCACTGGTGTATATCTGATGCTCGTTTCCTCACCCATCTCTCCATCCCATCCCATCTCCTTCTATCCAGGTTCTTAGTAAAATGAAATATCTTGTGAAAAGCTAAATTTCAGGAGCATAGGCAAATTCTGGAAATCAGTTACTTAGATCCAGATTTCCAAGAAAAGGGTGATTTCAAACCTTGGCTTTCCATTCCCTGTGCATCTACCCCCCAAATGCTCCAAAGAATTGGGAAGCTCTCGAGGATGGGAGCTGTTTTAGGGGTGTGGTGTTGTTATTTTAAATGGTATTTATTTTATGTTGTTTTTAGAAGACTGGGGAGAGTGGTGGCTATCTGTGCTGGTACAGATTCTCTTCCTTTTCCTGGAAATCAAACATGATTTGAATGGTCAGTAAAGAAAACCGAGCTCATACAAATGCAATGCAGCCCACAGGAGTTCTTTGTAAAACACAGACCTCCCCACCCTGCACTTATCAAAACTATGAGCATTTTGTTGGTTGATAGTAGTATGATCTGGCCCAGAAACTTTGTCTAAACCAAGATAAACACTTTGTGGAATATGGACTTCTGCAGTTTTCATTTAATTCATTTTTCCTAATATTTGTGCTTTTAATATTTGTACATTGCCTGCAACCCAGATAAAATTTAATAAAGCACTTATTAAAAAACACATTCAGGCAAACAAGTGTGCTAGCATGCCATGACTACAGGCTAGCATTTGTACTGTAGACTTTAATGCAAGGAAACTAGCAGTGGATATATAAAAGCACTGTCTGTGTCTTTTGTGGCAATAATTTATCGTTAACAATTTTAAAAGTTAGACAGGTAGCAACTAATTGAAAATATGTGGGCGATTAATTAAACTCGTGTACATTATGAAAAAGACATGTAAAACATGAAAGGTAAATATAGAGCCAAAACCAAACCAACGATGTGCTCCAATTCTGTACTATTTACATATCTGGGGAAAAGTCTCATTGAACTCTGTGGGATTGCTTCTGGGACTGCTAAATATTCCAAGAAATTATTATAATATTGCGTTCTTCTTGGGATAGCTCAGTGTCATGTAAATACAGACTCTTTTCAAACAGGGGAGTTCAATGTGAGATTAACTGGTAACTAAAGCCATGTACATTTGAACTGCAGTAAATGAAGGTGCCATTAGTTTGATAGGGGCTCGCCTAAGACATGTGCAAATCCTTAAGTGAAGCAGTGTTGGACCTGGGCAATGTCTGTATAGGAAGCCAGTGTTAAGCACAGTGTAATCTGCTGAAAGCTCTTTAGCGGAAAGGCAGGAAAGAAATGCAACAAATAAGTACAGCGTTAAAATCCAATAAGTGCTTTCCTCTGCCTTCATAAGTACATAAACTCTGGGTTGTGCTGTGGAGATATAAGTCACCCTCCAGTTAAAAACAATGCCATTGATTGCACCCTTGGCGAACACCTGTTGAAACTGTAAGCAGAATGTTGCCTCTACTTCATAAAACAAAAGCTGTTAGGAACAACAGCTGAGCTTTTAAAACTCGTTTGCTGTGAGGCAGCCCTCACAGGTGGACAGCCTTTATATTTCCCAAAACTACTTTTACTAAAACTATATTTGGCGTGTGGCAAAATTTTTCATAGGGGAACAGTTAGGGCTAGAGGTGCCAGCTTGTGAGGGGAATTGGGGAGAGGACTAGCCTAAGGGGACTAGCCTGGCCCCCTTAGTCCAATGACCGCATGCCACTGATTTTTACTATCTGTTGGGGCCAATAGAAAGCTTTTTTTTCAAACCTGTTTGTGGGATAGAAATGTCAAGGTATGTTTGACAATTGGGAACAGAAGGGGTAATACTGACCCATACCCTATAGCCCAGTGATGGCCAAACTTGGCCCTCCAGCAGTTTTGGGACTACAACTCCCATCATCCCTAGCTAACAGGACCAGTGGTCAGGGCATAGCTGTCAACCTTTCCCTTTTCTCATGAGGAATCCTATTCGGAATAAGGGAATTTCCCGCAAAAAAAGGGAAAAGTTGACAGCTATGGGTCAGGGATTATGGGAATTGTAGTCCCAAAAGAGTTGGAGGGCCAAGTTTGGCCATCACTGCCATAGCCCCCTCCTTCAAAGAAGCCTGATTGTGGCAAGGAAAAGCATTTTCCGCATGGGAGGGGCACCACTGGGAAAGCAAGGGATAATCTTTATTCCCCAAGAGGCAACTTCCCTCACAAACATCCCTCCTCTATTATAATTAGGTTTCAAAGAAGCCTCCTATTGAAGCCAATAAACTCTTGCTAAAGCCTGTCTCCAGCATGGGAGCAGGGAGGGGTAAGAAGTCACAGGTGTGAGGGCTAGTTAACTATCCCTTTCCAAAAGCATGGCATGGCCCACATTGCAATTAGGCTTCAGGGGGGAAATTCTATTGGCTGGAATGCTTCTTTGAAGCCTCATTTCAGCAGCGGGAGGGGACCCCTCAGGTGCAGGTGCCGTTTTGGTGATCCATGGTTTACAGATATTTCTGGCATGGTCATGGATGAGTCTTTTCTTAGTCTGGTAAGTTTATTACACTATTGATATTCCCTTTGGTGTTCTGTTCATGTTTATTAAGAGACTGCAGACCTGGCTTTCCTCTTAGCTGCTTTGTTGGGTTTCCTTTGGGATAGGAATGTGGGCTATAAATATGAAATGAAGTGAGGTTTTCCAGTCTAATAGAGACCAATATAACCAGCCACTTATATGTTGTATGGAAAACTCTTTGAGCAGTTATCTTATAGAGGGTTTTCTTTGTGATAGTTGTGATATATGGACTCGCTTAAATGTATGTTTTTCTTGGCAGAGGTGAGCACTATAGCTAGCCTCAATACAACCTACTGGCTCCACTGTTGAAGGAGTGACCAGCTCAAAGTTGCCACACTGTACAAGTTAGTTTTTTCAGGCATTGAAAAGTCTTGAAGCTTTTGAAACTTCATAGTTAAATAATATCAGGTTTCCTCTTTTATTAGTTGGGTGTGGTTTTATGCATAAGTTTGCCCAGTTGTGATACTCATAAACTTCTATGAGATCTCTGTGAGTTTTAGTTGCAGATTCAGAAATGCATATAAATATGTGGGTTTTGCTTTAAATTTTGATTGTTGTAGTTATTTTTGCATTATAACTGTGTTGGCTGAAAAGCAGCCTGTAAATAAACCTTTATCTACTGTAGCAAGCTCACCAAATATAAGGCCATGGTAAAAGCCATTTACCCATAATATTTTGTTTTATCAAACAGAGTTGAAAGGCTAAAATGCAAAAGATCTCATTTGTTATGGAGATGTAGATGTTTGCAGAGTGGTGACATGACATCTTCATGAGTGTCAACCATATGTGTGTTTTATTATCTCAGTTGGCTGCTTTGCCCTGTAATTGGAAAGAGAGGTACAATAAAAATGTGTGGTGATACACAGAGCTGAAGGTATAACCGTATTTTGCATAACTTAGACATTCTCTTTAGAGTAATGATCATCATGTTAATGTTGTGGTTCTCTATGGAGGTTGGAAGTGATGGTCTTAAGCTTGATCCTCTGAACTTTTAATACACCACAAAATCTGTTTAACACAGCGGGGCATATTGTATCTAATAAAAAGCAATAAATACAGCAGAAACTACACTTTGTGGAGGAGTTGTCAAGTTAGCATGGGGGGAAAAGCATGGCAAACTTCACCTCTTCAAGTTAGGCAATCAATCTTTGGTCTTGCATAAATGCTCTTCAATATAATGAAATTAGGATAAGGTATATTAAGCCAGTTGTAGGACTCCCACCCTCCAAATCTGTGTGAAAGGGCCTATTTGTTTGTGTTCCGCTAACCAGCTGATAAACAGAAGCAGTAGTAGCCAGAGTGTGCTACAATTGATTTGAATACAGCGTTCACTGAAGTGAGTTCTGCTTAGGCTGCTCCAACCAGCAAGATGCAGGAAGAAAGAGACATGATTTCTCCTTCAGTGGCACCTCCTATGATGTTCTCAAAGGTGCCACAAGAATCTTTGTTCTTTTGGGGGAACAGGCTAACACGGCTACTTCATACCATGTATGAGAGTTATTTATAAGTTCTTTTAGAGCATGCTGCTCATGTGTATGTAAATGTGCTACAGATGAGCTCAGGGAGCAGGGACAAATGTGCTCAACTCTTCCCCTTAGTGTTGCTGTGCCTGTAAACATCAAGGCAATGGAAAGTTGAGCCTGATGCAGGGAAGGTCCTCTGCTTATGGGGGCTTCCCACATGAGTTAGAACGCTGTTTTTTAGGGGGATGGGAATAGCAGTGTTGGCGCAGCCCAGAGCTTTAGCGTCTCTACTCTCCCTGGTTGTGTGTAGCATTTACATGCGAGCATTGCACACATATAGGGCTGTGGAGTCAAACTGAATAACCACAGCATTCTGTAGCAGGTGTGTTTGCAACCCTAGGGCATAGCTGTCAACTTTCCCCTTTTTTTGGTGGGAAATTCCCTTATTCCGAATAGGATTCCTCATGAGAAAAGGGAAAGGTTGACAGCTATGCCCTAGGGTCCTTTGGAAGGGAGGGCAGGATTATAAATATAATAAATAAATTGAATGAAAATAATTAATCCATTTGAAAATGGAGCGCCTGTGCTTGAGCAACTGTATGGCAGTATCGTTGATGCTTCTGAAGTCAATGACAAACCCTTTTCTTTCAAGAATCAGAAAGGGGGGGAGTTGATTTGAATACAAAGTTTTTACATTGCTGGGGGGGGGGATGAACATCTTAAACTGAACTTGAAAATCAGACTTCATTACTATGATCCAGAGAGCTCCCATAAGAATATGAAAGTGCCTCTGCATTCCCAGTGGTAAATTTAGGGGTGGCAACAGAGAGTAACAGCAGTTTCTGACTTTGCTTTTCAAATTGCTTTTGAAACTTGTTAGTATTCCCAACTGCATTTTTTTAAATAAAAAAATAGGGAGAGTCAAAGATGCCACTATTTAGCACCGATCTAATTGCATGGTTCTCTGTATTGATTGTGGTTCAAGGGTTTAAAATGTGAGCCTAATTCTCTTGTTGTGTGTCGATCAGAACAAGTTAAATGAATTGGAGAATGTTTTAATGCTTGAAATCCATTCAGCCATCCAGTATATATTTTGAAGGGGAACCCCCACCCCCACAACCTTTAAATAGAGCATGTTATAAATGAAATATTAAATGGAATTCCACAAATAGTCACTTCTTTTCAGAATTTTCTTCTCCATATCTTTAATGGTATCTGTAAACACTGCAGTGTTCAAAACTCTTGGAGGAAGAGTAGCAGTATAAATCAGCTTCTTTACTGGAGGAGAAGGAGGAGCAGAAGCAGAGCTTTAAATTTCAGCTTAATTGGTACCGAGACAGGGCTCTCAAAGTGTATAAGTCTGTGTTTTATTTAATTTGATTGCCTGCTTCTGTCTGCTGCTTTTGACTTATGGCCTATTTCTCTCTCCCTCTCTCCTTCTCTCTTTTCTTCCTTTGCAAACAGAAAGCTGACCTTGCCGTTGCACCACTGGCTATTACGTATGTTCGAGAGACGGTCATCGACTTTTCCAAGCCCTTTATGACTCTCGGAATAAGTATATTGTACCGCAAGCCCAATGGTACAAACCCGGGCGTCTTCTCCTTCCTGAATCCTCTCTCCCCTGATATCTGGATGTATATTCTGCTGGCTTACTTGGGTGTCAGTTGTGTGCTCTTTGTCATAGCCAGGTAACATGTGAAACCTCTTTGTGGTATTTTGGCAATTGTTACCTTTCTTCCCCTCAAGAATAATTGTCAAAAGTCACAAATCCTTCCTTACTTTCTTGTTCTCATTTTTTGATATGTAGGGCAGGAAGCTCCAACTTTTGGGGGCCAGTGGGCACATTTGGAGTTTTGAAAACTGTCATGGGCACCAGTCACAAAATGGCTAGTATGGAGAGGTCTGGCATTTTAAAAAAGGTGACTATGGAGACTGCCATATCTATAAGAGCAGAAAAAGAGGAAGACAAAATGATGTAGGCATGTCCCTCAATTGGTGCACTTGCTCACAGAGAGAAGCTCTTTGGAGCACTCCTTGCGTCAGAACAGAAGGGAGGGTGGGAGCCTAGTCCAGCATTCAGTGAATTGTGGCAATGCTTAGGGGTGAGTGTTCAGTATAACTCTGGCTGAGTTAGTGGAAAGAAGAACTGCAAAGAATCTCTCAGGCACTGTAGGTATTTGCTGAGGCCTTTTGCAGGCACCGTAGGATAAACGGGTGTGCATTCTGACCTCTGTGGACACCACCTTGGAGACCCATGCTGTAGAGGGCCACTCAGTCTTACAAAAGGCTCACATGATGATCTGCAGGGTCCTACACTCCCATGATGCCTTTTGCCTGCTGGTTATGTCACAAAACCTTCTGTAGACTGGTATGCCTACTAACAGATAACTGAATCATACTTGGCATAGCATTCAAATGAAATAGATATTCAGATTACTATTGATAAGAATATCAGAAAACTAAAAACAAAACTCTTTACCCTTGTGTGCAGTGTTTGGGTGCTCTAAATCCTGCTAGCCCAGCTGCTGCTGGGCTAGCTCTACCCTTTCCATGTGTTGAGGGAAGAGCTGAAGAGAGGATCCTATTCTATGTGCATTGTCTTCCCCATGTTTTAGAACCCTGGTCACACAATGTTCTAACTCACAGTGGTGAGATTTAGAATAGGCATGGGGAGCCTTTAACTTGTGGCCCAAATTTGACCTGTGGGTACTGTACAAGGATAAAACAAACAAAACCAAAACACTACTTACTCACTGGTTTGATTTAGCCACACCTAAGGATATTTGACTTGACTTAGGAAGGTTCATTTAGACATTAGTTTGAAAACCGTTATTATAAACTTAAATATGCAGCAAAAGGTTTTTTTATGTATCAAATTGGTCAGAGGAATGCGCATTTGCAGTGATACTGCTCTGCTGTTCTAAGATTACCAGAGTTGGCTGCTTCCCTCACATCTTTGTTCCTCTGTCTCTCGGTCTACCTACCTACCTGTTTGTTTGTCTGTCTGTCCATCTACCTAGTTCTCTTTTTTTCTTGGCAGAGTTCTTCCTGCAGCCTTACGTGATCTGTTTATCTCTGTTCACTGTGGAGATCCACTTAATCCACTTCTCTTATACCAGAACTGACATCAGCATTATATATTATTTCCTCGATACTACTGTCTCCATTTTAAAAGAGATGGTATTATTCCTGTGGACAATGATGAAATAGTAGTCATTTGGAAGTAGTGACCATTGTGGCTCATCCCTGCACAAAATATGTGATGCTGTATTGGCCAACGAGTGAGTTTGCTAGATGATTCCAGCACCAGCTTTTTACTGTTCTTTAGGGGTGCCAACAAGTGTGTGGATAGGTATCTCACAGACTCTGTGTAGTTGGGTTTTCAGAAAGCTATTCACTACTCCCCAAACAAGCCTCCAAATAAATGTTGCAGTCATGTGGTCAGTGCTTCCCCCCTGGGGGGTACTCAAGGGTACGCAGTACCAGCACCTCTTTTTGTTTTGGTTAAAAAGTGTGGCACTATAACAACTTCGTGGTGAGTACTGGCACCTATTTTTCTAGAAAAAAGCACTGCATTTGGTTAAGGTTAAAAAGCATTCCCGTGGATGGGTAACCGGGTGCAAGATAGTAGGCAAAGTGTAGATAGTATGCATACAATGAAAATAAAGTGATGAGGTGTGGACATGTTGTCTTTTAGGGCTAGTGGCATTCAGTTTGCTCACAAATTATCTAAAGCATGGTGAATAATGAGATAGCCCAAGCTTGCAGATAAAAGTTGTTGTAGATTTCAGATAAATTGTAACTTTGTAGAAACTTATTTCTGAGGTGATTTTGTGTGTGTGTGTGTGTGTGTGTGTGTGTGTAGCATTTTAGCCAAAACCAAAAACAAAAATACACGTCGTACCATACACAACCTGCCTGCCTATCTAGAAAGAGCAAAATCAGCTTTCTTCCTTTCCACTTTACAGAACGTTTCCCTGCATGTTGAAAAATGTTTAGCACTGGTTGATTCCAAAAAGCAGGTTGATTTCACCAATGTTATAAAGTGATATGTTGATGGATTTTGTGTACACCTTCTTGAAAATGTGTTTTCTTATGCTGGAAACACATTTTTTTCTGAGCATTCAAGCACTCTTTCAGTTTTCTTTTTTTATTTAGAAATATTCACTTGTTCTCACTCACTGAGCATGGTGGGATGTTTGTTGTCAGTAACCAACGCCATGTTTTTAAGGGCCATTGTTGAGTGTTTTCTTTTTTAAAATTTATTTCTTGATATATTCTATCAGATGTTGAAAGCATCATCCTGATCGTAAACCATTCTAAAAACTTACCAATGAGAATTTAGGTTATGTTAAAACATAAGTTATATCATCTGATTTGCCTGTAACTTTAGAATAGGGATGAGAAACCTGTAGATTCCAACTCCCATCACCCCTGACTGTTGACCATGCTGGCTGTGACTTATGGGAGATGGAGTCCAATGACATCTTGAAGGCCACAGGTTATCCTAGCCCTGCTTTAGATGTGCAGATACATGTACAGGTTAGATGTACAAAATGGTTCTTAGCTTTATGAGTAAACAACCAAAGTTCATGCACAGAAGGAAGGCTTAGGGGAAATTGTTCTTCTCCCCAATTGGAGGTGGTACTTAATTAAATATCTGTCTGTGCTAACATGATCAACCAAATTAACACTGTTTTTTTTTCTAATTGAAAAGGAACTACTATATCCCATACACTATGGTCTGAAGAAGAATATTGATAATGTAAAATGCTCTGCCAAGGAGTCTACTTAAAGCTATTGCTGGGACAGATGGTTTAATTTTGAAGCATAGTAGTAGGCTGCTGATGGGTTCATACCTATGCAGTGTTCATTTATATAGCTGCAATCATAAAATAATGACTGCCAGTAAGTCCTGTAATTATATTACGTTAGGCACATTTTGTAGTATATGTATTTATACTAATTATATATTTTGCAATGGCTAATTTTTCATTTTTTTATTGTGCTGTATTTATACAATAGGCGTGCTCTGACATTTTAAAACAGTTGCTGTTCGTTTTTGTCATTTTTTTGGAAATATCACATTGGCATATGTGCATTAGTAGCAGGGAATCATTATAAAATAGATACAGATTACTAGCAAATAGTCATTGTTCAGTGTTTGTGATTGGTCTTGTGGCATGGTTTCTGCCTCTTGAAAGATGGAGCTAACATTTATAATCTGAAAAGAGAGCATGTTAGTGGAAAGCCAACTATCAGAGAATAACACATAAGGAAATTTGATTTCCCTCCTGTAAAATCTTAAATCGAATTTTATATATACATGGATTTTGTTCTATTTTTAGGATGCAGTTTAGTAAACAGTGTTTTTTTTGTCCACAAGGACTACTTATTTGTTGAGGAACTGTGTAATGCTGCAGCCTAAAATAATTTGCTTTCTTAATGCTTGAAGAGAAACATTATTTGTTATCTATACAATTTTCACATTTTTAAAATGTCCTATATCCACACCAAATGTCTGAGTTGCAATATTACCTTATAGCAGGAAAAGTTTTAAAATATTATTTTAAATCTAAATATAGTTTTGTAAAAATCTGAATCTATAACCCACTTTGCATCCACCGAATACCTAAGCAGAATACAGAAATAGACTATAAACCATAGTACAGTTTTAAAATAACATAAAGGCCATCAAGAATGGAAGACAGCATAATCAAAATAGATTGACTTTAGAAATACTTGGAAGACATAGCAATGTTGGGGCTTGCTTTACTTCTAAGAGAGTTCCAGAGAACTGGTACCACAGTGCTAAAAGCACATGCTCAAGTCACAGAGGTTTGTGGAATAATCCACAGATTTAGCTGACCAGAGTGGAATGTATGGAGAGACCCAGCTTTCCAGATATCCTGGTCCAGAATCATACAGGGCCTTATACAGCAATATTGAAACCTTGACTCTAGCTGGGTAGCAAATTGGCAGCCAGTGCAATAATTTCAACAGAGGAGTCGTGTGCTGTCAATAGGTTTCCCCAGAGAGCAAATGGGTAACAGTGTTTTGCAGCAGCTGCAAGCTTCCAGACCAAATACAAGGACAGGGCCACAGACAACACATTACAGTAATAAAGCCTAGAAGTCACCAGTGTGTGGACTACTGTGGCCAAGCTGTCCCTGTCCAGGAACAGCTGTAGCTGGTGTACTAACTAAGGCTGGTAAAAGTCTTGGCTATAGGAATCACTTGAGGCTTCAGTGAGAATGCTGAATAGGGGAGCACTCCCAAATTGCAAGCCTATTCATTTAGATGGAGGGCAACCCCATCCCAGAATAGGCAACTGACCCAAATCTCCCAAACTCAGGGACCACTCACGCACAAAGTTTCCATCTTGCCTAAAAACAGACTACAGGGGTGAGGGTGGGGGAATCAGCATGTGGAGGTAAAAACCATTCTACCCCTTTTCCATATTTGCTTTCCAATATATATTAAAGGAGGGAGGGGAAATCCACCATACTTAATGTTTGTGCAATTGGTTTTTAGAGTTGTAAACTGCTTAGAAGCCTGTACTACTTCATTATATGGTGGGTGACGATAGATTCCCTCCGCCCCCTCCCAAACCCCCTGATCTTCACTGAGATAAAAAGTTAGTAAAACAACAGAATGCTATTAATTCAGGTAGAACTAGCTGATGAAAGTGATTCACTCAGGAATTCTCTTCTGCTAAATCTTATTTTCACATAAGGAGTCATTTAGCCTGGATTACCTGCCACCTCTGTGTTCTCCTTCACCCACTGATTACTTCCTTAAGCTCCTCTATGCTCCTTGTGATGGGCCCTAAATCATTTAAGCTACCTTTAGCCAAAGGAAGGTCACAACAAAGTGAGAGAGACCTGCTCTTTCTATTTGATCATTTTTCTACTAGGAGAAATAGGGTCTCGGCGTGCTTGACATTTTTGCTCTTCTATATATACAAGTCAACAGGGTCTTTCTTGACATTATTCCTTGACCCCTACTAGGCATACTGCAACACTAAAGAGTTTCCAGGCAAGGCAGCACTCATTGGCAGTTTTCCCACATACAGAAGGTTATGTGGGAGCCGCTTTGATTTTCGGTAATAAAATGTGCAACCTCAGTATAAAGTACAATGTTCTGGAAACCAATTTCAATTCTGACTGTTTCAGGGAAGTTAAAATTTCGCACGAAAAGAATCCATTTTAGGAATAGTTCCTTCATCCAGTTCAAAAGTACTGAAAGATGCATGCAAATTATCTCTGTCTGAGTAATGAATTGTCATTTTGGATTATGGGTTAGAATTCATTATCAAGGTGCAACTTACATAATCTTGGTTTCTAAACCTCGGTCAGAGAAAGATCAAAGTAGGGAGTTTTTGCTTCACTAAAATCAAGGGAGCTACTGCTTAGGTATGAAGTAGTTTGAAATAGTGCCAGGCCTGAGGAAAGGTATCGCTTTCATTGTGGGTACTGGCTAGCTATGTTTTGTAGAATATTTAATTCCAATGTATTTTCCCTTGCTATTATTCATGTGGGCACTGCCAACAGAATGGGCCTTTGGATGTTTTCAGTGTTATTTTCATTTTATTCTTTTCTATTCAGCCTTCGCTGTTGGGTGCAGTATGCCTTTGGCTACCAGTTGATGGGAATCACAGATGGGGAGAGCTTGTTGCACTTAGATCCTGCTTGCAAAATTCCTATAGGCAACTGTTTGCCCACTGTGAGAGCAGGCTGAAGGACTCTAACTGTTCAGAGTGGTAAACCAGTTGGTCCACCAGTGTAGCATCATTAACAGAGGACTGCACAATAGTATGCTGCGAAAGATTTTGTGAATCACTTTGAGAGGAGAATTCATTGGATCTGTGCTGAACTTGATGGCGCAATTAGTTGATGCATGTTGGAAGTCCATTGAGCCCAAATTACAGCATGTGGGATCCGTTTCAGTTGTTGCAGTCCAAGGATGTGGACAGGAGGTTTGCAGCAGTGAGGCAGACTGCATGCCCTCTTGATCTCTGCACATCATGGCTGGTAAAATCAGGTAGAAGGGGATTTACTGGATGATACAGGAGAGAGTCATGCCCAGTGCCTTAAAAGAGGCTGTTGGATGGGCCCTTTTGAAGAGGTCTTTCCTGCATTCAGAGCTATCATCCAGTCTCTAATATTTCCTTCTTGGGTAAGGTAATAGAAAGGGTGGTGGCTAGTCAGCAGTTGTGCATGGAGGAAGTAGATTATCTATATCCATTCCTGTTTGGATTCAGACTTGATATTGGCAATGAAACAGTTATGGTCATTGGTCATCCTGATTGATATCAGAAAAGAGACGGGACTGTGACCCTGTTGGTTCTTCTTGACCTATCAGCAGCTTTTGACACCTTTGTGGTGTTTTGGAGAAACTTAGGAAGCTGAGTTAATGTTTTAGAGTGGTTCCACCTTTACCTGCAAGATCACTAGCATACAGTATTATTATTATTATTATTATTATTATTATTATTTCCACCATTAATTTTAACTTATTACCCACCCCTCCCTCTACCCTAGGCAAGCTATAACAATTTAAACCAAAACATTAAAAACTGTATGGTTTTTTAAATAAAAAAATTACAATTGCAAAAAATACAATTGCAAAAATTAGGATGGTACTAGGACAGTGATGGCTAACCTTGACACCCCAGATGTTTTGGAACTACAACTCCCATCATCCCTAGCTAACAGGATCAGTGGTCAGGGATGATGGGAGTTGTAGTCCCAAAACATCTGGAGTGTCAAGGTTAGCCATCACTGTACTAGGAGATTGGCTCCATAGGTTTGGAGCTGTGGGATCCGACAAAGCTACATTCTGTCTCCTGTACTATTTAACATCTGTATGAAACCACTGGGCATTGTCATTCAGGGTTATGGTTCATGGTGGCAGCATCAGGATGCTGATGACACACAGCTCTATTGTTCCATTCCATCTGAAACGAGAGGTGGTGAAGCTGTTGGATGGGTGTCTGGCGGCAGTGAAGGGCTGGATGGGGACTAATAAACTGATGCTGAATCCTAATAAGATGGAAGTGTTGTGGGTGAGTGGTTCCTGTGTCCTGGAATTGGGTGTATGTCCTGTGCAGGAAGAGGTTGCACTCACCCTGAAGGAACACTCCTGGATCCCATCTTGTCTCAAGTGGCCTCTATCGCTAAGAATGCTTATGCCCAGCTTAGGCTGATTCCCCACTTATTGCCATTCCCAGATCAGGGTAGCCTGACTTTACTAGTCCATGTTCCGGTGCCGCAACTGTGGACTTCCCAGTTGGTGGTGACACGTGACAGGTTCTTTCCAGTGGTGGTTCCCCATTTGTGCAACACTCTATCTAGAGAGGTGCATCTGTCTCCCTCTTTATTTACTTACATGAATAATTCACCTAGCCGTTTGAGGGCTAAAAGACAGTGTTCCTTGCAACCGTGAGATCACTGGTTGAGTATGTTTTTAACTATTTTTAAAAACATTTTTAGACTGTTTTTAGTTTTTTGGGGGGGAAATTGTCATTGATGAATGTTTCCTTCAGTTACTTCAGCAGGAAGATCAGAGTATAAATCAAATTAGTAGAAGTAATAGCAGTAGTAGTGATAACATGTGATAACATTTGGCCTGATGCAACAGGGCTTTTCTTATGCTCTCATATTAAAACAGATCTTTTGGGTTCTCTACAGCAACTCAAGGAACCTACTGTTCCTAACAGATGATCCCTTAAAATAAAATATTGTAGTTTGATTATAAAACAGAAAGCAGGAAGGAACTGGTTGCAACATGTCAAGAGACGTGTAAAAGTTTCTCCTGTGCATGATAGCAGAGGCTCATAAAACTAGTTGCTGCTAAATAAGAAGAAAATATATTGCAATTAGGGAAATTCTAGAACGTGTGTCCTAAGAGCCAAGGGCTAGTAACAGCAGAAAACTCAATGATCAGTAAAGCTAGTAAGTAAAATGCTATCATAACACTAAAATAAAATATTGGCTTTAAATCACCTCACAACTTCATAAACCTGGCTATTAAAATCAATTCTTAAGGAAATTTATCAGATTCCCACTTCAGCAGTCTCTAGTGGGGAAGGAGTTTCATAGGTTTAATTCCAATTTCATTTTTATTGTTTACCCTGCAGCCATTATGGAACCTCAGAGGGTAATTTTAAAACACCGTCGAAGATATAAAAATACTCATAGTTCTGTAGCGCAATCAATTACATTTATCTTAATAAATCATGTTTGTGCCTTGACTAATGCCAATAAAAAGTAGCAACTTTTCATTATCCTAGATGCATTATTGAAAACCCAGTGGTCTGTCTTTTGTAGAGTAGACATTTAGCAGATATATTTAGCAACTCAGCCATATGTTGTTCTCTTGTCCTCTGTATCAGTGGATAGTTGAACATATTATGAGGAAGAGCCTCGACTTCACCAGATGCACAGTGGATTGCATGAAATGACCCAATTGGCAACAGTGGTGACAGTGCTATCAGACACAATGTAAATGGACAATTGCCAAGGAAATGCAACATGATCACATTTGACTTCAAAAGAAGAAACATCCCCAAAAATGATTGAAAGAGACAGCCACAATATTTGAAGCTGAGCTAGAATGTATACCATGGTACTACCAAGGCCAAGAGGATGCCTGCATGGTTAACAGACAAATAAGTTATTAACTTATTACAGGCAATGAGACTTTCTTTAGAAAATGGAAGTCTCGTCCAAATTAGGAGAACAAAAAGGAATGCAAACTTTGGCAAGTGAAATGGAAGCAGACAATTAGGGATGCTCAAAGAGCATTTGACGAGCACGTTGTGGAAAACATAAAGACCAACAACAACAACAACAACAAAAACTTAAATACATTAGCAGCCGGAGACCAGCTTGAAAGACGGTTGGAATAAATTATTTGTGTCTTTCCCAGGAAAGGAATCTAAGGAACTGAGGCAAATAGTGGTGACAGCCAAAGTTCTAGGGCTTATAGACAAAATAAAAATGAGCAAATCACTGGATCCAGTTGGCATCCACCTGGGAATTCTTAAGTAATTCAAATGTGAAATTGCTGATCTGCTAACAAAAATATGTAAACTTGCCCCAAAGATTATCCTCCGTGCCTGAGGACTGGACAGTGGCCAATGTAACACCACTTTAAAAAAAAAAAAGAATTCAGTTGGCAATTTGTATTTAGACTTTCAAAAAGCTTTTAACAAAGTACCTCACCAAAGACTCCTGAATAAGCTTAGCTGCCACAGAATAAGAGGAGAGGTATCTGGTTAAGAAGCAGGAAGCAGAGAGCAGAATAAATGGACAGTTCTCCCAGTAGAAGTAGAAAGTGAAGTCTCCCAAGGATTGGTGTTGGGAATTGGTAATTTTAACTTATTCATAAATGCCTTAGAGTTAGCAGTGAGACAGCCAAATTTGCTGATGATTCCAAATTACTCAGGATCATTAAAACAAAAAGAGATTGGGAAGAACTCCAAAAGGACCTTTTCCAAACTCTGTGAATGGGGAGTAAATTGGCTGCTGCAATTAACTGTAAACAAGTGTAAAGTAATGCACAATGGGGCAAAAAAAAATAATTTCACATATACCCTCAAGGGGTCTGAACTGGCCTAGTCTGACCTAGAACAAGACCTTAGAGATGCTGTTGATAGCTCAATGTAAACGTCAAACCAGTTTGTGGCAATTGTGAAAAAGGCGAAATCAGTTCTAGGGATCATTTGGAAAGGAATTGAAAAGCTGCTATAAACATGCCATTATACAAACCTACAGTGCACCCACACTTGGAATACTGTGTGCAGTCCTGTATGCGTCGCTGAAAAAGAATATCGTAAAAGTGGAAGAGGTAAGAAAGGGGCAGCCAAAATCAAGAGCAACTCCACTATGAAGAAATGGTTCAATATTTGGGCTTTTGCAGTTTAGATAAAAGTCTAGTAAGAGCAAATATGCAGGTACAGAAAAGTGTATGGTGTGGGGAAAATTAATTAAGGAGAACCTTTTCACCCTCTCATAACATGGACAACCAGTGAAGCTGGATTCATGGAGGATACGACTCTCAATGGCTACTCGCCACAATATCTGTGCTATCCACACAGTATGCCCCTGAATGTTTGTTGCTGGGAATCACAAGTAGGGAGAGTGCTGTTGTGCACAGGTCTTGCTTTCAGACTTCCGATAAGTGTCTGGTTGGCCGCTATGGGAACAGAACGCTGGACTAGATGGGCCATTGGCCTGATCCAGCAGGTGGTTCTTAAGTAATTCCACCCATTAAGGAAATTATAGCAATGGTTTACATTAGGAAAGCAGATAGAGCAATTAGGCAAAGAGGGCTAGAGGGTTTTTGTGTGTGTTTTTGTATTTAGAAGAAACTTCTTAGTTCATTTTTAATCCATCTTACATTGATCTTCCCTGGTGCTGAAGTGATTACTGCTCTTTAGAGAACAGTTCAGGTTTATCCAGAGTTCAGTTTTATCCAAAAGTGCAATATAGCTTGACTGTGTCAGCTTGAAAATGAAAGGTAGCAGCAAATACAGGAATTCATTATCTTTCATACTCCTATTTCAAACAAAAACCTGTTTTCTTCCGCTGAGTTTATAAACAATTTAAAAATTATATAACAATATTAAAAATAAACACCCCTTATGTTTTTTCTGGAATATTTGTTTTTAACAACAGTTCTCTGTTTGCAAGTAAAAATTTCTTAAACAGAGCAACAGTATACTTTCATATATGCAGACAAAGGATCCAACACAGTGCAGGATCTATACTTTTTATTCAGTTGATGAATAGCTTTTGTATCTGGTCTTTGGCCAGGGCAGTTAATAGGACCTGCCATGTCAAAGTCCTCATCCTCCCACTCATACCAATATTTCATGTACTTTTCTAAAACCATTGATTGAATTTTCTACTCCTCCACATTCTGTCACCATCTATCACCACTTACCAAATATTAGAGCTATGTGAGAGGGGAGGGGCAATAGTTCTGATAAAGTCCTGCCTGCTGCCTCCCAACTTCAGACCATTTTAATTATGAGAATGCCTGCTTATTCTGTTAAGGCACTACTTGCATACCCACACTTGGCATTATAGCAATCCAAAGTTCCTGAAATGCCATTGTGAGGAATACTGAAGATACCTGACACTTTGACAAATACATTGAATTGGTTATCCTTAGCATAGATGCAATCTTGTATGAAATTATGACAGCATCCTGTGCAAAATCAGTAGTTTTCTGGGATCAAATTGTATCACCATCTGGTAAAATGGATTATTTTTTTATGTCTTTTAGGCATGTGGGTTGGAATCCATGCACATTTTCATAGTAGGCTCACAGGCATCCCACACTGAGAATGAAATAAGTGCAAACCTTACGTGTGGAAAAAGTTCAAAAAAGCAAGGTGGTTCTCCTCCACCCTTTCTATTGTTGATAATGTTCTGATTTTAAAGGCCATAGTCTTTATAGTGTCATGGATAGCACATTCAACTTTCTTGTGGTCAAACCACTCATTACATGTCCCTTGTGGCACTCTGCCTCGGCCTTAGTAACAGCAGCAGTAGCAGCCTAATTCATCAGTATGCCACGCTGAGCATATGTGATTGTACAAAGCAATATGTTGCCAAAAGCATATTTGAATAAATTGCACCCTGTCAGATGGAAAGCATTTGACAATTTCCATTCTCTCTCCTCTTTACATATTGCCTCCAACAATTGACAAAACATGTGAACAGGCACTGCTGTTTCCAGACAAGGTTTAGTTTTAGAAAGAAAGAAAGAAAGAAAGAAAGAGAGAGAGAGAGAGAGAAGTGTCTCCCCCCCACCTACCAAGAGTTCTATGAAAATCATAGAAAAAATTCCAATGATGTTTTAAGGATTTTTTTTGTGTCATATTTGAATTTTTAGAATATTTTTATCATATTTGTTCCTCCTCCCTTTCATTAGCCATCTTGACTTTGTAGATAAGGCAGGATTCGGTGTGTGTATATAATAATAATAATAATAATAATAATAATAATAATAATATAATTTATTATTTGTACCCCGCCCACTCCATTCCAATGTCAAACAGTTCTTGCTGTCAGAAAGTTGAGTCGGAACCTCCTTTCTTGTAAGTTGAATCCATTGGTTTGGGTGCTGGTCTTTTGAGCAGGAGAAAACAAGCTTGCTCCATCTGCCATGTGACAGCCCTTTTGATATTTGAAGATGGCTATCATATTTCCTCTCAGTCTCTTCGTATCCATGCTAAACATACCCAACTCCTTCAACCGTTCCGCATAAGACTTGGTTTCCAGAAGCTTGATCCACCTTGATTACCTTCCCCTGCTCATGTTCCAACTTGTCAATATCCTCCCTAAATTGTGGTGCCCAGAACTGGATGATGATCCTGATGCAGTACCATCCAAGCATTGCTGTGCAAGTGCCATTAAATTAGTGGAAATCTACAAACAGCAGTGCTTTTGTAGTCTACTCCAGCCATGGATCATACATACAGTATGTCATGCAATATAAAAGACCCAAAGTTGCAAAAGGGCATGATTATCTTCTAAATCATGTCCTGATATTTGCAATGGACTGAGTCTGTCTGCCTTATCCTGAGATAAAATGAGCCATTCTATGTAGGCAGCAGAATTGCATGTTAGCACTTCAGATAGAAGATGAGAGGCTGCAAATTTAAGTGTTTCCCTGCGGGGAGGGTGAAACCCTCATTGTGCAGAGAAAAGTGACACACTTAAGGTGCCAAGAAGGTGGCAGAGAAGCCAACCAGTGCCCTGCAGCAAGTAAAACGGGACAGAACGTTTATTTTATTTTATTTAAGTAAGGGGAAAGTGGAGAATCATGGTAGTATAAAGGGGAGGGGTTCCCTGAAGTTTGGCAGAACAAGAACTCCTAAGCTCCAGAGCACTTTGTAGAAAGCCAACATGTTTGTTTCGCAGTGTGTCTTAAAACACAGCTTTTGTACTTTCCCAATCCGCACATGATAAGCTAGCTGGGTGGAAGGGCTTTAAAAAGAAATATTTTTATTATTTTGTGGGAGGCATAATTGCCTGATGGAGGATGCAGGATGTGCTCTGGGTTGGTGTTTTTTTAAAAAAATAAATAAGTGACAGTCCCATGTCCCCCACTCCCTACCCCAGGGTCTGAACTATTCAGCTCTCAGCAGAATAAGATGAGCTCCAGTCTTTAGCAGGACTTTATTGTCCTTAATCACAGTAAACAGTTTTAGCTCTGTATTGCTATAAGACCCATATCTACTCGTAGGCAGGATCTGTCTCCTACCCCCCAGCTTTGCAGCTATCATAAAAGCATTCTTCAAAGATAGTGCCATCATCAGCATGTCGCTAGACATTTTTAAATCAGCAGAGACTGCAGCAATTTATTTGATGAGGGTCTTATTACTTTCTAGTTGAATTTTAGTGTGAAGATGGTGAAATCTTTTGGAAAGTTCTTTGTAATGAAATTCTGCCAAAAGCTCTGAAAATTCTCTGGTTTCAGGGCTGACAAAAGAAAGCAATGAGACCTGTCTGGAAGAAAAATGGGAGCAGTTAAGAGAATATATATATATATATATATATATATATATATATATATATATATATAGTGCTTGTGGAGCATGTCAAAGATAATATCAAGCCATAAATGCGGGGGTATATTGAAGACCCTTCTCTAATTAGCTGTATTTGTCCTTCACATATTACTTTTATTTCTATCTTTCCTTCTGTCTTTCTGTTCTGAAGAGGCAGTTAGTGTAGAGGTGACAGTAGTTAATCATGTCAAAATCCTTGCGAGGGTGCCCTTCATTTGCTGTTAATGAGAGGAATTTTCACCTTGCTTCAAATGCAGCTTTAATTAGATGTAGGCTGTAAATGTAGATATCAAAGTCCTCCATGTAGAGAAGGGGATCCATTGTGACTTTTTCACTATTGCAAAGACTGACAGAACTCCCAGCCCTGCTTCTTGTGATGCATTTTCTCTTGAATTGCAATACCCACATACAAAACACACTTATTACTTCTGTGCAGGATATAAATCAGTTAGGAAGATCCAGTATATGTGAACTATGCTGGGTTTTTTTCCTTAGCGGGCAGCCATCTATTTTTCAGAAAGCAAAAAGAAAAGAGAGGGGAAAAGACACAAAGTCCATCCTAAGTATGGTATTTCAGCTAAAACAGTAAATATTGGTGTAATCATACTGAGCCTCAAACTTTTAAACCAGTCCTTTCACTTATACTTAGAGTGTTAAGTTAGGAGTATAAATGGTGAGTTGTAAACTGTGCAGAATCAGGCCTGGCAATTCCGAAAGCACAATTTGTTTAGAACTATAGTCTTACAGTACAGTAGTAATAAAGTTGAACTGGAGTAGGGAGCCCCTAGAAATTGGTAGGGCTTATTTCTAAATTATTGCGCACAGAAGGACCCCTTTTCTATAGACAGGATGTTTTTTCCCAGCATTTTTGAGACTCCCTTGCTAGCAATTCAGAGACTGGAAAAAGCCACACTGCCCAGTTTTCTTTCACACATAGATTGGCTTTGAGAATTTAAAGCCAATGTTAAGCGACTCACCAAACACATGTAAAAGTAATATGCAACTATTATGCCACGTCCATATACTGTAGTTGCTATGCCTTTCAGAGTCATTCTGCATCTCTTATAAGGTTATGGGATTTGGATATGGTTCACAAACTGGATTAGCAAGGTTTAGTGTACAATATGTTGTCACATAACTAGAAGTGAAAAATTCAATGAAATAGCCTAGACATCACACCTGTAGGTTTTATACACCTATATTTATAGAAAATTAGCCTATGCTGTTGGTTTGGTCGCATCATCAGCATCAACAGTTTAGTACAGGCCTTCTTAGTTCTTTCATTTGCTTGAAGGGCATCTGACTTTCACTCTCATAGAAACTCTGCCATAAACACACTCTTGTTTTCATAATGTGGCTTCCCCCCCTTCCTTTTTTTCTTTTTTGATGATTTAACTGGGTTATAAAGATCATGTCCAAAGTGCCTACATTAACAGCTCTTGTCTGGTTTCTGGCTATAGTGCAATAATTTTTATATTCCTGTCAGTATGATGGGTGACATTTAATGTACAGTGAAGGACAACAATGAATTATTATGCAGTCTAAAATGGATAACTGTTTTGCTGGGATGCTCAGTGTTAACCTAATCTTCTGTCAAGAATGTTGATGTCACATTGAAAAGAAATGCCTGTTTTCCTGTATGATTTTAGATGGAATGGTTCCACCTTGAATTTGGAAATCTGTACACCTTTTTTTAAAAACCAAGGCCTTATATATAATTTAGTAATTATATTTTAGTTTAAACATCAATCCACTATCAGTAACAGAGCCCAGACCTAATATCACAAACCCTTTCCACTTCTACCAATACTTTAGGGTAAAATTGTAAAATATTTTCTTCTAGGCCACAAATGGTATAGAATGCCCACTATTTTCTTGATATACACTCACTTTTGAGGATATAGGGTGCTTCCAGACTGTCAATGTTTTACCAAGTGGGATTCAATTGCATAGGGCAAATTCAGGTTGCATAATGAAAGTCGATTTGTGGCTCTTGATCAACATTCCCACTACATAAAAAGAAACAAACCCCACAAACCTTGGAAGTTTTGAGGTAAAGGAAGCCGACAGGAAAGGAATTGAAAGGAAAACGGCACTGGGAAGTGTGGGGTGACGATTGTTTGACGCAACATTTGCAGGCAAATCTGAATGAATCAGAATTCTAATATAGCCAACAATAGATAGCTTCCTGATAAATTTTTGTGCCAACAAATCAGGATGAATGCTGAATGAACTGGACACCTGAAACTTGTTTTCAGTATTTAAAGGAATAATAAGGCCTGGTCTCTGTTTATACTTGTCATGTAGAAGCTGTTTAAAATAGACTCCTAGTGGTTAGTAGTTTGCCACACCAATAATTACGTGGATAGTGTTTGCTGAACTTGCTAGCAACTGCAGGTTGGCATGCAAGATAGAATTGCCATGCTGATTGCTCTGGATATGGTAAGGGACTGTAGACATTAAAGTTGTGGATGTGAAGCACTCATCATGTGGGAACCATTTCAGATCTGAGGCCATGAATAAGATTCAGTGAGGGAAGCAGTCTATCACTAAGGTTTTAAGCATGTTCTCAAGCTTCTTAAGGAGTGGGGGGAAGCAGTGTATTGGTTGTGATTACCTTCAACAGCCATAATAATTCCTGTGTTGTCACAGGTTCCACAGCCAGTCTTGTCCCTGAGTGCATAGATTCATTCGATTATTTAGCTTGTTTGTTTATATTCACTCAGGATATAGAAGACAGTACAGTCGTACCTTGGAAGTTGAATTGAATCCGTTCCAGAAGTCTGTTTGACTTCCAAAACATTTGGAAACCAAAGCGTGGCTTCTGATTGGCTGCAGGAAGCTCCTGCAGCCAATCGGAAGCTGCGGAAGCCCTGTCGGACGTTCGGGTTCTAAAAATAGTTCGCAGACCGGAACAGTCACTTTCGGGTTTTTGATGTTCGGGAGCCGAAATGTCCGAGAACTAAGCTGTTCGAAAACCAAGTTACGACTGTAAATCGTACAGAAATGTACTCACTTTGAAGAATATGTTAGTAAATAAGAATTGCAGGTGATACCCACTGCCCTCATGGTGGACTTGTTCACCACCTGGAAGTGTTTCCAGGGGCCTCCATGACATTTGTCCTATCCTTTATGGCTTCTTCACTTCTTTTGCTGACAGTTGAACATATATGGGCTAATTCAAGCTCAAAACAGTAATTTACCTCAGGTTAATTTAAGAAAGTGTTTGGAATTTTCCTTTAAGAATCATGCATACATTATCAAGGAGTGATTGCTGTAGACTTTTAAAGCACTGGTGAAATATCAGTTTGATTTGTAATAATAGTAATAGACAAACCAAACCAAAACCAAAGCCCGCATTTACTTACTCCACAGATACTAGATACTGCCTCAGTTCCTTAAAATTCAATTTCAGATAGCATCAGCCTTGCATAGAAATATGGTTATTGTGTCACTGATATCAGTGTAAGTAATGGTTGTAAATAATTGTGGTGAAGTGGCTGTCTTATGTTTATCACATTACAAGGAGGAAAATAGAAGATGTTTGTTTTCCTCTGCCCAGTGTCTTTCCAGCTCCTATATTTCTTTCTTTTTTAATCTTTAGACTCCCTGGAGCAGGAAGACTGGTTGTAGTCTTAGGCAATGTGTCAGCTCAATAAATATTTTCAGTAGACTAGCTTCTGGGAACTGCACTCAGCTCCTGCCGATTTGTTTCAATTTAGAAGCACTACAGAGCCTGGCTAAGTAAATCACAGAAGCTAATTGTTTTAGTCTGTGGAAACAGTAGATACAGAAACACAAGCGTTTTACTGCTATGACCATGTGACTCATGGTATTTAGAGGGTATGGAAAGGTCACATAAGGACCAGAGAAATACTATGCAGATTACATAAACACACACATGAGTGTAATTAATAAATTCCTACAACATATAATAATAATAAGTTAAGTGATGTTGCAAGTGTGTATATATACCGGCTTTGTTCAATCTTGCTATGTACAAAGTTGTGTGTGTACACTTCTGATATCTGAACTTTGGGAAGAGAAAATAATGCAGATGTAACTCTGTGAATATTTAAGGGACCAAATGAGAAAACAAGAGGTGATGAATGGGCCAGTGCCTGTCATGTGTAGAGAGAACCTGTCCGTTCTGAATTATATCAAGAGGAAGAAAAGACAAGAAAGTTCAGAGGTTACCACCACCTCCCCCCACAAAATAAATAAATAAATCCCAGCACGATCCCCAAATAGGTTTGTAGACCTCAGTGAAACTTCATTCATGCTCTCTAAGTATGATGCTGCCCAGGAGCTCCTGGCTTGATGCAAGAAAGTAAATCTCTTAAGAGGCAGAAATGTTGCCCATTTTATTACCTCTTTTGTTGCTATGAAGAATGATAGGAATCTAGACTAAAATAAAGAAGAGTTATTTTTCTTTAAGCAATGCCCACCTAAAATGTGGAAGCTATTCCCATTGGATGTTATGAAAGCCAATCGTATAAACAATATAATACAGTGTATACACTACTATAAACTCCAGTGGGCGACCCTCTCACAGTACATCTCAAAAGCCACCTGTGGTGGGGGTTTTTAATCGTTGGTAGTCCTCTAATAAACCTCCCATGTTCTGCCCCACCCCCAGCTTTTACAATGTTTTCTTTTTTAAAGAAGAGAGGCAGAAGGGAGCACCATCTCACTAACCAGACAGGCCAGCTGATAGACCAGCTGGTCCCTAAGCTGAAATCATGTTTCTTGTTGTTTTCTCTGGGCAGAGAAAACTACAAATGTCATGATCACACCCGGAAAAGGTGCCATTGAAGCATCATTGCAAATTCTGGAGTCAGCTGAGCTAGCCAGCCTGGTAGTGAACTGGATTCTGTTGTTCTGCCACATATTCCTCCCCAACACCTGCAGTGGTAAGGAGCTTTTTTGTTTGTTTGTTTAAAAGCAGAACTAGTAGAAGGAGTTTTAAATTTGCATTCTACTGTAAGGATTGATCCATATTTGCATGCATATGAACAGAGATTAAGTGAGTTGTAATTAAAAAACAATCCAGTGATGCCCACTGCCATGTTGAGCCTAGCCCACTCCCATTTTGAGTGATCTTTGGTGCTAAAAATACTCATACAATTAAAAGAAAAAGAGAATGAAGTTTCTTTCCCAGTACAGTGGTACCTCGGGTTAAGTACTTAATTCGTTCCGGAGGTCCGTTCTTAACTGAAGCGTACTTAACGTGAAGCACCACTTTAGCTAATGGGACCTCCTGCTGCCGCTGCGCCGCCAGAGCATGATTTCTGTTCTTAGCGGAGTTCTTAACCTGAAGCGTACTTAACCTGAAGCGTACTTAACCCGAGGTACAACTGTATGTTCCTGTCCCCATTACAACCCCAGCATTAACAATGGAATAGAAATTTAATTCAGTACTCATTTCAAGCCAAATCTATCAAGTTTTCTGTATCTGAAACAACACAGCCACCTCTTAAAATTTGCACTTATCCAAATTTTGTGATGCAATTCTCCAACTGGTGTTTACAAAAATGCATATATTAAGGAAATGTTAAAAAAACTTAAAAATAAAGATATTAGGGGGGAATGCTTCCATAATGTGTACATTTGTCAAAACAGCATATAAAATGTACTCATTAATGTAAAATGCAGAATACTGATGAATTTTCAAGAGGTTTTTTAAAACAAAAACAAAACAAAACCCTCAAATTGCTGCCAAATGTGGAGAACTGAATTTAAGATTGGGAAGTTTAAGAACTGAGGGACACAAAATTGAAAGCTCCTTCAATCCCTACCCAGCATATAACAACTAAGAATATTACAGGTCACCCTATATGTTTGGTAGTGCCGGCCAAAACACTGTTCCTTCCTGAGAAATTTTCATGGAAATGTGTTGTTTGGGAGAAAGTAATTTTTTTTTTGACACTTTAAGGAGGACAAAGCTGGCAAAGTATGGGGTAATATGCCTTACCATGAAAAAATACAAGGTGGCAGAGGGCTGCAGTCTTTATTTTCCGGGGGAGGGGGGGCGGAGAGTGTTGTAGAACTGCAATAAGCAACGGCCACCTGGTAGTATTCCTTGTTGAGAATGGCCTTATGGATATATATATATATATATATATATATATATATATATATATATATATACACACACACACACACACACACACACATCGTGTATATATATATATTGTGTGTGTGTGTGTGTGTGTGTGTGTGTGTGTGTGTATATATATATATATATATATATATTTGATGAGGGGAAGAGACATCCAGAGGGTAGCAATAGGAGAATGGGACTTTTCAACCATAGTACCCTCATCCCGCCAAACTGGTAGAACACTGTCCTTAGGAAGGCTTACCTGGAGCTAGTATTGTCATCTTTTTGGCACCAGCTGAAGTTCTTATTCTTCCAGGCTTTGAAGCATTTATTTGTCTTGGATTTTGTGGCTTTTCCCTAGTAGCAGCTGCTGCTTACCCTCTTGCTGGATTCTTCTGTTTTGTGCCTGATTTTTGTTGTTGACCCTTTTGTGTGTTTTAGAAATGGATCTATTTTGTATGTGTTGTATTATTTTTTATCTTCCTGTTTCTCTGAGTCACTTTGAAACTTCTCTGATTGTGGGAAGAACCAACACATCAATCAAATAAGTAATAAAATAATAGTAATTGGCCAGGCTGTGAGATGCTGCACGAGACAAACTTTTGACAACTGTGCTGATCAGTATTGATAGCAGTGGGACTTGTAACATGTAACAGGGATATAATTGTGATTATTATTTTGGTCTAAGCATACATACCCCACTCCCTCTGGTAGCCTTCACAAGTTGGAGGGCGGATGTCTGTAACAGGGAATCTTCTCTATTCATTGAGGTTCCCTTTGAGTTTTAGAACCATGGAAAATTCAGGCTCTAAACACACAGAGAGCCAACATAGGTAGATCAGGGTCACTATTGGAGACAGTCACCTTCCAACTCGTGGAGGACAACACATTCAGTGTTGGAGGGACTACTTTCACCCTCCTTTGCTCCTCTGTACAGCATTATTGCATGGATGAAAGAGGAAGAAAGAATAGATCCACTGTTTTATCTGGTCCACAACATCAGTTTTATCAATGACTGCTTTCTACCATTTGTTCCTGTATGCTGGACAATAGTTTTGGTTTTTTCCAGTATTTCAAATGCTCCACTAGAAAGGCAGGATAGAGATACTCAAATAATTGAATAACTAAAACGCACACCTACCTACTTGCATTTATTTTGGATTGCTTATTATTTTACCCTCTAAGCCTAGCCTTTCTGAGTCAGGGTTGGTTACATTTCAGTATGCACTTCCAAGATGCTAAATGGTTAGGGTTTGAATGCAGCTGATTTTTTGGCAAAGGTGTTTAAGTTGACAAACTTATGAATAACAAGGTGTTCTGTTCAGTCTTCTGTATTAGTATTTGAAGCAATGGAGAGGGGATAGCCTTTTCTGTAGATTTTTTTTTTAAAAATGTTACTGGCATTATGACCATTCCAAATCCAGGGCTGCAACTGTCATCTAAGTTGGTTCAGAATATGCACCTGAATATTTATTTTAATACATTAAATGAAAAGAATTTAGGTAAGTTTCCCCTGCTTTCCCCTGTTAATAATTCTTAATTTGAAAGTTAACTCTGCTACTCAGCTAGGCTATGCAGCATGCAGTAAGCTTGACAGCTGTTGCTTTTGAAACTGTGTGGCTATAAATTGCAGTGGTAAACAGGTAAGCACTCTAACTTTTGAGCAATGATGAGTCAATCAAAATGTTAATATGTTGCATGGTATTTCGAATGCTGAAATAGTTTCCTATTCCAAGCTTGTGGGAGGCATGGATTTTAGAGTAAAACTGTAAAAATAAAAAACCCAAACAACAAAAATATCTGACCTAACAATCCAGTGTGTGTGTGTGTGTGTGTGTGTGTGTGTGTGTGTGTGTAAAATAATTTCTCTCTTTCACACATACACATACATATACAATAATGAAAACAGAAAAATGACAAAAAATAGATTGTCATAATATTGTTATCTGCTTATTTATTTTCTTTTGTGGATGCCTTCCTTCAGTAACTGCTTTTGCCCTACAGTTATGTTGCATTATGAATATCAATGTATTTTCACACTGAAGATAAAATATATCCAGTTATTCTCCTAAAGACTTTCTCTCTACCTGTTTCCCATGACTGCGTGTGTTCGTGTATATTTCAATCATCTGGTTCTTTCTCTTTTTATATCTCTCTTTGAGATTTACTTTTACAAATTCAGGGCAGTACTGTATGCACTCAGCGATACAGAAAATGAAAAGGCTACTGTGTTTAGTATCTACTTAAGTATGGTGGCTACATTTTAATTTCCACATAATGCCTATAATTATGTAAGTGCAGGAAAGATCCGTAAAGACAGATGTTTAAAATACAAATGATTTAAGGCTGTGTTAGATATGAAGAGGATATAAAATTGACAATGTCTTGTGTGTCTTTACATTGCTGCAAGTCACTGATGCTAGAACAGCAAATATGTTTACTAAAGTCATTGTATTAATACTGCAAGTTTAACATAGATGGAAACTCCTATTTTTCAAGCATAAGATGTGATTTTCCATTAATAGTGCCTACATTAGTCACAATTGACCAGGATCATAGACATACTCATCCCTGAAATGAATCAGGATATCCATTTGGAGTTGCTCTCAATTACTCAATAGGACTTAACATAACAGAAATTTATAATGGATTCTGTGCTCAGTATCTCCATGTCTGAGAAGAATCTGTAATGGAAAATTAAATTCTGGGTAATTCTTTAAATGAATATAGTAGGTATTAAAATCTAAGGTTCTGTGTTTTTACGAGAGAGGGAATCTCATTTTTAAAAATTCTTTAAAGCCACTCTGCCAACAACTAAATATGAATGCTGAGGGGAAAGTGTTCTGAAATGTAGTTTTGTATCTAAAATAGCAAAGTGACTTATGCTAATATTACTTTATTCCATCATTATACCATGCACATATTTAAGGCAGGTTAATTAAGGACCGACAACAGCTAAATTATAGGGCTGAACTCTTTATCAGTAGCATAATACAGTTTTCCAAACTTTCATAAAGTAATCATATGTTTCTGTTTCCCATGCTAAAAGTCATAAAGGTAAAGGACCCCTGGATGGTTAAGTCCAGGTGACTATAGGGTGTGGCGCTTAGCTCGCTTTTCAGGCTGAGGGAGCCAGCATTTGTCTGCAGACCGCTTTCTGGCTCGTGTGTCCAGCAGGACTAAACCACTACTGGCGAGTGCCAGAGCACACAGAAACACCGTTTACTGCAGTGCATTATGTATCAGTGCAGTATTAAATGTCAGGACACTTCTTGGGGTACTAAGAGTTCTCAACTAAATTCTAGCAACAATATATTTTTAAATACCTTCTTATGTATATTGTGCTATGAATAGGGATATTTTGCTTCAACATCACTTTCTCATCTCCAAATGGGAGATGCGCACTCAGAAGTAAGTCCCATTTATTTTAATGAGGCTTGCGCCCAGGTTAGTGGGATAGAATTGAAGTCAGCAACCCTATACATGCCTATTCTCAATAGTAAATACCATCATTTTCAATAGGAGCCACTCACGGATGTTATAGGATGTCAGCCTGAGTCACACAATAGAAAAGCTGCTACTTTTAATAGTAAACAAATAGAAAAAATGTGCCAAGTATCATAAGAAAGGGGCTCAGTAATTTGCAATCAATCTAAGTTGTTGTAGCACTGGTTTGGGATTGCTAAACATCAGCATTTTGTCTCTGGGTTGGACATTGTGGATTGGATTCTGTGATCTGTGACTAGGTGAAAGTCCACATAAAGGACACATTCCTTCTCCTTCTGCCCCCCAAAAGCCTCTTGGGTGGGTTGTAGAGCTCTTTTAAGTTGTTTTGAGGGGCAGGGGCTGAATTGGAAAGGGGGAGTCTTCCTCTAGAGAGACTTTGGAGGGCTTAGTGTGGTGCCAGCGTGGTGTAGTGGATAAGAGCGGTAGACTCGTAATCTGGTGAACCGGGTCCGTGTCTCTGCTCCTCCATATGCAGCTGCTGTGTGACCTTGGGCTAGTCACACTTCTTTGAAGTCTCTCAGCCCCACTCACCTCACAGAGTGTTTGTTGTGGGGGAGGAATGGAAAGGAGAATGTTAGCCGCTTTGAGACTCCTTCGGGTAGTGATAAAGCGGGATATCAAATCCAAACTCTTCTTCTTCTACTACTACTTCTCTTCTTAGTGGGCTGCCGAATGGAGGGAAAGACAGGAAAATCTCTTTTCATTAAATTCCTTCTTTTCATGGATCAGTATGCAAGTTGTGTGGTGGAGAAATCTGTAAACTGAAGTGCTAATATATTTTAAAAACCACAATTCAGCATCCTTTATGGATTGGTTTAAACACGTCGTAGTTTTGTTTCTTCTTGTTTTTCTGAACTTGGATTAATTTCAGTTGCTTTCTCAACGATAGTTATCACTACAAATCATTTATCAACTGTGCTTACATATTTAATTCAAAAGTAATTCAAAATTAATTAATTCTAGCAAGTAAACATTAATGGTTTTAATGACATTAGGATTTCTGGAACAATAAACTAAGATCTACTTTTTTGCCATGACACTGCTTTTTGACATTGTTAAATTATCATGAGTTTTTAACATCCATTCAGAGATGCATTTGGAACCAGCAATACATGCTTCCCTCTAGTGTCTGGATAGAACTTCCACATCACTCCAACGGTTAAATGTGCAATTTTCGCATGCAGGAATCCCTTTTTATGGGAATATAGCTTGTGTGTGCCAATTTTTTGTTGGGGGAAAGCACAAGGAGAAAGTAGTTTAAAAACATGTTAGCCGTCCTGATCTGGATTGTCACACCGCATAGCTACTTTTTTTGTTCCCCTGAGATAATAAAATGACCCAGTGCTAACCATGCTTTAAAACAAGCTAAATGTGCAGTTTAAAGCAATCAGATACAAGTGTTTTGCCACCGGGATCATTATCCCACATTTTCTACCCAAATAAAAATGTTGCATCTTTAGGGCAGCTGCAGATTTGTTGGTTGTTGCAAAATGCAATTCCCCCCACAGTTTGGCACTGTTCCTTGGGGATGTGTTGGGGGGAGGGCATTTTGCCAGTTTTGGGGGTTGGGGGCAAACGTTACTCAAACAGTTCAAGGGGGAAGGAAGATTGCAATGTTTTGTTTACTATTGTCAGTGTCCCCCCCAAAAAAAATATGTTTAGGGGTACTCTCATTTTCCTACTCATATTGAAATACTGCCCCTCAATGAGGCCAAACTTAGATTCACAGAATGTTTAGGGGTATGCATACCCCTGCGTCCCCCCCAGAAAAAAAGCACTGACTATTGCTATTGTTGTTACTATATTGTGGAGATAAATATTACAATGGGGTTATTATTTTAATTATGCTTATTATTCCAATGCATTAAAAACCCATTTCCCCGTAAAATTATTAGGCTCATTCACTTGTAATATGTTAATTTGGTCATTAGCACAATAGACCAAATCAATTCAAAAAGTACTCCTTTTGCAGATTTTTGCTGTTGCTATTTTTGCAGCCGTTATCAAATCCCCAAAAATATGCATAAGATCTGCTTTAATTGTTCTGCATCCCCTGTCCTTATTTATATATTATATATTAAGTTGGGTTTTGATGTAGCAAAGTGTCGGGTCCTTTTTTGCATTTCTTCAGGAGACTTGCTGTGTATGCATCCAGCAGTGGCACTGAAAGGCAATGGCGGGATATTGATCAGTCTTGTTTAACCTAATGCTGCAGTTAATTACAGGCCTTTTCACTTCTACACCTTTCCTCAGAGCTGGCAGGCAATCTGGCCCATTTCAGCAGGTCTTAGATTAGATAGAAGCAATGTGAGTGACACTGTGGTGTCAGAAGAAAGCTAAATGAGAGTACCTGCACACATTGTGGCATCTTGAGTTTTAGAAACTATAGAATTATCTTTGTTGTTGAGTATTACCATTTGTAGTGAGGCAGAATAAGGCTTCCACTGAGCCTATGGAATATTCACCCACTGCTAAGTGCCGTTGACCCATGTTTCTTCCTTTGATCCCAAAGCTCATTGGTCCCCGTATACATTTTTGATGGGGGAGTGGAAATGTCAGATTTCCATGTATGCCAATTAGGAAGGAGGGAGAAAGGTGAAACAATCCTTCCAAATTTGCACTTCTCTGAATTTTGCTTTTCAGTTCCCCAGGCATAATGTGTAGAAACACACACACACACACACACACACACACACACGTGTGAAAATAACATACAAAAAAGCATTTTATGGAAAATTACTTGCAGGTCTTGCTATATTGGGCAAAGTAGTCTTAAAAGGTGTATATTATGAGAAATTCACATTAAAATGCTGATGAATTTTCACATTAGCAGTTCTATTTCATATAGAATTAAGAATAGTATATTCCTAATTAACTAATTGGGTTGCCAATTAACTAAGTACCTCGGACCCCCTGTTTTTCAAAAGCTAAGCCATGGACCCTTACTTTTGAAAATTTTGATATTTCTATTGTTATTTGCCATGGACCCCTCTGGGTGGGGTATGCGGACCCCCTGGTGTCCATTGGGAAACACTAGTATAGATCATTTGACTTTCAGATAGATAGATAGATATACTTTATTCGGCTATAAGCCCACAAGGTAAAACAAAGCAAAAACAAAACAATAAATAAACGACTATTTGTACATTTCGGAATGATATCTGAGTAATTCGTCATATATCTCCTTTGCAATACATACAATCTCTGGATAAACCAAATTTATGACCTTAAAATAGAATAAAGCATAAAGCATAAAATTTACTTGGCTATTAATAATCCTGGAGCTTTCAGATGAGTTCAGAATACTTGCACTACCAAATTTCCCTGAAAGGATGGTGCAAAATATATTTCATTCATAGGATAATAGGACTTAGAACCTTTCTACATTCATCTGTACCCCAACCATGCACATATGTTGAATTATTTCACTAAGACAAGGGTACATTAAATCTCCATATAATGGTTTTTTTTTTTTTTAAATCATCTTACAATAAGAAGAAATGCATGAATCCATCCTTGGTTTTCAAGACTGGCTTCCCACAGGTTCTAAAAAAATATCCTATATATACCTCTATATGCCTAACTTGCTTCACAAGGAAAGGAAGGGCGAAGACAAAGAAAGCTTAGCAGATTTTTATCTAATACCTCCCCTTGCACACATTTGGCAGCTCCATGGAATGGTGTTAGCTAGAAGCCTGAAATTATAGTAGTAGACCAGTTAATAGCCTGGCCACCATAGAAGCAATAAATAGAAACGCCACAGAGAATAACAGTAGTAGAAATATTTAAAATCCAAAAGACAGTACAGTATCTGTACAATGCTTGGGTATTATATAGATCACTCAGCGACATACTTTATTTTTTTTTTTTTTTTTTTAAATTAATTTTTATTGGTTTTACAATATTGTCTGGCCCCGATTCAGGCCAGCTCACTTATGTTACAATCATTGTCATGCTTCCTCTCGTCCACTCCATTATTTTCCATCTGATAGCATTTCCCAATTTTTAACAGGTTCCTAATTTCATATTCCAATAATTGTTTTCCTAATATCAATATCAATATTCAAATCTTTAAAAATCACAAATCTTAAATCACTTATATATCTTCATCTACGTCCCTCTTGCCTCCCCCGGTCCCCGGGTACACAGCTATTATTTGCATTATTCACTACATATCATACTTATCATTCTAGACATCAAAATACTTATCTTTCATTTATATTTCATATTGTTTAAACAGTCCTTGGCATGTCCATAAGTCAGAAACCATAAATCCACAAATCAGGCCGTACTTTAAGAGTTCTTATCCTATTCCTGCTGGCGGAGAGACCCAGAACCAGCATGAGTCCTGCATTGCATCTTCCAAAAAGGCCTTTTCCCAAAACTGTGTCCAGCCTTCCCAGTTCATATTCAGTTCGTCTCGGCTTCCCTTCAGCTGCTTGTCAATGAGTTTCAATGTGCTCTTCTTTCTTATGTTCCCAATCTTGCTTCTTGTGGTAAAAGCACATTTTCTTCTCCGGTTATAAAATCTTTTCCTGCAGCAGATGTTTCGCCAAATCGTCTTTCGTTGTCTAGCCTTGACGGGTCTTGTCGTTTCTATGGTTACTTGTACAGCTGGTTCAGCCGGCGCAGTGTTTGGGGTTTGCCTTATCTCCTCCAAAGTTTTTCCCATCGCATTCCTCTCTCTTAGTTCCGCAATGTATTCCTGCATCTTCTCCAGCACAGTTTGCCAAGTAATATCCGGTTTCATCGCCATTTTCTTGATCACAGTTTTTATACTTTTAAAACTTTAAAAACTTTTTCCAACTTTTCTTCTTATAACAGTTCTCAAATTTTCAGCTTGAAAAATAATCCACAAGGCTATCACATTTCCTTCTGCTTCCCCTAGGACCAGGGGAGGCTCAAGGGTTAATTTAAAGCCATACAGCAATAAAAGTCAATTCAGTCTTTCTCAATGTAACTGTATCTATTTCCTGCTTCACTACAACAATGGAAAGGAACGGACCTCCGTGTTTTCGTTCCAATCCAGCCCAAATTCTGTCCAAATTCCACTTCTTCTAAATTTTACTCACGATTCCAAATTACAGGTCTTGGAGAAATCAGCGCGCTCGAAGAAGACGGTCTCGCAGCTTCGCCCGACGGGGAGTTAGCGGACCCTGGGGCTCCGCCGCCCGCTCGCACTCGGGAGCCCTTACTGCGATCTCCCGGGGAGCAGGTTCGGCATCCGAGCCCATGCAGGTCCTAGGACCCCGGGACGCCCTTCCCGGGGGTTTTGGGGTTTGTGGCGCTGGCACAAGCTCCCCTTTTCCCAGTCGGGCGGGGGAATGTCAGGAGCGACATGTCCCCCCGACCTTCTTCTCCGGCATCGCCGACCGGAAGCCCTCAGCGACATACTTTAACTCCGCAGCAAGTGGAGAAGCATAAAATCGACCATTTAACACCTGAATAAACATAGAGCCAAATAAAATCACATAACTCGCAGAGATTCCTGGAAAAGGGACTCTACAAATGAATCCACTCACTTGTGATTATTGCATTCTTTATAAGGTAGTGTTCCATCCTGTGTTGTGGTAGATTTTGGCTGTTGCTTAAACCCTTCTTTTCCCCCTTCCTACATGGCAGGCGCCCTTCATGACAGGTCATCCCAGAGGCATTGTAATTTCTCAGCTTGGAAAGCAGCACTGACCAGATCAAAAGCAGCGTGCAAGCACTACTGTATTATCTGACAGGCACTCTTCCCATCAGTAAATCAGAGGTTGCCTTGAAGGCTTCTGGGCTGACATCTGATTTCCTGTTAAAAATGTGCTTGCCAGATTCTTAGGCCTATGAAGCCAAGGACTCCTGAACGAAATAATTCCAGCAGATGGGAATGGGTGCACACTAATGGCATGGACAGAAAATCTTGGCCAGGGATATTGAACAGTCCCTTAAACTGAAGTAGTTGGCCATGATTGCTAATGGGCTGAGAGGCTAACACTTTAATAAGTACCTTTTCTCATAGCCTCAAAGACCTGCTGCTGTCATTAAAACAGATATCTGGCCCACGTTATATATCATGCATATATATTTCCAGCTGATGAACTGTTTAGGCCCCATGCAGATTTGTAGTACTCATGTGGTAAAGGAGGGGAAAAAATCTTGCAATTGACTAGAAAAGTTACCCATGCAATTTTTAACATAGTTTTAATATAGCTTAAATGCCATATTGTGTTTTTTTTAATGGCAAACTAGGGAATAGTTTGATTCTAACCTACATTTAAATATTGGTCTTAATAAATAGCAATTAGAATATTTGGAGAATGAAATCGAGTTATCAGAGAATAAGAGCTAAAATTAGACACAGGGTGTTTTGAAAATGTCCATCGACTGGGCAAGCTTCAAATTTTATCCACATGGTTCTGATTTGCTTGTCTTTAGCAGGTGAGCAGGTGGCAATTTTGATGCCTCATCTTTAATGGATGCAATTATCACAAGATTATACGGTCTGCCATGTTAGGCATTCATGCATTTTAATATTTTGTTTACAGCCTTCCAGCACCCTTCAGACTTTCTCAGTGAAAACTAATGGAGAGTATTATAGCTCAGGTCTTGGCCCATTCAATATGAATTGCGTTGTTAGCTGGAGACATTTGGAAATGACACACTGCCAAACAGTTTAATAAATTGTGCAAGCTTTGTTGTTGCAAATAATTCAGAAAGATTGTTCCATAATGGGTGTATAATGGGGAGAAAAACCTTTAGAAGTGTTACTTAAACAGCATTTTTAAAATTCTGTCAATAGCCACAGCACACTAGGACATTTGACTGGTTTTTCTGCATTTCTTCTAAATGGTTTTCAGACGTATAGTGTCACTAGCTTTGTGGCAAATCCATGCAACATTCTAGTGGCCTACTTGCTGCAGTAGATTCTGGGTAACTCATAAATATAGGAAGTAGGAACCATTTTCAGTAGTAGGTGGAACTAATTTACTATAGCTTGATGTATTGTCAGTGAGAGAAACGTAAACCAAATGACTGAAGTTGGCTTGTCAAAGATCAATAATTTTTAATGGAAGCAGAGATAAAATGGACAGCTTTGGGGGCCATTTTTGCATTATGTAAGTCATGGAAATAATTCCATGACTTACATAATGCTTCCATCAATAATTCTCAGAACTAAGCAATGATACAGGAAACATTTGTACATAATACTTTTGAGCACATGAAGGGAAGGTCCCTAGTATTACAATAGCACATGTGTCCACTCTGGAGTATGCAATATGTATTACTTTTTACCTAAGGGACAGAATTAGAAATGTGTGGGGAATTGTAAAAATGTTACATTATTTTATTTCTAGGAAATGCATACATTATACAGTCTAAAAGATTAAATGTTTGCAGCTATTGTCATGCATAGGCATCAAAAATAAGTGTGAGTATCTGCTGTGAAAGGCAGAGGTTGTACGTTGAGGCAAAAGTGGGTTTTTGCCTTTTTTTACTCCATCTCCCACTTTCAGGATGTTCATCTAGACATCCTGGCAGCCTTACTCACTTTGTGAACTGATGGCATTATATAGCATTTACCACAATCCTGGCGGTTCGAAATTACGGCGGTCATTGCTACGAAACGCTACTACAGGTTTTTAGCGCTCTTGGGGGCAAGATGCTGTCAGATCTACCCGATGTCACCCATTGTTCATATCCATTGCTTCCCAATCCACAGGGGAAAATACATTAAAATATTAAATACTGTAGTTTCAATTGGAAGACTTGAAGTGTCAAGCTGCTGTTTTCCACTCTAGGTTAGCTGAATGTGAAGTTGTTTGCTTGCACTCTGTATGCATATGATAGACATGTTGTAATTAGTTTACAGTACCCTGTAGCTTGAAGCACAGCAGGTGGGGTTTTTTGGCAAGCAAGGTTAGTGTAAACAAGAAGATAGGTTGGTGCCATGGTGTGGCAGGTTGCTCTAATCACAAGGTAATTCTTCATCTTCAGTCATTAAAAAGTACCTGCTTTTTCACAGTCCTGGCTGCTTTATTTTTCTTTGATGCAATCTGTGTTTGGCAGATTGATCACAGATCAATACTAATGGGTGATATCCAATGAAGTCCTACTATGAGTAGATCCATTGAAATCAATGCTCCTGCTCTGAGCCACTCTATTGCTAGATATCACCCACCTGCCATCACCTGAGATCAAATTAACGTTAGATGGCCCAAAGTATTTTTTCTCTCTCCTTTACTGGTGCAGCTTAAACTGTGCCTTTAGAGAAAGATCATTCTCAATGCCAGCTTCAGTTCAACCCAGTGGTGCAAAAGAACATTTTTTTCTGTTATGGGTTGACCTGCAAAGGAAGATCCTTTGCCGTTCTGGTTTGAATTCCAGCTGGCAGTGCAAAGGAATATTTGTGCTTATATCAAGCCCTACTATGATCCCAAGCAACTTGCTGTGAGTGCTGATCGGCTGATTATCACTTACAGCAAGCGTGCTTTGGGCAGGGATTGCCTATGCTATGGAGTTCCCAACTGGGACTTGGTGTTGCAACAGCAAGTTGCGCTTGCCAGGGAGCAATAGGGAGTGTACTTGAAGGCTATGTATTTACCGGCCGACACCTGACATTGCATATGATGTCAAGTGTGGGTAAGGTGGCTGTCTGTGAGGAAAGCAGCCTTATGGACCAAATTGGGACTCGTGCTAGGCTTAATCTGTCACAGGGGCTGCCTCATGATTCCTCAACTTGTGGATCTTACAATCTGAGACATGTGGAGTGCATGCTTTAGGAAAGATTCTAGGATCCATGGTGTTTCCAGCAATAGCATCAGGAGTGTGCCAGGGAATGGAGAATTGGTGATTTTGAGACCTTCCATTTTTCACAGATCAATTCTGAACTGCATGTAGGTGGCATCTGTCATTATTAGAACAGTTATTTCATTTGAGGCTGCGATTTAACAAAATGTGTGGCAAAGGCTCTTCAGACATATTTCATATACTTTTAAATGCTTTCAAACATCTGTGTTACTACTGATTTAATTTTAGGAAAAATAATTTCACAAAGAGTTGGTCATTTTGCCCTTGCACCATCTTGTGAACCCTGCATGTTCCTGTGACATGATGCATGCACCAACACTGTATACTGTATATAGAATGCAGAATGAAGCATGTTCATGTTAAGAATATAATTAGCCCAACCAAAAATTATATATAAATATATATATTTAGCTTGGTGTGTTCATTATAACTGACAGGATATAAGATCATACGCAAAGTGCTATCTTACAGGACATCAAAGTGATATGAGAGCAACCAAATATTTAATGGTACCATATATACATGTGGGAAACCACTCATCTGAAGTATCTGCTCATTCAATGAAAAAATGTTACAGTGCTTGCTTACCAATGTGGAAAAACACAGGTATGGTAAAATTATTCTGTCCAATCCAGCAGGAAGGGAATGAAGGATGGTGCCATAGCCAGGTGGGACATAGAGAGTAGATATTTCTAGCGAATTGCTACCAGTAAATTCCTCTAGGTAGCCCAATAAATAAAGTAATAAGAAAAGGAACTTCCTCAACTTTTCCCATCAGCACCCCTTTCTTTTTCCTCTTGGGAAGTGAGAGACTTAGGGTCCTGGATTCTGCCCCCCGATTTTTCCTTGTGCCCCACAAGATGCTTTATAGGCCAATGGACCCTTTGAAGCGTTGTGAAATAGGACATAGCACACTGCAACAGGACATGGTAATGAAAGGAATGTTGTTGGTCTGCAAAGCATAAGTAGAAATGTGTTTCAACTTACGGAAGCCATTTCTAGATCTTTCCTATTTCCTTCTTAATTTGGAATGACCGAGACTGTAGGATAGATAAGACCTGCAGTTCTGAGTCCAAACTTGCTGAATAGTAGGAAAATTTACTTCCATCCTTTCCCTGCTTTCTAGTTATGCATGTGCTTGTAGAACAAGAGTGGGGAACGCCCAGACAACCCCTCTCACACCTCTGGATGATTAATGAAAGTTAAGGATACTGTATGTTTGCAGGAGGATAAAGTATGTGAGAAATATAGGTCTAAAGAGGTATGAGATATGGGTAAGACGAGGAATAGAAATGCGTTAGTTAAACTTGACCGGTTAAGCTAGGATGTATGAGATTGGTTGAAATATATATGTTGGAACGGTGTAGGATGGGATATGTGAAAGTAAGAGAATGTTTGAGGAGGAATGTTTTGTTGTTGTGATGTTCCCCCCTTTTTATGTATTTGTTTTAACCTCAATAAAGGATTTAAAAAAAGAAAAAGAAAAAAAGAGTGGGGAACGCATGGCACTCTAGATGATACAAAAAAAATAAAAAATAAAAAAAAATCCTTCCAGTAGCACCTTAGAGACCAACTAAGTTTGTTCTTGGTATGAGCTTTTGTGTGCATGCACACTTCTTCAGATACCCACGAAATGCACACGAAAGCTCATACCAAGAACAAACTTAGTTGGTCTCTAAGGTGCTACTGGAAGGAATTTTTTTATTTTTTATTTTGTTTTGACTATGGCAGACCAACATGGCTACCTACCTGTACTCTAGATGATGTTGGACTCCAATGCCCATCAGCCCCAGCCAATAGTCTGACATGATGGGGATTGTTACTTCAGTAACATTTGGAGGTGTGAAGGTTAACCATCCCTGTTGCAAAGCATTGTAGATGCTAAAGATTCTGTCAGTTCCACTTTATTTATTTGTTTTGGCTCTATTACAACAACTTTTGTCTGGTTGAGCTGATCAAACCTGAATCACTTGTGTGGGCCAATTGCTTTCAGAGTTAAGGTGAAATGAGATTTTGTTTTTCTTGGGTCTGGAAATTATTTTCACCTGCAAGTTACCTCGCAGAAAGATCTATGTGAAGAGAAACAAATATACTTTGGGATCCGAGGCATAGTCAAATCCAGCATACTATATACAGTGGTACCTTGGTTTTCGAACTTAATCTGTTCTGGGACTCCGTTCGACTTCCAAAACTGTTAGAAAACCAAGGCATGGCTTCCGATTGACTGCAGGAGCTTCCTGCACTCAAGTGGAAGTCGTGTTGGACATTCGGCTTCCGAAAAAACGTTCGCAAACCAGAACACTTACTTCCAGGTTTGCAGCTTTTGGGAGCCGATTTGTTCGACAACTAAGCGTTTCGAGAGCCAAGGTACCACTGTATTAAAGGTTGTATTAACCCTCATATGGCCCAGTCTTGTTATAATTGGCAACAACATTGCAAAAACCCTGATGGTGAAAGAAGCAAGATAAACTCTTGGTGAAAGCATATGATCAGCTTTCAGCTTTTCTTTTTTGGGATTCTCTGCTACTCTTTTCACATGCTTGCTATCTAGAGTAACAGTGAAACTTCTACCATCTGTGAAACAAATTGTAACTTTTAAAAGATTTATGGATGGTATGTTTCTTTTTCTGGAGTGTTTCAGAGTGCTCCATCTCCTTCTGCAGCCTTTGGATACGCTTATTCTACTGCAGTCATCTTCCTTCTACAGTAAATTTCAAGCTAAGTACCCTAGGAGTTTCTGAGTGTTTGTTAAGTAGTGATTTATCAGACTCTTCCCATTTAGCTTTTCCCAACTATAAAGTGAGCATTCAGTTCCCCAAGAATATTTTTCTTTGCTGTGCTACTTCCCCCTCTAGCTTTTCTTTTAAGAAAGAAGAAAATACTGATAGGAAACAAATGGGTATGTATCCAAAAGCAATTTTATCCTTTCTGGGAAGTACAGGGCTATCTTCAATATTTTCTATGGCTTGAACAGATGGGATTGGATCACAGTAAACGTTAGGGTTGTCAGCTTAATTCCTCCTTTTCCTATGGTTCCAGCACCACAGGAGCTCTTTCTAGAGTTAGCCTTGGTTTTTTATGATTTCCCCAGTTTGTGTGCCTCATTTTTGGGGAGGAGAAGCTAGCAAACATTACCTGATTTTATTTCCTTTTAATTTGTCTATTTTTCCATGGCAGTAATTTTATGTCCGAACTAGTAATGATTCAATGCAGTTCACATTTAAATATGAACCTGTCTAATTAATACTTGCCGAAATAGTCTGTGAACTGAATCACCACCAACCTTTAAAATCCACATTTCTCTGAATTTTGCAGTGTAGTTCTCCAGCCAAGTAATGTGTACAAAAATGCATATACCATGATGAAGTGTGCATAAAAATGCATAAGCTGGTGAAAATAATATTAAAAGGCATCATATTAAGGCAAATAGCTTTGCCAAAATATGTATATTAGGCAAAATTGCAGATATTGTGTATATTCAGACAAATTTGCTGATGAATTTTCATGAGGACTTTAAACAACAACAACAACAACAACAACACAAAATCTCAAACTGATGTGGTTAACTAAATTTAAGATTGTAAAAATGAGAAACTGAAATTGACAGATTCACCCCTCCCTAGTCAGAAGCAATGTACTTTAAGCAATGCACTATTGTTTTAAGAAGTATAAAATAATTCTACATAGTCTCCCAAAGATACCAATACAGTGGTACCTCGGGTTAAGTACGCTTCAGGTTAAGTACGCTTCAGGTTAAGAACTCCGCTAAGAACAGAAATTGTGCTCTGGTGGTGCAGCGGCAGCAGGAGGTCCCATTAGCTAAAGCGGTGCTTCAGGTTAAGTACGCTTCAGGTTAAGAACGGACCTCCGGAACGAATTAAGTACTTACCGTGTTTCCCCTATTTTAAGACACCGTCTTATATTTTTTTTCCCCTCAAGAAAACGCACTATGGCTTATTTTGAGGGGATGTCTTATTTTTATTACATAAGCCCAGCCCTGTGTTTTCCTTGGCGCCCTCCAGAACGGCGCCTATCACTATGGCTTATTTTCGGGGTATGGCTTATATTTCGCAAATGCGAAAAAATCCTGCTATGGCTTATTTTATTACTACGTCTTAAAATAGGGGAAACAGGGTAACCCAAGGTACCACTGTATTCTGTTTCCTAGTGTCAGATAAATCTTCCAGTTCAGCTCCCTGTTCACGTTTAATCTTTGTGTTTCAGATGAAACTACATGCAATTATGTCTGTTACTTTGTAGATTTTAAAAACATTTCAGACATCACCCATGATGTTAGGAAATCAGAGTACTACCCGCAATAGACAGGGAAATAGATAGCCATGAAATGGATAAAAAAGTCTGAACAGAAAGTTGTGTTTAAAAAAAAAAAAATACAGTATAGATGATTTTGTTGATATGGTTCTGAAAGTCAGAATCAGAAATATGCTAAAGGTTCAGTCAAGGTGAAAGCGGAATTCTTTGTTTTACTATATAATTTTACACACACACATACGTATAATGTATTACCCACCCTTCACCCAAGGTGGGTTACAGTGATTGAGTCAAATATAAAATTGCAGTACAGGCGGCAACCATTTTGTGCCAGGGTTCCCTTCCTGGCTCCTCTGTGCATTGGCAGGGCACACATAAGCCTGCCCCATCCCTTTCCACCCCCATTCTGTTCTCTTCCGGGTCCAAAAGGGCCTGTGCATTTGGTGGTACCAGAATCCACAATAAATAGTAGTAGCATAAAAGCAGCAGCACATCATTACAGCATCACATAACAACACACTCCCCTGTCTCCTAAAGCCTGGGGAATGAGTTACATCTTGGCCTGCCAACAGAAGCTGAACAATTTTGGAGGGGTGGGCATTGCACAGCCTGAGGGCTAACGCCAAGGAGGCCATCCCACATGCCCTAACTTAGCCATCTCAAAAGATGTGATCCAGCAGACATAAAGTCACACTAGCAAATAGGATGTCAATCCAAACCGGAAAAAACCCCCTGATAACATCCTGGTCATTCAATGAAATAATCCTGAGAATCCTTTAGCATAGTACTGTCAAAGAAAAGCCAACTTTCTACCATCCTTCATCACACATCTGATGGTAGGTTAACGAATAAAAAATAAAACCCTTTCTTTCTATTATGAGGCAGATGCTTAGTTGTAAATGATCTACTAGGTACACAGATGAGATTGGTCAGAAGCTTTTTTTATAATACAATTCTTATACTTCTGTCCCCCCCCCCCAGCCATATCTTGTCAGTACAACTTGTAAGTATATAATTTAATTAGGCTCTTTTTTTTAAGAGTATAGGCTACTTCTCATAGCTTGAGGAACATGCTTTTTATCCAAGAATAATTATTCGGTGCAAAACCTGCTTTTAATAGTTCTGGATTGTTAGTATGAACTAGGAAGATTATATAGGCAGTAAAGTTTTATATGGAAATCTAAGTACTCTTTTTTTGTACTCATTTTTTCATGGCAAACAATCTACCCATAGAGATCAGGAGGGATGCACACTTAAACATTCAGCTTGCTATCTTGGTTCTGGATCCAATCATTTCTGACTTTGCATCTAGTATTTTTCACAGGCAGGCTTAGGTGAGATGGGTAGGATCTCTTGTGACATATTAATATAAGCCTTCGATACCTAATGGAATAGTGAAGCCTATTAGGCTGTCATTGTGTTGTGTTATGTGTGAAGGCATATACAATTTTTTAAAAGTAAAGTAGCTTTTAGCAATGTATAATTCTGCTACTCTTCTCTGAAGGCATTTTTTTAACTCCCACATGTGGTTATGAGTTTTGGATTAATACTTGAATAAAATAAATCCTCTAAATGGATGCTGAAACAAGAGCCTTTCTTAGGAAATAGTTTCTTTACAATCAAAAGAGTTGATAATCTTTTCACTAGGAGTCATGACCCCTTTCTTCAGTTGTGGATTTTCCCATCATTCATATGTTTCTGGAGAACTAAATTTACCCCTCCACACACCCCAAATGTCTATCCCAGGTGTGAATTCTGTGTGAAATGTGTTGAGATGGTTTGGGAGTACACTTGTTAGTGTCAGAAAAATGATGTAACGTATCATACTTATAACACATTTATTCTCAAGGCATTTGAGAAACTTATTAAGTCAACTATTATGGGCATAAGGAGACAAAAAAAGGTAAAGGACCCCTGACAGTTAAGTCCAGTCATGAACGACTCTGGGGTTGCGGCGCTTATCTCATTCTATAGGCTGAGGGAGCCGGCGTTTGTCCGCAGACAGTTTTTCCGGCTCATGTGGCCAGCATGACTAAGCCGCTTCTGGCGAAACCAGAGCAGCCCACGGAAACGCCATTTACCTTCCCACTGGAGCGGTACCTATTTATCTACTTGCACTTTGATGTGCTTTCGAACTGCTAGGATGGCAGGAGCAAGGACCGGACAATGAGAGCTCACCCCATCGTGGGGATTCGAACCGCTGAGCTTCCGATCGACAAGCCCTAGGCTCTGTGGTTTAGACCACAGCGCCACCCGTGCCCATATTTATGTGATTTTTTTTTCTCCCAATGAAGCACAAGGATCAATCTTTGGAAGAGAAGGAACAAAAGAATTTGAAGATTCTCCCCACCCCCCACCCCCCAAAAAATGTGTTAACCATTTAGAATTAGGAAAAGAACAGGAGGAAAAGGTACTGTTACTGAATTGTGAAGGGCTGAAAAGTGTTTCTGGTGCTTAAAAAAATGTAAGTGAAGTAAGATTAGAATGGATGATGTTGAAACTTAAAGGAAAGAGGCCCTAACTTAATTCTCCCAGGTGCTGTGTGGGAACATTTGAGATTCTTCATCAGCATCTCCAAGGGACTGCTGAGCATATGGCTCTCCACATGGGGTCCTTCACATTAAGTTTGAGGTGTTAATTTTTTAGATTATATAACTTTAAACATTAAAATTCATTCTGCTTTCTTGTGTAACTACACCTCCTTATATGTGCTATATTTAATTTAAAATTAAAAATAAATTGGAGGTGTATTTTCTTCCCAGTGGCAGCTGGTGCCTGCTAAACCTGGTGGGGCTGCTAGAATGTCATGGTGTGGCTAATGAGGTCACAGGGCATGGCCAGGTTCTGGTTTTCTGCCATACTTCTCCCCTTGGAAACATACTGGGGACACTTAAGCACTGCAGTTTTACAAATAGTAACTTCCTCAGCTGAAAACTTTCTTTGGTTCCAAAGGGGACCTTGCTGTCACAGTTGCTTCTCTGATTTGTGAATAGATGTGTTGCCTCCATCTGTTCTGTTTCCCCCCTCTGTCCTCCTTTTTTGGAAAGAAACAGTGGACATTTAAACATTGCAGTTTTATTAATACTTAGCACTTTAACAGAGTTTTAGTCATATGCTCGCTCTCATGAGTATACATGCAGTTATGTCATAATTCCTCAGTAGTGAACAGAAACTCATATCTCTGCTCATTTGGTAATGCTCTCTCAATCATAGCTGTCAACTTTTCCTTTTTTGGCGGGAAATTCCCTTATTCTGAATAGGATTCCTCGCGAGAAAAGGGAAAGGTTGACAGCTATCTTGTTTTAAACACACACGAGAGAGAGAGAGAGAGAGAGAGAGAGAGAGAGAGAGTTTTGCTGGAAACTACATTTTGTAGGCAGTACAAAAGATGTTAGACATTTTATCTGAATACAATATATGAACCACCAGTGCTTGGAATGTTCATTTTAGAAAAGGAACAAAATAGTTCACTTCCAGTTCATGCAATGCACTTTTCCATTCATAATAATTGGTGCCTGACACTCAGCTGTTAAAGGTTGCACTCCCCCAATGCCAACACTAAACCATGCAAAAAACTCGTTAAAAATAAAAAAGAACAGAAAACATATATTTTAAATGAACACCTGCAGTTGTATTAATGTAATGGTTAAGAGTGTTGTACTAGGACCTGGAAGAGCAGGGTTCAATTCTATGCCCACTTAATTGAATACAATGGGACTTCTAAGTAAGGTATAAATAATAAAATTATTATTATTATTATTATTATTATTATTATTATTAAAATGAATGGGATTATGTTAGTAACTGAAGCTAACCCATGCCTCCTCAGTATAGTTTACCACTACATATACAAGAGTGTATCACTCCAGTAAATATTAGGTTCAGGAATATTACATTTTATTTAAGCCGAAATGTTAGAAAAATGATCCCCCCCCCACACACACCATAGGATCAGTTCTAAATACGATAGCAGCAAGTTCCACAAGCTTCTCCAGTACTCTGCTGCTGCGAGCACTCAGACATTCACACAAAGTATCTTAAAGTTTTATAAAAGCATGGATTTGCTTGGCTCAGAATTCCTCTCCCTTTTGATCATCCACATCTACACCAGTCAATACACCATTCCACCTCCCCACTCAAAGTGAGATTGCAGCTGGAAGTGTGGGAACTTGTGCCCTGCTAATGCAGTAGTCCGAGGCTGAGAAACAATATGAACATCTAGTGATCTTCAAAGTACTGATAATATTTTTTGTTCTATTTAAAGCAATTATGGTAAGTTATTGCTCTTATTTCTGATGGGAGTTAGCGATCTTGCATATGCCCGTATCATATTTTCAGATACATTAAACATAAATAAATAAACAAGGCCCAGTCCAACTCGTGGAAAAACTTTTTTTGTAGACACTCCTATCCCTCAACAATAAAAAGGCTCAGTTCAGCCCATGAAGAAACAAGATTTTCTCTTTCCCCCTTTATGATACCATCCAAATCTCTCCTCTCCTCTCCTCTCCTCTCCCTGCCCCCCCCCAGCAATAAAAAGGGTCCAGTCCACACGGCGTTTCCATGCGCTGCTCTGGTTCGCCAGAAGTGGCTTAGTCATGCTGGCCACATAAAGCGAGATGAGCGCCGCAACCCCAGAGTCGTCCACGACTGGACCTAATGGTCAGGGGTCCCTTTACCTTTACCACCCCTGAACTAACCAGATTATACACAACCAAACATGCTTTTGGAGTCATTTGCCACTATTCCTCTCACTGAAATGTTTATATATCTCTATGCCTATATCTGGCAGTGATGAAACTGGAAGCTGACCGATGAATTCATTGGATAGCCATGCCGGGATGGGGAGATTGTGCTTCCTGGTGCTTTTTCCTGGTGCTTGCAAAAGGAAGGCAAAGTACCTCCACCTCAGAGAAGAGGCATTAGCAGCTTGCAAATGGATGCATCTATTTGGCTCAGATTGATCTGATTGCTTGCAGAGGCTCTTCAGAGTCCTGCTGTAGTGCTGTGAAACTTTCAGTGCATTTCTGAGGGAATCCTGACCAGCTAGAGTTTATTCAAAGGAAAATGAAATAAAAGAGGTTCAGAGGGATCCTCCACCCTCTGTAAGCCACCCATACTGGAACTGATTATTTCAAAAACTTTTTTTTTTACCCATGGAGACAGGATTGGAACCTTAGGGGTGATTATCATCTCCAGAGATGATTGGCCAGCACAAGAGATGACCAGGAACAGGTCTCTAAATATGAAGGAATGTATTGCAAATGAATGAAAGGAGCATAGAAAGAGCCATTCTATAGCTTTATGGGGGTTGGGTTTTAGTGTGTGTGTGTGGGGGGGGTGCTCCACCTGCACTAAATAAGGGTCTTCCACTGTTTCTTACCATTAAGGTGTTGTTAATTGACCAAATTACAAAGCAAGGAAAACTAGCGCATTTATATTTACTCATCTCATAAGTTTTCTGTGGAATAGCGAAAGTATTGAGAGGAGGAGGAATGTGTCCCTTGAGAAGGAAGTACCTAAAACATACAATGCATATTTGTTTGGTTTTAAAAGAAACTTAATTTAACACTTCTCTTTGAAGTTTACATTTTTTTGTCTTGTAACATCTTCTCTGTGAAGTTTACATATATTAGGTTGTATCTAATGTCAAAATGCTTTTCGCCAGCAAGAGAATGCATAAGCAGCAAATTGATGTGCAGCAAATTGTACAATCTGTTGCGCCAGAAGTTTCTGCTAGCACATCTGTGGAGTCCAATCCCTCCATTGCCTAACATTAAAACCCACCTGTCTGCTACCATAAGAGCCCTTGCCCTACAGGACAGAAAACTTTGGATGCAGCCTTTTAAAAATTGAGATGGCAAAGCTGTGTGTGGGATGCATTTGCTTAAATTTAAACAAGTGAATAATTTACTGCATCAAACACAAAATGAGTTGGGGGGAAAAGACTCCTGCTACAACAGTAGACAACTAAAGAAGTAAAACCAGTCTAGATTTCTTGGAAAGCTGCAGAAGAAATAAGGTCAGAATATTTAATTATAACCCAATCAACCTTTCATGAGCAGCGTGTCAGTTTTACTTTTGAGAACCAAATGAAACATTTCTTTGTTTCTCAAGCACAGGCTTTTAAGACAGGAGGTGTTCTATCATTGTATTAAGAGAATAAAAATGGATTGTTTGATCTTCTGAATTTTAATGTGTTGAAAAGATTATTGGGAAGAAAATTGCATTCTCTGAAGTGGCAGAAATATTATTCAGATAACATTAATTACATGATAGTTCCCCGCCCCCTCTTAATAATGGGTGTATATTCCAGTTTGGGTTTGTAACAAACAGAGTGGCTTTAAAGACTTGATAAATTTATTTTTCTTTTAAAAACAACAACAACACATTACCATGAGTATAGCACTTAAACTTGCATGAGTTCTTTAATTATTGTGGTGGTTATGGTCCATTGTGCATTATGTTGTGTTTGTTTGCTTTTTATAATGTGCTGTGGGTATTAAACATAAGATCCTCACATACTGCAAAAAAAATTAAAAGACGTGATTTGAAAGGGAGTTTATCTCCTATCATTAAGCGGTGTGCCTGAAGTGCATATTTTGTGTGTGTGTTTTGTCCTCAAAAGCACACATAATAATATGGCACCGCAGTAGTAATTTATCAAAACATGGCAAAAAAAGAAGAATGAACAGAGGAGTCTATATCAAACACCTTGATCTCAAACATATCTAGCTTGGAAATCCCATTTTATTTCAGTGAAACTTGCTTCCAAGTGTCTTGTGTCTCCATCAAGGCAACAATAAAGAAAAACAAGTTGACATTTTTGCATGTTTTAGCCACAATTTGACAAACAAGTTTTCAGACCGGAAGCCATCAGTGATGTAAATGTCACACATTATGTGGTCAGTATCATTTCCCAGAATCTGTGATTTACCTCTTTGTAACTTCTAGACAGCCTTCTCCAATTGAGTGAACTGTGATTCTACTGGCGTTTTCAATTCAGGGATTGAGGACGATTTAAGGGTGTGTGGTAGTGGGGGCATTGTAGACAGTGAGGTTGGAGGGAAATGAAATGCAGAAAAGCGCAGAAAGTGATAACTGCATAATTGGCAAGTCACAAAACAGTTATTGATATCCCAGACATGCAGGCATCGGTAAGCCAATGAACGCATGTGGTGTCCTAAGCAATCAATCAATCAAACAAAAACCTACCATTGACTCAGTTCAGTCCACAATTGATAGCACTGAACCTCTTCATATATTATAATTCAGGGGTTTCATGTTGCAGTCTCACTTGAAGTTTCTTTGCTCTAGGATGGCAACTCCAAAGTCAATGCAAATGCTCCCACAATGGCATTTTGCCATTTCTGATATTGGTCCGTTTATTATTTTGCATATTGATTGCTAATGGGACTTCTAGCCACCAGACTCTGTCGCTTTGTATTCACCCACCATTACTTCAGCTTTGAGGGGAACATAATCAGGTCAAGAGACACAGCAATAGGCACTCCCATAATTCAACAGTAGTCCAACATCTTCATGGTTCACTGTTAACCGTGTGGCTTATCCCCAGACCATGTTACTCAGGATAACACGTTGCGCAACTGATAATGGGGTTTGTATTCCACACAAGCTTGACACCATTATAAACGTTTTCGCTGTGCCTGCAAGACTTATTTTATTTTATTAAGTGAAACCCTGCTCATTTAGAGGTTTAGTTTAATAACAATTCCGCTAGACTTCAATGTGCTATTTTACTAGTCTTGTGCAATCATATTAACACATTTATTTAACAGTTTTCCTTCCATTATCATTATCAGAAAGCCTTTGTACAAAGTTTTTAGTAGTGTTACACTGTAATAACTTGCTAATTATTAGATTGCAATGCCTCCCTTTTTATGTGTGTGTCAACATGCCTAAGAACTACGCGATGTGCTATTTATTGGGGGTCTAAGTGATGCCGAGTCCTTTACTGTGAATTGTTTTGTTTTGTTTATGCAAGACTTACTGGCACCATATAATGTTAATGTGCAAATTCATTAATGAAGGCAAGGGTACTTCATCACTGGTATTTTTCTTTTCTTTTAATGCTTCCTGTATTTATATACTGCAATTGCACTGTGACAACTTTCTTTCTCTATTTTCTATTTAACTTTTCTTATTTTTTCTGTTTCTTTTGCAGCAAATTTGCTGGATAGAGTTTCTGCTCTCTGCTTGTTAAATATGTTCTTTTTTTCTGTCAATTACCACAGGTTTAGTCCCTATGAGTGGTATAACCCACACCCTTGCAACCCCGACTCAGACGTGGTGGAAAACAATTTTACATTGCTAAATAGTTTCTGGTTTGGAGTTGGAGCTCTCATGCAGCAAGGTATACGATTCAGCCTGTTCTTTCCCTTGGGTGCCATGTCCCACTGTTTGCTGGGGGTGACAGTTCTCTCTTTCTCTGGCACAAATTGCTTGCATGGGTGCCTCTGTGCATGTAACCATAAACCAGCTTTTAACATTAATACACCTAGGCATTCTTGAATCCCACTTTCTGAAAAAGAGTACCCAGCAAAATAAGATAAATCCAAACCTCAATATTCTCAGGACACTTCCCTCTCACCTGGATGTAGGTACATCTCACTGCCATTAATTGATGCACTAGTCTGTATTTTTCAAACAGTGACATCTTTGCAAAGCAAGAGCTGAAAGCATGATTACCTCTTTACTATTGTCTACTTTGGATGTAGACCTTCATTTTCTGTATTCAGCGCTGAAATGAGATACCATTTATTGCATGGTTAATAAATGCCATCCCAGTTTGCAATAATTGTTGCAACCATGTTCTGTTTGAGATTCCTTAAATGCAAATTAATAAAGGCAAGGCAAACGTTGATGACGTAGCACATGCTGTACAGTACGTGCAAAGAAATGTGTTTTAAAAGATGGATGCTAAAATGATAGGGATGCTCATCTGAGAACAGATAATAATACATCAACAGGGTATTTCTTTATTTTGGTTATACAGTGCACTCCTCTTGTGCCTATTTTGTTTAATTTACAAGAGGGCAATATAAGCTGTGGTCCTAAACAATACCATATAATCTATAGTAAATTGTTAGCAGGTTCCCCTCTCCCCCAGTGTAACACGACATATATAAAACGAGGGCAGTGTAATGTTTGTCATCTAATTAACATTACTTATTTTAAAATCCATTATTCTTCATGCTATCATTGCTTGCCTTTAGTAGACTACACCCACATTTCCATGGAATACCAAAAACATTTGTCCCCTTCTTGAGCATATTTTTCGACAGATATCTTAAGAGAAGCTGGCAGTTGCAGGAAAGTATATGTATACATTTAGGTGCTAGAACCAGCATTTAATTTCATCAACCAAAAGTACAGAAGGTGGACATGTGTATTTGGGTATCTTGTGCAGGTGGGCGGGGGGACATTTATTTTGTTTTCGTTTTAAATAACGGCATTTCCTTTTGGAAAAGTAATTAATGTACTTGACAGAATGTCATAGGAGACATGTAGGAGTTAGGGCATATTGACATAACTGCCCTGGAGCATGAAGTTAGAACAACTTTAATTAAACCTCTACCACTCTTGTAAGATGTTCTGGATTCTTGTTGTTTTCAAGTTATTGAAACGTGGAGACCCACAATAAATATAATTTAGCAGTAGGCACAATCCAATCAGAGATACGCAATTGTAATTTCCATATATTTCAACAGAAAAGAGTTAAATACACTCTTTCATTCAAATTAAAAATGTTTAACTCTGGCTGGATTTCACATGTCCAGTCTGAACATTTTATTCTTAAACATCCTTTCGTATGAGTAATACATGGATACTCCATTCAGGAAGCATCAGCATTTTAAAAGACAGAAACGACAATCCGATCATGATTTAGAAAAGCACTTGACAAATAGATAAGCCAAATATATTGCACAGTGGCAAATCTCATGCTATACTCCTGGAAATTAATAATAGCCTAAATAAAAATAATATTTTATGAAACATAGGACTATCTACAAACCATACCAGAAGGAGAGGACAGGATGGCTCCTCTTCATCCTGGAGAGAAGTGACTAGTGGGGTGCCACAGGGTTCTGTCTTGGGCCCAGTCTTATTCAACATCTTTATCAATGACTTGGATGATGGGCTTGAGAGCATCCTGATCAAGTTTGCAGATGACACCAAATTGGGAGGGGTGGCTAATACCCCAGAGGACAGGATCACACTTCAAAATGACCTTAACAGATTAGAGAACTGGGCCAAGGCAAACAGGATGAATTTTAACAGGGAGAAATGTAAAGTACTACACTTGGGCAAAAAAAATGAAAGGCACAAATACAGGATGGGTGATACCTGGCTTGAGAGCAGTACAAGTGAAAAGGATCTAGGAGTCTTGGTAGACCACAAACTTGACATGAGTCAACAGTGTGATGCAGCAGCTAAAAAAGCCAATGCAATTCTGGGCTGCATCAATAGGAGTATAGCATCTAGATCAAGGGAAGTAATAGTACCACTGTATTCCGCTCTGGTCAGACCTCACCTGGAATACTGTGTCCAGTTCTGGGCACCACAGTTCAAGAAGGATATTGACAAGCTGGAACGTGTCCAGAGGAGGGCAACCAAAATGGTCAAAGGCCTGGAAACGATGCCTTATGAGGAACGGCTTAGGGAGCTGGGTATGTTTAGCCTGGAGAAGAGAAGGTTAAGGGGTGATATGATAGCCATGTTCAAATATATAAAAGGATGTCATATAGAGGAGGGAGAAAGGTTGTTTTCTGCTGCTCCAGAGAAGCGGACACGGAGCAATGGATTCAAACTACAAGAAAGAAGATTCCACCTAAACATTAGGAAGAATTTCTTGACAGTAAGAGCTGTTCGACAGTGGAATTTGCTGCCAAGGAGTGTGGTGGAGTCTCCTTCTTTGGAGGTCTTTAAGCAGAGGCTTGACAGCCACCTGTCAGGAATGGTTTGATGGTGTTTCCTGCTTGGCAGGGGGTTGGACTGGATGGCCCTTGTGGTCTCTTCCAACTCTATGATTCTATGATTCTATGACTAGGTTGAGTGGAAAGGAGTCCTGCATATGCCCAATATCCACTTCATTCTTGGAATGCAATTGGTTTCATCTAAAGAGAACTGATCACAATTTTTGCTGTGGAGGTAGCAAGGCATATAGGTTTGTAATCTGCAAGAAAAGGCAAATATACAGTGAAGGACCAAACAAACCATGAACAATGAGGTTTGTCCCCTTCTTGAGCATATTTTTCGACAGATATCTTAAGAGAAGCTGGCAGTTGTTCTTCATAAGAAACGTTCATGGGTCCCAAAGTTCCATTAGAACATAGTCTTCCTCCTCCTATAATTATGCTATTTTCTTTCCTCTGAAAAAGATTAGTGGGAAGAACCTTCATTTGTTTGTTTCCGACATAATGTCAAACCATAGCTTGGTGCAAGGTAAACTATCTTGTGCTCATACACTTACTTCTCCCCACCTTCTCCTCTCACAGACTCTGATTTCATTGCTCACTTTCCATTTAGTGGCAAACTAGCATTTAGTTACATTTGAATTGAACCAGGGGGAGAAAACACACACGAGCAAGACACTTCATGCATTATAGCCCCATTTTTATAGGCTTTTTTGTTTTTGTTTTTTTAATTAACATTATAAACCTCGGCACTCCTTCTGGGCACTCCTTAAGAGACATTCTTGCATTGTATTGGGTTGAGTGTGGGAGAGGCATATAAATTATCCTACCTACCTGGTCTAAGCCGATGGGATAGTTCAGGTAATAACCTCAAAATTAAAAGTTCCCCAACAAGGTGTAATAATTTTTGAAACACACTAATATTCTGCATCATTGACACCCCCCTCCCCAAACACATTTCCATGAAGGCTGGAGGCTACATGATAGAGGACTCTCATTCATTCCTTGCCCACACCTCTCTGCTCCCAGGAAATTGTGGGATATAGTGCTGGACATGACGTTACCTTGGGTACATGACAGTCAGCCCCTAACCAGGCTCTGTTTCACAGGCTTTGGTGGCACACTCTCTTAATCCTTGGGTAAGATATGAACTTGTGGTAATTGGGGCAACTATGGCAAACATTTCTACTGTTCTTTTCTCTCAAGTCTTGTTTGACTTTCCTAAGTGTCGATTTTTTTGAGAAAGCAGTAAAAGCTGTTTGGCAGTATTAGCATTTTAGTGTCTTTTAAGTGTCTGACTGACAGGGCCTAGGAGCGACTACATCAGAAAGGTACTTTTCTACTTTTTCCCTTGCAGAATTCTAGGCAAAGTCTGGCGCTGGAGTTGGCTGTCATGTCCAAGTCTGTCAGAGCTTTTTTTGTTTGAAACAGCAAGGGTAAGATGAACTGCAGGGTAAGATGGGCTGTTTTGGATCGAATAGTCCAGTTATGATACCACTTCTTTTTTCTTTTTTCTTTCCCCCCTTTCCTTTTCTTTCTTTCTCTGTTCTGTAATTGATGTTGAGTTTGGCATAATCTCCATTCATCAGAAGATGTGTTACCTTGCTGGACCAGTTCCTTAACTGATGCAAAATAAACAGTATAATTAATCGGGAATAAAATAGTCCATCTTGCCTTCATTCCATTTTACCCAAGTAAAACACAAATGAAAAGAAAAAGAAAAATCCTTGCCAACTGATTAAAATTTCTAATCCTTTATCATAAAGACAATATGTATATATTTCTTTTGAAACACCTTGTTGCATATATGCCTTGCAACATTCTTTTGCATATTGTGAAACAAATGTATATATATAGATATATATTTGCCTTGCCAATATTAGTTAATTAAAATATTCCGTTTTCCATTTTTAAGAATTTCATGCATGCCAACTTACAATTTTATATTTTTGCAAATTAAGAAAAAAAAATTATGGCTTTTAATGATGAAGCACAAAAGGAGGCTATGTGCTTCTTATACTATTATTAGGCTCTAAATTAGCACTAATCATTATGTACATTGCAAATTAATGTCTGAAGCCCCCCTCTGTTTTTAGTGCCATGATCAGGCAACTCCAGCAATGCACTTATAGTCTGTCTTTGTATAATATAGGTGCAAGAGTAATAGTTCTACGGCTCTCTAGTAAATGAAATGTGTAGCTTGACCGCCCCATTTATCTTAAGCTGTGGGGCTAACTATAGAGATGGGAGATGTTTCATTTTACCATTGGCTTGCTACATATAGATTCATTATGGTGACTTTTCTTTTTTAAGGCTGCAACATTTTCAGGTTTGTAGCACCCTCTTTGTATCAGAGTTTCTCTGATACATTTTTCCTGATTCCTTGGGGCAACAGCTTATTTGTTACAGAAGTCAAAACATTTTATGAGCTGCCAGATTAGTGGTTCATAAATGCTTTGAAGAGCTGCTGCAAGATTTTACTGTGAGGCTCAGGACTGCTGTTTGTTTTTAGTTCTCTTTTAACAGCTCAAGTGTCTTCTCTTTCTCATTTTATTTTTTCATTGTCACTTGATTTAAAGCTCATTAAAAATTATAATCTGGTTATGCACTAGATCATGGCCAAATATTGATTTGGACCTCCCATTGCTATATTTTTGGGTCCCGTAAATGCTTGATTTGCCTAAAGCTTTTTTACCCTTCCCTTTTGAGTGGAATTTGGTTTTATTTTCAATTTCAGTTCTGCGTCTGTATAAGCAAAATGTATGCCTGTCACTTTATTTAGTTTTGCTCAGTGATTCCATTCTCACCCCTGTGACGAAAACAAACAAACTCAAAAGAACTGAATTCTAACAATGAGAAATACAATGTTTATGCACTGGATTCATCTTCTCCCCCCTGATTTTCGTTAGGTTCCGAGCTCATGCCCAAAGCCCTCTCCACCAGGATAGTGGGAGGCATTTGGTGGTTTTTCACACTTATCATCATTTCCTCGTATACCGCTAATCTAGCCGCCTTTCTGACAGTGGAGCGCATGGAGTCCCCCATCGATTCAGCAGACGATTTAGCGAAACAAACAAAAATAGAATATGGAGCAGTTGAAGATGGAGCAACGATGACCTTTTTCAAGGTAGGCCCTTTGCCATTTAATTGGAGGGGGATATTACTTCCTGCGCAGTTGGTTAGCAGGTGGAGAAATTACATTAGTCATCCAGATTATCACATTTTGGTAGGTTTAGAAAAGTATGATGTCCTTTTCATGTATTAAAAAAAATCATTGGAAAGTAAAAAGGCAGCTTTCTTATAGTATAAAGGTAAAGGTACCCCTGACCATTAGGTACAGTCGTGGATGAGTCTGGGGTTGCAGTGCTTATCTTGCTCTATAGGCCAAGGGAGCCGGCGTTTGTCAACAGACAGCTTCCGGGTCATATGGCCAGCATGACTAAGCCGCTTCTGGTGAACCAGAGCAGTGCACGGAAACGCCGTTTACCTTCCCACCACAGTGGTACCTATTTATTTACTTGCACTTTGACGTGCCTTCAAACTGCTAGGTGGGCAGGAGCTGGGACTGAACAATGGGAGCTCAACCTGTTGCGGGGATTCGAACCGCCGACCTTCTGATCGGCAAGCCCTAGGCTCTGTGGTTTAGACCACAGCGCCATCCGCGTCCCTTTCTTATAGTATACTTTAAGACAATGATAAGCACTAATAAGTTCTGGCTTCTGACCTTAATTCAGAGTAAGCATGTTTCTCTGCATAAACAAACCTATACCCACTTAACTGGGATTAAGTCTCCTTTACCTTTGAGTATAGCCATAGGGTCAAGCTGCACATCTTTGTTTTCCTTTGTTAAGGAGAACAGAAGATGCCCATTGTCACTCTTCCTTGCCTGACTTTAATTCTTTTTTTAAATTCCTAATGGCAATGCAGTATAGAAAAAACAATTTATTTTTCAGTAGAATGAACCTGTACTGTTGTATTGCTTGGAAACTGAGGGTGCATCATTCCTTGTTCTAAAAGCTGTTAAGGCACCTGTTCCTGGAAGGCTGGAATTGTTACCTGGCTTTTCTTGAGCTTGTAATGCACTAGACTAGTATTCATGCTATTTCATTTGCTGCGGTGTACTAATGAAAGTCAAACCAGTCCAGGTGCTAAGGTCTGTCATAGGAATCTCACAGTTTCAAAATGCAACCATGTTACTAGCAGTAGCAAATGGTGTTGTGGGCAAGTGATGCTCACCTGACCTTCAGTTGGTTGCATCACTGCTGCTTACCAACAGGTTGAGGAGGAAGGTTGTCAACATGCAAACACAGCAGCTGAGCCAATCAGTTGCTCCTGATAGAACAGGTTCAGCTTCGTCGGTCACCTAACTCCTGTTGAGATCAGAAGAGTATGAAGAAAAAAGCTAGTTAACTTTTTTTTCCCTGTCTGAGATGAAACAACATCTTCAGAGACTCACTGCCTTGCTAGACTCTGATACACATGATTTCTTGTGTTGCTTTAAAAGTTAGAATCACAAATGTATAGGGAAATACCCAAGGGTTAAGAACCATATTCAGTACATAGTTGCCCCACCCCACCCCGGCAAAAAAATCCATTCAATTATTATTAATAAATTTGTATATACTGCCCTTCATCTGCAGATTCATACACACATGCTCCATTCCAGAGAGCAACTCTGCAGAAATCCTAGGAGAGGACTGGAAGCTCAAATCACTCTTGCTTCTCCATTCACCACTTCTGTGGAAGCTGTGAAGTTGCTCTGAATGAGAGGATACTCACTCCTTTGTGTGTGTTTTTGCTGATCAAGATGATGATGGAGGGGGCAGGTTTGCAGTACCCTCAAGCTTGCCTCCCACTTCAGTTTGTGGCCTGAACAGTTGTTATTCTTTCCAATTCATTTATGTCCTTATGGTATGCACTGATAGTGGTGGTAGCTCTTTGTACCTGCTTTTCTTCAGTCTGCCAGCGTAATCGTGGGGAAGTGCATTGCCTGTCCAGCCACTGCCGCTTACTCTGTCTCTGTCTGCCATTGGTGGGGGCAAAGGAAAAGGACCTACAAATGAGCTAATGTTATTTTAAAATTTGTGAGAGCGACTTGGAGTGTTGTTTTTTGGGGGAGGGCGGGGTTGTTGGAGAGAGTGAGGTTGTTGCTGCTTTTGATGCTATTTTTTGTATTTTTATTTCGTATCTTATGATTTATGTGGAATTTATAAAATTTGGTTGTATACTGTCAGGGATCTGCCCACCCCTGCCAGTCCAGCTCTGAGTGCTTACAGGGAGCCGCAGCCGGTGTTAACAACAGATTCATCTTCGAGTGAATCTGGCAGCCCCTCTTCGGGGAAGGAGCAGTTAGTGGCTGGGAGCCAGGGAGTGCCAGGTGTCCAGGGAGTTGTTGAGAGACCTGGCACCACCCAGCAGACTCGCTCGGAGGGGGAAGCGTCAGTTCCGGCGCATATATCACGTAGGAGGAGAAGGTGGCAATTCAGGATGCCAAGGCTTTGGTGTTGGCGCCAAAACAGAAGGGAGGCACTTCCGGATTCTGCTAGTGACTGAGCAGACATGGTAAACTGAACTCTGCACTGTAAATAGCTTTGCACTGAAATAAAGAGACTTAAAGACAAGATGGCTTGGTCTTACTATTGAGCAACCGATAAGAGAACCTGACATATACTTTTCGATGTTTGTTTATTGCAGGCATAGGCAAACTCAGCCCTCCAGATATTTTGGGACTACAACTCCCACCATCCCTAGCTAACAGGACCAGTGGTCAGGAATGATGGGAATTGTAGTCCCAAAACATCTGGAGGGCTGAGTTTGCCTATGCCTGGTTTATTGTTTATGGATACTTTTGTAAGTGGCCTTGAGCATGGCTTTAACTTTGAAAAGGCAGCATGCAAATGAAATGATGGGTGGTGAATGGATTCCTCTGATAAATCCTTCTAAATTTAAAGCGGTCTTTAAAAGAAAAGGGACGAGGCACTTGGGTGAGTTCCTTTTTTAGTACTTAAATAAAAAGAACCTGATCAAAGGAGAAAGTGAGCAGCTGAATCCTACATGAAGGTACTGAGAGTAAGAATTGATTCACTGGTACTGTTATTAATTTATGTAAGATTTGAATGTACACATAACCTAAGATTATCTTGGCATTTGGAAAGGGAGGATGAATGCTCCTAAGATGGGCCATTGCCAGCACAGGAGCATAATGGCTGCGGCAGGTGCAGGGAGGCCCACAAGAATGGACACAGGAGACTGGTATTTGGTTGAATTAGGCCACAGCTTTATTGATTACAGGAAAGAGTAGATTTGGCTAAGGCATTGGTATCCAGCACCAGGCAGCCCTCCTGGTACCTGTTAGGAACTTGGTGGGGATGCCCTTGTGTAGGGGAGCAGCCCCTGACATGGATTGTGTGCCATGATCCTGTACAGGCTGCCATTGGGTGAGATATGTTGGCCCATCAGTTCCTGTTTGGCTCCCGGACAGAGTCACCCCTTCTGGACCCCTCCCTGTGACTAAAGGTCCAGCCCATTGCCTTATCCGCCAAAGTTGTGATGGTTGCTATGAGGTAGGTGAAAACTGCAAGCTGGCCAGTTTGCTTACAGGAGAAAATTCCTCCCTGGCCCTGAATACAGTGACCAAGTAAACCATAGCAAGGTCCATACGCCCCACACCCACTCCCCACTGAGCGTGCCCCTAACAGATTGGGTGGGTGGGAAATCCAGCGACGAAAATCCAACAGGATGACCTGCACTTGGCCACTCCCTTAAATAGACCAGGGGTGGGCTGGGTGCAACCCCCAAGCCCCTGCCCCTGATTCTCCTTGCAGGCACTGCACACACATACCTGAGAGGTCATTGAGGCCAGAGGTGGGTGTCGCCAGGTGACCTTCCCCCTCCCTAGCCTCACTGAAAGATGGCAGCCTCCATGGACCCACCACAGCCATGCCATGTGGCAAACATCGTCCATCCGGAGCCCCAGATGAGTGGTTATTCTCCTCAGTGAGCCACTAGTTGCTCTTCAGGGGTTTTTTCAGATCTCTCCAAGATGTCATGGGTAAATCCCTATTTTTGTTGAGACCCAGATGTTATGTAAACATTAACATAGTTGTGAAGGAACTATGGAATTTGGAACATATTAATATTCAATAGCTAAAAGTACTGTAAACCAGCTACCATGCAGATAGCATTATAAAAAAATTTCTTTTGAAAATCTGTATGAGAAATAGAGGTGATAAGTTTGTAGGAGTTAACTGTAACTAATCAATCAAAGCTGCCTTAATGGCAGGGATATTTGAAGCTGTCAAAACAAAATTTAGAGAAAGTTTAAAGAATCTGGTTTTCTTAATTTTATAACGAAACAATATGATTAAAGTCTCAGGGCACAAAGAGATTATGACACGAAGTATTTATTCAGTCTTACCAAAGAACTCTACAAGACTTTATTTTATTTTATGTGTGCCTGATACTAGTGGAAGACTTTGATGTTGTATTCTTTCTGATTGTCGGGCTGAACTTGAAAGCATTTTGGGGGGCAATTTTTCTCAGTAAAATATTCTAGCCAAAATGGTGTTATGCTGCTGCTTTTTTCTTTTCCATATCTTCTAGATTCCATTTTGCACATATTTCTTTTTCTATTTCTCTTTTCACCTCTTTGTATTTTCCTTGTTGATTTGTTCTGGTGTATTTTTGCAACCCCTAGATGGAAAGTCTTGTCACTGTAACATCTACACCTACACTATATGTTAGTCTTCTGCAACCTGGTGCCCTTCAGATGTTTTGGAATACAACTTCCATCAGCCACCATGGCTGATAGGGATGATGATACCAGCAGTCCACATTACCTGGAGGACACCAGGCAGCTTGGGGAAAGCTATTATACATTTGTCTTTGAAGTAAGATGCTGTAGCTACTAAACCTAGGACAACCTGGTATAAGAAACGACAGTGGAGGGAAAAAACACTAACAGTTTTGCATACTCAGAATGGCAGGCGAGCAGATTTTCGCTGGTAAAGCAATGGAGTGGTAATGAATTAATTCCCTCTACCTGTACACTGGGATGGGGTGGCGCTGTGGTCTAAACCACAGAGCCTAGGGCTTCCCAATCAGAAGGTCGGCGGTTCGAATCCCCGTGACGGGGTGAGCTCCCATTGCTCGGTTCCTGCTCCTGCCAACCTAGCAGTTTGAAAGCACGCCAGTGCAAGTAGATAAATAGGTATCGCTCCGGCGGGAAGGTAAACGGCATTTCCATGCGCTGCTCTGGTTCGCCAGAAGCGGCTTTGTCATGCTGGCCACATGACCCGGAAGCTGTACGCCGGCCAGTAACGTGAGATGAGCGCCGCAACCCCAGAGTCGGACACGACTGGACCTAATGGTCAGGGGTCCCTTTACCTTTACCTTTACCTGTACACTTTACCTTTACCTGTACACTACAGCAATTGTGTCTATCATAACAAGATTGGTTGGCATCTGTCTGTCTTGGGATGCAGTGGAGGAGTGTGTCTTTGGGGGGTGAAGTCAAACTGTTGGAAGGTTATAGCACCTGCTGGGGCTGTGGAGGCTGATATAAGAGAGACATATTTTGTTGCAGCTGTGGCAGATTAAGACACCCAGTTGTGCTGCAGCAGGTGCACCATGGCTTTTCTTATCTCTGTGCTCCTACCAGTGGTCATTCCTCCTCTGGTCACTGCTATGGATACATGACCTGTCTCTCCGTCGCCAGGCATTGTGGTCATCTGCAAGGGATTATAGTTGAGTGAAAAGTTGTAGGCAGCTATTCAATACAAAATGTTGCTATGAAATATGGTTATGAAGCTTACTGTCTGAGAATTTTTTGTGGAGTTTTGTGAAAATGATTCCATATTCCATCTTGGACAATTAAGCTCTGCTGAGATGTTCATCTCCACACATGGAGTGGGGAGCATGGCTGCCTACACTAGCCTTGCTCCCAACACTAGCCTTGCTCCCAACACTACCAGCCCCATAGGCGATAGCCTCAGATCTTCCCACGAGAGAGGAATTTTCATGCTTTCACCTGGTTGTACTTACAATTCTACCATATGATTCAGAACCTTCTATGATTGGGGTTCCTGTTCATCTGGAAGATTCTTAGCATTTTCAGCTGAAGGAGGAGTTTTGGATTTGATATCCCGCTTTATCACTACCCTAAGGAGTCTCAAAGCGGCTAACATTCTCCTTTCCCTTCCTCCCCCACAACAAACACTCTGTGAGGTGAGTGGGGCTGAGAGACTTCAAAGAAGTGTGACTAGCCCAAGGTCACCCAGCGGCTGCATGTGGAGGAACGGAGACGCGAACCCGGTTCCCCAGATTACGAGTCTACCACTCTTAACCACTACACCACACTGGCTCTGAACATGCAAAGTTCCCCCCTTCAGATCTTTTGCCTTCATATGCAAAGGTCTGATATGTTCCATATACCAGTTGCTTCTCAAGCTTGGCTTTTGTTTTGCAGATCTCAGTGTGTAGACACACAACTCTGAAAGCTTTACTGCCTGCCTTCATCATTGTACAAATGCACTTGGTATATTTGGCAATCAAGAGGAAACAGTGTTGGTAGTTCAGGTTTATTGACAATGTGCATGACAGTGCTGAGTTTGATCTTGCTTCTGTGTTTATATCTATATCTCATTACAGCAAGATAAAATTACTAACTGCCAGAATTGAGCAAAACAGTAGCATATAGTGCAACATAATATAAAGACACCAGATGGTTTCTTAATGTTAAATGAAAACATGAAATCCCAGTAATAGCTATTAGAGCCAACCACTGTGAGGCACAATAGCTATCCCTGTGATTGACAGTAATTCCCACAGTAGTTTTTCTTTGTACAAAGCTTATCAAAGTTGTCTTTGAAACATAGCCAAGATTTTGGAAGAGCTAACATTTGTTCAAGAAGAATCTAAATCAGAAATTGAAAACTTACTATTCACATTTTATTTGGAAGCTTGAGCTATTTGTTGCTTTCTGAACTATCCCATCCCCATCCCCCCCATCCCCTATCCCAAATTCTGATGATTAAAAATACCTCAGTGTAATGCGTTATGTGTAGGGGAAAGTGGTGGGTAGACTTTTTGACTCATCTCTCCAGTCACCTCAAACCAAGGACATGGGCAAGTGGTAGGGTTAGGGTTACCTAAATCGGTCTGATATAAAATAAGTGGTTTGTTAAGACATCATAAACATTGAGATAAAAAACAGTTTTTTAATCCACCTCTCATAATTAGTATTTACAATGTCTGCATTGGATTTCCCTCCCATCACATAAAAGACAGGCACTGTCTCTGTTGTCTTTTAGTTACCTGCGAAAGACCTTCCTCTCCTAATAAGCCTTTTAAGTGGAGATCTTTATGCCAGCATGCATCTGTATTGGAACACTTTTTAACTGTTTTATATTTGGAATTGTTCTAATTGCTTTATACATGGAACTCTTTTTAACCATTTTAATAATTTTTTTTGTTATTTTTTAAATAATTGTTATAACTCACAGCAAAACCCACACAAAAATCTGATAAATAAATAAGTTTTTCAGTTCCTCCCTGCCTTTGATGTTAAACCCTTCATTGCTAATTACAGAATTCTGAAGAACAGCTGGGAATTTGATCAGAATCTAAACTGCTTTTGGCAATAATCCCTTTGACACTGCATGGCTGAGCTGGCATGATGGCCTGGCATATTCTAACTGCTCAGGAAACAAAGCTATCAGAATGTTTGTAGTCCATATTTTTTGAGGAAAGGAAAAGTTGTCAATATGTCTACCCTCAGGATATCGGTAGCTTTGTGGGTTAGGCTGATTAGAAAGATGTAGGGAAGATGGCAAGGAACCAAGAAAGAAGGTGGCCGAAGTGGGGGAAGGGACAATATGAAAGGACCTCAACAGAAGCGTATGTGAAGAACAAAAGAAGCTTGAGGGGAAAGGTAGGAGAAACTGAAAACATGCAAGAATGGGCTAAGAGCAAAGACAAAAAGGGTGCTGAATTTTATATATTAGTTCGGAATAACCATGCAATACTTTTCTTGCAGGCGTCTGTTATAGTTAATTTATAGTTTTATTGGCACAGGGACATCAAAACTCATTAACTATTGAGGGAGTTTGGATGTGTAAATTATTTAGCTGAATCATAGTTAAGGGGGAAGATGTGCAAGTTTATTTGATCGGAATGTAATCAGAAGCTTGAATGGCTTTGACAAAGAATCTATCAGAAACCATGGTACCAGAACATCCTTGCTTGTTTAACTTGCTGAGTAAGTCTTCTAGTTTGTATTATTTCACTGCTGTTTACAAGGTTGCCCCAGGACACTTACAGTAATTTAACATCACACTGATGCATGCTTCTAGTAACATGCAAGGCTGCTTGCATTAGTACTGTGGCTGGACAGAAGGAGTTGTATTCATTGCTCTGCTCCAGAGGGTCCCCCCAACCCCTTAGAATAGATTTTGGGGGTTCACAAGGGGCTGCATGTGGGTGAGGATAAAGCGGAAGTCCTGTTTCAGAATCGGAAGCCTGTTCTGCTCATGCTGTGGCACCACTGGATACAAACAAGTTGTGGAAGAGAATAAAAGTATCACTCCCAAGTTAGCTGCCTGAATGGGAAGCTGCCAGTTCTTATGAGGAAGCACATAAAGAGATACATGAGCATCATTTGCCTCCCTGCTTTCCTTGTAGCTGGCAAGAGACCAGACATCTTCACGGGTAGGGGACAATTCTAAATTAGTCACATCCTGGTAGCGGATGCTGCCTACTGCTAAGTATGTATGTATGATATTGCTCCTCTTGCTTTCTGTGTCACTTATGTAATGTCTTTTCAATGGAAGTAACTGTTTGAGTTCATGTTTTAAATTGTTCCTCCCCACATAGCTATTTTAACTACCCTTAGGCTGCTTCTGTACTGGGCATTTACCGTGGAACAGCTTGTTCACTCACTTTTTATGGGACTCCACATGGTGTAGTGATCAAAATGTCCTTTTCATATGTTTTCCCTCTTCCCTGCTGTCCTCCCCCACCCCCACCCCCACCCCCAGAGCTCAGAAAATATGACTTAAAGAAACAAAATGCAATGGAACTGCTGTGCAATTCCTTCGGGTGTAGATAATGTATCACACAACAACTCCAGCCTATGCAACCCTATAATAGCCTATATATTAATTCATTTCATGAAATTTATACAGTACAGTGGTACCTCTGGTTAAGTACTTAATTCGTTCTGGAGGTCCGTTCTTAACCTGAAACTGTTCTTAACCTGAAGCACCACTTTAGCTAATGGGGCCTCCCCCTGCTGCCACGCTGCCAGGTCACAATTTCTGTTCTTATCCTGAAGCAGAGTTCTTAACCTGAAGCGTATGTAACCTGAAGCGTATGTAACCTGAGGTACCACTGTACTTGATTGTACAAAGAAAACCCTCACAGCCATACTTTAAAACATACACAAGTTAAAATACTAAAACAGATTAAAATTGCCTCAACTTTCTAAGCCTCTGAGTAGGCTTGTCTAAACAGGAATGTTTTTTTAAGCAGGCACCAAAAAGAGTTCAATGAAGGCACCTGTCTAATATCAATAGGCAAGGGGTTCCAAAGTGTAGGTGCTGCTACACTACAAATGTGGAATGAGTATTATTTGGCACCTGTAGTAGTAGAGCCAGTTCAGCCAATAGACTGTATCTTGTCATTGGGAATAAACTCTACCATTTCCTGAATGGCATTTCCTTGTGTCCATTCATGTTTCCTTCTTCCCCATTCAAAATTGCATCTGGGAAAGGCGAGACCATGATCGGGATTATTTGTACCTTTCTCCACACAATGCTCTCAATGAAAATTCAAACTTCCCCCAACGTGTGTATGTTTTCAAAATTGGCTCTGGCAGAATTTCAAATCTGTAGTACTTTGCATAGAAACTAGCATAGTGATAACAGTGGGATGCAACGGCAATATAATTATACCCAAACATAGATCTGTTGACCATACACTGACTGAGAGGCTTTGAGTTGGATATTGTGCATATCAGAAAGTGTGCTGTATGATTGGCTATAGTTGGCCGTATTGTGTGTCTGTTTTGTGTGCTATAATAATTCCTTCATGTTGTTGGAGTGGCCTAAATACATCACTGGGTGATGGGACATTAGGGTCCTGATTTAGCATCTTATGCTTGTGCATGTGTCATGAAAATACTCTCTCTTTTCTGGTCTATTGAAACATTTTATTCTTAGCAACGCTTTCAGTTCATGCAGTCAGAGTGCACAGTGGCTGTTTGTACTTTCCTCAGAATGATTGCGACATGCTAAATTTCCACTTACGGTAATGTTTGAAAAATAATCATGAATGTGTACTACCATGGTTGTGAAATATGATCCAATGCAGCATGAGCCATTTCCTTGAATGAAATGTATTTTCAAGCAACCTGTCTTATATTTGATGAATTGAACATTATTCAGAGCCTTTGTCTAAGCTTTAGCCAGCTAGAGAAGTTTGAAGAGTTTCCATCTATATTAGTAGAAATTCTGATTTTACCTTGTCAGTTCACATATGGTGTAAGAGAGATGGTGTCCAACTGCATTAGTACTACGTTTGTGTTATTATATATGTTTTCAGAGCCAGCACTGCCCTGAATACCACCATGAGTTTTATAGCTTAGATAAAACATTCCTCCCCACTGTTATTCATTGACTGAACAGAATGCTTGTCACAGACTGTTATCTCACCTTCCCAAGACATGTGTATTGTGGTCATTGTGCAAGCTGGCTTTGACGTGGATATGTTTATCACCAGATTTAGAATTCTAGTACCTATCTAGGAGTACTATGCTGTAAAAATCAGACATGAAATTCTGGAGCGTTCTGCTTTCATTGTGGACTTTTAATATGGACAATTGGATTTTAAATTATCGATACCAAATATGAATAAATGTGAACTCATAAACTCATTGCACAAGGATGTCACATTGGATGAGTACATGGACAAGTTACTTTTAGGAGAAATTGTGTTATTCACTGTGATTTAGAGCAGAATGTTAATACCTCTATTTTTTAACCTTTGTGGGCAGAGAGTTTGTATGTTGCTTGACCGACATCTAAGTAATGTGCTATTTTCTGCACATAATAGATTTTGATGTGAGAATCAAGTGTTGAAGTGTTGCTTTGATTCTGGCTTAACAGCTTTGTAGTGCTTGAAAGTACATATTCAGCAAAATAGTCTAGTAGTTGATATTGTTGTCTGAATTTGCATCTGCTGAACATTGAACCGAGAACCATCTCGTACATTTCTATGTTTTCCACTAAAAACAGCGTGGTTTCCCTAGCTTGTATATATCCTGAATTTATTCAGACAAAAACTACTCACATTTGTTTCTGATACAAAAGTGCAGGTCAATGAAGATCAGTAAGTGGTAAGTAAAATGTTTGAGGTGAATATTGCAATAATTTTTTATTTATCATGAATATTTTGTTAACTCAGACTGTTCAGAATGGATTTCCCTGCTCATTCAGCACTGATAAAATATTATGGTGCTGGAGGAGACTCTTGAGAGTCCCATGGACTGCAAGAAGATCAAACCTATCCATTCTTAAAGAAATCAGCCCTGAGTGCTCACTAGAAGGACAGATCCTGAAGTTGAGGCTCCAGTACTTTGGCCACCTCATGAGAAGAGAAGACTCCCTAGAAAAGACCCTGATGTTGGGAAGGATTGAGGGCACAAGGAGAAGAGGACGACAGAAGATGAGATGGTTGGACAGTGTTCTCGAAGCTACTAACATGAGTTTGGCCAAACTGCGAGAGGCAGTGAAGGATAGGCGTGCCTGGCGTGCTCTGGTCCATGGGGTCACGAAGAGTCGGACACGACTGAACGACAACAAAATATTAACAAGACAATTTAATGGCAGAAATATGCATTGCTGTTTAACAGATGGCCTGTGATTTGGTAGAGATATTCCTGTTTTTGTTTTTTTTACAGGAGAAAGTTAAAAAGAGATGACATTCTTAGAGAAAAAAATAATCTTCTATTCCAGGATAAATAACAGTCACAGTTAGAGATGAAAACTTGTGTAGCTGAAATTCCACAAGTGAATTCCCATAGATCTGTCTTCCTCCCCACTCATGCTCGAAATACAGGAATGGAATCTAAGTGCATTCTTCCTATAGCTTAAGATTTTGGAGATGCTCTCCTGAGCTGGGATTCAAAAATCTTTGTGGAATTGTAAAAGGGGAGCATTACAAGTTTCAAATTCTTCCTTGTCTAAGCTGGAGAATTACTGGCTTCTCTCTCCACTGGTGAGAGAAAAGACATACACAAAATGTCTTTTCTGTCAGCCCCCCACTTCCCAAACACTTTTTCCTTGCCCTTATTTCCCTCAGCAAGAACAAAAGGAGTCTGCCCTGCTTCCCCATTGATGCCTTAGCGCACCATTGACAAGAATACACATCTGAAGGGCTATCACACTTTACCTATTGGTGTGCAGTTGCTCGAGGTAACAGGGAGGGGGGAAGGCACCCCACATCTGTGGCTGCTGCAGTACGAAGTCAACAGGCAGCTTGGGGAGGGATAGCAGAGTGTTCTTATCCCCTCTTCTCATTGGCTGCTGCTACTAGGAAAAGGTGCTTTGGAGGTAGACAGGGTAACAGGAAGGAGAGCTCTTCCTGACCATTGTAGATAGCCATGGCACATTTTCTTTCCACTTTCTTTTTTTGAGAAAGCACTCACTTCATTTGAGTCAGGTAAAGTCTCTCATCCTAATCCAGTCCTCCTTTTCTGCATGATTCAAATTATTAGTGTTCTATAATGTGTATAGCTCCCTGTAAGGCTTTTCAGTTTGCATATCAGAGAGAAGAGTGAGCTAAGGCTCTCTTGTTGAATCTATGGGAATCTCTCTGTGTGCACTGCATGTGAGGTGACACTGGATTTTAAAAGCAAAAATATTGAATTTCCAACCTCACCCCAAGATGGAAAACCACACTGGAACAAACAATATGCTATAGAAATAGATCTTCCAGAATCAAAGGCTGGAATAAAGCAATAACAATAAAAGGTGGCAAAAAGATGAAGAGAATGGCCAATTGCATGAACATAAAAGCAAGACAATTTAGTAATTCATATTTGAAATTACTCTTTCACTCTATTGAAGTTTCTAGATTATTATTTTAGAAAGTCATATTTAATGTTTTCATCAGCTATTGAATTTAGTGGGGTTGCTCACTTTTTAAGTTGGGTTAGGATGTTAAAGAAGAATCCCCAACAACACTGTAATTCCTTTTGGAATTGTCTTCTTGTCATTCTTTTAGTTCCTAAACAATATCTGTATTTAAGAATAGATTGAAGAGCTGAACATTTGATGCTCTGTTGAATTGTTCCTAATAACTGATCTTCATCTCAGGCAAACAATGCTCAAATAGTGTTTTGTTTGGCTATCTCACAGTTGCTTATTTCAAAATTCAATTAATAATTTTGTTTCTTCACAATGGAACATAGTACATTAGCAGTGCCAATCTGTACATGTCACTCAGAAGCAAGTCCCATTTAGTTCATCAAGGCTGTTGCAATATGGGCAGATCTTCACTGATCCTGAGAGGTAAGTCAGGCTGTGAGGCACTTTGGGGCTATTTACCTTTCTGGGTAGTTCTAACACCAGTTTCTCTTTTAGTCTACTTAGGTCTGAGCAGGAAAGAAATCCAGATGTATGGTACTTACTGGTACATTGATTTAAAAGAGGGGTATTCTAGACTCCTGTCTTTTTATATGCCACCAGAATCCAATCTGCAATTTTCACCATCTATCCTTGAAAGCTTAGAGCTTGAAGGAAGAGGCAAGGTAACATGAGCAGACCAAATCCCATGGCTAGGAAAAATCTAAAGGTAAAGATAAAGGTAAAGGACCCCTGACAGTTAAGTCCAGACGCGAACGACTCTGGGGTTGTGACGCTCATCTCGCTTTACTGGCTGAGGGAGCCGACGGTTGTCCACAGACAGTTTTTACGGGTTATGTGGCCAGCATGACTAAGCCGATTCTGGCAAAACCAGAGCAGCACACGGAAATGCCATTTACCTTCCCGCTGGAGCGGTACCTATTTATCTACTTGCACTTTGACGTGCTTTCAAAGTGGTAGGTTGGCAGGAGCTGGGACCCAGCAACGGGAGCTCACCCTTTCACGGGGATTCGAACTGCTGACCTTCAGATTGGCAAGCCCTAGGCTCTGTGGTTTAGACCACAGTGCCACCCGCGTCTCTACCAGGAAAAATCTAACCCCAAATTAATCTTAACTCCAAATTACCAGAACAGACTTTTTTCAATCAGCATCAGAAAGCACAAGCAAGATAGGAAGATACTTTAAAAAGAGAAAAAACATGTATTCAAATAACCTATAGCAGATAAACTTAAAAGACAGCTTTGGCTGACATGCAAAACAAGATGGGCTATCACAGGTTATTCATCAAAGGCATTCAAGGGAAAGATCAGAAACACAGAAAATCTTACTCTTTCTATCTCTGGAGATAGAGCTAGTCAGCTACAAAGGATTCACCAACCAGAGGAATCCAGCTTTCATTGGCATTGCATTCCTGAGATTTATCACTTACATAGGGGACGGGGGCATTGATACAGATGCGGGACAAAAGGAGTGAATGGGGCCAATCTATTCCTGATGTTTTCTGTTAGATGATGGGGCAAGAGAGCGGGAGATACATGCATAGGGTTGCTTGGAAACCTTTTTGTTAACAGTGGAAGAATGTCATCCTTAGAGCAGTGCAGTCAAAACCAGTTTACTATTCCTTGTCTTCAGAAGTGTCTTTATGAAAAAGCATTGGTTGCAATGAATATTCTTGAGCAGTTGTATTATTTAGCTCTGTCCATTAAAAAACACACCTTTTTATACTTAACTTTGCTTCATATCTTTCCTGAGTCAGAACTATCCACATCAATCTATTCTTTCCTTATTTCCATATGAAACAAATTTCATTGGCAGCAATAGGGAATCGTAATGCCTGCTATTTTGGTATGCCCACATAATTCAGTTTGCTTGATCATATTAAAAACAGGTATCTCATTTATCTTCCACCAGCATGGGAGATGTAGCTGTGCCAAAAGTGGGAAAGCTTGTTATGTCACCCCCACCCCACTCCCAAGTTTTACCAGTAATTTTTTTTTGAAAAGAAAAATTAAATTAAGTTAGGGTGACAGGTGCAGATTTGTAATGCATGCGCCACTAATTCAATACAGTTCCCATATTTTGTTAGAAGCATGTGGCAAACCTGATTTTTATGCATAGATTTGCATGAACAAACTTTACATTTCAATTCAGTTCCTCTGGCAGTCACTTTTCTCCACTTTGTAGGGATAGTCTTGTTTCCTGCATTTTCATTATGCTACAGTTACAGTTATTGCAACAGTTAATGGATTCTGACTAAGCCATAACATCTTCTTTTTTCCCAGGGATGTTTCAATAATTCAGTCTTTGTGAGTTCTGCTTTGAACTGACATGATCCACATGTGGGCTAAAGTGTGTGCTTGAAACTTTGTTAGCAACTCTGGCTTTTGAATGTTCTGACACCTTTCTGGGCTTCTAAAAAAAACCATCTCAAAATGCATATATATATATATGAGAGGGGGTGGGGGGATACTTTAGGCTGCAAGCTGTATGCACACTTAAGTGGAACTTCCTTCCAAGTTCTACATCTTTTTTTTCTTTTCTTTTTTTATAGAAAATACATTCAGGAAAATACTTAATTGAAAATATGTGTTTAATTTAAAAAATAAATAAATAGCAATTTAATGCAGAAATGAAATGAAACTGATCCAAGGAAATGCAAAAGAAATAGGCTAATTCATCTATTCTTCTCCCAGGTATAGGATTTCCCAGCTAAGGAGGTTCTGGATTGCAGCCTTCATGTCTCTCTAATCCTTCTTGAATTGAGCAGCTAGTAACTCTAAAGTTGCAATGCCCCTCTTTCAGAAAAGGATGGCTATTCAAGAGCAGCAAGCTTTGGCCTGTCCAACTCTACCACTGAGCAGCACTCTAATACAGTGGGCTATAAAGCTGCTAGGGTGGAACACTTTTTTTGTTTGTGGATCAAATATTTTATAAAGTTTTTACTCTTGGATTCAATGTAGAGCATGTATTAAAGTCCAGTGTGTGGGACTTAAACAGAAAGTCCATGTTAACATTGAAATGAAAATGGATGAAGAGGAAGATTATTGCTGAAGTTTCTGTCCTTGAAGCTGGAAGCAGTGATGCTTTTGTTACTTTCTTGGATGCTTACTGATACCTTACATGGTGCTTGCCCGTGGCCATAGGCACTGACTCGCTCAGTTGGTGTGAATGGCGCATAACGCTCGGGGGCTTGAGGCAAGAAGGGAATAACCAGGAAACAGCCTTTGAAATAACCACACGATACTTAAGGTCAGGAGCTACATGGAAAGGAAAGGTGTGCTAAGGGAGAAGAAAGTGGCTAAGGAATATGGGACAAAATAGGCATTGGCTGGAAAATGGACATGTGAAGGAGTGGTAGAAAAAGAGTTGGTAGAGGTTTTCCAAGGGAAGAACAGGTATGATGCTACACACTTTTGATAGGAAGGCAAGGGAGATTTTAGAGGGTTAGGAGTGTGGATCAGAGGAACAGAAAGCATAGGCTTTGTCTAAAGTCTAGACAAAATAGTTGTGTGATCTTTAAGTATTAGCTGCATTTCATTGCTTGTAGTTTCCACATTTTATTTTTTTAAAAGCTGATTGTGTTGTTCTTTCTTTTTTTAATATGGAAAAATGGTGCTAGGAAATATAGCAAGGCATTCCATTCCACCACATAAGAGTTTTGCTGCTGACAAACACATGGTTGGTTTCAAGTTCATTTGTAAAGTGTACAGCTACAGCGTTGTGCATTTCATTATAGATTTCTTTCTCATCTGAGAGTTGGAGTGATCCTTTATTTGATTGACATATATCTAATCTGCATTAAAAGCAGTCTTAATTTTGTATTAGCACAAAGGAATTAAACCCCTTCTCCCTTCACATGCTGTTTTTTGCACTTGAGGAATGATCACATAATCATCTTGGAAATTTGCACACAGCCATTCTCTTGAAGATACAGCCCCCCTCCCCAAACTATTTTATTATGCCACCTTACCTTTTGTTTGGAAAAGGAAGTGGAATGCTATAATGGAAATTCCTCATTGGGCACTCTGGGTCTTATCATGCCAAGTTCTAGAGACCAGTGGGGAAATAGCAGATGTGAAGGTTAGTTGGCATCAATGAATATGAGTGGAATACTTTCCTGTGGGGAAGGAAGTGCTTCATTTCATTTTATCTGTACTAAGAACGCTGCTTCTATCAAGCTGTCAGAAAATTAGAATATGATGGGTTTTATTACCTCAGTTCTGCCAAAGTCGTTTCAATAGTTAAAAAGTTAGAAATTCATCTGTTTGGGGAATTGTAGTAGGTGATTGGAGCTTTAGGGCACTTTAAACTGGAATAGCGCAAACTCCTTTTATTGCCAATCGAGTTCATCCAGTTGGATATCTGAGGACCAGACATTTGCTCCCTCAGTGACCATTGCATTATCCAGAAGTGAAAATGCTACTTTGGAGGTATTTTTTAATCAAGGATTGAAGTTGTACCAGTGCCAGAAACAAAGAATTGGAAGCCACAATAGCTTCATCTCTCCAGAGCATTGATGTGCAAAGACTTTTTCTTTTTCAAATATCATTGTTTTAGACTGTTTTTGGTCCAAGAACCACAGATTAAGAACTGAGACTCTTGCACCATCAATCAAAGGATGATGATTTAGAGTGACTGTCCCACGGGGACAAGAAGGGCTTAAAACTCAGTTAATAGAGAGATGTTGAGTGGGCACAGAAAGGTACCAGATAATGGATAATAGTTGTCAATGTGAGATCTTACACTTAGAGGCAGTGTTAAACAAGTTCTTAATTTTAAGGTGGAAAACAGGAAGCGGAGGAATAGTTGACAACACTTTGGAGTTGTTGTTTTTACCCAGTAAAACATTGTATAAATTGCAAGCAAGTAAGCAAGGAAGCAAGCAAAAAAGACTATTTTATTTTCAATACAATAGGACCACACAAAGATTATTTTTGCTTTCCACCATTTTTAAAAATTCTCTCAGTTTTGATAATTGGGATACAGTTCTTAGATTTGTTTGAAATCTGTAAAAAATTAGGTTACCTAAAATTATTTATCAGCAAAGTATCAGAGAACTCACCTGAGCATATTTTCCACTCTAGTGCCTCTGAAAAAGTTTGTTGCTAAATATATTTTGAAATTATCTTTGTCTAGGGATGCAATAAGATTGTAATTGGTGTTCTAACTTCTGTCTATTACTATCAGCACTGTTTTCATTATACTGCTATTCAACCTCTGCTGGATACTATGTTATTTTCAAATTGACTGCTATTTTTTAATTTTTGTTTATTGATCTATATCATATTTCCTCCAAGGAGCAACAATGCTGTGAGGTATTTTAGACTAAGAGACAGTAACTGGCCCAAGGTTTGCTCAAGGACAGTGCTGTAAATACTTTTGGCTGAATGTTGCATCTCTTGGCTGCAAAAAAATAAAGCACTGAATATTCAGGTATGTAGGTCTGATAATGTCAGTTTAAAGATTCCTTCAACATATTATTTTTCTGCCTGAAGTATGCTGGTTGTTAAGTTCAAAGCCCTGTTAATGGACTGGGAACTTTAGATTGGGATCTCGTGACATTTTGTATTCAGTTCCTTACATTTAAAATCTAGTCCCGTACCATCTGCTGGCAAATTATTTGTGTGTCTAAATCTGACCTTCCCATCTGGATGGGTTGAAACACAGGAGCTAGCTTTTTTGATTTGAAGGCAAAAAGATGTGGCAATCCAGTGCCCATAAAGGCAGAGAAAGGTGTGTGTGGGTAAACATTTGTAAAACACTGCCAGGGAGTTTCTGATCACGGTGGTGAGGGAGGTATCCATGCCAATGGCAGCTGCCTGAGAATGCTGGGTGAAGGACCTGGTTGAATTGCCCAGGTATGTGGGTTGCTTGGAATACATTAGAAGTCTTTGATGCAACCTAATTCTTTATATCTTGTGGTGATTCTTACTTAAAATTACGGCTGTCTTTCAGTTCCAATATGCTAGGAGTTAGACAAGTGTCTGCCAGGTAAGAATGGGAGAGAAATGTTGTTTAGTTCACTGTTTTATAAAAAACCTTCCTAATTAGCACTTCCCAAAACAATAAGGAAAATGATTTGCATTGATAAAATGATTTATCAGGGAACATTACTTCCAAAAGAGAAAAGAAAAAAGCATACACCTATGTGCAGTGAGGGGGGAAAAATCACACTAAAATGCTGACTTTTTGTGAACTGAACCATAAGATTGGAAACATGAGAGAGAAACTTCTTTTTATTTATTAACCTTATTTTTAAAAGCATTTATAAAGCATTTCATATTTTAAAAGTCTCTTAAGTGGTAATACAATATTAAAACAAACAACATCATGCAAATAAAATATAATGTCCACAGAGGCGGAGGAAGCTGTGCGGGCGAGGTCGGGGTAAGGGTGGGGTGAGCCGCCTATAGGGGTGGGGCGCACCGCGGGGCCTCTGGAGTCTGCCTGCCTCCTCCCACTTAGTCGCCCTACAGCTGGGGGGAGGCAGCGGGTGGACCATTTGGGCAGCGCGGAGCCTGCACGCACCCAAGCCACCACGTCTCTCCCAGGAGAGACACATGGCTCGGGCATGCTGCAGGCCACATGGTGAGTGGCCCCCGAAATTTTGTCACCCCATTCAGTGTTGACACCCGGGGTGGCCCACACCCACTGCACCACCATCCTCTGCCCCTGAATGTCCAAGCATTGAGTGTGAATGTCTGAAGAGAGGAAGCCTATGCCCGTAGACGTTCATTCATCATGTTGCCTCTGTTCAAAGTAAACAGAAACAGAGTAGCAGGGACTTATAACATAAATCTACTGCCAAACATGTATTTTTCAACACAAAGATTTGCCAGAGTATCCTTCGAAGCACTGGAAATATGTTCTCAATATGTTATGTTTGTTATTTTTGAACATCTCAGAACAGCTTTATTTAACAACCCTTCTAGACTTTTTAATGTTTTGGTTGGCACCACAAAGTTTCTTGGCTAAAATAAGTTGTGAATTGTAGAGTACAGAAAATGAGAATAATTTGATGAAAATCTGGGACACAGTTTTCTAAGACTATCCCCACCCCCAGACTGAAATCGGTGGAATGCTTTGCACACTGGCGATACTTGGCTGATGGTATGGTTTTCATCAGCAGAACAGGGATGGGAGTAATTTTCAGCAATTCCTACTCCACCCCAGATCTACTCTAGAAAGTCTTTCTACCTTCTGGAGCAGATTTTGGGGTGGCGGGAGTTTTCAGGGAGTGGAGAGTTACCCAAAATTTCTTCCCTCCTCATTCTGCTAATGAAAACCTTACTGTCAACTAAGGAACATTGCTGGATGCAACCCGAAATTATTAAAACTACTTAAACGAATAAACAAAAAATAATAATAAACAATAATAAACTTAAACCAATAAACAATCCAAAACTAGCTGAGTTTCCCCATGATGGGGAGGGTATGGCAGTGGTGCCAGTTGTTGTTGTTGTTGTTGTTGTTGTTGTTGATTTGCCAGTTTGTTTATGTCATTTCAAAATATTAAAAGAAATGTAATGATGTAATATAACTTAGATAGCTCACGGTGTATATTCTGAAATCAAGTATTTTGGAGTAAAAGAAAAACAGTTAAATCTGGTAGTCATAAACTTTTAGTTCGTCTATTTTACAGAACATTTATTAAAGTTAAAAATAGACCCGTGAGGTATGATTGACTTTTTCAGACAATTAAAATGAAAAGTATTGGTTGAGATCTGCCCTATTAAGTCCATCCATTTTTGGCCAAGAGAGGAAATTTTTATGAACAAGGTATTAAATCCTGGAATAAAAGCTTTACAGTAGGCTAGAGATACTAAAAGTGTGCTAATAATAGCATTGTTTTTCTGGTCCTGCTTTGATCACTGATAAAAACCAAGTAAAGGTAAAGGTAAAGGGACCCTTGACCATTAGGTCCAGTCGTGACCAACTCTGGGGTTGCAGCGCTCATCTCGCTTTATTGGCCGAGAGCCGGCGTACAGCTTCCAGGTCATGTGGCCAACATGATTAAGTCGCTTCTGGCGAACCAGAGCAGCGCACGGAAACGCCGTTTACCTTCCTGCTGCAGCGGTACCTATTTCTCTACTTGCACTTGGACGTGCTTTCGAACTGCTAGGTTGGCAGGAGCCAGGACCGAGAAACGGGAGCTCACCCATCCCTTTTTCATTTAGTTTTGCTAAGTTGGCCAGTCATAGAATAATAGAATCTTAGAGTTGGAAGAGACCCCAAAGGTCATTTAGTCCAAACCCCTTCAATGCAGGAATTTCAGCTAAAGCATCCATGACAGATGGCCATCCAACCTCTGTTTAAAAACCTCCAGTGAAGAAGAAATCACCATCTCTCGTGGGAGTCTGTTCCACTGCTGAACAGCTCTTACTGTCACAAGGTTTTTACAAATGTTAAGCCGGAATCTCCTTTAACGTTAGTCTCAGTTGATTTCAGGTTCTAGGTAGCCTTCTTGATTCTTCAGTTGTCAACATTTTCTGCTATTTGAGTATCTCTCTCTCTCTGCTTCCTTTGACTTAAAGATCCGTTTCTTGAGTCCTTTGCCAAACTTTTTCACAGTCCACCTAATGCTGCCTGCCTAACAGCTAAGCTATGCTAAAACCCACCTTGTGCTAGGACTCTCCAGCCAATCAAATTTGTTTCTGATGCAACATCACAGTTATTTCCTGTTCACATTCATGCAGCATATGGATAGCCAGAAAATGCATTTGCTTATGTAACAAATGGTATCCCCTTGTTCCATTTTTATTCCAGTCTCAGTTACCAAGTTTAAAATAAGTCATATGGGGTTAGCCCTCCAAAGTGCAGCAGCAGAAAACTTTCCAACATTGAAAATGCTGCCTAAAAATGTATTTTTTAAAATGGTAGAAATTGCTGGTTCAAATCAAATGATGGACAGCTTTATTATTCACCACCGTTCAGTGTTAACAGAGTAATTACTCAAGTATTCATGTTAAATGGGTAATTGGCATAGAACATCTGTAGTATGTCTCATCCTACCAATACTCAGTTACTTCTATAGAAAGGAAATCTGTATTTTCCCTTTATTCTTCCATATTTAGTACTTTAAAAGGAGATAAAGTAAACAAGCCTCTAGTGAAATGTACCTACTAAGGATATTGATGGTGTGGAGGTCAAAAAGTTACTGCCACCTGCCTTAGGTCATGGATGTCACTAAGCGCTTCTCTTTTGGGGGGACATTTTGCTTTCTGTTTTCTAATGTTATTTCCCCCCTCTTAACTTGCAAACTAAGATTCCTAGGGAACCTCCCAGTTGTGCAGAAAATACTGTTTTTATTTTCAGTAGCCCTGTTTCATTTATATGCACTTGGGGATGAGGTGAAGAGAAAAATCCCTAATTGATGTGAGAGATGAAATATTCCTTGAAGTGTTTCTCTTTTCATTTGCAATCAGCATCCTATGTATACAGCAGTTGTATGTGTGTGGGGGGGGGGAATCTTCAGAGAAAATAAAAATAGCTATTAAAGTTGTTATTTAAAGATACAAAAAAAGTCTCTCTCTGTGTGTATGTGTGTGTGTGTAAACGTATGTGCGTGTATCCATCCCATAAATGAAGATGGATGGGATAATTAAAAAGTAATTATGGTGGAAAAATGCTCCAAGGAAAAAACATGTCTCTTCTCTCTCCTTTTCCTCCTCCCCCAACAACTTCTTATGGTAGAGAAACATTGGGCATATAACAGCCTGACTTTCTCTGCCTGGAGTGATCTTCATAACATATGGGGGCTCATCACTTGTTATGTTTCACTTCAGGCTCTACACCAGACAACTTGGTCATGTGCTATATTCTTTCCAAAGCCTTTTTCCCAGTAGGCCTGGTAACCTAGTTCGCATTGCTCACTGAATCACTTAACCAGCTGAGGGAGCCCTTTGTCTGTCTCATTAATGAAGACTTAATGAACCCGTCTTTGATTGTGGTGTCAGAGTGGAATAGATTCTTAATCCATACCTGGCCGAATTGCAAAGATGAGCAAGAGTGGTTAGATATTACGGTTGTTGCTTTCAAGTAGTTTCACTGACACTGTTTGGCGTTGGTTAAGCAAAGGTTTTTGGTTCACAGCAGGTTACACTATGGAAGCTGAGAATGGAATAGTGTACACTACAGTATATACTTAGTTATCCATTTTAAATGTGTGGTTCTCATATCTGTAATTTCATGGCAATTATAGGGGACGGAATTAAAATGCCAGGGAAATGTAATCAGTATGTGAAATTCTTGCATGTGCTGTAATAGAATCTTGAAAATTCTTGCACCAGTGCCATAGGCATAGACATCCAGTTCTAAATTAGGAATATAGAGATTTAGGGCTGTAGCTCGGTGGTAGAACATCTGCTTTGCACATACGGTAGACGGTCCTAGGTTCAGTCTAGTACATCCCCAGGTAGGACAGTGAGAGACCTTCCCCTGAAGCCTTGCAGAGTCACTGCTAGGTAGTATGGACAGTGCTGACCTAGACCTAGATAGTCCAATGATTTGACTCAATGTACATGGAATCAAGAGCTTTGATATGAAACAAATGGGCAGTTACAGCAGACATTTACAGAAAGGGTCTGCACAGGCTAGCTTAATGTGCATCAAAGCACCTAGGCTTCAGACCAGCAACCCTTTTTTTGTGGCATGAATTTTCTGTGATTTACTTGCAATAGATTTGTTTTCCTTCTTCACTTTTTCCAGCGCCGTTCTTCTTTCCGTCTGCACATGCACAGCTAACAAGTGTAACTTGCCTAGGTGAGGGTTAATTGTTTTACAGTTCAAAACTACCAGTATACTCCATATGTTCCATGTGTTCATAGGTTTCTATGGTCCTAGTGAAGAATTGCAAGAGAATACATTGGATATGTATTTTAAGTATGTTTCAAATTGACACTATTTAATTGTTTTAAATAGTGGTGATGAAAGAGCTAGCTCATGTAGTACAGCTGTGACAAAAAGAGCATAACTGCAAGTTAGTCAGGCTCAAACATAATACTGATATTTGTTTTAGGGCTATCCAAGAAGCCTGCTCAAATCAACCAATCCCACTTCACTGTAGGAGAAGATCAGAAGCATCTGTTAAGTCACAGAAGGATGCTTGATGCAACATATAATGAGGACAAATAATGGTTAAACTGTAGTTTATTGAATTATGGTTCTGATCTAGGCATGTCTCATAAACAGTAGTTAAATCTAATTGCAATTCAAGGTTCAGACATAACACACTGCACTTTTAAATTCTAAAGCAGATACTTCCATTTTCCTCCCCTGGCACATGCTTAGTGCCCAGTGATAGTCTTATCTTCCATTAATTTGTCTAATCCTCCTTTAAAGTCATCTGAATTTTCCATCACTACATCTTGAAGTAGTAGGTGTCATAGTTTAACTGAATCCTGAATCTTCCATTTCGCTGGATAACCCCAGGTTTCTAGTATCGCGGAAGAGGGAGAATAAAATCCTCTGTACTTACCCTTTCCATGTAAATATATACACATGTTCCTCCTTACTCACGGTTTTTATAAAAAATTCCCAAACATTTCAACTTTTCCTCACAGGGGAGTTGCTGCAGCTTCTTGATTGTTTCGGTTGCTCTTTTCTGCATATTTTCCAGCTCCACCATTATCATTTTGTAGTTGTGCATTGATGCTCCCTTCTAGCACGTTCAGCTATGACCACCTTCACTAGGGTCAGTGGGTGAATGGCCTTCACCATTTTATCCCACAGTAGAAACAAAGCAGTACCTTTAGGTATGCCTTTAGATCATGATATTACAGAAAAAAATACAAAGGACTCCCTAATTATATACTTACCTAATAGCCTGTAATCAGAGACTGTTGAGTAATTAGCTCTTAAAACACATGTTATTTACAGAATAGTTCAGGACCTGTTTAAGTGCCATCGCAGACTCTTCTATAATTATGCAATTTGGGCATTTTAGAGAGAGTACTTTTTTCCGCCTTCTGTACGCCACAAGGAATGTGGCTCTGCAGCTGATAACATGCTGCTTTTTTGGAAGACTTTAATAGAAGCTAGACAGAAATGGCATAAGCAACGTTGGCATGAGCTCAGAAGCTTGTAGGCAGCTGAAAAAAAGGGAGGAAGTACTGTTTTAGAGTCAGGAGGGTAGGGAGCATTTGGCAAAATTTGCTTTGGCACGGAACAACCACAGCTTGCTATTTGGCTTAATAACCTAATGCCAGTTCACTAATACTATCCAGGCCATATTAGATGTTTGATGCTGCTCTTCCTTCTTGGATCTGCAAGTCTAGAAGGTGTGACTGCTACACTAGAGGTCTTTTGTCTCTGTGCTTTTTATTTTTGTCCAATTGTCCTTGTGTCTTAATATGCCTCAATGTTTATGTGTTGCTCTTGGCATCTTGGCAGCTCTTACATACTGAGAATAGCATAATAGCAATGAAATACAGTGTGAGAAAAATCAAGTCGATTCTGCCAGTGGGCTTCAATGCATCTTGCAATCCCTCCGCCGCCGCTACCCCTCTTTGAGAAGGGATACTACACGGCACACGGTCGTATTTCCTCTTGTGCAAATTGACATAGTGTAAAACCATTCCATCTTCTAATGAGCCATTATCTTTCCTGCAGCAAACCTATCTCTGGTATGTTTTTCGATGTGCCGTGCCAAGATACTATATACCTGACCCTCAAAGACAAAGCATTACAGTGTGCAGAGCAGATAAATGCTGAACTTACATGCATCTGATACTCCATATTGAGAGATATTTTCCAAATCTGGGTCAAATGAGCACCGATATTTTTGCAGCAGGTTTGGCCCAATAAAAATGTTAATTCCGAGTCAGATTGAGTGCTTGTCTTTCCTATTTGGGCTGTCAACTGTGCCTGGAGAAGAAACAGAAAGTGGGTACTGAAGAATAAGAAAACTTGATTTAGACTTCTAGGATGAGTACACTGCATTCTGTTATTGTACTGCTGTGTTTAATAAGATACATTTTTAAAATCCAGACAGGTCCCGTATGTTAGTTGACTTCACCAAAAGGTAAGACCCAGGATCCCAATATTAAAGCTAGTAATAGTTAAAGATATGGAAAGAAATGCCATGTAACGGATCCTGGAGTAAGGTCCATCAAACTAAACAAATCTGATATCCTTTTTTGAAATTATAATTTGATTTCTAGGCAGAGGACATGTAGTTAATCTAACACAGTGGTCTTAAATTTTAGTTTGCTGCTTTGTCTACATTGACTCACAGCAGATCTGCAAGGTTACAGGCAGGGAATATTCCCAGCCTGCCCTGGAGACTATGGGGATTGAATTTGGGTTGTTCTCAATGCAAAACAGATTTTCTACTACCTATACGGTTGAATACTGTGTAGGGAGGTACTGCAAAGGCTTTTTATATTAGGACAACTGTTGCATCCACCCTCTGCATAGCAAAGGCTTATTTCAAGTTTCATTATAACTATTTTCTTTGCTGAGAGACAAACCATTTTTCATTAGGGAAGTTTAGGGAAGTTTTTAATGTTTGAAGTTTTATTGTGTTTAATATTCTGTTGGGAGCCGCCCAAAGTGGCTGGAGAAACCCAGCCAGATGGGTGGGGTATAAATAATAAATTGTTGTTGTTGTAAATTGAAAAGTGGTTAGGCTCTTTGGCGTGTGGTAGAACATGAAAGAAATCACCAACAATTCTCTACATTGTGGAGCTTGTATCTCATTTAACTACAGTCCATCATTATGGCCACATTACAGTTAACATCCCCAATTTTTTGTGGGGGCCATCTTAATAGTTCTATTACCTATTTGCTTAAGTAACTTTGGGGCAGATATAGCAATGGACCAATTAAATCACTGTGTGGATAAATCCAGCCTCAGAGATATTATGAACAAAAGAAAAGTGAAATAACTGTTGTAATGGAAAATGAAAACAAATCAATATTGCACATTGCAAGGGCATGAACATAGGGACAACTCTCAACCATGTGTTGGTTTTCTTTCAAATTATTTGTTAAGGTCAAACTATAAGTTACACGTAATGTGTTGTTATTCTTTAATTTCATGTGTGAGGGATTACAGGAGGCAGAGAGGTGACTTTATACTTCCCAGATGTAGCCCCCACCCCCATTTTTCCTAGGGTGACTACTGTGGTTATTTTTTTAAAAAAAATCTGATTGTTGCCACTGTGGTCATCTTTACTAAGTTTCATAACTGTATGTTTGTGGGATTTGGTGGGGACGGAACTCCCTGAGTTCTGTAATCACCATAATACTCAGGGAGACGTAGCTGTAATATTTTAAAAGAAAATGTGAAACGTAGGCTCTGTGATCAATACCAAAACTTACCTGAATGTTCTATGAAATGCAGAGGAAGGGAAGGACTTTTATGAAAATGGATCCTTACAGTATTGTGATATAAACTGGAAGAAAGAAATTAAGACACCTTCTTTATTAAGGTACTGCAGTCCGTTGAACAGATCCTGCATTTTCTGTACAATAATATTTAACGTGTGTGAATATATGGCCTCTCAACTTTTACTGCATTTCTAGAATAGAAGGTCAGTGATTTGTGAGAAACGCCCAGATATCAATGGTTATTGTGGGATGGGTAAAACACTTGACAATTTTTCATGGAAGAAACGGTACTCTTTTTGAATGAAGGCAGAGCAGTCGTTCTTGAAGATGAAGCACAATATTATTGCTGCTTACTTGCAGTTGGGGGGCTTACCTGTCTCTTCAAATAATAGAGAATGTTATTAACTTTCAGTCGTGCATTTCCCCCTGGATTTACTGAAATTAAAAGGGAGGGAAGTGTGCCTTCCACTTAGGAACTTCAAAATGTTAGCCAGTTCGTCTGACATGGGTGTCAGCAAGAACAACCACATCAGAAGATTTTTCTTAAATTGTTCTGTAAGACATTGGCACTCTGCAGTGAAGGAGAGAGAACTTAATCAAGAAAGCAGGCTATGTGTATGTATGTATGCATGTATATATAATCACCTAGTTTCATTCATTATAAAAAGGGACACACGTCTCTAGTACTTTATATCTTTCTTTTTTAAAAAATGACGTTTTATGAATGAAATGTCTGATTGAAGAATTTCAAAGAACTGTCATTCATAGACTGTCAGGTAAGCACCTTCATAGTATCATTTAATTCTGATTGGCAGCTGCTGGATGTTCACCATCATCTCATTTTTCTTTTAGAAAATTGCTCTCTTTCAGCTTATTATCTCCCCACTATCTCTGTGTCATAGCCTTCAAGCAATCTGGCAGTCTCTGACAGGGGGAACATGGGGAAATGGGCAGCCCCGCCAAGTGCTGCATCTTCATTGTGAGCCTTTCTGCTGCTCTGGCTGCGGATGCTGCCACTGTTGCTGTTGCTGAAGCCTTTGATAGTAAAGCATTCTGTCATCGGAGTTTGCCCACAGTTAACTAATCAATACCCGATTAGATAAAAGGTAGCTCTTCCCAAATTGCATGTGAATGCTGGCTGCTGGCTCCCCCAACCTCTCCAGACATGCCCGTGCAGAGCTGTGCTTCCCTATTACTGATAAAGCCCATTTAATTTGATAATATATATTGCATATGGATTATCCCACAGAGCAGAGAAATTAGTTTCTAGAGAGCTTTTTCTCTTAAGTCACTTGTACTTAGCTTTGCAGATCCACAAAGCTGGATTCTTAGCACTGGGTTTTCACTGAACCAAATACAGAAAATTGATTTATATCTATTATAGGGGAAAGCAACATAAGAAAGTGCATGCTGACCCATTATATGGCTGTCTCCTGTAAGACTACATAGTGCATGTTTCTCACAGATACATTTAGCTGTTGAAAAGGATGTTGCAAGCCAGTTTTAACAAGGCAGCTCCCTCATGTGATGGACTGGTTTGCTGCCAGAGGACACAATTGGTAGGGCACTGAGACTGTGAAAGGGCTGAGGACCTTAGCTGAAGTGTTCTTCACATTCAGAGACAATATATATCTGAATAAGTCCTATGGGAAGTCCTATGACCTTCAAGTCCTGCTTACAAGTTTTTATTGACACCATTCTGATGCTTGGGCACAGAATGTTCAACTAGATCAAGGGTGAGGGACTCTATCATCTCCAGCCAACATGGCCAATGGTTAGGGTGATGAGAGGTGTGGTGAAAGCCATTTGAAAGGCGTCCGGTCCAATCCAGTAGGGCTTTTATGGTATTGGGGTGTTGCTGTTTTTTTAATGTTTAAAAGGCAGCAAGAGGTTTATGGTGGGTAGGTGTTGGCTGCTTCACCTGAGAAGACTTGGTTTCTTTGTAGAAACACACTGATTATAACAAATCTTCAGTCATTACACATTACAAAATTGGTTCATATTGTGGATCTTTAAATATTAATGGATAAAGGGGGGCCTGCCACAAACATAATTGTGCGAACAAGCCACTAGCTGTGCTCTCCCCCACCCCCTGAAAAAAGAAACACTCCCTTCCACCTCATTGCTTTATCACTTCTTGAAGCCCCTTGGAGTCAGGAACTGGGTAATAAATGACAACTTTATATATTGTAAGAATGTTTCTGTTTAAATAAGACCCTTTAACTTGTGGTAAGACTATAGGAAGAGCCTAATGTGAATTCGATACTCAAGTTTGCTCCTCCACTCTAACCTAAGATATGCATCTGATGGTTTATCTTAGTGTGAATTACTTCAAGTCCATTCCTTACCTTTCAGCAGACCTGACTGCTAATGCAAGGAATTGCAAATGAAAGCTAGCAACAGTGATCGTATTCACTTTTACTAAGAAACTTCAAGCTAGCCAATAACTGATTGTCTTCACATAAAAATGAAACTGCGAAATCGGTGCATAGCCAAACTGGGGACCCCTGGTTATCTAACATTAATATAGCAAGCAGCAATGATACCTTTTTTTTGTTATGCTCTCAAATATGCTTTGAATGCAATTATAGCATTAGAAAGTGTATGTTCTTCTCTGAATTTTTCCAAGAGACTCTCAGTAAATTAAGGTGCCAAGGATGAATTTGGCATTTTAAAGGCTGTATTACTGCAGTTGATTTTTTGAACTCCTCTGTATGGGTGAGAGTCTGCTGCCTTTTGAACCCTTTGGGGCTTTCCACATTAAGAGGAGTTTCACAGAAGAAATGTGAACCCAGGTGAAGTTGGAAATATTGGATGGGGCTTTGAGAAATGGAAAAGTACTCATCTTTCATTTCTTCCTCGTACCTTCAACTCCTATGTTTCAGAGGAACTACGCTTCTGACAACACTATTTTAACTATTCTTAACAATAGTTAAACTATGGAATTTGCTCCCACAAGTGATAGTGATGGCTTTAAAAGAGGATTAGACAAATTCATGGAGGACAAAGACTATCAATAACTACTAGACAGAATGACTATGTTCTCCTCCCACTGCCAGAGGCATGATGATTCTGAATGCCATTTGCTGGGAATCACAATTGGACAGTGTGCTGTTTTGTGTGCCTCTTGAGTATCTGGCAGGGCACTGTGAGTACAAGAGACTGGACAAATTAGACCATTGATCTGATCTAGCAAGTTGCTTTGTGCATTTCTTTCCCTCATCCCAGGACTATTGGGACAACTAGTTTTGGTCTAGAAGAGGGAGAGAAGAGGCTCCTAAGTGTCTTTTGAAGGCCGTGCTATTATTTAGTCCATTCCGTTTTCTCAATTTGGTTCATATCAGACCTATAGCAAGCTGCTTCCCTGAGATTTAAAGTCTGCTGTGGCACAGAATATTCAGAAGCTAGCTTGAAGACACTCCTAAAACTCATTGCCATTCACTCCATTAAGCTCATGATAAAAAGTAAAAGCCCGAAAGCTGCCAAAATGGATATATTTCACTCAGTTGTTTTTATCAGAGAGAGGGGAAGGGGGAGGGAAGAATGGGAAGAGGAGAAAAGAGATTGTGAGCCAGGAATAAAAATAACATATTAATGTCTTCAGTTCCTTTCCTTCTGACAGTTCTCTGTTGCCCTTAATTTATTCTTGTTGGGAATCAAACATTTACTAATACAGCAGTTCTTTGCAAGAAGGAAGTGATAGAAACAAAAACACCAAGATATTGATATTCTTTGTGTGTGTGCAGAAAGGGCAGGTGTCCATAGGAAAGTGCAGTGCATGCAAACAGAACTTTGCTCGCTGTTTTCACCACAGCAGTTCCTCACTGATCCCCAACTGAAAGAAGCCACTGACACTCTTCAAGACTCAGTCCAATGCCACGTTTTCAAAGTTGCATTGCTTATGTCCTGCGAGTGGCTCATCATCACACCCCAAATGTGTGAATGTTCTTTTTTTTAACATTCAAGCAGGCCTATGCAATGTCTTTTTCACACTGCCACACCTGAACAGTGATACTTCACGATAGGACCTTAACTTGGTGTCATTTTAGGTGCATTGTTGGGAATGACACATGGTGGCTAAGCGGCTACCATGTTTGCCTCTTCAACAATGTGCCTGGAACAATGTTATGTCAGGATTTGGCAATGTTCAAGAAAGGCCTTATGGAAGAGGCTACCCCTTCTGTCTCAGCCCTAAAAAGTATGCTCATCAGAAATACTGTAAGTAAGGCAGCTAGCCATCGTTGTATGCTTGTGCACCTGTGTGATCTGATTTTGTCATTACTCTGGTTTATTAATCGAAATTTGGTCAGAGTTTCCAGATTTGGATATCAGGTAACTCTGGCTAATTTATGATGCTGCTGCTGCTTTTCAAGCGAATATCTCTGTCTCTTTTTAAAAAATTGAATTTTTTCCCTCCTGCCTCTCACAAAGATGTGTAGTCATCCCCCCCTCTGCCTTCTCAAAGTTTTGTGAAAAAGTTCACAGCAGAATTTTTGGCCCAGTTCTAGTTTTCAAGCATGGGGGGGATATTAGGAAGGGAGAGCAGGACAGGAACGCTGCATGAAAAAGACGTTTCCTGTTTTCAAAGAATTGCCGCACAATTTTTTCTGATTGATCTTTCATTTCTACATAGATTTCTTGCCTTTATTATTACTAACACCCTTTTACTGACCCTCACCACTGCTGTCCATTATCTCCCGGCAGGAGCTCGAGCAAGCAGACTCTAGCAATCTGTCAGCTACTTTGAAGCAATAAGGTTTCAGATAAATCCAGTGCAATGACTGCTCTTTAACTGTCCAAATTGCATTGCATGGAACAAAGCACATGCATTTGCTGGGGACAAACATCTCATGGATAAGGAATGGTGCCTGTCTAATCTCTCTTTGAAGCTTGGCTAGATGTGCTCTTAATAGTGTGTATGATGAGTGCTGTTCTCTGTTTGGGGATTTGTCTAGTGCCCTTCCCTCAGATCTTCCATTATCCATCTGTATATTTTTATATAGCTGTGGTTTAAAAACTTTCTTCTTATGGGGCACCCTTTTTGCACTGGCTTACCTGCTGAGTGTGTGTGTGTTGCACAGAATTCAGGGATATGCTGTCATTTATAACGGGGCAGTGGCTAGGCCTGTTGGGCTTCAGTATTGTTTGAGGCAGTGCGTCCTAGAAGAGGAATCTGCTACAAGGTGATGATGGCAGCAAAGTAATATCTCTTTTCTTCCACCATTGCATTTTCACACCATCATCTGGTGAGGTTTTTCAGAATGGCCAGAGATAGAGAAGAATGTCACTTGGTGACTTGCTGTGACCAGTTTGCAAGACACTTTGTGGATAAAGTCATTTATATTTGTTTCAAGTGGGAAGCCACAATTAGTGCAGAATCAATAAGAGCATTTCCTGTGATAGCTTGCCTGCTGTTCTGGGTACTTTTAAACATTTGCATCCTGCGGATGTGGACACGATCGTTGAAAGTGTGAATACAGTATCATGTATAATCTTCCCTTGCCTTTTCTGTCAACTTAAAACAGCCAGAAAAACACTGGCCAACTGAGTAAGAACAGTGATGAATGCCTCCTTAGGAAACAGTGCAGTGCCTTAAAATCTAAAGGATGTTATTGTAACACCTTTGGTAAAGAGGTGCGTTTGAACCCTACCACATTGGAGAGATTTCATCCAACCTGTTCAAGCATGTAGTAGTAACTGAAATCCAGGATAACATATTATCTAGATCAGCGTTTCTCAACCGCTGTTCCGCGGCACACTACTGTGCCGCGAGATGTTGCCTGGTGTGCCGCGGGAAAACCGGGACCACGCCACAAGCCCCCACCTCCGTCGTCAACAGGAGGTGGCTTTGCAGGCGTCACAACCGACCCGCCTGCTGGGCTGGGAATCAGCCCGATGCGTCGGGGGTTTCCCGCCCGCATCATCCTCAGGCCGACCAATCAGGTCGGTCTGAGGGCGGGACCTGCCCCCGTTTAAGCTGGGAACGGGCGGGAAATCCTCCTTTCTTCGCCCCGCTCCCCAGCTGTTAGGTTCCCTTCCCGTAGCTCTCCTAGCCGTCACGTGGCTTTCCTTTAGTTACCTTTCCTTTAGCTTTTCTTTATTTGCGGTTTGCTTAGCCTCCCCTCCATAGCAGATTCATCAACACCATTGATCCATCCGATCGGGATTGCGGCGAAGCTGCCCGCCAGCAGGGATCTCCACCCGACTTCATTGGGCATTGGGGATCGCGCTAACCTTCCTTCAGCACAGGGCTGACCTTCGGCAGCACACTGTGTCTTGGATCGGCATCCTGCTTTCTTCCCGCCGAGAGCTGTCGCTTGGGACAGACGGACATCGGCAAGCGACCCCCCCCTCCAGCGTGCGAGCGTGTGTGTGCTTATATTGAGAGAGTGGGTGGAAGGGCGATTGGAGCGTGTGGCTGTCGGTCGGCCGGGTAAGCTTAGGAGCCTGCATCGTTATTTGCACCCGAGTAGCAGCGAGCATCCACTCTGGTAAGCCTCTTCAGATGAGATATTTTTTGGGGGGGGGAAGGGGAAACAGAGAAATCTGGGATATGGCACAGAAAGCTGCAATTGAGCAGGAGAAAATATGGTACTTTGCCGTGTGCTTACAGAAGTGCTTCCACTAGCACAAAACCACTGTTGAATACCAACCGATAGCAAGTAGCAATATTGTTTTTCAGTGAAGGAGTTTTTATTTTGTCAGTTCCTGTTGATTTGTTGTCAGTTCTGCAAAGTAAAAACAATGACTAAAACCCACCAAAAAAACCCCCCACTCATGCCAGACAAATCTTACTGCTCCTACTGTTGCTCATCAAGATTTATAATTGACACAATGTCTGGGAAAGCTCATTGCTTTCATTGTTTCCCATTCTTATTGACATGATGGCTGGCATAGCGACGTTGCTATTTTGTGGGTGGTGTGCCGCGAGATTTTTTTCATAAAACAAGTGTGCCCAAAGTGCCCTCATGTTATCACCTGGTTAGTTTTGTTGTTATAATACAGTGGTACTTTGGTTGTTGAATGGCTTAACTCCCGAACAAATTGGCTTCCAAACGCCACAAACCCAGAAGTGAGTGTTCTGGTTTGCAAATGTTTTTCGGAAGCCAAACATCTGACGTGGCTTCCGGAGCTTCCGATTGAGTGCAGGAAGCTCCTGCAGCCAATAGGAATCCACGCCTTGGTTTTCGAACCGTTCTGGGTGTCGAACGGACTCCCGGAACAGATTAAGTTCGACAACCAAGGTACCACTGTATATGTTGTAAGCTTCTGCAAGTGTTTTATTCCTAAAATAGAAACCAGGGTATAGATATTTTAACAACAGCCCTACTGTGCATGAACATTACAAGAAAGACTGATAATCATGTGTAAACTGTCTTTCAGGGCCATGTGTCTACTACTTATTTAATCTCATTGAGGCAACCTGCATAGGCTTCCAAGCAGGACAGCTCTGTTGACCATGCTTCTCATACTGTGTTTCTTGCCTGCCTCCGGCCCCCGCCGGCACCTGCACATTGGGTGTAGACCTCTGCAGCAAGGAAGCCTACATGCGTAGACCTCCACAAGAATGGGAAACTTGCACAACTTCCATGTAACCCTATGGAAGGAAGGTCTGTGTGCTTAGGTTCCCCCACCACAGATTTCCTTACTCATTATATTATGTGCGGGGCCAAGGAAGCTGGAGGTAATCTGAAGCAGAGTGGTGAAAGCATAGCCCACCTGCCCCTCGTTATTTGGGACTGCTTTCATGTGATTAAGGCACAAAGGGAGCTAATGTGAAATACATAGCTTATACTAGGTAGCCTATGTTTCCATGTGGAGCAGTCCTGTGCACTTCCAGATCAGTCTTGGTGCAATGAGATTTAACTTCCCAGTGGATTTCCCCCCAAAAGGATGCACTAGAAATTTGCAGTGCTAATTCCAGCAAGATAGGGTCTTGAAGAGGTAAATTGTTTGATTGAATCATGCATGAGGCCTACGAAGACAGGAGTAGTCTTTTTATTATTATTAACTGTTATTTCATGTGAAATCCAGTGGAAGGATTACACTAGATACATATGCATTTCAAAAGCAACAATGCAGGAAAGAATCCTGCCTAGGATATTTAAAAAGCTGCTAATATTGCTGATGGGGGGGTATTATAAAGTACTATTCAGTTATATGTTTTCCATATTCCCATCTTCATGAGTTTCTCAACAAAGTTTCATCATCACAGGAACTTGCTGCTCAGTTGTGAGTCAGCTGCTGCTTTTGCCTTTAGTGTGCATTTTCAGGATAGGCTCATTGCCACTCATTGCCTCTTTTGCATAAAGAGGACTGCTTATGGCATTCTTTCCCAACAGAGCACACAGATGAAAACATACTTAGTTGAAATGTGTTATTCACTCATTGTTCAAAGATCACCTGTGAACCCAGTTCAAACCCAGCATCCAGTCTGAACAAGGGGTGGGTTTTGGTGTCTCTGTGTGTGAATTGTGTGAATTAAATGTTCATGATGGTTTGCACCCATTCAAAACAGCACATAAACTTTTGGCCCATAATGTTTTTTAGCATTTCTGCCAAATTATGACAGAAATATATTATGGGTTATCAAATAGATAACCTCTTTATATAATACATATACCAGTAAAAATGTTTCTCTTCAACCAGGCATTCGGCTGATTAACATTATATGGCTTTTTAAATGTGTGGAAGGGGGATTATTGATTTATTTTGGTTTTGTAATGTATTTTGTATTTTTTCTGTTGTGAACTGCCCTGGGGTCTTCGGAGGAAGGGTAGTAGTAGTAGTATGGTGATGATGATGATGATGATGATGATAAGATCAGTAATTATCCTGAACCTTGGGAGGCTACGATCTAAACAAGAAGTGGTGTGTAGCAAGCTGTTTGTTTAAACTCATTGAACTCTCCAAAGCTGGGTATTGTGCCCATGGGGGAAAGGTCTGTGGTGATTCTGAGTAGAAGAACCAGGTGGGGAAAGGAGCCGATAACTTTACTCAAGATAGCAGCTTCCTGAAGTTGTTCAGTCAGTTCTGAAAAGGAAAGAAAGAAGTCAGGAGCATGTTATACACATCTGCATATAGAGTCTACTTTGGCCTTATCTGTAACTATAGGCTGCTGCTAGCATTTTGCACATTCAGTAGCCGACACGTTGTGTAAGAGTCAGAAGTATTAAACTTATCAAAGATACGTGTGGCTCTGATTTTTGGTTTTGGTTTGCAAATGGAGCCCTTTCCAGTCGCTCAGTGTTAATATCTCCTGTAGATTTTCCAGGCAATTGAGCTGAGTGTTCTTACATTTTTATATTCCTTTATTTTGGTTTCTCCTCTTTCTATCTCTTTAATGTCATTGATTGCTTTCCTGTCTTGGAGCTGCAAACCAGCTTGTACCCCTATTTATAGATTCCAGGCTCACAGCCAGTTACCTTGGAAACTGTTTGAAGCATATCATCTTGAATATTTGTTCTGTCAGAATCGCCAGACTGCCCTTTGGTCCTCTTTCTCCTATTGCTCCGGGGCTTGCAAACTTGCATTTGGAGTTAGTCTCCTAGTGGACTTTTCGCCGCTAATCAGAACAGCATTGTGTCTGCTCACTGTTGGGACACTTGAGAGACAGACCTACTGTGGTATGTTCGGAGTTTTTTTAAAAAAATAATGTTATTGCTTCCATTAACACTTGGCATTAACAGTTGGTTCAACAACATTCTCTGGGTCCACAACATTCTGACAATATAACAGATAGGAGCTGCTCTTGTTCCTCCACACAAGCACACTTGTGATGAATTGCTTATTGACAGTGTTATTTAATGGTAAGGATCTTGAAGATTAAAGGAAGGCTTCTGTAGATCTCTAAGGACAGAAAACAGTCTATACTGTGGAATTTTCATCTTCCCATCTTCTTCTCTGGAAGTGCTTTGCCACTCCAAGCAGGGGTGATATAATCCAAAGGATTGAAAGAAGCAGCAGATAAGGTCAGATGCAGACTTAAGTTAGTTGTGTACATTCCCATTGAAACCAATGGAACTTAAATAATAACTTTATTTAAGTGGAATCTAAGTAGTAAGTAAGTTTTATTTACGGCCATTGGCCCAACACATAAAAAACACAATTCCTACACAACATACAATATTTAAAACCTTCGGCAGAGGGAGAAACCTTCTGCTCGTTACTAGATAAAAACACAGACTGTCCGTCTTCCTATTTTTGCATTGTGGCTCCTGGATTTGCGGGATTCTCCTGGCCATACCAAATCCCTTTTTTTCTTTCTTTCTTTAAAGCTAAGACTCTGTTCAGGTATTTGGCAACAGTGCGTGATCTAGATGGATTTTCGTCGTTCAATAGAAATCTTAGTTTGGTTTCATTGCCATCATCCGCGCCTCCCACTAAGTATGGGGCAAGAAACTTACTCCTGAGCGAGGAATAGTAAGGACAGCTAAGGAGTATGTGATGCAGGGATTCAGGTGTTCCACAGTTACAATCGCATAAAAGAGATACCTGTCCATTAGAGAGTCTATTTTCCATTACATTGGAAGGAAAGGCATTGAATCTTGCCTTTATAAAGGCATACCTGTGGGCTGATACCGAAAGAGAATCCAAGTAATGAGGGAGTTTTTGCGATGGTAATAAGCCAAGGTTTAGGGGAGAGCAAGTGCCATTACCCAGTGCCATCTTCTGCAGCAGATCTATCTCTTCTAGTTTATAGATTACTGTTCTTTTGGCTGAAGCTAGATCCTGCTCCAGTAAATTTGATGGAGAGAGTCCCATAGCCATAATTCTCAGTTGCAATGTCTTAACCCATGGGCTTTGGAAATCATCCCTCCACATACACTGTATCAAATATAGATTTGAGAGATTATGCCAAAGCGATACCCAGTGGCAAAGTATATGTTTCCAAAGGGCATTTTCAAGGGATGTAATATTAAGTTCCATTCTTATTGCTGCATTGCTTACACAGTTGGGTAATTTCAGTAATCTCCTTAGAAATAGATTTTGTATTACTTCTAATTCGGGTAATTTAACAAAAGTCCCCCAAACTGAAATCGCGTAAGCAATTGTCGGAACCACCTTGGCCTTGAACACTTTCAGTGCTGATGGAATATGAAGGGCCCCCTCGGAGAAGAAGTACCGCAGGATCGAAAATGAGATGGCTTTAGCTCTGTTTGTAACATAGGCTAAATGAGCCTTCCAGCCAAGATTGTATTGGAGCTGAACTCCCAAGTAGTGGAATCTATAAACTTGCTCGATAGACCTCCCATCAATTCTCCAGTTGTAAAGTTTCCGGCTCTTGGAGAAGATTAGTATCTTTGATTTTACATAATTTATTGTGAGAAGGTTTGAATTGCAGTATGACCCAAATATTTTTAAGGCCCTCCTAAGACCCACTCTGGAAAAGGATAGGATCACTGCATCATCAGCATATAATAGAAGGGGGCAGCGGAATTGTGCAAGACGGGGAGCATGAATCCTATTCTGAGCATCTATTAGGGGTGACCTCATGTCAGATATAAACAGATTAAACAGAAGTGGGGCAAGTATACATCCCTGGCGGACACCTCTATTAATGGGAATCAGGTTAGTAAGATCCCCCTCCGGTGTAATTCTGACCCTAGCCGCTGAGCCCTCGTGGAGTTTGATTATTAACCACAGGAGCCTTCTGTCTATACCCCAGCGGGCAAGTTTCCCCCATAGGAGACTCCTGGGGATGCTGTCGAACGCCGCCTTTAAATCAATAAAGGCCACGCAAAGCTGGCCACCCTTTGTTGCGGAGTATTTTCTGGCAAGATGGTGTAGAATCAGAATATGGTTAACTGTTGATTGTCTTTGCCGGAATCCAGCTTGTTCGGGTCCGATCAGCTCTTCCCCATCGGCCCATTGGGAAAGTTTGTTCAACAGAAAGCGGGCATATAGTTTCCCAACTATCGAGAGCAGACTGATGTTTCTGTAGTTCCCAGGGTCATCCGGTGTGCCTTTTTTATGGATTGGGATGATAATTGCGTTTTTCCATATTTTTGGGATCCTCCCTGTTTTATTTACCGCATCAAAAATGGTCGCCAAGACTTTTGCCCACCAATCCGCATGATATTTTATAGCCTCCGCCGGGATCAAATCAGGGCCAGGGGCTTTTCCTGATTTAAGTTTGGTAATTAGATCGTGGATGTCTTCCGGAGCAGTAGGTGGCCAAAGGGGGAGCTGCTCCCGAGATTCATCTCTTATGCCAGCGATGCTATCAGATGAGGTAAAATAATTTTTTAAGTATGATTCCCATACCGGGGCTGAAATAACAGTTATAGGATATCTTTTAGTTCTTTTATTAACCAGAAGCCAGAATTGTCTGGAATTTCGAGAGGATGATGCAGCTATAAGTGCCTGCCATTGGCTTGTTTGCCATTCCAGTTTAGCTTTCCTTTGAGTTTGCTTGTAGGCTGATTTTGCTTGAAAGTATTCTTTGGGGAGTACAGTTGCCCCAGAAGCCTTGTAGTCATTATAAATACTGCCAAGGAGTTGTCTAGCTTGTTTACAGCCATTATTGAACCAAGGAGCACCTGGCTTCCTTTGCATCCGAGTTATTTTTTTCGCCGGGACAGTGAAAAAGGCCGTTAACTCTTCTGACATTTTTGCAAATGTTTTTAGAGTTTGGTCATACTCGTGAGAGTTCGACTCGAGTTCTGAGTAAGTTGGTTTTAGCCCTTGCTGAAAGTACCCTGAGTATTTCTGGGCCTGGCTTACTGACCATTTCACTCCCTTAACTTGCAGAGCCGAGTTCACAATCATGTGTGTTGAATGACTTCGCTCGGCTGGGGACCAGTCAATGGCCATTTTGGCAACCAACGGGAGATGGACACTCAGTTGAATATTTTCAACCTTAAACTGGTAGAAATTTGAAAATATGTCATGAGATACTAAAACATAGTCAATAACACTATTTGTACTGGGACTTATGTGTGTAAAATCACCCGGAACATCTGGCGGGCAGTTCCCATTTAGTGTCATTAAATTTAAGCGGAGGATTAGCTGGTAAAGAAGAGTTCCTGCCTCGTTTACTTTTTGGTCCTTAGAAGATCTTTGAGTGTGGAGTACGCGGTCAACAAGGGAGTCGGGAGGAACCCACCATCTGGCTTTGATTAAAGACTCCCAGTTTGACGCAATTCGAGCATTAAAGTCCCCTCCTATGACATTTGGGGTGTTGGGATATTTAGAGTAACAAAGAGTAAGGTGCTCCTCCAATATTCCCCACTTGTTATATAGGTCTGCGGTGGAACCACCAGGTGGTAGATAAACATTTGTTATAACGAGCTCAAATTTTTTTCCTGTAATCAGGGCTGAGACTGCGTAGGGCTGGGTGGCATTTATAAGGGTGAGTTTTACTTGTGTTTTCAGCGAAACTGCTATGACGAGACCTCCACTAGACCGGCCACCTTTGGTGGACGGGCATGCTGGTAATGAGATGACTTCAAAACCATTTATATTTACTTCTTCATCCTCCCATGTTTCTTGCAAGAGAATTACGTGATGCAGGTTTATGAATTCAAGGAAGTCCGGGTCAGATTTTTTCCCCTTCCACCCCGCTATATTCCAACTTAGCACTGAAAGCGTGGGGTGATTTAGCTGTAACTTGGATGGTCACAAATGAGCTGGCGGCATCACTGGTCTTGGTGGATTTTTTGGTCTGAAGAAGTCAGTCATTTTCCTTTGGCAAATAATTGGTGATTTCTTCTCATTTAACACTGCTGGATTTGATATAATGATTGAAGATGTTGGCTGTCCGCTCGTTCCTATTAAGTTAGGGTTTTGAGATGGGCTTGTCTCTTCCCTAAGGTTCCTTATTTTGTCGATACAATGAATATCAAGTGGGACCGGAATTAAACCATTACTGGTCATAAATTTTGTTGAGTTTATCTTCCGGGCGTAGACGATCTTATTTATTCGGCCCAGGGGGTCCTCAGGTGATCCCATGTCAGAAACAATTTGGATTTCCCCGTCTTCTGCTGGGCAATCCCTGTCTGCATAGGATGGCTCGAGCTCCGGCATTGAAGAATGTGTTGACCCGTTGGTTGGGCTTTGCTGAACTTTTGTGGTTACCTCCCTTTCAGTTGGCATAGGATGTACCAGATCCAAATGATTTAACAGCGATGAAGACAATGCCACCTGAGTCATTAGGTTAGATTTTATAAGCCTGTTTTGGGGCTGTGGACTGAATTGGAGAAGATCCACTGGTCCTTCTGTGCTCCTATTAGATTGTTTTGATTTAAGTGGTGATGTGTGAAGATCATTCCTAGCTACTTGGGAAGCCATGGGTAGTTGTTTATCGCTGGGGGAGGACTCCAGGTCTGGCATGGAAGAATAAGACCTTGACCTCTTGTTGGAAGGGGGGGTATTTTCCGTATCGTTCTTTGCCGAAGCAACCATACTTGGTGACTGCAGATCTAGCAAAAGTACGGAAGAAGGTCTGCCACGCTGTGAAGGACTGGTACTTGTTATCCTGGGATCCTCCCTGTCATTCGACATTTGGACCTCTCTCTGAGGAACAGTGATTTGGGGAGAAGACATCTTCGAACCCACAATTCTCGAGCTGTCGAAGGTGCCATGTCCGGTTTCCATCGGAGCTTCTTTGTGTTGAGCAAAAACAAGTTGCTGTTTAAGTATATCAAGCCTATCCATTATTGCCTGTTGTTCTGATAATGGTAAGTCACCGAATGAAGAAATAAGATCCCTCTCCTCCTCAATTGCCGGGAAACAGTCCATATAATCCCACGTCCCAGTTAAAGGAGTGGGTAAAGTATGTGTCTTAGTTATTGGAGGTCTGTGGTCATCTAAAGGGAGGGCATTGTCGATCGGCGGTGGGTCAGACCAAACTGGTATGTCTTCATCTTTAGGTGCTCTGGAGATTAAGAGGGGTTTAATTTGGGTATCAATGAAGACTCTAGTTGGAGTGATACCCCATCTAGCCAGGAACGCTTTCTTCCTGATCAGTATGGCGGGGATTTTTTGAGACTGAAAGATAAGCGTTACTGTTTGCGACCACTGGGAGTGGTGTAGCGGGAGCACTGCAGTGAGATCAATTGGCGGAGCCCATATTGGCAGAAGGTTGCCCAGGTATTCTTCAATGGCTCTCATATTATTCCACTTTGGGTGCCAGCCAATTATGGATAGGCAGATTTTATTTGGTTGCAGGATCAGGGACTGGTAGTTCAGTCGGGATTTTAAGTGAGGTTTGTAAACATCACAGCTTTGGTTGTTAGGAGAGATGTTCCGCAGGCTCTTTAAATCTCTCACTGTCTCAGCGCAAACAGGCTGTTGGTCGGGAGAAACCGAGTTTTGCTGGGACTTGTTCCGCTGGTTCTTTAATTCCCTCTCTGCTACCTTAAGAGCTGATTGCAATTCAGGTGTATCGAGCTTATGTTGGATCTTATCCAGCTGTGAGAATATCCCCTTAATGCTCTTAAAGATACAGTTGAGGGTTCTAATTATTAAGTGGAGCTGTTCAGATCCCATGCCAACACCCGTACCAACCCCCGGATCAGCTTCCGGCATCACCCCCGTGGTGGGACCGTCATCTGCAGCTTCATCTGTAAGGAGATCACCTGCATTTCTTGTCCTTTGCGATCCTGGCGAGGCCAACTCTCCCCTTTCCGGGGTTGCTGCCAAGTCCACAAGCGGACTGAAGCGGTTGTAAGTTCCAACTGTGTAACTGGTGTCCTTGAGGCAGCAGACCTGACTGAGAAGGGACTGGTCAGTTTTAGTTTGTTTAGCTCTCGGAGAAGATATTACCTCATCCGCCTCTCTTGGCCGTTTGCCGTGGCCCATAGCCAGGTCTGTAGCTGGCTTTAAGTAAGTCCAATTAAAGTTTAGATAGGGAATAGGGTGTCACACAGACTGCACAGTAGTATAATAACTCGCAGCGTAGAATATTATAATATTAGAACTTCTATCTCATCTTGACGCTGAGAGAGTTCGGCTTTGTATCTTCCCTCCGCCGTCTTCCCCAGCCTTAATCTCGAAAATCCTCCTTCGTCCAGTTAATTAAAATCTGGCATCAACCCAATGGAGAGTCCAGCAATTACTTGTCTAGCAGAATGCAAAACTAAAGTAAAGTAACTTACTCCAATGATTATAAAATCCAATTCAGGAGAGGGGGTCGGAGAGAGCTGGAGGGAGTAACCTTACACTGCGGCCATCTTGGATCTGGAGTTCTAAGTAGAATCGGAATCTAAGTATAGCACGTGGGCGGCGCTGTGGGTTAAACCACAGAGCCTAGGGCTTGCTGATCAGAAGGTCAGCGGTTCGAATCCCTGTGATGGGGTGAGCTCCCGTTGCTCGGTCCCTGCTCCTGCCAACCTAGCAGTTCGAAATCATGTCAAAGTGCAAGTAGATAAATAGGTACCGCTGCAGCGGGAAGGTAAACGGCATTTCCGTGCACTGCTCTGGTTCGCCAGAAGCGGCTTAGTCATGCTGGCCACATGACCTGGAAGCTGTACGCCGGCTCCCTTGGCCAATAATGCGAGATGAGCGCCACAACCCCAGAGTCGGTCACGACTGGACCTAATGGTCAGGGGTCCCTTTACCTTTACCTAAGAGCTGTTTGACAGTTGAAAGGACAACGTCAGAAGGTGGTGAACTCTCCTTCACTGGAGGTTTTTAAGCAGAGGTTGGATGGCCATCTGTCAGGGATTCTTTAGCTGTGATTCCTGCATTGAAGGGGGTTGGACCTCATGACCCTCGGGGTACTTTCCAGTTCTACAATTCTGTGATTCTGTAGATGCTAAACTGCATGTGATGTTAAATGCATCCTTGTCACTAACCTGTGGTGTTAAAAAAATGCAACGAGCATAATTTAGGTGGGAATGTGCTTTTCAATTACTGGGATCAGAAGAGGTGTGGAAAGGGGATTTAACCCTCTTGTCTCCTGAGGAAAGTCCCTGTTTTGAGGTATATGATTCAGCAGATTTCAAGTGAATGAAATGAGAATATGTTTCAGCTGGATAGTTTCACTGCTACCTGTCTCTGTTTTCCCTTGTTTTCCCAGTCACTGGTTTTTCAGGCTTCTAAAGCGTGTGGTGGTCTCCATGCGTACAGGAGGTTCCTTGCTTTACACAGTCATGGAGGGCAATGAGAATGGCAATTGGTGTGTGGGGAGTGGACTAAATACAGCCATTCCAACTATTCCCCTTTGCATGTTTATTCTACACAGTTCCAAAATGCATGTAGGAGGCTCATAATTATGACAAATCCTTAAGCGAGAAATATGCATAACCCCATGCGGAACAAGCAATAATTTAAAAACAGTGGATTGTCATCAACAGATTGTTACATCAGCATAAGTGTTGCTCCTTGCGCAATGGAACATCCCCCCACCCCACCTCGTGCCCTCTAAATATGTTCTGGTTGTTTCCCCAGGTCTCCAGAGCAGATTTAAGGATGGAACAGGGTGCATAGTGGCCAGGGGGAATACAGCCTTTAAAATAACCTTTAAAGACTGTCATTTTCCATTTCTTTTTTTTAAAGCCAAGCAAGCAAGCAAGCTAGTCTTACTGACAATTAGAGCAGAACAGTTCTTGATGGACAGTGGTTGGCAGCCATAACCACACCACCACCACCAATACCAGAATGTAGTGTTGTTCCAAGACTGGGGCTGGTGGCAAAAGTGGACCGAGCAACAAATGGTACCTTTAGGTACTGTAGGCTGGTTTTTTCAGGCACCCCTCTCTATCCTCCATCTAGGCAAGCAAGTGGCATTTTCAGAATTCAAGAGCACATTCCAACCTTACAAAAACATTCAAGGTGCAAAGGGTGGAGCAAGGCTTGGGAAGAGGGTGTGGTGGCATCAAGATAGTTCTGTGGACCAGATAGACAGCCCTGGAGGGTGCTTCTGGCCCTCAGGACAGAGGTTCGCCACCCCCACCTTAACATCAACCACTTTTAAGCACACTCCTCTACTCCCAGATTTTTGACCTGGAAGTTCTTTTTTGACCTTTCAAGTCAGGTCTAAATCAATTTGTGCATGCACATTTCAAACACAGCCTCTCCCTCCAAGATAGACAGAAATCGACCCTTTTCCAAATCACTGTATGTTAAGGGGGGAACACTCTTTTAAACCTGCTTCCACCCTTAATAATTGATGCAGAGCACGTGCAGTTTGTACTCTGGGATCTTTGTGAGATTGTGAAATAGCTTCTGCTATTTGCTGCCACGAGTACAGGAAGTGCTGGGTATAAATAACTAAATGAATACCTCATCAGAAGTAACTGAAATTTTCTCTCACAAGGCAGCTTTGCATTGTTTTATGCTCAGGCTTTGCTTTTCCTAATGAATGTTGGGAAGGCTGCACATATTTCCTGGCGTATGCAGGCGATCCTGTACATGGTGCTTTATGAAATGAAAAGCCTTGCAGCCTTACCTCTATCTCTCCAATTACATTCTGTAGCATCCATTCATTATGTTGAGAGCTGTGTCAGGAATTTAAATGTAAAAATGGATTTAGTATGAGAAGGATGTCATTTTCCAAAAGCACAGAGAAGGGAGCCAGAAGAATTTATGTTTTTAAATGTCTAGGAAGCCCAGACATTTGTCATGTCACGGGAAAGAGACAGGACTGGAGACAGGAATTGCTCTGACATCATCTACGGTAGAATAGCCTCTCTGAGTGGAAGGGCTAGGTAGCTGCCATAGTTATACGATTTTTAAAAAAAGTCTCTCCCCCCCTTAGACAGGATCAAGTAGGCTTGGTATTATCAAGAACATAAGAGTCTGATGGTATTAGCAATAGATAGCTCATATTAGGAATGAAATAGTCATACTATATTAGGAGAGAGGTCCATGCAAGATTGCAGAATGTACATGGTTGGACTGTGATGTAGGATTCTTCAATGTGTTTTATTTTATTTATTGCTGTTTCTGACTTTGTGAATTCCCCTTCCCTCTTACATATTTCAAGCAGAAAAATGTGCATATCTGTACAGTGGGAAAGTTGCATGTATGTAAGCTGCTCCCATTTATTTGACTTTTGCCCAGGAAATTGTATGTGCATATGTTGGGAGGAGACAAAATGAAAGCATATTTCCTATAGGCACACTTTTTCCCCCAGCCAGAACTCATTTCTGGCACCTCTCAGGTGGGTACCATTGCCATTGTAATAGAACAAAGGAGGCAGTTCATGGCCAGTTCTGGCACCTCTTTTTCAAGAAAAAAAAATGCGTTGGTGATACCATGTGAGAACTCTCAATTTCCTTTCTTTCATCCACACAGCAGTTTATTCCATTTCCCCGACATATCCCTGTCAATTTCCATATTATAATTGAGCTTTCACACGACATAAAAGACACCTCCAGGAAAATAATGAAATACAGTTCAAAATTTAGCGCTCATTTCAGTGGTATTTGCAAATTGAAGTATTTCCAGAAGTAGCTTTTATATCATGTGAAAGCACACATATAATGTGGAAATGGAATAAATTTCTGTGTGAAGAAGAATAATAAGAATTTGGATTTGATATCCCGCTTTATCACTACCCTAAGGAGTCTCAAAGCGGCTAACATTCTCCTTTCCCTTCCTCCCCCACAACAAACACTCTGTGAGGTGAGTGGGGCTGAGAGACTTCAAAGAAGTGTGACTAGCCCAAGGTCACCCAGCAGCTGCATGTGGAGGAGCGGAGACGCGAACCCGGTTCACCAGATTACGAGTCTACGGCTCTTAACCACTACACCACACTGGCTCTCAGCTAGCGAAGCTAGCTCCACTGTGTAGAGGCCAATGAAGCTGGTAGTAAAAATGTGACGGATCAGGGAATGTGGCCATGCTTCACTCTCATGTAGTGGGGGGGGGGAGCCTGAGTAATGCTGCTATCTTCAGTTAAATGCCTCTCGATCACATGAATTTATTTTATTTCTATTGATTTAAAATATTTCTTAGCTGCCTTTCTTCAGATGATCCCAGGGTAGTGGACAGATCTGTGAAAATTTCACACAAAATAAAAAACAATATTACAATGAGATTTTTTTTTAATGCAACGACAAAATAAAAGTTAAACTAAAAACTGAAACAATAAAAACAGTTCTGACTTGGGAGCGGGACTTTGCAGTTAAGATTTATCCCCATTTTATATCTGTTAATTAAAGTGATTTGCTAGCTTACTTATTTTTCTCTTCCGCACTAAATATTCCAGTTCATGGCAGATATGAGAAAAAGAGCGAAGAAAGGCAACTGGTATATACTGTTTAAATCAGAATGAGACATCAGTAGAGTCGGGAAGGAATAGCTTAATCACCATTTTGGCAGAGGGGTCATACAGTTAACCTCAAAGAAGTATCAATTTATGGATGAGCTAATATCCTTTTTTGGTCGGTTGATCGCCTTGAACAAACACTGCTTTGTCCGTCCACCCACACAAGCCCATGCCGCCATCATAAAGGGTAGTCGTGTACTATTAAATGATTTATATTTAGATAAATTTGCTTTAATGTCGTGTGGGGGGGGGTCATAAGACGTTTTCATAGTATTAAAAAACTTCATAATTATTAATTATAATTAAACTTCATAGTATTTAAAAATGACTGAAAAAAATGAAGCAGAGGAATAACTGGCCGGAGCAAATATTTAATGGATGCATTCATCAAAGAAGATGATGGTGAGGGTCAAAGCATATGAGGTGAATAGGGAAGCTTTTAGCTAAAATAAGAATGAAGTCACTCCCCACCCCATTAAACTCGCCATTTAAAACAGAATTATAATTTTTACACTGAAGCATAAAGATTACCAGATCAGATTGCTGAGGCAATGTGGGCAATTTTTTTTAATGAATTCTGAACTTCAAGGTACCAAGTGCTCAGGTTTGTGATATATTGAGATTAAGTAAACCTTGGATATGAGGCATTCTTGGTGTGGCAAAGGGAAATTTGTGAGAAAGATGAAACGGAATTGGGAAGCACTTGTTTCTGAACAATGTAAAGGGATTTCTTAAGGATTGTTTAAGTAGTTGTTTAAGATAAAAAAATGCCCGGGCCCTGCTGTCTATCCTTGTGGGAGGAATCTGCAAAACTCTGTTTCTAAAGTGGACTTACCTGATTAGGTATGCACCAGATCATGGCCCAGATGGGTTCACAGTCCTGTGGGTTCCTTTCTGGTGTGATCCAATGTACACTATTGACAACCACCATTCTCTTGTGAGAGGCATTTGCCTTTAAGCACACAGTGTCAATGACCATCATGCAATAGCCACTCCAGTCTATGAGTAAAAATTTCCTGCTGCTTTGAACTGTGGCGTTACTTCTTCTGAATTCCAGACTTAAAGATAATTTATTTATTTTAAAAAATAGTTCCAGGACTGGAATGTGAGCAGTATGATGCAAAGTCACATTAGTACATTGGCAAAATGCTGCAAGACAGGAACCTTGAGAGTGTGCATGTGATTGCACCAAGATTATTTATGCACGGTCTAGTCACATAAAACCATTTCTAGACATTTCTCTGCTGCTGAATGGCTTTGAGTGACTTACCTTGTCTTTATGGCTTTTTCTGGCCCTGAAGCTCTTATTCTAGCTACTGCTGCCACATCTTGGGTGTTGTAATGATACAGGTCCAGTGAAGCTAGTTATTTATTACATTTATAGGCCACTTTTCTTCCATCATGGAACCGTGTGTGTGTGTGTGTGTGTGTACTTGTTGCTCTTGGGTGTTCGCTCATCCAGGTACTGACCATATCCAGACCAGCTTAGTTTCAGCAGCGTGGCAGGATAGTGTGTCAACCACTGCAATTCATTGTGACATTTAAGTATAATAATCGATCGGACTGGGCTATAAGGAGCAAGCAGAATTGTAAAAATTACTATCTTTGTCATCATTTTCATCAATATCCCTGAAAAGGAAAGATTGTTTGTCATCTTCATTTGTTCTTAAAGTAAAGAATTTAGTGTAGATCAGCCTTCCGCAACCTGTTTCCCTGCAGATGTTTTGAACTGCAGTTGTCACCAGCTCTACCCAGCATGGTCAATGGTCAGAGATTATGGGATTTGGGAGTGCAGAAACAATTGGATGTCACCAGGCTGTGGGAAGCTGGTGCAGATCAATGCTTACATCTTCTTTCTCTTGTAATGCTGTGGAGTTCACTTTAATAGGTCGACTTCAACACAGAAATCTTGGTTGAGATGCAGCTGGATTTGTCTCACTTGGAAATCCTTATGATTTCCTGCCATCTGGATGAGGGAACAGATTGCTATCAATTATTATTCATCCAAAAGACTCAGTGTCAGAAAGCACAAGGTGAAGCTTGAGTGATTGATGATTTTGCTAGAATGCCAAGGCGTTTTCTGATTTTAAATCCCACACTGAATTGTTTACAGAGACACAATTGCTCTAAGGTTGGGAATTTGTGAGACAGTGGCATGTTCCTCAAAGCCAAGGTGTTAAATAAATTTAATTAATGTCAGTGACAATATGCAAGAATTGACACCTACCATCTGTTTAGGAAAGTGACCTCTCTGGGTGCATTTGGTGGTGGATATGGCTTTGTAATAGACACATACACCCAGTGAGTGGACCAAAATATTTGGTGATATTGCACAAAATATTGCACAGAACAATATACATAGATCCCATTTGTTCATAATAGATAGGCCTACAGAAACCCAATGAATATAAAAAACTGGATCCATACTTATAGAGAGACTCTACCCCTAGTTAGGCACCAGCAGGACATGACAGAGTGCCACAGCCCTATCACACAAATCCCTGATCCATGCTACACCAAGCTGAGGCTTTCTGTCGGCAGCAGCTAGTTGGAATTCTGCTAGTGGTGCTTCCAGATGCCTATACTTTTGATAGGCAGAATGGAGAGCTCTGGACTAGAGGAGGAATGCTGGCATCACTCCATGTGCAGGGGCAGGCTGAATTGCTTTTGGGCTGTGTGGAGGACGACCTCTAACCACTGGCATGCCTCCCTCATGCATGATTGATCAGGGGTTTGGATTGTAGCCTTTGTCAAGCTTATAATAGATTCATTGAAATCAATGGGCTATAAGCTATTTTTGACTAGCTTAAGCCCCATTGCTTTTGATGGGTTTACTCTAAGCATGTCAAAGTTTGGATCCAATTCAAGGTGCATACAGACCTTTCATGGAAACAGTTCGTTGTCAGCTGCTTTAATGTGTTGCTGGCAACGCTTTGGTGCATATCCTAATAGATAGGAAGACAAAAAATAAAGGCATTATCTTAAAACCGCATGGTATGTCATTGATACTGGTAATGAATACAGTGGAACAAACTATTAAGATAATAGGAGGCAGTTGTTGTTTTTAACTTTTGATTTTGTTTAAACTAATGAATGTACTTATTTAAATTGAACTTCCCAGCCTCCAGCTTTCACTCACAACCTTGATTTGCCATCAGCAAGATGTCAGATCAATAGCCCATTGAGTTTTTGACAGTCAATTGCTAGACCTGTTGATTGACAGCTTAACAAGAGAAGCACAGAAACTGCTGTCTTCGGGTACATAGTGTTTTTCTTGCAAGAAATATCTGTTGTCATTGTTTGTGAAATTCTATAGAATTATCAACACACTCTGTGCTCCAAGAGCTGCGATGCCACAAAGCAGTACCTGACGTATTCATCCCAAATAATAAAGCACATTGCCTTTGTGAATCACACAATCCATCTAGTGTAATACTTCGAAACATCTGTTAATTTTTATTTATCAGTGACACTTTTAATCTGTAGATTGCTTTGCCAGCCATATCTCAGTGACGCACATAACAGTCTTGAATACTAGGTCATAATTGGTTATAAATTATATAGAAAAGAAGTCAGCAGAGACTTTCTAAGGCTGGCCAGCTGAACAGATATTTGAAATTATGTCTTGATCAAATCAGGTCTCCCGGATACAAATAGGAAAATGTTATCCTAATACTGATGCAAATGAAAACATATCATCTTTCACATACCAGTTTGAGGATGAAGCTCATCTGAGTCTCTAAAACCAATAAAGATGGAGAAAATCTGCCCATAATACTATTTTACACATGCTATTAGGGAATTGTTTTATTTCTGACACTGACTATCCATCTTCCTTATGAAAGATCAGATTTACATACAAGCCATAAATAGATTTCACAGTGCTAAGCTACTTATTTCAGTTGTAATTGCTTTCATATAATATTCATTGGCACAAAAGTTTTCAATAAGGCTGTGCAACCAATTTGCCTGAATACCAAGGCGAGGATGGTATATTTGGGTTGAGATGGAACCCCTCTGAGGTGAGCTTCCCCTCAAGAGGTTCTGCACAGAATGTTGCTTTGGATTTGGAGTCCAAGGCAAGGTCCCCATGAAGGAATCTGTAGCCTTGGGGGGGAAATGCAGGAAAAACTAACCCCCCCTTCTCTTCATTCCACCACTATTCCCTTTTCCCAATTTGCTGCTTGACACCTCACCACCAGAGCTGTTATTTGGGGCTAGATGAACACCACCAGCACCCTATTTTAAAGCTCCGTTCATGTTGAAATCAGTGTGATATGTTGATTTTTCAGGAGTGGTTGGTAATTCTCTGTGACAGCCCATAAGTTGTGCAATATTCTTTCTCTATCTTTATCTTGGCCTTTGACACCTGAGAAAATATTGGTGGCAGGACAGGCAAATCTTACTGTAGCTCTTCCAAGCTCTTTGCGACTGGTTTCTGTCATGTCAAGTTCCCAAAATATCCCATTTTGATCAACATTTTTTGTGGTGTGTGGGGCATACCGTCTGCCACACAAAAAATGACAGCAGCCACAACACCCACCACCAAAACAACAACAAAAACACCCTTCAACATTGGGATTTCTAGGAAACTAAAATATTGACCAACATCGGAGCTTTGACAATCTCCTATAACTCTTCTTTCCTGCAAAAAAATGTGCCCCCAAAATGCAAAAGTTGGATTTCATCCCTTCTTTCAGTGACAAGTTTCATCCCTTCTTTCAGTGACAGCTTCCACGAAGTCAGAGTGACTTGCTTGCCTTTCGAAAGTATTGCTGAATTCTGTTCAGTGGAATATTCAAACTTCTATCATGTTATAAACAGTCAATGTTGTGTCACAATGGACATATAAACCCTTGGGTTAGCAGTGAGGTGCGCGCACACACATTTCTGTTTAACATGAAGCTTTTGGGCAGGATAGTTCCCTGTATTATACACTCTATTCCTAGGAAGTAGGCATAGTTATCTGTTATCATAATGCTTGAATCCTGGGAAGCTTAGACAGGGAGCTGCAACCCCTAGGGAACCATCCACCAGCACGCATGTCCCCTTCACCAGGATTTATGTGATCCTGTTGTATCTCTTGTCAAGCCAAAAATGTAACAGAGGATCTAAATATATTTAGCAAAAAATAATTTCTGTATTCTTTTCTGCTCAGTATTTTTCTTTCTAGTTCATTCTGTTCTCTATCCATTTTATCCTTCTGTCTTTTCCAATATCAATTGTTAAACCATTTGTATAAAATTGCTGTGATTATTTGAATGATGTTGTAGACCCTTCGAGGAGGATGTGACCTTCTGTTCTTGGCAATCCTCTTAGTCAAGGTTTGGATGCTCTCTTGACTCAACAATTTATGCTTATTACTGGAGTGTCACGAGGCACTGTTCTGAAACATATGCACTTGCCACAGGGTATGGCTGAGTAGTAATAAATTACTGTAGTGGGTGAGGTAAGGACATGTCAGTCTGACTCCTAGTCTCTTTGTTTTCTTTTGGTCAGCCAGGCTCAGCATTAACACTTTGTTAAACGGGTAGTGTTGATAATGCTAAAGCACAGTGGGCTGTGTTTAGGTATTAGGCAAAATAGATATATGGTGTGGGGATGGGGGGTCAGGAACTGTCCAAGAGTTCTCAGAAAAAGGCAGGTTCCTGGTGGACCTTGAGGGCTCCTTGTGTGATTTAGCAGGGCATTCAAAATAGGCAGGAAATCCTAGTTCTTATGCCAGTCTGCATAGAAGCTCTGTGGCTGAGGCCAGAAAACTGCTTCAGCCTGAACCACTTAGTACAATTGCTTTAATTTTATTATTTATTTCTGAGATTTTGACTCTTATAACATGTAACACTTATAACATTTAAACTCATCAATAGCAATGGGTTACATTTCAAATTTGACAGTTGTCTCTTTGCACCCTTTTAGTGTAATTGCCTTATTACACACTCTCTAACATGTTGACTCCCAAAATCAGAACGCACATCTTTGTGGCCATTCTCCTGTGCGAGATCACAGGGCACCAAAAGCACGCTTTTCAGGGCACCCAAAAATATGCCCTCCCAAAGTGCTTTTTTGGGGGTGAGATTTGGCGTGAAATTGCGGCATTCAAAATGGCCACCGTCCTCTCACACAAAAATACAGGGTGTACCAGGACATTTGTGGGGTATTTTTTGTTGTTGTTGATAATGATAATATAATTTCATTTATTTATCACTTTCCATTGGGCATCTTGAAGTGATTTACAATAATGCACTTACATTGCATTTCACTGATTCCTCCTAAACCCAAGTTTCATTAGGTAAATCAGTTCCATGGCAGAGAAGTGCTTAGGGCTAATATAATGGGGGTGGGATCTGGATTCAGGCACCCAATCAAAAGAAGATTTAGCTGACTCACAGAAAGCTGGCATTTAGTCCAAATTGTTTCAACCCATTTTTCATTGTCTTCACATTATTATTATTATTATTATTATTATTATTATTATTATTATTATTATAATACCACCCTTCAGCTGAAGATCACAGGATGGTTCACAATATAAAATGTTTACTTGGTATTTTGTGTAGCAATCACCACCAAGGATTTGATTGATTTGAAAATAGAGTCATTGATCTTTAGAGTTATCTATAACTTTCGAACTGATTTCTTTCTTTTTTGGCCATTTAATACTTAGAAAAATGCTTTCCCTCGTGGTCTGTTCTACAAGTGTTTTAAATATGAAATGTATAGCTAAGGGGAATCAGTTTGTGAATATTTCATGCATATGCACTTCTGTAGGAAGCTTAAAGTGGAATTAATGTGGAGTTAATTGTGTAATAAAAATATTTCAGGTGCTTCAACATGCTGTTTGAAGATATCATTTTAGCATGTGAGGAGATTACTGATACGCCTGTTCTAGAATCATTAAGCACTTGCCTTTCTCCAAAGTTTGAGGCAGGATACATTTTTTGTGCATTGATCATTGTCTGATCCAGTATGACACACACAAAATGACAGCGGCATTCCTTCAGCAATGGTATCGCAGGCTTTGCTTGAAGGGGAAAAGGCCCAAAGGTTTGCATTGGAATGAAATGAAATTCTCATGGACAAAAATGATTGTTTAGCTAAGACTCAATAGGGCCATGTGGAGATCATTCTTGAGCAAGTTTTCTCTAGAAGTAGGGATATTTGATGAATTCAGTCTTCATGAGTTCCGAAATGAACTGGAGAAATTTGTAAATCAGAACTTAAAGAGCAATTGCATGCACACCACCTATGCCAGGTTGGAGGAGGTTGGATTAGGCAGAAGTATTCCTCCACTCACCTCTCCTAGCTGAGTTGACCTCTCAGTGGCCACCATCAGCAGTGTATAAGGTTCCTTTTGTTGTCACCAGCTGCCCTCTCCCATCATCATTTACTCTAAACATTGATGAAGTTAAAACAAAAGGTGGTCTGAATTTGAATCCTATCTCTCCATGATGAATGTACTTCAAAACACAGCATGCCAGAGCACTTCTAGTAGAGTGTGATACAAATTACCATGGAATATTGTATGCAGAGCTTCCTTGCTAGTATACATTATTCCATTCCCTAAGCCTGGGATTTTGTGACAATTTCTCAGCTGTCAGGTGTAGGCAAGCTTTCTTTTAAGCTAGCATTTTCAGACACAATGTGTAGTCCAAGCTTCTTGGTGTGAAACAAAACATTATAAGATTCGTCTTTCTGCCATATGGGGTGAAACTGCTTTCAAACCTAATAATGGGGGCTAAGTGTTCTCATGCTGAGTCCTAAATTATAATTTGTGTTTGACAGCAGGCAGAATGAGCAGAGGTGAAGATTTCATTCTCCTTTCTAAAGCAATCTGGAAACCAAGAATTCTTTAAAGGCAGGTGGCATTGTGTAGCCTCTGAGAGTAAAACAAAAGACCTTTGTCAGTGCACAGAAGCAACTCTCTTGATTTATCTTCCTTATGTCACTCAGCATGATGGGTAATAGCAATACTACTTGGGCAATAGCAATCCTGCATTTGTTAAATGGTCAGCATATTACCCTATGATTTACAATGAAAACAAGCTTTCTATATTCCAATAATTCCCTTGTATGTCTATTATTCTTAATTCATCTTTAGGCAAGGGATGTTTACTATGCCATATATATTAAACTCAGTGGGACTTATTCCCAGGTAGTTGGGTATATGAATCCACTTCAAATCCTAATACTGTACTGTCCCCAAAACTTGATTTGGACTAGTGTTTCTGAGCAATGTTAAAAACACTCAGGGGGAAAAATTGTTTTAATGAGAATTCTAAATTAGTTAATTGTTGTCTTCCTCCAAGTTTTCAGACCCCTTTTACATTGCGACTTCACTTGATATTGCTGCAGGTAGTATTAAGGAAAGGGGATTCCCTCTCTTCCCCGTTGTCTTGTTGAAGTTATAAGTTTAATGTGCATAAAATGCTGTATTGAATTGCATTGTATTTGTTATTTTAAAAATGGGTTTAGGCATATAGGCAGTATTTTTCATAGTGTGCTAAGTGCTTAAAAACCAAGTTCTGCAAGCAAAGCTTTGAAACTTACCGGGTATTTCTTGTGGTGAAGAGGATTTATTTCTACACAGGAGTCAGATCAGAGACTTTCCATTGCCACTATATCTAACAAGTCTCTGCTATTGTTCTCCTGCTGCTTCCATGATGGATGGATGGATGGATGGATGGATGGATGGATGGATGGATGGAAGGAAGTTCTGTTTAGCCTTTCCCTCCAGCTTCCTGGAACACTGCATGAAGCAAGCTAAAAGATGCACAAAAACCCACCCACAAACATCCCCCCCCCCCGTTTCTTAGACAGCAATAGCATATGTAGGTGTTGACGGGAAAATTGTATTTGTCACAGAAAAAAATCTGAGCCAAAGAATAATCCTGGGCCTGCAAAAGTAAGTTTGCATTAAAAACCAGGATTAAAAAATTGTGGAGGATTGTATTCTGAACTAAAGAATTCTTAACCTCAGTGACGTCACTACTTAAGACTGAGACCCAAACTAGATGTGACACAGCTAGCCACATATATATTGCATCCTACTTTTTATTTGTAAGCCAAAAGCAGTTCTGGAAACTGAATTAGAACAGTTGGATGTACAGAGGAGAGGGGTTCCTAAAACAAACCCTATCACCTCCAGCTGCATTTCAGATAAAAATGACTCATCAGCATATAGGGGTGCATTTCTCTCTCTCCCTCCCTCCCCCCCCCCCAATTGGATGGAAAAGCAGCATAGCATGGCAGGTGGTAGTGATGAGTTGGAAAGCAGAAGGAGGGGGAGGGAAGGATTTATTTATATATGTGAACAGCATATTTATAGTTTGTGATCATTCCCACATAATTATGTATTTCCAAAATAGAGGATTCAATCCCTATCCATTACATATACCGGTACTGCTTCTGACTTACACAAAGTGCTGTAGCAGCTAAATTAAAACAAGATTGCACTGTCAGGGCATGTCTGAATACAGGTGGGGATATATGATGGTTTGAAAGTGTGGATTTGATTATCCTGACCATACTTTTCACTTCGCATCTATGCTGACTCCATATTACTACAGTTGTTGGTAGAGTTATGACACATCCTAGCCCTACTCTCTGCTTTCCTACAGAATCTGGGTGGGAGAGAAGACACATGTGCTAAGGAAGGAAATTATCTGTTTTATGTGTTTGACTACCTCTGCCTCCCTCTGAATAAAACACCTAGGAGGATTGGTCCAATTCACTTATCACAGGGTATTATTGGTATATAAGTTAACATCTTTGCATGCCTGCATGATTGCTGACTGCAAATGCCTTTGGGTAGGCAATGGAGCCCACAAATGAACTTATAGCTAGTCTCCACATGGCAGTTTTGGGGAAACCTCAGGCAGGTAAAATAAGACTGAATACATGGCGGGGTTGTAGACAAGTGTTGTGTTGTGCTGTGCTGTATAGTGACTCCTTTTTGCAGATACCTTTCTAAACTAGCATCATGGGAAGTTTGCTTTATGATGCAACCTGAGCCACAGCTTTCCCCTTTGGAGAAATCTTATTACTTAACATTGTCCACAAAGAAAACTGATAGTGGAGTAATCTAGAATTAACTGTGAATTCATTAGTGTTATCAAGTATTTATTTTGAATGCTTACACTAATTATCTTGGGCTTCCTAAAGCCAAACATACAACCCACCCACCCCCTTTTTTGCAGAACAATTGGGCTGCACAGTGGAATTTATTCTGCCCAGCGCTGCATTTTTCATTCCATGTAGCACCATTCTTGGCAGGAACACCTTTTCTACCTTTCTTCATTTGTGCTCTATGGACCATGAAAACTGCCATTACAAAGGGAGAGAACACTGTATGAACTATGGTGTGTGCGTGTGTGTTTTTATCACTTTTATGCTGACACAACAAAATCGGCTAGTTAACTTAAAGCTTTACAGGCCTCAGCAGTTCTGATAAAAGAGAGAAGGATATGGGAAAAAACCGAGGTCGTGGAATGGAGGAGACCAGTCAGATAAAATGAAAGGCTATCTTTCATCTTTGATCCCTTACCTTGAAAACTGAAGACAAACTATGGTGCTGTAGTTGTTGGTGGCATGGAAATCAAATTCAGGCAGAAAGGAAGGTTACGTCCACCCTCTCTTTTTTTAAAAGAAAAATTAACCAAAGATAATATTGTCTGAAATATTACTGGTGTGTAGAAATCCATCCTTGGTTGGTTGCATGATCGTCCTTAAAATCGTATCTATTAGACTTGCAGCCAGCAAATGAATGTTTAAGATGAAAAGTGCAAGTGAGTAATGCACCAGAACAATACAGTATGCCGCAGGTATTATGCCAGTGTGGCAGGCAAAGATACAATTGCAAGTGTTTAGGATCAAGGGATATCCTTTTCCACACACTGGCTAACCAGATGCGTATGGGAAGCCCATTAGCAGCTCAAGGGGGCAAAGAGCCTTTTCTCACTGCTGTTTCCTGACACCTGGCATTTAGAAACACACTGCTACTGATGTGCAAACACACCACCTTTAGTGAAAGTAATAATAAATAAGTAGATTAGAATAGTACAATATATTTGATAGTTGCTTTGTACAAAGAGAAATGTCTCAAAGTGACTTAGCAAAAAATAAAAATCAATTAGACAAATGTTTTATATTCAGGGAAATTGCTTTCCATATCCCGGAGGAAAATGCATAAAGCACATCTGTTAAGAGAAGTACACACAAATGCATTTTAATTTTTGTGCTGACTTTTTGTATTTTTTTTTATTACAAACATGCAAGCTGTTGAGAAAATTGAGGGAAATGAATTTAAGATTGGGATTGAGGCAACTTCACATTGACAGATTCAGCTTCCTACCATTTGAAGGCAAGAGACTCTCCATGCCCCCCCCCCCGCTCAGTAAATCTAGCACCTCACTGCGATTGTCACCAGCTGCTGCTTTTCCTCTTCCTTGCCAGTGCTACCAGAGAGCTGGTGAACAAAGAAAGAGGTGAATTGAGAAACAGGTTGCTGCAGTGAGGAAGAGCTAGCCCAGGGGGCTCCTGTTTTGAGCCACTTATGGGGTGTGGCATCTTGGCAGATGCCCAACCGTGCCTACTTTTGAAGGTAGCCCTGCTTCCCACCTTTTCCTCCTCCCAATGCCCCTGCTCTTAGCAGCTTTTCTCCTTTCAATGTCTCAGTAGGAAGACATACCTAGGAGACAAATTTAGAGTGAGGAATCAGCAGACTGGGTAAGGGCTTAGTGGCCTTCTCTCTGTTTTGTTTCCATTTTAAATCCATGCCTTCTAAACATGACTTTAAAAAGAAAATTTGGGACACACGCAAATTATATACACATACCTAATTTGTAGATTGGTCAAAGCCAAGGAATGACTTCATTGTACTTCATACTTCTCAGCTGGAGCTTTTGCTTTTCTGGATTATTTCACAATCCTTCTTGAAGTGATTGAAAGTGAAGACTCCAAGGTTGTTTCCTTCAGCACAGTATCACTTTTCGAGTGCCAATCACAGTATCTGTCTGCTTGAAATCCTATAATGTCTCCTATTATGATGTTTGATGAATACAACATCATGTTGGACTTCCACCTCCATTGCTACACTTTTCCCACCTTTTTCTTTTTTTACAATGATGCTGGAAATATTTTATTGCCTTTAACAAAGAAAATGAGAGGCATTTTGAACATGATTCTAGATTGCACTGCATGCAGTATATCCAACAATCTGTGACTGCATTTTGTCAAATGAAAAACCCAGTTAAAGGTGAGTATCTTAGCTTACTATTTGTGTAGGATGCCCAATTCAGAGGATGGCATTGAAGTGGAAGAGAAGAGCATTTTGAGGTTGTTTTTAAAGCAATGGCAAGTGGAAAGTTCTTCCAAACCTACAAGTCACTAATCATTCTCTTTCTTGATTTTAAGATTATTATTATTTAAATAAATAAATAAAACAAGCCAAGTACAAAATCAGAAAGTGGGAGCAAAGCGGATGCACATACTATCAAGTGATGCTTGAGTTGATGGCCATCACTTGTGCCTTTGTTCCATCATGGAATGGCTACTGCCTGATCTTTAGTTTTCCAATTAAAGATTACAGAAGTAAAGCATGAGTGGAGCCTGTTCTCATTTATTTAATACAAAACACCTAGGCAGTGAACTGGAAGGGAAACATGGAAGAGTGCAGTCTAAGACTTTTTTCAGAGCAGAACCTGCGACAGCATCCCCTAGAACACTAGGGTAATGGATGGATTCTCCTTTCAAGTGAATGGGGTGATAATGATACTTACTCGTTTTACTATTGTTTATGGCACCAAGAAAGTCAGAACATGAAGCTGACTTCCTATTTATTAATGTCAGTGGATAGACATGGTGAGCACAGCTTCTGCCATTCTTGGACTCTTTTTGAGGGTGTGGCAATGGGGACTGCCCTGATGCGCTCTTGCGCTTCAGAATTTACCGCAATACCATAATGCATAAGAACATCAGAACAGTTTTAAAGATGCTTCCCTCCATCTCCTGCCATTCTAAACTCACACAGCCATGGGAAAGCTCAATGCTTTCATTATGTTTACATTCATGATCTCTGACACGTAGTTATCTTTCCGTGATCTTTAATTTATGAGTGCTGAAGAAGCCATAAAGCAGTCTCTCCTCTGGATGTCATTGTGATATCTTTCGGCTTGAAGCACCAAGTAGCTGAACTCTTTGATTCCCTTCACCTCTAATTGTCTTGCTAGTCAGAATGGGTTTCAGAGTTTCAGAGTCATTACTGTCTTCCCTCTTCCCTGCGAAATGTCACAAATCATAACTATCTCACTTTTAAACTGCATTACCTCATGCATTACAATAGAAAATAAGCTTAATAAATTATGCCACCACAAGTTTTCCCTTCCAGATATCATTTCTAGTTGAGCAGATTATTCCCTGTTAGATCAGATCCTTCATCAAAGCAGCCTGTAGATGAATTCATCAGAATACCTTGCTTTAAGGAAGCTGGAAATGCAAATGTAACTGGTAGGATGTGTCTGCAACAGTGCTATCAGTATCAATCTCAAAACCAAAGTGACCAGAAACTATTCGGTGTAAGAGGAGGAAGGAAGAAGCTTCTCCTTCCTGCTCTCTGTTTGCTGCCACTATTGCTGACGTCCCAGTTTGCTGGTAAGTAAGGGAAGGATGGGCAAGATGGCTTATTCATTAATTACTTATTTCATGAAATGTATACACTGCTTGATAGTTGTTGTTTTTAACCGATCAAAGCAATTTATATTTTTTGAAAAGTTTACAGATGGGGGCTGATGGTGTGTAGGGGTTTTAGGGTGCAGTCTTAACCAGGGAACCAGGCAGCTCACTCTGGTCAGGGAAAGTTTTTTTGGGCTGTGCCTGCCAAAAGCTGGTAGAGCAAAACGGCCCAGAACTCCCGCTGCAACTTGTGACTTGCTGCAAAAGCTTTGGAGCCAGTGGATCCACCATAGGAAATGTTTCTCTACAACTAGGCCTTTGGCTGATTGATCATTCTATGGCCTTTTAAGTGTCTTTGTGAGAGGAAGGTTGTTGGTTCTGCTCTGTTCTTGTTTTAGTATGTATTTTTTGTTCATGCTGTGTATTTTCATGTTGTGAGCCCCCCTGTGATATTCGGTGGAGGACAGTATACAAATTTAACAACAACAACATGCGAGGTTGCCTTATACTGAGTCCGACCATTAGGCCATCTCCCTCAGTAATGTCTACACTGACATGAAGTGGCTTTTCAGGGTTTCAGATGGGGGTCTCTCCCAGCCCTATCTGGAGATGCTGTGAATGGAACCTGGGACCTTGCGCATGCATAATTGATGCTCCAATGCTAAGCAATGGTCGTTCCCTTGAGCTACGGTTCTTCCCTACCTCCTTAAAATGCCCCGTTTCAGAGATTTTATGCTGGCTATCACCGGCAGACACAAGGGCTAGAATTTTATGATTTCAAAAGAGATGAATGCTGCAGTTTTCAATAGAAAGTTTTGGGCATTGTAGACTGCAGTTTGAACACCCCTGTTGTTTCCTAGTTGTTGTCACTGAGTTGTTAAATGCGCTATAAATGCTTCAGTCCATTTATTGCTTCTTCTGGGTTTCTGTGGCATACTTATTGTTCCTTGGGGGCAAACCTCAGTTGTATACACTTGAGACAGACGTTTAACCAAAAAAGGGGGGTTTAGTTGCACATGTATGTTGTTACATAGGTTTTCTTGTTATTTGAGAACACTGACCTTTTTCGCCTGTTCTTTAGAATCATTCTGACTCCTGTGAAAACTGCTGTGCAGCAAGCAGCTCAAGTGTATTTTCTTACAGAGTAATATTGATGTAAAATGAATACAAGCACAATTTGTTTTCAGACCACAGCTCGCACAACAAACCTTTGTTTGTGTGCGATCCCCATTCATTATTATGTTCTTCTTTCTCTGCTCTTTCTCATTCAAATGTCCCTGCGATCAATAGTATATATGATAGTTTGGCACCATCTCAGCGAGTTCTTGCAGATGGATATAAAATTCTATTTTTATTACCACTGGGTCCTGGAAGTGTTTGAATGATAGATTTACAGAAGTCCCCAGGCAAATTGAAATAAGCCTTGAATTGTATCTCAGCAGGGATACTAGGTTATCCTTATTCAGAATAAATGTTCCTCTTTTTATCCCACATATACCACTAATCCTCCTTAGGGGCAGAAGCTACAGATGCCAGTCAGCTCAACTTTAGAAAGGTCTGCAGTGTCAGTCTTCTGCTCAATCCCTGTCCCAGAGCTGGAGTTGTGCTTAGGTGCAAAGTTGATATTAGCACATGAGAGAAGAAGCTTGTCATCTCGTCTTGCCTATTGCTTTCTGGAGTTGAGTTCGCTGAAAAGGAATTGATAATACAGCACTTTCATTTTTATTTATTTTCTGCTTTTCTGTTGTCACCCCAAAGCTGAGTTCTGCTCGTGGCTCAGAAAACACACACATACACATCTTAAAATACAGTATAAAATAATAAACACTACAACAGATTTATGCTCAGCTAGGATCTTGACATTTGTGTTTTTAACATGAGAAGATCCAGCATGAAATAGCCTTCTCATTTTCATTTATTCTGCAAGTAGCCTCATCTGATAAAACAGTGGTCACCAACAATTTGGGGGGCACATTTGGAATTTTGAGGAAGGGCACCACAAAATGACTGCCACCAATGGTGTGGCCTAACATAAAATGGTTGCTACCACCAAAATAGCAGAAAAAGAAGAGAGGGGAACATAAAATGGTTCAAATATGGAAAAAACTATTCAATTTTTTAAAATCAACACAAAATGGCAATCTCTTCCCCGCCCTAAATTTTAACAGCTGTATGGTAGGCAGAAATTCAGCAGGTTAAGCCTTTTGAAGCATGGAAATATAATTTTGTGAATATGCACAGGATGCACCTGTTTGTGGTTTGATTTCTCTTATTGTCTGCCAGTGATTTGGAGTAGTCAGCAGTCATCTATTCATAGACTTTTTAAAAATGTGCGTTTTGGGGTGGGGGAGGAAGTGCGGGGATCGCCTGTCACTCATCTTGCTGCCTGCCGGCCACTTGGTACAGTCACCATGCAGCTTCTCTTAAAGAGCTTCTTGAAATTTGGAAGAAATGTCAGAATCCTCCTCTCGCTGCTGGGTTTATTTCATTGCCTGCTGGCATGTACAGCAGGCAGCCACTTGAGAGGGGCGTCAGTGGAATATGGGGTGGAGGATATGGCAACCCTTTCTTGTCCGGCTGCATGCCATCTAGCAGGGATTCTTCCAAAAAAAAAGTGGTGGGCTCAGTGCAGAGGCATCTTGCTATTATCGCCTTTGTCATTATCATCATCCTTTTTCCTGATTGTTCAAAAATTGTTGCGGGAGGGATTCTTATTAGAGGCATTCTTATTATCATCTCATTGCCTCTCTTACTGACTCACAGCCGGGATTTTTCCCAAGTTGTTTGGGGAGGGGAGAACACAGTGCCAAGACAGAAACATTATTATCTCCTCAGACACCCCTAATTTCCAAAAGCTTGGAGAAGTCATTCATCCTCAAAGATCATACTAGTCTGGGCAAGTGTTGTACAACTACTACTCTAGTGAGTTGTCTTTTCTGTGTTTTTACCTTGTACTTCTATTCTTTTCTATTTCATATAGTAAAAAACAACAACTTGCCATGCCTTTTTATTTGTGTCTATGCAGGTGTATGACTGGATGTAGTGATTCAAAATTTTGATGTAGTGATTCAAAATTACATTACTGCATCCATGCACAAATATTTCCCTCCTGTCTTATTATTCTTATTACATATTTAAACTTTTAATAGATAGTTGCTCAAGTCAACTCGCAATAGTCTGAGCATCTTCATTATTTCCCACCTTTTCCTCTGTAACGATGTACTTATTAAATAGCTTGTTATCTTGCTGTGAATTTTTGTTTGGGGTTTTTAGGTACTTTACACATTGCTGTTGTTATTAAAATGAAAGGTAATATGTACGCAAGCTATTAGATCTACCAACTTCCAGAGAGCCTTTAAAAGTTGAAGAGTTCTTTTCACTTCAAAACTGAGAATTAGTCTTTGCTTTGCAGCATTCTAGTATAATAGTGATGGGATCATCTGTATGAAGACTTTCACTTTCCTTTGTGTAATATTATCACATAAGATGCTGTGAAGATCTCAAGCACATTGAACTGCTGGAGTTTAAAGTTGCCTGGTGACAACTAAATTGTAAACTATTTGTATATATCTTAGATTAGCTACAAGGTTTCATCAGGAAGTAATTTACAAGGAAAACACTTTTTCTTTGCTCTTTGGCACATGGAATATAGTTTTTACCATTACAGTGATCAGTTTGCTTAATTTTTCTTAGACTGCAACACTGTTTTATTATGTTAGATTTCAACTGCTGTTTTCCACATTTTGGTGACTGCCATCCCCATGTTATATCCCCTCATTAGCTGTCTCAAATGGAGGCTTTTCAATATACAAAAGTCATATCTGTCAACAGTAAGTGAAGTGGAATCACCATATGATGTGATTTTGTGAATCCTGTGCCATGTTGAATTCATATCACTGTAGTCTGAGCTTTGGATTCTGATGACCAACTGTTGACATTCTTTGAAAATATAGCCAACAAATAATAAACTACTAAGGAAGAAAGATTCATAATCAAATTAACGTTTTCTGCTTTCCGGCGTATTTTCTACTTTGTCAGTGTTTAGGGCAATGGAATTAGTCATCAAACTGGTTTCTTTAATTTGGAATATTTATTCTGAATGTTTAAGCCTGATTAGGAAAGATATTTTAGTGCAAAAAAGTTTTTTCTATTATGCATATATTTTGTCTTCATTTCCTTCCCTCGAGGAATCCTGCAGACTGTCGTCCTGTCAGAATGCAAAAGGTTTATAACGAAGAAGCTTTCGTTTCACAAGATGATATTTCTTTGGGACCTTTGGCTGAAGCCACACTAGCTAAAGCAATTTGATCCTGGTATATGAAATGCAAATTTATAGCAGAGCTGTGTGCTGCCTGGTCCAATAAAGATCCTGCCTCAGCCTGTGTTTCTTAATCTGTGATCCATTGAAATTATTACCATTCTCTTCAAATAAATTCTCTTCTTTACTGAACACTTTCTCTCTATTGTGCTTATGAATCTTGCCATTTCTGTTTCAGAAATCAAGAATAGCCACGTATGAAAAAATGTGGGCCTTTATGAATAGCAGGAGGCAGTCGGTGCTTGTCAAAAGTAACGAAGAAGGTATCCAGCGTGTGCTCACCTCTGATTATGCCTTCCTAATGGAGTCAACTACCATTGAGTTTGTTACACAGCGGAACTGTAACCTGACACAGATTGGTGGCCTGATAGACTCCAAAGGTTATGGTGTCGGAACTCCAATGGGTAGGTTGCATGCCTTTCTTCTCTTTTTGTTAAATTGCATGTGCAGCAGTAGCACAATTTCCTCCCTTTGCTGGGTATTAGCTGGATTATAACATCACCATGTGCTATTATTAATATATCCATATTTAATATATTTATATATTGCTTAATATAAAAAGAGTATATAAGCACTTTACAAAAGGAAACAAACTAAATTAATGAAGCTAAAACACGGGAGTGCCATAGAATACAATAAATATTTTACTGGTAGCCTACTTTAATAATCACTTCTTAAGAGAGCAAAAGCCTATTGAGTCTTCAACCGCCATTTGGAAAAACATTTTATGCTTCCCATACTACAAAGAAGGGAGTTCTTGAAGGTTAGTGCTATTAGGAGAAGACCTGCTTGAGTTTTACTTTTTTATATAGCTGTGTGATCATGTTGAACATTACTAGGATGATATATATGAAGAGTTGTAAACACTCAAAGCGCCATTATCACCATCATTATTACCCCCCCCCCATCAGTATGGGTATGGTATATGTTTTTGGCACGAGATTTGTCTCGCCATTGTAATATAGCAAAGTCTGTGGTTGCCTGTAAAATTCAAGGCCCATTCTAGGGAGGTCTGTGGTTTTCTGAAGCGAATGCGGTATTTTCCTTGAAAAGGGAACTTTCATCAAAGGTTACTGTAGATCAGGGATGGAAAACCGGCGGCCCTCCAAGTGTTTTTGAACTCCATCAGCCCTTGCCAGCATGGCTACTAGTTGGAGATGGTGGAAGTTGTAACCCAACAGCATTTGGAGGGCCACAGATTCCCCATCCCTGCTATTCCCACTAGTGTCATAATGAATGAGTTCCTGGTCAGTCGTGTGGCATGTTTGGACTGAGGGAGTACTAGGCCGATATTGTCAGTGATGTACCCTGCTGGTGGAATATCTAAACTCATGCCTAGATAGCATCCAGACTAGTCCAGTTGCTTTATTGGAACATCTTTTTGCAAGCTGATTCACACCTGCATACATAGTGTTCAATGAACAGTAATTTAATAACCATAGACAGAACTGCATGGTGCACAATAGAGCAGGGATCCCAAACTTTTTTTGGACACATCTGGTAATCTGAGAAACTATGGACCCCCACCATAAAATGATTATCATTGGGGGGCTTTCCTTGTCACAAAATGGTTGTTATGGGGGACATGTCTTGTCAAAAGGTAAAAAATAACTTCTCAAGAAACTGTGTTTAAGCTAGAGGTTGGGTTTGAGCTCCAAATATCAGATCTTTTATTTGCCCTTGCAAAGCACAGCAAAATAACCCCCTTTGCCTAAGATGCTTAGAGAAACACATCCACCTGCAAAGACAACAAAGCCACTCATCAATCCCAAATAAAAAAGGGAAATTTCAGCTTCAAAAGTCAGAAACAGGTAAATCTGTCTTTAATGTACAATGTACTCTTGATTAAAATAAAATTAACAGTAAAGCTAAAGCACCCCATTATATAAACAAACAAATAACAAACATTAGCTGCTCTTAGCTTGCAGGTATGATCATGATCTTCTGGCACCTATGCACAATTGTGTGCCAAAATAAATTTCCATGCATATGTTGCTAACTGTTATACAAATTTGATAACTCAATGAGGGAGAATTTTATTTTCAAATACATAGCCCATGCTGTTAAAATAGCAGGTGTGTAATTGAACAGTGTTATAACAGTGATGAATTTAGGGCTCCCAATAGGAAAGCCAGCCATCAACGTCCCAGAACATGTAAAAATCTTATGATATAAAAAGATAAATTATTCCCAACAATTCATTTTATTAGAAATGTTTGCCTTAAATGTTGGAAATAGATAATTATACAAGTAATTTCAATGTTTCAAGTTGCTAATTTGTGAATGAAATATTGAATATATTATTCAATGCATATGAGTCTACTACATAAGTATTATTTTGTGAAGTAGCATGTAATATTGGAAGTGGCAAAATTTGTGACAAGGAGAAGTTCTGCAAGCACATTCCCTTCAGGTATCCAGATCCCATGTATAGAATTCTTCACTGGAATATTCAGAATTGAGAAAATAGATGGTGGATGATGCAGGTGAGAAGTTAAATACTGTGTATATGCATAAACATGTCTGCATATCAGTGCCTGGGATGTGCAAGTCAATAGGTAGCTGTGGGGGAGAAATAGAGGTACCTGGAAGATACAGTATAAGGCAGAACTGTGTTTTTTGGCACATCATCTTCAATTTTTCTGCCCCAGGTGGTCATCAGAAGACCTTGTAACTATGAGTTTGCTTCTTCCCTCCCCACTCCCAAGATGTTTTCAGTTTGTGTCATGTCTTTTTAGATGGTACATTTGAGAGCAATGATTGCTTTTAAAAAAAAGTAGAACTAGAACCCACTGGGAGTCTTTTTTTGGCTGAATAAAAAAAAATGTGAATAAGTTTTGTCAAGTCCATTCAGGGAAAAATAAGCAAGCAAGCTAAAGGGAAAGGAATTGCCAGAATGAGCCAGAGTGCATAGAATAATAAAAAGTATTATTATTATTATTATTATTATTAATAAAGTACATTGCTTGCACACTACAGCCCACTCTATTTTATCTAGGCTGATATGCCTAGATAGGTAGAGAAATCTATGGATCTGTAAGAATGCCCAATGTGTATGTGGTTATGTCACTTGATTACAACCATAGTGTATTTGGAGAAATCAAAATTACACATTGACTTTTCACACCAGCAACAGATCCACCTACTGTATAAGATGTGTCCAGTATGACTAGGGATGAAATAAATAAATCCACCTAAGTTTATATTCAAACCAATATATAAGCTGCATTCCTGTCTATCTACCCCAGAATCTCTGGTACGCATCACACAAAATGAAGATCACTTGGAATTGCATCGTGGCAGATGTTTCATTCTGTGTTCAGTGGTTTGCCAGGCATATTGAGAGCTACCTCTCAGTATCACCCATATCAGCAAGCTGAATGGATGAATGAAAAAATGAATCTATTTGCACCAGCCATCGGCTATAGCAATAAAACAACAATACGATACACAAAGAATAGAAATAAAAAGTCAATTATATACAATACATTTTAGGGTTTTGAATCAATAGTCAAATAGTGGATCTTATTCTAATTGCCCCAGCTAAAAACCTTGCAACCTTTGATGTCACCTGCTCCTCTTATCAGCAAGTTGTTGTTGGCATCCATCTGTCTTGAGAAACAGTGGAGTGCATCTCCTGGGGTGAAGTCAAACCACTGTGTTTGCAGTACCCCTGGGGCGCAAGTCTGGGCAGTGTAAATGGAGGCCCTGGGCTGCCCAGACAACAAGACACACACACCCTCGGCCTCACTAGTGTGGTCCAAAGGAAATACATTTGACACCAGCTTGGCTGCAGGAGTTGCCGGAAGGAGGTCTACAAGGCCATACAACCATCTTAGTGACTCCACTTTGGATATGTGTAGGGTTTACTCCTTAGTCTTGTCTTCTCCCAAGATATCCCACAAGGCAGCAGAGGTTTAGGATCAACAAGTAGCCTGCAAAGATTTTGCATGTTTCGTTTAAACTGTGCAGACTATCTAGGCTTTCCTAACTCCGTGGAGGTACCTCAGGTGTATAAATGCCACCAATCTTCCAGTTGCTTTGGGGGTCCTCCTCTAGAGGGGGTCTTAAGGCCTTTTGGGGCATTCTCTTCTGTTCTACCCTTTGATGCTGATGCATACATTAGCAGCACTTTGTGAGCCAACACACCATCAGATGAGTCTGAAGGGAACCGATTTGCACATAAGCTTTCCAACACAGGGGACAGGAACCCTTGCCAATATTTCAGTTTTACAAAGCTGATTCCTGGACATCTTCCATTTGCTTTTGAGACCCCCCCCCCAATATAACTTGGTCAACAGCAATTCTGGATTCACTCCCCTTACCCTACCATGATTATGGCAAAAGTGCTTACAAGAAAAAGAACTAAAATATAAGTAATTGTGGAAGATAGGGTGTGAAATCTTCCTTCTCTTCCTTGTGGACAAACACTTGCCTCTGTTGAGAATGTTGCTTCCATCTTGTTTCAAATAACGTTGTCAGAAAAGCTTCATGCTGTCAGGCCATCTAAAAGTTGTTCAGCATCTATCAGAAGAAAAAGAATATGAATAAATACACAGCCTTCCAGCAGAGTTACACTGGCTCAAACCCCTTGAAACCAACATACTCATGTAAGTTCAAAAGTTTAGACTAAAACCCTGAGGCTTTCACATCACTTGTGTCTGTCTAGAATTCACTTTTCACCATATTTTGTATGGTGATCTATGGAGGTTCTGTGATCGAGTGAAGGTCTCCGCTGTAGACCTCCATGTTTCTTTTCTTTGTACGTTGCTTTATTATTTCTTTCCCAGCTGTTGTTGTCAGTTTCCAGCTTAGTTGCTGTCATCTCTACCAAAGAGAGAGATAGAGAGAGATAGAGAGATGTATAAACTTGATTGGACAGACAAAAAGGTTGGTCGGCTTCCTTGATTCAAGGAATCTTTTCTCTGGCAGACATGAAAGCATCTATTTTGGCAGCATTATTAGTATTTTTTGTGGGGATTTTTCTTTCTTTCTCCGTTGTCAGTCATCTGAGAAGCACATGATTAAAATGGCGTTTGGAATAAGCTCATTTTGAAGACCTGTCGTGTTCATATTATTTCATTGGACATAGCATCTAGAAAGAGGGATCTCACACTCCACTCCCTTAAATTGAAGGCTTCGCCACAGAAAAAGGGGTTTCAGGCAATAATTTATGATCTGCTGCTTCATACCTCTGCTAGGAATATGACTTCATGAATTATTTATCCTTATCCGAGGCAGTAATGAATGCATTACAATGCTGCTGTTCTACCTTTGTGTGAGGAGTCCCTGCTTCAAGTAGGCTTTAAACTCACCGTGTAATTTTGTGTGATATTTAAATGCTATGCAATGGCCAATAATAAACTGTTTAGGTTACCCAGTCGGCATTACTCGTCTCTTACCTCCCGGGAGTGATTTCAAACTTCATGCTTTTGTGATACTGAATTGTGCAATGCTAGCTTTGCCTTTTCAAGAATTCATCCCATTATTTACCCAAGTACCTATCTTTCAAACTCTGCTCCAGATTTGCATCTTCATTTAGGCAGACTGATACTGCAAGGAAAGCATGTGCCTTCCTTTTCTTGCTTTTCCTGGTTCCTTTATGGTTTTTATATGAATATCTCATAAGCAGACATTTATATTTAACTGTATAGCCAATTTCTGCCTAAGTCCAAAGCTGTTGTGAAAGCCATCACTGTTGTTGCTGTCACTGGAACTTCAGAGAGCTGCTATATTTGAAATAGTAGGTCCACACTAGTTCATACCCCCCCCCCAAATAATAAAGGAGGAAAGAGAGGACAGAAGATTTTGCTCAGCGATTGGTACCAGAGTTTCAAATAGCATTTGTGGTGATGATTGCACAATAAATTTCTACCATGCCCCATCTCTAGGAATCCAGGTTTACAAACCAAAACAGGAGACATAGAATGACCAATTAAAATTATATTTATTATAAATGAATCAGAATTAATCCACCCCTCTGTGACACTAGTTGTTAACAGCTAGCTGAAACAAACAAACAAAAAAGGCCAGAAAATACTGAGAAAACAGATCAGGATCAATGTTTCCAAATTGGTTGAAAAAAAGAACTTGGGTGCACTATTGGACAATATTGCTAACATTAGATGGATGATAGACAAGTATAGCTGGTAGCCAGAATCTGAAATATATAAACCTCACAAACACTGTTGCATTAAACTCAACTGTGGGAACAGAAGTTTCCAGCAGAGCAACAAATTAACTAAAGAATGATCTGTATTTCTATGGAAACACCCGGACAAAAGATATCATAAAAGGATTATTTTGAAAGCTATAGCCCATATTGCATTAGGATATTTTATATTTTTCTGCTTCTTAGCAGTTTTTCAGCAGTTGCAATAAAGGGATTAGGTATTTGTCTGCTTTCTTTTCTCCTCTAATACATTCTCCATAATACAGTATATAAAATTCTCCTTTCCCTTACCGGGGCCTAAAGTGCAGGTTATACTTCCCAGCTATTAAGACATTCTTCATAAGCCCACATACACACCTACACACCTAGTGGAGGAATGGGAATGTTTGTGTGGAGATGAGCCCTAAAGACAACCCCATTCTTTACCTTGCATGATGGCAATCATGTAGGATAAGCAAGAAGTGGATAGGGACTCTTTCTGTCAGTGAAAGGGACTTTTCTGTCTCTGAATACATCAGAGTGCACCAAGCAGAAATCAAATAACGTAACTAGGCAGAGAACAAATAATATAACTAAATATAAGCCTGCTTCCTGGAATCTTATGCTGAGGGTAAGGGTGAGGACAAAATTAATTTTGTTCGCATTTTGCTAAGAAACTACCTGATTGTCACTTCACTTCAAGAACTAAAAGATTCTTGTTGTCCTGGCCTCTTTTAGGAGGATGGGCAGTATATACAGTTAATAAAAGCTTTTTTAAATAAAATGAACCAAAATACAGCTATCCTTTCAAATTCATACCCCTCCAAATTTTGCTATGTTTTTTTGCAGTGCACATTTGTGAGACAGTTGTGTACCAAAATGCATATATTAGGGGTTGGTGTGCATAAAATCCATGTATATCAGTGAGGATAACATTAAGTGTATTACATTAGAAGAAATTACTTGCAATAATGTCTATATTAGTCAAAACTACAACCAAAATGTTTATTAGGAGAAATTCACACTAAAATGCCGAGACTAAATTTTCATGAGGGTTAAAAAATAAATAAATCAAAAATTGCTGTAGATAATTAGAAAACTGAATTTAGGATTGTAAAAAATGTGAAACGGAGAGAAGCTGAAAATGACAGATTCTTCCATCACTAGTTGATACATGTCTGTGGTATGAAAACGAACACAGTTTATCTGCAGAGTTCAAGTTTTGTGTGCGCGCTTAAAGTGCATGTGGTAGCTAGCGATCTCTATGAATTGTGCCAGCATGAAGAGAAACCGGGGAACAAATATTGCAACATATTGCTGCACTGAGGAAACTAATTGTTACATGTGAACTGGGAAATATGGCAGATGAGCTGATTAGGGATTATTTTACTGAGCAAACTATATGCCTTGCAAAAAAGAATCGGGAGGGAAAAAATAATGAGGATACAGGAGGCACAGTTCAAGTTGCAGAAAAATGCAATGAAAAGGCACATAAATGCTTACAAAGGGAATATGTATGAAAAATCACAGACCCAGAAAATGCAAAGTACAAGAAAAGACATGGTTTCATTGTGGATATACATAAACTAAACTACACAGGATGCCCTGCAATCACTAAGCTCAGTGCAATCACTGAAGGGAAGACTGGGCATTTGACAGAGATCTGCCAGAGCAGCTAATCCAGTCAAGACGTAATTATTTACTGTCATGCAATTATGGCGACAGATGTTGCTGTTTTGAGTGTGAACAGAATCAGCTCTGCATATACTGAAGGGGGGGGATGACCTGTGCACAGTTAATATTTCTGCCACATCCTCAGACTGTAGGAGAAATGTTGGATTCAGCAATCTCCATCCTATTATTTTCAATCTACTTGTATTGCTTCGTACATTTGCAACTCACTTGGCAAACATTGCACTTGATAAGCTATTGAGACATCCCCGTCCATGGCCATCTGCTTGTAAATGTGACTTTTGTTTTGGTATACATATATTTTCTGTACCTGCATTTGCAAAAGCACTCCTAGAATGGAAACTTTTTTTTTATTATGCATTCATCTTCGGGAGTAGTATATGGGCAGATAGCTTGCCCTCAGCTACAGCACTTCAAACACCAGTTTCGGTTGTGACTAAGTGCCATTTTAAGAAGAAACTTTGCTGCGCACATTGATTTGTTGGTCTATGAAGTTAAACTGAGACATGACATGACACCTATTATTAAAGAAGTGACTATTTCCAGTCAGAGTCCAGGACCACTGTATTAGAGGAGCTTAAGAACTTAGTACACAAAAAGACACTTTGGAAGAGAGCGACTCATCAAAACGGGTTTCCTCTATAATCATAGCAAAGAATGGAAGCATTCGCCTTTGGGTGGATTTCAGAGAGCCGAATTAAACCTTTATGACTGACAGCTATCCTTTGCCACACACAGAAGAGGTATTTGCAGAAAGCTACGGAGCAAAGATGTTTTCTATCACTTGGAAGAGTGCCAAGTGTTTCATGAAATCAGCATAGTATGTATTACACATGCTGTATAATTTGGTTTTGCATACCCGCCATGCGGATGAGCTTCAACACCAAGCACTGTTTAAAGAATAATGTAATTTGGCAGGTTTGGTTGATACAGACTGAATTGCTCTCAGATGTGTGGTAAGGAGTGAGAGCATGCTTGAGCACCCCCCAAAATATTACTTCATCCTATTTTAAAAGAGAAAACGGCTTTATCCAAATGAGTGCATTGTAAGTAACCAAACAGATACCCATTTAGCAAAATATGAATCTGGTGGCTATGAGCCAGATAATGAACGATTTGAGCCTTTATGTGTTGCCTATGATGGCAGACTGGCTTGCAGCCTGTGTGCTAAAATAAAAAAAAAACAGTACAGATGTTTAGCGGCTCTCTCTTCCCAAATGCAACAAAATTGTGCTCCCAGGTGCTTTGTGTGCATATTTTCACAAAGCTACAGTGTTCCCAGTAGTTTAAGCAACAGCATTACCGCGATTACATTTTCTTTCTGCTGCTTTCAAATCAGTTTTATGAAAATTTGCTACAGTCCCCCCAGGACCAAAAAGGCACGGGGACAGGGTGCAAGTGGAAACGTAGGTTTTGCTGATTCCTTCAGCTTTATATTATGCACCATTTATGCATTCCCAATAGCTCATTCCCTTGGCCTGAAATTTATAATAATGATAAGAGGTGTTATAAATGTGCTCTTTGGTCTCCCTTCAGTATCCTTTTTCTGCTCCCCAAGCACCTTAATTAAATCTAGGATAACACACATTGTCAGAAATATCTATGGGGAATGTTGAGCTATTATAATTAAGATCAAATGAATATTTAATGTCTGCATTGTATTTATATATTAGAGCAATGGCTTTCAGCATAATATATTTCTTTCTATCGGTGAAAAGGGGAAAGTTGCACTGATCCAGGGGACCACGATGGTAAAACACGGTTTTACCTTTTAGACCTAATATTTATTACTAAATGTGTGTGTGACAAAACCTGAGCAGCTGCTTCTGTCGTGGAAAAGCAGCTTTCAGAGGATCAAAACTGAACCAGAAAATGAACCTTGCGGGGAGTTATGTCTGTGCATCTATAATCTCGCTTTCCTCCAAAGAAAAACAAACTCCAGGAGAAGGGATGCAAATAGGGATAACTCCCAACTCCTGTGGTCTGCAGTGTTCTCTACATAGAATGACATTCTGGATTTGGCCACAGGTGGGTGTCCACAGGGTCCAACATGTGTCTTAAGTGAGTAGAGTGGGGCTCAAGTTGCCTTGGACATTTCCAGGTAGTCAACAAGAGCCCTGGAATATGAAGCAGAGATTAGTGCATCTTTTCTTTTGGTGTCTCCGAGTTGGAAGATGATTCTCTGCATCGGGGGGGGGGGGGAGGTCTTCACTACTCCTATTGGGCTCCTTGCTTCACCCAGATAGGGAAATCTGTCACTTTCAATTTCCCATTTTTTAAATCTAAAGTTCAGATCCCCATATCAGTTTGCATTTTTTAAAAAACAACAACAACAACAACTAGTTCTTAGGAAAATTTGCCAGCGTTTAGTACAGTGGACCCTCGACTTATGAAGGTAATCCGTTCCGACGGGACCGTCGGATGTCGAAAAAATAGTAAGTCGAGTCCCCATAGGAATGCATTGGGAAGAAAAAATTCGTAGGTCGAAAAAAGCCCTATCTAAACTTCGTAACTCGAGAAAACCCTATCTAAAACGGCCGTGACTTTCGGAAGTCAAAAAAAATTCGGAAGCACGCGGCCGCTTTGATCCCTCATAACTCGAAAAATATGGAAGTCGGGTTACTCGTAAGTCGAGGGATCACTGTATGATCTTCTCCTAATAGCCATGTTTTTCTTTATGCCATTTCCACTAATATAATGCACTTTTGTACGTTATTTTAACAAATACACATTTGTGCATGCTTTCCCCTGTTATACCTGTTTCTATATACATTATTTGGTTGGAGAATTGCATCACAAAATTGAGAGTAGTGTGAATTTCAGACTTGAGCAGTGCTTCAGTTCACTTACTGTTTCAGGAAGCACAAATTAGGTGGGTTTACATTAAAAGCCGAACTTAATTCTCTTCCCCACTGCCAATCCCCTACTTGTGCCTTCATGCTTTTTCCAAGGTCCGAAAGGGCACAAGAGCCTATAATGGCCTTGCATCAGTCACCTTTGAACTACTGAAAGGAAGCAAGCTTAGTGCTCTCACTGCCACTTGCTTCCCCCTGCAGTCTTAACTCTGGTGAAAGGAATTCCTGAAGAGGCTGAGGTCTGGACCTCAACTGAGGCCTACTCCATTGTGAACCAAACTAACCCTTCCAGGCTCTGCTCCAGTGGAGAACTTGAAACGAATAATCATGTGGCCTATAGCTTCTAGGTGGACTTCAGCATAGCTGTAAGTGGAGTACTTATGTGGACAATGAGGTTTGCTTGTATAGCAGGTCTTTCCCCCCTCCCCCCTCCACATGCTCCCCAACCTGCTCTTGGGTTTCCCCCCAACCTCCAGAGCAGATTTAGGATGTGGGGCAAATGGGTGAATGAGAGGGGAAGACAATTCTATTGTACAAGCAGACCTCATTCTGCACATGCAACAATTTAGTTGAAACATGCCCTCTGGTGCCATTGCCTCTCAACCACCCATCTTAAGCATTGCCAGTGCTGGTGAAAAGGCACCAGGAACAGAAAGCATAAGACTTATGGTGTAATGGTGTCTTTCAGACTTGGGGTGTTGTCTCTGGGGGTCCCCCGCTCAAGAGGCACTTGTCTGACAGGGTTCCTGTCTGACTCTAGGCCAGAGCTTGGGTCTAGATCCAGCACCTCCCAAGGTTTGCACACTGGTCTTCCTGATTCATTTGGTTCTTCTGTGTCAGAGTCTTGGCTTGCTAGACTCTAATTACATGATTATCATCATTTTGATTCTTATTTATCGTGTGTGCTATGACTTTTGCAAACACAGAAAACATGTTTCCTATCCGCATGAACATGCCTAAAAATAGATCAGTTAATGCAGAGCAGGAAAGAGACGCTTAGTTATACATCAGTAGGTATATCTCTCATTAGAAATGTGCAAAAACCTCCCTAAAACATTTCACTACTCTCATAACTTCAAGTTATATCTATCCTAGTTGAATTTGTTTTTCACTTTAGGGAAAATTTGATGGCATTGCAAATCTTTCTATGTTGTTGCATTACTAGATTATTTCTAGAAATGTTTCTGCAAGATCTTTCAAATATTATCCACATAAAACTGCTAACCCTTGCAAATACTTCTAATAAGGGGCTTCTGTTAGTATCTACTGCCTATCACTGGATTATGATTTGTGTACGTGTGTGATTCGAGAAATGTGTTTTTGTGCATGAAAAGCCTGTAGGCAGAGCATAGATCTTATACCTTTTACCTGTTGTTCGGATGGGGGTAAAAATATCTGTTCCCTGCCCCTACAAAATCTAATAGAAGTGCCTTTGCACTGCGTCCTCCTCCAAGCTCATAGCTGTCTTTCAGGTAAAAGGTCCAGAGTTCAATCCTTAGTCTCTGAGTTAAAGAAGTAGGAGTATGTGTCTGAATACCAGTTGCTGAGATTGCAAGTCGACAGAGTGCTCCTTGAGGGCTCATGTCCTCCTTGCAGGCTTTCCACAGGCATGTAGATGGCTACTATGAGGAAAGGTTGCTGAATTAGACAGGCCATTTGCCTAATTCAGCAGATTGTTCTTAGGAGACCTTCGAAAAAACATATGTGTGAATCCTTAGAGAGATGCAGCTAGTTAGAAAAGATATTGACGTATATAATGGGATTATGTCAAAGTACCACATGTTCATGTGTGGGAAGAGATGGCTTGGTATTAGATCTTACTATGGGCATGAGTGTGCCAGTTATGCTATGTTTGCACTGAATGTGCTGCACACTAGTTACTGACTCTTGGCTCAATGGCTCTTAGAATAATTTTTGGATTAAGTGCTGTTGGCTTCAGGGTGGTGAAAACAAGTTATGCCAGACAAATCTCGTTTCTTTTCTGATGGAGTTACAAGCCTGGTGGGTCAGGGGAATGCTGTGGATGTAGTGTGTCTTGATTTCAGTAAGGCTTTTGACAAGGGCCCCCATGATATTCTTGTAGAGAAGCTGGTAAAAGGTGGGCTGCATGAGGTAACTGTTAGATAGATTTGTAGCTGGTTGACTGACTGAACCCAAAGTGCTGCATCACACTGTTGACAGGTTAAACTTGTGGTTTACTAAGACCCCTAGATCCTTTCCTATGTGCTACTGGAAAGCCAGTATCTCCCATCTTATATTTGTGCAGCTGGTTCTTCCTGCCTAAGTGTAGAACTTCACATTTTCTCCCTAAACATGGGACAAAACGTGAATCCGTGCAGCAGCTGTAACCCCTAGACCAGGCATAGGCAACAACTCCCACCATCCCTGACCACTGGTCCTGTTAGCTAGGGATGTTGGGAATTGTAGTCCCAAAACATCTGGAGGGCCGAGTTTGCCTATGCCTGCCCTGGACAGCCACCTTTAGCTTCCATTCATGATGTTACAAGTGCTCTGGGTTCCTGAATGGTTATAGAGAGTGGGTAGTGTTGGGTTTTACAGAGTTACTAGAGGCTGTTGATGACCACCTCTCTGCATACTTGCTGTCACATGACTGGTTTTTAACTAAATATTGCTGCTTCCATCCAAAGTCTCAGCATGAAAAGTGCTTATGTCAGTGATTACGCTCTGCCAAAAATAAAACCCTTCTTTGCTCACATTATTAATTCATATAATTTGTAAAAATGCCGACTCTCAGGGCGCTGCTTCCCAAAAGCCCTCAACAACAATATCTCATTAAAATTAAGAACAAACCCTCTACATAATAAATGGTCTTTCAAGACTAGTCAGATGGGAAGAGGTGGGATGGAAGATTGGCATTGCATGCTGACTTTAGGTAGCAGAACGTTCTTTGTTGATTTGCAGAATTGCAGAGGCCACAATTTTAAAAGCCTTTGGGCACACACACACCTACACTGGGGACACCTGACTATTAGGCAGAGGAAAGCAGCAGGTAGTGAGTGGACTTAGCTGTGTGTGCTATGCAGCCAGCTCTGTGCCCCCTAAGCTAGCCTGCCCTCCTTATTTCAATGAAGGGTGCTATTTTGTCACTATTGTTTGAAATAAGATCTAGCCGCCAGTCTGGTCACCTTCTATACATGGAATAGTGGGAGATCCCCTCTTCTCTGTGTCTTAGGCAGCAAAATGGCTTAAGCCAGCCCAAGTTCCTCATACTGCATTGTGAGACAGAAACAAATCAAGAAAAAATCCAGTTGAGAAAGTGCAGCATCTCTATGGAATGGGGGTGGGGAGGACAGACGACATTGTTGGAATAGGAGAAGTTTAGAGTGATGCTACCAGGCATGACATTCTTTTTATACATTACTGGGTGCTTGACATCTGAAGGCAGCCCTGTTTAGGGAAGTTTTTAATATCTGATAAATTGTTGTATTTTAATGTTTTGATGAAAGCCGCCCAGAGTGGCTGGGGAAACCCAGCCAGATGGGCAGGGTATAAATAATAGATGATGATGATGATGATGATGATGATGAATATATTAATTAGCAGAAGCATTCCCCACAGCAACATTTTGTCGGAGGGTCCCACTTATAACTATGAAACAGGATGAAGCCTTTGCGAGCGTGACTCATTAACCCGGTGTGTTCCCTCTCACAGGGTCCCCCTACAGAGACAAAATAACCATCGCAATTCTCCACCTGCAAGAAGAAGGCAAGCTCCACATGATGAAGGAGAAGTGGTGGCGAGGCAACGGTTGCCCGGAAGAGGAGAGCAAAGATGCAAGTGCCCTTGGAGTACAAAACATTGGTGGCATCTTCATCGTATTGGCAGCAGGATTGGTTCTCTCCGTCTTTGTGGCAGTGGGGGAGTTTTTGTACAAATCCAAAAAAAATGCCCAGTTGGAAAAGGTAAATATTGTCCTTTTCGCCATTAATTCTACCATGATGATGTACTCGTAGCCCTCTGGGCAACCAACTGAAAAGCCATTCTGATGTCTTTAATAGCCTAGCACACGTCATTGAAGTTCGTAGTGAATGAGCACTGGAGCTGTCATCTTTATACAACTTTTAATTTGTCTTCAATATTTTTAATTGTAGCCAGCTTTCAGGACAAGTGACTATTTCTCCTCTTATTCAAGCTTGAAAAAAGACACCTTTTTGCTCCTGGAAGTTCACTGCAGTTAATTTTATGGATGAAGAAGAAAGCGAAATCTGTAATGGGAAACAATTAACCTTCTACAGATAGATCTGGGTTTTAAGTGGCTCAACCTGCTTTCAGTCCAAAGTCAGAAGTCTAGAAAATTTCTTTCTATATGTCCTTTCTGGAAGATGTTTACTCTTGAAACTTTATGGTGGTAGCATCTGGAAAAGCATTAGATCAATATATGAAGGATTTACTACTGATTATGATTTTATACCTTGTAACTTGGACACATTCCAGTTTTAAAACTCAGAATGTTGAACTTACTCTATACTGGATCGACAAGTGGATGGATGACCACTTTTTGAAACATAAGCATCCATATAATTTATGTTTTAATAATATTTATGTGTATATATGTAATATATAAATCTGAGCTAAATTATGTCATCTGTTTTTATGCCTTACTTTGAATATACATTTTTACAACTTGGAGAAAATATGTCATGCATAATTGAGGAGCTTGTGACTTCCTTACATTCCCATTTTTATTACTGTTACTTTTATTCAAATTGGTAGTAAATCCAAGAACCGTATGTGTGTAGATTTTTACCCCTTTTTCAGATGCTATGGATAATATACATAACTAATTTTAATAGTTTTGGGACTTCTGAATTTGCACTGATATAGGGTGCTTCCAGGTGGCAGTTTATTGTGAAATCAGTGTTGCTCATGCATGCAAGTTTTTTGGGGTTTTTTTTTTTTTGTAGAATCCGGACAATGACATCAGAATGCCTGCCCACCCTATCTTTTTTTTCCTTTACATTTGATTCAGATGTCTGCTTCCTGCAGAAAATCTAATAAGTAAAAACAATTTGATGTATGTAAGTAAGTAAGTAAGTAAGTAATACCCCACCCATCTGGCTGCCTTACAAACTTCCCAATACAGGGCTGCCTTCAGATGTCTTCTAAAAGCTATGTAGTTCTTTCTCTTTGACATCTGAAGGGAGAGTGTTCCACAGGGATGGCCCCACTACCAAGAAATCAAGGCTGTTTTAGGGAGCAGATTACAGTGGTACCTTGGTTCTCAAACGCCTTGGTTCCCAAACACCAAAAACCCGGACGTAAGTGTTCCGGTTTTCAAACGTTTTTCGGAAGCCAAACATCTGATGCGGCTGTCGGCTATTGTTTTCGGGGCGCCTGCACCAATCAGAAGCCACGCCTTGGTTTTCGAACATTTCGGAAGTCAAACAGACTTCCGGAACGGATTAAATTTGAGAACCAAGGTACCACTGTAGTATTATTTTTTTTGCGGGGAGCAAGTTATTTATCACATAGGTGGGGTTGTTTCAGTGGGTGGGGTATTTAATGCACAATACACAATATTGTTTCCAACAATCCAAATGAATCAAGGGTCCCTTGCTGCACTCATTACCGCATGGGGAAGGCATGTTTGAATTTCAATAACCATTAGGAAGGGCTGTTAGGTCCAAGTCTTCATACAGTACATGCAGATGAATTGCCTCAGAGACTGTCATCATGCAGCATACATTGGGGGTGATGATAATAATACATTGGAATGAGACTAATAAATTATTGATTAATACTAATTAATAATATTAATTAGCAATAATAATTTTCATGTAGAGGACATTTCCAAAACCTCTTAACACTTTTGTGTAAGACTTGGTCAGGTAAACAGTATCATTAACCTCTCACCCCCCAAACCCCCTCATCTTCCTCATTGTGAAGTGTGATAAATAAGGCTGGTAACATTTTTTCTTGCACACTTCCTGTATTTTCTTTTGTTAAGGTGCATGCGCACAATATGAATACATCTGTGCATGCCCAGAACAGGAATAACAAGGCAATGGAGAGTAGGAGAGGAGGTACTTAGGGGAGAGGGGATACCTCCAGATATATTCTATCAAACTCTACTCACTCACTGGTCTGGATGGCAAGTAGCAGGCTAACAATACATATCTATGACTGAAAAAATGAGAATGTGTGGAAGCATGGTGCTGATAACATAAGGGTTGCAGGTTTGAGCCCCGTATGGATCAGCTCCATATTCCTGCATGGTAGGGTCCCTTCCAACTCTATATGATTCCATGCCAGACAGACACAAATGGATCTGAGCAACCTGTTCATGATTTAAGGTCCCAATCTGGAAGCACCCATAAAGTAACCTCTATCCTGACCGCATTTATTTGTGATGTAACCCTGCTGATTTCACTGGCACAAGTAAATGTGCGTAGGATCCAGCCCAATTTACTTTCAGCATTAATACATATCTTATTTTTTTAATATAATGTATTGTTAGAGGAATTTTTGATGTTAAACTTTAAGACTGGGTGAGGTCACAAGTTCCTTATGGATTATTTGAACATGTATGTGTTTCATTAAACTGTGCTTTAGTAAGAATTTATTAAGTAAAAATTCAGCTCCTCTCTAATCATGTAGGATGATTAATTCTGTCAAGCTAATTTTGCAGCTTTCCGTTTAATCACTGAGACCAATTTCTTATTTTAGAAAATGACTGCTCATTTTAAATAATTGATGTACATCACAATGGCTTTATCCATTTTTTTAAAGAAAAATTAATGTGTCAGATATGAGTGGCAGCATGTTTTGTATCAGTTGGTCTGTATTTTTAAAAAACAAACAAACTTTAATTTATATATAAAGTTGGATAATTTTTATTGTGAGTTTTGTTCTAATGAAATTGCATTTTAAACGGCTTAGATGCATCTTACTTGACATTTTGAAACATTTTGTGAACTGGATGACTTCTGGATGCATCCAAAAAAGTATACAAAGTTGGAAATTTGCAGCCTCTTGCAGTGGTATAATCTTACAAATCAGTTCGGACATTGTACTAAAATTTCCCTTGAATTGTTCGAGCATGTCTGATATTAGGCACCTTGGTGAATTCTTCCCTCTGTTTTTGTTACACCCAGATGTGGATGTTTGAATTATTCTGCATGGAGATTAGTGGTGTGAGCATGTGGTTGAGAGAATGGGGAATTCTACCTGGACTATTGGCTTCCACTTTATTCAAATTCCATGAGTGACACATGAAATATCCATTTCAGCCTTGTCATTTCATCAATGGAGAGTGTGCTTTGAGTACTTTTAGCCACAGACTGCTTCTCGCACAGTGGCAGCCAATGAAGATACCGTAGATCAAAGCTGGCTCCATGTGGTGGCTTAAATATTATGTGTGTTGGCTTGTCCTACAGATCAGCTTCCAGAAAATAATTATTACTTTATACTGTAGCGTTCTCTACTTGGGGCTTGAAGACTGTCCAGAAATTGCAGCATGTTTCCATGAGGTTCCAATGGGAGGGACATGACCTTCCCAGACCCCAGTAAGTGAGGAAAACAAGAGGGGTAGGGGTCCACCTTGACTGATCCAAACATCTTGTCCACATCCTCAAGCCTTAGTAACTGAAACTCATCGAATACGACAGGACTAGACAATGCTATGGACACCCCATTAGATTTATCAAACAATATTCTGAAAGCATATCCATTTGACAAGCCAGTACACACAAATATTTCCCTGTCTTGGTCACCACATGGAGTCAGTTTCAAAGACAGGAATTATGAATGGAGTTGTAAATGTTAATACTTTGCCTCTACCACTTCACTGACCCTTTCTTGATTCTCAAGATTTTTGCCTAACAATGTAACACTAGTTCTCAGTGGGCTTATCATGTGAGTGAAACAGTCATCACTACAAGTCAGGTTTTATGCATCTATAAACTTTCCCCTTGAAGATGCAAGTTGACTGGGTTTGATTTAATCAGAAACATGACAACTTGTCATTTTGCAAGTGGATTAATTAATGAATTAAGCCTAGGAAACATGCAAACATGTTACCAGTGTTTGCAGTTCACCAAGCTCCAGTGCATCCTGATATTTTTTGCTACCAACAGAAGGAGAGCTGAGGAACATGGAAAGAGAGGGTCCTTGCACTTACTGGTGGCCAAAGGAGCCAACAATAGGAAAGCTATTTTGCATTTTCACAAAGGCCTTTAACAGCCTACTTCAGTTCATTCAGTTCATGCTACCATAGGCTACCATAGGTTACTGATTTGCACTAGTATTGGCCACTACATGTGTAAAATGTGCAAGTACTGTTGCCATGGATGAGATTATTGTGATTAGCTTGTGGAATACCTCCTTTCCTTTAAATCATGATTATTGTATGGCAGCAATGCCAATATGTTTGCCAAATATGACATGATATGCAACTGCACATTTCAAAAAAGTCAGTAATCTTATGAAGGATATGACATGAATTTACTTTTTCCCGATCTGGTGCTTGTATTGTCTGTGTGCTCTAAAATATCTATCTATCTATGGTCCTCTGTCACTTTATTCTGTTCTGGAGAGTCTTATGTGCTGGCACAGAGGACCAGACCAGCAATCTATAGGATACTTTTTGTGCTCTGCTATATCATTAAAGGTAAAGGGACCCCTGACCATTAGGTCCAGTTGCGGACGACTCTGGGGTTGCTCATCTCAGTTTATTGACCGAGGGAGCCGGCATACAGCTTCCGGGTCATGTGGCCAGCATTACTAAGCTGCTTCTGGCGAAACCAGAGCAGCACATGTAAATGTCGTTTACCTTCCTGCCTGTGCTGTACCTATTTATCTACTTGCACTTTGACTTGCTTTCAAACTGCTAGGTTGGCAGGGACCAAGCAATGGGAGCTCACCTCATCACGGGGATTCAAACCGCTGACTTTCTGATCGGCAAGCCCTAGGCTCTGTGGTTTAACCCACAGCGCCAAAACATTACATTACAAAACATCATTAATGAGAAGCTGTAGGCCAGGGGTGTCAAACTCAAATTCATCGGGGGCCGCATCAGCAGTTTGGTCACCCTCAAAGGGCCGGTTGTATCTGTAGGACTATGTGTCCACTCTTTATTATCATAAATTATTGTCACTGCATTCAATTATTACTGTTTTTTGTAATAATGTAAGTAATAACTAGCTCTGTAAGCAGAAACATAGTCAGAATAATGGCAAGTAGATATTCAAATGTACAATTATTGTACAATTTATTGAAAAATGATTTTTGGTAACAGACAGTAATTTTTTTTTTAAACATACAAAATATTGAGGGGGCTGGGCCCCTGCAAAATGGATGGGCATTGCCATTAAAATCAATGGTTGGTGTGTGCGAGCCGCATCTTGTGATTATGCAGGGTGGGGTTTACCTGAGCCGCCCCCCCTCCTATTTTACTCAATTTGGCACCCCTGCTAGAGCTCGTTCTCAAGGATTCTGGGTTGGCGGAGAGGAAAAGCATGTGTGTGTGTGTGTGTATGGGAAAGCTAGGTGACCTGCCTCTTTGCAAAATCCCCGATGGCTGCACCTGTGAAAAAAGAGAGGCTCCCCATGCAGACGGCGGAGGCGGCAGCAGCACACCTGCCGGGACCTCCAGGTGCGCCCTTGAGGCCGCCTCGCAGCGATGGGGGAGCCGGGTTGGTCCACTGCACATAAGCGCCGCTTTACTCATTCCTAGGGTCGCCCTGCGAAATAATGGTTGTGCTGATGAGAAAAGTGTGTGTGTTTGGGGGGGAGTGCACCGGCCAAGGGTGCACAAAGAAGAATCGCCGTCCACAATTAATAAATCGCAGGTCGTATCAGCTCATCATCTGGCATCTCCCTCCCTCTCTTAAAAGTCTGCATGGGCGCTTATGTCAATTGGTTTTCTCTCCCTAGCTTAGATTTTCCCAAGCAAGCAAAAGAGAGATCTCCACCACCCCACCCCGCGCCTTAGCCTCTTTCCTGCGATCTTCTGCCCAAGATCCCTAAATCCAAAAGTGAAAGATCGCTCCAAACTTTTTTTTTTTGCGGCGCCCGGGAGATGTTGAAAGGGGGGGTGAGTTGCGCGGGGAGGGCGAGCGAGAGGAGAGCGAGAGGGAGAAGCCGCCCTTGCGCATGTGCGAAGGTGTCCAAACTGACAATGCTGGAGAAGATAGCAAGCTTTGGGGTTGGGAGAGAGAGAGAGAAACAGAGTGAGAAAGAGAGAAAGAAAAGAGTGGGGGAAGCAGGAAGGGTGGGAAACACGATAAGAGAGAGGGGGGAAAGCCCCTCCATTGATTTCCCTCCCCACCCCCCACCCCGACCCCAGATATCCCCCCCACCCCAAGCAACCATCCAAGCAACGTCCGTGGGATTTGGCAGCAATGCGATCCAAAGGCAGAGCGAGGAAACTGGCCGCAAGTAGGTGCAATCGCTCTTTCTGTTGCGCGTTCCCTTCTCTGCCCTGCTAGGCGTCCGGGAAAGATGTGGGTCCGTGGGGTGGGATGGAGAGGGCTCCGCTCTGGGTGGAGGGGCGGGGAGGGTGGGGGTCAGCCACTGGCCCCACAGATCCGGCCCGCCCCCGGCGCAGAACTGGCGCCCGAGAGCCTCAGCTGCCCAACGTCCATCCACCTCGCGGCTGGTTTGCTGGAGAGAGAGATGGTGCGCGGCGGCGGCACGTTGGGTTTCTCTCCTCTCTCTTTTCTCCCCACTTCCTCGCCTCCGACACGGGGAGCGTGGGGGGGAGGGGAGAAGTCCCGGCTCTGCTCCCTGGCTTGGCTTGGCTGTGCCCGGCGCTGTTTGTGTGTTTGTCTGCCGGGGTGGCGGCGAGAGAGAGAGGGAGGGAGGGGGGCGGGGAAGGATCGCTGGTGAACTTCAGCCGAGGTGGCGAAAGAGTTGAGGAAAAGTTCAGCCGTGCCGGAGAAGAGCGCCGCAAGTTGCTCGCTCGCTCCGGCGAGGGAGGGAGGGAGCCAGAGAGCGAGGCTGCAAGGACGCGGAGCGCTCCTAGTGGGCTCTGCCGGCTCTGTGAAATAAACTTTAAAAACAAGCGCGTGGGGAAGGGAAGGAGGGGAGGCCGCAAAAGCAGGAGGAGGAGGAGGCGGTGGTGGCAACCTGCAGCCCAGGAGTTGGAGCAAGGCTGGCGGCCGGCGGAGGCTACACGGGCCACATGACGAGGTCTGGCGGGCCGCATTTGGCCCGCGGGCCTTGTGTTTGACACCTGTGCTGTAGGCAAATAGTCTGGCTCAGGAAGTAAACAAAGTATGCCCACATATGCATGATAAAAGATTTAATAAGTGACAGCTGAATCGTTATATTTTTATTTATTGCATCAGGTTTTATTGAGGGAAGGAAAATCATGGGGGGAAATACATATTTGGTGTGAGACGCGCAGTCAAACATCAGTATGAACACTTTAGATGTTCATTTTGACAACAGCTTTCTTTAGACAGCAAGGAATGTATATTTTAATGCTTTTTAAAAAAAGAAAAGACAAGCCTAACTTGATCAGAGAGAACCTGCCAACCTGTGACATAGTTTCTAGGTTGTTTGTTTGAAAAGTTTCAGCAGGGTCTTATTTCACTGAGAGATCAGTGCAAACACTCAGATCTGAAGGTATCAAACGTTTTGCAGATAAAGACTGAATTCTGATATAAGTTGTACTCAAAACAAGCTTGCTTTCCCTTGATCAGTGCTTGAATTATAGGGGGGCTAGAGGGGGCTGAAGTTCCTTATTTATTATTATTTTTGAACATTTATCTTTCACTTTTTTCTATCATGATACCCAAGGGGGACAAACACTTGGAGCCCAGGCAGTCACATATCCATGCACTGACCAGACCTACTTAACTTCAGCAACGTGCTAACTTTGTGTGCCTTCAGACTGTATCCTGGAATTATGTCCTTGTCTTTTGTGCTGCCCTGTAGTTACTATTTTTAGAAATCTGTAGGGTCTTTCAAATTAAGTTAGGGGAGTTAGTGGGTGGGACTTTAGGATTTAATTAAACCCCCTTACCTTTCCCTCATAATTCCCTGACTGAAGAAGATATAAGCAAATGAGCAGAATAGCCTTTCTGAAGATATACCGGTAGTCTGGGGTAGCGTACAGGTCTGGTTATGATACCAATATCCATTAATGTAGCTGCAGTCTACTCTGGTGGAAAGGGGTCCCTACAAAAACTGCTTTCCTAGCAGATCTCTAGTTCAGGATTCTAGCATTTAATGGCATCAGAACAGTAATAGCAGAAGATTTTACTGTGATTTAAAACAAACATAGGACATAGGTGCCAACTCCCTGGGCCCTGGGTGTCCAAGCACCCACAGAATTCCTCATGAAGAGGCTGGGCACCCACAAATTACAGTGTCAGGGCCATGCAAGCTACATGGCACCCATGGTCGTGGGGCCAAGCTGGCACTCTTACCTATGGACTACGTCTACAGTTGAGGAAAACTTGAATGTATTTGTTATATACCATGAAACAAAAGCTGCTTAAGTGCTAAATGTTGTTTACTCTGCAACATTATAGTTGTTTAGGTAAGATTAAAGTGGTCACTTTTTTTGCTGTGCACAAAGCTATGGGTTGACAGAATGAAAACCAACTTGGCAAATGTATGGTTTGAGTTGAAGCAGAACATGCAAGAAAAGAGGAGAATGAATAACCATGAAATGTCAAATGGGAATTTCTTAATTTGGCGTTTGATTTCTAATCTGTACTGGAAGTCAGGGGGGGGTGGCTTCCTTTGTGCTGTATTGCACACCTCCGACTGGAGGAGCGGACCAGCAACCCTCATTGCACAACTGGAAGCAACTTCAGATCCAGGCCAATGTCCTAAAACATTTGGTTCATTCCCCCCTTTAAAAACAACAACAAGAGGCTACTCCTCCTCTTTGCATTCCTTGCCAGCCTGCCTACCCCCTAACCCCACCCCATTGCTACTCACCTCCCTTTAGATCTCACCCAACATCCTTCCCCTATGCACAATCGCCTAGCTCCTCACAGCAACCCCCACAACCTCCCTTCTATCGCTGTGTTCCTCCAGATGCTTCCTGTATCATTGCACCTGCCACACCACCACCAGGAAGAAGTCTGCATCTCCAGGCTTCCTTTCGGTGGTGGTAGTTTGGTGGCAGTGACAGGGGGAGAGTAGGAAGGCCTGCTTGGGCCACCTGTCTGCCTGCTCACTTGCTCCTACCACACATGCATTTGTCAGCATGATGACAAACAAGTGCAAATACAGTATATATAGAGAAAAGAAGCCCAACATTTTCTTCTTGCCTTATCATTTATAATGCAAACACATAATTATGTAATCTTCTTGGAGACACGTTATTAAGCAGACATTTGTTTTCTAAGACAACCTTGGCAATAAGTGCAGAGCCATTTGCATTTTATAATTGCTTCTGTTAGCAAACAACCCGTTCCTTGGTTGTAACATTATGTTGGCACTAAGCAATTGACTAAGCAATTTGAGAAACCAAACCCACGTTAAACAATTACCAATCTGTTTATTGTTAATATAACTGATTTGATGTGGTGTGGATTAACGCCTACATACAACTGCATGACAAAGAAGTGGATGCCATAGTTTTAACACAGAGAGCCAGTGAGGTGCTGTGTGTTTGGACAAGGAGAGCGGTGCTCAAATTTCTACACAGCCATGAAATGAAGGGTTACCTTGGGTTAAAGGTAAAGGGACATCTGACTGTTAAGTCCAGTTGCAGATGACTCTGGGGTTGCGGCGCTCATCTCGCTTTACTGGCCGAGGGAGTCAGCGTTTGTTCACAGACAACTTCCGGGTCATGTGGCCAGCATGACTAAGCAGCTTCTGGCGAACCAGAGCACTGCCCTGATCTCCCTGTTATCCTCTTCCTTCCAGTAAGCAGTAGCAGCCTAGTTTCCTAACCAGTGTAGCAGTTCAACCCCACCCTGCAATCTGCTTTTCAAATATTGAAATCATGCTTTCTCAGACTTAAAAAAGACCACAAAACCTATTAACCCACAGATTTATTTTTTTTACTATATAGCTAAGTCACATACAGTGATCCCTCGACTTACGAATGCCCCGACTTCCTATTTTTCGACTTACGAGGGATCAAAGCGGCCGCCGCTTCCGAATTTTTTCGACTTCCGATCGGAAGTCGCAGCCACTTTAGATAGGGTTTTTTCGACCTACGAAGATTTTTTCGAGGTACGAATGCGTTCTCCAACGCATTCCAATGGGGACTTGACTTACGATTTTTTCGAGTTCCGACGCTCCCGTCGGAGCGGATTACATTCGTAAGTCGAGGGTCCACTGTATAAGGATAGACAGGTATGTCAGTTCTGGTTTCTCTCAGCTTCTTATTTTACCAGCAAAAATTAAACAGCATTTCAGTACCTATTTCTCAGAATATACATATATTTGTAGGCAGTTTTGGCTAAAACACACATTTTGGCAAGCCATATCCCCTAGTATAATGCATTTTTGCAACTTGTTTTCAATAATATATGCATTTTTACAAACAGTTTCCCATAAAATACGCATTTACTTTTTGGTTGATGAACTGCATCACCAAATTTGAAGAAGTGCAAATTTCAAAGGATAGGTGAGTCTCTGTTTGCATATTGTTTGGGGAATTGCAAATTAAGTTTACACTAAAATGCAAACTGAACGGAATTTCCCCCCTCATTTCTGTCTGTATCCATATCTATGTTAGATAGTGGCACACTGGGCAGCCTGAAAGAGATTTTAAAAATTCTCATTCCCAATTATAAATGCTTGTCAGCTTGGTTGCCTCAGAGCAATTCTTTCTTGCTACGTGTGGGCTACGTGTTAGTATGAGACTAGGCTATAATATCCTTTTATACATGTAATATAGATTTACCCAGGCAGAAGTTAACATTTGGACACCTAGCTTGAACTGTCCTGGGGAAAGAACAGGTGATCTGCTTTCTGTGCCCATTGAGTAGCATGTTAAAAACATACGCCAAAATATAGAGAGCAGATCCCAAGGCCCAAGTTACCGTAACTTACACAGGAAGTGGGGTCTGAGGAGCTGAGCAAACAGACGGTACTAAAGGCAAAGTTCTAGGCCTTGCTGACAAATTAAAACTTGAGAAATCACCAAGCCCAAGTTGGTATCCATCTGAGAGCGCTTAAAGAACTCAAATGGTAAATTGCCTTGAGTCGCTGTCAGACAAAAGAGTGAGGTAGTATATTACTACTACTACTACTACTACAAAAATATGTGTAAATATGGCTCTAAGATCAGCTTCCATACCAGAAGATTAGAAAGTGACCAACATAAAGCAATTTAGAAAGAAGGAGACAGATGGAATCTAGGCCAGTTAGCTTAAATTTGTTCCTGAAAAATTGACAAAAAGCATTTTCAAAGATAGAATTACGTAGCATATAAAAGAGTAAGTCTTGCTGAAGCAGAACCAGAATGGCTTCTTCAATGGTAAGTCATGTTTCATTAAACTTTCAGAGATCTTTGAGAGTATCAACAAGCATCTAGTTACAGGTAGATGCTCTTTCTTAAGCTCTTTCTCAAGCTCTGGGAAGAAGACCTTTCATTGCCTGCAGCCACCCAATCTTAAACAACTCCTCACCCACAATAATACAACAACCAGACTTAACATGGACACTGGTACCACAGCCTGCAATAAACCCAGATGCCAACTTTGCTGCCACATACAGTCGGACAACACCATTACTGGCCCCAACAACATCAAACATACTATTTAATTGCTCATCTTCTAACATTGTGTATGCCAAACCCTACGCCAAAGGATAAATGGACATAAATCTGACATCAGGAACCACAAGACAGAGAAACCAGTAGAACACTTAAATCTCCCAGGACATTCTATACAAGATCTCAAAGTAGCTGTCATATTGCAAAAGAATTTCAGAAATAGACTGGAAAGAGAAGTTGCTGAATTGCAACTTATTACCAAACTTAAAATCATGGAGAGACCTGGTCTGAATAGAGACATTGGATTATTATCTCATTATACACGATAAAGCTATTTTTAGCCATCTCACCCCTTGCTTTTTCCTGTAAGACCAATTGCAGTCGTTATCAGTCGTCAACAGGTTTATCACACCATAAGGGTCTGGTGACTTCTGTTTCAGTGTATCTGAAGAAGTGTGCATGCACACGAAAGCTCATACCAAGAACAAACTTAGTTGGTCTCTAAGGTGCTACTGGAATGATTTTTTAAAATTTTTGTTTCAACAAGCATCTAGATTGAGGTGAGCCTGGTGACATTGTACTTGGACTTCCAAAAACCTTCAACAGTGTTCCTCATCAAGGACTCCTGAGAAAGTTTAGCAGTCATTGAGTAAGAGGAGAGGTCCTCTGATGGATCATTAACAGGTTAAGGAAAGGAAAGGAAAGGACAGTTCATTCTCCCAATGCAGAGATGTAAAAGGTGGGTTCCCCTGAGAATTAGTATTGGGACCTGTGCTTTTAAACTTCTTCATAATTTATCTAGAATTGAGTAAGCAGTGGGATAATCAAGTTTGCTGATAATACCAAATTATTCAGGTAGAATGAAGGGGATTGTGGGTGCTCCAAAATGATCTCTCAAAAATGGGTGAATGGGCAGTAAAATGGCAAAAGCATTGTAAACAACTGTAAAGTGATGCACATTGAGTGAAAAATCCTAATTTCACTTACGCTTGTGGAGTCTGAACTGGTGATAGCTGACCAGAAATGAGACCTTAAGGTTGTAGTAGATTGATGAAGAAGATGATGTTGACACAGTTTGTGGCAGCTGTGAAATAAAGGCAAATTCCATGTTAGGGATCATTAGAAAAGGAATTGAAAATAAACGGCTGAGATCATAATGCAATTATACAAATCCATGTTGTGACCAAACTCTGGGAGCACTGTATACTCATTCTCATGCTGGAATTCTGGGAGTTCCAGCTTTTGGTTTTTTGTCCTTATTAGTAAAAGGATATTGAAGACTGGAACTAGAAAAAAATGCAGCAAAGTCTGCTTCTCATTCATTTCATATTTCAGGAAAGTTATTTCTGAATAAGAATAATTACTGCAGTTCAGAAAATCCACTCAATATATGTATGAGCAAGAGCATTGTTCCTAGTCAAGAGCATGAAGTCCTCTAAATCTTAGATTCTCAGGCATGAACTCAATGAATAACCTTGGGCTAGCTACCGTTTCTCCCATCTGTAACATGATGGTACTGTTAAAATCTTCTGAGATATAGTACATGAAGGGTTTTGAGCTATACAAATGCCAAGTGTTGTTATTGTTCCCATTGTAACTATCAGTACTGAACTAACTGCTTGCTCCGTAGTGTCTGATAAATAAACCAAATTGTATTCTTTTAAACCTCCTGGGGATTCACTTCAGCTTAATGTACTGTTTCCTGTCTCAGATGTGACTACATTCTCTGCAGCTGCAAAGAAAGAAGTTGCTTACTGTTGTTCTGAGAACAGAATTGGGTGCTACATTGTCTTACAGCAATCTGTTTAGCAAGTGTACCACAAACGAAGTTAAAAACATAAGTTACCGTCACTCTTGCGCATACAGTAGTACATACAGTATGTGGGTGGTCCTTCTGCCTGGTTCCTTAGCGTGGTTTTTCCAATGGTGTGCCGAGCAACTGATTATAAAGGCATGGTTGATAAAGAGTCAGTTCTCAACACAAAATGAGGAAAGATTCTATGAAGCTTCCTTGTTTTATATTATCAACCTAATCTATAACATACATGAGAAAACTCCATCACGGATTTAGGAAATATGGACCCCTATTTATATAGCATTGCAATTTAGCATTTATAAATAGACTGCTGATATATGCTGTGAAATACCAATATTTTGCAGGCAGCATAGGAGCTTTTAACCCTAGCGCAAGATATGCTTCTCCGTTTACATTAGCGGCACAGAAAGAGCCAAGCATTTAAAAAAATTACGTATGTGCAGAATTGCCCCTCTACTGGAGTGAATGGGGCATTGCTTATGCAGAGCTAAATATTGCCAAAGAGATTCTTAAGTGAAGTAGGATTTCCCAAGAAACTTTTTTACATTGTTTTTTTATGTTTCTCAGCACATTGTAGCATTTCAAAAGAGAATGCCTCTGTCCAACACAGTCCATAAATGTCTATGAATTTCTCAACATCACTCCCCCAAATTAGCAAAATATTAAGCTCAGTAGTAGCACCATAAATTGTCACACTACACATCTAAAGATAGAAAAGCCTTTAACTTTTACAGGCGTATCTCGTATTATCTCAGTCTTGCTTTAAATGGGGATAAAACGTGGCCCGTTGAGTGAACTGGAATCTTTCCTTAGATGTGCACCTTGAAGCAGACAGACAATTGTTTTTACACTGTCCCGTTATTTATTACTCTGCCACCACATGCATCTAGCTATATTTTCATAATGGCTTTATGGTTGACCTTGTGGAATGTGAAAGACTTTGGCACTTTCCTGTGAGAAAATACTCTACCCAACATTAATGCAGCCAGGAGCACACTTGAGAATATGGAAGAACTTCAGAGATGAAAAAAAAAAAAGTTTAATTCAGAACCTAAGAAAACTGCCATAACCACCACATCGTCTTTTACTTGTTCAGTCTAATCTCCATCTTTTCTGGATTGACCTGCATGTATGGCCCTGGAAGCATTAGTGTCCTCGTCACTCTGCTTTGTCAAGAGAGAGAGAGAGAAAGATGGGCTGTGTGTCTTCTACCCACTGATGCACCACAGCCCAAACTGTTTCATTATCTTCCCCCAGTGGCCTCACATACATGTTGAAAGGAGAGATGACAGAATGAAACCTTGTGGAATCCCGCATGAAAGAGAGACCACGGGGCAGGTGAGCAATTGCCCAATATCATCCTCTGAGATCTCTCTGAGGGGGAAGAATGGAACTACACAAGTGCAGTCCCACCAACCCCAACCTAGATCTACAGGTGAGTCAGCTAAGGTCTTCAGTTGATCAAAAGTTGTCCAGCAGTCACAAATCCTTGTGCATCAGTCAGTAAGAGGATCTTACCAACTAATGGCATCAATTTAGCTGCCATGCACTCTAATGTTGACATCAGAAGACGCCAGGTATATCCAAAGTTTCCTTGCCACAACTTTCCTCCTCACATATAACACTGTTCGTAAGAGAAAGACAGAGACTGGAAACCGGCAGACCAGAAAATTAATGTATATAATTCTCTAGGCATTGGTCTAGTATCTTCCAGTGGAGGAAATGTGGTATCTTATTCTCCTTTGAAAAGCTTTGGCAGCATGTAGGAAAAAGGGTCCTAAAACATTCTGGAATATCCAATGATAGCTTAGAATATGTCCCTAAAGGTCATGAGCCAATGATCCACAATCACATTAAAACACAACTAGAAAGGAATCAATCTCCTGTTACATCTTCTTGGTAAAGATCATTGCAGCTTCCCCAGGTTATCAACCATCTGCAGGCCTGAACATTGTGGCATTGCTGTAGGAAAACTATTTTGTTGTGGAGGTGGGTTTCTTCCGTTGATATTATATGGATTAAGAGGGTAGTCAATCTGTCAGTTACTTTGCCTCACTGTACAGTCAAATTTCAAGGGGATAAGAAAAACCTTAAGTGAAAATAGTTGTATGATTTTTGAAACACCCAAAAGAGAATCAGCCCATATCTCATGAAGATTTGTTTGCTTCATTGTTAGTGTTGGAACAGAAAGTGGCGTCTTTGATTGTTTAGAAATTTAGGGTGGGTCCATCTACGCAACACATTCTTTGGCTCTCAGATATGCTCTTTCAGTGCTTCTAATTCCCACATTTGGTAAATTCTTTAGAATATCTGTCAGATCACCTGACATTATGAAAAATGGGCATCAGTGTTCTAAAACATAAATGCAGCTGTTACAGATACAGTAGTCATCAAACCTACAAAATCCTACAAAGCAAAACTAATTTTTGGCACTCGCACGTCCCAAGTTTTTCCTTACATTCGATGCTTCACATCAGAGATGGTATATCTTCTATTTAAATATTACCTTAGGGTCCATTTCTGCCTTTGGGTTTAAAGACCTAGACTGACAGCTCCAAACTATCTCTCCCTATTAAATATCCTTGGGGAAATGGTATTTGGAAGTAGAAGCTGATTAGAAAGGAGGCTAAGGCCAGGACTGTACATTTATTCCCAGTCAACTTGAAAAAAAAGGAAGGAAGGAAGATGAAAAGCACTTTGATTGACGTGTCCTGGTAGATGTTAGAACATTGACCCATAACATAAGCTATAAGCTGCAGGATTACTGCCATTACTGTGTTAAGAAATTTTAACAAGGCTTCAAATAATATCTGACATGCAAGGCTGGAGGTAATGAACTTCTGAACAAATCCTGTAGATTCATACTAGATTTTGACAGTCAATTTTGTGTGAACTCCATCAAAGTAAAGAGGAGACAGATGTTAAACAGAGCAAACAATTGGAATATGTTTCTCTAAGAAAACCAGAGGGGGGAAAATAATAGCAGGCCAATTCAGAATTAAAGCAAGAGACAGAGAAGCGCGGGAATTATTTGCAAGAGACAGAGAAGCGCGGGAATTCTTTGCTAGATGTAATATCTTCTACTAGGCAAGATATGTGTTTTGTTGATTTTCTTTATAAGTGAATGTTGAACTAGAAATACTACTTTATAATATAAACAAAATGCACAAATATCTTAATAACGTTTATCACATAGAAGCCACAATAGAAATCATTGAGGTGGCATCTAACACTTGCAATATTAAATAGAATATAGTTGGTACAGCATTTTAAATGATGGAAATGCGCCACTGGAGATGCACACCTACTGGTGGGAATGCCCAATCACAACTAATCATTGGAGGCAAAAAAAAATGCATAGATATTTAATAATGATAATGCAAGGAAACAAAAATGGGATTAAATTTAGAAGTATAAGGTATAAGCCCTCTAAAATATACACACATGCTACAAATATTATTAAATTTGTTGACTTGTGTCTGTCCATATGAAACTCTCCACTTTTTCAGCTGTAGATATTACATCAAGTGACTCATGGAACGTGTAGATCAGATGCACACACAGTTGTGGTGCATGCAGTCACTTCGCTTCCCCGTTCACTCAGCGTGAGAGACGTGTAAAAACCATTGTATGTGTGTATCAGCTAGGTGTGCATCAGATCTCCTACATGTTCAAAAAGCCGCTTGACAGAATAACATGATCCCTGCTGTGTGTACAGAGCTGCCATGACACTGCAACGAATAGGGAAGACTACGTTTGCCAGACAGTCCAGTGTGCCAGAAAATCCCATTCATTGGGCAGCAACTTGAGTACATTGTAAAGGGAGGGAAAACAATGAAAACTTGACACCTAATCTATATGAATCGCCAACGCTCTTGGCTGGAATGGAAGGAAGAACATGGAGTCAAGGGTTACGGAGTTGCAGGAACAAGTGAAAGGGAATAGTAATACGAGATGGGTAACTCTCCCATCAGTCTGACCGATGATCCTTCACCAATTGTAACATGCTTTATGTTACCCTACAGATGCTGGATTCTATACCTGGTAGCAGTCATTGCATTTGTGCCGTTAGACCTGCCATGGCAAATGTCAAGATCCACCACCTAGCCTTTTCTAGCTCAGCAGAGAAGTGGGAAGTGGCTGTAACAGCCACTGTTCCCTTTATGACCTCCCAGCATAGCTTGCCTGAGGGGCCAAAAGGAAAGGATACTTTGGCACCTCTTGCGACTAGTCCCTTGTCACTGCTCTAGTTCAGTGTGCTGGCCTTGGATCTAAAAGATCCAAGCTAAAGATCAAACTGCTATTGGGGGATGTTTCCCCTTGCATGCTCTCAGGCAAGAAGTGTAAGCAGTCTCTCTCTTCCCTGATCTGCTCTGGCCCCTTCCTGCCCCTCCCTTTTAAAGGACACATGCCAGTACGTAAAGATACTCTGTTCCAGCACCAGTGTGCCCCATGTCTGCCACAGCTCAGTGGTAGAGCCCTCTGCTTTTTGCATGCACGGTCCCAGGTTCATCCTCCAGGTAGGACTGGGGGAAGACTCCCAGTCTCGAGAGGTGCTACCAGTCAGTGTGGACAATGCAGTCTGATATTCCTAAGACATTATCTTTAATGACATAGATTTCTTCTTTTTCATAGACGACACGGTTGTTATGGCTACTGTTGCCTGTGTAGAGATGTTAAAGAATTACAGATAGAGGGAAACCACTTTCATCTTTTGTTTGTGTGTGTATGTAGGGAGCTGAGCACCAGGCCAGCTGTGTGTGGGCTAAGGCCATGCATTGATATTGCTGATTAAAACTTTAGTGCAAGCTCCTTTATGCTGATTATAAACGAACGACTAATGCTTCATTTTACTGTAGCAATTTTAACATACTAATGGCCAAAGAATGTTAAAATTATCTGCTATCTGATTACATCTTGAGTGACTTTCAGGCAACATTTACTTTCTGGAAGCATTACAGGAAGCCAGTTACTGTTTTATAGCATGTATCAAAATTCAATAAAGGTTGGTATTCTTGTAACCTCATTGTAGTATAGAAGGGAAGTAAAGGGCAAAAGGTTATTTCATCTAGACTAAATGGAAGGGGGAGTATTGTACATATTCACAAAGCTCAAGTTACAGACGGATTTCTGATGCTCCACCTGCCAACCTTTCAGAGTTATCCTAACAATAATGCAGTTTGAAAGGCAAATTGAAGTTGTCAAAAAAGATTTGATTACATTGTTAGACATTTTCTCCAAAAATAGTCTTAAGTTGCCTGTCTCATAAAATATTTCAGAAAATATTTTCTCATTCTCTATGTTTCTGTGCTGAATATTAAACATAATGTGGTGTGTGTGCGTGCGTGCGTGTGTGTATTTCATTCTGTGGATAGGCAAAATCAGTTAATGGAAGGTAAAATGGAGACTCCGCTTTGTAATCTTCAGCTTGTGGCTTTTGATCTATGAAATAATTTGCCCCCCCTTTTTTAAGATAACACCCCATTGCCAAAACTGTGTATGACATTGTTGGCAGTAATTCACCTAAGGATCCAGCTGTATCTCTATAATGATTGTTATCTAAGAAATATGTAGTTCCCTTAGAATAATAAATCAGTAGCTAGAGTTTGTCGTTGTCTATATAATTGTACAAAGAAGCTATTTCCAGAATAGCTTCTTTGTATAATTGTATACTTATTCTACGCAATTCAGAAGTAAGACCTGCTGAATTCAGTGGGATTTGTGCCCAGATAAGTAGGATTAGGATTGAAGCCTCATATAGTTACTTTAGGGCTGTTCTTATTTGAGACCTTCCAAGACCAAGCTCCAGTGCTCAGGTGGAATACTGCACCGGTGCCACTTTCTTCCATCTTAGAGGAAGCAGGAACCACCCGCCATTCCATCATATTCAAAACTTCCTGTGACATGGAACACAATGGGGAAGTGCGGGCGAAGCATTTGAACAGGGCTGTGCATGCTCATGAAACTACCCGGCTGCATGCCATAACCAAGGGGGTTGGGATGCAAATGTTAACATTTGCTCTGAAGAAAGTGGGTGTATTTTATGGCTTTTGTTGCCACACGACTAAGTACATAACAAAATATACTTTGACATGCTATATATATTTATGATCTAGTAGATGAAGCTTGGATTTTGTAAGCACAGATCTCTGCCTCTGGAAATGTCTCTTCTCCCAAATCCAAACATTCCTTCCCACATGTAGCTTGGCTTGTTCTGTTCTAGAATGCTGCTCTACTATGAATTAAACTTTATACCCCTCATTTTGACTTCTAGACTTTTCCAGCGGTCTGTATGTCATCTTCAACGGTGTTTTTGCCAAATTTCAATAGAGGCCGCTTGCCTACTACTATGCAAATTAATCTGGTTTAGATTGCATAACTGAGACAACTGTGTAAATTGGTAATTTGATGATTTTTTTTGGTTCTCATATTATTTTAAATGAATATAGCAGGATTAATTTTAGGTAATTTGCTTTTATAATAATAACCGAGTCTCTATCTGGATGGGTGTGTGGCTAGGATCCTCTGGCAGAATTTCCTCTTCCTAGGACCAAACTAGATGCATGTAAGGGCTCACTTCTACTGGTCCCGGGAAAACCCGCTCTTTATTGCTGAATCAGAGCAAACGACAATCTGGTTTTGCTCCAATTCAGTGGTAAAGAGTGGGTTTTCCCAGGGAAATTGGCTGGGGAAATGGAAAACCTCTCAAACTTATGCCTAGAAAGCATGAGGCAACTGGAAAACTGCTTGGGCCCACGCTTTCTGGGTGTGGCTCAAGTGAAGTGTGGATAAGCTCAAAGTGTGCATGAATGTTTGCATGTAGTTCAAACGCTGCCATAGGGAAACTGAACTGGCTCAGAGAAACAGCACTGGGGGAAGGCATGTTTAACCTTTTCCTCCTGCGCTGTTTCATGGTGGGGCTGTCTCTTCTGCACCCAATCCATTATTGCCCTGAGGAAGAAAACATATAGGCACCATACAGTTACCTACATGCTTTCTTCTGCAGGTAAACATTGCGGCTTCCAATAGATCTACATCAAAACTAGCATGAGGGAAGGACTACACTACCCTCTGATTCTGGACTCGAGCACCCTGATCTCTCAGAATATTCTCTAGTTTGCCAGAGCAGTTTGCTGCTTGTATGGGGTGATGTGATGGGTCATGTCACTCACCTCAGGGTCTCTCTCAAGATATGCATCCCATAAGAGCAGGAGAAGATAAGGGTAGAACTGCATGATACCAGTCACTTCATGACAATAATGATTTTATTTGTCAAATTAAAGAAAGTTACTTATAATCACCCCCTGGCCAGCTCAAAAGTATGGTAAGTATAACAACAACAACAACAACAACAACAACAACAACAACAACAACAACAACAACAACAACAAACTGCCCACCTAGGATAATTTCATCAAAATCTTCCTGCCCTTTGGTAATTTTAGAATGTAGTTTTTTTGTCATTAATTGATGAAGAATAGTTGAAAGGAATAAATTTTTGGCAGAGCACTAAAGTAAGGTATGAGATTCTTCAGAGCAGTGGGTTTGTGCTAATGTATTATAAACCTGCTTGTCTGACAACAGGATTGAATGTATTATGAGAACATAGAGGTTCATACCCTTCAGCCCCAACAAAGGGACCAGTTCAAGCATCACAGGTTTTTCAGGTGCATTTGTAAGGTAACTCCAGGTGGTGTACACCTGAAAATGTAAAGGATGAGTGTGTCAAGCACATATATTTTTCACTTTGCTTGTTATGAGCTGTGATGAGCTGCAGGTCCCTCAGTCCCTTTGTTCAGTGGCAAATTCCAAAACTAGCTGTGCCTAATGTGTGAATGGATCTTGGACAGAATGGAATTAGCTGCTCATGTTATTTTGTACTTAGAGCTCTAGGTCAGCAGTTTGGGATACAGAAATAGGGAAAATATATAATTGTTACTGCTCTGCAATAAGGCTTCCAGCAACCCACACCAGATATGAACTGTCTGACATAGGTGTGTCTTATTGCTTCATTCTCACTTCCTTTATAAACAAATACCATTTTAAATAAAATGAATTCAGCACAAAATACTGTTGCATATTGTAATTAATTTGCCTTTTACAAGTGTGATGACCATCTCCTGCACCACTGCATCTATGTTCAACTGTAATTTCTTGTTACTATTGTTTACTATGAACTTAACACCACTTGACATGGAATTAACATTGTGACTTAGAAATTGATTAAGAATAAATGGATATTATTTTGAAAACGCAAAACAGCATAATTTGAAGGCATTTCTCAAAGAGCAAATGAGGCTAACCTGCATGCTCATTGCTTCGTGATTCTTGCAATATCAGTTGATGAGTTGCTTTCACTGCAGGGCAGGAGGGGCACACTGAGAGATCACTTGTACATTTCAAACACAATATTTTAAATAAAAAAATTCAGCTGTGATTCATTCAGTCATCACATCATTAAGTCATCAAGTGAGCTACATGCATGTATGAATTATCTATTCTGACATAACTTTTTTTTTTAATGCAGTGTTAATCATTAGACACTACTTGGAAAAGAAAGGGTTTTCAGTAAGCCAGAACAGCTTGACATATATATAAGTGTATGAGATGCATATTTAAAAGATGACAATTTTGTTATGAGATTCTGGCAGCATCATAGAAAACTTTTGTGGACTGACAAGACCATATTAGCCGAGATTCTAGGTGATACTGCCAGATTTTTTCACTGTGGTCCATAGACTTGGTTTGTTAATGGAACGGAGAAGCCTATATTGCCAAGCCATGGACACACATGGGTGGTCCAAACTTCAGCTAAAAATAAGAATAATGGGCCTGCCTTACAAGGTTTGGGGAAATTAATGGGGAAGGGGGAATAACAGACACCTTTCCACTATTCCTCTCATTCTTATGGTAAGAAGTCCTGAAGCACATTTTAATTTTGATATTGAAGTATCAATGCATTAATAACAACAATAATAATAATTCTTACTTTCTTTCCACTTTTTTTTGTTCTTTTGCAAACTTCCCCTGTAGAGGTCCTTCTGTAGTGCCATGGTTGAGGAGCTGAGGATGTCTCTGAAGTGTCAACGTCGGTTAAAACACAAACCACAGGCTCCTGTTATTGTGAAAACAGAAGAAGTTATCAACATGCACACATTTAATGACAGAAGGTTGCCAGGTAAAGAAACCATGGCATAGAGCTGGGAGGCCAAGCAACCCCAAGCACAAACTGATGTCTTTTCCCTTCCCCCTTTTTATTTTCCCCCCCAAACCAACTTTTGCGAGAATGTTTCCTGTGGAAATATGCAAGCTGTTCAAAAATAAAATGAGTTACCTCATGCCGCTGTGTCTATGAACTAGAGACTCTGTGATCTAAGCAGGTGCAAAGGCCAGACTCGAATCACAAGCGTCACGGATCAACCAAGTTTATAAGGGGAGGGGAGGGGTGGGGGTGGGGGGCATTCCACCATTTGTCATGAGTTCCACCATTCCTTAATGAACGAAAGGTTCTATTTGTTTTATGGCTGGCTACAAACGCAGCCGCAGTGAGAACTGGCAGGCTCCCTTTTGAAGTTCATCCGTCGCCAGGGGCTGGAGAAGGAATGAACAGCTAAAGAAACTAACTACCGGAGGAGTCTGTGAAAAATAGTAACTCAGCGCACTAGCGGGGAGAAAAGGAGGCTGCTGTGTACTGCCAAGCATCGAAGATCTTATATTTGCTGGCCAATGTCTACATGATGTTGTTCCAGCTAGCTGATACGAGCTTATTCAGTGGGAAAATCAATGCAACGAAAATGGAAACCTGGAAATAGAAGCATGGACAGATGATGCTTGACCTGTCTCTGTGTCACTGACCTGAATAAAAACAAACTCTTAAGTCAAGCAGTAGAAAATTAAATATTTCACCTATGCTGGAACTCTGTTGTGAGAGAACCCAAAGAAGGTGGGCTGTGCTTCAGATGATACACAAAGTTTCCTCCAGTTAAAAGGAAAGATGTATCTTATGATGCTTGTCTCTGAGCAATTTCTTCATTGTCTAACTGTGAAGCAAAGACACAATGGAGGCATGGGGTTTTCTTTCCCCCTTTCTTTTTTTAAAATGCCTGAGAGGGTTTGGAAAACTCGTGTTCCTGCTTCGAATTGAACTCACTGGAGCCTGTGGAATTTTCGCTACTGGTGGAAATAGGATGGGTTGTCTAAAACTTTAAAAAAAAAAGGACAGAATGTGTAGGACTTTGAAATGGACTGCATTTCTCAATACAGTCAACAGTGTTCAAATGAGCAAAACCCTTGAGCAATTTTTCCCTCCCCCCAGAAAAGCAAGGGGGAAAAAATGTTCAGGTTTATTTGTGGAAATGCAAGATTTCTATGAAAATAGTTTTTGTATGGAAATTTTTTGTAATACTTTTTAAATCAACAATCTCAAGAACCTGCGTTCCAGTCAGGGGTGTGGTGCCAAGAGTGACTGGTAGTGCGTTCGCACCACCAACGTTTGGTGAAAACTATTTTTATCAAGGTAAAAAAATAATAAAAGGGGGGAATCTTAGAAGAGAACTATTTTCAAGTTAGATAATATAAAATCTAGGTGCACTACCAATACCGCTTACTATACCACACCCCTGGTTTCCACTAGCCTGATAACATACTGTCATGAACTGATGTGTGTAAATGATGAAAGACACGGACCTCTTGACCACATTGTGATAACAGTTGAAGTGCACACAGTTTGCTGTTTGAATCCAATGCACAACATTAAAAAAGCAAAACAAAAAAAATCACACACACATTAAAAAAAATTGTCAGTTTTTAGTTGTTTGCTGGGTAGGGTGGCTTGGGAATGCTGTGTGATTTTGAGCAGTGTGTGTGCAGTGCCATCAAAACTGGTACTTGTATTAGAATCTTGTTCTGCAAACACTCACTTACTTCCCATCCTTATTATAAGCAAGAATGTTAGCATCCCAAAAAAGTGTGTTCAGGATTGGGGCCTAGCTACCGCACAATGCTTTTGCTACTCTTCCTTTAAAGTACTTTTAAACAATTGGGTACTAGACTTCTGGGAATGAATACCAGTTGCACAATGTGTCCTGCGCAACTTTTGTTAATTTCAGTAAGACATACACAGGAGAAGCACCTGATGATTACCCCCACAGCCTTTTTTTTTTTTTTAGGGGGGAGTGGAGTTACACCTATGCTAATGACATTTAAAGACACACAGATGTTTCAGCCGCCCTTACGGTGCTCAGTCAGATGTGATACCATCCTAATAATTTTAACTTAGTCTTATTGTAAATTTGTATCCTGAAAACAAAATGTATAATGTTGAGATATGTAGGGACACTTGCCTACACCCACAGTTTATAAATATAGCTTTTTATTCCAGAAAAAAATATCATTTCTCTTTTTTTAAAAATAAACAGAATCCAAACACTGTTTTGTATAAACAATGAGTCATCTGTGGATAACAGAAATCTTTGTGGATTCAAGGCACACTTGGCATTCAAAAGGTTTCTCTGTTAAAATGTTTCGCGTTTCCATTGCAAAGTATACATAGCCCCAAACAAACCGGCCTCCTGAAATGAAGGAGATCAATCTTGGTGCCTCACCTTTCCAGCTGTTCCTTGTGTGGGCGTGAGAGCACTTGCATGAGCAAAAGCTCCATTGCCCTCAAGGTGCACATTCACTTCAAGTGAAAGGCAGGTAAGGCTGCCTGCTCCATTGACACAAATGGGGAGGTCTGAGAAATAGATTTGGATCAGAGCCATGGATGTACACCATTTTGTGTCCTTGTATCTTTTTCTGCTCTTTTAGATTTAGTGGCCATTTTGTAATGCCACACAACCCACAGCTGCCATTTTGTGTTATGCCAAGCCTCCATGGAGCCCATTTTGGGACTAGTGTCTGTGACATTTTCTCAAAAGTCCAGGGGCACCCATTGGCCCCAAACGTTGACAATCCTTGATCTAGTTTATATTCCCCAGATTATTGCAGCAGAACACTGTGTCGTCATAAATGTGTGGAACTGCCACAGAACCAGCATGGTCTCAACAATATCCTGCACGTTTGGCCTGTTTTAGCATGGTCAAACCAGAACTAATATTTCCTATGTCTCAATTATCCTTTGCATGGTTAATACTAGGGCTGGAATGCAATATATTGCTAAGTAATTTGTTCTTCAGTGCAAACATTTATGCTTGCCTGACAGAACAATCTCTGCTGCCCTTATGTTCTGTTGTGGGGGTTTTCTTGACCCGTTAGAGTAGATCTGGGAAAGGTAAAGTGATACCCAGGGCAAAGGGATTGCACCAGCTGGAGTTTGTTGAATCCAGCCCTACATGAGACTACATTTCTCATATGAAGCTGATATGGGGAACTTCACCTTTTACCACAAGAAGTGACATGAAACAAATGTGTCTTGGTTGCAATTCCTGTCCTATCTCGCCAGTCCATAAAAAGTTGTGTTGAAATCCCACTGACATCAATGTGATTTAAATTAGTCATGATTTACTTGTGCCAGTGCTTTCAGTTGGACTTGAGCCCACCTAACTTTTTATGGATTGCATCCTAAGTACTTAGCTTTGCAGTCACTAAGATGATTAAAAATACTTTGAGAGTGTGTGCAGGAAATCTTCACTACCCTTGTCCCAGTCTCCCCCTTGCAGAGTATGTTTACTAGGATACCACTGCATTGTCTTCCGTTTTGGATTTATTTTTTACATCAGCACCGCAACACAGGTCAGAAGCTGGCCCAGTATAACAATCAGTACAATCCTGCACTACAATTTTAGGGAAGTTTTTAATGTTTAATGCTGTATTGTGTTTTTAATATTCAGTTGGGAGCCGCCCAGAGTGGCTGGGGAAACCCAGCCAGATGGGCGGGGTATAAATAATAAATTATTATTATTAATTATTATTTAATTACTATGCCCATCAGCTCATAGAACTGAGCTGTAATCCAGTTGCAATGCAGCTATCATATCACATTGCTCTGCTACCACATGTGATGTAACAATGTGGATATTTCACTTATGCTGACTCTATTAACTCTGGGGCTTGGGTCTATGGAACTTCATCTCACAATGCCTACTAAAATTCTCAGCTAGTCCTTTCAGTTAGGGAATCCAACATTAACTATAAACTTTTTAACTGCTGCCACTGAATAATAAATAATAATAATAATAATAATAATAATAATAATAATAATAATAATTTATTATTTATACCCCGCCCATCTGGCTGGGTTTCCCCAGCCACTCTGGGCGGCTTCCAACAGAACATTAAAATACAATAATCTATTAAATATTAAAAGCCTCCCTAAACAGGGCTGCCTTCAGATGTCTTCTAAAGGTCTGGTAGTTGTTGTTCTCTTTGACATATGAAGGGAGGGCGTTCCACAGGGCGGGTGCCACTACCGAGAAGGCCCTCTGCCTGGTTCCCTGTAACTTGGCTTCTCGTAGTGAGAGAACCGCCAGAAGGCCCTCGGCACTGGACCTCAGTGTCCGGGCAGAATGATGGGGGTGGAGACGCTCCTTCAGGTATACTGGACCTGAAATAAACCCTTTATACCTTATGGGGACTGGCTGCCTAATTCCTATGGTTTAGGTATGGCATTGACATCATCCCAAGAGACAGGCTTATAAAATGAACAACGTTCATATGTTTATTAAGATACTTGTTTCCGTAAGGGAATAAAGTATTTCAGGTGGTGGGCAGGAAAAGATTTCTTCAATGTACAGTTCTTAGTTAAACAGGTTTAAATGTGTTTAGTTACAATTCATAAGATTCAGGAGAATGCTCCCTTCAGCCAAATAAGCGTTCAACACCTTTCTACATGTCCCCTTCGCCCTAGCGCCAAGCTGCTCATAACCAGGAACAGATGCAGCACAGTCTTCCTGCTGTTTCTGGCTTCTAGGGTGGTGCAGATATGTCAAGGGCTGCTTAATAAAGTCCTCCCTGTGGTCAGACCTCTGCTTGAAGCTCTATGGTGCCTGCTCTGCTTGAAGCTCCACCACAACAAGCCCACCTTCCTTTCCTCAGAACATAAGGAACTGCCTTACACCAAGACAGACCAATGGGCCATCCTACTCAATATAAACAACAACAACAAATTTCACCATGAGGTCCAAGGGTGGGTTACAACAATTTAGAAATATAATATTCACAGCAGTTAAAGCATCTGGCAGTAGCTTTCCAGGGCTTCAGTCAGGGACTCTTTCTCAGTCCTGCTTGGAGAGGCCATGGATGGAACCTGAGATCTTCTGCATGTAAAAGATTTGCTCTACCATGTAGCTATGCAGTTTTCCCTAATGGGCACCAGCATCGGTCCTCAGATTCTCTCCCAGAATGCCCTCTCAGACTCAAACTGTCTCCAACTGATCCCCCCCCTTTCCTCTCTTACTGTGAATGTTTATACACCTGTCAGTGACTACTCTGGACTTATTTTGGTGACTAACCAAAATAGAAACCTTCTAACCACCAATAAAATTGGTTGACTCCACCTATCTAGTTGCATTATAGTACCCATTCTGGCCAACATATAAACAAAGGTATCTTCTCACATTATCAACTTGAAGGCCTCCCCCAACCCAAGCAACTGTTACTATCTTCTCAATGCAAAGTAGCAGAACAGACTTCTGGCCTACTTGGTTACATTATAACTTTCCATACGGCATATAAGTATTACAAAACCTAACCAAACATATACAAAATTCCATGTCATTCCATATTACAATATGAAACTAGGCCACGTCAATGTGTTGTCAAAGGCTTGGGGAGCAGGGAGCTGTTAAAAATAGTTGACAACCCTATTTTGCATTTATACAATGAATTTGTCTAATGAATAGAACAACACCGCCAAGAAACTGTTTATCAATATCATATTTGGGTTACATTTTGTGTGATCGTCTAGCATTGTACATTTGTTATAGGAAGCTCAAGCATATTTATCTACTACCATAATGCAACAGTCATAGCCATAAATTTCGCTAGGAATAATATATAAAACCCCATTTTCAAGTCAGGCTGGCTGATTTTATTGATGAGAATCTTAGTCCTGTCACTGTTTCCTTCCTGGGCATGATGGCATACACTGGAGCAAACACAACTTTGTCCGGAATTGCATTTATACATGCAAAGAGGAATGCCTAAATTTCTTCTTGTTACTTTATATTGCTCAACCTTTTAACCTTTAAGTTGATTTAATTTTCATGTTACTTTGCCTCTGTTGATCAAGTTAACTAACCTATTTATGTTAAGAAATTTTTTCCCATAGGTGTCTTGTTGGCTACTATGAGAACTGAAAGCTGGACAAGAGGGTCCATTGGCCTCATCCAGCAGACTCTCCTTATGTTATCTAAGAACCCAAAGTGTCACACTGTGCTATGAATACAGTATTTGTGCCCTAATGCCATTTGAGTGATGCTCATTGATAATCATTACACATGTTAGCAGAGGAAGAAGATATCTTTAAGGCTACTTTAGAAACAAAGCCTCGTAAGGAACTGCAAGCCAATCCTCAAGAGATATAGACAAGCAGGTGCCAATATGGAGATAAACTTTTAAAAAAGTCAAATGGAGAGTTTAATTGGGTCTGTGACAGTACAATAAAATTTGCATATGTTATACAATTGGAGAGGTTTGTGTACATAACTACAGAGGGGTGGAAACAGATGGTGCAACAATAATTAAATGTTCTTTTTAATCAGTATGCTTCCGATTCACTTGCCTATCCCCCAAACAGAGAACATGTCCTGGTTTGTATAGGTCCATTTACATTTTATGGGGGAGCAATTGTAGATTATGGTGTCTTTGAGGGGGCAAACCTTGTTTGTTTACAAATGCAGAGCAGAGCAGAAACCAGTATAGTATAGCTATTTGAAGAAGAGGAGGAGTTTGGATTTGATATCCTGCTTTATCAGCTTAAAATGGAATCTGATTTTAATTTAAACCTGTCAGAGCCTACACATAATTTCTTAAAATTGGATTATGGCTACACCGCCATCAACCCCAACCAGCAAGCACTGACGTAGACTAATGGGTGTTGTTCTCAAAAATAAAATAAAATAAATTCAGAGGGCATGTAGCTTGCAATGGGCAAATTAATTACATCTCTATGGGAGAGAGACTAGCATAGAGGAAAGACTAGTTTCTGATGGTATGCAATGTTAGTGATATAACCAGTCCTGATATTCAACCCAGGAATAATGCCATCCTGTACTACAGTAGGCTATCTCCTGAGACCACAGGATGATCTTGTACTCCTACTTTGTGGCAACCAATGACCTAAACTCTGCAATTTAGTGTCGAAATATGTGTACCAAACAACACATACATTAAGTTTCTCTCTTAGGCTATTTTGCCTAGCAATCATGGTAAGACTCCCATACCCAGCATATGAGAAAACTAGTTAAATTGGTTCCTGATCCTTCTCAAAATATGCATAGGGTTTTAGGCCTGCACATCTTCTGACCATTCAATCCAAATTCAATAGGCACACTAGAAGCTTGATATGTCATTCTTCCATTACCAGCTTCAGACTAAAAATTAGAGACTTGCAAAGCTCCTGCTAGGCCATGGCTGGCTTTCCATCATGGTGGATCGTGCTGCGCAGAGCATCTCTAGATGCTGACGCCACTTGTCCAGGCCTACAGCTAGCTAGAACACAGCTTTGTTGCTGCTGGTGGAGATTTGGCAGCCTTAAATAAGGCTGGAACTGTTCCCTTCAGATGTGGAATTTATAAGGCTTTCTGTAACAGCTCTATTAACCTACTGGTTACGTTGGAAGAATCAGGCTGCTGCTCTTCTAGCTGACCTGGAAAGGCTGTGCAAAAAATGAAGCTGTGAAACCATTTTATGAAGTGCCATCTGGATAATAAATATGTAGAATTTCAAAATTATCAGTCCATGACACTTTCCATTCAATTGTAGGAATCTGAAACATTTGGTTTGATCACTGTTGCAGGCCATTCTGCCCTGTGTCTTTTTGCTGGGACCAATTGTTTAGTAGGAAAGTGCAAAACCTCACCAAATGTGGAGCTCTGAAAGTACAAGGGTCTAATTTACTTTCCCTTCAGAGGCTGGAAGGCCACTGGGATATCCCAGATCCAGAAGGCAATACAAATGGCAGGGTCCCATTGCATAAGGAACAGACACACAGACACTTGCAGATGGCATCATGCCTTTGACCTGATACTAGAGCCTGTTCTGTGTTCCCAGTGAAATGAGGAAACTACCACTCTGTGAATAAGCCCAGGGCTGTTATTCCTTGGGTGTTATTCCTTTATCCTTAGTTCTATTTGGTGGTGCATAGAAGCACACCCTTAAAGAGAAGTTATAAGCACCACTTTATCAATGTACTTGGGGACTGATACTCCAGGTGAGTGCCATTTCCCACAATCTGTTTCCCGTTTCTCTCCAAAATGGCTGTTTCCCGTTTCTCTCCAAAGATTGCTTTACCCTTGCTGAAACATTCTTACATTGTTTCCAATTTGGATTTAAGTGAAATTTGTAGTTAATGTCTGAAACTATACTACAGTATCCTGCAAACTGAACTTCCTACCAATGAAATGAGGTAAAATTCTAGGGATGTGCTGAATGTTCATCAGTTTTGATTCCTGAAGCTGAAGTTACAGCTTTCAGAAAAGCTCAGATGTTTTCCAGCCCAAAGTCCATAATTGTTGAAAATGTTTGCCATTTCTGAGTCCAAATTGTTGCCATTGTTTCCTCTTTATGTTGTTGCTTTGAGGCCATTTTCCCCTGTCCTTTGGTGCTATGCCAAAACCACTCTTGCAATTTCTTGAAATTCACCCACCCCACCCCCCAATAAGTAGACTTCTATTTCTTGGGAACTTTTCTTTAGAATTTAGGTGACTGGGAAGACTCCCCCCCCCCTAGAAAGTTGTTACAGTAAGTGTCACACTTTTAAACAGGGGACAGCAAACTTTTTCAACAGGGGGCTGGTCCACTGTCCATCAGACCTTGTGGGGGACCACACTATATTTTTTGGGGGGGGATGAATGCATTCCTATGCCCCACAAATAACCCAGAGATGCATTTTAAATGAAAGGACACATTCTACTCATGTAAAAACACGCTGATTCCCAGACTATCCATGGGCTGGATTTAGAAGGCGATTGGGCCGGATCTGGCCCCCGGGCCTTAGTTTGCCTACTCATGCTTTTAAACAACAAAAAGAGGTGCCGGTACTACATACCCTTGAGTGCCCCCTGGGAAAAAAAGCACTGGTTGGAAAGCGGAACTTCCCTTTTCATTGCACAGTCGTTGTGAATGGTGTGTCTTTTTCTTTCCATCGAATGTTTCCCCAGTGGTCTGCAGTCTGCCCAGCTGCCTGCACTGTCTTAAGATAGCTCATGATGTCTTTCCCTAAGCATTTCTGTGTCACCCAACTAAGCATGGGGTGTGGCTACGTGAGAGTAGTGCACACACTGATATTTTGTTAAAGGAAAGTTCTTCATTTTAGCTTTAAAAACAAAAACTTTCTGCACTAATTTCTTCAGGAGTAACTTTACTTAAACACACATGCACACACACACACGCACACACACACCAAACAGATGTAAGGCAACAATTAGCAGCATCTCCACCTTCCTATGCTTACAAGAAAGCCCAGATGATGAGATCCCATGGGGTTTTCCATAAATACAGGTAACTAGTAAAGCTGCAGAGTGCAGACCACAGGAAAGATGTTTTGGAGAAAGGTAACTTCCACAAGAACCATGTGCCCCATCTATGGGAATTTCACAAACATTTCCTCTGCCCTACGATAATTTTTCAAAAGACCAAGGAGACGACCACCTATGCAATGGGTGGATGATGTAACAGCAGGATTTATGTGGATGCAAGAAAATGATATGGAGAACAGAATGATAACAGAAAATGATATGGAAAACGTGAAGAGGAATATATCCAAAGATGGATATGAAAGGCTGCAAAAGAATAAGAAGAGGATAAGAGGAATGAATGGTTGGGACAACGACGACTGCAGAATAAAGTTTTGGAAATTAGGCTATTATATTATATGACCTGTAGGTATAGGTTGTTGACAATAGAGGCAACAGCTGTGAGAGAGCTCCCCAATCTGATTTATGGCCCCAATTTGTAAATCTCGCCCAGACCAATCTAAATTTATTGTGACTCACCACTGATCTGAATCAGGATCAAATGAAAAATTGCAAATCTCTGGAAATCCCATTGACTTACATTGTGAAACAAATGGCCATAACGTTCATTTTTTCAAGATGGGCTTCTCCAGGGGTTTTGCATGCTAGCCACCTTTACAATTAGCTTTTTCCAAAAAACAACTGAAAACTAAAAACATATTAATAATAATCCCAAAGCCCTGTAAGGGTGTAGGTGACTGCTTTAAAAATAATTTACTGGACTGTGTGCAATGTATTCACACAAACAAGACAACCAAAACCCAGAAAACTGAACACAGCTGTAAATATATCTTTAACTGAGCCAAATAAAAAAAATAAAAATAAAGATGGAACTGGGATTGATTGGGAAAGAATAGCAAACAAACGCAACCTGAACAACCTATTCTGCACATTGCAAAAGTATTATTATTCATAGCCTAACTTCAACAGGAAGATTGGGACCCTGTGGGCACCTGAGAAGGCTATTGTGAGCACATGTGAATCCACAGACACCAGGCTGGCACCCCCTGTTATACATGTACAGCAACACAGAATAGTTGGGCAGGATCATCTAGTCCAAACACCCTGCAATGCAGGAATATGAAGCTGTCTCTTATGGGGATTGATCCTATAACCTTGGCATTATCAGTACCACACATTCTAATCAACTGAGCTTTCCAATGTTCAGTATCTCACTTTCTCAGTACTGTTGCATCATTTTCACATGTTAAATATTCCTTTTGCGTTTCTGCAAATGAGCTTCTTCAACTTTGCAGTATTTTCTTCTCTTAAATCCTCACTGTCTATGCAAACCATATAAACACATGGAAATGTAAGTGTTTTTGACATACCACCTAAAAGGACCCCTGACCGTTAAGTCCAGTCACGATCAACTCTGGGATTGCGGCACTCATCTCGCTTTACAGGCCGAGGGAGCCGGCGTTTGTCCACAGACAGTCATGTGGCCTGCATGACTAAGCTGCTTCTGGCGAACCAGAGCAGCGCACGAAAACGCTGTTTACCTTCCCGCCGGAGCGGTACCTATTTATTACTTGCACTTTGACGTGCTTTCAAACTGCTAGGTTGGCAGGAGCAGGGACCGAGCAACAAGAGCTCACCCCGTCGCAGGGATTTGAACCGCTGACCTTCTGATCGGCAAGCCCTAGGCTCTGTGGTTTAGACCACAGTGCCACCCGCATCACCAACATACCACCTACATTCTTCTAAATGCATTTAGAGAGGCCAGCACTATTGGTTATTCTGTAGTGAGATCTCTGTGAGCAGCATTTAATCCTATTTCCAAAATGACATCAATCTTGCCTTGAATCTTTGTCGCATCAGCAGCAAGAGCCTGATAAGAGATTTCATCATTTAATTGCCTCACATTTTCTTCTCAATAATCTTCACTATTCATAATTACAACCACTTGGTTTATGTATGTTGCTTTAATTACAACATCCTTGCCTTGCACTGTGTCAGTTTCTTTAAGGAGTCTATTTCTCAGATAGTCACATTATGGGTAATTGTGTTCCAGTTTTTAAATAATTGGGTAAAATTAGGGATAATTTTGGTCACAGTTTAAAAATAATTCATCGTTATTCTTTTCCCACATATGCCACAGGGGATGTTAATACAGCTAATGTATTGCAATTATTATTATTTATTTTAATAGACATTGTTATCAGAAACCAGTTTCTTTTGAACATTTAAAAAAGCTTTGGAATTAAATGTCTCTAAGTACTAATCAGAGTTTTCTGATGCAGTCAAAATTTTTGAAAGACCTGCTAAGGTAATGAAGAAGAAGAAGAAATATAGCTCCTGGCATCATAAAAAGGCACTATAGTTTCTGAGAGAGGATGGATTAAGGGAGAATTTAGGAATGTTTCCACTACTCTGTTAATTCCTTTTTTTCTTCTCTGTTTCTCTTTGCAACTTGGGAGTTCCAAATTCCCTGGGTCTTGTGTCTTTCTGGAGTGGAGCTGCTGCATTAAGAATCCCCCACTGCTCCATTTTTAATTTTCACATTTTGCAGACAGCACTATTCATGCACCATTTACTCTGGCTTCCAGTTCCTTTTGTTCCCCCTTGTACATGGATAAAAAATTGCCAAAAAAAGGTGCAAAAAGAATCAATCTTTATGTGTTTGTAGGTATGAATTCATTTAGATGTTTTTGGTTTATATACCGGTACCTATGTATTCATGCACTTGTGAGCACTGATAAACTATCACAAAATAGCACTTTTGATATACACGTGTGCTTATTTAAAGCAACACATACAAAGACTCTTAATGCAATTGCTAAGCACAAACTCTGCTTCACTGCAGTGGTTATATATAAAAATACCACACTAAAAGCAATCCTACTACAGTCATATAATTCAAGATTGCTTTATGCAGGGTTTCATTAATGTGTAATGTAGAATTTGGGGGAAAGATATAACTGAACTAGATACTATGACCAGATGTCCAATTCCAGAATTAATTCAGAAGTTATCTCAGCTAAACTACAATCTAGGAGAAGCAAAATGCACATAGTATGAACCGACTGAGCAATAAAGGAACGGAATGGGAGTGTTCTGCTAATGTCTAGGGAAAATGTTTTGGTGGCATTGCAATTCTGGTTAATCTGTTGGTTTTCTAACTCCCTCTATGCAAATGCATGATAGTAGGGGAAATTACTTTACAAAAATATGTATATTGAGAGAAATTCACACTAAAATGCAGGTGAATTTTCATCAGAAGTTTTTTTTTTTTTTACAAAAATTGCAAATAATATGGAATGTGGAGAACTGAACTGAATATTGGAAACATGAGAAACGGAGAAAACAAAATTGATGTATTTGCCCATCCTGAGCCCTGTCTCTCTGTAGCCTTTGGTGTAGAGCCTAGTAGTTGTCAGGAAAATCAAACCTAATTAGACAATCAGTACAGTAGATCACCTCAGCCTGTTGGGGTGGTCACTGATTCACACCCACACAGAGGGTTGGGGAAGAGAGCCAATTCTAATTGTCCAACCTGAATCTTGCAGGGCATGTACCAAGAAGTCATTTTGGGTACCTGTGTACAGAAAGCTAATTTTAGGGTACTGAGCTATAGTTACTTTGATTAACAAAGTAACTGGTTTTAGGGTACTGAGAACGTATTTCATGTGGTGTTTACAACTTCCCCACTATGCTCAACCTATGCATTTGCAAATGAACAAATCATTGCAATGGCACTTCGTTTCCAATGTGCATCCAAAGGAAAAAGTTTGTTTTAAAGGTTGCTTGAGGCTTTGGAGCATGAACCAAACGATTAAGAAGAGTCTCTCAGCTAATCACCTCTATATAAGCAATGTGGTCAATGTCTTAATTTATATTTGTGAGCTGGTTATTCAAGTTGAAACACTTCCTGCTTTGTTTTAGAGCTCTATATGTTTGTGAAGAGCATCAGGGTCACAGCTCATTTATCTAGCATAACAAAGAGAGTTTAACATAATTGCAAGAGAGAGGTAAGGTGATAGGAGGAGGAATGAAATATTCCACCTAAAATAATACATAAATAAACTTGTCTTAGGCCTGGAACTTGATGGTGTTCAATGAAGGAGCACAAGAGAAGCGAATATATTTTCTCCCATTGCTGTGGCCTTTTGCACATGTGGCATGTCCATCAATTTAGTTTGTGGCAACACCTCTTGAGAGATGCATTATTTCTGTTAAAATCCAAGCACTTGGAAGGAAAAGCACTCTTCCTTCCTAGCTATGTCTTCTTCACCTTCTTAAACACAGAAGACACAGGAGCAGCACCAAATTGCAAAAGAAGAGCTTTCTTTCCTTCCTCCACTTCTCTTTCACCATCTCCTCTACTCAATGTCAGAAGCACTCAATGTGGTGGATTCTGGAAGAGTAGTTTATTTAAGTAACTAAAGCCTTTAAACAAAGTACAGGTCTCGAAATCCTTTGCACTCAGTCACAATCCAGCTTCCCCCCCTCCCCTTTTATGGAAGTGGGATCTTAATCATTTAAGTAAATGAATAACTTTCCAACTTGGAAGGCAGTGTTTCGCTTTTACAGCAGAGGCCTGATCTCCTCAGAGGCATGGGTCATCCTGGGTCCAGTTGAATAAGCAACCAGAGACTGGCTTGCATTTGTTAAGTTGTCAACGTGGAAACCCAGTCAGATGGGTGGGGTATAAATAAATTATTATTATTATTATTATTATTATTATTATTATTATTATTATTATTATTATTTTCCTCCATGATTGCATCCTGATAGGATACTCCTTCATTTTAGAGGTGCAGATGGCAATGTTGTCATTCACCTTCCACTAGCTAGTTTACACTTTTCTGTACTCCCAGATCTGACAGGGCAAGATGCCAACTATTTCTGCATTTTGAAGCGAACCATCTCATTTTGCTGCCCTTGGACCCTTACACCAAATGGAACATAGATCTGTGGATTATTGACAATCCAATCCATGTACGTGCATGAACTATAATTAGGAGGCAGTCTGAGGGCTGCCTTTCTTTCTTTCCTTTCTTTCTTTCTTTCTTTCTTTTCTTTCCTTCTTTCTTTAACATTTTACAAATACCTAAAGCAGCCAAAATCTCTTCTATGGCTGTGCAGTAAAAAGGCTGTTTTAAAATGCTGCTGGGAAGCAAATGTAGACCATAATGTATAGTTCCTTTCTTGGGAAATTTTACAGAGAAAAAGATTGCAGTCTCTAGGGGGGCAGACATCCCACCCCAAAATACAATATGCCTGGTAGCCTTACAATGACATAAAAAAAGATGACTCTAGTTTTCAACTGCATTTAGTTTTTATTATTATATCAATTATGATTGTTCAAAACCACTTTGGGGCCTTTTGGTAAAAAGTGGTTTATGGATTAATGAATTAACGTGCACTTGTTACTTCTCCATGTTTTTCAACACACCCCGGCTTTTCTCAATGAGGTGTACACTATAGATAGTTGAGGGTTTGTTTTTAAGGCTGATTTCTGTTGCTCTTACATAATTTAACAAGTTCAGTTTAACTGAGAACTGTCTTTGGTTACTGTTGGAATGTTCAGACCTCTGAGGAAGTTAAAATAACATAAATTGTAATATAAAGAAAGATAAAGGAATAATGGCCAACTACTCCTATAGGCCTCTTCCGAAAAAGTGAAATTGTACCTTCCAGTTCTCTCACACGGCCTTTATCTTCCAGGGACTCATTGGTACTTAAAACATCAGTACTGTACACAACAGCCTTAGGCTCAATTCAAGTAACCTGACACACTACCAAAAGCCAGTGCAAAGGCTACCACTAGCAGCGGCTTTCCCCCCCCCCACCTTTCTCCCCCTATACCTCCCCCAAATCCACTCTGGAGCATTAGGGAAACCCATAGAAGACAGACAAGAGGAGGGGGGATCATTCTGTCTGCCAGGCAGAAATGCTTGCACAAATGGAATGATTTGAAGAGTGCAACATTAAATCCATCCCATAATTTCCACGTGGTCAATGCAATCAACTTGCTTCTGGTCAGCATTTACAACCTGTAATCTATGTATTTGTAATAAAAACAGAAAGCTCCAAATATCTTATTGGTAATCCAAGAGGTGGGTCCCCCCTTTTGTTTTTATGTTATAATCCTTCAAAAGTTCTCCCTGCACTCTAAGCTTTGATTTCTCTGAAATCTTGCACTATATCTTCTCATTAGAGATAAAAGGTTTCTGAACATACTATTGGAGCTGAATCCTTTTGAAGAAATGATATTCTTTGCATGTGTGTCCTCTGAAGTCTAAAATGTCCAAAAAGATGTAACACGTATACTAAAAAGTTTCAAAAGAAGTTGGTTCTCTATACTTACACACTTAGCACATAATTAGGACATTTTTTATTGTTTAAAGGAGTGATAAACCTGTTTCTTTTCTGTAGAAAAATGTTTTCCAAATGAGGCTGCTGAAAAATGTTGTGTATGTAGGAGACAATGTCCTGGTAGCTGGTTTGACTGCCATATCCATCAGAACTTGGAGAAAGTGAGTCCATTAGTTGAAGGGGTGGGGAAGAGAAACTGCTGGTGGTTTTACACTACGAGGGGCAGACAGAGTGGTAGTGAGTGCTGTTTAAGTTGTTCCTTGCCAGTCTAAGGCAGGCTAAGATGATAAGAACTTAAGATCCTTGTTGGATCAAGCCAGTTGTCCTTCTAATTTAGCATCCCACTGGCCAGCCAGATGCCCATGAGAAGTCCACAAGCAGGACCTGAGTGCACAGTGCTCTTTCCACTTGTGATTCCCAGCAACTGGTATTCAGAAGCATGGAGGCAGAACTTAAGTCTATCAATGGGTATTAGCCATTCGCCTTATTCTCTGTGACTGATAGCCTCATCCTTGTGGAAGTGTGTCTGGCTTCCCCATGAAGAGTCCAGTGTTCTCTTATCTAGAAGAAACATATGTAGCAGAACTGCCCTTGGAACATCTCTTTGTCTGGAAGTCGGGTGCTCTTAACACTACAGCAGGGCTCTTACACAGGTGAGAAACTCCATTTTCTACCTAGCTTTAAATGACAGCACAAGTGACAGCACCATGACAATGAAGGATACCTTTCAGGCAGAGGGGAAAAGAGCAGGGCAGGAGAGAAAAGGAGTACAACTCGACTAGTCAAAAAGCTTCAGAACAGGGAATAAAAAACACAAGGAGAATGACAGAAAGCCTCAGAGGGGGGGGGGACAGGAGCATAGCCTTACATAATTCACCAGGGTCTCCATTGTTAAAGGAAGTGTATATCAGCAAAGCCTCTGGAATTTCAGAGAATGATTCTGAGAGAGAAATGTCCTCCTGCTTCCTTCTTCTGCTTGAGACATTAAATTATTTCTCCCCATTTCACAGATCAGTTAATTCCCCTGGATAGTTGGCTGTCTACTCTGACAAGACAAAGCAAAGACTTGTCTGCCATACCCCCACCCACCCTCAATTTTGGATTAGCAAGTGGGTGACCTCCATGTTCCTTCTGATAGTGGAGTTGAGTTTAAATGGAATGCAGAAAGACCTTCCACTATTTACAGTTCTTTAATAGATGTGGGAAATTGCCTTTAATTTTTTTCTGTCTTACATTTTTGTGGCATCTAATCAGGTAGCCTCTTGGGTCATTTGACTGGGGGTTCACTGTTTCAACCAGAGGTCTTTTCCACTTTTGGCAGCTGTAAATGTCAGATAAAAAGAATTCAGCTTTTTATGTCAATTGTTCAGTTTTCAGGAAATCTACAATTGGCTTTGACGCTGGTTTGGTAAAAGTAAGTAAAATAAATCCCCAACAGGGTCAAGGACAAAGCAGACAATTAAATCCTTGCATTGCAGTCCTAGACTTGAGACCACCAAGCATAGTAAACTTTGATATGGTAGATTGTGTTGACAGCATTGACTCAACCTGGAGGCAATTTTATAGGGAAAGACAAAAAGCTCCTCACTCAAGTGGAAAAGTGCATGAGTTTATTAGAGCTTAAAAGTAGCCTTTTAGAGGAAAATCCAGAAATCCTGCCAAAAATGAAATCTGGAATGCCCACAATGTCCAGGAAGTTTAATTATATATATAAAAAAAGTATTGGCCATGATAACCTTAAAAGTATGATCATTATTGTTTCTTTATTTATTGTCAGTGATGGAATGGACCTGCAATGAATCATTAATATATAAAAAATACACTGTTTCCCTATTTGATACCAATGGGGCTTTATATTGTGCTTAAAATGGTTAAGAACAGCCTTGGATTGAAAGAGAGGGGCAAAGAGATTTCAGTTCTGGGCAGGCTGTGGTGGGACATTTATAAAACAGCTTACATGCTTATGCTTAATCCATTTTAAAGTATTTAGGGGCACTTATTATTGTGACGCAGGTGGCGCTGTGGGTTAAACCACAGAGCCTAGGGCTTGCCGATCAGAAGGTCGGCGGTTCGAATCCCCGTGATGGGGTGAGCTCCCGTTGCTCAGTCCCTGCTCCTGCCAACCTAGCAGTTCGAAAGCATGTCAAAGTGCAAGTACGGTAGATAAATAGGTACTGCTCTGGTAGGAAAGAAAACGGCGTTTCCGTGTGCTGCTCTGGTTCGCCAGATGTGGCTTTGTCATTCTGGCCACATGACCTGGAAGCTGTACGCCAGCTCCCTCGGCCAATAAAGCGAGATGAGCGCGCAACTCCAGAGTTGGTCACGACTGGAACTAATGGTCAGGGGTCCCTTTACCTTTATTATTGTTAGTTTCCTGTTTTTTATACCCCATAATAACTAAGGCTGCAATACCATGGAGTACTTGGGGCCATAGGATACACTGGACCTTCCTCTCCAACATTGCAGAGAGAGCTCAGATATCAACAAAGAAGTGAATCCTCTTCCCTGCACCCACAACTCTGGTGCCACAGATATCAGAATGCCACATTCATTCATTCATTCGTGAGAATTTTTAAATCACTTAATAATCTAAACATCACTAAACGGTGTACACTATGTACAATAGAAAAATAGTATCTGTTAAAACAAAAATACACCCTATAATCAGATCTCTGCCTAATAGAATTTTATCAAAGCAAATCGAATAGCCAAGCTTCACTTTGTGCATTTAAAACACAAATGGATTCGTTATTTGGGTACACATACTGGCTCAGTATACAGGCCCATTTAATTGTTTCTAACAGTAATCTGTGTGCAGAGCTAATAGCCAGAGAGATAGGTGCCCCTGATGGATCACCAGGTGTTTTATGTGGAAGAATTTCTTCTACTATTCCAGTTGGCATGGCATCCCTGACAGGACTGCTGGCTAGAATTTGTTTGTTTTTATAGGCATTTCAGCTTCTCCTATAGAATCAGAAACACAGCTGCATTCTGAAACACAGCTGCACAGGCCATGGTTTATTTCAACGTCAATGGACGGCAAGCTCCTCACCTCCTCTTCTTGCATGTCTGGTGCAGAGGAAACTGCCTGCTTTCTTAAACCACAGTTTCCCAATGACATCCAAACCAGGAAACTGATTTAGGCGCTGTCTACAACCCTTGAGTGTGAATCAGTTGTGAATTAGAATTGGAAATGTTCTGCTCCAGCGCTTAGTACTGTGCTTCACTTCTAACTCTTTTCTTCATCACACTCAATCTAAGAACAGCTACTTCCTAGGAGTAATTGAACACTTGATGTCCAGATGACACAGAACTATTTTATGTCTGGCTTTTAGTTGCATTCAGAGTTCAATATATTGACATGATGGTGCAACTTCATCAGCTGTTTCAATAGATCTGTAAAAGCTAATTACCCCTTTTGTTGACTGGTTTAAAAATAATCGCCACCAAATGCTGCTCCAAACTGGCACAGATGACATAATATGGGGTACTAGAACTACAATCCTAAGCACAAATAAGGGAGCAAGGGTTTACATGCACAACACATTCAAGGCACATGAATCCCTCAAAGAATACTGGGATCTGTTGTTTGTTAAGCATGCTGGGAATAGTCACATTGCGAGTGATAAAGTACAATTCTCAGGATTCTTTTGGCGAAGCCATGGATTTCAAATGTGCTTCATGGTGTGTAAATTTAACTGAAAGCAACTTACTTTCGTGTAAAACTTGCTTAGGACTGTGAGGAAAACAGTGCATTCTGCTAGAAAGATCATTTGCAAAGAGAACATTTTCCCTTGTCTACATTACATGCAGATTAAAAACCTCTCCTTAAAATGGAAGTCAGGAAATATAGGGCAGGGGTCAGCAAACTTTTTCAGCAGGGGGCTGGTCCACTGTCCCTCAGACCTTATGGGGGGCCGGACTGTATTTTGAAATTTTTTTTTAACAAATTCCTATGCCCCACAAATAACACAGAGATGCATTTTAAATAAAAGGACACATTCTACTCATATAAAAACACGCCAATTCCCAGACCATTTGCGGGCCGGATTTAGAAGGTGATTGAACCGGATCTGGCACCCGGGCCTTAGTTTGCCTACCCATGAACTAGATCTTTTATTTTGATGAACAAGATGGCATCATGTGGACCAGGCTTCCTCAACCTCGGCCCTCACCTGTTTTGAGACTACAATTCCCATCATCCCTGACCACTGGTCCTGATAGCTAGGGATCATGGGAGTTGTAGGCCAAAAACATCTGGAGGGCCGAGATTGAGGAAGCCTTATGTGGACCTTGCAAAAAAAGAAGAAAATGGATGCATCAAGTCCACAATGATTGGCCCTGTGCCGTAAAAGCAGTGTGCAAAGCATTAAAGCCATAAAGTGCTTATCTGTAGCTATATCATGCCCAAGGATATTAAGATAGCCAAGTGTGTAGCAATATTTGGAATTAACATCTTTGTTATTTTACATATCTTAACTCTCTGGTTATACTTTCTCCTAAAACATTCGCTTGCATACCATGCTCATCTTTCTTGCCTGTAGTTATTTTTTTCCCTCTTCCCTGTTCATCTTCATTGGTTTTCTCTTTCACTTTCCCTCTATTTATTGGTAGATGGCATGCATAATCACTGGGCATACAGAAATTTATCTTGGAACACTTTAAATTTCTCTCCATTACTCAAGCTCATTCAATTTCACCCATCATTTCCTGCATACTTCCAAAATTTGTTCTGCTGTAATTCACTATCCTTAGGTCTTCCTTCACTCCAGACTATAAACCACTAGAGACTGAATTACACTCACTGTAGTTACTTTCTGAATGCTCTCTGTAACTAATTCATGCTATATTCACAACTTGCTGGTCAATTTCTTTCTTCTACTTACTGGATCTAAAATTGTTTCAGTAGTTGAAATATCTGATTACACTTACCATTACTATTAATTCTTTTATTTCTTTTGCTGATCAGAGCATCGGTACCCATGTGTATACTATGTATAACAAGAGTTCTGGTTTGAAAAATTGCAAATTATATTCAAACTCATCCACAAAACCTTGGCACTGCAATCCAGCTCAGGATTAAGTGTTAAAGCTCAGTTAATTTGTCACCCTGCTCTTCTTTGCAAGGAAGGGTGGGATATAAATTTAATGAACAAATAAACCATTTCATAAAACTGTATGAAGGGATGATACTAGAGAAGACACCCAGTTCTCTCTCTTCTAAACAGTGGAAAACTCAAAGTACATTCACTGGCTAAACCACATTTTCCCATTGGAAAATAGTCATGCAAACTGGGTCAGATATACAGTAGCTTCAGTCTAGGTTCTTCTGCTTAGCTAGAATGTGAAACTCGATACAGTGAATTTTTAAAATGGATAAAAATATAGAAAAATAATAACAGATTCACAATTTTCTGAAGGCAAGTTAGATAAGGAGTTTCTATTAAATTACTAATACTTAAACCTGGAATTTTCCTGCTGTTTAGACCTCTGTAACCAGTCCTGAGTTTTATTATCTATTTTCCATGCAACCTAGAGTTATCTATAATGTACACTTTAAATTTTTTATAGAATCTCATTGGCTCCATTTGCTAAGAACTCTTTTTATGCCCATGAATCTTTTTGTTTTGTTTTTTATAATTTTATTCTGAATTTGATTCTCAGGGAAGCAAGAAAAGGGGATGTGACAATAACATTTTCAATAACATTTTCAAATTTATATAAGGAGTCTGGATTTCTCCCTGGCTAAATCCAGGGAGTTGTTTTATTTAATACTTGGCTTTGTGTTTGCTTTGTGCGCCTATCTGTTTTGACAAATTTCAGCAGGCAAGTCAGTATGCTACCCATAATCAGCTCTTCTAAGATGTGATACAATATCCTTTTTCTTATTACTCTGTGTCTGCTTATCACAATATTGCTTGTCTAGACATCATAACAGTCTTCTTGGATTTGAGCAGAAAAATAAATATCCAGTCTGCTGCTGGCATGTGCCTACCTGACTTCCTCCCTGAATTTTAATTAACAAGAAGAGTGTGTGGATGTCTGTCAGAATGAGAATTTGTATAGAAACAGTCTTCTAAATATAGACGGCTACAATGTATCACATTCACAACACCACTATGTCCATATTCTATTGTACCAGACTCAGTTTAACCTATGTTAGGATGAAAGGAGAACATGCATTCATGTGGATCTATCCTCAGGAAATAACACATTTTCTTGTATCTCCCCGTCTATTTCAGATGTCCAGGTGTGCATGCCAATGTATATTTAGCCAAAATGTCACTACCAGTGTACAAGATGGAGGTATCAGTAGGCTTGGAGGAACCCCAAAGTTTACCCATAATCTGGCAACAGCAACAACAAACACCTTGCAAAACATCAGAACTAGATATGCTTAGCATGCCACATAGTGACATAGTTAAAGGGGAAGAATATTTATCACTGGAGACATAAGGAATGGCATTCCTTGTGTAGTTTTATTAGTATTCTTTTTGGCTATGACATAGGCTTGGGTTATGGGGACAGAACCTCCAATAAAAGTCCAATAAAATGACAACTCCTTTGAGTATAATCCTATCTGTGCTCCTATACCAATGAAGGTAAATTTGATTTTGAAGAATGAAATGCCCTGTGCTTTTTTGCTTTAGGCTTAGCCTGCCTCTGAAGGATGGTGAAGGGTGGCCTTTGTTCCCTGTTATGACAAATGGAATTGCCTCCATTGCACTCCTTCAACTATTACTCAAAGCAGAAGACAAGCATCAAAACAGTAGAACAACAAGCTTCGTTTTCTGTCTTAACACATCTCAAAGGTCCTCTGCACGGATATATTGCAAACTATTCAGAATAACTGACCTACTTATTAAGGTCATGCACTGGATTTGGCCGAGCCAAAGTCCCAAATGAATTGGGCTAATTTGAGGGAATCTGGGCCTCAATCAAGTCAGGCTGAGACAGCCTCAGATCATTGTGGGGTAGGTAACCCAGAGTGACATGGGGCCGTCAGGAGGCAGGAGGCATCATGCAAGAAGGAGAAACCATGAAAAAGAGGGCCCTACACAGAAGCTGCATCTTTACAGGAGAAGGCAGGATGTTGGTGGATGCCCAGCCTCGCCTCCTTCCTACCTCTTGAAGCAGCACAACTCAAGATCAGGAGGTTTGCAGACTGGTGCTCATCCTGCCAGTACATATATATCAAACTTTGGTTCCACTTCCTGCCTTTTAGAAACCCGTCTTTATCTATCTGACTTTGAGCGGGGGACCCCTGCCCCTCTTCAGATCCAATTCTGCACTCAAGATTCTTATAGCCAGATTCATGAGTGTCTAACAGCACGGTGTTGCATACTGCATATTGATATGGCTGGAATCAATGTGCACCTTCAGTAACTGTAGTTAAAAGTACAGGCAGGCCTGTGAAGAATGCAATATGATTAGCAAATGGTGTACAAAGATTTTAAACGCATAGCATGCTGACATCTCCAAGCAGCAGGTAATTTAATTCTTACAGGTGCCATTGATTCTTTTTGGCAACCAGCAGCTATATGCAGATCAATGTTAATTTTATTAGTCTGCCGGTGCTGCTGACAAAATGGAAACCTGTCATCTCATGAGAGGGGAATACTTAGCTCATTTCTGAAATGGGTGTGCACTGTATTTGCTGTACAGTAAAAGTAGACGATTTGTAATTTTGGATTCGGTATGATATTGTCAGAACTGTGTTTTTGCGTGTGTGTTTGTATCTACCTGGAGAAGTCTTTGCCTTGTAATGCAGCCTAAAGATCTTTTAAACAAAGAGAGCTCCCTGTTTCAAAGTGGAACCAACAAACCTCCTTGTCTTGATCACAACTGTGCAAACCAAGGGAAAAGAGTCCTGGATTTCAATTTGATTTTCTTTTGATAGCCTGATAATTTAAGAGGTTTGGTTTTCTCCTCTTTCTGGGGTCTGCTCTGCCCAAATTGTAACCAAATTCTGACCATGTAATTTAACTGCATCTATGAGTGCTTGGAAACATTTAAATATGTTAGGCCATATGAATTTAATGCAGAACAGTTAAGAATGATGAAGCTTGACACAGACGGAACTTTAATGTGATGTGATCAATGCAAAAGTGTGAATTATAGATTAAAGTTATCTGTTGCCCTAGCACAACAAATCCACCTTTTTTGACTTTTTGTGGTAAGGGAAGTGATGGGGAAATGCACTAAAAAGTGTGAGATAAACTATTTATTAATGGGACTATAAACACTTCATAAGCAGTTCAGGATGTTCATTCCTCATCATCATCATCATCATTTGTATGCCACCTTACCATAGTTAAAACCATGCTCAAGGTGGCTTACAATGAAAAAAATTTACATAATCACAAACTTAACAAAAATAGTCATAAGTAAAAGACATCAAAAAGCATACAATACTGAACCATATTGAAGATTTCCCCATCAATCATAAAAAAGTCCAAAAATAAAGATACAAACTATTAATATCAATTAACAGCGACAAAAACCCTAAACGATACCCCAGCCCAGTTCATTGTTGTGTAAACAAATTATCACTAGACAGGACACAGTCATCCATGTAAGCTTTGTGCAAGCAAATCAGGAAAAAGGCTTAATATGTTATGCAGGCTTCTGCATACCCACATAGAAGAATAACACTAGCAATGGGATAGGGAACCTGTGCCCTCCAAATATTGCTGGACTACAGCTTACATCACTTCTGACCATTGAGAATGCTGGCTGGGGCCGATGAGAGCCAGAGTCTAACAACAGTGGAAGGGCCACAGGTCCTCTGACATGCCAGATTCCGAGGCAGCTTGTCCCTGGAGGCCATTTGCTAGGGAACAATAGAAGAGGTTGCTTGTGAACTTCCCATAGGAATGTAGTTTGCCACAGAATGAAGGGATATATAGGTCTTTGGCTTAATCTAGCAGGATTTTTATCTTTGTATTCAAGCAACAATGTGATACCGGGCGAAGGGATCTTGCTCAAAGTGAGGTCTTTGTGTTACAATGCTCGCCGCAAAGCAGATTATGAAAAAAAGAAGATTCTACCCACATTTATATACTCACTAGTTCATATGGCTGTGGATTAACCCCCCCCCCCAAAAATCCAATGCTTTCTTTCCCCTTACTCAAACTGAAGGCCTGTTCAACTGGTCACAGGACCTATGATCCTATGGAAGCCAAATGGAGATATTGCTTGGAAATCCTGTTTACTCTCACTTGGCCACTGTTAGAACAGGATGTTGGACTGGATGGGCCACTTGGCCTGATCCAGCAGGTTTTTCTTCTGTTCCTTTGTAGCTGTTGCCTGTGTGTTTTGAACAGATGATCATCAACAAAAATGACAGAAAACAGGAAAGTACATGGAAGTCTGAATTTGCAGAGAAGGCAGATTAGAGAGAAGGTTAGAGCGATCAAAGACAAGGTGTCTTGTGGCCTGGAGGTCCCACCTCCCCCAGGCAAAGAAGAAACTGAACTAGATAAAGGCCTCTACAGTTTTTGAAGGTAAATTGGTGCTCGCGGTATATTTTTAATGTGTTTTTATGCAGCAGAAATTCTGCATTTGTCTGCTCCCAAAGCCAGTCCAACTGTGATTACAGGACTCCTGTAATTGCTTATTACAGATGAAAACAGTGCTATAGGAATTACCCCCTTAGAACATATCAGCAGGTAGGTTTAAGCACTGCATCAGTGACCTGAATTTAAAACTGATATCAATGCCATTTTTCTGCACACATTTAAGCACATGTTGCTTCTAGATTGTAGATTAGATTGGGGTGCTACTGGGGGGTGGGGGGCTTCCAAGCAGAGACTTTGCTGCAAATGTTAATCACCGTTTAGTGACGCCTGTGTCTCTAATGCCCATGAATTCTCAAGCTCTTTATTAAGATGAAAGTCTCACTAGTTTCATTTCAAGTCAGTATGACTAGGTTTCCAGGCTTTATTATTTGTGTTCATTTACCCAATTTTAGTTTATATGCTGCTCTCGTAAACAAAAATGCCCTCAAAACCATTTAAGAACACATACTAAAGTAGCTAATATAAGTAAATACAGGAAACACGAATAAATCTCCAATACCTTACCAAATAAAAATGTTATACCTTTGCAGAATTAAAATAGACATGATAAATAAGTTCATTTCTAGTCTGTGTCTCCTTGATATGTGTTGTACGATAAATTAATTCCATCCCATCTTCACATTAATCTGATTAGTTTTTTTAAAAAAGCCCTGTTCAAAATGTACTTTTAAAAAAGCATTTATATACTCAGGGCAGGATTTAGGTTTGATGAGGTCCTAAGCTACTGAAGGTAATGGAGCCCTTTATATGTCCAGCTGTCCTTTGTCAACAACAAACCAGTGATATTTTAGGGAGCAGACTAGCAGGTGGGGCCCATTACTTACATCATGGGAGCCTACACAACACAACACAAAACACTGTTGCTGTATGTAGGTTTTGTTTTATTTGTTTTTTATCTTATATTTTGGATATGTACATCCGGGTTTTTTTCCTTTAATTTTTTTGGGGGCCCCCAAGAGAGTAGGTCCCTAAGCTATAGCTTGTTTAGCTTATACCAGGGGTCAGCAACCTTTTTCAGCCGTGGGCTGGTCCACTGTCCCTCAGACCTTGTGGGGGGGGGGCGACTATATTTTTTGGGGGGAATGAACAAATTCCTATGCCCCACAAATAACCCAGAGATGCATTTTAAATAAAAGGACACATTCTACTCATGTAAAAACACGTTGATTCCCGGACCGTCCGTGGGCCGGATTGAGAAGGCGATTGGGCCGCATCCGGCCCACGGGCCTTAGGTTGCCTACCCCTGGCTTATACGTAAATCCAGCACTGTATACTGTATGTGTACATTTTCTCTCTCCCTCTCTCTATATATACGTGTGTTTTCTCTGAAACTATTATTTTTTTAAAAAAATGCTTTTTTATCCTTTTGTTGATCTGGGAACTGTGTTGGAATAATGGGGAGATGCAGAAGCTAGGGAGTGCATTCTGATTCGCACATCAGTTTGGCAGGTGCAGGTTACTCCAGTTTGGAGTTAACAAAGATCAAATTCCTTCAGCGATTGGGGGGGGGCAGGAAGTGTAAGTCTCATCGCATGAGCAGAAGCCCACTTGCACAACATTGGATGACACTATGTGAATATTGAAAAGCACAACAATAAACTTTTAAATGTTGATTATGAGGAGGAAATGAGCTCTATTTGAAAAGAAAGAAAAAAAGGATTGTGCACTACAGCTGTCACGAAAATGAACTCTTTAATTTCCAAATTTCTGTCAGATGTTCTTTCTGTAAACTAAGGCACCAGTCAGCTTGATTAACTGGCCAAGTAGGACTAAAAAAAAGGTGAGAAAAAACTATTTAGCTTTTCCATACACAAGCAAAGTGTGCGACTTTAATACAACTCCCCCGCCCCACCCTCTTAACACATTCTATGACTGTGAGAAATATTCCCCGGCATATAGAGAACCTGTGAATATGAAGACTTGTGGGAAATCTCAGTTTTTAGGAGTTATTAAGCTTGCTTGCTGTATTGTGTCCGTACCAAGAACAGTTTGTATTTCATTCCTTTCATGGAAGAAAAACAGCTCGAAGCTATGAATGAGTTTTTATTTGATTCAGCTATAAGAACAGAATAAAAGCAGGATTGTAGGTGAAGCGAGCTGCTGACTTTGCACCTTCACGGCTCATGAATGGCCTGAAGGCATGCTAATAATTTATTTGACCATTTTATAAGTAACTTTCCTCTGGTCAAGAAATTGGGCAAGCAGCTGTCCCTGCCGGTGATTTTCCTAGGATGCCAAGGCTTTTATCTATATAGTTGCAGCATTCGTCTGTATTTTCGATTGTGTGAATCTTTTCCGGATCCCACAAAGTTGTTCCTGTCAACTGTCCATATTCCTTTTTTGCTGCTGAAATGCCTCTCCACTTTTTAAAAAGCATTATTTTTGCATGCATATTGGAGCTTTTTTATTTTATTTTTTAAAGGCTTTTATTTCAACTGTGATGTGGTTGTTACGAGCTCGATGGTGTCCACACAAGTCAAAGGACCCACTGTGCATTTGGCAAATGGATTCAGTACAATTGCTGCCTGGGGCTTCGCAACACCATTGTCTCATTATAACGTACGTGATTTGTATTGCTGCTGTCCTAAAGGAATAGAAAATGGATGTGCCAGAGTAGATTTTTAGTTGCGGTTGTTACTTTCAGATTTGCTTGAATGCAGCAGGCAACAGTTGAAAGAAATCACAGCATCTATGAAACAACAGTCTGTATCTAATCAATACTAGAGACATGAGTGCAGCTTCATATAGAGTCTACACTGCAGTTCCTAGATGCTCGGATCCAAAACTGCTTTTGAAACAGTCTTACCTTGCATACCAATGGGACAGCAGGGAAAGGAGGGCTGGATAAATTTCTATTACACTGGGTTACAGACACTTCAGGTTACAGACGCTTCAGGTTACAGACTCCGCTAACCCAGAAATAGTACCTCGGGTTAAGAACTTTGCTTCAGGATGAGAACAGAAATCGGGTGGCGGCGGCGCAACAGCAGTGGGAGGCCCCATTAGCTAACGTGGTACAAATACCCAAATATAGACGGGCATTTACTCTTGCTAGATTTAATGTATTACCATCTGCCCTATTGCAGGGAAGATTTCCAGGTAAATCATATGCGGAACGAGTCTTCCCCTGTGGCCTGCCGGAGGTAGAATCTGTCTCTCACGTTTTACTACGTTGCCGTTTTTACAACGACATACGTCGGGTTTTCATCTCTCCGGTTATACAAAATCCTTCAAATGAATTCCCTTGTCTCAATCGCCTTGTAGAAGACACGGACCCTGAGATTAAGCTGAAAGTAGCCAAACACTGTGCAGCAGCCATAAAGCTCAGAGAACAAGCGGTGTCACTGATATGAATAGGCCGCAAATGGCAATTTTTAGGCCATATTTTAGTGCCACAATTTTAATTCATATATTTTAAACGTTGCTGTATACGTATACATATGTGTACTATTGCTGTTATGTAAATTTTAATGTTTTATTTTTGTATTATTGATTTAATAAGCTGGTCTGTGACCGTAAGAATAAATTCATTCAACGTGCTACCTCAGGTAAAGAACCGTTTCAGGTTAAGAACGGACCTCCAGAATGAATTAAGTTCTAAACCCGAGATACCACTGTACCCTTCTCAACCTACCCTGGGTTCCCTGCAGTGTGTGTAAATGAGCCACCAAAATGACTGTGCTAATTTTTGTCGCCAAGTGTTCCCAAGAATGAGAGGCGACTTCAGTGAATTTGATCCCAGTATGCCACAAGGACAGCTCTGTGTGGGGCTATAACTGAAAGCTATTCAGTTACTACAGTCTGTTCAGCACATGGCAACAAAGGTTGGCTACATGGAACCTGAATACTGTATCTGCAACGGGAACTCTCAGCGTCTTCCAGGCCTTACTCAGCACTCAATATGCTCACAGTTTTTCTCTGATGAGAACAAAACTCTGCTACATGATGGGTGGAAACTCAGATAGTCCTGACTGCAATACAAATGCCAAGATGCACATGCTTCTTCACTGAGCAACAGTCAAACTTGAACATTGCCCAGCTCTCTTTTCTTCAGGAAAGGAGACTGGCGGTTCCCACAAGTTGTGGGAAATGGAAATAAATGCTAACTAAAATGGTTTCAAATATCCAGTCAAAGTAAACTGCAACTGAGGGCTGAAAATCTTATCTAGTAATTGAGAAGCATATTAATAAGATATATATACTCCTAGAGTTAAGGTTGATTAAGGCCATTTTACCCATTAAATAATTTTCTCACATTAATAGGATTTTTTTCTTTTGCAAAGCGAAGTTAGATTACGTGCTTTTGACATTATTGGTAATTATAGTACTGAGCAGTTACTCATTTAGTTACACAGAGATAAAACACTTCATTAGTTTGCATAAAGTTAGCATGCAATAATGTGGCCCACAGAGCATTTTATAGTCATCCCCCACCATGTATATTTTCAGTCTGGTGGTGGTGGAAAATGGAAAAAACATGTTGAGATGAGAAATATATTGTGTCCAAATTCAAAATGTATTATTGTTCTGCTATACATTTCCGGGGGGGGGGGGTTGCAGTTGAATTTATATATGTTTGCTTTTTAAACTCCTAAACAGTAGAGATATAGAAAGCAACCATTTAATTCTATCTGATTTTTAAAATATTGGCTTCATGTATTTGTAACCTTTTCTAAAGTTATTGAACTACTGATATTTGAAAGGTATTTTAAAAAGACCCCTCCATTGGGGTCCCTTCCAACTCCCATACAATTCTATGACTCTATGGTCCATCTAGTCCAGCATCTTGTTCTCACAGTGACCAACCTGTGGCATCGTATTACATTTTGCCTCATTTTGTATATTGTAGGTTATTGTTCCGGATTAAGAGACTATGGTACTGTTCTCTTCCATCCATTCTGAACAGAGGAAATGTGCACCGAGTTTTGTATGAATGATCCCAGGAGACTGGAATCTAGCTGAGCACAATGTTCTTAATATTCAAGTTCTATATGTATGTGTTTTAACGTCATTCTAGCATCTGTTTACTATTTTTGCAGCGATGAAGTTTCTAAATGCCAACCAATCAAAACAACAGCAATGGCTGCTGTCAGGGACCTGCCCTCCCCTGCCAGTCCGGCACTGAGTGGGTACCGGTAGCCTCAGCCTTTGCTGTCGATGGACACGTCTCCCAGTGAGTCTTCCAGCTCCTCCCCGAGGGAGGAGGAGTTACCTGGGAGCCGACAAATGGGAAAGGGTCTGCCGAGAGAGTCTGCTGCAGAGAGACCCAGCACCGCTCTGCAGACTCACTCTGAAGGGGAGACACCGTTTCCGGTGCCCACTTTGCGCAGAGGGGTCAGGGGACCAAGGAGGCGGCACTTTAGGGTGCCGAAACTCTGGTGTTGGCACCGCAACCGGAAAGGGGCACTTCTGGATTCTGCTAGCGACTAGGTGGTCATGTTTTAGGGTAGCTCCACACTGTACATAGTTTGCACAATAAAGATAGTTTAAAGGCAAGACGAATTTGGTCTTTACTCATGAGTAACGGGTACGGAATCTGACAGCTGCAATCCATCGCTAGGCTCTTAATGGGGACATACTATTCCCAGACTGACTGGCCAAAGTGATCACCTTTCATTCTAATAACTACTGGTGATGTGTAATTCTGTTTTACCATAGGCAATGAGAGCCCAAGCTGCTTTTGTTCAGTTTGCAAACATTTCCCCCCATACCTGCAATCCCACTTTATATTGAAAATCTTGCAGGCTCATAGCACCCCCGTCTCATAGAGATTTCTTCTCCCCTTTATGTTTCAGAATGCATATAAAAGATTTAAACCTTTGAGGTTTATAAAACAGCAGCTACAATGTTCTCCCCCCCCCCCAGGTAGTGCCAATATACCATCCAGCAATTCTTTTAGGAATTTCAATAGCCATTAAATCACTTAAACAGCTTAGGATGTTGTATAAACGGATGTCTTGTGTCCCTTAAAAGAATTTGGAATGGAGGCTTATACAGATAACTGCTAGCCTCCAGAAACCTGGGATTTATTTTATTTGATGTTATTATTTTATATTATTTTATCTGACTGCACAGCAGCAGCGCAAATGGCAAAACCTTGTATTAGTCATCAATCTATGAAGTGCTTGACATTCACAGATGCCAGGGAACAAATGGACACATCAAAGTGCAATGAAGCCATCCCTCTATGACAATTGTGAGAAAAGTTTTCTGTGGGTCCTATAATTTATCTTCTTTATAAAGTCAGATCTCTCTCTCTCTCTCTCTCTCTCTCTCTCTCTCTCTCTCTCTCACACACACACACACACACACACACGAGTGAGAGAGTAAAACTATTGCAAACATTTCACAAACAATGCCATTTCAGATTTAAGAGGAGGACACGAAACACTGGAAAACTTTTAAAGAGTTGCTCCTGAGTTGAGTTTTATTCTAGACTTAATTACAAAAAAACCCGCCCCAAACCAAACAGTAACCAACCCACATTATAATTTAATAGCATTTCCCATGGTAACTTTAAAAAAAGACACAATAACTACAGCAAGGGATGAACAGATAAGTCTATTTCCTGACCAGGTGACTTTCATACGTGTCAGTTCAGAAATCCTTTCCATCCCAATACCATCTTAATCTGTGATTTTTTTAAACAAAACCCCCCACCAAGATTCATGTTTAAATATGTATTTTAATGCATTTACCCACTAAATGTGCATTTGCAAATATTTTGTCCCAATATCTTATTTAACATTATTATATACCAGTTAATTCTAAATAAAACTTTATGTTTACAAAATATGCATTTTATACCCATTTTTGGTATGTATTTTGAGCCACAAATTGCACGGGAAAATCTGGAGAAGCATAAAACCCACAGGATAACTGTGTTCTGATCTGCACATTGGTTTGGTAAGTGTGGATCTGATCAGTTCATATTGAAATTTGTAAAGACTGAATTCTTCAAGCATCCCTATTTTTCACACCACCCCAAGATTCCAGGGGTTCCTAGCGCTTACCCAAAGTTCGTGTTTCCTTCAGAATGAAGCGCAGCAGAGACTACAGTGTCTTTATTGTATATGGTTTATTACACATATATAAAACCCGAGCCTATGATGGAAGCGCTCACAGCATTAGCATGCCAGGAGACTCTTGCTTCCTGCATCTTGCAGCTTTGGGTTCAAACAGAAATCAAACATCACTCTGACTCTCTCCCCAGCTTGCTCTTTTTGCCCCTAGCTCATTTCACTGCCAGGTTTAACGCTACAAATTGGCTCTGTCTTTCTTACTATCCATGACCTGAGGGAGGGATCCCACCCATTTGTCATCTCACACAGAGCCCCTTTCCTTTGTTTCCCTTAAGGACCCATCACCCAGCTTTATTCAGAAAGCTAGCTTGGCTCATATTTTAACCTTTCTAACCCCAGGATCCAGGGGTTAGAAGGGTCTCAGTATACAGCCTACTCCCTTCCAAAAAAAACCTCATAACACTGTTATCAATGCACGTCAAATAGTACCCCTTATTCTCCTCCTCTTCACAAAGCAAATTGTATTATGTGTCCTCAACACATGATGCTAGAAGACTGGGCTATTAAATTGTTTGTACATTTGGCCTGCCACTTACCGGTACATGAGGGTTTGGTTCCAGGGTGTGTGTGCGAGGGCAAGATCCCCTGGATCCACCCCATGATGAGGAGGAAGGAGGTGCCTTCCTTACCAGCCTCTGGGAGAGCCCTCAAGCCTACTTCACAGAGCCTGGTAAGCAATGAAAACCTGTTGGGTATGCAGGGGATGGGATAAATAACTGGAGAGTGGAGAACGGTAGGTTTCTCTCATTCTCCATTTATTTTTTTTATTCCCCTCTCCCAGGTAGGGCTGCAATCACTTATGCAAAGTGAGTGTAAGTTGCAGGCCCACTATATAACAATTTTCTAATGCTGATTTTGCAGTTTTGCTCCAGATTATTTATGTACATAGGTCCAGGAGTTGGATTGTTTTTTTACAGTATTCTAATGTCCCATATGGGACGCAGGTGGTCCTGTGGGTTAAACCACAGAGCCTAGGGCTTGCCGATCAGAAGGTCTGCGGTTCGAATCCCCGCGACGGGGTGATCTCCCATTGCTCGTTCCCTGCTCCTGCCAACCTAGCAGTTCGAAAGCACGTCAAAGTGCAAGTAGATAAATAGGTACCGCTCCGGAGGGAAGGTAAACGCCGTTTCCGTGCGCTGCTCTGGTTCGCCAGAAGCAGCATGCTGGCCACATGACCCGGAAGCTGTAAGCGGCTCCCTTGGCCAGTAAAGCGAGATGAGCGCCGCAACCCCAGAGTTGGTCATGACTGGACCTAATGGTCAGGGATCCCTTTACCTTTACCTTTAATGTCTCATATCTATTTTAGCACACTTTGACGATATAGAGAAGATCTACACACATAGAGAGAGAAATCCATGCAAAACAGGCTATGGCTCCGCTGGCCCAATTGCAGCTACTGCTTTTGTTTATGTTCAAAGTGGTATTAAATATTTTCCTATTGTGAATCATCAGCAAGAGTGGGGGAGGAATCTTTAGAAATCTCATTCAAGAAGTTCTGGGTTTTCTTTCTGGGGTTTTTTTGTATTAGACCTTGTGCATACACTATCAGCACTGCCACCACAAACAAAAGCCCCTGCACGTTATTGGTAATTACAGTTATTAGTGTTTCATAATTAGAGAGGAAGATTGGAAATCAAGACCCTCTGGTGATTTTTCTGACTTGGCTAGTGAGCAGCATGACTTTAGATAAGCCACTTTAAATGATACAATTAACATTTAAAATGGGTAATTTGGAAAGGAAAGACTGATTGCATGTCTGAGTCTATTCAGCACAAGGCCAGCAAGAAAGCTTCTCCAAAATGCCTGGATCTACAATCACCAAATGTTTTACTAAGGATTTTTCTAGTACATTTTTCTTTTCAGTGGTATTCTGCTTTACCAGAACCTAGAGGCAGGGGTGCTAACTTGAATAAAATACTGGAGTGGGGGCAGCTACATAATCACCAGATGTGGTGCATGCACACCATTTGAATGGCAATGCCCATCAACTTTAAGGGGTCATGGACTCCTCAAATATTTGGGGGGCTAAAGGGACCTCGGTCCCTAGGAGTTGGCTCCTATGCATAGTGGAGTTTCAGTCCAGGTTTAACCATGCATTGCTGGCCAAAGTCCAACAGCCTAAATGACATCCCTCTATCTTCCTGCTTTGCAAATGGGGTGCTGAAACTGGGATTCCTTTTTCAGTATGAGCGTAAAGTCATGTTTCTCTCATGTCAAATCAATGGGCAAAGTCTGCGATCGTACGTTCATATAGCTGGGGATAAACTCCATTGAACTTATGAACAGACATGAACAAGATTGCGTTGTCAGAAGTGTTTACTGACTCATGCTTCTGTGTATACGTGTGTGTGTGTGTTTTGAGAGACCCATGCCCGCGTCCCTGCACTCCCTACGAGTTTTTAATTCCAGCTCTTTGTTCTTGCGTTTTAGCATTTCCCTTCAGAAGAGAGATATTTAATAGAACAAGCCACATAGAAAATAGCTGCTGGCTTAAAAAAAAAAGAACGAAAAAGAAACCTGAAACAAATAGAAAAGCCTTTCAACGCTCAGCCCGAAGCAGAGATGGTATCTGCTTTTTAAAAAAAACAACAACACAGCTACATCAAAGAGGTACACAGCCCACATTTACATTAATCACGCCTGCCACACTGTTTGTTTTTAGTTCAAGGAGATGAAATTAATTGCAAAACGCCATGTAGGGAATTTCTTCTATAGGGCCAGACACTTCAAGTGCTAGGATTTTGGTTAAAAGGGCAAAATCTTAAATGAATGCCTTTCCTTCCCATTAGGGTTAAGTACACAGCCACTTCTCTGTGGGGTATTAATTGTCTCTCTTTGGCAAAGCTCCTTCTAATACAGATTCTCTGGAAGGGGTATACAGTTGGCGCAGTGTGTGGAGAATTAGATATTCTGCACCTGGCTGGTACCAAAGTGGGATTCATCGTGGGATTCTTTGCGTGTCACTTTGAAAGTTTAACACAAAGGGGCCTCGTAATAATCCGCTGCTGCACTTTAAAAGCATAAAACACCCCCATCCATTTCTCCATCTGTTTGCATGGCCGAGGGATCTACAAATATGCATAAACTTCACTGCGCTGTGGAATGCAGAATATGGGCTTGCATATTCATCTTATTTAAATTGTCTACTCTGCCATCCAGCTCAAGAAGCCCTCAAGGCGATTTAGAAAAAGTCTCCGCCCCCAACATTTTCCATCAACAATAAACACAAACAGTAAGATTAAAACATCCCGGGAGAACCCATAATGAGCACAGTTCTAAAACATAATCCTAAAAAAAAAAAAAAAAAAAAAAAAAAAAAAAACCAGCACCAAAAACATATTGCCATAAGAATAGCAGCTTCAAAAAATATTGCAATGCCTTGAAGAAATGAGGGATCTGCCATGTTATGAATTTGGCTGTCCTAATTAGCATATGTAAGGTTGCCACAGTGGTTTTGTCTAGCAAACCTGATGAAGTGATCAGGAACGATCAGATTAATGAAAAAGAAGACCAGTATGATTTCAGTGGTTAGAGTGTTGCACTTGGATTAAGGAATCATAGAACTGTAGAGGTGGAAGAGACCCCAAGGGTCATCTAGTCCAACCCCCTGCAATGCCTGAATCTCAACTAAATCATACATACATGACGGATGACCACCCAACCTCTGCTTAAAAACCTGCAAGGAAAGAGTCCACGATCTCCCAGGGGATTTGAAGACAGATTTAAGCAATTTCAAGAAACAAGCCAGCCAGCAAGCCACTGTGCTATGAATAGAATTGAGGTTTCTGAAAATCAAATTATGATCAGGAACTTCATGTCCTCTACACAATTCCAGGACATTGCTTCAATGAACTTGTTTTGGAATACTTTGTTTAGGATTAGTTCTTGAGCCCAATCCTAGGCAAGTTTATTTCACAAATATGTCCCACAGATTTGAATAGTTTCTCCTAGTTATGTGTTTCAGATTACATTCTTTCTCTGGCTTCTAAAGACCCTTTTCATCTAGCTTTCCAGCTTCTATATGTAGTCAGGAGTCAGTACATGCTATGTAAATTCACATAAATTATTTAATAACTATATGAAGGCGAGTTAAAATTCTAAATAACATTGGGGATAGAATTGTGCCCTGTAGCACCCCCTAATGTTAACTGCCAGGAGCCCCAAAACCTCACACATCCACACCCCAATACTCCTTTGTGGACTCTGTCCTGCTGCTAGGAACACAACCATTTTAACACAGTAGCACAATTTGCGACCGGGACGATATCACAGTCAATGGTATTGAAAGCCACAGAAAGATTTTTTTTTAATTATATAGTTTGAGTATCAGCAATCACCAGAACTGTCCACAATAGATTGATCTGCAATAGCTTCAATGGTGATATTGAGCCATAGGTTATAAATAAATGAGATAGTTAATAAATGAAGAACACATTTCTGTAGATGCCTGGTTTGCTTTCTAACCAAAAGCACCCTGTTTCTGGCTGGGGCTGATGGGAATTGTGTAGCCCAAAACAACTTGGGGGGGCACCAGGTTGGCAAAAGGTGGCCCAGTGGCCTCCTGATCTTGGGATGGGGATCAGGGGAAGGTTGCTTAAAGGGGAAATCTTTTTTAAAAAATAAAAAATAAAAAACCCATGTGCAAGTCAAGGAGCTACAGGATTGATTTGTTATATACTAAACATGGTAAAGCTTTTTTATGATGTAGGGTGAATGATTAAGAACAATGTATTTTACAATCCTGTGTCATATTGAAATTATATACACCCCACTCTTTTTAGAAACGCAGACTGAGGATCAAGTGGACAGGAAAACTAATATGCATTCTGAATATTATCTAGAATATAGCTTATGACCCCCCCCCACTGTAGAAGAGCCTGCAGAACCATGCCAGAGGCCCACCAAGCATAGCCTCCTTTTCTCACAGTAGCCAAACCAACACACAGCAGTTTTAAACCTGAATAAAAGCAGGAATGCAATGCTTCCGTATTTTCTCCAGTCTGCACACACACACAAACCACAAATCTACAGTTCCAATAACACACAACTGTTGAAATTTGCACCACACACAGAAGCCACCTACCATTTCTCTTCACAATCTCCCTTCTCCAGTCACAAAAATATAGACACAAATTGTTAAGGAAAAAGATCAGATATTGAGAGAAAGATACTCACATACTCAGCACATTGTTGCTCTCTCTTAACAAATATTTTTTTAAAAACAAACAAACAAACCCAACGTTACTCAAACTAGCAGCCACCTCCTTCTTCCTGCTAATTACAAAGGATGTGTTTGAGGTGAGGCTTTTAAGAACACAGCCCAATAGGCCAATGCTGAGATTTTGCACAGCCCTCCTAACCACAGGTGAAGTAAGTTTGGCTAAGTGCCAGAGAGACCTGATTGGCCAGAGAACAGTAGATTGACAGAAATGTTTGCAGGGCTTCTCTGAGTTAACACAGAAGTATAAAACGTTTGTGGCAAGGGAAAGAATGTGTGACATTGAGGGGGGGGGTTGGGTGGGTGGGGATGTTTAAAAATTGTTTAAAATTATCACTGAGAGGGCTGTGCCTCAGTAGCTCCATTGGGTCATCAGACTAGTTTTGTATGATGGCTGCACTGACTGTGTTTTATTGCACAGTTTATATATATAAAAATATTTAATTGTAGGTTCTCTCTTTTGAGGTATTCTGCTGGGTTTTAACCTGCCTAGAGTGCTCGAAGCATGGAATAAAAATGAAATACAGTAACAAGAATCACAGTTCTGTGGAAACTGTTTTAAGCAGGAAAGACTGACAATGATTCTGGAAGGGAAACTCCCCAAAACAAGAATTTCTGCTCAATTTCTGGTGAATATTTCTATTCTTCTGACATTCTCAAGAATATTTAAAAGGAGCATTGCTGCAATGACAACCATGGGAAGACAAAGATGTTTGTTCAACAGTGCCCTAGACATAACCAAATAATAATAATAATAATAATAATAATAATAATAATAATTTATTATTTGTACCCCGCCCATCTGGATGGGTCTCCCCAGCCACTCTGGGCTGCTTCCAGCAAACATTAAAATACACTAACACATCACAGATTAAAAACTTCCCTGAACAGGGCTGCCTTCAGGTGTTTTCTAAATGTCATGTAATTGTTGATCCTATGCATGTTGTTTGGAAGAAAGTTTCAGTGAGTTCAGTGTGTCTTTCTTCTAGGTGCATGTGTTTAAGATTTAGTGCCTTTAAATAATTTCGGAATGCCAAGGACCCAGAGAACAAAATGTCCATTCAGAACTCTTTTCTTCACATCAGATGGAGCCATGGAGACCCAAGGAGGGAGCCCACCCAGGGCACATCTAATTCCGTAACTGACATCCACTAATAATTATACTCTGAGAGTCCATTTGCTGCATCAATTGGGACTGCCCGCTTGGCAGTCCTCTTTATTGTACTGCACATCATGACTCCCATGTCCCCTGTCTTCTCAGTTAGGTGATTCAAGAAAAAAATAGTCGTGAGATTGGAAATGTGTCTGTAAATGTGGGCTGCCAGCTGGCCTTCCAAGAGTTATTGGACTTGACTGTAAACGTGCCCTTTTCACTTGCAGTGTTTCCAGGACATGCGATGGTAGCTGTACAATTTGCAAAATATGGCATATGGATTTAAAATTCAGAGCTGCCAATAATTAAAGGCTGTGTGTCATTTTGTAGCAAGTTCCACTTTGTATCAGAATGGAGAGACTTTATTTCTTTGAAGATCCCCACCCTCATCCCAATCTCTACTTAGCTATTCATTAAAAATTTTAATAACATAGGTGCCAAGTAACAGCCTTATAAAACAATACTTTTTACTACTAGGTCTTTACTTAGCTACCGTAGGTCTGCTCCAATCTAGTAGAATCATGAAGTTGCAAGAGATTTCATGGACATAGTTGCAGAGGGAATCTTTGAAAGAAGGGGAAAATATGAGGAACTAGAGTAAATAGAGGAACTGAGAAAATGATGGAATAATAATAATAATAATAATAATAATAATAATAATAATACTGTGGCTTTTCCTCCTTGCTATGAAAATCTAAAAATAGATTGCAATTTTTAACTTGTTATGTATAAGTTTCCTACCTAATCATTAAATAGCCTAACTTTAAAAAACATAATTAATATCTAAACTAAATAAAAGAAGACCATGTTATACTAAACTGCAGTTACCCATGAAATAAATTTATATTACAGTGCTGATTGTATACCTTTATATTGCAAATCACATCATTTCTGGGGTCGGGGGGGGGGGGAGGGGGAATCTACTCCAATATGATTCAGTGCTATGAACTGAAGATGTATATGCATATTTAGTCCAGTGATATATATTCCTCTTGTAGTTAGTAACTATTGCCAGGAATATGTTCAAGCCATTACCACAATACCATGGCTATCACACTGTGTCACAGAGACTTCCATACTTTCATTGTGTGTTGTGTGATAAAGACTTTCCTTTGTCAGTGCAGAATCTACAGTGGTACCTCAGGTTACATACGCTTCAGGTTACAGACTCTGCTAACCCAGAAATATTACCTCACGTTAAGAACTTTGCTTCAGGATGAGAACAGAAATTGGGCAGCGGCGGCGCTTCAGGTTAAGAACTTTTTCAGGTTAAGAACGGACCTCCCAATTTCAATGGGTGACCCCCAAGTTCTAATACTATGGAAGATGAAGAGCATTTTCGTCTACTCACTTTTCCCAAACCATGCATTATTTTATAAATGTCTGTCATGTCCTTCCTCATTGCTGGTTCCCCCCCCCCTGTACACTAAAATGCCCCAATACTTTAGCCTTCCTTTCCTGGAAGAGAAGGTGCTAGAACCTTTTATCATTTGGGTAGACTTTTCTTGTCAAACATTATCCCTAGCTTTCTAAAAATCCATTTTTTGATAAAGGCTTTGACCTAAATGCATAAAATTATGAAATGTCTAATGGCTCTTTTCAATCAATCACCTGCATATATTTTCTTGAACTATGACCCACCGTATTCCTATCATATCATATGTATATGTTTTTGTATCACAAAGGAGCTGTTTGAGATTTCTCCCCTCGGCAGTAAACTTCTTCTGAGCATCAATTACAATTGATAATTAATAAACTTAATGTAACTCCTCATCATGACAGGTACCAATGAATAGGCAAGGCTGTGCTATTAGTAAGATGCAAGAGTGTGAGGACTTTGACAGAATTCTCTCCCTGATGGACTCAGTGTCCCAGTTTTCAATGGCCTCTTGAGAAGAGCACTGAATGTTAAGTGAAGTGATGTGTGCCAGCTTAGGTAAGGAAAACAATTGCTAATTAGGCCCCAGGCCAACCAAGTATTTACTCATGTGGTTACTTTAGTCCAGCATGTTATGCTGATTTTATTGCAGAAGGAATGCACATCAATTTTTATGAAGGCTGAAAACATAGAAATAATTGATTATTTACAGCTTTTACAGCTTTTTTACAGCACATAAATAAAAACCAACCTGTATCCCATTATGGGTCTGTTTAAAGTTCTAAGGCCAAAGGGAATCAGGGTCATCAGGGTCCTTTTGTATCCTTATCTCTTACAAAATATGATCATCCCAGTTCTAGCTATATTATAGTGGACGAAAGTGGATTAAGCCCTTGATTGGGTGGATAGTGTTTTCTGGAGTTTTCTGTAGATTAGGAATGGGAAGCCTTTGGCCCTTCACATGTTCCTATACAACATTTCCCATAATCCCTGACTACAAAGGGTGCTGGTGCTGATCCAAGTCAGTCTAGAAATGTCAGGAATGTTACAGCCTACAGCAGGCATGGGGAATCTTGGAACTCGATGTGGCTGGACTTGAACTCCCACCAACCCAAGCAAGCATGGCCAATGACCAGAGATGATGGTAGTTGAAGTTCAGCAACATCTGAAGAGCCAAAGATTCCCCATCCCTGGTGTAGATGCAGCAAAAAGGGGAAAATATTCTGCAATCTTGTCAATTTGACATTCTTGAAATAATATATTGAAAAATAACTGACAAATAGATTGCATATGCATTTCCTTTTGACAGACTGCCGGGCACAATTTTATCAACCAGTAAGTGGTTGTGAAGCTAAAGAAGACTGTTGTGGACTTCCACTGTACTTTTAAATGCTGAAGGATGAGATTTTAGATCGGTGCAAATGCCACAGCAGAAGAACAAGTGTTTTGGGGAGTGCAGTCACCACATGCTTGGAAATGTTCAGCTTTCACATGTAATTTATGATAGCTATTGCAATAACTCGTCAGCAGGTGAACATTCCAGGGCTTGCTTCTATTTGCAAAGAAAGGGATAGGAAATATGCTTAGCAGGACAGCAAGAAGCTTTGACAATCTGTTTATGTATGATTTATGAAGGATGTGAGTAAGGGCCCACTTAGTTTTACTTTGTGCATTAAAACATTGTTGCCATTTGTCTGTCTCAAGAGACAATGGAAGAGTGCGCCTTTGGGGGTAAAGTCAAACCATTGGAGAGTTGCAGCATCTACTGTGGCTTCTGGTTGACCACTATAAGAACAGAATACTAGACTGGATGGGCCTTTGGTCTGATTCAGCAGGGCTCATACTATGTTCTCATTAGGGTCTACCCTTCATAGCTGCAACCCATTCCTTTCTCCATTGCTGTCCCCTTACCTTGACTTGTTCTCAACTGACTGATGGCACAGAATGCGCAGCAGCAACATTGACAATTGCAGATTATCTATCCTGTTAGGAGGCCTCTGCCTTTTCCCTGTTTCTTATGGAGGCCTTGAGCTCTACATTGCGCCAGGTCCTCTCCTGCTGCAGCATCACAGGTGCTAAAAATGAAACAGTAGGGAGAAACCTCCAGAAAAATAGAGACAAGGGGTGGGGGAGAGATTTTGCTGCTGAGTATGCTCCTCCCCAGGGACCCAGGTGGCGCTGTGGGTTAAACCGCAGAACCTAGAGCTTGCTGATCAGAAGGTCGGCAGTTCGAATCCCTGCGACGGGGTGAGCTCCCGTTGCTCGGTCCCAGCTCCTGCCCACCTAGCAGTTCGAAAGCACGTCAAAGTGCAAGTAGATAAATAGGAACCGCTCCGGCGGGAAGGTAAATGGCGTTTCCGTGCGCTGCTCTGGGTCGCCAGAAGCAGCTTTGTCATTCTGGCCACATGACCCGGAAGCTGTACACCGGCTCTCGGCCAATAAAGCGAGATGAGCGCCGCAACCCCAGAGTCGGACACGACTGGACCTAATGGTCAGGGGTCCCTTTACCTTTTTATGCTCCTCCCCACTACCAGGAAAGTTTGAGAGAACTGATGGGGACAACAGGAAAGGAATATGGGAGTTCAGAAGAGAATAACCAAACCCTGGCAGATTGTCTAACTTCTTACTCTTATTTATTTTGATCCCTACAAGTGGGGGGGGGGGAGAGATCAGTGTTGAGTTTTTTTTTTTTTTTTTTTAATGCTCACAAGTATAAAAACTTACGAAAATCAAGGTGAGCCAAAGGGAGCTCACCTGTCACTGCTGGAGGGGAGCTGTGGAGAAACAGGTCACTCTTGTATGTATGAGGGACAAGCAGTGAGATTTCTGTACTCCTCAGCCATACACCCCATTTTACTATTAAACATGGAATATGCCATCTTTTTCTGTGTAATCGCACAGGACTATGTCCACATGGAGCAGGGCTCCCAGACGTCCATATGCATGTGAATTTTGTTCATATTTTATGTCACAGGAAAAACTTGCCTGAATTCTAATTTGTAGCACCAACCTAACTTTTACAAAGACTGAACAGCATGAAAGAAGAAAGAGAGTTGTGGTCCCATTTTCAAAGCTACTTAGATCTAGCTCAGCTGAAGGAATAAAATGAAATGTTTTTTTAAAAAGCAAATTACAGTGTCAAGCAAAGGATTTGCATAGTATTACTGGGGAGATCAACAAGAGCAAACCACAAAACAAACACCCAACTTCTAGTGCATTTGCTCATTAGGCAAAATTAGTCTGTGGCTGTATCCTGGGGCAACATTAAATTTCTGGGAAAAACGCCTGCCAATATCCCATTGAATCTTTAGTTTGCAGCTGTCCACGATGCCCTACAGTGATAAATGAATAGTGGGGTGTTAAATTGGAAGTGCAGAAAATGGAATACTTCAAAAAACAATAGACAGACTGGTGGGGAAAAATCCCCTTTATAATGAAGATATCTTGGAGCAGTAGTGTGAAAGCTCTAGCTTTCGTCCCTAACAGCTGAAAATTGAAAAATATGACAGCTAAACATTACCTCTGTTATGTTTGGTAATCTATAAATATTCTGAAGTTTGCCAGCTTTATTTTGATTCCTAAGGCAACTGTAAATATGTCATTGTTCTAATCCCACCCCTCTTCTTTAACACCAAAATCTGTAATACTATCTATTTTCTACATGTTTGAGCTGTCTGTACCATAGAAAATGTGATGTCTATGCATAAGCTACCAGTGCTCCACAATGAGCACAGTACCAGTTTTCTCTTCCCAGGGGTAACGTGTGCTCGTTTTTAGCTCTCCCTCTTTTTTTCATCACTGTTACCATGCTGGCTCAGAATACATGTCCATGTGACTGCAGACTACTGCCCCATGTTCAGTCAATAAGTGCTTCCAGAACATGAATGTTTAAGTCAGTGATGGGGAACCAGCTCAGATGACCTCAGTAGATATGCAAAATTAGGTTTTTCCTTCCTAAATTGAAACAATAACAAAGCAATCTAAATCCACGATCTGTACTGCTGCTGTGGTGGTGGTGGTAGGATAAGAAGATTACTTCCTGCCTCCTGTCTCCACTGGGTTCTGCCACAATGGGTGTCCCAGTCTACATGTCAACAGTGTGGCCTGGCAGGCAACATCCTGCCAGCACAGGTGGAATTTTGACTCTCCACTTGCTTATGCATTTCATTTATACATTTTGGGGGACCATTTGGCATTCATTAGTGAAGATAAATCAAGCAGAAAGTCCAGTGTTACTCATTCATAACTGACTATCATTCATGACTCCATGCTGTCTTCTGTGTGGCTCTACATTTGCCACAAAAATGTGAAGCTTGAGATTTGCTGCTTCTTGTAGTCTGGATTTAGTAAGATCCACTTCATCTCAAAAGCTCTGCTAACCATCAGAGAAAAAGATGTTGTCGTGAGGGCTATGAAAGATGGTAAGATATCAAGGCCAGATGGCAATCCTGTAGAGATTTACATAAGATTGGTTGCAGAGCTCTCATTGAATGTCTGTGCAAGCTGTTAGCTCTAATCTGGAGAGAAGAGAAGATCCCACTGGACTTCAAAGATGCAAGATTATTAAGATATATAAGTCCAAAGGAGGGAAGTTTGACAGAAGCAATTAACAGGGCATCTCAGGTTCTATCTATAGCTGGCAAGGTCTTGATGGATTCTTTTCGATTGTCTGCTCTTGTTTATGATGGTCCAGCATTTCCAACCAACCCTATCACTTTTACTTTTACTTGAAATGCTGTGTATATTGTTTATTGCTCCTAAACATCATTCTGAAAAGCACAAGGACCAGCTTGAGGGCAAAGTTATGGTCTGTGCTTACAATGAAGGCATGCTACCCAGTCTCTAAGAATGAATTAGGAATTTCGACTGACAGGACTGGGTGGCTGACCAGCAACCAAAGAACAAAAACAAAATAGGGTGATATTATGCAAAACTGAAATATTTAGGGAGAGAGAATTATTTCTTTGGTTCTAAAGGTAACCAGAACAAACTATCAGTGTTCAAATGAGTCTTCAGTGCTGATAGATAGACAGATAGATGATAGATAGATAGATAGATAGATAGATGATAGATAGATGATAGACAGATAGATGATAGATAAATGATAGCTAGATAGCTAGATAGATGATCGATAGATAGCTAGATAGAGATAGATGATAGAGATATAGATAGATAGATAGATAGATGACGATAGATAGATAGATAGATAGATAGATAGATAGATAGATAGATAGATAGATAGATGATAGATAGATAGATTGTCCTACAGGCTGGTTCCAAAGCCATAACCACAATCAAGCTGATGTATTCCTAACAAGTTCCCTACCGGTAAGATAAATTAACTCAGAAGATCATCACAAACAGAGAGATGCTGAGTGACAGCAGCTCTAAACAATACAACAGCTGTAGGAAACAAAGTTGTTTCTTGCATGACAGATGATATACAGCCACAACCTAGATTTTCATGTATATATGACATCCACATGTTATGTGTTTTGTGCAGGAAACACCCGTGTTATTCAAATAATGGCCTTAACCGTTCCTTAGAACAAGCTTACTTTATCTACCCTGTCATTCATAATTTAAAGTGGGCACTGAGCTCATCAATCTTCTCATGGAGTCATTTGAGAGAAACAGTTCTTCAGACTTAGATGAGGTATTTCTTTAATTCAATGATCTTTGGGGACTGATTCATATGGAACTCCTCCCTTCTCTCAAGTGTCACCTGGCAGCAGCTACTACACAGGCCTACAGTGGAGAGAAAAGGGAAGCAGGGCCACTTCATCCGCTCTATTGAGATCAGCAGCTTTTGGTTCTCCCTTTTCTTGAACTGTTTCCACCATTCCAACTAGCCATTATATGATGCAGTGGTACCTCTGGTTAAGTACTTAATTCGTTCCGGAGGTCCGTTCTTAACCTGAAGCGTACTTAACCTGAAGCACCACTTTAGCTAATGGGGCCTCCCGCTGCCGCTGCGCTGCCAGATCACAATTTCTGTTCTTATCCTGAAGCAAAGTTCTTAACCTGAAGCCTTATTTCTGGGTTAGCGGAGTTCTTAACCTGAAGCGTATGTAACCTGAAGCGTATGTAACCTGAGGTACCACTGTATTTGCAAGTAAGATCAGAAGTTTGCTTCCCCCTCCGTCTTCCCTCCTGATCTTATTTAATTTTGTGCAGTAGACTTCCTATTCTCCAGGCTCTAGTTTAGCAACTCGTCACAGGGCTTGAAAGGATCCCAGAGGGCATCTTGCCCAACCCGAGTCCTATAACAATATGCAACAGGTCAGGCATTTAAAGCGTATACGCAAGGAACAGTGGTTGAAATAATGGTGCAAATCCGTAATGCTCCAAAGTATCATATAACAAACTGTATTTGTAGACCTCATCACAATTTTATTTGATATCAGTTGCCTTACTATCTAATGACTGAAACCTTAAATTTGAGCGATTCCTCCTCAGAGAGTAATACACCAAGTTTGATAATTCTTTAACTTGAAGGTTTCCTTAAAATGCTTAAGCCTCTAAGAAGAACTTTAAGATGAACATACAGCAGGGAGATCTTATTGCCTAGTGATGTCTGTACCCAGGATTTAATTAAAGTTTAGCAGCTGGTACATTATTAACAATTAATTCTGCTTGCAAAAGGCCACAATGAGACCTTAAAATACTAACCTTGGTAAATCAGAGGTTATGAGGGATTCTTTCCAGATTGCTCACAGTAACAAAGCTTGGGCAACCTACTTACCTTTGGATAGGTGATCTTACCCAATACACAATAAGCTCCATTAAGATTTAGGCAAATATGAATAAATTGCCAACTTCTGCTCTCTCTCTCTCTCTCTCTCTGTCTCTCACACACACACACACTAAAGAAGAAAGAATGTATTTGTAAAAATAATACATTGGAGAAAATGCTTGCAAAAATATGTACAATATTCAAAAATGTGTTCATTAGGAGCCATTCACATTATGAGGATTTTAAAAATTAGCAAATTTCTGAAGAAATGCAGAGAACAGAATTTAAGATGGGAAAAATGAGAAATGGAGAGAGCCAAAATGGACGGATCAATTCCTACTGAATAGGGCTCTTGCCAATAGGGTCCACATTTTTTAAGGTCCTTTGACAACATAGTATCTCAAGAAATAACTATAATGGCATATAGCATTGCCTCATTCTGATTTTGAAAATTATTCTTCTCTTAAAAAAAAAAGGCACATAAGCGTATTCCAGTTATAGCCCAATATTTCCATACATTGCTCAAATTCAGTGTTGGAGTATGGCAGTAAATTTGGAACAAATGGTTGGAAAAGGCAAGGGCTTTTGATCTTTGAGCTGCTTGTTTACATGGCGATCTTTGATCTTCTGGCAGAGGAACAGAGAAAACTCTGTCTTTTCTCCTTCACTAATTTAGAGAGGTTGCTACTACCACCTGCAAGGGGGGTGGGGTGGGAAAAATGCTGCAAAACATTAGAGCTGGCCATGTTTTCCAAAAAGAACTTGAGGAAAGTGGACCTGGGAGCCCTTCTGCTCATTCAGAAACCTCTCTTCATGATTTGTGTGTTATAGGAACTTTTCTGGTTTCTTCTCCAGAATTCTCAACCTTTACCACCACGAAGGGTGAGGATAAGGCATCTGACATTTGATGGAGGGCACTGTGTTCTGGTCAAGATCTGCAGCAGCAGCACAGAAGTGGGGCCTCAGTCTCTCTAGGTCCCTGTGGGCAGAGTACTGAGCCACAGCTGAGAAGCTCAGCATGCACTCAGCATGTGAGCCAAATGAGTCATCTTGCAAACTAGCTCCTCCTCTAATGTGCCCTTGCCCCTGAGAGGTGGAATATAATACATCTCAAAGAAAGGCCTGAAGGATCTCTCATGTCAAAAGCTCCCTGCATCCAGAAAAGTAACATGTCAAGAAGAAAGATTCTACCCTTCTCCTTGACATCATATCTGATAATTTTTTGACAGATTTGAGTTTATCTACTGCATAATTTCACATTGTGATTTGTGGTATAATTTAGCTTTTATAGGATGGTCTGTATAAGTAACTCCTAGGCTATGGCACTCATAGGCTAGGGAGATTCCCGCCCCCCAAGACCTCACCTGGCAGTCAAGAATTATACTAAATTACAGCTTACAAATTACGGGTGGTGCTGTCCACTGAGCCTCTTGGGCTTGCCGATCAGAAGGTCTGTGGTTTGAATCCCCGTGACGGGGTGAGCTCCCGTTGTTCGGTCCCAGCTCCTGCCAACCTAGCAGTTTGAAAGCACGCGAAAAGTGCAAGTAGATAAATGGGTACTGCTCCGGCAGGAAGGTAAACGGTGTTTCCGTGCGCTGCTCTGGTTCGCCAGAAGCGGCTTAGTCATGCTGGCCACATGACCCAGAAAAACTGTCTGCGGACAAACGCCGGCTCCCTCGGCCTGTAAAGCGAGATGAGCGCCGCAACCCCAGAGTCGTCTGCGACTGGACTTAATTGTCAGGGGTCCTTTACCTTTACCTTTTTACAGCTCTCTACTGTAAGTAGATATTTCTCTTTACTGCCATCCCTGCATATACAAACTGAAAGTTTGGTTTGAATCCTCACACAACTTCATTTTTGTCAGTGCTGTTGAAAAAATGTTCCATACTGTACAATTTTTTTAAAATAAAAATAACACCCTTGGAGAATTCACTTTGAAATTAATGGGATCTGATGGCTTTCATTTCTACATGTAAGGAAATATGATCTAGCAGGCTCTGTAGCCTCACATATGCAAACGCTGTGTGAAATTATAATTACAACTAATAAGAAGAAAAGAGAGGCAAATTTTGTTTCTTTTCCAGCCAAGCTTATTTGCCTCACAATTATTTTCAGCTGATCAACACGCAGCTTCTGCCTGTTGTGCCAGAAGGTCGGTTACACTATGGTAACATTCAGAAAGCAAACAAGTTGGGCAATAAACCTTGTCTCATCCTTCCTTTTGTCTCCTGTGTTTGGCTCAGCACGAAAGCCCCTGCCATAGCCATTCGTTACTATAGTTCTGCTCCTTCAAAGTTAAATGCATCCTAATGAGGCTCTGGCTGCAGGAATACACAATGGAACAGCATCAGCTTAGGCTCAATTATAACTAGTTCACCTAGTTTGAGAAGTCATTTGCTGTTTCATCTGTCAAAAGCCTGGTGGCTCCAGTTCATAAAATCTACTACTTAAGTGCATTAAGACTGGCCATGTATCCTCCTTTACAGAGGACAATGCTCCCTTGTTTTTTGGTTTTTTAAAAGACCAATTAATCCCCCAGTCACTCCAGCAGTATATAATTGAAGCAAAAGAAACTAAGCTATTGGAGAACCACAAAAGCAAACAAAACCATTTGCAGGTGGGGTGGGGGGAATACTTTCCCCAACTTGACAGAATATTTCAAGGCATAGGTGCCAATGCAATGGGGCCCTGGGTGCCCAAGCACCCACAAAATTCCTCACGAAGGGGCTCGGCACCCACAAATTTTTGGTGCCAGGGCCATGCATGCTGCATGGCACCCACTACCCCGGGTATCCATGGTTGCGGGGTCAAGCTGGCACTCCTGTTTCCAGGTCTGGTTTGAATTTTCCTGGTACTGCAGGTTTTTTATTTTTTCATGCTGTTGTAAATGTACCACAATTTACAATAACATCCATGGAGGGTCACTGAATAACTGAATCATGAGTCTTCTAAATCCATCTGGGTTAAAAGAATTAACAGCTAATTGGGAAATGTGTGGTCTTGTGCTTTGGTTTCCCTGCTGCTTTTTGGAAGAGAGGGGGGAATGAGTTTCTGATAAACAAGCACTTCTAAATGAAAAAGAGGTGGTTAGATTTTTTTTCAGCCCACCCTAATGAAATATTTACACTGTGCTTGGCACTTTATATAGCTTCCTTTGAAGTTTAAAGACCTGAAGTTATATAACTGAAACACCTCAGGATTCTAAAAACCAGGTATTTGCATTTGAAGTGTGAAGTTTAAATTGCTGTATTCTTTTTTTCAACAGCAGCAGCAGCAGCAACAACAACAACAACAGTGCCTGGAGGGATGTGGCAGGGACAAAGGGTCAAAGACAACACACATTTGTGCCATATGGGAAAATTTCTTAGAATTAGATCAACAGTGTTTCTCAAACTCTGATAACTGATCTTTCCCCCAAATTAAGATGTTGAATAGTTCTTCAGGAATGATGGCTCCTCTCTTCGGTTTTTCAGAAAACATATGGACCTCCTTATGTTTTTGAAGAACTAAGGAAAATTGTGTGTCAAAAACTACACAAAGACGGTAGACCACAGAAAGCCTGATTCTGCAGCTAGCCTGTCAAACAAAAGAAACTATTTCTTCCCTGGTTACATAATTTAGACTGCAATCCTAAACCCATTTTCCTGGTAGCAAGTCCCACTGATTTAAATAGGACTTAGTTCTGAATAGACATGGTTTGGATGGTGCTATATGTAACTCAGTAGAAATCATTACTCAAATGATAGCAATGGCCATGAGTGACTTCGAAAAACATTAACCATGAGAGACAAAAATGGATATTTCGTGTTTGGGGGCAGTGAATCAGCTTCTTGGGACAAACAGGAGGAAACACTAGTATTTCTTGTGTGTAGGGTGGGTGAATCTGTCAGTCTTGGTTCTCTTCATTTCTCATTTTTCCAGTCTTAAATTCAGTTTTCCACATATCCACAACAATTTGTGATTTCCTTTTTTTAATCCCACATTAAAATTCACCAGCGTTTTAGTGTGAATTTCTTCCAAAATACAAATTTTATGCAGTTTTGAATAACATACATTGTTTTCAAGTAGTTTTCCTTATATACAGTTTTGTATGTTATTTTCACCAACCTATGCATTTTTATACACACTTTCCCCTAACATATGACTTTTTTTTCACTTTGGTTGGTTGAAGAACTGCATTACAAAATCTTTTGTTAGGCTCGAATTTTGAGGCATGATTGCATTTTGGATCGCTTATTGCTTCAAAAAAGGCAAAGGAACTGAAATGGAAGGTATGATGGAAGGGAGGGAAGCTGTCTGCAAATGTTCAGCTCTGAACTCTAGCAAGAATAATCTGAGGCAGGCAGGCAGGTGGCCCCACCCACTTTTGACTCTGGGTCCGCCCACCATTGATTCTGGCCACATCTGCCACCAGAATGATAGATTTCCCATGCAGAAATATAGGCCTCAACATGGGGGAGGGGAGGAAAACTCCTCACACTTGGGATCTTCCCCGTTGGTCTGATGCAGCAAGACCACACTTACATCATTGCAATTTGGAAGTAGTTCTGTATGCAGAGTCACATTTCATGGGCTGAGTTTGATGAACATCACGGCACTGCATGGTGTGTGAATCCAAATTAAAATAGTCCCCTGAGAAATTGAATTGTAATGTGTCAGCTTGAAAAATCGTTGTTTGTTTCAGCTTGCTTCCTAAATGCACATTGAGAAGGAGCTCCACAGAGAAGAAGCACTCCGTGACACTGTTTAGAAAGAGAATTAACAAATCAGTTCAGCAAATGCTTGCCATCCCACCCGACCTCCAAGGCTTGCAATAAACCTTCTATAATAATTTATTATTATTCTACCAGCACACTTCTCTTGCCATCATTTCCTGAACACCCCCCCCCCCATTTCTGTTGGTCACATATAGTTTTAAAAGGCATTTCTCCATTACACTGTAAATCAGGTTTCCTCAACCTTGGCCCTCCAGATGTTTTTGGCCTACAACTCCCATGATCCCTAGCTAGCAGGACCAGTGGCCAGGGATGATGGGAACTGTAGTCTCAAAACATCTGGAGGGCCGAGGTTGAGGAAGCCTGTTATAAATGTAGGCTAAGAAAACCAGTTGTCTCCTCAGTCTGGAATTTCATATAGTGATTTATGAGAGTTGGGCGCAGGGACCTGTATGGCAGCATTAGCTGATGGCATTGCTTAGATGGACACTATGTGGGAGGAAACATCTGAAAAGAAAACCAAAGGACACCAGAATCCATGCCAGGAAGCTCTGCTAGATAACAAGCACCCATTTGCTTGCTTCATCAGATGTGGAGCTTCTTTCCTTAATGTGTGCCTTGGCACCACTTACACAGTCACAAAACACTGCATATGGTTCTAAATTTAGGAGAAATTGCTGCTCAGTGACATAACAAATCCAGTGGTGCCAGTTAGCATTTCAGGACCGAGTGAAGATGGCCATCTGGGGAAAGGAGCAATTTAAGGTCAAGACACATGAATAATGTTGAAAGCTGGGTCCCCCTCTTCTCAGCTGTAGCACTTTTGCTGCCAAAAGATTGATAGAGAAGTGCAAAATGCAAGGATTGTGCTTTCCAGCTGTAATTCATGCATGGGTTCCAGTTGATCTGTCACATTACTTTTGTTCCAAGTGTGTGGCTGTGGCAAAATAAAAAATGAGCCACTTTTGTGCCAACGCTTTTGTGTGTGAACAACAGTTGGATAGCATACCTTGGTAATGACATTTAATATTATACTCTTATTGAAAAGTAGCAACGGAATAGAATATGGTTTCTAACCAGACAAAATGAAATTCTTCACACAAGAAGAACCTAAGTGTGTGAAGTAAGTCTCTAAGTGGTTATAGCCAGAATCCGATCTATTTCAGTAGGAAAGTAATACACATGTATTCATCTGTTGTTAAAAGCAATGGTTACATTTGTGTTGCGGAAGAACATTAACATTATGACTAGGGACTAAGTCATAACCTTAGAGACTAAGGTTGTCACAAAATGGCAGCTCAAAAATCCTGCATCATGTTCTCATACATACATAAATACACCATTTTATTTGTATGCCATCTTTCTGTAGTTAAAACCATGCTCAAGGTGGCTTATAACAGAGAAAAATACATAATTATAAATATAACAAAAGGAGTAATAAACAATACCCCCCTAAAAAGTACTCAAGCAGGGAGCAGGTCTTCCAGGACTCACAGCCAAGATGGTCTGTGGCCTCTTTCAGCATGCTCAGTCATCTTTGGGCTGTTGGGGTTCTTTTTCTGCCACCCTTGTCTTTGTTATTTGGCATTCTGTGGGATTCATCTGAGCTGGCTGGTACCTCTTTTTTTCTTTCACAGTGGCAGGGTTAGCCCTACTAGGCAAAATGAGGCATCTGCCTCAGGTGGCAGATGTTGGGAGGCAGGGAGTGATGGCCAGGTGTTGGAAGACTGCTTGTCTGTGCCTCTTAATCTAGCCTGGTGCCCTCAGCAGGACATTTCCAGTGCCAAAATAAGATTCAACTGTCAATCCAATCAGGTCTATTATATGACATATGGGTATCATCATGTTCAAGCAAAATATTTTGGAATGACCATGCTGACTTGCATTGTTATTGCTTAAATCTGACCAGCACTCAGCCAGCTGAGTTTGCTATCAAAGCAATGATTTTTGGAGTTTTCTCTCAGTACTTTTTTCATGCACAAGTTAGATAATTATTGTTCCTATCCAGAAGGCAAAGGACAAATAAGTGTGATCTTAACCTCTAATAGATGGCTCTCTGAGGTAGATTATAGGGTAATTTTGTCCCCCATTCATTTCTTCCTTCATTTTGGCAGCACTTCTAGCTGTGTCTCTTAATCAATACATAAATGAATAGGACCATTAAGAGATGAAATGAGTTCAATGTATATTGTATGCTACGCAACATAGGCTCCTGTTATCTGTGTCTTTATTCTGCTAGGTGTGAAATCTTATATGCGCATACATGGCATCAAGTCCCATTGAATGGTGCTTTCTTTTAAGAAGACATTTACAGAGCTGCACTACAAATGCCACTTCACATGCTATACAATGAAATTGCCCCTTTGAGTCACTGTCATGTCTTAAAATGTATTGAGTGACAAGGTGATTCAGGTAATAGCTTAGAGGCAAACCCTTGAACATCAGGCCGCATTCTGGTTTGAGCATCTGCCTCAATGCTAGATAATAATATGAATAATAATAAGAGTTATGCAAGGGTCTCCATATCTTTTAATTGCAAGCAATTACCATCAGTGAAAGATATGTGTTTCTTGAATTTTTTCTCTTGCATGATGGGAGCAGGCTAACCATTCCAGATTATACTTTCTGTCTCCTTTTCTCTTGATATGCTACAAGTTGCCAGCACCTGACAACTTGTATCTTAAACTTAATGGTAAAAAGGTAAAGGTAAAGGGACTCCTGACCATTAGGTCCAGTCGCGGACGACTCTAGGGTTGCAGTGCTTATCTCGCTTTACTGGTCGAGGGAGCACCCGGTGTACAGCTTCCGGGTCATGTGGGCAGCATGACTAAGCTGCTTCTGGCAAACCAGAGCAGCGCATGGAAATGCCGTTTACCTTCCCGCCTGAGAGGTACCTATCTATTTGCACTTTTGGCATGTTTTCGAACTGCTAGGTTGGCAGGAGCAGGGACCGAGCAACGGGAGTTCACCCCATCACGGGGATTCGACCCGCCAACCTTCTGATCAGCAAGCCCTAGGCTCTGTGGTTTAACCCACAGCACCACCCGCGTCCCTTAAAACTTAATAGTATTGTTGCATATTTGTTTGTTACCCTGTAAACCCCCATCGGTAACTCATTTATTTCAGTTTTATTCTGAGGTATCCAGGGAGCTTGAGTGGATTACAATGTGCAATGCATTAGCAAATGTGAAATATCATGTGCTCATGTAACATGAAGGTTGGCAGCACATAGGGTTCTGTTTTGTAAAAGTGGCATTGCGGTGTGGATGTGTTTCAGTATTGTAGAGAGAATTATTTGTGTCAATGCTCCCCTTATTTCATAGTGTTAGATCTGCTATGCTGACAGTCTGGAAGGTTTTGTTAGGATTGTCCTACTCGCGTGTAGGACCCTAGCACAGACACATGCCTGACTGGCATGTTCTCCTCCTCCTGATCGATCGGTCGGGAGCTTCAAAAGCATTCTCCAGCCCAAACACCACAGCGACTGATACCAAAAGGCATTAGCACGCTTAGGGATCCTGCAGAGCATTTGCAGTTTGCGTAACAGAACTCAGTAGCACAACATTTTGGCTAATCTGCTTTATTTACATGTAACACACTCGGAGCATTCTGACTTCCTCTTTCTCATCAGACAGGAAAGAGAGAAAGAACAAAGGACAATAGTTCCACTTCACTGAACAAAGTAACATAAACATCCTGTCTCCGTCACTTCCCACTATGTGGAATGAAAACATACACCGTCATGTGATAGACAACAATCTCATGACATGGAGCAAGAATCCTAACAGGTTTTTCCTCCTTCCCTTCCTCTTGATTTCCCCCCAGTGTGCATTATTATTGGAAGAGATGTGTGATCAAAAACAACACACTTAACATGATTCACACAGCCAATTCATATGGTGATTTTAATGTGCTGCAGTTGCCTTCTGCAATCTCTCATTCCCATCAGTGGGATCGGCACATGTTTAAAAAGCTCTGTGATGACAGCTGACATTTCAGACAATCAGGCTAATATGTGATAATTGCAATAATCAAGTTACCCAAATGCGTCATTATTTCAAACAGTTGAGTGCGGTCCAGACCTGCAATATGTTTCCACTCTATTGCATTTAGATACCACTATATTTTCCATCTGTTATCAACCTTTCAGGCTTTTTGAATAAGAGCTGTCTTCATTTCTTCTTCCTTCTACTTCCCTCATTCCCCCTTCTTCTTTTTAGAAAAAACCACCCATAGAATCCTTTGTCGGAACTCTTTGCACACTTCAGGGGTTTTTTTCCCCCACAAGGAGGACACAGATTCAGTGTTTGAACTTGTCTTGAACTTTGGAATTCAGGCCAATTCACAGGGGCTCCAAATTAGCCAAATGAGCCAAAACACCTTCACTGCCCTTCAGACTGAACTGACAAGAAGATAGAAAGAGCAGTGTTTTTACAGTCACTGTCTCTGCTTCTTTCTGAAAGGGACCAGACACAGCTGATGGTGATGAATGATGATGTTGTTTTTAGAACAAAGCTCATTGTTAATCTATATTCAGTCAAAATGTCCTATGCTATATATGTGCAGTAAGTGGCAACTTTTTGAAGCTTACGTGTCCATTCTACCTCAAGAACATGACAGATGAGCAGTACCTGCGGGATCAGACTAAAGGCCGCCTATCTAGCTCAGCATCCTGTTTCCTGCAGTGCCTACCTGGGTACCTGTAGGGAACCCCTAAGCAAGACATAAGAGCAGTTGCCCTCTGCAGCTGTCAACTGATGAATAGGGGTAATTAATCTGGGATAAATTAATTGAAAAGGAACTGATTATCTGGGCATAGGGTGCAAGTTAATTGAATGAACTTATTTTATTTGGGATAATATGGATGGGAAATTTAATTTCTGCGAAATTTAACTCCTAGTAATTATTTGTGCATTGCATTTATCATGTACAGTGTCATACCATATTTTGTCCTCTGCTTTGGTAGCATATATCCTCTTTTTTTCTTTTGGTCAGTTGGTAACTGGCCACCTACCAGAGTCAGTTTTAAGGAGGTGTGGCTGGTTCGGCTGCACTGGGTACCAGCACCACAGGGGGTGTCAGCTTGGATTTCCATTAAAATTAAACTTCCAGGAAGAAAAGAAGAACCAGCACCACCATCAAACTTGATTACGGTCACAGACCAGCGTAAGATAAAAACATGCAAATAAAATAAAGTGCATCAGACTTAAAGAGGATAGGGGAAAAGCTAATAGTTAAAAGTGATTATATAACAACAACAACTCCTCACATAGAAGAAACACACAATCCTGACTTAACTGCATGGTAAAAAAAAAAAAGCCTGCCTTAAAGAAAATATACAAATGCGTTATTGTAGTAACAACAGCTTTGAGGCTGACTGTGATTCGAAGCAGGAAGGAATGAGAGCTATATACGCACGTTAAAACATGGAAGTCCTTAAACTGATTTTAAAATCACTGGAGACACATTAGAAGCTGTTGTTCCAACTGGCAGAGGATGAAACACATTTAGAGACTAATATATTCCCCATGTTAAATTCTGAGATATGATTTCGCTTTGTTCCTTATTAGAGTATCTAATTTTTGCTCATGTCTACTAATGTGGAATAATATTAGCAATTTGTCTATCTCTAAAGAGGAATCATATAAACAAGTCATCATTGTCATTTGCCTTCACAAAACAGCTTCTTCAAACCATTCTCATTGGCACGGGTCTGATTAAGTGAATGGGGAGTACAATGTGAGTACAATGATCTTTAACATAATTGACGGATTACAGAGATTTGAAAAGGAAGAATGGGGAGAAATGCTTAGAAACTTGGGCAAACCATTTGGACCCTCAATGTACCTTTGAGACAAGTCTGTTCCTTCTCTTCCATCATAGTCTTTAAGATGGGACATTTCTGAGCACAACGTCCATTTCAAAAGGTATGAACAATGTCATCAATGTATACCCACTGGAGGCCAAGCATTTTCCAGAAGAGATGCAAAATATATTTGTCTTTCCTGCCTCTTAATAGTTAGCATTAAGCATTCATGGGTACTTGCCATTTAAGGTTGTATTGTTATGGGCATTTATTTTAATGGCTCTAGGTTGCAAGGCCATGCACAGTTTTCTAGGAGAATGCCCCCAGTGAACACACAAGCGGGACTTACTTCTGAGTAAATAGGAATAGGAATCCTGCGCATGTCTAGTGAACAATTCTGAGCCCGGTGGACTGGCATGCAGAGGAACAAAAATAAATAAACGCAAACCTTAACAGAAATAAATATTCAGCCAACCAATTCAAAACAAGATAAAAATTAGTGCAATTTTTTTCCAAGGCATCTTAACCTCATTAAGGGCAATAATCATGTGTGTCTGAGTTTAGTTAGTTTATTTAGATGACTAAAGCACTAGTTTGATAAGTAAATTGCACCCACAGGGACCCTATTGGAATTAGTGAGCCTCCCATTCCAGCAGAATCACACAGACTCAAAAGTAGCTTATTCTGTGCAATTGTTCACACAATGTATCTAATGTAGACGTTTGATGGTTAAGGGGCTACAGGCTGCATGCAGTCATGATCAGCTATGTTTTGTGCATTGAAAAACCTTTTTTTTTTTTTACCTCCTGAGCCTTTGAAACCAATTTTGGAAATAATTAAAGCTTTTAAAAGCTGTGTGTGCCGCACCCTTTTGCATGTACAGGGCAGAGGACCAGTGCATAACATGTCTGCTTTATGTATGGATCACACTTCCTAGAGCTGGTTTAGGATGCAAAACCTTAAATGGTCCTTGGACAAAATAGCTGTTTTCACTGTGAATTATGGGGCTTCTGCATTTCTACTCTTAAGAAGTTAACAAGACTTTATATCATACTGTACCTTTTTTCTCGTTATTTGAAATGAAAGAGGTGGTTGCTGCTGAAGCTCTAGATTAGGTGGGTTTGTTTGTTTTGCTATACTTGATTTTTATTTCAAATCTCTCATTCTGACTTTGGTCTCCATATTTCTTTTTAATAACGACAATGGATAATTTAAACCAGTTATCTTGAATTGTTAGCTTTAGCTGTCACTTCTTCTCTAGGGGTTCAAGTCCTGCATTCACCAAGATTGTTTACGCTGACTACACTTGAAAATTCGCATTACATATTTTCCATGTCTTTCTGGAACCTCATTTATCCTGTCAGTCCAGGAAGCTTACTATCAGATATTTTTTCACGATTTGGAATTGGATATTTAACTCCAACTTGCGGCATTTGCCATAATCAATATCACCTCTTCTTCTATGCCGTCTCAAACTCTGCTTCGTTTTTGACATAAGTGGCTCTTCAGACGTATCTGTCTTAATATCTTTAGCCTGTCACTGGCTAAATAGTCATGAAGGATAAATGAAGGTGAATCAGAAAAATAAAAGTTACCACACTTCTAACAAAGATAAATGTGTTAACTTTCTTCTCCTTTTTAGCATAAGGATATGCTTCATTTGGAAAATATATTGTTCTATCTTCAATCAGCCCTATAGCTACAAATTCAGGAACTGAGAAGGGGGAATAAATGGGATTTCCTTACTGTTTTCATCCTCACAGTACACTTTTAAAGTGCTTATTCTTATTTTCAATTTAGATATTTGGAATTAATGGTGAAAAACAGTGACTGCTTTTAGATAAGCCAATGACAGAATATGAACTAGATGTTTCTAGTGTAATACAGGCACTCAGTTGGTGATGGTTTCCATCACAACTACCTTTTATAGCCAGAAATATAGCTAGTTAATTACTGAGAAGATGGAGGGACCATATTTGAACATGAGGGATTTAATGAAGGGCTGAGCAGAGTTCAGTGGAATCTTCATGGTGAAAGCAGGGTTCCTGGGGTGTGAAAAAACCTCCTGACATACCTTCATGTTATTTCTGCTTTGCCACAAGGATCTGTTTGGTTGCCTAGGTGATGGGGAAATGTTTCTCTGTCTTCTGGCCCAGGCAACTGGATGCCTCTCATTCTCTCGTCATCCAATGCTGAGATGCAACACTGGATTTATTTTCCTCCTCTATATACAGAAAAATAAAGAAAGCCTTCTAAGTTGCTGGCTTTTCTACAATGCAATCATTTCCATGTTTATGGAGCTTCTTGTCCTGTCGCTCATCCAAAACATGCATGCAGAGGTACTTACCTGCAAGTAAGAAATAGATCAGACTTAGCAGCAAACACAGTGATCAGGAGTCACTATTTAGGAATTCAGGAGCAGAGCAAGAAGTGCAGAACTGGATGGAAGTGACAAAGGTGTCCCAACAAGTGTCCTTGTCCCTCCCACCAAGCTTTTAAAGACAAGGCATGGTGTGGTTACTCGTGAGATTCTCTTGCCTTGCGGAAATGACCCCACTGAGGCACTTGGCTCCTAGGAGGGTCAGGAAGGAGAGCTGACTTCCCTGTTCCTCCTTCCAAATTGACTCAAGGCAGAAAGGGAGAACCCTCCTCCAACCCAGGTTCCCATAATTCAGCCCCCTCAACCATTCTTAATTTTCCTCCATCTCCTACTGAGCCTGCCAATCCAAGCCCGAACAGGTTACGGGGCTCATGGCACTCCCATTGACTTCAATGAAGCTTTATCCCAATTAAGGTGCACAGAATTGCAGCCTTTCAATGTACCCTTAGCATGTTTCTTCAGAAGTAAATCCTCAAAGGTCATCCCTAGTCTTGTTTCTTAGTTGACCATTTGATAACAAGATGTTAATCATCATGGGAAATTCCAGATACTGTACAAAAATAAAATAAAATATATAGATTCCTTCAGAAGCAGCTTGCATGGTCATGTCCAGATACAGCTGGACTACAACTCCCATCAGCCCCAGGCAGCATGGCCAATGGTCAGGGATAATGGAAGTTGCAGTCCAGCAATGTCTGGATTACACTGACTATATCTGCTATAGCCACTTATCTGGGAGTAAGCCCTGTTCAAATTAATGGGACTGCTGGTTAGACATGTAAAGGACTGTGCTGGGTTAGTTGCTTATTAAGGGAAAAGAGAGCATGTTTCTGATGGCATAGATATAGTTTAAATTATTTCAATATACATCACGTATTTAGCTCCTTCCACCATTTGAATAAAGCATTTCAGAAACCTATTTTAGGCACACTCTGTAAAATTTTCAACTCCCCCCCCAGCCTTTGAACAGCAAACCATATTACAAAATGCCTTTGAAACTCTCATCAGTTTGAAAAGCACATTCCATCAGTTACATGGCATTAGAGGAGGGAAACTGTTTGAAAAACATAAGTTCAAAGCACCCTTGGATGTGTGTATCTAGTTTTGCAGTTCTTTGACTCCTATGATTAAATAGGATTTAATCCTAATATTTTGGCTTAACTTGGTTTAAGATCCATCTGTGTATCATATCTTCTATGCAATGTTAACCATTCAATAAAAGAACTGAGAAATGTGAGGATTCAAGCCTTTTCTGTACTTAAGTTGGATTTTTTATATATATAATAAACCCTCTCTTTTGAATTTATTGATAAGAGCAAATATTTAACCTGGGAAAAGTCATACTGTTGCTTTCCACATAATTATCTCCACTAGTCAAGCTTCTCTGGTTGACTTAAAACCTTACTGGCAACTCACCTTCATGGAATCTTATCAAATATCTTCATGCTTCCACCCAGCATATGATATATCTTCAGTTTCCCTGAAATGAAAACAGTTAAATCCTCTTGATTTCATACAGCTAGCGTCTGACTACCATGACATGAGATCAGAGCTAACTATTCTGCACCAACCTCATTGAGATTGGAAGTAATGGAAGGAAAGCTACCAAGTTTAGTGAGCAAAATATAGCAGCTATTAACTTTTTGACACTTCTTATTTTGGACTCTTATTGGTTTCGACTTCAGATCGGAGTATGATATCGCTTGTGGCCTGTTGATACGTGACCATAAGCCCTTTGGAACAGCACTGCCTGTATTTTGCAGGTCAAGCTTATCTTAGCCTTTTCTTTTATAAGTTCATGAAAGTTCAGCTAAGCCATTTGTGCATTCTGAGATCCCATTTCAGTGCAAAAATAACACACTGGCAAAGAGATGGGATTGTCTCAGCATATGTGAGGAAATATGGCTGGCTGCAAATTACCCATATAATCAGCATCTGAAACAATCTCCTAAGTACTATGGAAATGCTCCCCTCCCACCACCGCCATTTGTAATTTCAATTACCAAGTCATTTATCTTTATCTAGCAAATATAGATGTACTGTAGGAGGTACGTGATTTAGGAAAAAAAGCAAAGACAGATGACGAGAAACTGGCTCCAACTTGTGTAAAACTCCTTTCCACTTCTTTCTAGCATTAAAAGCCAATGATGATTAACTTTCATTTCAGAACATGATATAGTTTGAAATGGCTGATATTCTTTTTCAGGAGCCATAAGCACGTTATTTAATTAACTTATTCTGTCTGGTATTTCTCGCTATTTGCATAATGATGTAAGCTTTCTTTTTTCTTTGGCTACAACCCTCATTATCCTTGGCCATTGGCTATGCTGGATGGAGCTGATGGAAGTCAGGAGTCCATCATCATCTGATTTATACTATTATGAAATTATATGCATTACTCTATATGTTCTCTGTGGGCCAGTCTGGACTCTGGGTGAGAGTTAATAGGCAGATAGGTCACCACAGTTGTAATTTGTTCCAGTCTCAAAAATAGTTAAAAGAAGGGAGGTTTTGCTGACCTGATGCCCTAAGTGCTAACCTTAAGGTAAATATGATGTCTGGGCCCAATGGTGGGTTCCTCTCTCCGAGACACTCCTCCACATCTGAAAACAGCTCATTGTCTCAGTGTGACAAATGGCTCCTCCAGAGCAAGTGAAGTTTATCCCATTTAATCACCCTATCTTCAAAGGGAGAGGGTGATACCAGGATTCTCCTTGGCTATCATAAATCACCGCATAATTACTCTGTCAGCAAAGTGCTTACTGCCAATAGCTATTCAGCCCTTCTCATCCCCGGAAGTGCACGAATGCTTGGCCTTTGAGATCCATGTTTCTTCCCACTGTTCTCTCAGTAGTAAGATGGTAGCATTATGCTCCTCTGATGTGGCATGGTGGTCCCTGGTAAAGGGTTGTGTCTTCCCATCCAACATCCTGTTGTGGTCTGCTGGCACAAGGGGTGACTTTAAGGGGGGGGGGTTCATCCTAGACAGCAGATGCTAATTTGTAGGCAAGATCTTTACATCGGTGGATTCTTTTTTAATTATTAAAGGTTCCAGCCTCCAATTGAATAATAGATTTTAGGTTTAGTAACATTCCAAACGAGTTTCCAGCATGAGATTCAGCTTTAACAGTCTGTTTCCTAAATATTTTATTTGACCTACAATGCAAATCAAAGAAGCATGCAATGATATGCAGAATCCAAACATGTTTTTTAAATCGATGCATATGTTTGATTCTAACTAATACCCCATCTGAGGTACAAGAACAACATCTGTCTGCCACTGAGCTTGGACCAGGACAGCATGCAATTGGATTCATCATGACTTTTCGTGTGCTCCAGCTGCCTTCCGGCTTGCTTCAATGCCCTCAGCTCAGGTGTGCACCAAGGAGCTGTACAGATTCTTTCCAGTGGAACAGGGCTCTTGGGAGCTATTGTGTCAACTGCTTTTGTTCTCTCTCCATTCAAGAGACCAGATAGGGCTTTGACAGGAGCTGCAGCCTTGCTAGCTGAAAAATTTGCCCAGGTCCCTATGAATTAGTTGATCTCACCAGACAGGCAATTTCAGTAGGTTCCCCAGCCTCGCAATTGGTGGGAAAGCCACCAATACCCTAAATCTCAATAGGAAATGATGACAAGAGAACAGATTTGAAAATTAGGGATGGTCTCAGTTTCACTGCTGCTCAGTAATAGATAACACAGGAACATAGGAAGCTGCCTTATACGGTCACGCCATTGGTCCATCTAGCTCAGTATTGTCCATAATGACTGGCAGCAGCTCTCTGGGATTTCAGGAAAAAGGGTTTCCCCCTCTCAATCCTTCCTATGAACTTCTGCATGCAAAGCTACAGTGCTTATACTTCTGGTAGCACAAATATTCAGTTGACTACCACCTGTTGAGTTAAGTGGGGCTTAGGACTGGTTCCAGAGCTAATTGTGGAGGTAGAATTATACAAGGAGCAGAGACGAAAATAATGCCAAACATTGCAAAACATGGAGCAAAATTCAAATCCTCACCAATACATGTTTCGTTTGATGTTTCAAGAACCATAATACTGTAGATAGATAAATAATCATGATGGTTTTGAAACAAATATCAAATACATTAAAGCATGCTTTGTCTTGGAAACATTTCTAACTGCTGATCCAGGAAGCTGTGTGTGCTAATTTGAAAAATTAGAATGCAATAAAATAAAATAAAACAATGTCACAGATTTAACATCACTTTCTGTTGTAAGTAGCGGTTTTCTACTACATTATTCTGAAGTTGGCTACATTGTGTTTCTGCCATATAAATATGCAGCATATATTTCCGGACACATTGAGAATGATAGGTTTTCTGTGAATGCTGATAGGACTGTGTTAACAAATGAAATGCACAGTGCACGTGCATTGATATGCTAACGAACTTGAAACTATGCAATAGAAAACATTTCATAGAAGACTATGAAATAAAGAATAAGAAAGGAAATTGGGGGAAGCGATGAGTCAAGATTTCCATATATGGTATTTTGTTTACCTATGTCTATAATTCCTCTACTGTCAGAGAAGCCGTTTTCTCAACTCTTGAAGGCCTCATAGCTTCTTAGCACTTAGTATTGCGATTGGAAAGCAATCCTTAAAGTGAATCTAGTTGTTCTTATACCATCATTACCATCACCCCTGGCTTCACCACATACCTCTCTATGGTGCTTTCCCCCAAGAAAAATAGGTGCTGGAACTCACCAAGAAGTCACCGGTAACTCAGTCATCAGGTGTCTGTTTGGCAACAGCCATGTCCACTACCCACCGAGGTGCTAAAAACTATGGCAAGCTATCTTCCTAGCTGGTTTGGGGATTGCCCCTGGTTCTGGTACATGTCATATAAATGCACCCCAACTCCTTCATTCCCTTAGATTCAGGCAGATGGCTAGGACAGCTCAGTGAGGAGGAAGGAGGTCCTGTTCACTTGCTTCCCAGAGGTATCTGATTGGCTGATGTGCAAACAGGATTCTAGACTAGAGTGGTCTTTCCATCCTCAGGGTCCCTTCCAACTCTACAATTCTATGATCCAGCAGGGCTCTTTTTATCTTCTTATGGGGTAGAACTGAAGGCTGGCAAGTGTGATAGAATGGTGAGAGAGAGAGAGAGAGAGAGAGAATATATATTTTCCCAATCTTATGTCTAAAACATAGGGAAAGGAAGTAATAACCCTTCTGTCAGGGTAACTACCAAAAGAAAGTAAACACTAGAGACCTTTGGTGGGGGCAGGACAACATGATGTCAGGCAGAAGCCACTGAAAGCAAGAGTACAAAACCAACAACCCAAGAGCCTAAGAGTCTAGGCTTAGGCTATGCAGGAGCTCAGGGATTCAAGAATGGACAATGAGAACTCAGTTCTTTTTTAAAAATGTAGTGAAGAACATCTGTTAGTAAAACTCACAAAGGATACACTTTAAGGACGATGTGAAAATTCATTGAGCTCCAAGTATCTGCAGCAGTTCTGTTTTTTTTTTTTTTTGTAATAAAGATGCACAAAAGAATTGGATGGCCCTGGAATGATAACTTCTAGGTGCATGAAAAATATGATTGTCTTAAGTAAGGAGGTGATCTAGACTTGAGTGCTCTACAGCTCGATTAATATGTGGAACAGGATTGCTTTGATTAGATTAGAAGGCAGAGGAAGGCTGGGCATGTACACTCTCAGGGGGACCCTTGTTAGTGTATAAAGAGCTTTCTGAACCCCAGCTGTTATTGGACTATGACTCCCATCATCCCTAGCTAGCAGCACCAGTGGTCAAGGATGATGGGAGTTGTAGTCCAACAACAGCTGGGGACCCAAGGTTGAGAAAGGCTGGTATAAAGGTTGTGGAAACTCCCTAACGCTTTTGGTGGAAAGAGTGCACATGACCCTGATTTACTCATTCCTTACTAGCTCACTTTCCCAGAGAAAATATAGCCTTTCAGCCACAGTGCTTGTGAGGAGACACACACAATTGCAGAATAGTACTCTCTGTCAAGAATATTAGCTCCCACACACCTCAATCTTCAGCACTTTTCAGTGAAAGCCAATCCCATAGATTCGTACAGAACTTGCTCTAAAGAATTTCAGTTTAAAGTCTAGGTGTAAGGCATGCTACCTCATCTGCTTTTGTTTTCTATGATGTTCTTAAGCTCTGAAAGTGTTTTTTCTTATCCCCACACTCCCATCTGCAGCTTTCAAATTGTGCCAGTTGCACGTGGAAGCTTTTCCATTTATAAATGCTAGTGGGTATTTTCTTCAGTAATGCTCCAGTAAATACATTTGGAGGCATTTTCAGAGACGTTTGGGAGAGTGCAGACCACTCAGTAATTGTTATCACTTTTAAGAAAGCAAACAGCCTAAGAGCATTGTAAAATACAATGTTTAGTCTGCTTTGAACTTGAAAGTGTCTGGAAAGTGGTACAGTACTCCACAAGGTGTTTTCTCCCTTTTGTAAGCACAAGGCTTTGGAATATAACAGCTCAGCAATTGCTAAATTAAATGGGAAAACATTCTAAGGTGAGTGCTATTCTCTGTTCCCAAACTGGGCTGTTTTTTTTCGCTGTGTGTTTTTGAATTTCTGAGAATACGTGTTTAGTGCTATTTTGGGAGACAGAAAGTCTCTCCAAATATTTACCAAAAAGAAAGAAAAGTGCGTGAGGGAGAGAATTTCTTTTGATAAACATGAGCAGCAATTTCCCATCAAAACAGCACTGGTATTTCACTACGACAATTGACATCAATGTTTCAAAAAGCGAAATAAACCCTCCAAACGGGGCTATCTATTCCTGACCCACAGAAGCAACATCTGAAGCACATCTTCAATACAGTTTAATTTGTCCAATTAAAGTTAAGTTTGGCTAAAATTAAATTTCACTGCCTTAAAGTATAATGTTTGTTTATTTATTTGTTTAACAAAATTTATACACTGCTTGAATGTAAAAGACCTCAAAGCGGGTTACAAAAGATAAATCAAGAAAAAATTGTAATACTACTTTAAAATGTACAAAACTTAACCGACTAAAATAGATTAAAATTACCTCTATAAGCATCTGGGTAGGCTTGTCTAAACAGGAATATTTTAAAATGTAGAGTTATCCAACGATAAAAAAATGCCTCAGTCATAGAAAATAGCCATGAATTAGTGGATTTTCCTAATTCACTATATTGTTGTGCTTTGTTGTTGTTGTTCAGTCGTTCAGTCGTGTCCGACTCTTCGTGACCCCATGGACCAGAGCACACCAGGCACGCCTATCCTTCACTGCCTCTCGCAGTTTGGCCAAACGCATGTTAGTAGCTTCGAGAACACTGTCCAACCATCTCATCCTCTGCCGTCCCCTTCTCCTTGTGCCCTCAACCTTTCCCAACATCAGGGTCTTTTCTAGGGTGTCTTCTCTTCTCATGAGGTGGCCAAAGTACTGGAGCCTCAACTTCAGGATCTGTCCTTCTAGTGAGCATTCAGGGCTGATTTCTTTAAGGATGGATAGGTTTGATCTTTGGGTTATCTCTGCTCCACACCATACTGTATGTTTAAAGCACATTTATGCTATGTTAATAGTCATGGTCTCCCCCCCCAACAAAGTATCATGGGAACTGGAGTTCACCCTTCAAAGAGCTACAATTCTCAGCACCCTTAACAAACTACAGTTCCCAGGATTCTTTGGGGGGTAAATCATGTGCTTTAAATGTATAGTGTGGTACGTGTGGATGAGCTGGTGCACTGATGAGCTGGTGTTCTCTTTGAAACTTAATCCGAACATCCACAAGCACACCCTGAATTAGACAATAACTTAAGTTACTCAGCAGTAAAAATAAGTACCCCCCCTTAAAACGATACTACTGTTGGTCAACCTATTAACAGTAATTAGCATATCTTAAGGACAGGAAGCCCTTCTTTTCTTCCTGCCTGTCATATTTTCTAAGAAAATGGCTTTGAGAACATCTGCTCTAGCTGTAGATATGTGGAATTTATTTTGGCCTTTTGAGGATGTCTGCATAAACCTATGTCTGAAAAATATCATTAAAGTCAGAATCTGTTACTGAGCTGCAATTGTGACATACAAGACTTTTCTTACTTCTAGAAACACATTCTTTCTTTTAAGTTGACTTTCTATTCTTCAGTGGAATGGATTTCAAAGAGCTGCTATTTTCTGTTTGGTGATCAATATTGTACTCATTTCTACCATATACAAGCATTTTATTACATTGCCCAGAAGCCCTGAGGTTCTGAACTGAAGACTATAATGACCTTCTAGGTTTATAATTTTTTTAAAAAAATAATATATATATTAAAAGGTCATCCTAGTTACTATGCAACCTTTTCCCTTGGATAATATCTAGCAGCTGAACCTGGGCATTCACTTCAACAAATGTTGTAGGTCAGTATAGATTAAATGCTATTTAGGTAGCAAAATAGCTTGAAAAGCCTTTGGCAAACTTAACACACATATGCATGAATGCCTGCACACACACCTCTTGGAACAAGCTCTGGCATTTTGTGTACAGTAACATAATTATTCAAATTTTTATAAACTGCACTTTCATATAAAATACCACAAGGTGGTAAATAATCTAAAACACATTATTACTGTGTTGTTGTTGTTTTTAAAGAAAAACCTAATTAAAAATGTTGAGCACACAGATAAAAGCTGGTTGGCATAGAATCTCAGGTTTGGAAGGCCTATCTGAATAATACAGTTTTCAGAAGCCATCTAAAAAGGAGCGGGAGTGGCTCCTGCTGAACCTCTATTGACAGGAGTTCCACAGGGCAGGGCCTCTCACCCTAGGGGCTTGGTGTGGGTAAAGACCAGCTGAACCTCAAGGGCATGAGGGACCATGAAATTGTCGGCATCCAGGCTGGCTAGCCCTTCCGGCCGTCATGCTGGGAAGAGCCCTCGACCTCTGGTGCGACATAAATCAATGACCCACATCTGCTGATATGGGCACACTTTACTTAGCAGAGCAAACTGCGCAACAAAAAGAGGCTTGAGGCTTGTGAAGACATACTAGCAAACTACGGATTTATTATCATAAATCAGAAAAAAAGAAACATGTCGCCTCTCTACTTGCCGTCTCTTCCGAGAGAGAGAGAGAGTAAAGCAAAAGCAACAACAACACAACGGAAGTTCCGCTTGCACCAACAAACAGTGCTGGAATGTAAACAGTCATGTGACATGTAACAATCCCACGTCTGTAACTAAAGGTGGAATGTAAAATTCCAACAAAAATGTGTTCCATCAGAAGACCTCAGCAATCAAGGTAGAACATAAAGAATCAGGTGCTTTAGGTCCAAGTTGTTTAGGGCTTTGTGAATTAACACAAGAACCTTGAACCTGACCCAGTAGCAAATTGATAACCAGGGCAGCTCTCTCAGCAGCAGAGTAACATGTTGCCAGTAGCCTACTGCTGCTACCAATCTGGCTTCCTTATTCCATACTAGTTGCATCTTAGGGATCAGTTAATTGAATATTGAGGTTACCAGTGCATGTCCCGGATTGGGATAGCCTAAACAACGTGGCTAGTAGAATGCAGTCCTAGCCACAGAGGTCACTTTGGCTAATAATAATAATTTATTATTTATACCCTACCCATCTCTGGGCGGCTTCCAGTAAAACATTAAAATACAATAATTCATCAGATATTAAAAGCTTCCCTAAACAGGGCTGCCTTCAGATGTCTTCTAAAAGTTGGATAGTTGTTTATTTCTTTGACATCTGATGGGAGGGCGTTCCACAGGGCGGGCGCCACTACCGAGAAGGCCCTCTGCCTGGTTCCCTGTAACTTTGCTTCTTGCAGTGAGGGAACCGCCAGAAGGCCCTCGGAGCTGGACCTCAGTGTCCGGGCAGAACGATGGGAGTGGAGATGCTCCTTCAGGTATACAGGACCGTGGCCATTTAGGGCTTTAAAGGTCAGCACCTGCACTTTGAATTGTGCTCAGAAACGTACTGGGACAAAGATGGACTAAGAAGACAAAGATGGACTAAGAAGACCTCTCAAGCTGTGAACTTGAGTAAGTGCAATTGACCTATCTGCTGAAAATGGAAGAAGAAGAAGAAGAAGAAGAAGAAGAAGAAGAAGAAGAAGAAGAAGAAGAAGCTGGTCCACAACAAGAACAACAATGATGATGACACTATATTAGATGTTCATGGGTTGTTTAAAAGAGCAACTGCAAAGGTAAGATGTGGGGTTCTCTGCATTCCAGTGTGATAGAGTGTGTTCCTTTCAATTCAATGGAGGTGCAGCTCTGGGTGCACAGTAAATAAGGTACTCCTTCTAGGTGAGTGAGGTTTTCATTCATACTTCCTGACCTCAACTCAATAAAGCCTCTCACCAAAGACTCTTGAACACCCATTGCTGACATGGTAAAAGAGTACAGGTCCTCTTATAGACCAGTAACTGGTGAAATAACAGGAAGCAGAGAGTATGAATAAATGGTAAGTTCTCACAATCTATGGATGTAAATGGGGACAAGTATTGGAGCTAGTACCGTGTTTCCCCTATTTTAAGACACTGTCTTATATATTTTTTCCCTCAAGAAAACTCACTATGGCTTATTTTGAGGGGATGTCTTATTTTTATTACGTAAGCCCAGCCCTGCGTTTTCCTTGGCGCCCTCCAGAACTGCGCCTATAACTATGGCTTATTTTCGGGGTACGGCTTATATTTCGCAAATGCGAAAAAATCCTGCTATGGCTTATTTTATGACTACGCCTTAAAATAGGGGAAACAGGGTATCAGTTCAACAAATAATAAAACTCAAGAGCCGTTCTTCCATTCCCTGCAATCTCTCAGCCAGGCCATCTTAACAAGATTCCATTTATCTGTTTCTGATTTATTAAATCTGCATCTTTTACTTCAGGCTCCAAGAGATGTAAACGTGGGGATATCACATTTGATAAGTTTGCCTCAATTTTTCACCTGTGTTGCTTAGCAGGGAAATCAAAGTGAATATTAGCAATATATATCTTCAAAGCCTTTTAAGTCCTCTAGAGCAGAAAGTTTGTACTGTGTGTTTGTGTGAGAAAGAGAACAGTAGCGAAATGGAGTGAAAAGGCAGTGAAAGGGAGAAGCTACCGGTAACTTTGATTAATATTTGTTTGAGTTCATTTAACTTGCACAAACCTCTTTTCAATCTCTTCAACTAGAAGCAATTTTTTGAAATGTTGCTGGATTTGATAATCTCCCACCCCCTAGCTTGCCTAGAAATATTTACAGATGAGCATGTTATTAAACTGAAGTCATAAACTCTTCCCGTGCAACGTCAATTCCCAAGATTCATGTCTTATGCATTAGCAATCCAGTTTTTCACAGTTCACGTTGCTGGTTACTCTATTCTACCATGAACAAATTTAACGGTGTTATAGTTTTGTCTCCCTGTCTGGGCCATTTTGCGTAAATCAGCAATAAAACAGAACCTGGTTCAGATGTTGTTTCCTCTAGGATCCCATGATACAAATTCTTCCACCTGGGATTTTTAATGCAGCCTCTCATTCTGTCTTTTTGGTTAATGCTCTGAGACCCCCAGTGCAATAATTCATTTAATTAATTTCACTGCATTTTTCCTTCTATGGTTTGTCTCAGGGTCCCTACATAACATGCTTCTTTTGTGATTCCATTCTTTATTGTTATTGTTAGTACATTTATTCAGCACTTTCTATAGCTGTTTTTGTTTTGTGATTAGAATTCTCTTTTCATACTGAAGAAATTATAAACAGGGTTGTGCATGCTTTAAAGAAAATCACATCAAGGTGATCTAAATGGTGACAATCCTATAATCACACATGATCTGTTAAGCATTTAAAAGTCACCCTCATCTCAGAGGATCCCAGGGAATGTACATCCCTTACCAGCCTCCAGATAGGATTACTGCAATAATTACTGCAATACATTGGACTGCCTGTGTAAGCCATTCAGAAACTATACTTGATTCATTCCCAGTTTATATACCACCCTTCTTTCTGAAGGAACCCTGGGTGGAAAATATAATATAAAAGCTTTTAAAAAGCGTTTTGCAAACCATAAAAACCCATACTCTAGAAACAATTGAAAACATTCAACCAGTGATTTCAGGGTTGCATTTAGTTATCAAACACTTGGGTAAACAGGTTTTTAATGCTTGATGCTTTATTATGTTTTATATATGTTGGAAGCTGCCCAGAGTGGCTGGGAAAACCCAGCCAGATGGACAGGGAATAATAATAATGACAAAGGTCCGTATAGTTAAAGCCATGGTTTTTCCAGTAGTTATGTATGGAATTGAGAGCTGGACCATAAAGAAGGCTGATTGCCGAAGAATTGATGCTTTTGAATTATGGTGCTGGAGGAGACTCTTGAGAGCCCCATGGACTGCAAGAAGATCAAACCTATCCACTCTGAAGGAAATCAGCCCTGAGTGCTCACTGGAAGGACAGATCCTGAAGCTGAGGCTCCAGTACTTTGGCCACCTCATGAGAAGAGAAGACTCCCTGGAAAAGACCCTGATGTTGGGAAAGATTGAGGGCACAAGGAGAAGGGGACGACGGAGGACGAGATGGTTGGACAGTGTTCTCGAAGCTACCAACATGAGTCTGACCAAACTGTGGGAGGCAGTGGAAGACAGGAGTGTCTGGCGTGCTCTGGTCCATCTCTGGTCCATGGGGTCACGAAGAGTTGGACACGACTAAACAACAACAAAAATAATAATACAATAATATGTTTTAAAATTCATCCTATAAATCAAAAATGAGAGAGGAAGATGCACCTCACCAGTAAGGGAAGTTCGCAAATGGGGAACCACCCCTGACAAGGCCCTGTCATGGGTCAATGCCATACCTGCCAGTCATGGTGTCCAAGGTGCGTGGTATTGGGGGAAGGTGCTCTTTCAGGATCCCAAGCCATTTAGGACTTTATATGCTAGAACATTCACTTTCTATTTGGCCTGTGAAATCGCTGGTGGCAAGTGTAGTACCGGTATTTTCAGGATCAGTGACACATGATCCTATCAGGCTACCATAACATGTAGCATTTAGTAACTGTCATTGGGAAACTTCACCGGCTCCTAATTCATAACACAAGCTGATGGTTTTGCCCTTCAAAGCTCTAATGCAGAGGCAGTCAGATGAGAGTTGGAGTCCAGAAATATTAGGACCACATCATTCCCCCCGCCACTGCTCAAAAGAGCCTGCACTGAGCCTGCACTGAGATCGCAATCAGAAGGCCTCATCTATAATTCCCTGCTACTTGAAATGTGTCAGGTAGACACTTGGGAGAGAGCCTTTCCAGATGTGAAATGGAAACAAAAGACAATTTTGTCAAGTTGAAGGTACTATCAGAAAAACTTCTCTGTGGTATGAACACTTCCACCACTATTGTCATGGTTCAATTTGGGGGCAGGGGGCTTTGCTATTGGAAATGGGACAGAATAAATGTGGGTGCACAGTGTGAGTTGACTATGGAACGCCCTCTTATCAGATGTCAAGGAAATAAACTACCTGACTTTTAGAAGACATCTGAAGGCATCCCTCTTTAGGGAAGTTTTTAATGTTTGATGTTTTATCGTGTTTTTAATATTCTGTGGGAGCTGCCCAGAGTGGCTGGGGAAACCCAGCCAGGTGGGTGGGGTATAAATTATTTATTATTATTATTATTATTATTATTATTATTATTATTATTATTTTATTTTACCTTTCTGACAAGGTGCCTACTCTGATGTCTTTTCAGTGACAGCTGAAGACCTTTTTGATTTTCCACCTCCTTTAATTAAATTATGTTGATGTATTTTGCTTTTTAAAGCTTTGATTATTTTGATATTATTGTGCTATGCTGCTATGTTATGCTGCATATCAGAAAGACTGCTGGTGCAAGTGTTCAAATCATGGGCAGTGATCCCTTTCTTTGACGCATCTGTTCAAATTGTCATCTGCTTCATTTTTTTCTAGTCCTCAATGATGACTATTTTTATTCTTATCATCATGCTAAGCAGAACCAACTTGAATATACTTCACCCTATTGTGACCCTTAAACCAATATATTTTTTCTCAGTTAATCTCCTAAAGTGCACTTATGACTATTTCAGGGTGGAAAACACTTTTTTAAATGCTGACATATTCTTCTGTCTGCTTTTATTCCGCACTCAAAGGATCACATCTATGTAAGAGGTTCTTACAGCTAATGATCCTCATTCAATTTTGTTCCAAAATCAGTGATAATTAGGTCCATCAGCAATGCCTCTGTCATGCACTCCACACAAAGACCTGAAACCTGCCTAATTGCCATTTTGGCTACTAAGTACAAGTTCTCTAAACTTTATGGGGACGATGTACATTTAGGCTGTAAATGCTCTGGATCCCACAACTAATAGCTAGGGTCTTTCCAGATTCTGATATTGCTGTGCACAAAACACTGTGCGAAGTTTTCCCACAAGGGAGCAGCTTTACCCCATGATTCTATCACATGGGCAAGATACTGGGCAAAACCTTACCCAGTATTTTGCTGCAATCTATGGACTCCACTGCCACCAGGCAAGGTGTCCTGCGCTTCTTGGGCACAGAACGAGGCATATTTTTTGTGATGTGGTGTATATCAACATTCGCCAGCCCAATGCCTCTTTTATTAGATACTCTCATCCTACATGACCAGGACATGGAAGCTGTGTTATAAAAGCCCTGCTCATAACTTCCTTCCATTTCCACAAGAAAAGCTGACTCCTCCTCTTACACATTGTCATGGCTTTAAAATCCAATTAATGTCAAAGGGATTATTGTTGCTGTCAATTTCCTTGAAACGACGGTCCTAGTTCTTAGTAAGGCTTTGATTGTTTGTATGTTAATTTATAATTCCCCAATAACTCAGTGGGATTTACTGTTGATAAAACATGGCTAGGATTGGATTGCATGAGGGCTAAGGCAACAGTGGATAGCTTGCCCCCAAGTTACATATGGAGTGAGCATCCTGTCAACATACTGGAAGAAGAGAACAAAGCCAGCAGCCTGATCTCAGATATACATGAAAGGAAAGGAAGAAGAAGGAGTAGTAATACCAACATAGTAATTCTATTGCAAGCAAACAGAAAAAAACTTAAATATTACAAATGGAACACTTTTGCTTCTCCACATTTCCAACAAACTCATATACATGCAGGAATAAAGGATGTTATGAAATGTTTTGTCTGGTGGCCTCTGGCGGACTTAATCATCCAGAAAATGAAAGCCATGTTATGCATCTTCATAACTGCTCTTTCTCACAGGCACAATAGGAAAGAATGAAATGAACGCAGCATCTGTTCTTAGATTTAGACTTTTTTTTTAGCCAAATAATTAGTTTCGGAAGCAGCTCCATTTAGAATAATGATAAGAATTGTGACAAATGTATTCCAAAAGGTCAGATTTGAGCGCTTCAGAAACAACGCAAATTTATTGCAATTCCACAAAGAAAAATTGTTGACATACCAACATGGCTGGCATTCACAGCAGTCTGAACTAACGAGCCCTTTCTAGAATCAAGAGTTACAATTTGAAGCAATCTTATTCTGGCCATACAGGAAAAGATTTCTGGTATCATCCGGTAAACCTCCTCTGCAGATGTCATCTGGTTAGATATAGATAGATAGATTTTGACATATATTCCTAATAGATGTTGGTATGTTAAACTGAGTAATATGCCCTTGAGTTCCCACTGCATTGTGGGAAGGAATATTTCCAAATCAAAGAGAGGAAACAAAAAGTAGGCTTTTTCTTGTTGTTGCTCAGCGTTTTCAGTGTGCTCTTGCTGCTTGCTGACAAAGAAGGGTGATAAACTAGTTCTTTCATGTGTGCATTATGCTTGCCCAAAGGCATCTTTAACTTATGTTTTGGCCTCTTACAAGGTACCATAATCCTTAAATAGCAGTGCTATGGAAACAACTGCATGGAGAAAAAAGATGCTCCGTATGAAAGGAAATAATAGCAGGATACCAGCAATATTGAAATCCAAATATTTGCATTAGTGCTGAGGCTTACAAACAAACCCAATGTGGCGTGCATGTTTTAGTGAGCACACAGTACATAGTCACTGACGCTGTGACTGATTTGTAATCTGCTTGTTACTGAAGAACCTTCAATCCCGTTGGTGCCCCTCCACTGACGAAAGGCTCAATAATCCAGTGCAGATTACCAGAAGTAGAAAGGTGACTTTCGCAGTGTTTTGCTTTCTCCTGAAGCTCCCTGTGCTCCCCCAACATCCTCTTCCAATGGGGTCCCCTAACCTTCTGGAGCAGATTTTGTGGGGGTACAGGGGGACCAGGCCTGTGTAGAGCTTGTCTGAGGCCTGGGGCAGAAGTCTTGTTAGAATGAAGTTATAAACTCAAATAAAAATGCAGCTGGTCCTCTCAGGGGCTTCTGACCAATTTAGCCTTCCAAGGCCTGGGGCAAGTGAACCCGGCTGCCCTCCACCACTACACAAGCTTAGGGAAACTGTATTATTTATTAAATTTATATACTGTCCTATACTCACAGGTCTCAGGGCAGTTCACAGGATAAAGTAGACAATATAAAAACACAGAATACATAATCTGTAGAGAGAAGGGGGAATCAGTAAACATTGCCTCCTGAGAGCCAGTGTGGTGCAGTGGTTAAGAGCAGGAGACTCGTAATCTGGTGAACCGGGTTCGTGTCTCCGCTCCTCCACATGCAGCCGCTGGGTGACCTTGGGCTAGTCACACTTCTCTGAAGTCTCTCAGCCCCACTCACCTCACAGAGTGTTTGTTGTGGGGGAGGAAGGGAAAGGAGAATGTTAGCCGCTTTGAGACTCCTTCGGGTAGTGATAAAGCGGGGTATCAAATCCAAACTCTTCTTCCTCTTTCCACTCACAGAAGCCTCCGTTGCATCAAAATGCCTGCTCAAAATGCCTGCTTGTCAAGCGGAAGGACGTAACTGAGTGCTGCCCATTCTGTCTGTGACCATTTCTAGAGGGGCATTTATTTGATTTGATTTTAAAACATTTATAGGCTACTTTTAAGAGTAAAGACTCACTCAAAGTGGCTGCCATCATAAAATATTAAACGCAAACAATCAACATTATCTCGCCCTAATAAAACCAGCAGGAAAACAAAGAAATCCGGGCCCAAACGAAATTACAATGTATAGTAACTGGAGCCCAAAAATATAAGCTGTGTTCCTCTGATGTGGGCAAAACAGCAGAGAGTCTTGTAGAGCTAGAGAGACAAAAGAAATATATTATGGCATATGCTTTTGTGTGGACTACAGTCTACAGTACATTTGCCATAATAAATTTGTTAGCCTCTAAGGTGCCACAAGACAGTTCATCGTTCATTCTGTCTACACCACTGAAAGTATCCTGCGTCGTTTTCAACTAAGTTTTCCTCAGACTAGAACAATTCAGATTAATGAACATGACTAAGTTAGGTCCATTAATTTCAGGGGGCTACTCTGAGTAAAGCATAGCTGAACACCACCACACCATTTTTTACTTTTTATTGGCAGGCTACATCTCTGCAACACAAATTGACCTACATGGTGGTATTATTTTCTTTGGCCTCATTCCCCTTCTGGCTCAGAGGAAGGCACAAAGAGGAGACATTTCCTGGGGAACCACCATCCCCTTCCTCCTGAACAGAGAACATGGCCTTCCCCTGTGTCTGCAGAATGAGGCAGTAGTTCTTTAAGAAACAGCTCCTCAGAGAGGATGAGGTTAACAGCAGATACAGATCTGCCAGCCCCCAGAAAACCATAAAATGTTATGCTGCTGAGACCACCGCCATCCTTGGGCATGTTCCAGCTAGGGTGCTGTGCCTTGACTGATACTATGCTGCCTAGAGTATCTCGATTCTGCTCTGCTAGGTATGGCTCTATATTCCCAGTAAGAGTCACTGCTTCAACCCAGCATTGACTGGGAGCCTTGTAGGTCCCACCTCTTACTATTGAAGGCAACTCATCTGCCCCTTGCTTTTAATTTTGCCCATCAATGAAGTCCTTATGGAACTTTTCTGTGAGCGGAGTGTCCTCTGTCAGTGGGAGCAGAGTTCTGCTAATTACAATTACAATGGATCAAGATCATTGTAATGTTGATATGCTAGATAGATGAACTCTCTGGCCATGATCCATCATTAGTGGGGATGAGAGCTAAATATATATAAATAAATAATTATTTAGGGCAAAAAACCAAAACTTATAATAATATCATTTTAAAATGAGTTTTAAAGGTAATAGTTTAGATTGAATTTTAACATTCTGAGCAGAAGTACACCCTGTGAAAGGAAACAAGCAACATTCTCTATGGTGGCTGATCACTAATTTGCCTCAAACCTGCATTTCAGAGTTTGATTAGTTGTTCTTGTTTAGCTGAGTATCATGCTTAAACACATTTTAAAGTGGTTTAATTACATCCTTTACTTGAGTTTAGTATGTTTAGAATGAGTTGTTTTCTCCACTTTTTCTTATTTTCTAGTTCACTGAAGTCCAAACAAGTTTAAGGAAATCTATATTTCACGTGTCATAATGCCAACTATTGTTTAGCATCGCATTTTATTTTCTTTCAGTATGATATGCTATGTAGTCAGCCTACTTTATTGTGCTAAGATGCTGTTATGAGGAAAGAACAGTCAAAATTTCAGAAGTTTGAAAGGAAAAATAGGCTTTGCTCTCTCTCTCTCTTTAAATGTTAATTTGAGGGGGAAGGATGAAAATGTAACGGTATTGTAATGTGCTTAAAATTGTTAAAATCAATAAAAAGTTTTGGAAAAAAATTAAAAATAAATGTTAATTTGGATATGAAAGAAATAATTCCTCTGCACCTTTTCTAGCTCTATAGTATCCTTCTTAAGATGTTGTGATCTGAACAGTACACAGGATGTCCACTGTACTTTTGCATACACACTGATGGGGACAGAACTAGCAGTGACTAATGGATTGTTCTAAATGCTTTACTGATTCTTCTCTAAATGGCTTTGTGACCATCTGTGGTGAAAAGCAGTCTACAAATACAGTGGTACCTCAGTTTTCGAACAGCTTAGTTCCCGAACAACTCGGAACTCGAACGCTGCAAACCGGAAGTAGGTGTTCCCGTTTTCAAACTTTGCCTCGGAAGCCGAACGTGCTCCTGATCTTCCGTTTTCACTTGCGCAGCTCATTTGAGTCCCCTGCATCGTAATTAAGCCTTTTTCCCTGCCATTTTTATTGTTGCGCAGCTCATTTGAGTGCCCCCCATCGTAATTAAGGCTTCCTTCCTTCTGTTTTTACCATTGCGCAGCTAATTTAAGCCATTTTTACTGTTGCGCAGCTCATTTAAGCCCCCCCCCCATCTTAATTAAAGCCACCCGTTTCTGATTGCAGTGTTCTGAGGTGATATTTGGTGCTTTTGCTTTTGATATTTTTTGCGTTTTTGTTTGTGTGGCTTTTTCATTTTTGTGACTATGGCTTGTTTTTCGTTTTATGATTGATTGATTGATTGTGTGACCACAGAAATGGATAAAAACCACCATCCAAACAATGACTATCATCAGTGCTGGTAAGAAAAAAAGTTAATTTTAATTTTTACCATCTACAATACTGTCTCATTTATTTTATAGTATAGAACATTGATTATTGCTTTCGTTTTATGGATCAATGGTCTTGTTAGTAAAATTCATGTTAAATTTCTGTTCCAGGGGTTGTTTTTAAAAGTCTGGAATGGATTAATCAAAACATGACTAAGTTAGGTCCATTAATTTCAGGGGGCTACTCTGAGTAAAGCATAGCTGAACACCACCACACCATTTTTTACTTTTTATTGGCAGGCTACATCTCTGCAACACAAATTGACCTACATGGTGGTATTATTTTCTTTGGCCTCATTCCCCTTCTGGCTCAGAGGAAGGCACAAAGAGGAGACATTTCCTGGGGAACCACCATCCCCTTCCTCCTGAACAGAGAACATGGCCTTCCCCTGTGTCTGCAGAATGAGGCAGTAGTTCTTTAAGAAACAGCTCCTCAGAGAGGATGAGGTTAACAGCAGATACAGATCTGCCAGCCCCCAGAAAACCATAAAATGTTATGCTGCTGAGACCACCGCCATCCTTGGGCATGTTCCAGCTAGGGTGCTGTGCCTTGACTGATACTATGCTGCCTAGAGTATCTCGATTCTGCTCTGCTAGGTATGGCTCTATATTCCCAGTAAGAGTCACTGCTTCAACCCAGCATTGACTGGGAGCCTTGTAGGTCCCACCTCTTACTATTGAAGGCAACTCATCTGCCCCTTGCTTTTAATTTTGCCCATCAATGAAGTCCTTATGGAACTTTTCTGTGAGCGGAGTGTCCTCTGTCAGTGGGAGCAGAGTTCTGCTAATTACAATTACAATGGATCAAGATCATTGTAATGTTGATATGCTAGATAGATGAACTCTCTGGCCATGATCCATCATTAGTGGGGATGAGAGCTAAATATATATAAATAAATAATTATTTAGGGCAAAAAACCAAAACTTATAATAATATCATTTTAAAATGAGTTTTAAAGGTAATAGTTTAGATTGAATTTTAACATTCTGAGCAGAAGTACACCCTGTGAAAGGAAACAAGCAACATTCTCTATGGTGGCTGATCACTAATTTGCCTCAAACCTGCATTTCAGAGTTTGATTAGTTGTTCTTGTTTAGCTGAGTATCATGCTTAAACACATTTTAAAGTGGTTTAATTACATCCTTTACTTGAGTTTAGTATGTTTAGAATGAGTTGTTTTCTCCACTTTTTCTTATTTTCTAGTTCACTGAAGTCCAAACAAGTTTAAGGAAATCTATATTTCACGTGTCATAATGCCAACTATTGTTTAGCATCGCATTTTATTTTCTTTCAGTATGATATGCTATGTAGTCAGCCTACTTTATTGTGCTAAGATGCTGTTATGAGGAAAGAACAGTCAAAATTTCAGAAGTTTGAAAGGAAAAATAGGCTTTGCTCTCTCTCTCTCTTTAAATGTTAATTTGAGGGGGAAGGATGAAAATGTAACGGTATTGTAATGTGCTTAAAATTGTTAAAATCAATAAAAAGTTTTGGAAAAAAATTAAAAATAAATGTTAATTTGGATATGAAAGAAATAATTCCTCTGCACCTTTTCTAGCTCTATAGTATCCTTCTTAAGATGTTGTGATCTGAACAGTACACAGGATGTCCACTGTACTTTTGCATACACACTGATGGGGACAGAACTAGCAGTGACTAATGGATTGTTCTAAATGCTTTACTGATTCTTCTCTAAATGGCTTTGTGACCATCTGTGGTGAAAAGCAGTCTACAAATACAGTGGTACCTCAGTTTTCGAACAGCTTAGTTCCCGAACAACTCGGAACTCGAACGCTGCAAACCGGAAGTAGGTGTTCCCGTTTTCAAACTTTGCCTCGGAAGCCGAACGTGCTCCTGATCTTCCGTTTTCACTTGCGCAGCTCATTTGAGTCCCCTGCATCGTAATTAAGCCTTTTTCCCTGCCATTTTTATTGTTGCGCAGCTCATTTGAGTGCCCCCCATCGTAATTAAGGCTTCCTTCCTTCTGTTTTTACCATTGCGCAGCTAATTTAAGCCATTTTTACTGTTGCGCAGCTCATTTAAGCCCCCCCCCCATCTTAATTAAAGCCACCCGTTTCTGATTGCAGTGTTCTGAGGTGATATTTGGTGCTTTTGCTTTTGATATTTTTTGCGTTTTTGTTTGTGTGGCTTTTTCATTTTTGTGACTATGGCTTGTTTTTCGTTTTATGATTGATTGATTGATTGATTGTGTGACCACAGAAATGGATAAAAACCACCATCCAAACAATGACTATCATCAGTGCTGGTAAGAAAAAAAGTTAATTTTAATTTTTACCATCTACAATACTGTCTCATTTATTTTATAGTATAGAACATTGATTATTGCTTTCGTTTTATGGATCAATGGTCTTGTTAGTAAAATTCATGTTAAATTTCTGTTCCAGGGGTTGTTTTTAAAAGTCTGGAATGGATTAATCCATTTTGCATTACTTTCTGTGGGAAAGCACGCCTTGGTTTTGGAACGCTTTGGTTTTGGAACAGACTTCCGGAATGAATTAAGTTTGAGAACCAAGGTACCACTGTATTGGAAATAAAGAACAAACAAAAAGATCACATTGTATGACTACATCAAGCCAGTGTGCATCACCTGTGACAGGAAAGTGCAATGCTAGGGATTATCTTGATGGGAAAGGGATCAAAAATTAAAATGCCAGTATTATAATGTTTTCTACAAATCTATTGACATGCCACACTTGGAGTAATGTGTACAGTTCTGGTTGCGCCATCTTGTAAAGAATATTGTAGAGCTGGCAAAGGTGCTGAAAAGGTCGACCAAACTGATGAGACTGGAGTATCTTCCCTTTAGGGAAGAGCTAAAGCTTTTGAAACAGAACCCATTTATATACCCCTGCTAACTGAATATGCATTTCATGCATTGGGCCAAGTTCATTCCAATTCTCAAAGCGTGTAAGAATACATCTGTTGGTCTACTGCAGGAAGCCCTGAGAATCTGTCTTGTTTGCCCTTTTTATAAATAGTTCTGCACATTAGAAGTCTAGTATTAAATGATTGATAAAGGGTAATTTGATATAGAAATCAAACTCGCTTCATTTTCTCCAGATAAAACTTCCTGTCAAGAGCAATACCCGTGTAAAAGACTGTCACACACACCCCACCCTCTCAACAGTCTTGGAGGTACTTTTAAAGCATTGCTGGGAGTAGTCTACCTGCTGTTGTGTGGAAAATAAATAGCATTTAATAAAATCACGAATAGCATGTTTTCATGCAGCCCTGAACACAGCAGTTTGGGGGAAGAATAAATGCCTTCTTAAAGCTGTTTAGAAAGGCATAAGGATGGCATGGTTGTGCTTCTGTTTTTAAATTCAGCCAAATGCTGGCAAGAAGGTGGGGAGGAGGGGGAGGAGGCCCTCAAGTACAAGCTTTGCTTACTGACCCTGTACAAAGTCACTTGTCAAACTGACAAAGACTGCTTCATATGGAGAGAGGGGAAAAATAGCCCGTTTAATGATTGGAGACTGCATATGGCTGTCACATAGGTGCTGACTCATATGCGTTGGGCCAAAAATCTTGCCACTCGATTCCCAAGATCCCCTAACACTTTTAGCTGATGATGGGTAGAGGTGAGGGGTGAGGAACTTTCACTTCTGCCACTTTGACCTGGAGGTCTCTCATTGAAATAATCCTGTCAGCTGTGAACCGTGTTTATATTCATGAGGAACTGTTTGTGAGTTTTATCGCTTGACAGGTCATCTTCCCCTAAGGACAATCACTTCACTCCGGTGTAGTAATTAACTCTTCCATGTTTGCGCTCACCCTGCCAATTAATATTTTTGAAGCACTTCTGTAGGCCATCGTTGACAAACAGACATATTATTTGTCAGGGGGAAACTGGGAGAGAAATGTGGTACCTGATGCCACTGAGGTCAATGGCACTCCATTTGGGGTAAGCACTTGTGGGACTGCAGTCTTAAAACAAATACCAGTTGTAATACACCTGCAGTTTGACAGTCAATTAACTCATTCAAAGTGTAGAAATCATAGTCCATTCCCTTACAGTTTTATATACAGTAGGTAAAGGGACCCCTGACCGTTAGGTCCAGTCGTGGACGACTCTGGGGTTGCGGCGCTCATCTTGCTTTACTAGCCGAGGGAGTCGGCGTACAGCTTCCGGGTCATGTGGCCAGCATGACAAAGCTGCTTTTGGCGAACCAGAGCAGCGCACGGAAACACCGTTTACCTTCACGCCAGAGCGGTACCTATTTATCTACTTGCACTTTGACGTGCTTTCGAACTGCTAGGTTATGTTTAAAGACCAAATTATTATGAAATATAGTACAAATATACAGTGAGACAAAAATACTGTATGATAATAATAATAATAATAATAATAATAATAATAATAATAATAATAATTTATTTATACCCCGCCCATCTGGCTGGGTTTCCCCAGCCACTCTGGGCGGCTTTCAACAGAGCATTAAAATACAATAATCTATAAAACATTAAAAGCCTCCCTAAACAGGGCTGCCTTCAGATGTCTTCTAAAGGTCTGGTAGTTGTTGTTTTCTTTGACATCTGAAGGGAGGGCGTTCCACAGGGCGGGCGCCACTACCGAGAAGGCCCTCTGCCTGGTTCCCTGTAACTTGGCTTCACGCAGCGAGGGAACCGCCAGAAGGCCCTCGGCACTGGACCTCAGTGTCCGGGCTGACCGATGGGGGTGGAGACGCTCCTTCAGGTATACAGGACCGAAGCCATTTAGGGCTTTAAAGGTCAGCACCAACACTTTGAATTGTGCTCGGAAACGTACTGGGAGCCAGTGTAGGTCTTTCAAGACCGGTGTTATGTGGTCTCGGCGGCCGCTCCCAGTCACCAGTCTAGCTGCCGCATTCTGGATTAGTTGTAGTTTCCGGGTCACCTTCAAAGGTAGCCCCACGTAGAGCGCATTGCAGTAGTCCAAGCGAGAGATAACTAGAGCATGTACCACTCTGGCGAGACAGTCCGCGGGCAGGTAGGGTCTCAGCCTGCGTACCAGATGGAGCTGGTAGACAGCTGCCCTGGATACAGAATTAATCTGTGCCTCCATGGACAGCTGTGAGTCCAAAATGACTCCCAGGCTGCGCACCTGGTCCTTCAGGGGCACAGTTACCCCATTCAGGACCAGGGAGTCCTCCACACCTGCCCGCCTCCTGTCCCCTAAAAGCAGCACTTCTGTCTTGTCAGGATTCAACCTCAATGTGTTAGCCGCCATCCATCCTCCAACCGCCTCCAGACACTCACACAGGACCTTCACCGCCTTCACTGGTTCTGATTTAAAAGAGAGGTAGAGCTGGGTATCATCCGCATACTGATGAACACCCAGTCCAAACCCCCTGATGATCTCTCCCAGCGGCTGCATATAGATGTTAAAAAGCATGGGGGAGAGGACAGAACCCTGAGGTACCCCACAAGTGAGAGCCCAGGGGTCTGAACACTCATCCCCCACCACCACTTTCTGAACACGGCCCAGGAGGAAGGAGTGGAACCACTGTATAACAGTGCCCCCAGTTATTATTATTATTATTATTATTATTATTATTATTATTATACTGTATGAGAGCTCCACATTAATTCTGTCCTTTCATATTAACCACACAAAAGCAATAAGAAAGAGGGCAAAAGTTGTACAGAAAAAAATGTGATCTCAAGTCAACTGTGATGCACTTGTGGTTATCTTGGTTTAACCATAGTATTTGGATTGTTTTCTCAACCATGAAAAGCAACATGGAAGTAAGTCACATTGATTTTTTTAATGGACCTTAGTTTCAGGTGAGTTTAAGATAAAGATGTTAATCCCATTGATTTTCTCGTTAGTTGCCCTTAATAGCATTGAGGTTTGGATTTATTTATATTAATAGAAACTATTTCCCTCCTAAACTGTTGGATCAGTAATATCTAAATACCCAACAGTCTCATTATTGTAGAATATGTAGAATTATTGTAGAATATTGTATTGTACAATATACAGTCTGTATATTGTATTTACAATATACATTGTATATAATATAATATATTGGATATATTAATATATAGTATCATTATATATTGGAGCTGAGGCTCCAATACTTTGGACACCTCATGAGAAGAGAAGACTCCCTGGAAAAGACCCTGATGTTGGGAAAGATTGAGGGCACAAGGAGAAGGGGACGACAGAGGACGAGATGGTTGGGCAGTGTTCTCGAAGCTACTAACATGAGTTTGACCAAACTGTGGGAGGCAGTGGAAGACAGGAGTGCTTGGCATGCTCTGGTCCATGGGGTCATGAAGAGTCGGATATGACTAAACGACTAAACAACAATGTAATATATTTAAATAATATCATTATATAGAAATGGGTAATTTTTTATTTTTGACAAAGTCCTCCATGATATTCTTGCAGAGAGTTTTGAACAGAGGTTGGAAGGCCATCTGTCATGGATGATTTAGCTGAGATTCCTGCATTTCATGGGGTTGGACTAGATAACACTTGGAATCCCTTCCAACTCTACAATATTGGTGTTACTAATCAGGTGGGGAATGTTCTATTCTCCTGTCCAGTGCTATTTTTTCTAGAAAAAGGGAACTCACCATGAATGTCTCCCTTGTTATCTTATAACGGCAATGGCGCCCACCTGAGCGGTGTTGAGACTGAGTTCCAGTGAGTTCCAGCTGAAAAAAAGCCCTGCTCCTGCCCTATGTAGTTAAATCTTGAAAACACTCCCAATAGACTAGAATCTCACAGAATCTACCACTGTTCTGTATCCAACTTGCTGTCAGTGTATTTAACCTTGGACTTGTCTCTAGACCTTTAAAGCCTGATTTTCAGCTTGGGTGATATCTTTAATAGAGTAGCTCTACTACCTTACTGTAAAGAACAGTTATCCTGTTTGTTATTGATACATTAGCCATAGGCTCAAGATTGTTCCCTTTTATCTTAGAACATTAACAATACAAATCAAGGATGATAATAGAAGATTCTGGAAGCTTTTGTGTTGCACAGAATGAAACCTTGCTCCCACCCACACACCCTGGGGTTTCCATGTCAAGTGGTGTGTCAGAATTAATCTCTGGATATCAGCTATCTAGATGTATTTCCATTAATTCCCACACATTAACTTACTTTATTATTTTCAAGCACCCTATAGTAAATTGTGTGAATAATTTATTATTTCATCTGTTGAGAAGGCATATCTTAGGCACTGAGCAGATGAACATTACTGTTCTCTTCATATGATTACTCAAGAACATCACTTGCATTGGGGATATAAAAACATTTGGACAATTAAAGTTCAGATAAATACAAATTTGGGCAATTAAAGCTTAGATAACATACATTGCAATCCTAACCATACAGATATGATTTTAATGGAACTTACTCCCAGATAAGTGGGGTTAGGATTGAAGTCATAACTACTTTTCATAATCACATTAAAAATATAGATATGTGCCTGATGAGTTTCCTGTGTTTTTTAACCTAACAGTTCTTTTTGGAAATTAACCTCATCTAAGAAATTGCTTCTTACTATCCCATCTAACACTATATTTATTTATTTATGGCCATAGGCCCACAGAGGTGTTTAAGAACCATATACAGCTTATACAGCATCACTTTAACAATTTAAATAAGGATAGTTTAGATATGATTTGACGAGTTTAAAATCAGCAAACAAGTTCGTACAGTTACTTGTGACCCGGCAAATTAAAAAGAACTATTGAACGAGTACATTTCAAATTTTACAGTCTGCAGGACTCTATTTGGATACATTTAGAAAAAGATCAATATTCATAGAGTAGGCCATATTTCTTTTTGTATGAAAGGACTACAATCAAAAATCTTGCCACTAGCAGTGATTTGCTCGGGTCCCTGTCCTGTAGGAGATATGCTAACTGGGCCTCCACTGTCATACCCAAAGTCTCTGAAATTAAAGGGAGTAAAAATCGGGACCGAGCAGCCCTGTGCAAAGGACAGCCTACAAGTATGTGGTGAAGAGATTCAATGGTTCTATTGTCACATACACATAAGGCTGAGATTTGTCCATTGGAGAACCTGTTTCGCATGACGTTCGATGGAAAGACGTTGAATCTGGCTTTGGCGAAGGCAAATCTGTGAGCCGCAACTGTCAAAGATGACAGGTATGATGGAATCAGCAAAGTGGGCCAGATGCCTAGATTTAGCGGAGAGCAGGTGCCGCTTCCCCTTGAGATGTTTTGTTGAAAGTCAACCTCGTCAAGTTTTTGTATAATGGCTCTTTTGGCCGAGATGGGATCTAATTTTAATAGGTCCGATGGAAACAAGCCATATGCCATCATTTTCTTATGGATCCTTTCAGCCCACGGGCTTACAGCTTCATCTCTCCAGAGACATTGCAAGAGATAGCGGCTTGGAAGCCTGTGCCATAGGGACAACCAGTAGCAGAAAATGCGTCTCCATAAGGCATTCTCAAGGGAAGGGATTTTTAATTCTAGCCGAATGGCATAGTTGCTTGCACACTGAGGCAGATTTAGCAACCGCCTCAGAAATTGGCTTTGAATTGTCTCCAATGAGGACAAGTTCGCTAAGGCCCCCCATAAAGGGGCAGCATAAGCTATTGTCGCCACGACTTTGGTATAGTATACCTTTAAGGCAGACGGAATATGAAGGGCTCCCTCGGAGAAAAAGAAGCGCAGAAGCGCGAAAGAGAGAGCTTTGGCCTTATTTTGGATGTAGGCGACGTGTGTTTTCCAGCCCATGTTATATTGAAGGTATATTCCCAAGTATCGAAATTTGTATACTTGATCAATGGGTTTCCCATCCAAGACCCACTTATATGTTTTTCTGCTTCTTGAAAAAATTAAAACTTTAGATTTAAGTTGATTTATGGTAAGGAGATTGGATTTACAGTATGAGGCAAAGATTTTTAAGGCCCTCCTGAGACCAATTCTCGAAAAAGAAAGGATCACTGCATCATCGGCATATAACAACAGGGGACAACGATAATTTGCAAGGCGGGGTGCATGTATAGCTAATTGGGACTCGGCTAGGGGTACTCTCATATCTCTTATAAATAGATTGAAGAGAAAAGGGGCTAGGATGCATCCCTGGCGAACTCCTCTATTGATTGGTATTGGATTCGTAAGGTCGCCAGCGGGGGTTATTCTCACTCGAGCCGCCGAACCTTCGTGGAGTTGGATAATCAGCCAGAGTAGTCTTTTATCTATTCCCCAGCGTGCCAGCTTTTCCCATAATAGCCTTCTGGGTATGCTGTCAAACGCGGCCTTCAGGTCAATGAAGGCCGCACATAGTTGGCCACGAGGTTTTGAGGAGTATTTCCATGCTAAAGCCCATCTAACACTATTGAATTATGTCTGTAACATACCTCTTTTAGAAATGAAAAGGTACTATTAAGTATAAGTAACAAGATAAGAAGAAAAAACATTGGTTTAAAATATACTTTTTAAAAAGGCGACTCACTTTTTCTAACAACGAGGTGGAGGCAAAGTGATGATTAACCAATGAAGAGACAGCAGATTGGATAGATGCTGGCTCATTTTTGTGTTAGGTAAGGCAGAATAAGATCCCTTGTTTAAAAACAAAAGCGTAAAAAAATTCTTGCATTCTCAAAAACAGGAAGGAATAGGGTGAATGGAAATATCCAACTGCTTTTGCAGTGCTGCAGGGTTTACTGCTGCCTTCTCAGGAATAAAGGCGAGAAGATCAGCATGAAGTTGTAAATTGAGTCATTTCATTTCAGATCCATGTCTCATGCTGGATGAATAAATATAGGCCTGGTTTACACATGCAGAAGAATAGCTTGGTAAAAGAGCCCTGTGCAGTAGAGGAGACTGTTATCACTTAAGGCAGTGGGTGGATATGCTGGATTGGTGTCTGGTCTTGATAATAGGCAAGATTAGAGCAAACTAAGTGTGAAGCTACATTTAGATGAAACTGGGACAACATTAGCAACTTCCACTGTTCTTCTGTCCAGATGAACACAAAACTTCCTGTTCTGAATAGGGTTACATTTATCTTGAGGGAGAAGTTGTGCAGCTTGGGGGCCACTCTTGAAACCAACAATGTCCTCAGAGGCACAAGGAGACACAGTGGCATGGAGTGCCTTTGAACCATTTTGGATGGTATCTCAGCTATCTGGATGGGGAATAATCTTGCACCAGTTGTCTATGTGCTCCAGTAACTATTGCAACGTGTTGTACATGACTATATGGAAAGATGTTTGTACAAAAGACAGACCCTCCAAGTGTCCCTAATTTCCAGGGACAGTCCTGGATTTACAGAAACCATCATGGTTTCTGATTTGATCCCGGAATGTCCTGCTTTCCCTTAGGACATCCCTATTTTCTTTGGAGAAATGTTGGAGGATATGGTCAGTTATTTGACCCCCAAGCCAAGGAGATAAGTAACCATACAACCTTTAGAAGACATCTGAAGGCAGCCCTGTATAGGGAAGCTTTTAAATGTTTAATGTTTTATTATGTTTTTATATATGTTGGAAGCCGCCCAGAGTGGCTGGAGCAATCCAGTCAGATGGGTAGGATGATGATAGAATAAGATGTCCCTATTTTTATTGGATAAATGTTGGAGGAGATGCAAAAGACAATATGGAAACCATATGTGACTGCTAGGTTTTAACTGGAATAAAACCATTTAACATCAGTTCTGGCCTGACAACAAATGGCTGCCAATCTGTTGGTTTTGACCTTTAAAGCCTTCTATGGCTTAGGACCCCTATATCTAAAGCATTGCCCTTTGTATATGAACCTTTTGTATGTGAACCTGCTTGAACCCTGAGATCATAATCTGAGGCCATTCTTTGGGTGCCACCTCTGAGGGATATCTGGAGGATGGCCACAGGAGAATGGGCCTTCTCTGTAGTAGGCCCCAGTTTATTCAATGCTCAGGGAGACCCTTTCATAGCCTCAGGCAAAGGTGTTTCTCCAGCTCACCCTCCAGGTATTTGGGCAGCAAATGATATTGCATTGTGCAATCTGTTTTAAATGTGTTTTTCTGATTATATCATGGCATTTTTCTACTATGTTGTAGTAATTATTATTATTATTATTATTATTATTATTATTATACCACACTATACCCACAGGTCTCAGGGCAGTTCACACACTAGAAATGCAATAGCACACATAATCAAAATAAATACAGAAGCAACCAAATAACCCCACCCCACCCCCCATATTTTAAAAGTGCATTAGGTGACAGTCAACCAAAGGCCTGGTTAAAGTAGAACGCTTTTGCCTGGCACCTAAAGGTGTATAATGAAGGCACCAGGCGAACTAGCCTGGGGAGAGCATTCCACAAGCGAGGAGCCACTGCAAAAAAGGCTCGTTCTCATGTTGCCACGCCCCAGACCTCTTGTGGAGGGGGCTTTAAGACTTTTTGTTGGAAGGAAATATATAAATGAGGTTACTAACCTAACCTAAACTTAATCTGCAAATACAACTATCCAACACTTCTGGAAGGAAAGTTCTAATGTTGCCCCCCCACCCCCCGGTAGTTTTCATTTTGCAGGAAGATTTTTTACATACGGTAGGAGAATATTTAAAAGGGCCATCTCATTTCCATTTCATTCTGCTGCATGGGTGCAGAAGGCCATCCATATGATCACAAACAAGCTTGCTATCTACTTGCTGAACTGCCTTTTAATGCCAGACATGCCCCCTTCTTGCAGTTTTCAGTCACGAGGCTGAAAGAGTTTGCCAGAGGCATTAACACTCAGTTCTGATTCCCAAAGACACTTGACATGTAAATCAAGCTCTGCTAAAAAGTGCCTAGCCATGAGATCTGATTGAATCAAATCTTCTGTTCTGAGTGCACATAGAGCTTGGGTCTCTTCAGCTGATAAAGAAAAAGACTCACTTTACATTGCTTAAGATATTGTGTCAAAGTTTGTCATTTGTGAAGGTTTTACATCCACTTCACTTGCTAGAGCTTACAAGTTCGCTTAACAGGTGACTGGGAAACAGCGATGAAACTCCTGGCCTTGTTTCCAGCACTGCACAATCTCCAGTCCTGATGTCCATGCATTGATACAAACACCTACAAAAGGGAGATTTTTGCATGTACACCTGTATGTGCAAAGACTTCAGTTTGAGGAACCCTGTACAGTCAGGCACATGTATAGTCCTTATGAAAACATATGTAGAAAAGAACATGGAGGCATGATCTGAACCCAACAATGTTAGTTAACTTCAAGATTTATAAGCGACCATCCTGTACCAAGTTTGCTAATGGTGACAAAGAAAATAGAATAACTAACAATGTAAAATTCATACGTATGAAAAAGTACATTCACATTTTAATTCAGCCATTAGGAAAACAACTTCAAGAGTCCAAGCAGTAAAACAACAGCATGACCAATAAAACTCATCAATGAAAAGCCACTCCAAAACCAGCGGGGATTTGATACTACAACTTCAAGAACTAACTGAGTACTACCAAGAAGGTCCTGTCTGTAGCAGCTGCCAATCTTAAGTTTGCACCAAGAAGCATGGCCTCTGGTACCGATCATAAATGGACTATATAAATGCCCCCTAAATTAATTTTTCACCCATCCCTCTCTCATCTGGAACAATAACAACAACAACAACAACAACAACAACAACAACAACAACAACAACAACAACAACAAAAATGCAAGGAAAGGGCCATGTGCTTTGCGTGAATCAAGTTCCATGTTCATTCTCTGCTACCTCCAGCAAGGGCTGGACGCAGGGGTGTAGCAAGGGGGCGGGTCGCCCCGGGTTCCACCCCAGAGGGGGGTGACACTTTAAAAACATTTTTTTAAATTTTTTTTAAATTTTTTGTTATTATTTTAACATCATTGAAAAAAAGAGATAATAGACACACACACAACCCCCACACCTCACAAAGTGGCACCATCAGAGGGGGGTGACACTTTTTTATTTTTTATTATTATTTTAACTTTATTGGAAAAAAAGAGATAATAGACACACACACAACCCCCCCACACCTCACAAAGTGGCACCATCAGAGGGGGGTGACACTTTTTTTTTTATTTATTTTTTTAACTTTATTGGAAAAAAAGAGATAATAGACACACACACACACACAAAACCCCCACACCTCACAAAGTGGCACCATCAGAGGGGGGTGACACTTTTTTTTTTTACATTTTTATTATTTTTTATTATTTTTTATTTTAACTTTATTGAAAAAAAAAGAAATAATAGACACACACACAAAAAACCCCCACACCGCGCAAAGTGGCACCATCAGAGGGGGGTGACACTTTTTAATTTTTTTAAAATTAAAGTGGTGGTGGGGGGGGGGTGACAAAAAAAATTCCGCCCCGGGTACCACCTGAGCTTGCTACGCCTCTGGCTGGACGCTCCTGTTTAAAATACTGGATAGCCACTGTGCATCAGTGTAAACAATACTGAGAAATACTGGATCAGCTTCCTGTGCTCCTGTCCCACATTTTCCTATTCTCTGCTTCTATTTTTTTTTTATTAAAAAAAAAAAAACAGCATACAAAGACTCTACAGAGGTCTTTATGGTCGTTTCTTCCTCATTTTCATGTGCAGAGTCCTTGTTTTCAAGGTGTTTCTCTGAAGGGATAAATGACCACTGGAGAGAGGCATTTTAGCCAGTTCCACTATTTTTCCAGAGCCTGAAACAGGTATGTGGGGAAGGGCATTATTTCATCCAGGGCCAACAAAGGGTTACACAGGGACATCGGTATGACACCCAATGATTCATGATGATAAAGAACCAACAACATTGTGAGGCACTTCAAGGATCTCTCCAAATTGGGTGAACGGGAATAAAAATGGCAAATGTGATTCGATGTAAGCATGTGTGAAGTGGAAAATCCAAATTTCACATATATGCTTATGGGGTCTAAACTGGCCAGGATGGGCCAGGAAAGAGGATGTGGTGTTTAGCTTGATTAAATCTCAACCTGGAGCCGCAGCTATAAAAAAGACAGAATCCTTGAGGAATCATTAGAAAAGTGATTAAAAAAAATAAAACTCTTAATTATTATTGGTTGGACCCAGATGAAGTTAGCTGAAGTTAAAATAACTGGATCAAGTTAGTCATGACTTGAGTCCCATAGATTTCATTGGGAATGAAGTTCAACTAACTTTGTTTGGATCTATCCATATCTATAGTGGACTTAGGGATCTTGAGAAGTGGTAGAGTGGCCTTTTGGGTGGAAGCTATTCTGCAGCACGATCTGAGGCCCTTGTTTTTCTGGGACAGTTGACACTAAGAAGATTTAATAAATATTATTATTATTATATTATTATTATTATTATTATTTTATTTATACCCCGCCCATCTGGCTGGGTTCCCCCAGCCACTCTGGGAGGCTTCTAACAAAATATAAAAATACAATAGTCCATCAAACATTAAAAGCTTCCCTAAACAAGGCTGCCTTCAGATGTCTTCTAAAAGTCTGGTAGTTGTTTTTCTCTTTGACATCTGGTGGGAGGGCGTTCCACAGGGCGGATGCCACTACCAAGAAGGCCCTCTGCCTGGTTCCCTGTAACTTGGCTTCTCGCAGCGAGGGAACCGCCAGAAGGCCCTCAGCGCTCGACCTCAGTGTCCAGGCAGAACGATGGCAGTGGAGACGCTCCTTCAGGTAAACTGCCCTTCCCTTCATGGTGTGTGGGTCCATATTAAAGACTGATTTACACATCTTATGGGATGCTGATTATGGGATGTGGCAACTTTTCACACTGGACTGTATAGTACTGTTCTGTTTCCAATGATAAATAGAAGCCCAGGACTATAAATGCAGTGAGAGATGGGCAAAGAAGGGAAGTTTGAACAGTTTAGGAAAGATGAGTGTCTGCATTTTGTTGCTTTCTGATGGTGCTTCATACAGGGCTGCAGAGTGTTGCAGGAACACTTCAGGAGCACTTCAGAGTACTTAATAATGGATAAGAAGAGCAATTAACCTTCCTCAAGCTCATTGAAATGGTTCAAAATATCTGTTATTGGATTTCAAAAAACATCTTTCCTCCCCAGTCAAAAACAGCACACAAATATTAATAACCTATCAATTCTTTCACAGTCATTTTGGCATACTTCAATTTTATTTACTTATACTTTGAAAATAAATGCATGTTTTTTGTGCTTTTAACTTGGATTGTACCACTGTATCACCTGAAAATACTGAAACACAACAGTGGGTTGAGGAAGAGACAAGAAACCAAGAACAGAAATATGACATTGGGCAGCTGAGGTGAATATAGGGTAACTGAGGAAGAGCTTTAGCTAAAGTGGATTATGAAAATAGAAGAAAGTAAGAATAGAATAAAGAGTGAAGAGAAGAAGGAATGGTGAGAAATCTGATTTTGTTTTCTTTTAAAAAAGCAACTACCTAATTCACACTCATTGACAGATTACGCAACTCAGAACACAACTATGCTTCAAAATGCATATTTGCCTGAATTTTGCAATTCAGTGCTCCAAGCAGAAAGTGTGTACAAACAGGCATATATAAATAAATTATTAATCTACTGTTAATTTTACACATAACTCTGTCTTCCAACACCTCACTGTCATTTTGTGTAGCACCCACCTGATGCTTGAGGTAGTTGTCTCATTCTAATGGTAGGGCAAACCCAAGTCCTAGCTCAAATAAAATTGTAATGTCTTAAAGGGACTCCTATGTGACTTACATCACTAAGCTGTTATTGTGGGATACCTGTGCAGATTTTGTTATTGCCATGGAGTTCCCTGTCATATTCTATTCCATCTGACACCATAAATGAGTGTGGAACTAGAACAATAGTTTCATATCTCCAGGGAAACTTTGCTGAACCAAAGGCAAACATAGGTATGGTAGCTGTCTTTAGCTATTTGCAATCTCTGAATAGTGACCCCCCCCCAAAAGAAGAAGTTAGATTCCCCCACTCTGTGCTACTGGATCCACATATATAAGCACAATGTTAAAATGGGTCACACTTATTTAAATAGTTCAATCAGTGCAACATTCTGATGGTACACTCTCATTGTTCCTTTATAATTAATTAATGCTTTAATTAGTTTAATTACTTGCAAGGATCCTTTGTATTTTCTGCCGCTAAAGAAGAAAAGTATTCAAAAAAAAATCTTCAGTTCAGCTTGCTAAGTGCTTACATATGTAAATTTTATTTGGTAGAATTGGTACCTATGTTCGTGAATGTGTGTTTGTCTTCCTTTCCTCTGGCCGTGAACTTGCTTGTCCACAGTCTGAACAGCAAAGTATATCCATAGTTCATACGTTTTCCTTGGGGTTCTTGATGACAGAAAGCTGTACAAATCAGAAAAAGCCAAACTTGGAAAATATACATATCAATGAAATAATAATAATTTCAGAACAACCATTGGGAGAGTTGAGGGTTTGATATGTGGTCAGGTCAAACTACACCTTCTTGAATGTTGTGAATCCATTTTACCAGAACTTTCAGTCAGGAGAGACCATGGGTTGGCAAAGCCCATTTGGAAAGGTGATGTAGTCACCTTCACCTTTGAATTCCCTATGAATGACCAATTGCATAGATCAGTGTTCCCCAACCTTGGGCCTCCAGCTGTTTTTGGACTACAACTCCCATCATCCCTTGCTAGCAAAACCAGTGGTCAGGGATGATGGGAATTGTAGTCCGAAAACAGCTGGAGGCCCAAGGTTGAGGAACACTGGCATAGATGTCCAGTGCTACAAGCCTTCACTTTTTGAAGCCTATGCACAACCAGGCACTCATATGCAGATTCTAAATGACCCACTGGCATTACCTACAATGAAGAGAACCAGAGAAACATGCATAGTGTCACAAACTAGCAGGGCAACAGGGAGGAGAAAGAAGATCCTGGCAAGGGGTGTAGCTGGGACTGGGACACACCAGGGCAAGCTGTGGATGGGGAAGGAGAGATTAAGAAGTACTCACAGGGTGGTGAGGGATGGCAGCCAGTGCACAGGAACCAGAGCACCAGGACCCATCACCAGAGCCAGAGGGGCCCTTGTTTCCACAAACACAGTGGGCTCTGAGGTGTAGGGAACAGTGGGAGTGGCACTCTTGGAGTCTGAGGCAGGTAAGGGCCCACAGCCCAGCTCCCTAGCTCTGGGAGTAGGGGTGTGATTCTTCAGCTGAAGTAGGCTTGGAACAGGTGAGGATCATATGCCCCATCAAGCCCAGATGCTGCAATCAGCATGCAAAGTACAAAAGGGAACCATAGCTGAGGTGCTGTGTCTGTGCAACTGCCCCTGTGGATTGGCCTCAGCTTGCGTACTCTGGATCTCTGTGGGACTGTGCCTCAGTTTGGACATGAGGATTGACTTTGGACTGGAGACTTGACGTACTGACTTCCTGCCAGGGGTTCCAGACACATAGAATGTTACCTGCAAAGATTTGTATAAGCTTGACTGTAGAGACACAACTGAATGGCTCCTTTAAGTCAGCAAGGGTGATCTGCCAAGACTGAAATTTGCATATTGATGATATCAGATCAGGAGAATAAATCAACACACTTGTTCCCCAGCTTGCTTGTGCTCGGTATTCTTCCTCTTGCCTGTCTTTGTAAGCAGCCTGCCCATTTTTCATTCCACATATTGCTAAATGCACAGGCATGCTCATTAATAGAATTGGCAAGAATAATAGGAGGAAATCAAGGGAACAGATAGAAAACCAGTCTCTAAATGTGACCAGACAAATAGCCAGTATTTGTGTGTGTGCATTTCATAGAGTTGATGGGTTTAAACAGGAGTACTGTACTACGAATGATCTCCCTCTAGTGAGAAAACATAGTGATTGCAGACTGAACTATTGTAATTTCTACTACACTGGTGAGTCTATTCCCTGACTCCAGTTGCTCACTCTCATGTTTAGTTGGATTGCTTCTGCAGTGTTTTCTTACCATCTTCTATCCAAACAGCTACACTAATGTAAACTGGTGCTATTAATTATATTCCCTGTCAAGTTATAAATCAGCTTTTGGTGACAGAACTCTTGGGGAAGGGTAGCATTTTAAGACTAAGCAATGGAATTGTAAAAGCAAAACAAGAAAAATGATGGAAGCTGCAGCAAAGTTTTAAAATAACGCACACATGGCTCACATGCTGTGCTATACAGTATGCTGAAATGCCAGGAGAAATAGAAGAGTCTTTGCCTACTGGTGAAAAGACACCAAAGTTGGGATCCAGGTGAGTTTCTTTGCTGAGGGAATTCCACATCCACAGAGAAGCCCCTCCTTGGGGTCACCACCTACCTCAGGTCACCACACCGCTATCCCGGTGACTATAATTTGTTTTGACTTGTTTTAGGCACTGAATTTTAGATTGTTGCCCCCTGCCCTGAGACCTTATGCTAGAGGGCTGGTAAGAGATTGAAACAACAACTTCAAATAATAATAGCTTCAAATAATAAGGAACTTCAAATGAAAAATGAAGGCTTCAAGGAGGTTTGTGTGGGATAAGAGGGCCCTTCAAGTAGCCCAGCCTAGCACTTCAAATTAATGTTGGTAGTCAGGCAATAATTTAGGAGGCTGCTTGAACTGGATGGTTTTGGATCCAGCACTGTTGCTACAGGCAAAGTGGTCTCTGAGATGATGCACAGCTTTTGCTTGTTTTAACTGGTTTGCCAGCTATGGGTGTTCTTGGACTGGGTTGGCCTGGCTACAGTGAGCTATGCACAGGTAACTTCAAAAATGGGTTCTAGGCTGCCCTTCAAGATGGTCCAGAAGTTGCAGCTGCTATAGTGTGTGGCTAGGCTTTTATGTGGGATGGCTTGTTGGTAGAATATAACACTAATTCTTAAAGAACTACACCGGTTGCCAAAAAGCTTACATGCTTGTGTTAACTTTGAAAGCTCTAAAGCAACTTGGGACTGAAACACCCAAAGGAACATCTTTTCTCATTTTGACCTGCCTGTGTGTTGAGATCTTTAGTGGAGGCCCTGCTACTCCTAGCAGTGTTTTTTTGGTGGTGATACCCAGCTCTGGAATTCAGTGCCTATGTAGCATTGATTTCTCCCAACCTCAGCAGAGAACTACAATGAACCCTCAAACATTGAGGATCCAGGGACTTTGATACCACAGAGGTTGTCTTCAAGGCAGGACAGAGTTTTGTTTTGTTCAAGGTTTGTAATTAAAGTAGGTGCATCACTGACCTTCTGAAGTTCATTCAGCTGTATGCATTCAACTTTTTAGTATACTCTTTGCCATGTAAAATCTGCCATCCTATCATCATTGCTAACCATTGGGGTATGCTGAAAACAACTCTGCTGCTGACATAAGCAAGTATTAAATTAATAATAATTGCCCTAAATAATTTACAATGGAGAGAGCTGTCAGGGAATGCTTTGGAGACTAACAAGGAAAGGAATGTTTCATGTATGGAGGCAGTGCAAATATGAATACAAGAAGATGAAAACAAACAGGGAAGGACACCAACTTCATTCGGGGCAACGTAAAAACAACAGGATGTTGGATTAGATCAGGCATAGGCAAACTCAGCCCCCCAGATGTTTTTGGCCTACAACTCCCATCATCTCTAGCTAACAGGACCAGTGATAGTAGTCCCAAAACATCTGGAGGGCCGAGTTTGCCTATGCCGGGATTAAATGCAAGCCACAAGGCTGTTCTCTTATTGCTTGGATTATTCATTCATTCATTCATTCATTCAGGCCTTGCTCACATGTAACACTAAATTAAATGAAGTGTGAATGAGCCAGCATTCTGATGCACAGAGCAAAACCTTGTGGCCGTTTCACTCCTCCCTTGGTCCTGCTGCCGCCAGGCTTAGTGCCATGCCAAACCCATGCTGGTGTTTTGTTTCCCTCAAACCGAATGAGACCTGGGCTCACAAGTAAAACTATGGCTTAATCCTGGTAGCGCAGCAGCAGCAGCAGGGCCATGGGAGAAAGTCCAACTCTATAATCATATAGTTAAAAACAAGTAAAAGGAGAAAAATGTGCTGTATTTTACCATGAGTCAATTCCTAAGTTATTTGACTATTTTTGCCACTGCAAATACAAACTCCGGGTGACATTTTTGTTCATTATGATTGCTCTCGCATTCACTGAATTCAGTGATTCCTAGGGTGCACACTTACCATAAAAAAGAAGGAAGCCATCACTCTCCCCAAAATATAATATCTGCCAAAAAAGTATGTATGCTAATTTACGTGTTAATATACAAATCTAGAACTAATTATAATAATTCAAATAGAAATGCAATCCCTCTCATCATAGTGAGGGAGACTGACTGGGTGACCTGTGTAACTGCTCCAGGCATGTCAATGTTTAGGGGGCCCGGTGTGTGGTGTGTGTGACATTGCACGCATCACATGATGGGCACCACAGCTTCAATGTCTGGCTTCTCCAGAGTGCTCTGCTTCCTCCAAATGATGCAATGACACACATGGGAAATGCGCCAGGGGGGCAACCGGGTGCCTCTGACCTGCTTGATCTGCATTCCAGGTGCTAACTATTGATGGGTAACTTCAAGACCCCTGTTCTCTCTTCATAGATTTTTTTTTGTCTTTAAACCAGATTTGGATCAGAGTCCCTTCAAATACACAGCACTTTCAAAGAGAGGACTGTTCTCTGAACATGTAGAGAGGAAAGCTGGATTGCAGTGGTAGACTATGCCCAAGCCTTCAGCCCAATGTCTACATGTCATCACCAAGCAGGGCTAGGATGTTTCATTCTTTCATTCAACCAACCAATCTTTATTATTATTATTATTGCCCAAGCCAAATGCAAATGTAAACTTTAACACTTTTGCCTTATAGCCTCTTGTTGGGGATTTACAGATCTATGATCTATTTTGGCAAATTGTTCATTATGCATATGGATACTTCTTAAGATATCAAAATCAAATTTTGCATGATGGTTCATAAGATCAAGCAGCAGGTTTTTGCCTGTGTTTCGATACAGTTGGAAGCAATTTTGAATGAAGATGATGGACTGAACCTTTCAAAACTGTACTGATACCAAAACTGCACTTTTGTGTGTGTGTGTTTCTAAGAGTTCCCAAGCCACACTGAGTATGAGCTTGCTTGCATTTCTGTATTTTATAACCTGAAATATAAATCACCACAGTGTCCCCAACTTCTTAAATATATCATAACAGAATGAGAAAATGAAACTTGCCAAAATGTTCTGTCTTGAGTAAAGATACCATGACATGTTTCACCAATTTCTCCAAGATGTACCAGCCCACACAATTAGGATTAAGCTTCATATGTAATTAATTATTGCAGCTGAAATGGTATTGCTGTTGCTCTTTATCTCTGGGCAGGATTCCAACACTTCCACAGTAATTCATTTCAGACTAATATTCAAAATCTCTTTGAGCAGAAATGGTCTTGCCCACCTTAATATCAATGCCGGCAAGCTTAGTGCTGGATTCATCTTCTCTTGAAATACTCTGTCAAGCACTTTTCACCTCCAGAGTTAGCACACACTGAAGGTTTTAAAATGCTAGGCATTTTCCCCCCACTCAGTATCTCTGTTCTCCAATAAATGGAATATATTCCAATATATATGACCTTTGCAGAGAGTAAGCAGGTCTCCCTGCAAAGATTGTTGGCAACTACACAGAATATAAATCTCTTTGGAATAATCGTACAAAAGGAGATATACTCCTCTGAATGCAACACTGCCCTCTTAAAAACAGAGAACTAAGCCTTTAATCATCTTAAATCCAAGGAGTTTAACATAATTGGGTTGTGGTTTGGGCTGCTGTCTTGTGGTATAGCTGGAATTTAAGAGCAAAAGAGGTAATCCTAATGTGTCACTATGCTGGATCCTTGTGACTTGTAACAGCGGCCAATGTCCAACTCACACCTTCTGCTAAAGCTCTGCTCATAAGGCCAAACTACATGTTATGTTGATCATATTTGGTTTTTATTTAATTAGAAAGACATATACATTCTGTTTGCTATTAGGAGCAAGGGGCATAGGAAGGGGCATGTGATAGGGGTGAGAAGGAATTTTGTTCTGCTCATGGCCAGGGATGGAAGAGGGAAATCTTTCTCCCTTTGTACCATTATCTCAGTAACAACCCTTACCTCCATGCTTCTAACTGATTAAAGGAAAAGCGAAGATATAACTGGGCTAAATTTTGTTTTAGCATAGCATATATTTTGGTTTGTAGTCCTGGAAAGATACAATGTATAGCTCATATTATGCAAACTCCCCCCCCCTCCAAAAAAAGCCTTCCTGTAAATTCCTTTGACGTATCTTCTAAAGAGAAACCTGCAGATTAGCTTCCAATTGTGGAAACCCTGGAAGAAGCCATGCAAGTTTAATCAAATCCCTTGACTGTCACAGAATCCTTCAGGTGCTTCTCTTGAGAGGAAACCCCAATTCACTTTCAACTTTGCTGAGATGAACATTTTGGTGGTGAGTCCCAGGTCGGGTTTTTCACAAATAGTGGGTGAAAAAGCTAGTCTGTTTTTTGACTGTGCCACTTGGATTGCTGATGGAAGCCTGCATAGTCGAGTGCTTCATTGTACAAGAAGCTTCCCTGCACCTTAGAGATAGGGATATAGTACTAGAATCCTCATCCCAGACTTATTTAAGGGGGATATTCAATTCTGAGTTTGCACTTGCAGTCTGAAGAAATTGATCTCCTCACCTGCTGTTTGCAGCAGCTACTCTGCTCTAATGGACTTACACACCAACAAACAATTTTTTTATTGGGATACCTTCCAGTGGTGCCAATATTGTGCCACCGCAGAGTTGATGTAATTTTATGGACTGTGGCATTTGACTGATGCAAAAACGAAGCTCATTCACCCTATTCTATTTTCTAGGGCACTGTGCTTAAAGGCTGTTGTTGCAATCCCCCACATATAATTTCATCCATGTTCAGTACCCCTCAGTTTCATGTCTTGCCATTCAGACATCAGGAGCCTCTAAACTCCTACCTTCAACTCTGAAGAAAAAAATTAAACGAAAAACACACACGTAGAGTTTCATAAACAGTCTTCCAACTTGTCCCTGGACTACCGCACCCCAATACATCTACTTTCCATTTTACATTAAATTAGGCTAATGCAAAAAAGATGTAGATGTGGTTACGACAGGAATGGATTTTTAAAAAGCATACATTACTAGAATAGTATTCTCTCATGGGAAGCTTTTCATTTGCTTTATCATGCACATATTAAGATGTCATGAATAATGTATTTGGGGCTAGTTCATGGCATTCACAAGAGTGCTAAAAAGGGAATAAAGTAAATTCTTGGACCTATATTTTTTTTCTTGAACCTGCATGAGGGCTTCTCAGAGGAACAACCTCCTGTAGAAATCACTGCTCTTAGTATAATTTTCTCTGCAAATATTGTCTATATTAACTGCCTCTCAGACAGGGATAAGTAACTCTGTTGGTCTTAGTTTCTCTCAGTTTCTCATTTATCCAGTCTAAGATTCCATTCTCCACAGTTCCACTTCATTTCTTTTTTTCATCCTGAAAATATATCAGAATTTTGAGTGAATTTACCGGAATATGCCATTTTTTTCCAAATAGACACAATTTTTGCAAAGCAATTTACTCTAATATAAAGCATTTTGTTTTATTTTCACTAACACACACATTTTCATGCACACTTTACCCCAATAAATGCATTTAGGTACCCTTAGTTGAAGAAGTGCATTTCAAGATTTAGAGAAGTCGAGTTGCAAGCCTGCTTTGTTTCTCTCTCTCCTTTTAATAGTCCCCATGCAGACTTGTGATCTGACATATTTTGCTCAAAACTTTGAAACTTAACAAAGATACACTGAGTTAGTGAGATACACTAACAGTTTCTGAATTCTGGAGCATCACTTTAAATAGTGCAAGTACAATTAGTTACCTTTATATGGTGTAGAAGAAATGGACTGCTAACCCCCCCAAACAAATAATAATTAATAAAATAAATAACAAATAAAAATTAATAAAGTGATGGGTATTTCCAATATATAGATAACTGAATTCCCAAACATCTGTATTAAAAAATGAAAAGAAAAACCCAGTGCAGCATAAGTGCATAGATAGTTTGCATTTGAACTGTAGACTTTACTCACTTGGAGATATGCAGAAGTTCACATTTTGATGGAAAAGGTTTTGAAGCAGACTAGGCAGGAAGCTCATTTTAATCCCTCGTCATTTATTCTTTAGCCTTTTCATTCAACCTCACTGTGCAAGTTACCTACTTTCTGTGATCTTTACTTCACAGCCACAATCATTAAGGGGCAAGAGTTTCATCTTTCTGCCAATTTCAAAAGAAAAAAAAAGAAAAAAACATCCCTCTAAGCTATTGCCTTCTAGACAGAATTCTTGTACTTTGAGTCCATTCATGTGCCATTCATCATCCACCTAAGCTATGTTCTAATTCAAACTATGCTCATGAGGGATGATATGTGGAGAGATTACCATGCTTTATGCCATCTAAAGCGGCCTGCTGTGATTCGACATCATTCTCAAGCCATTCTGGATTTAGACAGACATACCTGTTGATGGTGTATAGTAAAACCTGCCTTTTTGATTTTGCATGAGCACTCTTTCTTGAGAGGTCACATTTCAGGAAATCGTTGTGGGTCCACCACCCCACCCCTCTGGCAAGAGAGAAAAGTAAACAGATTGGACACTAGGAAGAACTCTATAAAATACAGGTGAGAGTGATACATTTGATATATTTCACAAAACCTCTCTAGTTGACTTTCTCTTAAAGTCCACACATACCATCACCGGAATACAGGTTGAATGTTATTCTGTCACTTCTGAATCTTGGTTTTAATAATTCCCTCATGCTTTTGATGAATCTGCTGATGAGCCATGGTTAAATGAACAAGCATGATAAATGTTCACAGCATTTCATTTTGTGTGTGCCATCTGTAGTCTTCTCATATTTTAATACTTCTCTTTGAGATCAAGAAAGCCTAGGGGTTGTATCCAATGCTGCTGTTCTGCTTGGGCAACAGAATACCTGCCTCTCCTTCCCCCTATACACTGTGGGAATGCCATGAAACCCAGATTGATGGCTGGATTTCCTGTGAATTTTTTTCTACTGGTTTTCATGCATGCCTAAAATGAAGTTTTATGCTTTAATCTCCAGGCCAGCCATACCATTAGACAGAGTGAGCCAGCTACTTCAGGAAGCAGATAGGCCTACTGGAGCTGGGTAGAAAGTTGCAGTGAAGTGTTCGAGGACAGAGCTCTGCGTGCCTTCTATCCCTAAGCTTGCCTGATGCTCCCCACTGCAGAGTCAGACCCCTTTGAATTTGTGTCTGGCTTCCAATGGGTTCACTGTGGCCAACTGCCTCCTTACCTTTGAAAAGAGAGCACTTGTTAATCTTAATTAGATATTATGCTTAGTACTGAGCCAGGACTATGGTTCCTGTCACAGGATGCCCTCGGGTGTTGTCTCTAATGCTGGGCGATGTAATAGGAGTTCTCCTTAACAGTTGTATTTCTACTTAAGTTCTACAAATTAGTTTTTTTTAAAAAGCATTGATTTTTTTCAGACTGATAACAGGTTTTATCATCTTAAGTAACTGTGAAATGCAAATGGATATTGATTTCCCTCCTTGTTTTAATGGTAGGTCAATTCCCCCCCCCCAACATGGCAAGTCTCTTTCATTATCCTGATTCTCTATCTTGAGTATCACATCCTAGAATTATGGGAAAGTATGGGACCCAGGTGGCGCTGTGGGTTAAACCACAGAGCCCTAGGGCTTGCTGATCAGAAGGTCGGCGGTTCGAATCCCTGCGACTGGGTGAGCTCCCGTTGTTCGGTCCCAGCTCCTGCCCACCTAGCAGTTCGAAAGCACGTCAAAGTGCAAGTAGATAAATAGGAACCACTCCGGCGGGAAGGTAAACGGCGTTTCCGTGCGCTGCTCTGGTTCGCCAGAAGCGATTTTGTCATGCTGGCCACATGACCTGGAAGCTGTACGCCGGCTCTCGGCCAATAATGCGAGATGAGCGCCGCAACCCCAGAGTCGGTCACGACTGGACCTAATGGTCAGGGGTCCCTTTACCTTTACCTTAATTTGACATCTAATTATTCTAAATACATGTCTGGCATTAACATAAATTTATTACGGTTGTCATTAGGCCAGTGGTAAAGTGTAAGGTGTAATACAGCAAATATGAGAGGAATATGGGGCCCTATTTTTAGTGGTATCTTCTGTGAAGTTCTTAGGCGGCTGGTTATTGACTGTAGAAGTCACTCCAACTGATGTTGGCATGTTTCCCCTAGAGGGCCTCAATAGCTGTGAGTGATATGTGTTGCCTGTTCTTCTCTACAGACGTTTGCAAATTCTGCTGATATCAATCAGTGTGTAGAGCGAATGGAAGAATCCAACTTTTACTGCTGAACAAGGGCTCTAGTGACACCTGTGCCAAAAAAAGACTTTTAAACAGTTCAGAGCAGGAGCCGTATATGTGTGTGTGTGTGTGTGTGTGTGTATATATATATATATATATATATATAATGTATGTATATTTGAGAGGAGTTCCTAGATACAATTAAATTACACCTATTTAATTTTTAAAGCATCTTCATCTTTCTTCTGTGAGAGACTTGCTGTCATTACTGACATATTTTATATTAAAATGAGAAAATTGTCCACACCAGAAATGCCAAACTTTTTATTAGCCAAGAATGCCAATTATTTTTGAATCATCATCAATGCAGTAAGTCAGGAGAGTCAGCTGTCAGTCTCTTTCCAACCAAATTCACTCAACTCGTTTGGCACTCAAGAGGTGTGATTTGAAAGCTCATCATGTCTAGACAATATTTATGTGATTTAATTTGCCAGAAGTTACTCATTCACGCAACTTGCAAGTCAGGACGGAGCTAGACATGACGGCTAACATATGACTGTTGTCGAGAGCTATAGTTCTATATCTGCTTCCCTCGTAAGGTTCAGAAATGCAGTGCTGAATGATGTGACACCATCTTGTGGTAAATACTCCCGCTCCTGAAAGCATCAGCCAATAAATTTGATAGTAGGGGAGTAATTCACCACATGATGACCACAGTATGTCTTGCGTGCTCCATAACTGAACATGGGAAAGAGAACAGGTATCAATACACTTGTATCCATTTTGTATTGGCAGCATCCAATGCAATTGGTCCATTTGTGAAAGGATTTCTAATTGCACAAAGGAACTTCCCCTTCCTCTCCCTGCATTTGCCCAACATCCACTCCAAATCTGTTTCGGATGGTTGGCAGTGGGGAGGATGACCCAGAACAGATTTCTAGGGTGGACAAGGAGAGGAAATGGAAGGTAAAGTTCATCACACAGTCAAAAGTTCATTGAACCCTGCCCAGAGGGCTAGTGGTTGCAGCAGCAGCAGCCATGACTGAAATGTAAAAAGTACTTCTGGTATCAAATAAAGCTCTCTTTCCCCTGAGCTCCTCAACTGCTGTGACATCAGAGCAATCAAGGAAAGGCAAGTCAGAAGAACTGTGGTATTGCTGCTCCCTAAACCTCACTGTGCCAGGAGAAGTGATCAGGAAACTTGCAAAATTCACGATAAAGTTTCTATGAACTTCTAATGCTAGCATGTTAATTGCTTACATACTATGCATTTATTCACTTTTTGTCTTATATTTTGTAGGCTAGGAAGCAATAAGATTTTTAAATCTTTCAGAAAGGTGTGTTAAAAATATACCTAAAAATGTGCAACTAAAATATCATTACAAGTAGATCTTTTCTCTGCCACTTAAGTATGTTTTTCCCCAAAAATAAATAAATAAAACTTTATTACTGAAAGGTACAAAAAAACACCCTTTAAAATTATGGAAAAAAAGACTAAAATAATTTAGAAAAGAAAATCATTCTAATCATGATGAAAATACTGTTAGGAATTTGCAAATGAAGACCCTCAGCATTCAACGATTTCTCTTCTAACAGAGAAAAGCTGTGAATTCTCATCATTGGGCTTCTCCTGGAAGGTTTATTTTTGAACACAAACAAATTCTGGCTTCCTGCCTGGTTTCCTTGTTGAATCAAACAAAACCTCCTGTTCATATCTTAATTACCCCCTCCTGCAACCTCCCTGGTTATAGGCTACGATCCTCTTAATCTTTCTTTTGCTTTGAGCTAAGCCTCAACCATACAAATTTCTCACCTCTTTCTATGTTTCTATGTTGTTCATTCTCTCTCTCTCTCTCTCTCTCTCTCTCCCTCCCTCCCTCCCTCCCTCTCCCACCCACCCACCCACCCACCCCACACCCACACCCCACTTCTGTTTTACCCTCATTTCCACGCCCCTCCAGTAGCCTGTTCTATTCTATAATATACTGTATGTTTTTTATTTAAAATCATGTAGGAATTTGTATTTGGCAATAAAGAAGTTTAATAAATAAAATAACATGTCTTTCACAAGGACATAAAATTGATTATTGTCACTGAAATTCCTGACTGTTCCTTGGTATATTTAACCACAGCATCCCCATTGCCCCACTGTTACTTATATTCGTCTTGTTCTTCACAATCACTGCAAGTTTTATTAACTTGCGCTGCTCCCATAAGCTTCTGATCAGCTCTACTTTAGTTGATTTTCTGCTGTCCTCCCACTTTCTGGTGTATAATATCTGACCTAAAGAAACAATCTTTCCACCTTGAGGCATTTCCACCACATGTGATAATAATCTTGTCTCTTCTCTTTTTATGAAGCCAACTATGGACACCTTCTACTTTATCCACTATTTTATTTTTCCTGGGTGTCCAAGGCTATTGTGTAGCCATATTAACTGGTTTTTTTTTGTAGCTTAAAGACAATATGAACGTTTCCCCTTTACTGGTATAAAATAATAAAACCATATTTAATCTGTAGCTATGGTTTTTAAAAATATATATATAAATCTCATTAGTCATTTCTCTTTATAATGATGCTTTCCTTGGTTATTTTCTTTTTTACAATCTTTGATATATTATTTTCGTATTCTCTAACCTTCTCTCTAGCTTCTGAATACCAGTTGCTGGAAGATACAGGGAGGAAGGGTTCTGTTGTGTTCTGGTCCTGCCTGCCACGGACATCTGGTTGGCTACTTTGAGAACAGAATGCTGGATTAGAAAGACCTTTGGTTTGATCCAGCAGAGCTGCTCTTTTTGTTTTTGTTCTTCCGATACCAAAAACTAATATAAAATGTGATTGAAAAAGGAAACAAACTTGGCCAAAGCAAAAGCACTGACGAGAGGGACTAAGAAATCTGTAATTTGAGTATTTCCTTGAACAGTGGCTCTCCTAGGAATTAAGTTCCATTTGAGCTTGTGAATTGCATTTATTCCATTTGGTTTGCTGAAAACTCTTTTTCCACATAAGAAACAGCCCAGGGATGACCGCTGCATCCAATGTGGCACTTCTGAAATTGGTCACCAGCTGCATTGGGATTTTAAAAACTTCTCAGACATCCCTTGACTTGTGTGTAGCAGTAAATTTACCAGCCATAAGTACCTAGATGCCAGCAATGCAGATCCCACTTTCAGCATTTAGTATGTTTAATAGGACACCTCTAACAATGTTTCATGCTCATGATTAAGACCTTATGAAACAGGCTAGTTGACCAGTTTCCCACTGAATGATGCTTTTTTTCAGAATTTAGATAATTGGACTAGTAAGTGCACCCCCCCCCAATTTCCATTCTTCCCATTCCCCTCTTTAAAGGGAGAAGACAGAATCCAACATCACAGCTCTTGCTGTGTTTCTAGCAACACAAAGCTTGTAAGCATACTCAGAAGTCCTCTGTTACTGCCTATCATTCTAGATAGGTGATTTTAATTTTAGATCAGTCAAAGTATAGAATTTTTTTGCAGCAATGGAGGGTTTCTGAGAATATTTGTCCTGCTGATCTCCCAGGTGGTAGAGGTGCATTATATGTTTTGAAAGTGGCCTCACTGGTGCACAAATAACTGATAAATAAAACCCAACTTGCTCATTTTTGGCTCCAAAACCTGCCACCTCAAAAGATCTCACTAAGCTTTAACCTTCTCAGCCCACTCCAGTCCCAAAGCCTTCCCAAACACAAGCCCTGCACCCAGGAGACTCCATTCCTATTTGCACAATCCTGCTACTAAAAGAGATAGCACCATCTCTGCCAGATATGCCATCACATCTACAGGATCCACTGCAAGAGGAGCCACAGGAATGACCCACTGATGAGGTGGAATGAGACTATATCTCAGGTGGCATGCATTCAGATACACCACATTGATACCTATTGTCCTACCCCACTCATCTCATTATTGGGTTGGTTGCCTGACTGGCCATTTGTCCAAACCACCACCCAGATGGTGACATGAGGCTAGGCTCTCCACCTCCCTGCCTGAGCCTCATTCTGAGAAAGGGTAAAGCATATTCTGGATGAGGTGACCTGGAGAGTGTTTGTACCAGTAGCATGCTTTGCTGTAGTGACTATTAAGTCTGCTTAAACTTGGAGGAGGGATGAAGCACAAGGCACTAAAAAAGATAAAAGTTTACACAACCTGTGACAAACCAAAGTGGTGGCACAGGGACTCTTTAGGTCACCTCAGCCAGAATGCCCAGCTCTGAAAAAGAATCCCCTTAGCCCATTCTCTTACAAGGAAAAAACCACCACTGCAATTTAAAACAAGAATTAAAGAAGGGCAACAAGGTTGAAGCAGAATGGAAATCAGTAGCTATGGAATATAGTGAGAAACCAGAAGGGAGGCAATGGTTGTAACAAATGTCCATAGCAGGCATCCCCAAACTTCGGCCCTCCAGATGTTTTGGACTACAATTCCCATCATCCCTGACCACTGGTCCTGTTAGCTAGGGATCGTGGGAGTTGTAGGCCAAAACATCTGGAGGGCCGCAGTTTGGGGATGCCTGGTCTATAGCTAAAGTGTGAAACCCAGGTTGAGTAGGAATGAATGAGGAGCAAGATTCAGGCACAATGGAAGGATGGGCCACAACTGGTGTTGGTGAGGTGTGGCAAGAGTGGGATGAAGATCACTAGTGAGGGATTGTGTATTTAAGGCAAAGCATCAGCAGTGCTCTAGGAAAGCAATTGGGGTTGATCTCAAAGTATTATCCCACAGTGCTCAATGAGAACTAATTCTAGAAGAAGGGATGTGAGCAAAGAGTGTGTGCAGGTGTCTTTGAGAAGCTATGATAATCCCAGGAGGTTTTTGGTCAGATGCCACAAAGCTGCCTTTTCAAGACATACCAGTTCTGACCTCCATACCCCATAATACAACTTATATGTAGTAGTTCTAGATTAAATGTTCTTGGTATGTGGGTGTGAATCTGAGGATTTCCTATACTTGCCAAAGAAAATTGCTATCAGAGTACCTGAATATAATATGCAAAAGGACTGGACTGTCCTAATGATTCCTGTTCCAAAACATCTGGGGAAGATCAAAATAAGATAAGAATAAAGTCAAAATGAATAGGTTCTTCAAGGTAAAGATCAGATTAATTTTATTGATTTGTACCATGTAGCAGCAAATGCAGCCCTTTGCTTGCCCTTGTCTCCTTTGTCACATGGAAAACAGAGCAAGTCCTGAAGTAGAAATAAAAAGGGGAAGCTCACAAAAGCAAAGCAAATGTTGAACAAAGCCAAAACAAATGTGTTCAGCAACAAACAAAAGAACAAATTTTGTAAGACCTATTAACAAGCATAAAGTGTTGCAAAAACAAAAGAAATCGCTGCATATTTAAAATGCAGATGAAATAAAGGGGGGAAATGGGGAAAACTCATTAGACAACAGAGCACTGGATTAAGGAAATGGTTCAGCTGTTACTTCTGAAACCTGGAACGTATTCCCAAACAAGATATACTATTTAGCTACCCATGAATTTCAGTGGAGGGAGAGGGGGAAAGGGAAAACCGCTTTTTTTTTAACCTGCCAATCATTGACAGATAATCTCATGTACAGTTTTTTTTGTCACTAAAGTTCAGTTCCTGTGCACAAAGAATGCATTTATTTCTTCATTACATTTATGTAGCAGCCTGTCAATAAATCTTTCCTGGATGGCTTACAAGCAAAACAATGTTAAGCATGATATATATTATAATCAACAAAGAAATCAACAAAGAAAAGATGAGCAAAACCAACCTTTTATTACATATAGTAACAAAAGTCAACAACAGCAAAGAAAATGCAGCAAAGAACAAAGCAATCTTGCAATATAAGATTTGAAACACAATTTAAAAGCCTGGGAGAATAAGAATGTATTTATCTGGTGCTGAAACTCAAGAAGTCGGCACATGAGCTTCTTGGGGATGCTATGCCAAATCTTGGATGCCACTGGTAAGAAATCCCACTCCTTAGAAGCCACTAGACTGACTTCACTTGGTAGAGGAATCTAGAACAGGATCTTAAGATTAGTAGGCATAAGTCTGAAGTGTAAGGAGGCTTATTGTTCCTGGATTTTAGGGTGAGATCTTGAATCCCATGAGGTCTGTGCAGCCCATTCACATCCCCTTTGTCCTGATTTTGTACTGAGAAAATTGTCCTCTTGGCCATTGAAATCAGTGGGCTTGGATGTGCCTAAAATGCCATTCACAGGGCCATTTGTGTCCTGTGAATGTGGGGAGCATTAGAAATTTTCATAAGTACAGAGATGTTTCTTATATTTCGGGTTGGTGATGCAGGAAACTCACCTTTTACAAAATACTGGTACTTTTGTACCAGAGAAAAATGACTGACTACAATTCTCTGCTACTTCATATCTGTCAGCTAAACCCCGCTACTCTCTCTCTCTCTCTCTCTCTCTCTCTCTCTCTCTCTCTCTCTCTCTTATTGGACACAAAGTCTTCAGTAACTATGGCTGTAAAAAAAATTATAAAAATACTGTGGCACTCATTTTGGGGCTTCTATTTTTCAAGCAGGGGGTGCAGTCTATGATTGCTCTTGACATTTAATTTTATTTTCCTGGTGCTATCAAACACAGAATATTGTGTGCTTATTGTACATTGATCCATTTTACTGCTATATTCCAGTTCAGGGATAGCAAAATGGGGTTTCCCAGGCATGCTGAACTACAGATATAGTTCCCATTATGTAAAGGTGGTGTCTCCCTTTCGCATTAACACCCCGGCACAGTCAGCTTGATATTTACAGTCTTTGTTACATATGTACAAGAAACAGCTACAGTTCAGGATTACGCGTCCGAACCTGTTGAGTCAGATTCGGGGAGTGGCTTCCTTCGATTCCCACGCCAACAAAGTAGACGTGGGAATCTCGTGAGACGTCTTTGATCCTTACATATCAATTCCCTCCTTGTCTGTGCTGATGTGAAAGCCCCCTCCCTTCCAGAGTCTGAGCTCCCTTCCTGAGCTTCTGGGCGATTGAAGGGCTCCACAGCATCCCCGAGCCCCTGCTCCGCCTCTTCTGTCATTTGCTCCTCCGAATTCTTCCTGACACATCATCCATGACCAGTTGGTTGTGTATGATGGGAGTTGTAATCCAACAATATATGGTGGGCATCATATTGGCTGCCCCGTTCTGTTTGTGTTTTGTTTGTTGCCCTGGGAACCCCAATGGTTAAAGGTGTAGGATACGTAAATGAATTAATAGATCTGCATGAGGGTAGCAGAGAACTGAAATGTCATTATGCAGTCCTCCACCCCCATACACAACAGGACTGTAATTTAGGGGTAGATAAAATGTTTTATTTGTAATAGATTCTCCGGTTCATCTCCAGGAGAGCTGGAAAATACTTGTGTCTGAAGCTGCAGCCAGTCTGGGTTGGCATTGCTGAGCTAGATGGTTCTGTAGCCTGACTTGGAATAAGGCAGCTGCGTGTATTCCAACAGCCCTTCATCACTGTCTGTTTACAACATTGGAATTAAAAAAATCTACCCGTGGATTTTTATTGTACTAATCAAACAGGTCCTTTATATATTGAAATTTAAAATAAGTCGGGGAATAGAACATCTCTTTGTTTCTTTGGGATTATATCTAGTAATGGCAATGCTTTTCTAAATGCAGGTGGGGTAAGCTGCTGGTTGGAAGATATAAAGGCATTTCATTATCTACTCAAAAGTTTCCACTTATATATTCAGTCGAGGCTGCAGCAGTACGCAGCTTCTCTATTGATGTCAATGTGATAAAAGATTTATGTTACAAAATGTGTGTATAAAGCATAGTCTCTAGTGAGAATGAACAGCAGAATGATTTATTCCTGGGCATAATTTTAAGCGCCATTGGTTAGGTTTAAGGAGCAAATTTGCCAATAGATATTAACTCCTACATTCTTTACTTTACCAACAAGAATTTATTAAGTTACTGGGTGATGTGTGAAGACAGAGGAGAAGCAGCAAACTTAATTCCAGGGAGGGGAATTCCAAGTTATGGGGAAGAAACCTATGAAAAATTCCTCTTTAAATTGTTTTAGCTACAAAGTAAAATATTGATGGTGCTGACTAATGTACACAGTTTAAATAGGAAATGACATTGGTTCCCAACAGGCTTATGTTGAGGGTTTAGATGCTTTTAACATTTAACATCATCTGTCAGCTTTTGTTACCAGCCCTAGATATGATTGTAGGGTAGTCCAGTGTTAATGCAGGTTCCAAATATGTAGCCACAAATGCTTGCTGCCATGTTTCTATTTAAATATACTTTATTTCAAGTCTTGTTGACTAAGGGTAATGGAAAAATGGATTTATTGCACAGCTCTCCCATTTCATTTTCCCCTCAGAAATGAGTTGACTTTGAGTAAGCCTCAGCTCAACATGCAACGTTGTACCTCAGGCTTGGATCCAGACCAAGTCAGTTGAACTTAGTTCCCATTTACATCAGTGGGACTTGAGTCACGACTGATCTGCCCTCTTTAATATGGGTCAACAAGTTAAGATTAGAGCTAACCTATTGAATATTTTCACACATGATGCTAAACAGCAAGCAAAAAAACTCCCACCTCTCAGCCACTCTCCTTATTGTTACTAATGTGAGACAGAATTGGGGAGAGATCAATTTTAAACAGATGGTGCATTTCAGCTAATGTTGATTGGTAACCCAGCTGTGACCCTATTGGGATGGGAACAGCCTAGCTTCTGTTTTCTATGTTCTGGTAAACTTTAGGTTAGATTAATGCAATGCATTATATGTGGGGCTGCCTTTGAAGACTGTTTGGAAACTGCAGCTAGTGCAGAACTCGGCTACCAGATTGTTGACTGAAAAGTAGGAGATTTGATCATATAACCCAGATCCTAGCCAAATGTGTTGGCTGCCAATTAGTTTCCAGGTTCATTTCAAAGTACAGCACTGACCTTCGCAGTGGCGGGTCCTCAACAATTGAATGCTCTTCCAAGAGGCAGGTGCTTAGCACCATCACTGTCAATGTTTAACTCAGGGGTCAGCAAACTTTTTCAGCAGGGGGCTGGTCCACTGTCCCTCAGACCTTGTGGGGGGCCGGACTGTATTTTGAAAAAAAATAATGAATGAATTCCTATGCCCCACAAATAACCCAGAGGTGCATTTTAAATAAAAAGACACATTCTACTCATGTAAAAACACGCTGGTTCCCGGACCATCTGCGAGCCGGATTTAGAAGGTGATTGGGCGGGATCCGGCCCCTGGGCCTTAGTTTGCCTACCCGTGGTTTAACTGCAAGGTGAAGATGTTCCTATTCACGAGTCTCTTTGAGACTTTTTTTTTTGTAATAAGCAAATAAATATAATAAAAAACAAAAAAATAGTTTGCAGGTATGTTACAGAAAGCCCACTTCCGCACTGAGCAGGAGGTGGCTGTGCGGGCGCCACGACCTGATCACGCGCGCAGGGGCTGGGATCAGCCTCTGTGCAATTGGTAGAACCTTGGCGCACGTCACTCACCGGCTGACCAACCCGCTCGGCCGGGAGGCGTGGCCAAGGTCCCTTTAAACTAGTGCCGGGCAGGAATTTCCTCCTTTCGCCCAGCTGATCAGCCGCTTAGGTTTTTCTCTCCGTCGGAGCGAGTAGACCTTCACGTGGCTGCTTTTCATTTCTTAGCTATTTTAGTTTAGTTTGGGAATTTTGCAGGGAGTATTTGCTTTTAGTACAGAATATAACCAGAATATAAACAGCTGCATACCTTTTTCTTCAGCAAGCCCAATGAGATTTACAGGTTTGCTTTTCTTTAATAGAGGACTTTAAAGGAATTTTGTGATATGGTATGTAGAAAAAAAGTCCAGAAGGCATTTCCAAGACCCCCCCCCTCTCTCTCTCTCTCACACACACACACACACACACACACAGAGAGAGAGAGAGAGAGAGAGAGAGAGAGAGGTTTTGGATCCCAGCTTGCAGGTGGCCATGAATGGCGTTTCTGTTGGTTTCATACTCATCCACCCTGAATCAAAGTTCTTCGAGTCACTGAAGCACACAAAGGCTTCTTTGTGAACAGTACCCACCTACATCACTTAGACTGAGGAACAGCTTTAACTTGTGATGGAGAATCTGTATCTGAGGCTTCACCTGATGTTGAAGACTTCCTTCAGCAAAATACTAGGAGCTCTTCAGACCCCCAAAGATGTAAACACAAGTGAGACACTGGTGGTTCAGTGGTGGAGCTTATGATTTAGAGACATTCCCTCACACAAGACACTAGTCTACAGCTATAAACAAATGGTATTTTATAGTCATTTTTCCTAGGCTTTATTTAGTATTTATACACTGCCATTTATGTTCTGCAGTACCAGGGTGGTGTCTAGCAATAAAACATAATTAGAAACAGTACAAAGCAATCATTAAAATGACTGGCCAGACAAAAAAAGCATTAAACGTCTGCCTATGCCTTTTGGTGTAAAAAAAAACTAAGTTATTCAAGAAACACCTTAAAAAAATCTTCTGGAATTGTATTTCACAGTGTGATGTTGGCAACACTAAATGCCTCACTTCTATTTGAGGTGTGGCAAACGAAGGAGTAATAAAGGAATAAAGATGGGAGCTAGGTAACATGACTGGGTTTGGGGTTAAAAAACTACCTGTCACTAACGCTTGAATTTTGATATTACCTCCTTGTGGTAGCATTTTCTGGGAGGGTGGAGTGGTGTTATACTTTGGAGGGTGGAGTGGTGATATACTTTGGATTCGATGTTTGGGTTAATCTTTGTCAAAAATATTAGCCATCATTGACTGGAGTTGTTCATGGTTTTATATATTTAATGATGGAACATTGGTGAAGAGACACATAAAAAAACCCACTTCCTTATACTGAGTTAAACCGCTGGTCCAGCTCCCTCAGTGTTGCCTACCCTGACTGGCAGTGGCTGTCCAGAGTTTTAGACAGTAGATATTCAGAGCCATACATGGAAATACCAGAAATTAAGCCTTGGATTTTGTGCATGATGCTTTACTACTGAGCTATGGCCCTTTCTGGTGTCAGGATTAGGTAAGCGACTTCAGCCTTAATATGTGCAGAACGAATGTGTCAATGCCTTTTAAACCTTTCTTAATGACAAACGCTTCAATATCCTGGGGAGTTTTAACCATCTTTAAAAGTATAATGGTTTTCCCCCCCTCTCTCTTTTAGCAGTTTATTGTTCCTATATGTCAGATCTCTCCCCCACCCCCCAGACCCTGCTGGCAACAGTGAATGTGCATTATGTAGTGACAACCTATCGCTACATCTCTATTAATGTGAATAAGACTTTTTGGAGCAATTTAATGTTTAATTAAGATAGAAGTTGTGTTATTAATTCTTAATTGAATAATTATATAAGACCCAGATTGTAAGCTTCTCCCAAACAGAGGGCACTTAATTTCTTTGACAGAGAGGGAGGGAGCGTGGGGGGGGGGGGAGTCAGCAGGAGAGCACAGGCAGGCTGTGTGGGACAGCAAGGGCAATGAAAGAGAATGGGATTAATTAAGGTTATGCATTTCGTGAAACAAAAATCGGGTATCTGCAGAACATTTGACTTACAATGCTTCACGGCCGTGGCTTCCTTAAACAACTTAGACTGAGCAGAAATTGCAGGCAGAGAACGTATTTTGGGATAAAACCTGCAAAAACAAAACTGAGCTCCAGAGAAAGCCATTCCTTCGTATGGATGCTGAACATGACATCAAGGTTACAAGAACCTGTTGCCTTCCAGATGTTGCTGGAATACAACTTCTATCCTACCAGCCCAAAAGAAAGGTTTTGCAAAGCACATATGCTAACACTATGGAAAGGCCTGAGCCCTACTTGAAGCTCTGCTTGCCTTCTCCTGGGTTCAGATGCTGACTAATGCCATATGCATGCCACTTTTAGGGTGAAAGCAAGTACAATCGCCAAGATCATCTCAGTGTGTTTTAGTTCGGCATTGAACTCTTTGGGTCCTTTTTAAGGAATCCGTTCAGTAGCTCCTGTCGTGCTTCCAGCCTTCAATTTATCACCCTTGAGTTATCTGAAAGAGTGGCTCTTGGCCTTAATTTCCAACCCTATTTAAAAACATTCCAATGACACTCAGTTGCTGATTTCATGCCAGTCAGGTTGATAATTTCATTGTGAGATGTGGGCATGCTTATTCAAAGAGGTTAATTCAGGGTGATCAAGCAAAAGCTAGGAATGTGCTCTTCTGATGCTCTGGAATGCAATGATTTTTCTAAACCTTCCAGCTAACTGATGCAAAAAAGAACAAACGTTAACACATTCAAATCGTTACCAATATACCAAACAACAATATCTCAAAAAGACAGATAAAACCAGGGCGTTTTTTGTTTTATTTTTAAGCTGGAGTGGACCAGATCTGTGCTCTGGCACCTCTCAGGTGGACAGCACCTGACCAGCCTCAGCAAAGCCCTACTGTGCCTCTGCCTGACTAGGGACTCGGCTAAAGGTAAAGGTAAAGGACCCCTGACAGTTAAGTCCAGTTGCGAACAACTCTGGGGTTGCGGCGCTCATTTCGCTTTACTGGCCGAGGGAGCCGATGTTTGTCCGCAGACAGTTTTTCTGGGTCATGTGGCCAGCATGACTAAGCCGCTTCTGGCGAACCAGAGCAGCGCACGGAAATGCCGTTTACCTTCCCGCCGGAGCGGTACCTATTTATCTACTTGCACTTTGACGTGCTTTTGAACTGCTAAGTTGGCAGGAAGGGACTCAGCTACACAGCTGCAAATAAAACATTTAGATGTGTTGTAAAGTGCAATATGCAAATGTGACACTAGACGGCGAAAGTGAGCTATGCAAAATTCAATGTATTTTTCAAAACGTTTTAAAATAAAACATTCCCAGTTTTATATGTTTTAAAATAATGTTTTAAAATAAAACATTCCCAGTTTTATATGTGTGTAGATTCCACTGAGGAGACCCTCCCCAGAGCCCAAAGCAGACATCCTCTATGGGCTCTGGAGAGGGTCTCCTTGCAAGCTGGAAATGCAGTGGGGCTTTGCTGATGCGTGGGAAAGCCACCCTGTCCCTCCTGCTTGCACACACCAGCCAGAGAGGCAGGGTGGCTTCCCTGATCCTCATGTTTGCCCTGATGCTGTACTAAGTACCCAGGTGGGCACAGCTGGGAAAGACCAACTCCACCCTGCTCACCCACCCAGTTCTCAGTGATACAGAGCAGATTGGCCTCCTTATCTCCAATCAGATCACGGACGAGGAAGTTCTTATTCAAAGCTGACCTGACATTCAACAGTGGCAGCCACACCACCAAGGACTGGCTGTTAGGATAACCACAATTCCCTAGGGATGGGAGAGGGGGAGAGCCCTGCCTGAAACCCACGGGAGATGCGGCCAGTCAGTACAGACAATATTGAGCTAGGTGGACCAATATAATTCAGCGGCTTCATATGTGCCTCTACCCGTGAGCCTCCCAGATGCATCAGACCAGCTACTAACAGAATTCTGAGCAAGATGGCTCTTTATACTCAACATTCTCCTATACTTGTGGGGACACTATTTCTAGATTAATGTTTCTTTTGGTGCAAATATGACCTATGGATCTTTTTAAAAAAACAACAGCACTCACCCACCCACCAGAAAAACTTAACATTTTTAGGAAGTGAAAAAGTGTTTTTCGTGAAAGAGAAATGAATTTAGTGGGATTAATAGTTAGCAATGCCAGGCATCCTATCCATTGGCACGACAGATTATTCTTTGACAGACCCAGAGGCATCTGCAAATGAAGTCTGCCAAAGAGGCAGATGCTGCTGATTCTTAAGTTGCTTCTATAGCTCGTCATTTGGGTCTGCCATTCGAATGCCAAAGGAAAAAAGCTGTGTGTTGCAGTAAATAAAGCATTAATAGCCAACTTGTTCCTTGCTTTTTCGTCTTCTTTTTTTTGAAAAAAAAAAGGGGGGCATCATTTTTACCATATGGATTTTTTTTCGGGGGGGGTAGATTATATTTAGTAAAAAACCATGCTTCATGGGAAATATACGTATATACACACAGTTTAAATATACCATCTACAGCTAAGGTTTGGAAATACAGTTCCAGGTTGCAATAGAACGATCGTTTTTATTTAGCCCACTCTTAAATCTATTAGATTACACTTCCAGATGGTGGGTATTGATACCATACTGTGGAAGCTGCATAATGATACTATACGAAGTAGTCTGACTGTTGGGTGGGCACTTGTGATCATATTGCCATTTCAGGACCAGAGCATCTATACATCAGAAAGGCCCATTCAATCTCTCTTCTTTCATCTGTCAGTAACCCTTCTATAAGTGCTGCCAACAAAACCACTCTATAAGCCTCCATCATTCTAAGTGTGTTCTCTTGTAGCCATCTCATTTCCTGCCTTTGTTTGCTGCATCCCTTCCAGGAGACACTGAGCATTCTTCTTTCTAGAAGAAGTATCTATGACTCCTGCTTGGATCAGGGTTCATCTCTGTGACTATAAGTGCACGATATGGATGACTTTGAAAATTTTGCTTGAGGCTACTCATTACCTAGTATTTTCTTTGCAACCACGAATGCTGGTCAGAGTAATATTTTCCAAAGATGAAAACTGAGCATCCTAGAATTGCAACAAATATTTTAAACAAAATAAAAGAATTCCTTCCAGTAGCACCTTAGAGACCAACTAAGTTTGTTCTTGGTATGAGCTTTCGTGTGCATGCACACTTCTTCAGATGCACACGAAAGCTCATACCAAGAACAAACTTAGTTGGTCTCTAAGGTGCTACTGGAAGGAATTCTTTTATTTTGTTTTGACTATGACAGACCAACACGGCTATCTACCTGTAACAACAAATAATTTAGTTATACATATCTCTCTCTAAGTCATTGAAGATGACCTGGACTTTTGGTAAATTGCATTTGACATTTGTATTCCAGACTGTTCTGTTCCCTTTATGAAACTTCTGTATTTTCATATTTATCTGGGAGGATTAGAGATGTACAGAAATTGACTTAGATTTTATGAAATAACCCAACTGCTGTTTTCTCCAGAAGCCACTAGGTGCAACCTCTCGACTGCTCCCTTTCTTTTTCCTGGCTAGAGTTGTTAACCCATTATGGCAGGGGTGGAGAACCTGTTGCCCTCCAGCTGTTGTTGGACTAGCTCCTGTCAATCTCAGCCAACATGTCTAATAGTCAGGGATGGTGGGAGTTGTAGTCCAACAACATCTGGAGAATCATAGGTTCCCCATCCCTGCATATGATCATCCAAACAATTTTCCTTTCACTGCACCGGGGATGAATAACCTCTGCCCCTCCTGATGCTGCTAAACTACCACCTCCAGCAAGATACCAAGATACCACCTCAGCCAGCATGATCAATGGCCAGATATGATTGGGAGTTGCAGTTCAGCAACAGCTGGAGGTCCACAGGTTAAGTATTCCTGCACTACACATATCAGACATGTGGTTTGACTGCTATGTGCATAACTGTTGCATACACATATGTCTGGCACACACAATTGTTTCTCAAGTTTCTGCTTGTGGACTATGCACCGACTACCCATATCAGATGCATGCTTAGCACTACACATGCATGGCGATATGTAAACAAAAATGTATGATAGGAACTGCAAGTCCACGGTCAAATATTACCATGCCAAATGCTCAATATCAAATACCGAGGACTGTCACTGTCAAAATGTTTGGTACTGCTAGTGCAAAATAGCCCGTGCTATTTTCTGTACACAGAAAACATTTGGAGAATATTTGTTGTCAAAGTCACAAATAATAATTCTGGAGGAGAGTTTTTTGGGAAGACAAATTTGTTTTAGCTCTTGACTAGATTATTTGAGTCTGAAGACTGCAGATTTAGATTTTAATCCATAGTTCACATCCACCAGGGAAATTCTGATGGATTAAATTATATGGGATCTTTGAAAGACTATATTAGAGTAAGTACATATAGACTGAAACCTTACAGCCTGATATCGGATATGCTTGAATAGGTGTGTATTATTCACCGTGGCAGCAGGGTAATGTCACAACCTATTGCTCTGTAGAGGAGCTGTGAGCTGATGTAGCGGGATGCCGTGCTGCACAGCAGAATAGATTAGCTTCACCACCACACTGGAGTCAGCAACTATCAGCAGATGTGCTGTCACACTGAGCTGTTCCACAGCACATCAATGGAAAGAGAGAGGGCATAGTATGGATAGGACACAGATTCTGGTACATACCATGTCATTGGAATTCCAGCCACCACAGAAAAATCTATGTTGTCACAAGATTCAGGCTAACATACTGTACAGTGGTATTTTAGAATAGCACTGAAGATAACTCTCAGACCATACTGAATTGTATTACTTTGGAAGAGGCTATGGAAATAAAAATGCATGTCACTCTGTGTACCATTGGAACATTTCAAATTAGCATCCCTTTCTGTTACAAGACGAGACCTTATTTTCATATTTAATATTAAACTGGTGGATTCATAGAATTGTAGAGTTCGAAAGTCCATGATTCAGATAGATCTCCATAATTTATTAAAACGACTCCCCTGAAAGTCCAGTTCATGTATGATGCAGAATATGCACAAAGAAGTTTGCCTGCTCTTGGCAAAGATAGAGATGGTGCTGTAGCACTCTCCCCATCCCTCTGCGTTTATTTCTTCTCCTGGGCAGCATGTGTGAGTGCAGGAGGTTTAGCAGTCGCCGTATCAAAGGCCCATCACTGTATGGCAAGGTTGACCCTGGTCCTTAGATTACGTGCCTCCTGTTGTCCCTGCCTTCCCCATATTCAGGAGGGACTGCAATCCTTCTCTTCCTTGCCCATCTGTTCAGCAGGGCTGCAGAAATGAATTAGGATCGGCAGTAATTTTTATTTTGGTTGCAATAGACTCAGATGCTTACAATGCCAGAACATACAAGAAGTCACAGAAATAATCTTTGCACAAAAATAATATTATCCAGCTGTTATTAGTACACTGCTTTGAGCTCTTTCAAAGGAAGGTGGGATATAAATGCCAAAATTTCTTATTTTAAGGATTCATTAATCGCTCCTTATTTCTGGACAGAAAATGGCCACTTCCAATCAGATTCTGAAAGTATTATATTCCACTCACCTAAGAGTAAAATGTTTTTGAGAATAACAGCATGCTTCTCCAGTAGTGCTCTATTAACAAGGGTCAACACTCTCCATTTTCACTTGGATAGCTTTCAGTGTACACTCAATTTCACTCTGTCTTTATTAACTTACAATGAGTATATAAAATCATAACGTATGGGAGATTATTAGATACCATAAAAGTCCACAACAGTTCTTTCTTGAGGTAAACTTCCATACCCTTATTAGCTTGGCAGTGTGCTATTTTACGTGTTGAGGATCCAATTCACTTTCTGTAATTAAAAAAACAAAACAAAAACCTGGACAGAGTTAATGAAGCACACACTTGTAAACCATTAGACCTGGTTTAGTTCCTTGTAGATATTAAACCCAGGTAATTGGCAACTTACACTTAAAGTGCAACCAGTCCACCTGTTATTTATGCACAAAGAAGGGTACATAACAACAAAGCATCTGACTTAATTAAATTACAAGCAATCAAAGAGGTAACATTAAACTGACTGCCAGTTAAATTAATATATTCACCTTGGCACCAGCAAAGTGATGTGTGTAGGGGGGTTTTGTCCTCCCACTGTGAGGGAAGAGGAGGTAGCAGCAGGATCAATTGTAAAACTCTAATTCAGACAATTAAAATCTTTGTGAAATGCAGCAAAAGCAAACAAAACAATCCGAACATGATTTTTGTTTATTTTTTTCTTGACTGATTTTATTGGCATCACTTAAGCACACACAACTTTCATTTTGATCTTACACGTGTCATTTGAGGTTTAAGCAACTGGGAAATAACCTAAGTGATCACAATTTAGATTCAGTTAATAGAAGTATCTAGTAAACACTACACTATAATAATTATTAAATTCTGCATAGATGTGATTTTTGGCTCCTGTGCTCTTAACCTCCTCAACCTGTGGATGCACAAAGCAGTTTTCCTACTGCTACAAAACTGGATCAGGAAAAGAACTTAATTTAGCTGACCTTCATCAACAAGGCATGGACCATTCCCATTTTATTCAGGTATGTTTTTAATTTAAAAGGGTGCTTTTCAGAGACAAAAACTGACTGGGTCAACCTGAACCCCCTCTTCAGACTGTGTAACCTGCTATGTAATGATATCGAAGGCAGTGCCTTCTTCCTAATCCCCAGCCATTTTGTTTCTCACATTGGGTGGATATGTCTCTGTATTATGGCCTCACGTGAGGCAATTGTAGGGAGTGTTTATTGGAATCTTCCCTGTCGCTGTTGTAAAGTCCTTTTGTAGTTAGATTCTCCTACTGTGCTATACAGCTTTTAATATTTCATTATCCTACTCTGCTATCATAATGTTTGAAATTTCAGTACATGGAAAACATGAAATAGATGTAATATTTGGGACTTTAGGTAGTTCTGTGAGGGGAAGAGTGGTCTCCTAACAACTCTCAGCTCCCTTAAGCAGCTACATTTCCCAGGATACTTTGGGGGAAGCCATGCTTAAAGTGGTATGATACTGCTTTAAATGACCAGTGCACATGAGACCACTGTTTGTTCAGCAACAACATTAGATGACAACAGATAATAGTGATGGAAAGAGAAACCATGAGTGGCTAAAGATGCATACAACATCTATTTGCAGTTTGGCAAATTATAAGGAGTGCCTGGCGTGCTCTGGTCCATGGGGTCACGAAGAGTCGGACACGACTAAACGACTAAACAACAACAATGAAATTGTTATACTCTTTGTTTAATACAAAAAACTGTTCAGTTGGTTGGTTGGTATATAACATTAAGTCTGCAATAATAATAATAATACTGAGGTGAGTAGAACCTCTTTTCTGCATTTTGCCATTATGAGATATTTCACACTATTGAGAACAGTACTGATGACTTCTAGGGATGTAGAAATAGCTGCCATGCAAGTTAAAATCATTCTGGTGACCTCAATATATACATAAAACTGAAGCTCCATGCTGAATGGCAATATTTGCATTTCCAGAAATTAGATGAGCAGAAATATGCTGGCTGGCATTTGAAGAGGGATTCTGTATTGTTGGGTGACTGATTTCTTGGCAGTACATGAGCTGTCTTTTGCATGGAGCACAGTAACAGTTTTGTTCCAGATTTCAAATGAGAAAACAATGTACTTTCAGACACACTGGCTCCAAAAACAACCTATGTGCCTAAGTGTTCCCACCTGCCCTGTTTCTCCTACCTAACTTCTTGTGTGTCTTAAGTACATATATCATAATTTCTTAAATTGCAGTTACTCATACCACATTTTCTCTTCTTGGGCATTATGCGAAGTCCTGAGTCCACACTGATGAAGGTGGGGGACACCTCTTGGTTCCTGTTGCATGGGATAATAGTGAAGAGGTCAAGCAGGTTTCTTTTCAGAGCACAGCCAGCACAAAGAGGGCTTCAGCCCTACCTTAGAAACCAATTGCCTATGCTGGGTGGTCTCTGGGGATGGGAACATGGAGCAGAGTCTTTTCTCTGGTCTGTTTCTAGTCCATAAGGAAGGAATATATGGGCTCACAGCTTATTACTGGATCCACAAACAACAGAATGGTTACATCTGAGCTTAGTGTGACTGAGAGGTACCTTGTAAAGGCATATATTGCCCCTGGTCCTGAGGCTTCAACTGCATTTGCTGTCAAAAGGAAGCCTTGCAGTTCCCTTTCTCTAGGTTATTAAGACCAAAACTTTTATTTGGTTTTTTTTAAAAAGATAACTTGTTAGAAGTTTATAAAGGAGTCATGTTTAAATTGGCATTGCTTTAAATCAGCTACTCATAAGCATTCACAATCAACTGGGATATACATTCAATCTTTTTTTCTGATTCCAGTCCTGCACTGAAAACATTCATGTATGACATATGCATTAGAAAACCTCAATTGAACTCATAACTGCCTATGAAAGCACCTTTAGTTTTAACGTTGCTGGAGACATGGTGTTTGTAATGGAAAAATGAGAGACGGCATTCTTTCTAGGATTTGATGTACGATTTGTTTTTTGGGGTTTTTTTTTTTGGTCTGAGAAAGTTAATGAATGCAATATCACATACTTCAGGATGAATAAGATTACCAACTCCCACACCTTGGCATCTTGACTGTGCTATTAAGAGTTGCATAAGAGGAAAAGAAAACCATGTGGTAATGCCTTCTCCTTCTCCTTCCTCTTTTTCTTCCTCCCATAATTATTATGGTGATTGAGGTTGCAATTCTATAATCACTTATCCAAGAGTAAGCCCCATAAAATTGACATCTGATGGGGAAAGTTTCACCAGCTGATCTCTGCCTGTAATATAAGTGAAAGAGCTGGCAAGCTCTTCTAGTCGTGTGGAGGAGCCTATGGTGCAAGGCAGAGCCACAGAGAGCTCCTATTGAGCAATGTGCTCAGATGAGAGTTTGAAAGTGTACTGAGTCCTTTTGAGCCTCTCTCTCCAATCCACTTCTCCTAGGCTTCACCCATTTTGGAGCCCTAGAGTTGCTTAAAGGGCTAGTTCTCTGGTCTGAATATCAGAGAATTCTTGAGTGTTCCACAGCCTCTTGCCTGGTGTACTCTCTGTGCTGTTGGACTAGTGAGGTACAATGGGAGGCACATGGCTCCTGAAAGGGGAAGATGACCAGGAGAGTCCTGGGTATGGCTCTACATACTTTTGTACTGTGGTATCTGGTTCAGTAGGCTACTGGCTGCCAGACTCAGACCTGATCAGCAGCATTGAGCCTGGAACTTAGTCTGTTACATTAGTCAGTGACACCATAGCTTCTGACTCAGTGCCCTGGAAACTGCTGCACTCCAGGGTTATGGCACAAGCTTAAAGATCGCCCCATCCTGCTTGGTTATACCTCCATCTGCATTTGGTCTGGAACATAATGCAAGTCCCTGGAAGTCACTCACTGAAACAATCCGCTAAAATAATTTCGCTATGAGCTGTTTTTGATTTGCATGGTTGAGCTAATGTTACTGCCACTGGGCCACTTCTTTTTTAGTTTTAAGATCCCTGCTGAAGACCTTTTCATTTAATCACACTTTTGTTTTAGGTTTCCAACTGGCCTTCTTGTTCTGTAAAAATGTGACTGCTGGTTTTAAACTTTCTGCATTCATTATCATTTTATGAGTATTTCAACTGTGTGTTTATTTATGTAGATGTCTATATTAAATTATCTACATAGTACTGTTTAGGGTTCCCCTTCTCATTGTCAAGTTCTTCCTCTTTTCTGTGTGTTTGTTTCTTCAAAGCTTATGGCTTCCCCATGCCTGCTAATAGGCACTTGTGCACTGATGGTGCCTTATCGGTTGCATATGGCTCAACACTCTGATAATGAGTTTGTTATGTGATAATAATGTCATTGGGTTGGAAGAAGACTTTGTTGAACTTGGTTCTCATTGAAATCAATTGGATTTACATTTTTTCCCCTGCTAACTTGTTCCATTGGTTTCAGTAGGACCTAATTTCAAATAACTTATTCTGGATCCAACAACTTCCTCCTCCTCCTCCTCCATATAATAAGGGTGCTCTACTTACTCAGTGCAGGAGTTGGAAAGTCTCTGGTTTTCCCACTAGGCAAGGAAATACACATGTTATCTGGCAATGAGTGTAACTATCTATGCGACAAAAAAATTCGCTTTCCAGAATTGCTCACTGACTTTATCCTCCATTCAAATCCACAGACAATTCAAAGTAAAGTGAAAAAATAAAGCAAGTTTCTGAGATTATTGTCTCCCCCAAACCTTCCCTTCTGAGCTTTCAATCTTCTGCAAGAAGCCTAGGAAATAGTCAAGGCTTATTATTTTGAAGTTGCACTGAAAAGAGAAAGCAGAAACTTAAACACCCACAAAATGGCTCTATTCTGCTGACAGCCTACATTGAAGCCTGCTTGTAAATAGAATCATTTCTTTTTAAACAGATAGTTTCATTCTTCATGGAGTCATTTTGAGAATAGAAACCGTGGTGTTGTCTCGATCATAATGATAGAAAATGACAACAGTGAGATGATCCAATTTTTAAAATATGTACCTTTTTTCAAATGGAAAAGCTACTGCTGATCAAATAAGTGATATTTTTCGGTTTTGCATGTCAAATGTGCACACATAACTTTCACCATCATATTCATCACTCACAACAAACCCCCACAAACTATAGGAGCTTCTGCTGAAAGTAGATGCATGGACGTGAAGGGGGATGTTGACATTGCTGCACCAAGTCCCAGTGAGTCCCACTGTTTCACAGACTGGCACAAGCAAGCTGAAGGACAGGAAATCCATTTGAACACAGATGTTTCAGAGTACAATCAGCTTAGCATCTTTTCCTTAGGGAAACTACAGCTGGATTTATTCATTTATTTGTAGATGCACAACCCTTCAGGAGATATGCAAAGCAATAGAAACTCCACTTCTATAGACTGTGGGAGCCATAGACTCATTCCAAATTGAGGTGCCCATATTAGTTCCTTGTCCTTAACCAGCACCACCTCAAGTTAACTTATAGTGAATCAAATAGAGGATCTATTGAATTAAGATAAAGCACAGTGAAGCCAGCTGGAGGCACACAGTAACTGCTTATCTTATGAACTCATAAGAGGCCAGGTTTGTTTATTCAGGCAATGATGTTATCTCCTCAATTTAAGATGACAGTAAATTGTAGGGCAAAATTAAACATCTCCCTGTCCCCACTGGAAGATCCTTGCTCTCACCAGGGAACATCCATAGTGTAATCCACCCAGTATGCTGATCCACAGCAGCACTGAATCTGAGTCAATAAGCTTAGAAGGTCCTCAACAAGCCCAGTAGCCTCCAATAGTCTCCTTCAGGTTCTGCCCAGCTGGTTAGGCTGTGCTCCACCATCGGAAAGCCACAGAGCAAGAGGCTCACACCTCAAGCCAGCTGCAAGGCTTAAATAGCAAAATATCTGAAGGAACGAAGAAATAGCTGATAAACGCAGACTGAGCTGGCTGAGGCAGAATCATTACCAGGTTAGATGCACTTTCTGCTCACTGTGCTTTCTTGTTGATATTCAGTCCTGGATTATTTGTAGGCATCTGAGTTGTAATTTACCTCCCTGCTTAAAACAAACAGACAAACTTGCAGCAAATTTTTTATAGAAAGGTAAAACAACACACATGCTTATAGCTGGGGGGAGTCCCCCCATTTCTTAACAAAAGCTAATTTTGCAGCAGACCAAAAGCTTTCCCAGCTTCTGTATTTTCCCAAAAAACAAATTTTAGTCCCCCCCTTCTGCATAATAATAATAATAATAATAATAATAATAAAATGAACAACCAGTCCTGTGTTCCTTCCATAAACTAATAAAAAAGCAGCAGGTGATCTTCAGGCATACAGATTTCTGGTAGGTTTTCAGAGGTTTCTTGCAATGCAGCCCCCTGTCAGTGTGTTTAATATCAGTCAGTATCTACAGCATTTGTATGGCTGTCAGGCCAATGGATGTTAATGTTCCACACTGATCTTTCTGAGTTACTGCTTGTATTTTGTGGATCACTGGGCACCACCAGACCCACACTATTTTGGAGTGGGATTCAATCACACACCAGCAAATTGAGTTTACACAATTATGGTTGATTGGGAGGTTTTGAGCAACTATTCTGCTTCCCCCTAAAAACTGAACTTCTTGCAATAAGAAAAGAAAAAAAATGTGGGAAATGCTCTTTCAAATAATCAACATCCCTCCCTGCAAGCAACGTGAATGGGATATTCTATGAAATTCTAGCCCTAGATTGGAGGCTAGAACTGTCATTTGGCAAACTCCAGTTCCTCTCTAATTCCACCCTGGCATCACTCTCCCTACCCGGACATTACCCTGGTATGGAGTTTTATTTTTCTTTTCTTTTTGGAGATGGGTTGCACAGCTGTGGTTTATTTGTTTCCCTAGCCAAGGCTCTGCAGGGTTGCCTGAGGACTTGTTCATCCTCAGCGGGTGTGCTTGAGTGCTTTTCTTAAGGCTAAGTCTTGCTCCAATGCACCCACCTCGCCTTCTAACTTAAGCTTCATCCAAAACCCTCACACACTCCTAGCAATTACCTGTTCCGTCCATCCCCATTTATGTAGCACACCACAGGAAAATCAGTGTATTTGTAAGTCATCACCATAATCATGGTAACTTTAAATTAACATTTCTAGAACAATGTTCTGGTGCTTTAAAATGGAAATAAATTTCAATCCTCACGAGCATTGGAGTTTTTTCTTTTCTTTCCTGGGTGGTATTATTTTCAAATATGTTCCAAATCATAATGCCTGCAGCTCTGGCAATAATCTCTTGAAGCATTTCCAGGTGGCAAGTAATATAGGTCTGATAATATCACATTCTCGTATATTAAAAGCAATGACATTTTTAGTGCATGCTCCAGTAGTACAAAGAGCTCCCATTATATAATAAACACCTCTGGTTTTATTGTAAGTTTGGGAGCCATTTCCCCATTGTAACCTAATAAATAGAACTTTTATTATTATTATGCCAAACAAATGAAGTGAAGCAACAAAGAAGTATTCTAAATGAAGTGTATGAGAAGGATAAAGCACACAGAAGATTAAATGAGAAGGCAAGTCTGAATTCAGACAGCTTGGCACTTTTGTGTGAAGTCGGTGGATTCTGAAAGAAGGCAGAGACTAAAAAATGGCTTTTCAAGGAGATCTTTCCCCATCTATTTTATACAATATATCCTCCCAAATAAGTAAACGAACAGCCCAAACCATAACTCAGTACATCTAAGTATTTGAAGTGAGTCTCTTATGCTACAATGGGGGGTGGAATAGGCTTCCATCCAAACACTGGTGCCATCTGTCTGTCTTGAGGGAGAATGGAGTATGCCTCCAGGGGTGAAGTCAGACTGCCATGTTACCAGCACCAAAGTGACCTCCCTGGGGCAGAAGCCTGGGCGGTGTGTATGGAGGTCCTGGGCTGCCCAGATGACAAGACCTGCCTATCTCCCACCTTCTTGACTGTTGGACCCACTATTGGTCTTATCTGCTCAGTTCTCCAGATCCTGTCTTCACATGCAGGGGAAGTGCCTAACTCACTAAGGGTTTGAGACCCGTTGACTACCCTCACCTGGTTGAGCTGGCCAGTTGAAGTCGTTCCCAGGGTGTAACCAGTGTTGCATACTGTCAGCTTCTAGGAGCCACAGGTGAGAGCTGTGCAGGGTGGCACCAAAGGTAGACAAACTACCCAGAAGGAGCATGAAGTGTCTCCCATCAGAGGAACTACCTCTCTCCTAACACCCCAAACACATTTTTGTAATTGGGTTAGGGACTGGTCCGCTAACTGTAGTATAATATCATCATATTAATAATAGTTTATTATTTATACCCCACCCATCTGGCTGGGACAAGACCATATACAGCAGATGCAGATAAAGGAATGTCAATAGTAGTGAAGGTTTCTGAGAAAGGTGTTTTGAGTAGCTGCAGTTTCTAATGTCACATAGAGATGCTGCCTTATTCTTGCATTTAAATCTGTAAGCTTGCCATATTTCAAAAAGTAAAAATCGGGGGGGGGGGATAATTGAGCTTTTTAAAGGAAAACATGATAATTATCGAGCTTTTCTTAGGAAAATGTCGAAAAATCCCCATAACTGACCCTGCATGACAAAGCAGAGGGGGTGTGGAGGTGCCCACTGCCTACCCCCCCCTCATTGTTAATCCTTTTGTAATAACACAGCTGCCGCAACTACAGCCCCTCATTTCCCCAGAGTCCAATGTCCGCCCTGGACATCAATGTCCGCTTCCTTCGGCGGGCACCTCTGGCCATTGCTGCCCCGCTGTTTCTGCGGCTCCCCTTCAAACCTGCTCTCCCTTCCAGCCACGGCTCACAAGGAGCCCGCCCAGCCTCCTGCAACCGTAGTCTCCTCAGGCTGAGAGTGGGGAACCTATTCCTCTAGGGCTAGAGGCCATCCAACCTCCCTGGATCACAGAGTTTATAGAGAGTGAAAGTGATGCTCTCGCTTCCAGTTTCCAGAATAACACACACAGACACGCTTGCACCTGAGCCCACGTTGCCTTGCTTTTACCTGCAGGAGACAGTGGGAGCGGTCAGGCAGGAGTGGTTGCACCTTGTGACCGGCCGGGCAGGCTTGGAGACATAAATGGCAGGTCCAGGCCGCTGGGAAAGTCACGCCAGGTGCTGGCATCTGATTTTTGTACATGCTGGAATTTTCCGGACGTATGGTAAGCCTATAGAGTCTTTTGTATACATGGAGATTCTCTGTATGACTGAAAACCTTGCAAGATCCCAAAAGCTTCAAAAGCTCACAGATGCCTTACTGAGAACTGGACATGTTCAGTGGCCTTCATGAGCCACAGAATGTTGCCTGTTAGGTGGAAAGATAAATGGAAAACCTGGGTGGGATGGGGTGGGAAGAGTGCATTGCCTTGCTTGCACCCCTTACAGCTCCAAGTACACTGGATGGCATGTCTGGCTACTCCTGCTAGCTATCATATCACATTCCTTATGGAGTGACCAAAAAGTAGCTTCATGGAAGTTCTGGAATATGTACATTTCTGTCAGCATAAATAGTTAAATAGTATACTCATCACATTGTATACATTTATTTTTTTTTGTTTGAAGTCTTTTCTATAGACCTGTCAACAAATTAATGATGGTTGTGCCTTTGAAAATACAAAATCCATTGAATATAATTCAATGAAACTCAAAATTCATAAAGCAAATGCATACATAATTGCAGAGATTTTTATTTAAGAAGTCCTTTTTATACTTGAGATAATTTATTGGTTTGTGCCCGGAAAGGCATCCCTGGAGAATATTTAGTCCTAGCCTTGATCTGACCACTTTACCCACAGTGCAATTATGCCACATAGAAATCACTTTTAACAATAGCAACTCCCCCACCCCCCAAATGAACGATACATTATGTTTTCCATTACCATCACCCCAGGGTATGCCACAATATCCATTGTCTACATGATCCACAGTTAAACTGTAGGATACAAATGCATAAGCTAAAATTGTTTAAGGTACAATTTGTTATGGCTCTTAAGGCATAAACATTAAAAAAATGGCTGGTCTGTTTCTATATTGGTAGGGACCCTTCCTGTATCCTTCAGATGCTTCAGAATGGGTGGCTGAAAAATCCAACATCATCACAGATTGGCATTAGCTAACTTAAGAGATTCATAAGCATAGAGCACAGGAATTGTATAAATTCACAGACTCGGAAGTACTCACTGACTAGGAGAAATGAGTTCGCTCCCTGAAAGATTTTCATTGAGATAGTGCATGAGATAGCAATGAAAAAGCATTAATATGAAATATAAATGGAATCTTATATGAATTCCTTACAGATGAAACTGTGGGCAATTATTTTACTCCCACATCTTGATTAAATACAGTGATTAAACTTGGATAAAAAGGTAAAGGGACCCCTAACCATTAGGTCCAGTCGTGACCGACTCTGGGGTTGCACGCTCATATCGCATTATTGGCCGAGGGAGCCGGCATACAGCTTCCAGGTCATGTGGCCAGCAGGACTAAGCCGCTTCTGGTGAACCAGAGCAGCGCACGGAAACGCCGTTTACCTTCCCGCTGCAGCGGTACCTATTTATCTACTTGCACTTTGACCTGCTTTCGAACTGATAGGTTGGTAGGAGCAGGGACCAATCCCCGTCGCGGGGATTCGAACCGCCAACCTTCTGATTGGCAAGCCCTAGGCTCTGTGGTTTAACCCACAGCACCACCTGCATCACACAAAAACTTGGGTAGAGATACCAAATACCAGACAGGGGTTGCCAACAATACAGTGATTCTTTCAAATCTAATTTCAGCAAAGGGAGACGGGGATGGAGGGGACCCTGTGAGCCCCAGTGAAGATCTCTGGGGGTACATGGGCACATGGAATTGCTATGTTGGTGACCCCGAGCAGTGGTGGACCTTGCAGTCTCAAATTTCAGTTTCAACGCCAACATTTGGTGCCCCTACCTCTCATGCTCCGTTCTAAATAATAGTTGCAGCATCTTCTGTTGTGTCCCCAAGGCTCCATGCCCAGTGCGACCAAACCAGTCATGCTCCTCTAAATCCACCTGTTTTCCTGGGTTGGGCAGAACATTCTTCAATATCAGTGCAGTGCAAAGTTGACCACATCGGTACTGTTAGGGAAGATGTATAGCAGTGCAGATCCATCAGGAACGATGACAGAAAACCTACAGCTCACAGCTAAAGCTTCTCTGACATACCTTAAAAACTGAGCCTGGAGAATTATGGTTCTCATAAACAGGCTTTGTCCTTCGTTGCAGATAGGCCTGTAACTTTTAACAACTACTTACTGTCACCAGCCCCCACAGAAACCTTGATCCATTGGTAGTTTTGTTGAATTGTTTGGATAATAGCTATCAACGTGCTACTCAACTGCTCACAGCAAAACCTTTCAGTAGCTTCCAAGATCATATTATTACTTGGTTTGCTACCGGATTTGTATGAAATACATATTAGTGGTATTCCCACTAATTAGTAATTAGATTTTGGGAATAGACAAGATTTATTGAAGAAGCAGATTTAGTTGATTTGGAGGGGAAATGGGCTACATTTCTTTCATACTGAATGCACATTGTTCCCATGTAAGGATTGGGGTGGTCGTGGTTCCTGTCCGATGCCCAGGTGGTGGCTAGGGCCATGGCATGACCCTCCGGTGACTCTAGGGCAGGGGTCAGCAAACCTTTTCAGCAGGGGGCCTGTCCAATGTCCCTCAGACCTTGTGAGGGGCCAGATTATTATTTTTTTGGGGGGAGGGGGAATGAACGAATTCCTATGCCCCACAAATAACCCAGAGATGCATTTTAAATAAAATGACACATTCTACTCATGTAAAAACATGCTGATTCCCGGACCGTCCACGGGCTGGATTTAGAAGGTGATGGGCCGGATCCGGCCCCCTACCCATGCTCTAGGGGAAAGCTTCCAGTTGATTTGCATCAACAAGCTCCCCCTACAGGTTGTTAACCCTTGTGTGACTCCCTGTAGAGCAGGCAGGAGTTAAATATAGTCTGTTCAGATCCAATGCGTAAGCCAATACCACTCACATTCTGTAACCAATAAAGTTGAGGCCTTTTTTTGCCCATTAACCTAAAATACTTGTGTCCATGTGTCTTATTTCATCACAAAGCGGGGAGCAGGGCCTCAACTCACAACCATGTTCTGAACAATTTAAAGACAAAGTGACTCTGCACCGCCAGCACCCAGAAGGGAACACTGGCATGTTTTGGAATGAAGTCTCAGAAGAATGTCAATCACTATCAGTATTTATAAAGCTGCAGAGATGAAACCAGACTCTAAAAGGCATTAGGGAAGTTCAGATTACCTCCCTCGTGCAGAGAAGCCAGGCATGCTAGCTCCTTCCCCACACTGAAGATGTGTGCAGCAGCCATGCTGTCTGGCTGTTTGCGCATTCAGCTGTGGTGTGTGAATGTTCTCCGCATGAGGCAGGGGGGTGACCCAGCTCAGCGTCCCACCCTTATGTGGAACTGTCTTGTATGATTATATCAGTGTGTATGCAGAGGCCCTTCACGTGATATCTGCTCATGAACATTGTGGGTGTGTAATCATGGACATTAATGTACATGCAGGGGGCAGTAGGGCCAGCCTATTCAGCTTTGCTATCCCTCGTAATTTAGAAGCTTCAAGTGATGAATAAGAAGTCAACTGGATGGTTAACAAGTCTATATTATTATATCTTTTAAAAGGTAAAACTGATTCCTCATTTTTGGCCTTAAAAAAAAAAGTAAAAATGTCATCATTATTTCAGTTCCACTTTTCTTTTCTTTTTAATGTAGATGAATCAGATCAGATGTAGACTGGAGCCAGTGGTTCTTTTAGATCCCGCTGAGTAGCAAAGTTCAAAGAAGTACTTTTTTTTAAAAAAGCACACTGATTTTAAAGCCTTTGCAAGAGTAGATTTGGTCATAATTATCCTCATACAGTTGTGTTACGAGAAGAATCGTATCAATTAGGCAGAGAATCTAGAAGTTGAACAATGTTGTCATTTAAAATGACCAGTAGGCCCTTTTAAAGAATATTTGCTGGGGAGACAGAAGATCATCACCCCAAGTATTAGATGAGATATAAAATGGAAATGAGCCAATGGAATTACAACTCTACTTCTTTAGTCATCTGCATATGGAATACATATTGTCAGTGCTTTTTTTTAGGGGTACGCAGGGGTACACATACCCCTAAACATTTTGTGAATCTAAGTTTGGCCTCATTGAGGGGCAGTATTTCAATATGAGTAGGAAAATGAGAGTCTCCCTAAACATTTCTTTTTTTTTTTTAGAAAAAAGCACTGTGTACTATATATTATTGAGGGTAGTTTAGTAGCTATATAGAAACAAAATGTGTATTATACACATGGTTCAAGTTACTACAGATTTCCATCTAAAGCAAAATTTTAATGTTAATTTTGAAGTTCACAGAAGCAAAAGAGTTTTCACAAGACTAGCAAAATCTTATTACGTTCTGACATCCCTAGGTTTTCACTTTGGTTCACCTAAATCAGGGATGAAGAACTTGTCACCCTAAAACCCAACTGATGATGGGAGTTGGCTCAGCAACAACTGAAGGACCACAACTACTCCATCTCTAACTAAAGTCAAAATGTAGAGGGAATGAACATCTAAGGAACTAAGGCTGACTTGCAGAGAGAAAAAACAGAAAGGAACTGAGGGAAGCATCCCCCCTTCCTGGTTAAAGATATTCCAACTTAAAAATGTTTTTCCAGCCCAGATATAAACTCTGTTTAAAAGGCCTTTTTAAAAACCAAAAACTAACTCCACAAATCATTGCCTGACACTTTCACTAATGTAAAAATGGTACCGGCATCCATTTTCCCACTGTTATCTATATATATAAAATCGTTCAAGTTGGATGTTTGTTAACAATCGCCTTTCTCCGTAACCCCTTGATCGATTCCGTTCAAATTTGGACACAACGTTCCATGCCCATATGGGAGTGATGATATGTATACTTACATTGCACAAATACCACACCTTTCCCAGGTAAAAATGTGATTTTCTGGAAAAAAATATAGCGCCCTCCAGTGGACGTTAAACAGCACAACACAACACACCTCTTTCTGACCCCTCCTCCTCCACCGCTATCCAATCGAGAGACAGACCACCCACAAACACTACTGGGACAAAGAACCTCATAGACTAAAATAGTAGTAATAAAAAGTTGTAGAAACGAAGACAAAAACGGGAGGGGCAAACGGAGAACACATAGACTGAACTTCAACGAGATAAGCTGTAAGTAAACATACAATTTCTCTTTCATACTGTATCTTACTTCTGCATTTCACCAAATCAGCCACAGCAAGGCGTGGCCGGGTCAGCTAGTATTTTCTATTTTTACTTTTGTGCAACTCAATCCCATGCATGTTTACTTGCAACTAAATTCCTTTCTACTCAGATAGGCTTACTTCAATGTAAACACGCATAAGATCATAGCCTTACAGCACAATTCTATACATGTTTACTGGGAATGTAAGTCACATTTTGTCCACTGGTGATTTCTCCCTAGTAAGTATGTTTAGAATTGCAGCCTTAATGTGTCTTTAATAATCATGGAGCAATTGGAAGTAATTTTGCCTTCTTTCGCACTTCAATGCAGTTTCAGTGACTTCAATGCAATGTCTGCAATTCTTACACATAATCAGTGAACTAAGGCAATTTAGCATTGTAATTCCTTTACTTTGCTATATTTATGTTAAGCTCTTAATGCTTCTTCATTTTCGGGATTCTCTCTGTGTGTGTGTCCTTAGTGGGTGTTTTTTCATCATCAATTTTTCATTGTCTATATTACAACAAAGGCTTAACCATTATAAGAAAAGAAGTGAATTCTGGAAGTGATTATCCCACCCTCACACAACAACAACAACAACAACAACAACAACCATCGTTATCATCAACATTTTCATCAGGACATAAAAATACAAATGAAGTGCAGAGTGGAGATCCTGCAGCAACATGCCTAGAGAGTATTTTCTAAGGCTTTTGTGTGGTGGGGCAAAGCATCATTTGATATTCTGCCTCAGGCACCAAAATGTATTGAGCTGCAGTTGGCGTTAGAGATGAGTGAAAAGTTAAAAAAATATTTTAAACCCAAATTTGAGATCTGGATAAAACAAAACATTTCCCCAAATTGTCTTCCCGTCAGTATTTTTAGTGCTGCCACACTTTTAAAAAGTATTGTTTCAGTGACGACGCTGCAGGGTTCTGTTGTCTGTGTTATGGAACCGTGGCATTTTGACTGATAATCTGGCATGTTGTGTGAAATTTTATTCACACCGGTGGGTGTGGTGTGACAGGAACGAGGAGCATCACTGGACAGCATCCCTACTCTCCTACCCTTTCAGCAAATGTGTGTTTGTTTCCACATGAAAACAGCAGAGAATAACCATATGCCAGTATACGGTCCCAAATTTTGTCCTTTTACTTCCATTATTTTCTGGGTTAAGTGGACTGTCTTATTTATGGAATCAAGTAACATACAAATGAACACTAAAGATGCACTACAGTATGTTCCATTAGTTTTGCAGAAATGGCTTTTATACCGTGCGAAAGCTGAAACATGATATGGATTAAACCGCCATGTGGATACACCCTCAGTGAAGGCCCAGCTGTCCAAGACCAGGCACAAATTAATCAGATAAAACATGGAACAGCTCTTGCCAATGGAGACATATTCTCAGACAGCCCCTAACTGCCTGCCTTCTTACTTATGGCAGGAATTGGATGACATCTTCCTCTTCCTTAGTCTCAATATTGCCAGTGTAAAATTTAGCAGTGAGGATGGTGACAAAACTTGCATTGGTTGGCTCTGCTGATTGTTGTTTCTGGGTCCACTTGTTGAGGCCTCAGCCCCTCTTCCCTGCCAGCCCCAATGGGCATCAGCCACCACTGGGTCTTGCAGGACTCAGCAAGCTATGTTGACTCCCAAAGTTATAAAAGGCCTGCCAACCTCAGTCCTATATTTTTGTTAGGTTGGAGGTACTTAAACAAGAGTTCCCACTGAAATCACCAAGATACACTAGTCATTACATAAATACTATTTGTTTTAATAGTCTACATCCAACCAATTATGATTTTTAATATGTTGTGTGAATTTGATCTTAATCTCTGGTGACATTGAAAAGAGAACCTGCAAATGATAATTGACAGCTATATTTGAAATAACAGTTTAAAGTTATGTCAGTTAATTAAATATTAGCTAATGCATCGCTCTTTTGTAACTGAGAAATCTTCAGATAAAGCATTTTTAAAAATAACATGAGAGAAAAGACTTCTCCCAAATTTGTTGCAGTCTTAGATAAAAAGTGAAGACATTTATTAATCTGTGAATATATTACAGTTCCTGTCTTCTCAAAAGTTCACACTGGTAGATCATGAGTCAGAGAGTATTATTTTTTCTAATCACACTGGTTACTTTTTACATTATACTAGACTGAATTCCAAGGAGATTTTCAGAGGCAGGTATTAAAACTGAAAAATTGTTAGCACCTAGGCTAATAAACTCAGACACATTCATTCTTGTCATCCTACTAAGCAGTTAACACTAGGCCACTGGACACTAATGAGCTATTTTGTAGACTTATAAAAGTCATTTATTCGGGTGCAAGGTTTCCACCTCAGGAGCAGAGGCACATGGCATTAGACATTCATGTCCTGCTTCTCATTTTCATATCAAGCAATGCTCATATCTTGCCATTTCTAAGTCCTTCAGTTAATTAATGGATGTGATAAATCAAAGTACTATATTATGAAAAGGAGGGGGAGGGAAAAATTCTTCTGCAGAGAAAAGGATAAGATGAGCCCACTGATTCTTTTAGTATCATTTATCCTCAATAATCCCTTGAACGAATAACAATAATTGATCACAGTTCACATTTATATAGCATATAATCAAGTTTCAAAGCACTTATTTGAAATCCTTAAAACAGCCCTGTAAGTTAGGTGAGTATCATCATCACCATGATGTTAGAAGGTGGAATAGCTAAGAGGCTGAGAGAACAGTAGCTTATCGGGGGGGGGAATCTAATTGAATGTGTCCCACATCTTTCCTTCCTGGAAATCACACTTCACACATGACACGTTTACCTGTACACCTAAGAAGTTTCAAGTGTATAACTTAAAGTGTATGGTGTGGACATGACAAACATGTTTGAAAACATGGACGTCATCCTGACATTCATCAGAGCCATGACTGATGGTAGCTTTTTACGGCAGTATACACTCTGGGGGGAATCTTGTTTTGTTTCTGTGCAATGTGTAATATAGCCCGTAGCCATCTGCTGGTGTTACTTTCCATGTGACAGAGATTGTGTGGAGAGAGTTAGTGGGGCCAAACATGCTCAGTCTATGCCCGTGTCTTCCATACACTGGGGAAAGGGATGAGCATGAGAGGGGAAACCTGTCAAACATGTGGAGGGGCTTCCTGTGACCCGGAAGCCCGAGTGTGGAGGGTACCAGCACACTGGGGAGCGGCCTACACATGCAGACTTCCTGCCATGGTGTGGACAGCACTGGGTCACCATGTTGGGAGTGGGGCTTAGAGGAGTAAGCTGCCCTGCTTGTGCTCTGTTTCCAAGATCTCAGTCACATGCTGAGGAACGCCTGGAGAAGGCTTGCATCAGCTCTCAGTGTGAGAGTGGAAAGGAAATGAGTAATTTGGTGTTTCTTTAAATAAGTGAGTTCCATCTAGAAAAGGCCCAGCCCACTTTTCTATTGTAGGGATGGGGAAGGAAATTCAAATTTTGATTCACATTTTAATATGAACCTACCTAATTCGCACGTGCCAAACAGTACAGGCATTGAAGCACATCTATCCTTTGAAATACACACTTTCCTGAATTTTGCAGTGCAGTTTCTCTGGTGTATGTGTGCAAAAGTGCGTAAATAAGAAGAAAGCATGCATGAAAATTCATACGCTTGTGAGAAAATACAGTATATTATGAAAATTCCTTCTCAAAAATGTGTATATTAGGAGAAATGCACACTAAAATGCTGATGGGTTTTCATGAGAACTTTTTTTAATGCAGACTGTTGGGGGGGATAAGAAACTAAGAGGAACTGAAACTGACAGATTTGCACATCCCCATTCTGTTGTTTACTTGACCAACATATCCAAGTAGGTGCTAAATTGTTTTCTTCATAGACACTTGTTTGAGAGTAATTAATCTGAATAAAGCATATGGGGTTGATTTGTTTAGGCTCCAACAAGGAACCGTTTCACATTTTAAACAACTACTTTTGCATTTTGTTGGTTGGAAGAAGGGCAGGGGGAGGGGGAGAGAACATTGCATTGCACTTAACAAAAATAACTACATAAAGCACCAGAGAGCTATGCCTTTGATGACATTTCTCTAATTAAACGTTGCCATAACAACTGAGGGCTGCTGTGAATGTCTCTTTGTTAGGAAAGCAGCTAACTTTCCTCTTTCACCTTTATACTAAGTATAGTATAGTATAGTATAGTATAGTATAGTATAGTATAGTAATAGTGCATGCCCATCGATAGCACAACTAAACAACATCAATTTTGAATTGAACTGGTATGGTGACATAGCACAAATGGCTCAAAGGCTAATAAACCCAGGTGACTAGCGATATAAGGTTTACATCTTAGAAAATATGATGCCTGTAGATGGCACCACACATAACTAAATGAATTTGAATAATGATTTATTGCAAAACATTAACAGACACACTGACATTAAATAATGATGTTTATGTTCTTGCAGTAGATGAGAGGTAGTTGATAAGATGTCCTGTGTTTCCTTTCTTCTTCCCTTCCTCTTTCATAAATCCGTATGCCGTACGCCTTTGAATCCCAATTGTTGGGAAGCCCCATTGCATGCCCAATAAGCACAGGATGCCTTTGCCTGGCAGCGCTGTGGCCCATAGATTGCAGCAAAATACTGGGCAAGGTTTTGCCTAGTATGTTCTCTGTGTGATGGGCTCATGGGAAAAAGCTGTCCCATGAGCCCTTGCATGAGAGGGGAGGGAAAGCCTATATAAGGCTGCTTCCCCTGGAGCTCACAGCCTTTTTCCTTTGAGATCTTCCCACCTGCCCACTCTCGAGTTAGAGCCTTCACTGAGCAATTTTGGGTTGCTGGTTGACACGGTCAGAAATGAATAATTTTGTCTCAACCTGACTGGCACTTGGTTGTTTTATTATTTCATTATTATTTATTTTTTGCCATTCCCTCAGTGAAATTATGACTTTCCTCTGTTAGGCGGAAGAACATTGTTTGTATGAGGGTGCAAATGGCATTGGTCAGGATCAACATACAAAGAGACCTGAGGGGAGGATTGACAATGGCAAACCCAAGCATGGGTTCAGTATCTGCCTGGCTGGAATACGTACTCTGGTCCCCCAGTGAGACCTTGCTTGCTTGGCTTGCACCATGGCAAGGTTCAACACTGGCAGACTCTCATCATACAGGTTTGGAGTGATCTAAACCCATCAACCATTCCATCAACATGGGGCTTGTGGAATGATGAACTGATCCTGGGACCCAATATCATGCCAACCCTTGCCCTGGCTGCTGCTGTCAATCAAGATTTGGCTTGATTTTATCCCATTACCATTGCACAATCTGTTTATTTTGCTGTTCTCATGGGTCACATAATGTGTCTCCCTAGGGGAGGGGGTGGACAGTTTAACTCGGGTCCTGTTTGGCAGCTGTGAGAACAGGATGCTGGACTAGATGGACCTAGCAGGGGTTTTCTTAGGTTCTTATGTTAGTTAGTTATTACTAAGGGCAGAAATAGATAAGATGCTTGATATAAGGTCACTGGGAAAAGGTGATTGGCTCACTCTAAAAGTGACTCCAAATTCCTCACCCTAAAAGTGCCTCCAAGTGCTCACCAATAGTAAAAAACAAACAAACAAACTGTTGGAGAGTTACAGTGGCTGCTGTGGCTATAGAGACCGATATGGAGAGACATGTTTTGTTGCAGCTGGGGCAGATGAAGGTGTCTGCTTGTGCTGGTGTAGGTGTACCATGGATAGAATTATGGTTTTGTTCCTTATAGCAAAGATTCAAATTGCGTATTGTGATAAGCACGTTTCCCCCTTAAAGTGTGCTTAACACTGACCACCAGAAATTGTAGCCAACCAGTAACATTAGCCTCCAGAGTTGCTGTTTACTGAAAACAGCTCCTTCAGATTCAAATGGCAGCTGTGGGAGGCAATTTCCAGTGGGGAAACAGTGCGGGGAGACTTTCCTCTAGAGGGTAGTGGTCAACAAAACATATGTATGCATGTATGTTGATAGGATGTATGTGATAAAATGTGTGCAAATTCAGTTTACAGCTGATATGCCACAATAAAATAACAGTGATAGTTTGGACACAAACTAGAGAAAGCTTCATGTGTTTAATTCCATTTGGAATCAACAATGAGATTAGGTTTGTAATCATAAGCGTACTTATGAGGAAGCTAAGTTCCATTTAACTCTGCAGGAATTGCTTCAAGTAAACATTTTCAGATCAGGCTGTTCAGCCCCATTGACTTCAATGTAACTGCTGTCCCTTAAGTCCAAACCCTTTAATGTTTTTTCTCCCTTTACATTTCAGATATAAAGGAAGAAAATGTCGCCACAGAAATGTAGAGGGAGGGTAGCATCTCCAGTGACCTTACTAGTTTCAAAATAGGGCACAAATAAAACTGGTATGGCAAAGCAACAATTTTCTGCATCTTTCTTTGAAGCTCAGGGAATGCAGTGTTGAAATGCAGTGTTGAAAGGCAATGAATAGCAGCAAAAAAATAAAATAAAAAAATCATAGGGGAGACTGGCCAATACTAGGAGTGGTGATCTGTATTTGTCATCTCTATATGGCTGATACATTTAACAAAAAATAATTCACATTTTACCCTCATCAAAGATAAATGACAGTTCCATATGAATATAAAGGTGTACCTTCCATTCTGAACGTGCCAAAATGTGCTTCAGGTGCACCTGAGTGTTTCCAGCCTAATAATGTCTTAATTTCCTACTGTTTCCTTCAGACTTCACTGCTTTTGTGAGGACAACAGATTTGTTGAGTGATAATCTGAACACACCGTTCCTATGCTGAAGGGATGGGGAATCTGTGTGTGTTTTAGCATGATGGTTGCATTTCCTTGTGAGAAACTTCTGGGGAGCCACAAGCCAGTGGTGGCTGGAGCCAGTGGCAAAGAATGGGCAGAGCAGGGGGGGCAACTTGAATAAAATATTGTGGGGGCCCAATAAGCTCCACCTCACATAATTGATCATATGATGCAGTGCACACACATCATTTGAATGGGAATGCCCATCAACTTTGTGGGGGTCCAGCCCTCAAATATTTTGTGGGGGCTGAAGCCCCCACGGCCCCTGGGAGTTGGCTCCTATGAGGCAGAGTCAGGGCTTTTTCCCCAGCAGGAACTCAATGGAACTCAGTTCTGGCACCATTGTCAATCTCAGAGAACAAGGGAGGCGTTCATGGTGAGTTCCAGCATCTCTTTTTCTAGAAAAATAGCACTGGGCAGAGCAATGGGTGTCACTATTTTTACCTTTGCACACTAGGCTATATTCCAACCCCACAGCCCCAGCCTGCAATGTGTCAAGGCGAGTTAAGCAGACATGTGACTTCGACAGCAGGGCAAGAAGGCCAGGGCACCCAACAAAATCTCACTCAATAAGGCAAATCTCCCTGTTGGGCAAAAGTCACAGGTCTAAAGTGCAATGAGCTTCTGGCTCTTTGGGAGCAGGTTTGTTCCCTTGAGGCAATGGTGGTGGACCTGGAAAAGGAAAGAAAGGCATTGAGATTGGTGGAAGCGGCCATTCGGGACATTATAGCTGTGTCTCACTTCCATAAAAATAGCTCCCCTGGTGTTGGGGAAATGAGGGACTCAGGGAATGACAGTGATACATTGAGGAAGAGGAACTAACTAAATCTGAGTGATTTTTATATTCCTATTCTGTTTGTTTACTTGACCAATATATCCAGGTAGGTTAAGTGCTAAATATTTGTACTAGGGAAAGCTAAACTAAACTATCTTCACAACATGGTGGAAAGCAAAACATTGCATTTGGGTACTCTTGAGTGAGTAGTCTTCATCCAACATTGTTAGTTATTAGATCTTCACCTTCATGAGTTCCAGATACATTGTAAAGACTTTTTAAAAGGCTCAATTAGCTATTATTTCTTCTCTTGCTCTATTTTCATTTTTAAAGATGTAGTTGCCTGTGCCACAAAAGCTCCAGGCCAGATAGCAAATGTCACCTCGAAAATCTTTTTTAGTTTAATTGAAATTCTTATCTTCTCCCTTTTCAAGTTTTGTTCCCTCTCCTGGGTCTTCAGTTTTTCGAAGTTTAATTGGAGCTTTAGTGGATGAATGTCTCCTTATTCTGTTTTAAAATGTCATTCCAGTCACTCCATAAAAAACAGCACCTTATTATTCAACTTATCTGTTCCCCATGTGTCTTTGAGTTATAGCTGCTTATTTCACCGAGGGAAGCAATTTCTTTTACTTCTGCTCATAGGGAAGTATAATTCAATTTGCAACCTGAATCCTTCATGTAGGGCTGTGCATCAGCTAAATAAAGAAAAGGAGGATCATAATAAAGCCACCAAAATCAATGAGCTTAGACAGGCCATCTCTGCATAGGATCACATAGCAGAAAAAGAGGCGTGGGGAACCTTAGGCCCAGAGGCCAAAAATGTTCCTTATCAGGCTCTTCAGAGAAGTCACACTTTTCTTCCTAGGTCATTCTCATCAATGTCTCTGCTCTATGTTCTCTTCAACTACTTTTGCCTGGCTGGAGTGTGTTCTTGAACTATGACGATATATCTTGATTGCTTGAATTGAGAGGGGTGGATGCTGGATTGCAGCCTACTGTACAAATATTTGTTGTTTAGAGTTATTGTCTGTGATGGCTTAGAGACACTGAAGAATTCCATTTGGTTTAATTTTTTTAAGCAAACTGAAGTACGGTAATTTCCACTTCCTAGACTAGCACACAGATTGGAACAGTTATGCTTCAGATCACACTCGTCTCTAAACTTAGCAATGCAGTTTTTGGATCAAAATGGAGTATCTTAGGGGGAAATGCATACACAATGCTCCTTTAGTAGGAAATGCATGCAAAATGCCTATTGTCACATGTGCCCCAGTTATCCAAGCAGGAAAGACATTGTAGGTGTGCAGCATGTATTTAGGTTCTGTTACCCTTTAATGGAGTAATTGGAGACTGTCTAGTATTTTTTATATATTTGCATTTGAATACAAGTTGGATACAAGTTGGATGCGGGTCGCACTGTGGTCTAAACCACTGAGCCTAGGGCTTGCTGATCAGAAGGTCGGCGGTTCGAATCCCCACGACGAGGTGAGTTCCCGTTGCTCGGTTCCTGCTCCTGCCAACCTAGCAGTTCGGAAGCACGTCAAAGTGCAAGTAGATAAATAGGTACCGCTGCAGCGGGAAGGTAAATGGTGTTTCCATGAGCGCCGCAACCCCAGAGTCGTCCGTAACTGGACCTGATGGTCAGGGGTCTCTTTATCTTTACCTTTACAAGTAAAGATATACCGAAACAAAGGTATAGATTCACATCTCAAAGCACCTCAACATACAATGTTTCCTCATTGGGTTTCGGGGGGGGGAGCATCCAGCTCATTTAGAGTTTCCCATAAATTCTACATCTCTGACTACTTTTTTCTAAGAATGATTTTCTTTTAAAAGCCATGGTAAGTTACCTTACCATCTTCTTCTAGCTACTCTAGCTAGATGGAGGACAAAAGGATGAGTTGTTTTATTACTTTTCTTACCCATACACAAGGAACCACTAAGCTGCTAACCATGATTTAATATAAGGACATGTCTGGGTGACACAATTTGATGTGTGTGTTTAGGGATCCTTGAGAGATAATTCAGACCCACCCCTAAACCCACAGCTCTATTTTAGAGGAAAATGTGTTCAATTTAAACTCAGATTTTCTTTTCTTTTTCTTTTTAATCTAAAAATACAGGACAGAATTGGCTGATAACTGGATGAGTGCAAAGCTGACATGAACTGGAAACAGACTGATTTGTGCATCCTTAGTGATGCCAAATTGGCAAGGCACCTCACTTGAGCAGGGATGCCTGCCTGCCTGCCTGCCTGATGGAAACATCATGCCTCAAATGGACAGGACAGTTCATTGGGGTTCATATCCATACCATACATTTAAAGCAATTTAAAGCACTCTTATACCACTTTATACCACCATGGAATCCTACAAAGACACGTGGGAATTGTAGTTTGTTAAGGGTGCTGAGAGTTGTTAGGAGAACCTTCGCAGAGCTATAATTCCCAGAACCCTTAACAAGCTGCAATTCCCAGGATTCTTTGGGTTTTAAAGCAGCTTCCCATGTTGTTGTTGTTGTTTAGTCGTTTAGTCATGTCCGATTCTTCGTGACCCCATGGACCAGAGCACGCCAGGCACTCCTGTCTTCCACTGCCTCCCGCAGTTTGGTCAAACTCATGTTGGTAGCTTCGAGAACACTGTCCAACCATCTCGTCTTCTGTTGTCCCCTTCTCCTTGTGCCCTCCATCTTTCCCAACATCAGGGTCTTTTCCAGGGAGTCTTCTCTTTTCATGAGGTGGCCAAAGTATTGGAGCCTCAGCTTCAGGATCTGTCCTTCCAGTGAGCACTCCGGGCTGATTTCCTTAAGAATTCCCATAGAAGCTCAGATAACGTCTTAGTGGGGGAAACAAAGGAAGAAAGCCTGAGAGCAAAATATTCTGGCCAAGTAAAAGGCAGAATATTTGCTCATGTCATGAAGTGGCTTTGCCAAAGACATTCTGGCCCTCAAGCTAAAAAAGTCGTCCACCCCTGTTTTAAGTTAGCCCTTACCCATTTTAAGCTTCCTGCTATGTTAACTGTGAGAGCAGCATTTTCTTTCCCCCCAAATATGTCACCCTATAATAATAATCTGTATGAATGCCTTAGCAAGGACAATTATTCTGGAACTTTACTTCGGCTCTTGACAGTTGCTTGCACAGTTACAAATTGTACTTTACCCAATGACCTGACAATTTGAAGAAACTTGTTAAAATAAGTAATAGGATGGCAAAACAGAGCTGGTAGGTCACTGTCATAGCCCCTGTCAGTGAGAGGTCTGGACACATTTGGTTTAGGCCACAAATGAAATGAACTTTTGCACATTTTATTTCTCAGGGGCATTAATTTGCATAATGAAATCCTAACATAGCCAGTAATGTCAAGATAGAGAATACCTAACTCTCAAATAAAAGGAAACTATTGAATCAGGAAACATATTAGCCAAAAGGTTGACATATTATATATACATCATCTTTTTTTAAAAAGCATTTTGGAGGCACTTAAATTATTTTAATAATAATGTGGATAAAAAAATATTAACAAGATGAATCCCATATTAAACATATTTTAAGCTGTGTTTACCCCCATTCAGACTCCAAAAAAATTCATAACAAATAATTAGCTTAATAAAAAAGAGAGGAACAAAATCCATTTGGGATTTTTCATGCAATTCCATGGCAGCCATCTTAATTCCGTTGGTTTACAGTCGCATTGCACCTTAGGCATTGTGAAATACTCTCCCCATGAGAACGTACAATTGACTCACAGTTTTTGTTTTAGCATACCACCTTTGTTTGTTTACTTTTTGCACCAGATAGCATACAAGCGTGCAGATAAAATTAGCGCACCACAGAAATACAATTTAAAAGCCAATGAATAAATGTAATGAAATACAATACAACATATTAACCCGAAAAGCCCAAAGCAGGAAATTCTTCACCCGGTGATGAAAAGCCCATAATGTTGAGACCGGGTGAGCATTCCTTAGGGAGGCTGTTACAAAGTCAGGGGGCCATCACAGAAAAGGATCTCTCTTTTGCAGAAGGCATAGCATACCACTACTAGAGAGGGTACTTGGATCAAGGCCTTTGCTGAAGGCATAGTTCTTCAGCATTTTGGTGCCAAGCCATCTAAGACTTTTAAAAGAGAAGCACCAGCACCTTAAACTGGGCTCAGATGTCCATAGGCTGCCAAAACAGATCTTTCAAAAACCTTGTGATTCCATCTATATGTACAAGATAATGTTTGGAATAATGCAGAGGCAACAAACTGTGGAAACTGTGCTTGGCTGTCTGCAAGACACGTACTGTCCTAGCCACTTACTGTATACAAGTGGGAGGGCAAAATCTAACACCCTCCAGATGTTAGACTTCAACTCCCATCATTCTCAGCACAACACAACCAACAGTCAGGCATGATGGGAGTTGATTCATGATGAGAGCGTGTCTAGGATAAACCCTACAGATTCTGGAGGAGGGCACATTGAAATTCTGTGCCCAGATAAACCAAACCAAAATCCCCAAAATTACCCTGATATGAAATTCAATAACTGCATGTCATTCTTTTCTTTTTTCTTTTTAAAAAGAAGCTCATTTCTTATTAATCTAAAGTAAGGGTACACTTGCACATATGTAGCATGTCATAAATGATACTTTTTCTGATTTTCTTTTATTTTCCTTTTCTTAGGCATGTTTCCCAACCAGGCACATAAGGATATCTTCCAGATAACATATATTTTGCAAGTATGGTATCTTGATGTGTATAACTAGAAATAATGCCCTCACTAGTATAACTGATAAGGATCCAATGACTAGGAAAAACCATGGACTTTGTGATTTTAAATTAATGTGCAAATTCACCTTACTGTATGTGGGACTGAGGCAGAGAAATGCACTCTGTATTTAACAATAATGTGTTATCTGTGGGATGCCATACTTCTATGTACAATTTCATTTTACAAGCATAAATCTGAAGTATAACACTGCTATCAGAACTGATATCTTTCACATCCTGCTTCACTGATTCAGACTGTATATTAAAGTTCATATCATCCCAAACAAGCATATACACCACATGTAGTAAATGTCTTTGAATTATTGAGGACAGTGAAATAGTCCTACCCCAGATTTTAGACTCTTTAGTCACTGCAAAGTCAGGAAACTGCAATCCCCCCCAGAAGTTGTATTTCACAGACTATTACTTATTCACTGCAGTTTGATGCGGTGTGAAAGGGAGATCCATGTATCCCATAACCAACTGGTGTAGCCCCTTGTTTCATCTTACAATCTCCGCTTCTCCAAGGAGAGCGAAAAACAAGTGCATGCTTATTGGAATATTCTTAAAACAGCAGGATTACATTCTGCACATTGCTAGCTTTACTTCCAAAGATTTGTTGTTAGGTATGGAAGAGTAATTCGTTTGACTTGCGAATCTACCTAAGTCAAACAAACCAATGTGCTAACTATCTCTTGACATTTTCACTTACTGCAATTTGGCAGTTCTCTAACCCAAATGTGTGACCCAAAATGCATATATTCATGAAGATAACAAACTACATTCATATCTGAGAAAATGGCTTGCAAAATTGCATATATTAGATGACGTTGCATGCAAAATGCATGTAGCAGGAGAAATGTGGATGGAACTGCATATGCAGACTTTTAAAATAAAAGAAACCCCTCTACTTGTTGCATAAATGGGTCACACTAAACTGAAGGGAATGTGAAACTTAGACGAACTGAAATTGCTAGGCTCATGAATCCCTATTTGTTATTATTAACCGGCAGATATTTTGGCTGTTTCTCCAACTCATTTTCATTTACTGCCACAACAAAATAACAATAGTTACATATATTTATTAATTATTAAGCAAATGGGTTTTAAGCAAAGTTTCAGTCTGAAACACCCATCTGGAGAAAATAATACAGTGGTACCTCGGGTTACAGACGCTTCGGGTTACAAAGTCCGCTAACCAGGAAGTGGTTGCTCCAGGTTAAGAACTTTGCGCCAGGATAAGAATGGAAATCGTGCTCCAGCTGCAGAGCGACAGCAGGAGGCCCCATTAGCGAAAGCACGCCTTGGGTTAAGAACCGTTTCAGGTTAAGAACGGACCTCTGGAACGAATTAAGTTCTTAACCCGAGGTATCACTGTAATAGTACGCAAACAACAGCAACCCCTCACCCATCCTCCATCTTGCATTATGACAGAATGACTATGATAATGTCAGTATAGGCTTGAGCTAGACACACAGACTTTTTAACTACAGTGTCATAAGGATGTTACTACAAGGTAGGTGGCTTGGTATGTATGCCCTCCACATATTTGCATTTTCCACTGTGCTTCATGTCTTTTTAAAAAAGATATATGGATGTTTTCTGTTGAAAATTGCTCAGGTGTAGAAATTCCATCACAATTTTTCTTCTTCCCATTTTATTTATTATTCTTGACATGCAGGGTACTAACCCTAAATCACACCTATTGCATGAATTTGGAAGACATTGGGTATAAATTGCATCTTTTAGCCTAAGTTATAAATTCAACTAGGTTGACATAATTATTAGAGTACCAAAGTTCTGCCGGGGATCGCAACAACAGAAGTGCAAAAGCTACAAACTCTTATTGACAGCTAAATATGAAATGTCCACTTTGAGTATAGGATTATAATTTAAGTTCCATTACAACCATTAGAACTTAATTGTCTCACTTAGATAAGTCATTGAATCATAGAACTGCAAAGTTGGAAGGGGTCACAAGGGTCATCTAGTCCAACCACCTGCAATGCAGGAATCTTTTGCCCAATGTGGGGCTCATGATCCTGAGATTAAGAGTCTCATGCTGTGCAGACTGAGCTATCTGAAAATCATACATTGTTTACATTTCTCTGATGATCCACTAGCAACAATCCACAGGTAAAGAGACTTTTTTTTGTCTTGGATATGTTTGTCAGAAAGAAGCACTTAAATGTCTGGAGCTCAGCAGCTAGACTGGGGACTGGGAGTGGCCGCCGGAACCATATAGCACCAGTTCTAAAAGATCTTGTCTGACTCTCAGTACATTTCCAAGCACAATTCAAAGTGCTGGTGCTGACCTATAAAGCCCTAAACGGCCTTGGCCCAGTATACCTGAAGGAGCGTCTCCACCCCCATCACTCAACCTGGACACCGATGCCCTCCTCTGAGGGTTTTCTGCTGGTCCTCTCACTACGAGAAGCGAAGTTACAGGGAACCAGACAGAGGGCCTTCTCGGTAGAGGCACCCTCCCTGTGGAACACCCTCCTTTTAGAAGATATCTGAAGGCAGCCCTGTTTAGGGAAGTTTTTAAGGACTGGTGTTTTTATTATGTTTTTAGATATGTTGTAAGCTGCCCAGAGTGTCTGGGGAAACCTAGCCAGATGAGCGGGGTATAAATATAACAACAACAACAACAACAACAACAACAACAACGGACATTCTTCATGTCTCCTCTAGCACTACCATGAACATAAGGTGGGACATTGGGAACAGGGGTCTCGCCTCATCCCTGCTGTACCGGTAGTATAGACATGTCAGCTAGTTAGGCTTCAGACATGTATCAACCAACCAAAATTGAATATTAACATGTGCCTTTTTAAAAACAAAACAATACAGAACTCACTATTCAACAGAGATTTTGATTTTCTGCTTATTTTTATCATTCACAAAGCTTTTTCTTTTGTTGCAGAGATTTCTTTTCTACTAAGAAATATTTTTCAGGGCTTCTCTTTCATACCTTGCATCTCCATATCATGCTTCAAGTGCTCTAAGCATGTAAGCGGCAAATTCTGTCCAGGTCCATCAACCATATCAATATCAATTGTGTTAGATGGCCTGTAGCATTTTATGTACTCAGCACTTACCCTTTAATTTTAATTGAGTTAGCCTTCACTCCATTGTTTACAGCTAAAGTGCTAAATTGCTTCCCACAGGATATTTGTAGAAAATGTACATAAATCAAGGTGTTGGAATACTTGAATGTGATCCTGTCTCATTATTTCATTCCAACCTCAGAGCCCCCGTTCCCATTGTCTGTTTCGATTAATTTCTACTCTGTTGGCTGAAATGTTAGCTTGGTCCAAAGAGAGGCTTTGCTTCAGGCCTAACAATAATTAATATGCTGCCATATTATTATAACTACTAAGATGCTGTCATATTACTTTTATATATGTATAAATCTCAGTATATGGCCAGTGAAATGTCACTTAAGGCTGTTTCGTATGTTACAGTTTCTTGCGCAGAAATCACCATGAGCCTCTGCTCATATTGCCTGCCTGATCTGTGATCAGTATACTTTGTAGTGGTTTTTCTTTTCTTTTTTTTCCAGCTAAGCTTCAAATAGTATATATGCTATGCAGAGAGTTGTCTCCATGTTGGGAATTGTGATGTGTGAAAGTGCCTTAGGGCTGTGGACCAGTATCCAAATTGAAATGGTAACATGACTTAAATCATTCTCAGAGAATTGTGGATTGATGATGATGAGTTTACTTATTCGTTTTCTAACATGCCCTTCCTCCCAGGGGAGCATTCAGCAATCACAAAATATAATCATATTAAAACCATGGCTAAAATGATAATTGAAAGCTTTATCAAAACTAAAAAATGCAGAAAACCCTCAGCATCCTCACACAAGCTAAGGCCCCATTTGCAGTTTTACTTTTAAAGCAACATCATGCTGCTCTAAACAGTCCTGGGCTGCTTTTAGATGGCAGTTTATTTCGTTTTCTGGTAGGTTCCCTTGCTTGATAATTTTTGCATTTGATGTGATTTTTATCACGGTGTAAAAGCCACCTCTGAATATTTAGCAGACTATAGAGGAAGTTTATTTCTGCGTTGATTGCTTCTAATGAGCCTAAAAGCTAATCATGGGACTAAAGTGATTAAATTTGGGGTGGTATATTAGCATACAGTTCTTTCCCACCAGTTTCATGGGAGAATCATAGGGGGACAGAAGCATGCATGTGCAGAAAAGGTGGCTGAATAGTGATGTTGCCCCATGACATTCATTGTTGTGTCACACCACACACACTGGTGTGAATGCAATTTAGTGTGACATGGAAGTATATTGATCAAAAGGGCACAGTTACATAATGTAATGGGTACTGCATTAAATGAATGTTAGGAAACAGGACAGAAGTGTGACCTTTATAGTCAGTGCCTGAGACAGAGATGGAAGCATGCAGCTCTAATTCTCCTTCTTTTTTGGAGTGTGACTAGGTGGTAGAATGGCTGGATCGGTGCCTGGCTGTGGTAAAGGACTGGATGAGGGATCACAAACTGAAGCCCAGTTCAGACAAGACAGTGACACTGTTAGTAGCAACTTAACCTGTTCTGGGAGGGCTACGGTTGTGGCCCCTCAAGGGCTGGCCACTCTCCCCAGATACGGAGATTCCCATCCACGGGTGGCCATTGTAGTTCATTCGGGCCAGCCTCATTGGAGGGAGGGATTTGCCCACCAAATACCTTAATTTAAACTGCCCAATCATGGGCACCTTGGTGGGTGAAGCTTCAGTGGTGGACCGGGACAGGCAGGCTTCCACTGCAGTCTGCTGGCCATCTTTAAAAGCCGACTCCACCTGGCACTTTCAGAAGAGCAGGCAGAAGAGCAAACTCTCCCTCTCTTTCATGCTGAACTGTACTTTGTCTTGTTCTGACCTTGTTTTACCTCCTTGCACTCTACCTGACCTTGTGGTTCCCAATGATTGCCCGTATTCAGGAAGGAATTTGCCTACAAACAGATTGGGTTCATTTGGAAGTTTTGCCTTCCCAATAGCAAGGCAGCACAACTTTTGGTGGGTAAGGCATCAGGTGGAATCCTAGTCATCAAAGTTTTGGGTGAATTGGTGCATCACCTGGACCTCAACCAGTAGTGTACTCAGGGTAACGACTCCCAAGTATCCAGAGCGGGGGGAGGCAGGGAGAGGACGAGCTGCTCGCCGACAGTGGAGGTGCAGCCACGAGGGAGGCAAGGTGCTCTGCTCATCGCTTCTGCCCTGACAGCAGGACCACACTCAAGCCAAGTGAAAGAATTGGCACTGCGCCTTTAAGAGGGAGCCGGCAACGTCGCCGCCCCACCTTCTCCCCATCCCTTGCACTTGCACAAGAATGAAAAGCCTGATAGGTGGGAGAGGCAGAGAAATGTGACCTAGGCTTGTAGCGCGCAAGAGAGAGAGAGAGAGAGAGAGAGAGAGAGAGAGAGAGAGAGAGAGAGAGACCAAGAGGCCCCTCCCTTCCTACGCCACTTCAGGGATGTCCCTGATTTAGAGAAGCTGTCCTAGTTTCTGATTTGATCCTGAAATGCCCCGCTTTTCCTTAGGATGTCCCTATTTTCATTGGAGAAATGTTGGAGGGTCTGGAGTTATCTGACCCCTGAGCCGTCTGAAGGCAATCCAGTATAGTGAAGTTATTTTTAATGTTAAATGTTTTATTATGTTTTTTTTATATAGGTTGGGAGCTGCCCAGAGTGGCTGGGGCAACCCAATAAGATGTGTGGGGTATAAATAGTAAAATTATCATTATGGAATGGGACGTTCCTATTTTCATCGGAGAAATGTTGGAGGGCATGCTGGCTGTTTTGGTTTTGTGCTGTATATGGTCTTATTGTGCTGGTTGTGCATTTGGTTTTTAAACTAGTTCCCGTGTATTGTATTGTAGGATAGTTTTATTGTTACATTTTTAGTCATTTTGATCTTTGCACCAAGCCCCAAAGTTGAATTTTATGAGGTCCCTTATAAATGCAGTAAATAAGGTGGATAGAAAAGCATTCCCTCCCCCCTATTTTTACAGACATTTATTTTCCAATTCAATCCTAAACATTTTGCTAGCCAAAAAATCATTGAAAGAGGCAGGGCATAAACATTGTTTAATTGGTGAGGTTATTCGTCCACACAGAAGAGTGTCCTGTTGGCAGGAATTGATGCTGCTTGCCAGTGCTTCAGGGAAAGGGCATAGCGACACAATAATGAAGCATTTTCTTCCCTGTTGTTCTTTTCAAACATCCAACAGTTTAAGGCCTAGGGCAGTATCGCTCTGTGTTTGCTACAATCCACAAAACCAAGCAAGCTGACACCTGGAACTCTCCTGGGCAAAAATACTGAGCAAGTGAAATTGAATGGAAAATGCTAGGCGCCTCTAAGTAGAGAAATGCTTCTGAGAAAATGCAAACAGACATTGGGAAACAAAGATATACGTGGACATGAAGACACAAGCCATGATTGCTGGATTGATAACAGGTGCCTGTGCTGTTTTAAAATTACTTGATCTGTAATATCATACCCCTCAACTGTCCTGATAAAACCGGGGCATTCTGTTTTTTTGCTTGAGAGTGCAGTGCACATTTTGGGCACCACAATTTTTTGCTGCAATCTCATACCGTGCTTTTTTTCCAGGGCTGCAATCTTGCACTAGTCATATGACTCATGCAGGAGCGCAGCCCCAGAAGACAGTGTCCTGGTTTTTTGCCTTGAGTTGTTGGAGGGTATTTAATATAATTAGGTATTTAGAGGCCAGACTTCTCCAAGTGTTTCCTGCTACTGAGGTTAATCCTTGAAAAGTGTGTCGTCTGCTGGCCAATCTATTTGGACCAACCAACCCTGGCTCAAAGCATTGCTCAAAGACAATAGTATGGTTGTTCCTTATAGCAAATAAGGTATTTGTTCTTTTTCACTGTCTGCGCACATGGATAGTGTGCCAAGGATGCCCTGGCAGTTTCTCTGGCTTCCCATCAATGGACCTTGTCTGAAGGAAGGAAGCCCCGAGGGACATTCAGGAAGGACTTTATTCCATTTTCCTGGTGTTTCCTTACATGATAGTTTTGCATTTTATCTGTTGTTTCACAGGACATAAAAGCTACTTCTGGAAATCTCATGGAAACTCAGTGCTCATTTCTGTGTTAATTGCTTTCAGGGGGGGGGAATCTGTTTGTAACCCCATCAACTCAGAAAATCATGGGAGTTTTTCATTGCAGTTTTCATGGATAACATCACGACAAAATTTTGAGTGGTGTTCAGGCACATAGTTCTTTCCTGTAATTTTTGTGGGCAAATTATTAAAGTGTTTCAGCTCTGTGTTTTTCCTTGCTGTTTAGACTGAAATGTTTGATTAAATATCATTCTTGGTCTCATAAGACTCTACGGTCTACCCACGTAGACCTCTGCGCCAAATTGCACATTCCCAATCGTCCTCGGTTCCCATTATTCCTCAGCATTCAAGGACATCAGCATCAGATACTTTATTATGCCATTTGGTGCCAGTGTTATCGTTACAAGAAGCGTGGATAGCGATGATGTAGTTGTTGAATTAAGCAGGGATAGTGGCTCCATTATTTTGATGCTTACCATAAGATGTTGAGAACAACAGCTTAATAAATAACTTATGCCATCGTTCTTAAAGCAGAAACTGGCTCTGCCATGGCTGTTAAATCCTTTCATTGTTAGTCATGTCATTTAGTAAAGCAACAGTGCCAAGATTAGTCTGTGACCTTGAGTGGTACACTCCTAATTGTAACCCCAGGTGACAGAGCTAAGTGGCTTTTCTAAATGGATAGTAATACCTAAGTGCAGAACAAACTCAGGCAAAACAATTAGTTATCTCATGCGCTTCCCTACAAATATTAATAGTGAGTTTTGGCCAGACTAGACGTGGTGTTAATTGTGTTGACATGCAAGTTTCTTTTACTTAAATAGCCACCCTGGGATTTTGGGATGACAGTTGGTGGGGAAGGAGGCATTGACCTTTTCTCCAGCCCGTCACCACCACCCAGAAGATGCTAAAATCCTCAGAACATAGATTTCTATTGCTGTCAGTGGGAGTTAATCCCTCTCGCATAAAGAAGTTTTGGAGGGCATTTTTTGTTGGGGTGACAGGAGAGGGGAAACTTTGACTACCACCCTTCACTGCCATGTTCTCAATCCTGTTTGTCCACGTGGCAGCTCCTTTCCGTTTTTAATAAAGTACAGTGATTTTTTCCCCTTGCACTTTCATTCCGCCTTTATTTCATTTATTCTAAGGAGGCAGACCTCCTTAGCTTCTGCAGGGTGGTAGTAGCCTCATGTGCTTTCACATACTCCGCCACCATTCATACAATTGCAATGCCACAATTAACAGTGTGCATACTTTGGCTCTCCCTTTGTGTTCAGTGCATTGACTGCAAAGTGTACTGTCTACTTAGGACAAAGTAAAATGTTCATATTTGCAAACCACCCAAGGAATATGAATGAAGGGTTGTACAACAATTACTTTTAATAAATAATACATAAATGCAGATGAATATGTCTGATTTGGATCTAGGAAGTGACTGAAATCTTCCCTACCTGGATATATTTAATTGCCTTCTTGAAAGGGGCAAAGCAGATGAACAGATCATGGCTTGCATCCAATGTTAGTCTCGCTTAGAGTAGGCTCATTGAAATGAATGAACATGGCATGACATAGTGGATCTATGGTGTGTAGGGCATAGCTGAATACAACCCAGTTATTTTTATTTAGACTGGTCCATACACCCCACTGTACTGGGTAGGGCCCCTACCTATCTGTCACTGCTCAGATGTTCCAGAATGTTAATATTGGTAAGTTTAATTAAAATGCCTCTAACAGCAATCAGTGCACTGTAAACTCTGATGAATGGGTGAAGCACAGGACCAGATATTACTGTATAGGCTGCAAATCTGCAAGTATGCTCCATTTAACTCAATGCAGCTTACTTCCAAATAGACATGTGTAGGACTGCCCTATTAGTTGACTTCTCTAAATGAAGAGTTATTTCCCTAACCTAGCAAAAAGCTTCATGTAGCAGCAGGTGATAGCCTACTGACCCAGCAGCTTGTTCTACCTCAACCTTTCTTTTTTACAGACAGCAAAGTGGAGCTTGAAGAAACTGGCCAATAAGCAGTGACCTTAATATGCTGTGTTCAGGCAGAGAGAAGAAGAGGGAGAAGCCTCTGACTCCAGCTGTCAATTTCTCACTTTCCAGCAAATGGTGCAGAAAAATGTTACCTGGTTGCTATCTGCAGTAGCATCCACTGTATTCTGGATATCCTGAGAAATCACTATATTTCATGTTAATTGGGTTTTCAGGATATTTTTATTATTATTGATTTAGATAGCATGCTGTTATTCTGGTTTTGCCATATGCCACCATATGGATTCATAGACGCAACATTCACCTTTACGGAAAACTTCCATTAAGTTATCAGCTGTGTGGCATGAGTTACAAACCTCAGTTGCATCCCCACCTTGGCAAAATCTATGTTCAGTCTTTGTTGTGGCTCATAGAATTATAGAGTTGGAGAGAACAATGCAGGAATCTCAACTTAAGCATCCTTGACAGATGGCCATCCAACTTCTGCTTAAAAACCTCCAGTGAAGGAGAGTCATTGGTTTAAGATTGCTGTGGGCTAGGTGGAGTTAGTATAGTCATTCTTTTCTTCAGATGAGATCTTCTGTAAAGTACTTGGAAAAACAGTTACCGTTCTCACCACCCCATTCAATTCTCTCTGCTCTTCAGTCTCCCCTTCCTTCATTGTCTTCAGTTGAAATCTTTTATCATTCCTAATTCATCATAATTAGGATCTGGGCAGAAGTCTTATTTTCTCATTTCACTGCCTAGTTCCCCCTGTTAAGAATGCTGGGATGTAAAAGGGGGATAAGAATAATTAAGAAATATTTTTAAACATTCAGCCAGGAAGTGAAAAAGGCAACATAATTATAAGATTGCCTCTCAGAATTCCATGATTTGTTTCCAAAAAGGTATTCTTTTAAGCTATTCCCTTTTAGAGTTAGCACAAGAGAAGAAAGATTGGAGTTAATAATCTCCAGATAAGTGATAGGCTTTGAGGTGGCAAATGGCCAAAGAGACTCTGGGAATGAATTGAGTATGAATAATCCAGATTAATAATTTGTCGTTTTTATAACACATATAGCTTGGGTTTTTTGTTTTGTTGTTGTTGCCCAAATCTGCTAAACTCAGGATGCAGCAGCACAATGTGTGAGAGAATAAACTTGACACCCAACAATCCGATTTTGGACACAGTCTTGGCTTTCACTTTCTAGCAGAGCCTTAGCACTGTGAAGGACTTGTATAGATCCTATCACGGAACTGATCAGCTGTTATGCCGCTCAGGGAGGTGAGGTGTCTGCTCAATATACAAAGACTCTTTCTCCTGACTCTTTTTAGGCTGCAATCCAAACTTTGGCTAGGCAGCAGTGACACTTGATGGACTGCATGTGCAATCACCACATCTGCTTATGCCAGACAGGGTGGAAGGTGGATGGGCAGGTGAATCACTGTGCCAGCCAGGAGCTGCTGCAGTGACTGGCTCAGATTAAGCCTAAAACTAGCATTTGATAGCAGTGGGGCTGGTTCAGGATCCAGAAGATCCCAGGCTGGCTCAGACCCTATGCACCCTTGGAACACCCATTTTCACCCACTCACCAATAAGGGGTTCAGATTGCTGTACCCATTGTTTAAGGTATCAATACACCGCCCTTTTAAACATATATCCCAGGAGGCCTTACATTACGAAGCTAAAACACAGCTATTGAAATATATAAAATTTAGAGGCAATAAACCAACAGCATAATTGAGACAATACCCACTTAAAATATCAAACCCAGTCTGGATGGTTGGTGAGAGGCTTTTGTAAGAGAGAAGTGTTGGGCCCACTTTTATACTACTACTACTACTACTACTATTACTACTACTACTGCTGCTGCTAAGGATTGGGAAGATTTCCCCAGTTCTTTTCTTCTATTGGTCCTCTGATTTACTCTGTCTAGTGTTGCACTACTAGGATAATTTCTAAAATTTAATTATGGAACTGGATAATGCACACTTACCCTCACCCTTTTTAACTGCCTGCATTTCAAACCTTGCAAAAAAGAAAAGAAAATAGCCATATTATTGCAGGTGCAATTGCATCAATAATCCTTTGGTGTTTTTAGAACATCCTGAATGAGCTCTACTGCCATCAAACCAATCCGGGTCCAATGGCTGCAGTCCTATGCACTGGCAAAACACCACAGAGAAGGGGAGAGGAGGGAGGTGGTGTCCCCGATCTGTCTCCCCATTATTGAACCCAATTATGTCCCTCTGTATGGTCATACTGATACAAACAGCACTAAAAAAAGAAAGAGAGCAAACAATGTGTTCATATTCATTTTCAGGAGTGGGATGAGAAAAATCTCAGAAGCATCCTAACTTTTGATGTACTCATGTTTCTATGAATAGGCATGATAACGAGGGGATATTATTCTATCATGCTCATGATACCAGTGAGTGTAACGACGGACCTTTACCATTTTTTTAAAAAGAAGTAGTGAAAGACCATTTAAATATTTATAAAGGGGCACATACGTAGAAATATATTTAGAAACACATACTTCCATAAAGTAATACAATGGAAAGTTTGATATATTTTGCATAAATCATGCAAAGTAGACAAAAATATGAAATGGCCCTGTTTTGAATTTAACCTCTAACACAGGACCTTTTTAACAAACAAGAAATGGTTTCTTAATGTGCTTTGAATTACAATAGGCAAAGGCATCCACCTCTGAATTCGTTCTAAAGTCAGTATATACAAATTAATAAACTAATCAGAGTATATACAAAAAAGTAACTGATATAAATGATTCATTAATATAACAATACAAATAGGTATGCTGATAATGCTATCCAGCTAGGCAATTGGCGAATAATGCCAACGGCAGTTGTCATAAATGAATGGCTCCATGAATAGGCAGAAGCTCCTCAGTTATATTCTGTGGTATGTACACTTCCCTCTATTGAATAAAATGAGGAGGCACACTCCTGGGCTAGGAATTTCCATGAAGTTCTCTATTGGGGCAATGCTCCATTGATGAACATTGATGAAATACAGCTATACAGCCTTAAGGCTCACCCACACTTCTGCTTGTTTCTCGCCTACAAAGCATGGGTCTGAGCAGTTTTTCGCCCGACATGCACTTTCTAGGCAATGGGTTTGAATTGCTTTCTCCTTACCCTGCTCCTTTCCAAGGGAAAACCCTGATAGAGCAGAACAAATGACAAGGTGGGGGAAACCCGAATTGCTGTTTGCTCTGATTGAACACTAAACAGTGACTTTACCAGGGTGTTGGAAGCAGTGGCACTAGAGGAGGTGTAGATAAGCCCTTAGATTTTGGGTGTGCTTTTGTCACGGGGGCTTTAAATTCATGTTTCAAAACAAAAGGACCAGATTCAGCACAAGGACTTGCACCACTGCAACAAGGCTTTCTTATCCCTCTTGTGTCCCTTCCCCTGCCCCCCAATGCACCCTTCAAAGGGCAAGAGAACACACAGAGAAAAGCTTGCATTGATGAAACAATTATGTTAGCACAATGTTGAATTTTTCCCAAATGTAATTAAGGATGGCTGCACAAGCAGCCATTTACATCTGCATTGAATATGATTTGTTATGGCCCACACTAGTATTGTTTCTGAACTTTGCAAATTCCTATAATGAGCACTCACACTTTACATTGTGGGTGCCCTTTGCAGGATCGTGCATGGTGCTACAGTTCCCAGGGAGCTTACTGGCAAACAGGGGCAGGCCTGCCTCTCAGTGTTAATTTTGGGAGATTCACGCCCAGCCTCAGTAATCAAGTTTCTTGCTGGGGGGTGGGCCAGCCCCATTTATAAATAGGGGGTGGAGCCGACAATAGCCAGGCTGTCGGCTCTGGAGATTCACCCTCCCTTTGTTTAATGTTTCTTTTTTGCAGGTTAACTTTTTTTTTCCTGTTTAGCGGGCGCTGCTACAGTCTTTGACTGGTTGCTGTTGAAGGACCGGGAAGAAATTATCCTGCATTGGCAGGTTTTGTCTTCCCCGTAGCAATTCGTCACAACTTTGGCTGTTATGGCCTTGGGCTGAATCCTTTAGTCTTTTCTTCCCTATATTGGGGGGGGCGTGAAATGGTGACTCACCCCCCTGTGGTGGAGATTCCAGGGTCCCCCTCTTAAAGGGGTTATATGTATGGGTGTCACTGGCCATACACTGAAAGGTCGCCAGTGAACTACCCTGCGTGCGGGGGTACTTACGTCTCACAGAGCACCCCCATATCCCATTTACCCTGATGAGCCCCAGTTCCCCCCTACTGGGGGGCTGGGAGGGATATGCGCCAAAGGCCTAAGCCAAGGTCTTCCTACATTCAGAAGTTTAATAAAGTTGTGGCCTAATTTTAATTCCATATACAGAGGTCCCTCGACTTACGAAATACTCGACATCCGAATTTTTCGACTTATGAACGAAAAAAGTGGCCGGACGCCTACGAATTTTTCGACATCTGAATGGAAATCCGTTGCTGGTTTTAGATGCGGTTTCCTCGACTTACAAATTTTAGATGCGTTTTTTTTGGACTTACGAATTTTTCCGAATATTTTTTCTCCCAATGCATTCCTATGGGAAATCGCTTTTTCGACTTATGAACTTTTCGACCTACGAATGTCCATTCAGAACGGATTAAATTCGTAAGTCGAGGAACCACTGTAACGTTGTCAGAGTCTTTATTCCTTCCTTATGATCCCTGGGGGCTGGGGCTGTTGCCGCCTAGTCATGCAATGAACTGAACCTTCCAAACTAAAGTAGGAATCAGAACAGAGTTATCCACTAGTTTTCTGTTCAACCTGGGTACAGGTACATACGCTTAAGCCCTGCTGAAGTTAATGGGGTTTAAATTCACATAGATGTAAGTGTAGTAGCTTTTATTTTTGGTATCATTTTGAGCCAATGCCATATAGCCACCCTGGGTTCCTTCTGAAGGATGGCTGGAATAAAAATCCAATAAATCATATATGCAGGGTTATATACTTAGACCATGGTTCAAAACACATTGGACAATAAGTCTTCCTGATAGCTACAGGACTTATTCTGAGTAAACATACTTTGGACTGGGATGTTAGATTGCAACTCTACATTATATTACTATAACTCTGATGCCAATCTTCCATGGAGTTTAGAGATGCATATCTGTGCACAGGATTACAGGTCTTAACTGACTGACAGCCCTGGTAGATAAATATTTGTATAATATAATTACACCAGCCACCATGTAACAACATCAAAAGCATAACTAAATGCTGTAGCATAACTAAATAATGGAGGAAATGCAGTGTGATTTAGTGAGGATTAGCACAGGAACAGTCACTAACAGCTGGTCTTGGGTCAGCTAGAGCAGAATGAGGGAAGCAATATGAATTGAATGTGGAGGAGCTATTATGGCTGCTCAACCAATCAATGATCTGGATTTGGATTGCGGCACTTTAGGGAGATGGGAAACAAACAAGCTTGATGGACAAGTACCATTTTAAAGTATTGATAATTTCCATGTAAATTAAAATGATATAGCTGAAAGAGGAATAACAGCCCTGGAGGGATGTTTGGCAGGCTGCCGGCTTATTACAACAATGCAGTCACCAAGCAAGGGTATCAAAGCTATTTAGAATTACAGCTGTAACTTATCCTTGATGCTGAGTTGTTGGGGGAATAATAATAAATTCTTCCCAAGGGCTAGTCATGTGATTTACTGATAGTGCTGTTTACCGACTTAGAGCAAGGTGGCAGAGCAATTCTTCTGTGATTAAAGGAGTAGCATCCATGGCACCGGAAGTGGCTGCCAGCTAATTTGTGACCTCAGATATTTTGCACTGCAGGGGGAAAAAATGAATTGATTGTAAGAGGCGAAAATAACATGATGTGAGTCAAACATTGATTGCTTCCAGACAATTCATTCTGATTCATTTGCAGGGAGGCTATCTGATGTCAACTGTTATCCCACACTTTCTGCTCTTGAAAAGGGGGAGGGAAGATTTGTTGAGCAAATGCACCAAATCAACTTTAATTGTGCCCCCTTGATTTTGCATCTGGATTAGATAAAGATGCTAGATACAATATTGTGGGACTTAAGTAAGGCTGTTTTATTCAGTGCAGGTCTCAGCAGAGGGTAAACACTATGTGGCAGTAAGAATAATTCAACTCAGATTGTGTGAGTTACTCTGCTTGCGGCAAGGGCTAGACTTGATCATAGCCTCTTAGCTGAGACTGGCTCTTAATGGTGAATAGGGGAACTTCACGGTGAATAGGGTCACACTGATGGGTGAAACTGGGCAACCCCCCAAAGCATTCTGTATCCAGCCTTCCAAATCACACAGCCTGTGGTGACTAGCTTCCATTTGCACACTTCACCTCCCAAAGCGCCTCACCTGCTCATCTTAGTGTTCTTCCATCTAATGCACCAACTGCCACAGGAGGGGAAGGGTAGGTAGCTGCAGGCTTGAACACCCTGCCAAGCCACTTCCTTACTTCCGAGAGTCAGTGTGGTGTAGTGGTTAAGAGTGGCAGACTCGTAATCTGGTGAACCGGGTTCGCGTCTCCGCTCCTCCACATGCAGCTGCTGGGTGACCTTGGGCTAGTCACACTTCTTTGAAGTCTCTCAGCCCCACTCACCTCAGAGTGTTTGTTGTGGGGGAGGAAGGAAAAGGAGAATGTTAGCCGCTTTGAGACTCCTTAGGGTAGTGATAAAGCGGGATATCAAATCCAAACTCTTCTTCTTACACTGATGGTATCAGGTAAGCACATGCCAAACTGCACACCCTGCCTCTTCTCCCTGATCTAGTGGCGAGAGACACTCCCAGCCAATTGCTATACATAATCTGTCAGGGTGATTTTTGGGATGTGGGTGAATCCCACTCGGAAATAGCATCACTGTGGAAGTGCCCATTGTTTAAAAGATACAGTTTCCCCCCTTTAAAGCCAATCTATGAGATTCCTCCAGCAAAGTTGTGAAATGAACTCAGGACTCTTCGATGCCTTTAATTCCAATAAAGCAACTAGATGCCCAGTGCTATTTTTCTAGAAAAAGAGGTGCTGCAACTAACCATGAACCCTCATCCTTTTCAAATGGTAATGGTGCCCACCTGAGAGGTGCCAGAACTGAGTTCCAGTGAGCTCCTACTGGAGAAAGGCCCTCCTGGTGCCTTCTCTAAACAGATAAGGTGGCAGCAAATCCAGGCTAAAAACTGGTGGAACAACAACTGCTTCCATTCCTGGGTCACCGACATGTATGGTACGTGTGTTTCCAAATACATATGTCTCTCATTCAAACATTACATTTTTAAATATACCGTACATTTTGTAACAACAGAGCTTGTAGTTTGTTCACACTCCCTTTGTGTTAAGAACTTGGCAGTGTGAGGTCTTGCCCTGGATGAGAGCAGTGCCTTAGGCCTTCAATTTCAGTTTTAGCACAGGCTCTTTGCAGCTGCTCTGATCAAGCTCTTTCTGCTAAATTATTCCTTATTCTTGGTGCCTGTTCTTGGACCCAGAAACATTGCACAATTTAAAACAAAACACCCTTAGAACTTACATCTATGAATTAACCTTCACCGAGATGCCTTTAACTTTTCTGAACAACCCTTTGTTTTGGGCTGTCAACGTATAATAGTGAAGTCGGTTTTGACTATGCCATTCATGTGCATTTGCTGGAAGGCCACCCTTGCCTTCTGCTTATGTTACATTTTCCTGATTAGACGCTTCAAGACCGGAGCTTAAAGAGAAAAATGAAGGAGCGCTTTGTTATCTCTGCAGAACCTGAGCATAAGTTCACTAGTGGTGCTTTCTGACCTTTGGGTAGGTTCCCTGCCTTGTTGCAGCTCAGCTTTCATTCAGAAAGGAAAGAGTGTGTGAAAGGCTTATCTTTTCTTTGGTGTAGCCCCAGGAGTGATTTAGAGATTTTCATTTTCTGTTCAAAGTTATTGGAGAGTGAAGGGGTAAATCCTAGGCAGGCTTCAATCCTTCACTAGAGAGTAGAACCCAGTTATAAGATAAGGCATATTTTCACACCCCAGAGAAACTTCTACAAAGCAACTAGAATTTAGCAAGTGTCAAACCTTCAGCAATGCCACCTCAGTGACTCCCCTCCTCTGATTTACTTATTTAAATGCAGAACTATATGCAGCACTATGATATAGCCATAATGGTGAAAGAATAGCCATGCTAGTTTGTAGAAGCAGCCCCCTCCCCCTCCCAAAATGCTTTTTAGTATAATAACCATTTATTCTGGATGAGGAAAGAGATTGGGGAGGCGATGAGACCAGGATTTGCTCCACCCAGCTGAGAAGCTCACTGGGGAGACTTCTAGGATTGTTTTGTCAATAAAATGAAGGAAACCATGTATGCCACCTTGAGTGCATTGGAGAAAATGTGGGATATAAAGGTAAAAAAACTACTACTAATAAACAAATGTATAGCATGACATGTTTAAAACTGAGTAGTAATTAGTATCAGTAATATTAATTACAGTAGTAATATTCAGTAATTAAAAAGCACTAATTGACAAATAACTGTGACTGAATAATATACAATTCTGGAGCAACATTTTCTCCAAAAAACCTGAGTTACCTTTGCGTAAGACCCATTGAGTTCATTAGGATGTCCTGAGCAGACATGGCTCGGATTGGGTAATTTGAATTATGACTGCATCCAGTTGATTATTTCAATCTAGTTTGTAGCATTTATAGGAAAGATGTGTTGAAAGGTTGATGTCTATAAGTTGCAAAACGGGGATATCTGGTCATTTGAATCCCACTGGCTGTACCATTGTCACAGTTCCCTACATGGTACCTGCCTTTTCTTCTGCATATGGTAGTGTGCAATACAATTAAAAGGCTGTGTCCCAGTTTGCCTCTCAGGACACTATTGCTCAGTCACCTAGAAGATGTTTGTGCTTAGCTTAAAGGAACATTGGTGGGTTTTTGCTTTTAATGCTAAAAGCTTTGTGGCGAGCTTTCCTTCAGCCATACCCAACTCCCATTAAAGTCAACACAAATTTGTACCTACGCATATGTCTGCATTGGTCTTCCTGCATTATTGAACATCCAAGAGTAAACACTGTGACATTTTATCCATTTATTATTCACTTTACCTTGAAACACTTATACCAAATGGCTGCAACCAACATTTTAGCAGGTAAATTATGATGCATTCCACAGTGTGTAACTAATTTTATGGGATTTGCTGCCACAAGTTGGGGTAACGGCCACCAAGGTAGATGGCTTTAAAATGGGATTAGACCAAATAATGCATCATGAGGCTACTAATGCCCACCAGTTACGATGTCTATATGTGACCTCTAAGTTCAAATGTACTATGCCTATGTATACTAGATATTGGGAGCTCCCTTCATGTCCTGCTGTGGCCTAACCAGGCAGCTGGTAAGCCACTGCTTGAAACAGGAGACTGGGCCAGATAGGCCTTTGGTCTGACCCAGCAGTGCTCATCATGTTTTCTTGTGCTGCCCATGAATCAATGGATATGCGAAGAACCTCCTTCTGCATACTCCAGGATGTGGAAGCACATGGAAGTATATGTTCAACAGTGTTGGGCTTTAGGCTATCAAATTTCAGCGATGCTAAAATTTGGCCTCTCACACTCCATTCTACAACATTGCAGTATGGTGCTCAATGTGGCCGAACTGGTCACGCTACCCTAAAACCACATCTGTGTTCAGATCAGGACCTGACTGAAAGCCAGGAGGTATTAAACCTTACAGCTCCGATCTAAGAGTCCTGTCTTAGCTGAGACCACAGCTCCAATCCAAATTTCAGCTTCTCCTTTCAGGAGAGTCCGAAAGAAGAAATGGACCAGTTGGCCACAGTCACCCCACATGACTGTGACAACCCACATGGGAGAATCCACATTTTTTCTAAGTAGCTCAAAGGGGCAACATGGGTATTCTGCTGCTCCTTTTATTCCCACAACAACCCAGTGAGATCAGTTAGGCCAGCAGAGAGTGAATGACTGGCCCTGGGTGGAATTTTGAATCCTGGTCTTCCAAGATTCTAATCCAACACTCTACACCATACTCAGAAGATGCCAACACATCTAAAGTTTACTGGAAAAGCAGGATATAAATATTTTAAGCACATACAATATGGGCAATATCAAATGTGCCCCCCATTGGTGCAAGGATTTCTACTTGTGCAATGGGACTTCCACTCTCCTTACTCCAAGCACCCCACCCTCCCCATATCTGTTCTAGAGAATTGGGGGAACCCCTAGAACAGATTTAGGGGAAAGAGGGGGGGAAGTACCACTGCATTGGCAGAAATCCTCTGCTAGATCTGCTCTGCATATGGCTTAGTTGGTGATCGCCTACTAGAATTCTGAATTTCAAAATTTCGCATTTGAAATGTGAATCTGCATTTCGTTTTGAAAGTTCTCATTTGAAGAAAACATCATTGTTGCTCTAATTGTGGGCAAGAAGGACTTTATGATAGTAATAAATATTAGGTGGAAGAGAAACGTGCAATATTTTTAGGCTGCAATCCTATATACCAGGGGTTGTCACCTGGTCCCTACCGCCCTCTAGTGGGCATTTCAGGATTCTAGGTGGGCGGTAGGGGGTTCTATGGCACAAGCTGAATCCTCTTTCCATCGAGCATTGGTGGGCGGTAAGGAAATTTTACCATCAAGAAAGATGCATTAGTGGGTGGTAGGTATAAAAAGGTTGACTACCCCTGCTATATACACTTACCTGAGAGTAGATTCCACTGAAATCAACAGGGCTTACTACTTAGAAAGTTTAGGATTGCCATATCTATGGCTTTACTGAAACATATACTTCAAAATGGGCTACATATGTTTTTCAGCTGTAGTGGAGTCCATAGTTGTCATAACAAATGCTTAATTATGCAGATGTCTGTCAGTCAGTTTAAATAAAATGTGAGAAAGAGTGATAAAGAGAGGGAGAGACATTTTGCATTGTCTGTAACCATGCCAAGTTTTCCACTGAAATGTTACAAAGGAACTAAACATTCATTATTTTGATCTGACTTCTGTGCTTTGCAATTCAATGTCACCTTTGTCCATTATTGTAGGGCAAATTGTAGACTGCAATTTCTAAAGAAGTGGCTAAATCTTCAGCATATACATCAAATATATGCAGGTAGTCCAAGCATTTGATTGCAGATGCATTTGCCTGAAGAATGGTCCCCTGAAATAATGGGCCTTACTTCTAAGAATTAGCTCTTTGGGCTGATTCACATTTTATACACATATAGGTCTCTATATTGATCTTGTTGCTAATGCTAATAATAACTTTTGTGTTGAAAACACTTTATACACATCTGTGTAGGGGATGCAAAAACCAGTTTTGAAGGTAGAAAGTTCCCCATGGAAAAAATGTTTCTAAAAATGGATTGTTCATAACCTTAATTAGTAATATTATGAATGGCCAGCTGAATGCAGCTGTCTGGGAGCAGAGCCCTTGTATGGCAGTCAATGATTCTGAGAAAAACCATGAACAGATTGCTTTTCTCCAGGCCAGCATGGGGCTAGGCATAACTTATTTTTATTTACTTAAAACATTTCTTTCCTGCTTTGTTGCAAGTGTAATTCCAGTGTGGGTCAGAATTACAAGAAATCTGGACGTATGGCAACCGATGTCAGCAGTGTCGTTTTTGCCGATTTTCCTCAAAAATAGCTCAATGTTTTCTGACAAGCTCAAAAGCCTGTCAAGGTAAAGGTACTGCCATCATCCCATTACTGACAGTAGCCCTGTAAACCAGCATGATGTTCTCCAAATATGTGCTCCCAAATATGTGTAAACCAGCATGATGTTCTCCATGATGTGCTCCCATAATCCCTGACCACTGACCATGCTGGCTGGGGCTGATGGGCATTGGAGTCCAATGGCATTTGGAGCATACCGCTTTGGCTACCCCAGTTTGTAAGTTGTTGGTATTATTATAACTATATTAGATATGGATGATCTAGAACAGGGGTAGGCAACCTAAGGCCCGTGGCCGGATGAGGCCCAATAGCCTTCTCAATCTGGCCCCCGACAGTCTGGGAATCGGCATGTTTTTACATGAGTAGAATGTATCCTTTTATTTAAAATGCATCTCTGGGTTATTTGTGGGGCATAGGAATTCGTTAATATTTTTTTCGAAAATATAGTCCAGCCCACCACATGGTCTGAGGGACAGTGGACCGGCCCACGGCTGAAAAAGGTTGCTGAGGCCTGGTCTAGAAAGTGTGGCTTTCCTAAGTTCACCTTGGTGTGAACTCATGGGCAGAGATGGGAGTTTAAACACATACTTCCTGATTCACAGTGCCTTCTTCTCATATGAGCTCTCATTTGAACTCACACAGCACCTGTGATTGGGCAAGGATTATAGGTGCATTTTTCTTAAATGATTGCATACTTGTCTTCCCCAAACGTTAAAAAAGCAACATGGTCTAAAACATTGTGGCATCTGTAGAATAACCACTTTCATGCAGTGTGCCTTTAGTGAGTTATGTTGCAGGGGTGGATCTTGCATAGTTATTCTCTTGACAGGAGATTATAATAATAAAGAATAGTCCACTGCTGCCCACCACTTATTTGCTGTGAAAATATTGATGTGTATGACAATACAAGCTTTCCTCCTCCTCTGAAATCAGCAAGGCTTGTTTACCCAGAGGATGTTGTTCAGGATCTGATTGCCAATCTAAATAACTCAACTAACATCCTGATATAGAGCCAGCGTGGTGTAGTGGTTAAGAGCGGTGGACTCGTAATCTGGTGAACCGGGTTCGATTCCCCGCTCCTCCACATGCAGCTGCTGGGTGACCTTGGGCTAGTCACACTTCTTTGAATTCTCTCAGCCTCACTCACCTCACAGAGTGTTTGTTGGCAGCTTTGAGATTGTTAGCAGCTTTGAGACTCCTTAAGGGGAGTGAAAGGTGGGATATCAAGTCAAAACTCCCCCCCCCTCCTCCTCCTCCTCTTCTTCTTCTTCTTCTTCTTCTTCTTCTTCTTCTTCTTCTTCTTCTGATACAGAGAATTCTGCAGCTCTGAGAACAGATCCCTGCTACCATGAACATGGAGGCTCTTCATACGGATCCTAAAGCAGTACTAATCCACCATGCTGTGGATATTTTAGAGAATTGGGCAGTCAATGTGAAGGTATGCTTGTTGGTGTGTGTGTGTGTGTGTGTGTGTGTGTGTGTGTGTGTGTGTGTAGCGGGGAGAGTAGGGGATAGTTACAGCTAAAGAAAAAGTCACCTTGTGACAAGTGTTATCTTTGGTAGAATATGTACCAGTTACCACATATTTGATTTATAGTAGCTCCTATTTGTTCAGCCCCATTGTTGGATGGATTTCGTGTAATAAATCTGCTGCAATGAGTCCTCGCTAGTAGGAGAGCAGTGGTGCCAAGGAAGGTCTTCTCAACTCAGACTGTTTGCCAAATCTATCATATTTGTTCCAAGGTTAGCACAAGTTCCTTTCATGCCTTAGAAAAAGGCACTGGGAACAAGACAATTGCAAATGTGGTTTTTTTTCCCTATAAATGCCATTCACTTCCCCAAAGCTGTTACTTCATCTGCCTGCTGGAATAAAATTGTTACAATTTTCGGAGGCAAATAGATTGTCCGACTGACATATTAATCAGGTTTTTCTTCAAAAGGGTCTTCTTGAACTTTTTATTCATCACAAGTGGAATATGAAACATCGCACTGAAGGCATCATATTCTGTGATTATACTGCCTTTCTAAATCATGCTGCCAGTTACCGCCAAATCACATGTGTGCGAAATAATCGGTATGTACATCTAAGAGACTGAAAGGACCAACTACCACCTGACACTCCATCAGGTTATATTCAAATGAGCCGTTCAGCTTGTATGTTAACTGCCAAGTAAACTACAACAAGGCTTTTCGGGTACACAAGCACATTCTCACTCCTTTTCATTCTTCAGTAGAGACTAATTTACTGCAAAGTGTTCTGGTCACAGCCAAGAGAAGAGACGCATGTTGAATGACACATGATTCTGGCAGAAGACAGAGAGACCATAAAAGAAACTAGCACAATGAGAAATGTGAAGCCTGGGAATCATGAGGGAGGCACTGTTAACAGACTGCCCTTAAGAAGAGCGTTATATCCTGCTCTTCTCCTAAATGGACTCAAATAGTGTACAAAACTATGTAGTATGAAAATGGCACACCCACTTCCTTATATGTAGTGGCAGTCGTGTCTTACTTCATCACACGTAATGGGATAGAATCACCCACCACACCTGAGGCAACAGGCCAGATTAGAGGGCCCAGAAAAGACCATGTGACAGCAAAGGAAAATGGCTGGAGGCTCAGGAGGAGCATCTTAGCATCTTCATCCTGAGGCAGTTGCTGACTCTGCCTAATGATAGAGTCGTCCTCCTAATTGGAGAATAGGCTCTGTAGGAGTCCTCCATTGGAGTCGTCCATTGTTCAGTCCAACTCTAGTTGAAAGATAAAAGAACCATAGAAAGAGTGAATGGAAAAAATGGAAAGTGCATAAATAAAAATTATTAAAAAGAGTGAGCGAGCAGGGCCTTGAAGCAGGACATCAACAGTTCCCACCAGACAGCAGGCAGAAAAGGCACACAGATCACTCAGTCACAGCCTTCCCCACTATGGTGAGACCAATCAATCAATCATTTTATTTGTATACTGTCTTTCAAAAGTTAAAACAATGTCCAATGCAGCTTACAACATATAAAAAATACACAACTAGAAACTTAACAAAAGTAGTCATAAACAAAAAAACAAAACTTCAAAAAGTACACAACCAAATAGAATAATTTCCACATAAATCGTAAGATCCAAAAAATTAACAGCAATAATGTCCCCTTGACAACCGCCCCCCTAAACAATACCCCAGTCCAGGATTTTGTTCAGCAGCCTCAGCTTTTGTAGCTGGAGATGTCTTGCATTTCTATTAAAATTATGGTGCGGTAACTACCGTAGGTTGTATCCAGTATTAGTCATATTCAGAATAGACCCACTGAAATTAGTGGACATAACTAATTTGGGTCTGTTCATTTCCTGTGGGTCTATTCTGAATAAAACTTAGTTGGATACAATCCATCATTTCTAAATTGGCACCTATTCATCTAAATTGACATGTGCAAATCTGTGGTCTCTTTTTCTGGTGTTCTGTTTTGGTGATGTATAAGCAGGTCACCCTAAGCACTGCACCATAGGAGCCAACTCCTAGGGGCTGAGGTCCCTTCGCCCCCCCAATAAATTATTTGGGGGGGTTGCCCCCCCCCAGTTGATGGACATTGTCATTCAAATGGTATGCTTGTGCTGCAACACGTGAGGTGGGGCTTACCTGGCCCTCCTCTCCAATATTGGCACCCCTGAACTGCACTAAATCATTCAGTCAGATTCAGGACTAGGCCTCCAAAGGACCTGCATGAAGTGAATGAGGGATCTCTCGCCTCCTTCCCATGTTGCCGCACAGCTGCTAAGTTCCTAAATGAAATTGTGGAGCCCTACAGCACGTAGGGAAGTGCAGAAGGAAAGGAAACTCACAGTCAGGTCATCAAATGGCTTCACAAATCTACCTCAAGTTAAAAAGAATGAATGACTCTTCCCAAGCAATTTATATTTCCTTAAAATAGCACCTTAAACCTATCATAACACCTTCAGTACGGTGCATCAAGTTCCTCAGATAATCTTTGATAGCCCAAGCAGCATGTCAAATCAGAAGCGGCATGATAAATATAGCCTGTGTATATCATCCATAAACATAAAAGTATTGCTAGTTATTTCAAAAGAACAAACCTAGTGGAACGATTAGGTCTGCAATCCAAGAATAATGGGATAAATAAATTATAAACAGGCAAAGAACTGCCTGCATTACAAAGTATTTTGAGCTGGTACTGAACAAACAGAAATGTGGCTTAAATTATTAAATAAAACTGCAGCACTCTATGAAGCAGGCTGAATCTAGCTTATTGCCAAATGAATGGTAATTATCCAGCAAATATAGCCATTTAAAACATGGCTGCAATGATTCCTGCATTAACCGGGGCAGAAATGTTGTTGAAAATATTCAGGCATACTTCCCAAAGGTTTTGAACCAAAGAGTGAATCTGGAAGCTTCAAAGCATTTGATTTTTTTCCTCAAAGGCCAGCAAATGCAAGTGTGTTTTCAAATACTCTTTGCGCTCTGAATTTTGGGCCTACAAAACTGCTGGCTGTCAAATGTAAAAAAAGAAGAAGAAGCTCTGCTCCTTTTATGGTAAATGGTGAGTCTTACTTTTTCATCAGGTACTTAAATGTGTAGAACTCAAATGACTGTAACATTACCTGACAATCCAAAGGGGACCTTTAATAATATTGTCAGTGTCAAAAACAATTAGGTTTGCAATATCCCTGTGTGTTCCAGAGTGTTCCTTCACACATGAGCAGTGATGCCCAACTGAGTTAATGATTTGGTTTTAATTATAAAGAGGACATGGAGTTGGCAAACCATTTTATCAATTTGGATTTTCTTTTTTATAAAGGGAAGCAAATTTTTATACAATTATTAGAGCAAAATTCACTCTCTGCTACTGTTAAATTCTGAAAGCAGCCAGCTAAAAACAAAACACGTTTCTCAGGTTGGCAGTGTTCGGCCTTGATAAATTCACATAGCTTAAGGAGAAATCAGCTAAAAGCAGATACTCCATGTGCTAGTTTGTTTCTAACAAATAACATATGAAGCTGTGTCAAACAATTTGTCAATTTAGTGGTTCTCTAAGACAGAGGTGGGCAATGGTGAACAACAATTCCCATGCATTCTTAAAACCACAAAACTTGCAATGCAAAATGAAATTCCTTGATATGATAGGGATTCACAAACCCGTCATTCTCTATTTTCCCTGAGCATTTATTTGGCACCTGAAATGTCAGCTGCACCCTCAGGTGACAAATTATATAATTCTGCCCTCAGCAGTCTGAATATCTTGAATTTTTAAGGTATCATCCCCAGCATTAGTCAGTATGGGGTTTGATATCATGGTGACATTTTTTTGAATCAACACCACTTTTATAAATGAAATCATTTCACATTAAAGTCTGTTTTTAATGTGAGGTCTTATAGTGGGACGACATATTAAAAGATGGACTTTCATGAAAATATTTTATTTGTTAAAGTGGTATGCAACCTTTCCAATTTGTGATCTAGAATGCATTTTAGAACTGATATTTCACAGGTTTTTAAAAACGTTTTTTTAAAGGAAGCTGTTTGCATTTATCATTATGAAAAGCAGTGCTACAAGTAAACAGACTAATGATGAAATATCATCTTCCCAAGACAACCAATTGCTTTAAATAACAGCATATAAATTATTACTGTTACATTTTTATGAGTCCCAGATCTGAAGATCTATTACAATTATTTCATGTAAATAATATTAAGCAGTCATAGTAACAGAAATCCAGATCTATGTCACACGTTGGATCTCAACCTACAGCCACCCAGATTATTCAATGCATTTTGTAGGTCAGTTGGTGTGGTGTTGAGGAAAAGCTTGTTCCATTTCAAATTATTGTAGAATTAGGACCTTGCAATCCAGACATTACTACTAGAGAGAACATAGCTCAGTTTTGGAGATGATGCTCTATAGATAAAAGGTCCCAGGTTAAATTTGGTATCTCAAGTTGCAAGGTTGAAGCCTTAAAGAGTTGTAGGACTGAAGACAGTCAGAGTAGTCAGTATCAGTGGCAGCCAGTGAAGCAGGTGAAACCTTCAGAAGCTGTTGCAGGTGTCAGACTGGGAATGAGCCTTCCTAATACTTACCTCCGTGCATCTGTAAATGTGAGGGCAGTACTGCAGACAAAACTATACAACAGCATAATGGAAAGGTGTAGGGTTGTATTGGCATGCAGAAGGCTACTGACATCAGGGTCAACCCTCCACTATGTGTTTGCATGGTGCTGACTGCAACACTGCCCAGAACCTGATAAATCAGCTTGTGAATTCTCCCCTAGACTGAACTCCATCACTGATCCATGGCATATACTTAAAACAAAAACAAAAACTATTTTTGGCTGACCTTAAGGAACTCCTAGTTACACTTATATCTGCTATTTATGTACAGTGGTACCTTTGGTTACAGACACTTCAGGTTACAGACGCTTCAGGTTACAGACTCCGCTAACCCAGAAATAGTACCTTGGGTTAAGAACTTTGCTTCAGGATGAGAACAGAAATTGCGCGACGGCAGCAGCGGGAGGCCCCATTAGCTAAAGTGGTACCTCAGGTTAAGAACAGCTTCGGGTTAAGAACAGACCTCCAGAACGAATTAAGTTCTTAACCCGAGGTACCACTGTAGTCGAATGAGAAAATAATGACAGAACCTATTTGTGCTTTACTTCAAAATCCCTCTTCACTCTGCTATCTTGATATTTTAAAAGCTCTGCACCAGCACAATGTTATATGAGATTCCCTACATTGATTTTAACTGCTGCTTGGAAACAGATGGTGACCATGTTCTTGATAGTTTTCTTACCTGACTCTGTGCTTTATTTGGAGTCTAATGTACTGAAGCCAGCATGTTCTGATTAACTTCAGCCATGCAGAACATTTTCTGTATTTTGTTTTTGTACCACTTAGTTGATGAAATAAAGAGTCTGTTATAGAAGCTCAACAGTGTGCATTGAACTACTAAATGAAAGTGATATTGGCCCTGTACGTGGAACCTCTCTGACTTTGCTTATGACACTAATGACTCACTAATTATACATGGAAACCTGGGTCTTTGTCATTTGTACTCAGCTACGGATTGGCGTGAAACAGATACAGTATAGCAATTGTCCAACTTTTGGCTTTGTAAAAACCAACTTGTAACATCCACAGCATACTCTTTGCACTCAAATGAGCAATGGAATGTATGATGTGTGAATTAGGAAGAGAAACAATAGTGGCGGCACTAGAAGAAGAGCACTTCTGGATCAAACCTGAGGTCAATCTAGTGCTAGTCCCAGCAACTGGTTGTCATAGTGGCCAACTAGATGCCTCAAAGCCCACATTCCAGGCATGAGCACAATAGCAATTTGCCAGTCATACTCCCCAGTCACCAGTATTCAGATTGGTGTGAACTATGCAACCACTCCAGCTAAACACTGAATAGAACTGGGATGATTTGGAACAAATCAGGGCTCTTCCAGATTGGGTCAAGGTAGCCATAGGATTGCCCTGGATGGGAATGGGTCTATCTGGAGTGATCCAGAGCTGTCAAAAAGGGGAGAGGGGTATAACATGCGGTTAGGCAGCAAGTGGGGAGGATAATCAACAACGCAGGCAGGGAGTCTTGCTTCAATTATTATTATTATTATTATTATTATTATTATTATTATTATTATTAATAATAATAATTTATTATTTATACCCCGCCCATCTGAAGAAGAAGAAGAGTTTGGATTTGATATCCCGCTTTATCACTACCCGAAGGAGTCTCAAAGTGGCTAACATTCTCCTTTCCCTTCCTCTCCCACAACAAACACTCTGTGAGGTGAGTGGGGCTGAGAGACTTCAAAGAAGTGTCACTCTTAACCACTACACCACACTAGATCTCTCACCGCCACTCTGGGCGGCTTCCAACACAACATTAAAATACAGTAATCCATCAAACATTAAAAGCTTCCCTAAACAGGGCTGCCTTCAGATGTCTTCTAAAAGTCTGGTAGTTGTTCTCTTTGACATCTGATGGGAGGGCGTTCCACAGGGCGGGTGCCACTACCGAGAAGACCCTCTGCCTGGTTCCCTGTATCTTGGCTTCTCGCAGTGAGGGAACCGCCAGAAGGCCCTCGCCGCTGGACCTTAGCTGTCTCTTTCTTTCCTCTCCACCTGACCACATGTTTAAATATGGGTTTAAATCATTATGAAACATGTGGTTGGGTAGCAAGAAAAGGGAAGAAGAAGGAGATGGTGCAGATGAAACTCTCTGCTTTCATCATTTCCCTTTTCACCTTCCCCCTTGCCACCTGACCCAAGGGCCTTCTACTAACCTTGGGGTTCACCTGAGCCTACTGATATCTATACATATAGGCTATGCTGTTTTGGCTACATACACAAAGGCGTTCAACTGTGGAAATAATGGGGATGGGGGTGTACAGTTTGCAAACTAAAAGAGTATCAAAAACAAAGTGGTGAAGATCTCCTTATATCTATATCTAATCAATTTTCTATATGCATATAAAATATTACATTTGTATAGGACAAAGGAAGAGTAGTAGACTTTCCACCTTTCATAATCAATAGCCCACTTTTTATGTTACCTAAAATCTTTTCTTCCCTATACAAAAAGGGTGAAATTGCACCATTCCAGTTCCCCTCCCCAAACCAAGTTCATGTCCATAATCTCAAAAGGTGGAACATGGTGATTATTTTTGGCATTCAGTCATGAAAAATATTATCTCCCTGTACGGCACCTTTCACTGGTGTAAAAGGTCAGAAATAATCACGATTCTTAGGACTGAATCATCAATAATTCAACAGACCTAATTTCCACTATTTTATCACATTGTACAACTAAGTGCCCAAAGCCCATTTATAGTTATTTTTGCACTCTCTTTCAAAGAGGTAGAAAATTGTATGCATAAGTAACATGTGTCATTTATTTCAAATAATACACTTTTACTCTGTGCTTTAAAAAAAATAATGCAAGATTTCTAGCAAAGAGTAAATGCTAGTTCCATTCTTGTCAAGAGAATGAGATACCAGTCAACTTTTTGTTATGGATTTTACCAAAGATACTGTTCTGAAAAATAAGTCTCTTGTTTAATGAATCCTGTCTTCCACAATTCAGTTGTGTGACTTTGCATGTGCATCAGGAAGTATCCCATTTTCAGCTACTTTGCAGGGAAAGAGCCTCTGTATTTCTGGAGTTTCATCTGCCATCAGTGGCAATGGAAGTTCTGGGTGCACATGTGGTGCTTTGAACAACAACCAAATATTATGACTTCAGGCAAGTGGAAGCACCTCAGACAATCCTTAAGTACCTGAGGGGAAAGGAGTGGCTGTTTAGTTTTACTGTGGTCTGATGATTATCCATTTCTGGTGAGGTGGAGGTGGCCTTTTTCACTGGAGGCACTTGTGTTGAGGAACACACACCCTTCTGAAGGAAGAGAGAGACACCATCTGTATTGGCATTCTTCTAGCTTTTGAAAATGCACCTGTTTATAAGACATCTCTTGCCCCAATTCTTTTGTTTTAATTGCTGTGCTGTTTCAATAACTTTGTTCTGTTGCATATTTTAATAATCATGAACATTTATATTCGAATGTTTCCAATGAGATTGTTTTTAATTCTGTATTTTAATTCTGGTGTATTTTCCATTATTCTGCATTTTAACAATGTTGTGTAAGTGATTTTTTTTTTTTAATGTTAGAAGCCGTCTTGGCATTAGATAATTAATTTAAATACATAAATTAAATAATACCAATATCAATAAAGAAAAATACTGTGTTCAAATTTTAAAATGCTGGAAAGTACTTGTGTACAAAAGAAGTGTACTTTTCAGAGGTGTTCAGGAAACTTTAAATGTTTACTTCCAGTGTCCTGTAAAGGAAATTTTGATTGAAGCTAAAAAATAGGCACATGCTCAGGCAAATGGAAATGTCTGCAGTAAATTGTAGAACAATAACTTCATGTTATTAACAGAGATTTAGACATGCAGAGGATTCTTAGATAACCAAGTCTGCCAATGCCTGAAGTAGTTTTCCTAATTATCCAGTCTAAACTTGTGTTTGCTGTAAAGGTGAGACTAGAATTACCTAGTTCTAGCCATAGAATTGGAGCAGGGGATCGAAGGAGACATGAACTGCCTATGCTGTCAGGAGGACAAGCCTGCATGGAGCCTGACTGACCTGACCATCTAAACATTTTACTTTAGCTAATTCATTATAAAATATTTAGCAGGTTTTGCAGCCGTTCTCTATCTAGAGCTGTCCACATATGGTCTATAAAAATAATTGACTCTAGCTGTGTACAGGAAATTGGGAGGGGGATTTCATCAAATTTATCCAGGCAAATAAGAAACTCTGTAATAGATTCTGGAGCGTGGCTCACCATTAGTAGTGGCGGTGGCAGCAGCAGTGAAGCCTAGATGCTATTTTGTATGCACCACAGTGCCCTAACCTAGCATAGTTACAGGGCATGGATGGTAGAAAATAGTGACACCAACCAAAACAGGGGGAAATTCAGCAAATTGGCTTTTCTTTTTTCTAGGTATGATTGTGGAGGGAGCAGGGAGAGAAAGAAAAGTGTCTCAAAAAAAGGTCTTCATAGCAATTTTGGCTCAATTCTAGCTCTACCTGTCAAGCAGCAGAAACACAACGCTCCCTGACAATCATTCCCACATTGTGCATTTACGTGTTGTTGTTTTTCTAAAACCATGTAAAGATACATATATGTTTGGCTCTTAGCAGCCACACTGTTATCACAATCCCTTGTGGTTCTATCTTTCTCTTCCTCTGCCTTTGTGGACTTTCCTGGAACTTCCTGTTTGTGGAAAGCCATTTATCAGAGACAGAATGGTGAGCTAGATATATTCTTGGCCTGACAAAGTGAAGAAACGACAATGTTCTAAGGCAGGCATAGGCAAACTTGGCCCTCCAGATGTTTGGGGACTACAATTCCCATCATCCCTGACCACTGGTACTGTTAGGGATCATGGGAGTTGTAGTCCCAAAACATCTGGAGGGCCGAGTTTGCCTATGCCTGGTCTAAGGACCTTAAAGCACAACATCCAAGTAATTCCAGATGAAACAGGCATTCAGGTATCAGAAACAGGCCTATGGCAGTAGCAGGCAGGGCTTTCGTGCCAGGATGGAAGAGTCTGAGAGCTGGCAGTCCATTTTTGTCAGTGGAGTCCATGCAAACTTTGTTCAGTGCTATATGTATGGTAGACCAGTGGTCAATGGGATCAAAATTAAGAAGGAATGGGAGCAATAAAACCTTAGGTCTGTATGATGTTCAAAGGGAAGTCCTGGCATGATATATGTAGACCAGAAAAGTGCTGTTTATACTTGAGCTGATCAGATATATGAATATGTTGGTGGCGCTTTTGCTTCTTAAAAGAAGGTCAAACTGGAAAGAGTTGAAAGTTTTCAGAAATATGTCTCTGACCCTAAAATATTTGGATTTAGTTACCCAGCACCATGCTGACAACTAGGCCCAGCTATCTCAGTTTAGGATATGAAAGTAGAAGTTTAATGGAAGTAGAAGTTTAATGGAAGTAATAGTGCTGCTCGCTTGAAAAGCAGGCAGAACATTTGATTTTTCATTCCTATAGTTTGCCTACCAAAACTACAGGGAGCTTTTTTCATTATAATTCTTTAGCTATGAAAAAGCAACGTCTAATGAGGAAGTGGAATGAGATGTTTGACAAAGGAATAGCTTCTCGTGAACAATTTTCTTGTATGATGGCATGGATCACAAGCTAAAATGCAGCGAGCTAATTCAGCATGGCAAGCGTATAAAGAGATCTGCTACATGACTGCATTATAAGCTTTGATCCTCTCTTCCAAGAGTTACAGCAAAAGCAGCAAATGATATAAACCAGGGGTGAGGAACCTTTCTGGACCACTTTGACAGCTGGGTGGGACTACCTCCCTGCCAATCATATAATATCACAAGACTGACAGGTGGGTTGTCCCACCCACCTGTACAAATGCATGCTGTGAGGGTTTCCAAAAGGCCAACGACAAGATAGGAACCAGAGCACAAGAGGCATTGCCTCTATGTTGAGCATAGGGCTAGCAAACTGCTTCTTTCTCTGCTCCCCATCTGAAAGAATCCTTTCTGGTATAAATACACTGTCTGGGGTGGCTTGCAATATATACAAATTACAATCACATCTTGTCCATCATACCTCCTAAATGCGAATCATTCCTAAAGAGAGAGAGTCATTTGACTAATAAAAAGTGGGCTTCAGTTGCAGTGGTTTTGCTTCCCTGATAAACCTTGTTGTGCTTGGGATCTTTTAATATTCTGCAAATAATCCTTTAACAGTCATAGGATAAAATAAAAATGTGTGACATTCTCATTTTCAACCATTTAGATCGCAGTTCTTAATTTCATGTCAAGCAAATGTGGCAAGGTACTCACTAAGACAGAAATGTCATCTGAAGTATACAATTTAAGCTTCCTTCCTAATGCTTATTTATTTATGGGAATGCATGCAATTGATATAATGGTGAAAGTACTAATATATCTTTAAGCTATAGTGGAATATTTTATTTCCTGGACCACATTAGGGTGCAAATAAAAAATAAAAAATAATCCCATCATTTAAAACCATTTTTGTAGCTATAATATTAAGTACAAAAATAAAGCTTTGTCAGCACCTTTTCAATAACTGAAAGATTGTTGTTCTATCTGAAAGACCTTTCAAATATGTACTAAGTGGATCTTTGAGTTTAAGAAATTAGAGAAAGAGACAGAACAATCAACTGTTGATTTTGTTGACCAAAATCAGGCTTCCTCAACTTCCAGATGTTTTTGGCCTACAACTCCCATGATCCCTAGCTAGCAGGACCAGCAGTCAGGGATGATGGGAACTGTAGTCTCCAAACATCTGGAGAGCCGAGGTTGAGGAAACCTGACCAAGATGATTAGAAGGAAACTATTTTGTCTGAAATAATAATAATAAAATACAGATCCTAGAATATGACCCTGAAATCCTTATGAAACAGGGCTAGAAGTAATTGAATTTGCATAGGGTAGCCATATTTTTGTTCTGTACTGCAATATTGAGAACAATGTGAACATTTTCATTTAATAAAGGCATAACAGCAGCTAAAAAAAATTTCAAACATGCACTACATAAAGTAAATGTGGGAGTCGCTTTACTCACACATGACATTTGTACGTTTATACATTGTTTGGCTGGAGATCTGCACTGTAAAATTTGGAGAAGCGCAAATTTAGCTGTGTTTGGATTCATGTACTGTTTTGGAAAGCATGAATTAGGGATGCTTCACTTTTAAGAGTGAACTGAAGCAAATTTCTCCCCCATCCCTAGTCTCAAGCAGCAGGTGTAGGGGAGTAGCAAATGTGATTGAATTTTGAATCTGAAAAATCCATTTGCAAGCACCTGTCTTACAGGCCTGGAAGCAACTGTGGGTTTGCCATTGTGTGAAACAGCACTCAGAATGTGAATCATACATCTAGATGTATAATTCACATGTTGAGAGCATGAGACTGTTAATCTCAGGGCTGTGAGTTCACACCCCACGTTGGTCCAAAGATTCCTGCACTGCAGGGGCTTGGTCGAGTTGACTCTTGTGGTCCCTTCTAACTCTATAATTCTGAGATTCTAGGTGGATTATGCCCTACTGGATGTATTTTTGAGGCTGCAACTGGAGAAAAACAGAGCTGCATGAACATCAGCATTGTGATAAGGAATAGCAATATATTCCTCCATATTTTTCATAGCATCTCCCCCCCTTAATCTATAGTCAACATGAACTTTAAATAAAACTTCTTCAAACCATAATGAGGTCAGATGGAGTTAATTGCTATGGACTAATTAGAAGCTGTTGAGCAGCCACATAACAGCTGAGAGACAGAAAGGCTCTATGTCGATAGAAACATTTTATAGTGCTTTCAGAATTAGAAAGGGTTTGCTTGTTCATTAATTACCCAGCTACTTCATATTATGCAGGAAGCTGATTCTGTCTTTTTCTAGGCATTGTTTAACTACAGGAGGAGAAGGAGGATACAGAGCTACCCTTTTGTCCATGTCTGGTTGTTGTTTGTTTTTTTTAATGTTCTGGTTTATCAGATCAATTAGGCAACTAATAAGTGAGAGATTACAGCATGCACAGTGTAACATAAAATTATGTAACTCATACACAGTCTGGTTGTCAAAAGAACATGCATTTTCCCATCTCAGGTATCTACTTTGATAAAATTAGATTTATGGGAAGAGAAACTCTGGCTAATGAAGTTTTTGTGTGTAACCATGTATTCATTGAGTCATTTGCTCTTAATTTTATTACTCAGCCCCCTTTCATAAAAAAGCAGAGGTCTTGTGCAATGAGAGATTTTTGCTCCACCAATTCTTATGAGCTGTGGTTTAATAGGGTGTGTGTGTGCCTGTAAGTATTAGAGAAAGATTCAGTGAACCAGTCATTAGAAGTAGAGCAAAGCAGCAGCAGCAACAAATCTCATACCGACAAAATACTGAATGAATGATGCCAACAAACTGCTTTGTCTAGCATAAAGATGGATGGATGAACGGATAAATCTATTTCTTGGACATGTCAGTTTTGCAAGTGTTCAGTCATAAGTCCGTTTATGTTACTAATCTGTGCTTTAAAAGAAAATAAGTACAGAAATTTGTATTTAAATACACATGCTACTTTAAACAGTCATGGCTTCTTCCAAAGAAAGCTGGGGATTGCAGTTTGTTAAGGATGCTGAGAGTTGTTTGGATACCCCTGTTTCCCTTAGAGTAGTTTTGTATTGTATTATAGGATATAATTATATTACCGTATTTTTCGCTCCATAGGACGCACCTGACCATAGGACGCACCTAGTTTTTAGAGGAGGAAAACAAGGGAAAAATATTTTGCTTTCTTGAACTGTCCTAGGCATAGCAGCCAACTCCTAGAGGCCTAGGTGCCTTTGCCCCCCTCCATTAAATATTTGAGGAAGCTTCTTTTGCAAAGGGGGAAAGCTCCATTTTTTTGAGGATCAGCTCAAAGTTGTGCAGCTTTTTTTGCAAATGGGAAAAGCCCCGTTTTGGGGGGGGGGGTTAGCTCACAGTTGTGCATCTTTTTTGCAAAGGGGGAAAGCTCCATTTTTTAGGATCAGCTCAAAGCTTGCAAAGGCACAAAATCCTGTTTTTATGGGGTTCAACTTACAGTTCTGCAGCTTCTCTAGGAAAGGGACCCATTTCTACAGTTTCCAGACAGATAATCTAATCAGCCAGTCACATGTTGCTGGTGAAGCAAACAGCCTCCCTCTGCAGACAACAATTGAGGCCTGGGCAAGGGGCCTTGGCTGAGCGGGTTCCTTTCAACACACTCTCTCCCTCTTGTTAGCCTTTAGCTCTTTCTTAAAAAAAAAAAGCACAATCTGCCTTTCGCCCCTGGGCAATTCGGCTCCAGGGACCATGCATTCGCTCCATAAGACGCACAGACATTTCCTCTTACTTTTTAGGAGGAAAAAAGTGCGTCTTATGGAGCGAAAAATATGGGTATATTATATTATATTATATTATATTATATTATATTATATTATATTATATTATTATTAATTTCCTATTGTATAATAGGAGAAATTTGCATTAAATGCTGACAAATTTGCATACATCCTTAAAATAAAGTTGACAAACTGACATCTGTAGTGTTGAATTTGAGAATGGAAAAACGAGAAATTATGTGTGGGTCTGCCACCATCTAGTACTGGAATGTGGCCTCTGACTAAGTGGTTCTCAATCCAAAGTATGTTCTTCACCCTGTGTTGTGGATCTCCCAAACCCTAATGCTTCTGCTGTTTGAAATAATTTAGGAGAAGTTGAAAGAATGAGAATTGCAAAAAGGTTATGGCTTTTGGATCTCTTTAGTGAAAGGAAAGGGACACAGAATTTGCCTCCTTTTCATTCTGAATGGGTTGGATATGAATTTCTAAATTTTCAAAGAAATGTAGGAAGGAGCCCAAACTATTTCTAAATCTTGTCTGAAAAGGCTCAGAAAGAGTGAAACCAATCTGAATACGCTCTTCCTCAGCTATCCTTGAGATAACATGCTGCGTTCCTATTGACTGGCTACTTTTCTCATATAATTTCTTATCTACAGTCTCAGCCACTCAAGATCCTTTCTCATGCTGCTTTTCGACAATTATATTTCTTAGTCCAAGCCAGCTGTAGTCTCTTCTTTAAATTTTTACTGGCAATCAAACAGGGAAGGAGTAGCAACATCTTTTCATATCAGATCCCTTGCAGCGTAAAAAAAAAAAAAAAAAACATTATATTGAGCAAATAGTAGGACAGCGGGGGGGGGGGCAGAATCCAAAACTCAAAACAGTATTTATGAAATCAAAGTGGTTGATTTCAATTGATGGACTTATGACAGTAATCAAGGAAGACAGGCAAATAACATTCTAGCACTTGTTGGTCTTTCTTTCTCTCTCTCTTTCTGTGTTGTGATTGATATATCAGGTGCATCTCTCAAGGCAGTGGGAAGTCACTCTTTGACTTTTTGCTTTGGCTTTATTTGACCTACAGCAGTTTGTTTGATACCTGGATTCAGCATGGCTCCCCCACAGGGCACAACACATTTTTTCAAAGCATTTCTCTTGATGCACAAGTTTCTTCAGTGCAGGTGATCGTCACAGTGTGAGCAGAAAAAGGAGTGGAATGACTCATTATGACTCATCCTATTCCCAGATAACCCTCATAAGTGGCTCAGAGCCAATGTCTCCAAAGGAGACCAAGAACTATCCCTCTGTAAGAGGTTATTTCTCCACAACTTGTAAAACAGATAATATACCACCTTGTCAGGTGAGTGAAGTTTGTACACAACAAAAGTACAAAGCTGAGAGTCTGGATTATTTACTAACAACACAGATTATGTGCATGTCTGTTTGGAAGCTAGTGCACTGAATTCAATGGGGCTTAAAACCAGGTCAGAAGATAGCAAAAATTTCATGTAAAAAAAAAAAATGAATTGTGAAGCTGGAAGCAGTAAAAAGTAAACTATAAAAATCGACCACTTGTTTCCAAAATGTCGAGCAACCAAATGGACCACAATGTAAAGCTGAGTAAACTTTTGGGGGAGGGCAGACAACTCTAAATCGAGAAAAATAGGTATTTTTAATGTTAAAATTTATATACGGGTATGTGTCAAGGGAGAGAAGATTTGTCGTCGGAATTAGGGGTCAGACAGATGCAAGGAGATTTACTGTAGCAATGTTTAGTTCCACTGTAACAAAACTAGACTGAGAGAAGAGAGGATACACACACACACACACACACACGGGACAGGAATTCTTTGAACCCATCCCTGAACCAAGTAAGTCTGGTGTAATGCATAATGTGAGTTGTTTTTTGTTTTTTAAAGACCTTATTCATGCATGCATCTCACCCAAATTTAGTTCACAGATGCAGATACTTAACCTGCCTATTGTTCTTTCATCCTCGGCACTAGCACATTTGGGCTCCTCATACTCCACTAGGAATTAATAATGCCAAACATTTAATTTACAAAAATAAAAATAAAAATGGAAGACTGCATTTTTGGCAGCAGCCCAGATCTTTTGACAGTGATAGAGTTTCAAGCTGTGATAAACGTTAGTTTGTGAAGTACACTGGTTGACTGACAACTTAGACATTCTGAGGTTAAAATCCTAAGGTCGCTTAATAGTTCTCTCTCTTCTCCAGCATATTGCTTGCACTGTAGATTGCCAATGACAGCAGACCACTGAGGCAGCTGTTCGCTCATTATATATATTTTGTGACAGACATGAATCAATACATGAGAAACCTTTTCAGCTGTGTATATTTCCATTTGTGATCCTCAGAAACCATGGAGGAAATATTAAAGACGCAACCCCGCCTGCTCAAATTCGCCAGGAAGCTGAGTGCAAAAATTGCTGATTACTGCAAATGTTAGAGTAACTTCTGTGTCAGCTGTAATTCTCACTGTCAACAAGTACTCTCAAACACCATTCTGTGCCTTATAGAAGAAAAAAAGCAGAGAAACAGCAGTTTTACTTTTGTTCGTAGAAAGTATTGGAAGATTCCATTATGGGAAAATCTGTTTTTCTTTGGAGGGTGCACTGGTCACAAGAGTCACCTTATATCTGCATCAGGAAGTAACTTGATCTGGTTTTGATGCATTCTATGGTTTTCCATTTAAAAAAAGGTAAAGGTACCCCTGACCGTTAGGTCCAGTCGCGGACGACTCTGGGGTTGCGCGCTCATCTCGCTCTATAGGTTGAGGGAGCCGGCGTTTGTCTGCAGACAGCTTCCGGGTCATGTGGCCAGCATGACTAAGCCGCTTCTGGCGAACTAGAGCAGCGCACGGAAACGCCGTTTACCTTCCTGCCGGAGTGGTACCTATTTATCAAATCAGATCTGTTGAATCCAAAGCTATTTCTCTGCCCCTCCCGACCTAACTTGGGAATCAGAAATCAGCTATGCTGCCACCTTTTCGCAGAAGTGCATGAGATTTTCAAGCAAAGGAGTCCCTCCAAGTGAATTAACGCTGCATTATTGCATGCAGATCCATGCAGAGGTTTACATGCAGGGACAATTTGGAAACTTCAGGTGGTTCAAAATGCAGTGGCCAGAATATTGGCTGGGGTTCCATCTAGATCTCAGATAGCCCTTGTTTTAAAATGCCTGCACTTGTTGCCAGTTTGTGTGTTGTGTGTGAGTGTTAGATATGGATTTTAGATTGTTTATAATGCTGTTTTGAAATTTCTGCTGGTTGAAGACCACTGGAAAAAGAGAGATCTTCCCCTTTTATCTTGTGTGAAACATTATCAAGTCATGATGTGTGCAATGGAAAAATCAACATCATCTCATCATCGGCAAGAAGTATGTAGGAATAAATATATAAGGCAAAGTGCATTGCTACAGGCCACATCTTTTTTAACATAATGGGTGGAATGCATTTGGTGCTCTTTGCAGTGTTGCTCTTTGAACTGCTTAGCAATCGGTGTCAAGGAAGGCATGTTGTACCACAGTGCTATAATGCTCAGGCATATTCCCATGCCAAGCTAGCTGCATTGTGAAATGTTATGACCTCACAGGAGACTGTGGATCCTAACATTGCCATTCAGGTGCACATAGGCAGAATTTATGACAACAGCTGTCCCAGCACCCTAAAGAAATAGAAGCGCTGGAAGAATTCCTACATTCTAGTTTACGGCACTAATTTGGAATAACTATCCCTGTTGTTTTCACTAACGTATGCATTTTAATGCACACTTCACCCTATTATATACATTTATACACATATTACTTGACTGGAATAAAAATATATTGCAAAATTTGGAAAAGTGTGAACTTTGGGTCAATTCACCCTTAATGCAAACTGAATCAAATTTCTCCTCCATTCCTACTCATGACTGAGTCTCGATCCAACTCAGTGGGTGGGATTTGACCACTGCCAGCGGAAGCCCTATGCAAGAACTTCTGCTTCAACAAGGGGGCTTTCCCCCCTTCTCTCTCAAATTAGCTTGGGAGGGACAGGAAAACCCTCAGAATAGCATGCAGGGGTAGGAGAGAGAATTGTTTCATCTGGCTTGCTGATGTGCCTGCCGTGATGGAGCTTAGTGTGATATTGAATTCCTTCCAATGCCTTGAAGAATGTGTACAAGTATCCAAAGCTATTCATTCTGATTAAGACTCTCTGTAGGTATTTCACCTAAACAGTAACTTTGAAAATGTCTGAAAATGTTTATTTTAACCAAAATGCAGTGGCAACTCTAATACTATATCATACTGACTTATAACTAGGTAAAAAATAGCCTTAATCCTGCAGTGGAGTTGTTCTCTATTCCTGGAATTCATGCACAATTCTTCGTAGCACTCCTGCTTCTGTTGTCAGCCAAGAGGTACATTATGTCCACAACAAACCTGAGTATTCAACCTCTCAGAGGACACTGGCTGTTGCTTTGCGCAGATCCCTTGCCTCCTCATTAAAAGAAGACAACTTTTGGATCTTGTAGTGAGCAGAACATCCGTATAAGTCCCTGCCATCTTCACAGCAAATTGGCTTCACCGTGCTTTATATATTTGTTATCCATACTAGAAACCGGATTCTCAGCTCTGCTGGTGAAGTGGCTTTTAAACAGGTGGAAAGTGTTTACAGTGAGCTTTTATATATATATATAGTGCAAGGCTGATAGAGGTAGTGATTCACTTTCATGGACAAACTTGTCTGGAGTTTGTCTCTTCAGCTTCTTGGGATTTTCAATGGTTTCCTCCCCCTCCCTTCCTATTTTAGCAGTTTGCCTTTTTCTCAGAAAATCACTAAGTAAATGCACCTGAAAACCAGTTACATGAGCTTGACAAAAGACCAGTATGTTTTCTGAGATGGGACAACCCTTCATCCTATCTGTGTCATATTCAAAAATTCAGGTAACATTTTGGTTCCTTCAACATCTCTATTACTTCCTCAGTTTGTTGTATGAAGCACAGGCCATTTTAGCACAGTATTGTCTACACCAGGGATGGGAACCTGGAGCCTTCCAGATGTTGTTGAACTACAACTCACATCTTCCCTGATTACTCAATATGCTCGCTAGGGTTAATGGAAATTGGAGTCCCCTCATCTTTTGCATGTTCCAGGGTCTCAGACAGGGATCTTTCCAAATCCTACTTGGAGATGCCTGGGATCAAACCTGAAACTTTCTGCATGCAAAACTGGATGACAGCATTTTGGGAGTTGGACATTGTTTCCAAAAAAAAGAGCAAGTTGTTTTCATGAGGACATTAAGTTAGGGAGCCCCAAGGGAAAATAAGATAAAGTTAAAGCCAAAGTTGGTTAATGCAGAAAGAACAAAGTGTGCTCGTTTGTGAGGGAAATTGATGTATAATCAAAAACTTTCACATTTGCAACCACACTGCCAAGCAAGTAGCAACAACAACCCATTTTTAGAAAATGTGAACTGGGACTGAGAGCTAACCGTGCCAGGCTAAGTCTATTTTCAAGTACAATGCACTAAATGTTTACCCACAGACTGCCAATAGTCTCCGTGGAACAGATTTCAGGTTTATATCCACTTCCCTCGCGTTATTTTAACTTTTGATTCCACTGGCAAATGATTATATTATACATTGTGTCCCAAACATATTTTTCTTCTTAGTGCGTCTGCATTATATGATGAGTACATCTATTCCATTTTTCTCTGTGTTTGTAATAGGAATACATCTAGTCTAGGATCTTTCCATATTTTCCCCTTGGGGGGGAAAAAAGCACTATCAATAGGTCAGCTTTGAGGCAGCATTAGCATTTTCCCAAGGTGTATAGTCGATTTTTGACACTGCCTGGTGTTCATGTCAAAGAAGACAATGTCGGATAAGAAACATGCAAGAATGTCAAAGTGAGTAAAGGAAAGCCTGTAATGTCCGGGTCCTTTGCAACATTTTTATCATAGGCAAACCTCACAAATACGTTTACTGGGATGCCTTCCCGTGAGAGTTTATGACAGGGATTGCCAATGAGTAGTTGGACCACAGCTTCCTCCATCCTTGGCCACTGGCAATGTTGGATGTTGCTGATGAGAGTTGCATCCCCGCAACATCAGGAGGGCATCATGTTGACAATCTCAGATGAATGGGATGAGGGAGAGAGTGTACATGCATTTCTGGAAACGCAAGTTTGACTTTTCTTGTATATTGTGCCCTGTTGGAAACACAGCAGGTGTGAAAACAAACTAACAAAGAACAAGTCCCATTAGTAGATGACCTTTCTTCCACATTGTAGAATCACAGTGTTCCTTCACCTTACCATAAGATGTCATTAGCTGCTGCGGTGACAGGTGTTGTCAGGTCTTTACACTTACAGTGAGATTTGCATAATGGATACCGAAGAGCATGATCTGGCATATTTCCCCCTCTCATATTTCTGACTGATCTTGTCTAGACAATGTGGATTTCAAACTTGCTCAGGTCATCACTTTCTCTAATAGGAGTTTGAAAGGAAATGTGCACATCTATTCTATGGCACCTTTTATTGTAAGGAGGCCGGAGCGCTGCCATTTATATGGGAGAGGCTGCCTTGATTTTCAGTGGGGCAGAAAGATATGGAGGAACCAGAGCAGGGGTGGCCAATGCAGAACCCTCCAGATATTTTGGACTACAAATCCCATCAGCCATAGCCAGTACAGCCAATGGCTAGTGATGATGGTGGTTGTATTCCACTACCTCTGAATGGCACTGCATTAGCTACTCCTAACAGCATTGGGATTTTTTGCAAGTGGAATGAAAGGCATGGCAAAAAAGCAGACTATTTGATTGACAGACACTATTTCTCCCTTACTAGCACATATTCCCAGGGAATTATAGGTGAGGTTCTTTAGGGAACCTTTTCCAACTGTGAAACTTTTTCTCACTGCCATCTCCAATTTCTGTGGTCCTGGAAGCAGGGAGAGGTCATATTCCCTGCCGCGTCCTAAAGTACTGATGCTTCACATCCCTGCTGGGTGCCAATTTCTTCAGTGTTTCTTACCGAAAGACCACAGAGTGAATGGACCATTGCCAGCTTAGGTTTTGCCTAACAAACACAACACAGACATTGCATTTCAAATTTGAACATAATTACCTTGGTATAATTCTCTCTGAATCCATCCATGTGAAGTCTTGGTAGATTATAAGATTCCTGCCCTGGTTTCCACTAATGTCATCAGGACTACTCTGAACATTGCTGTAAACTTCTATTTCTAAATGGACATTCCTTGGTAGGCCATCTTGGGTGGCACAAGCCCATGTGGAAAGCGATCAATATTATGACGAGTCTTCTCTTAAATGTAAAAAGCAGGGAAAGCATTCTGCTGGGCACTTTAGATAACACCGTGTGCGGGTAGCATGGATCTGCCAGTGAATGTGTCTTGAAAAGTTTCATGAATCTCAGAAATAAAAGTTACCGGTACCTTAAGCTGAGCATGAGAAATGCAGTCGATTCTGGCAGGAGAGCACAGTATGTTATAAAGCCAAGTCTGAAAGCATCGAGCAATTGTCTTCAACAAACAGGCTTTGAGACCATCAACTGCAAGAGGCTCACCAGCTAGGTTTTAAAAGCAATGCTTTCGATGTACACTTACTGTTTCTCACACTGATATGTTGCACTATGACATATCATATCAAGCTGTGTCAAGTTGGCAATTTAATAAAAAATCTCCCCCCACCCCAACAAATAAAATCAGCAGCTATGGGAATTGTGTATTGGGAGTCAAACTTTTAGGTAGAAAAAAACAACACCCTATCATCTACACATAAGCACATAAATACACAAACAAAGTTTGAATCATTTATATAAAAACATTTCCATGGTGCTGCTATCTGTAAAAGTCTTCTATCTAATATACTGTTAGATTCTCCCCATTTGCAACTCAGGAGAAGGCAAATAAATGTGTTTTTCTACATATGGCATTTTATATTAGACAATTATCCAAACCCTCTGGACAGTTCACAGAAACAAAAAATAAAATACAAATATAATCAAAACACAGTCAATACTGGCAAATCCATCAATAATTACAAACACAATGATCATCATAGATCCAATGCAGAGCAATATAAAAACAGCATTCAAACTCAGAAAGCAGAAAGAGCAATTACTGCCAAGATCCAAAATGAACTAAACTACAATTTTAAAACACCTTGGTAAATAAAATGGTTTTCACTTGGTGCCAAAAAGTTCCATAATAGTGGTGCCCACTAGGCCTCTCTGGGGACAACTTTCCATACTGAAGTACCACCTTCATCATCAGGTGCTTGAGGTTTTTGTTCTCTTCCTTCAGTATCAGATCAGGAGAGAGAAAGCAGAACTTCCATGCTTGTCCTCAAATGAAATGAAATTATGAAACTCACTTCCACAGGAAGCAGTGATGGCCACCAACTTGGATGGCTTGGCTTTAAAGGAGGATTTGACCAATTCATGGAGGAGAGGGCTATCTGTGCCTACTAGTCATGATGGCTATGCTCTGCATTTGTCGTTGGAGGCAGTATGCTTCTGAACACCACAGGAGGGGAGAGTTCTCTTGTGCTTGGGTCCTGTTAGTGGCTTCCTGGAGGCATCTGGTTGGCCACTGTCAAAACAGGATGCTGAACTAGATGGGCCATTGGCCTGATCCAGCAGAGTCATCTTATGCTTTTAACTGAAGTCAACTATTTCTTGGGCAGCTGGGAGTGTACAGGTGTCAGGATGCTGTCAGCGACTCCTGGCTGGTTGCCAGGAAAGTATAAAGACATCAAAAAGTTTCTTACAGTCCTTTTTTATTTCATACTTTACAGAGAGAGGCTATAGAACCCAGCCTCTTGGATAATGGCATTGCCCTGAGTGAATCTTCACCCCCCCCCGTCTCTCCCACTTCCTCATTCGTCGTCATCACCTCCTCTATGGGTTCCACTAAGTTCCCTCTATCTTCGAGCTCCTTGCTTTCCTATGTTTAAGGCCCACCGGGTTCTGGGAGTTGGTGGGTCTGGAATATTTTCTAATGACAATGTGTCAGCCAGCTGTTCTGGCTCTCCCATGATTTCCCAACTTTTCCCCTCATCTGCCTCTGAGCTGCGACCTCTCTCAAACCCCTGTTGTAAATCTATACTGTCTTCCTCGTCCTCCTCCCTGGAAGGGTCAGGACGGGGAGGCAGTCTCCACCATTCCTCCTCTGCCCAGTCCCTGACATCCGGCTGCTAGGAGTGTACTACGCTGGTTGGGCCTTCAGAAAATGGGACCAGATATGCTACCTTGTGCCCATGCACCCATGCTGTCTCCATGTTTGGGAGGATGTCTGCAGTGGCACAACCTATTGAATGCAAGCAGTCTGTTGCCATAATCTGGAATCATGAGTGCACATTGGTATTCACCCTTCTAAAGCAGGAATAGAATTAGTGTGGAGAAAGTATGAGATGTGATGTCCTGTGATGTTGGCCTGAATCTGGAAACAGGTTCTGTGCTGCATTTTGAGAAACTGCATAATAAAGCCTTTCTCCAATAGCTCGCAATTTCCCCAAGATATATTTCATTTAGTCATGTTCTGTTATTTATAGGGACTATAAACCAAAATAAGTTTTGCACTGCATTTTCAACAGAGATACCAATCTTCTTTTTAAATCTATTTCCTGACCTCACTACCAGCCTAAATGTTCATTGTCCATGGCTGGACCGCTATGGGGAGCAACGACACCTCCCTGTCAATAACCCTTCAGTTTCTAATATGTGCACAGCTAACCATGTATAATCTCATATAAACCGACAATTATTAATACTATATATAGTTAAACCCATAGTGAACATAATTACTCATCAGCAGCTGTAAAAAAAATCAATCTTATATCAATTCTCATTTCATGGTTATGTGGTAGGAAAGCAATCTTTTCTTCATTTCATACGATACATTATGATCATTTATTTATTTATTCTTTGGGGGTACTTACAGCTCTACTAACTCTAACAGCTGAAGACAGTAATTAAAGTCACCATCAAATATACTCCAAATCAAAATTGGGGGCTAGTGCAGGGCCACATCTTACTCCCATAGTTTGAACATAATTTGATTGAACGTAGACTGAAGTGCTTGGATGACAGTGGAGTTGCATTCAGGACTTGCAAGCCATCACCAGTGAGATGTTAGGAGCTCCCTGTCATCATCAGATGACAGCGCCCAGATCTTGCCTGAAGTAGATCTGGGCTGCATGGGGCATTCTCAGATTGCTTAGCTCTTACAGGGTCTGGGTCTGGGCCAGCATTGGGTGTTGTGGTGCTGTCCACTTTCCAGGTGCAGTTCCTGCATTATGCGTGGTATTCAATTAAATAATTGTGTGAGCCAAATGACTTCTGCAAAAGCGTTTCCCCCCTCCTTCCATGAACACTGTGCTGCCCCCAAATCTGCTCTAGAGGGTTGGAGGAACTTCCACAACATACAGCTAGTTACTGTACGTACTGCTCTGGATATGTAACTTTTGGGTAATGAACGCAGCAAACCCGGAAGTGTATACTTCCGGGTTTTGCCACATGTGCAGAAGCGCTCTGTGCACCGCGCACGTGTGCAGAAGTGCCGCCTCTGCCTACGGACTTTTCGGAGTGCGGATGGACCCCTGGAGCAAATTTAATTCATATCTGGAGGGTCCACTGTAGTTAGGTGGCACATGGGGAGGAGAGGGGGGGATAAGTCTCATTGTGCAAGTGGAAGTCATTCCACTCACAGTTATTTAGTTAAATACCATCCAATGCACCCAACACAAACGTGCCACTACTGTAGGGCCACATTACTAAATTTTACTGCTGTGTCAGAATTTTTTCCTGTCCCCCATAACCATTCTCCATTAATCAGAACAGGAAATGTCAATATAAAAAGTGAAAGAGGATTTTGGTGAAATTCTTGTGGGTCAGGTGTAGGTTTTTTCTCGTGTTTACCTTACTATTGAGGCAGTCAACAGAGCTGTGCATCTGAGCAAATGGCACCACTTGCAGTGACTCCTCTAAAGACCTCAGTGGTTGGGCCAAATATAAGGAATCAGGAGCAAGAAAACAGCTAATATGGTCCTTGGGTATCCTGGGGTCAGGCCATTTAGGTTGTTAAAGGTAAAAATTAGCACCTTGAATTTAGCCTGGGAAGAGGTAACCACTGGAGATAAGTGCTATATGAGCTTCTGTTGGTGATCAGGTAATCTTCTGTACATCATCTAATGGTATTTCTTCAAGACATTGATTTATGTTTTCATTCATGATTGCGAGGGAAGTTAGTAACAGCCACAATATTGCTTTTTTAAAAAATACAGTATAACTGGATGTAAGATTTGTCTATGCTTGTTGTCTTGGCAAAATTTTAAGAAGGAAGCAAAGGGGGGAAGAGACAGGTTTGTGATAAGATAAAACCCTCCATTTCCTTGTGTTTGAAAGTTTTATTTCCCCTTGTGTGTTCATAGCATATCATCTCATGTGATTAATTGCCTCCAATGCAAAATCAAATAGGTAGCATGACAGCTAGTGCCCAAACCATTGTATTATCATTCAAGCATAATAACCATTCATCAAGATATGATACCCCAGCCATGACCTTGTTATTTTTCAGAGTGATATGAATAATAGGCAATCATCATTCACAATACTGTTGGTGATTAATATGTTTTAAGTAGTGTAGTATAGCAGTACTAAATCTAAAATAATAAGCAACGCACCATTTCATGTGTTGGAGAAAGCTTGAGAAAGATTGAATATCTTTTTATGCAGCTGCAACTCTGTCAAGTCTTAACAATCTGAGTGTACTTGCATATGCTTAAGTAATTTTATGAATGGCTCAACAGGCGTCCCAGTTTTGACATGACATGTCTTTAAAAGCTTCAAGAAATGAATTAAGCCAGGAGTTTTGTCTACTTCTGGACGAGACTTGATTTTACACATGCAAATCCACTGCCAGAGAGGGAAAACAGGTGTTCATTGTAGATTTTCCACATTTTGAGATGATAGGTTGGGGAAGCTGAGAGACATCTTATTGCCCCAGGAATGAAGACATGAGGCATAGATTGGGGTAAATTGGCAAAGACTTTCTTAACTTAAGATCTGCAAGGAGCACAAACATTTTAGAAGTATGGTAAGAACCCCTCATTGTTGGTTTCTGAACTTTAGGTAAAAGTTGGAGGAATACCTCTCCCCATGTTTATCTGGCACAGCAATTCCATGCTAGTGCTGAGCACCTGAGCTGCTGGCTGCCGGGTGCTGGCAGCTGACTCACTTGCACTCCCCCAAACACCTTAAAGGTGTAGGGAGCAGACACCCGATTGTCCCTTGCTATCAAGGTTGGTCAGCCATAGATGAGATGGACAGGGCCCAAGGGCAGCTTCCAGTGGTGGCTGGTACTCATTGGAACTGGTGGAGTCAGAAACAATGACAGACAGAGCCTGAGCCAATGACTGGGAAACCTACATAAGTCTAATTTTGTAGACTTCCCCATCTTCCTCCCTGTTGAGTTCTGCGGCAACAAAACTGAGACAACAGAAGACGGTGACAGCCAGGGCCACTTCTTCTACTCACTGTAAAAAAGAAGGCAAATGTACTTGGGAGAAGCAAGACTGAGGTTAGTGGTTTGCCCTAATGGCAGCTCTCTTTCCACAGCCCATCTGCAGATGTCTTCTAAAAGTTGTGTAGTTCTAAATCTCCTTGACATCTGATGGGAGAGTGTTCTACAGGGAGGGTGCCACCAATGAGAAGGCCCTCTGCCTTGTTCCCTGTAACTTCACTTCTCTCAATGAAGGAACTGCCAGAAGACCCTTGAAGGTGAACCTGAATGATGGGGGTGGAGACACTCCTTCATCTGTGTCGTGGAATCAGCCAAAATGGCCCTGTTTCCACCAACTCTACTACATCATGAAGTAGGAGGTGGAGGAAGAGTTCTCCATTTGCCAGGTGTGAGAATATGGGGTGTGGGGTGTACAATTATCCCCAGAAACACAACTGGCTAATCTCATACTGTAAATTAAAAAGTACTCTTACAAAAAGTTATTTCCTGGTGAGATTCTTCTTGGAGATATTATATTTTAAATACTTTATGACCGCAATCCTAACACACACTAAATCTTGGAGTAAGTCCCATTGAACCATGTGGGTTCAATGTGCTACAGGATTGTGCTACAAATGTATTTAAAAATCACAATGGTGACAGCAGAGCTGACATATATAGGCTCCAGTACATTGTGTAAAACAACATTTGGCTGTTACTTTCCCCACATGAGTCAGTCCCTTTGGAGTATTAAATTATGAACTGTTCTGAACAAGGAATTTAGGGTTCTTTCAGCCACCCAAAAGAGAATGTGGTACAGTCCTGGACATGATTTCATGCAGAATCCATGTGAGGGATCATTTATGTTTGTGGGGGAAAACCATATATTTCATATGAGAAATATGTAAACAATTTGACTGCCACATACGTTCTGAGGCAAAGTGCTCGTTGCATTCAGGGCTATACCGCACAGTTTCTGAAATGTTTTGAATCAGGTCTCCAAAAGTCTGGAGTTTATCTATGATAGATGCAATTGTAATCCTGTTTCTTAAAATAGGGAAACATAAATCACTGTCACTTATGGTTGTTTCCATAACTCAGGCTTATTACTCGTATCTTAAAAGTCTCTTTCTTTTACTTGTCTTCCTGCAGCATATGATCAGTGAAGGACTGACTGCTGATCAGGGGGGAGTTTATAATGGCAAGAGATTAATAAACCTTATGTTTAAATCCCAACAGACTTAATCCAATAACTAGTTTTCAGCCAAACCAATAATTTCTTTGATGTCAGATTTTCCTTCCTAGACTTGGTGTCATTGCATAAGCTGTGAATTTTGTATTTTTAACACTGCCTTTTTTGCTTTATCCAGCTGTCAACTTACTATATAAATCCTAGGAAAAAGTTATTTATGCCTATTTATGGAGGAAAATACATTTTTGAAAAAGCAGGAGCATTCATAAAAGTGTAAGAAGCACACAGTTCCACTATTATGGAAGAACAATACCCACATCGTAAAAGCAACATAGTCTTATGCTTTATTTGAGCCATCTATATTCCACCACAAAAACATGTTCAAGTCAAAAACAAGTTCAAGATGACCTGCTAAATAATAATTTAAGGACCCCATAACCTGTGCCCCTCCAGATGTTATTGGACTGCAACTCCTGTCATCCCTGACCATTGGTCTGTTTCTATCTGTCTGTTCTACCAAGGAGGAAGGGAGGGAGCCAACTGTTCTTTATGGGTAAAGCTACAAAAGGAGGTCTTCTCTTTCTTCTCTTTCTTGCCACTCAGATATAATTCTACCCTAAGTGAGATGGAGAGAGGGACCTCTCTGGATCTTAGGTCTAACGGGCAGAAGCAGAAGTGGTTGGCAAGGTGGGGATTCATTGCTCTCCTGGCTTCCCAACACAGGCGGTCATTGGTGCTAACTAAGAGGGAGAAGGGGTGTGGGGGGAGTTCCCTGTGGCACAGGACTGGACTACCCTTGGAGTGGAGTGAATTAGCCACCTAAGGCAATGGAAGTCCCCAAGGTGGCACCCCAAAGGTGAGTGGGGCAGAGGCAGTGGCTGGGCAGTGGGCAGTGTGGCAGACTGGAGTGGCACTTCCCGTTTTGCCACTTGAGGCAAAACAGAACATGTGCCCCTGCTGCCATGTGGTGACAGAGCCAAACCAGTGCCCCTGTCTGCACCTTGCCTCTTCCCTCTCAGTAAGCACCTGTGACCTGCTGTGCTGGAAAGCCGGGAGAGTGATGGAGTCCCGCCTGCACTGCCTTATTGTCCACTACTGAACAGAAGGTATTTTATATATACTTCAACACTCACATGACATCTGTTGTATCAGCCATGCAGCTTCACTTATTGTTTAACACTTTAGTTCTAATGCTGTTGGCTTCAACTCCCTCCACCCTCCAGTAAGACTTTGTTACACTGTCCTACAGTTGGCTTGAATTTTATTTCTAATTAAAATGAAATGTTTCTGTATTCCTTAATGCTGCACAGGGTTGCGGGAGCATTTTAATCCATGCTGTCAATTTAATGCTTACATCTAATTATTGTCCCCCAGTTCAACCAAGAGCTGAAGCTTACCATGGGACAATCTTTCATACTGGGGGTGGGATCCGGCTGAGGCACCTCCAAGGCCTACCAGCGTGCAGTCTGTTAAATAGCCTGCAGTTTATCTAAACTCTTATTGCTATATTCATAGATAATAGTATTATTGTCACCACTTTAAGTATGGTGAATGGAAGAAGAAACTATGTGGTTGTGGCTGAAACTAAATTTGCACTTTGTTGAGATGGGCACATCTCGGAAAAGCTTATTAATGTGGGCAAAATTATGCCTGCCTGATGTCTGAAATATGTGACCAAAATAAAGGGAGCACAGACCCCCCACCACCACCAACCCAGGGGTTTTTCAACTTGAGTGTCACAATCACTTGTGGCCAAATTTCCAGGGGCACCATATCAGTGGAAAGTTGGCCTGCATGCAAAAAGCGGCAAAACAAATGAATGTAAGCCCTTATGAAGTTACCTTTATTTAGACCATTTCTAAACCGCTTACTATATAAACAAAATAGCTCTCAAGTGGCAGGCAGAAAACCAAGCAGCAGCAACCAACAACTTAAACAATATCAAGCGTTACACTGACAAATTACTAATAGAAAGAGTCAGATATAATTTTTTTCTCCTTCTGACACATTTCCCTTTGCAAGCTCCCAGCTCTTGCCTGAGGCTGAAACAAATTCACGGCTTACCCACAAACGGGGGCCTGAAAATGGCTGGCATCATCCTAGTGCATCACTCTAGTCACCTTGGGCAGGTACCAAGGTGGATGGAGATTCCTCATGCTGCTCACAGCTATGTCCCATGCATGGAGGGAGTACAGATCTTACAGCATGGTCATCTCAAGAAGTGCTTGTTCTCCACAGCAGTGCAGCAGTGGAGCAAAAGGCAACTCTGCCAGCCTGCCTTCAGCCAGCCTGCCCAAAGATGGCTCTCTGCCTTTGTTCTTCCCCATCTCCTTCCCAGAACACCTTGCCCAAGACACTTTCCCCCTCAAACCCAGGTACGATGGCAACTGTATAAATCCTCAGTCTCTGTTCACACCTCAGGGTGGAGGTAGACTGTTCTCTTGCATTGCCAATGGCCCTTAATGGCCCAGGATTGGCCAGGTCATTTTGCATAGGCTAGCTCAGGAATTCCTCTGCAGGAATTGTATTTCTCCTTCATATCCCAAATAATCAAAATCCTCCTATTGATTAATTTCTAGGGTTTAGTGGGTCCCCTAACTATAACAGTATATTCCCTATCTTCTCTACCCTGAAAAAAATGCAGGCTACAGCTCCCACAACTTGCTTGTGTGTGGTCTCTGTCAGGATGGCTGAGTGAATGTCGATTGGGGTGGGACCTGGTCTGTGATCTCCTTTCCACCTACGTGCTCTCTCTAGATTGGGCTAGAGAGATCTAGTATGAAATTTACTTACATTTGCTCATCTATCTGTAAAAGAATAATAATTCTGACTCTGCTCCACAAGACTGGATAAGAGAAGATGCATAGCAGGGTCAGCAAATATTCAGCACCTTACCTTTATCCTTCTACATACGTTTCCTCTGACTACATCTTCATTTGCTCTCCATGCACTGGTATACAAGCTGGGTTTCTCATTCTGTTAAATACCACATGTATAATAATAGGAAATGAACAATTATATAAGAAGGGATTCTAATATAGTCTTTCAAGTTTCAGTGGTACTTGACTGTCAGACAAATATGTAAGTTCACTCCTGTTTGTTGATGTATTCAGATACTTCTATGCACCCCTTCACCAAAGTGGTCCTAGGGCAATTTACATCAGAGTAAGGGAATACAAAATATAATGTAAATTTAAAAGAAATCTCATGAATACATAAATTAGGCTTGCCATATGTCTGGAAAATTCCTGACATGTCCTAGTTTTCGGGTGTAAAACCCAGATGTATGGCAACGCGATAGAAAAAGCAGCGGAAACAGCTCCAAAATGTTCACCCCCAAAAAGTACAACTTTGCGGGTATCAGGAATTTTACTTTTTTAAATATGGCAACTCTATATAAATAACATAATGAGTAGCATCAAAACTCAGAAGTATATATGTAGCTCTGCTGGTTATTTCTCTAGCTGCAATCAGCCTTTATTTGATTGCCTTATAAAGAGACACTACTATCAGGGGTGCTGGAATATTTCCTCTGGTCAGATTAATTATATGACTGCAACTTGTGTGTATGCTGTATTTTGTGCCTTTGGCTTTAACCTGTTTAAGAAATACTGCCCTTTCCTTGCAGCAACCTCATTTGAAACCAAGTCACAGATCTGGTATAGCAAGAAGGATTATCTATGATCCATATGTATTTAATCTGCCCTGCTGCCAATCACCAGTAGAAGTGCCTGTTTACCCATGAGACAGTTTCTCACAGGATTTTTTGTATTTTGTAAAATGTATATAAAGAGCCTTGGTTGAGATACTAGTTGATAGCTGAACTGGGTATACCTGCCACCGTTATCAACAACAACAAAAAATTGCCAGTTTATCCCCTGGAATGTGTGATATACGATCCACTATATCCTCCACTATATGTACTCAGATTGAATGATACACATGTGCTACAGAGATTTATTCTGCTGCACTCACAAGATAGGTATCAATCTGTGTATTATACTGCTTGAACTAGGAAATTTATATACTTCACTTTTCTGTACCATCCAGAGCACTATGGTCAATTCAGTACTTTGGCCTGGACAACTGCACTGCCACAACCTCACCACCATCCCACCCCAAATCTGGGGAAGCAACAGCGATGTCAAGTGGGGTAGCTCTGCCTCACCACTGTTTGCTAGTCAGGCTGTTCCTCAGATAAGAGTGTTTGCAGCCATATCTCTCTTGGCTACATGTATGAGCAGAATGAATGAACAGCCACATAATGAATAATCACAGATAAGAACATGGACTCTCAGTTCTTTTAGCTCTCTTAAGGAGTGCTATTATTCCTCTCTTGCATTAGTTCTGGCGGCACAGTCCAACTTTTGATATTGCTTTCACTCTGGAGCTCCCTAGTTGAATCATTAGTGCCAGCCAAGATAGCAGCGATCAAACCTGTGTGTATTTGTGAAGGAGGAATATTTTCTCCCACTCCAGTGGCTGCCAGATGTGTGGCTACAGGATAACAACTCAGCTGCTCCTCAAAACAACTATAGATTGAAATCTTTAGATGTATCTATAGCAAGAGAGAGCCAGTGTGGTGTAGTGGTTAAGAGTGGTAGACTCATAATCTGGTGAACTGGGTTCACTTCCCCACTCCTCCACATGCAGCTGCTGGGTGACCTTGGGCTAGTCACACTTCTTTGAAGTCTCTCAGCCCCACTCACCTCACAGAGTGTTTGTTGTGGGGGAGGAAGGGAAAGGAGATTGTTAGCCGCTTTGAGACTCCTTCGGGTAGTGATAAAGCAGGATATCAAATCCAAACTCTTCTTCTTCTTCTTCTTCTTCTTCTTCTTCTTCTTCTTCTTCTTCTTCTTCTTCTTCTTCTTCTTCTTCTTCTTCTAGCAACTGTGCTAGGAGTCTTCTCTTAGCTTATCTCCCTTTTCTTTGTCTGCTCTCTCCAGCCTAGTTTGTCAGCTGTCCCCCGGCTTCCGTCACTTGGCCTACACAGCTCATCTGTAGCTCTCCAGCCTCCAGTCTCTGGGTTCTTTCTTCCACCTCTGCTCTCTTCCTTCTTGCAGTGATGGCTGCAGTTTAAATGTGGCCACACTAATGTTCAGCCCCACCCCCTCCAACCTCTCCAATTCAGCCCCCCCCCCGGCACAGTTTCCTGGACTTGTGCAAGCCCCATCCAATCACCTATCAACCATTTAAGAGCTTTATTTCTATAGCAGCAATATCACTAGTCATAGTGCTTGACAGATTACAAGAGGACAGGTCCGTGTCCCATTGAGTTTACAATAAATAATTAAACAAAGGACAATAGCAGCAAAAGCAGAGGGCAATGGACATAGTGGCCAACTGGGAAACAAAATGTGTTTCTTTCAGGCCACAATCCTATACTTACCTAGATTACTGCTGAAATCAACATGGCTTCCTTCTGAGTAAAATGTAAGATTGCACTGTCAATTACACACGTTTCATCTTGTATCCTGGCTGTTGCCAAGGAAGGCGTTCTGATGAATATAAACTAAGAAATAGAAGTTATGAGCAGCAATCATTGCCATATAGTTTTGTGAGTAGCACATAATTTTGTAAAATTCATTTGCGGAATGGTACAATCTCCAACTTTCCTTCTGTGGCACACAGAAGCTCCAGCTGCCTTTATTTAACAGAGACAGTTCTTATTTTCTGTAGCCTGTGGGGAGATGTTGGGTGTGGCTTTAAAAAGATTCGCTGGTGTGAATTGATAATTTGTCTTCAAGTCTTTCTGCAGTTTTATTCATTTATTTTATTCATGAAATGAACTATGTTCATCCCTGACAATTGACCGGGCCCATCTAGGGCTCATGCCATTTGGAGTCCAACAAGTTCTGGTCCTCCACCTGTGTTCTTGAAGTTAAATTTCCATGTTGTTGTTGGTAGTAGATGCTCCTTTTTCTAGAAGATGTGGTTGCAGCTTGTTTCTATCACATGTAAATGGTGCTCCCACCCTTAGTGGAGGTGAATTTGCTCCACCCTCCAACTCTTACCTGAAGGAGACTCAACTGGAATTCCCTAAGGGGAGTGGGGAAGGAGGTCACCTTAAATTATATACCAGGGTATAGGTGACCAATCATGGGTGGCCCAATCATCCTCTTTCCTTTCATTTTGTTGTTGTTACTGGATGCATCCTTCTTATTCTACCATGTGGTGATGATGGATGCAACTTGTTCTGGCACACATCAATGGAGATGCATGTACATGAACACTCAGGTACCACACAATACATAGCTTTTCATTTCATATACTGAGGACTCTCATTTTCACTCTGTTAATGGGAGGCCTGTTTTGTACTATGGCCCACAGGCTTCAGAACAGAAATATTTGCTACATGTATAAGACGTCAGGGATGGGGAAACTTCAGCCCTCCAGATATTGTTGAATTACAACTCCCATAATCTCTGATGATCATGCTGACTGGGGCTTATAGAAGTTGGGGTACAACAGCATCTGAAGGACCACACCCTTGCATTTCATATTAAAAAGCATGCAAGTAATTATCCTTCTATGAGTGCAAACTAGGGATATGATTGCTGAAACACAATATACTGTACCGGGTAATAAATTATGAAAACTGGAAAACATTGGTTGTTTTCTGAGCAGGCTTGAGGCAAATGTTTAAAATACAAAACATATGCCAGATGTTTTTAGATTCACTATGTCACTATTAGGTAGGGATATACTGGATATAGTTTTGTTAAAATGGAGAAGACAATACACTCGGTATTTCTAAGATCCCTACAGGCGAAAGTGTCATCTACTTGTTCGCTTTTGCTCACTATTGGGAAAAAATGAAACATCTGTCTCTTTTCAACTAAAAAAAGATTACATTACTTGTTTGGAGTGATAAAAAAGGAAAAGGGAGAAAAATCTAGTTTACATATTGCAGAATTCAGCAAACACAGGACAAAGTAGGCATTGCATATAAGGAACTTACCGTACATTCTTTATATTTATCTCAAGGTCTTCAGACAATAACTTCAGGATCAATCTATTATAGGATTCTATCATCAGTTCATTTGAAAGTCTTTGGAAATTCAATATGAATGTTCGGCCCCTGCATTTATTTGGATGGCACATTTCTCTGCAGACGGTTGTGGAGTGGGAGTTTGCTCATCCCCTCCATCTTGTACTTCAAATACAGGTACTCAGTGCTTATTGTCAGCAGATCACTTGAGTGGGTAGCAGAATCAAAAGGTCTGCAGCCCTTCCTCATAAACAACTTGTAGTACAGGGAAGAGAGAAAGAGAGGGGCAGTCTGGCATTTCTTTTGACTGATAGTTCACTGTTGATTGCAACATCCTTCGTCCTTCAACATAAGCAGCTCTACTTGGATGGCTGAATTCAGCCCTGTTCTTTCCCTTACCAGCAGAACCCTATGTGCCTCTGAAGTTTCAGGTGTTCTTTTTCTCTCCTGTTTACCTTTCACAATAGTTTTCTTCCAATTTAATATTTCTTTTCCCCTGCCTGCCCTCTCATCTCCTCCCCCCACCCTTTTTATTGCTGTTGACATTGCTCCATCTGCTTTAAGGGTCTGACAGGGCGACGTCTGGGCTACCAAAGCAGCTGCAGAAATCCATCTATTGGGTGATTAGTTCTCCTCGCATTACGAAAGCAACTGGAGTCACAGAGACACGACGAGACAGAAAGGCACACAATTCAGAAAGAAGACTAATAGGTCTCTCACTCGAGGGTTCTGAAGGAGATTGCATTTCAAAAATAAACACAAGAAATAGCCTAGTCAAAACTAAGCAGGCTTGTAATCCTTTATTCAGATGGGTGAAACTCAGTTTTGTTCAGATTTGCCTAATTTTTGGCAATATCTTCCACCCATTCTTAATCTATCCATTCTTATTAATTGAAGGGCACTGTGTGTGACTGGTAAGGGCCAAGGTGCCATTGTTTCCTGTCCTCCATGTTGGCTAACAATTACAGAAGGAAGCCTTGCATGAGTTTGATATACAGTCGTACCTTGGATCCCAAACACCCTGGAACTCAGACGTTTTGGCTCCCAAATGCAATAAACCCGGAAGTGATTGTTCCAGTTTGCAAACATTCTTTTGGAACCTGAATGTCAGACGGGGCTTCTGCGGCTTCTGATTGGCTGCAGGAGCTTCAGCCAATCAGAAGCAGCAATTTCGTTTTCAAACGTTTTGGAAGTCGAATGGACTTCCGGAACGGATTCCGTTCGACTTCCAAGGTATGAGTGTAGAGCTTTGTCATGAGTGCCAAGGTGTTGGTGGGCTCAGCTGTGGACTGGCAAGTGGAGATGGATGAGGAATGGGGAGAGGAAGATGAAATAGGTGAGGGCTGAGATTGGAGAACAGAGGCTGGAGAATGTGGATGCACAGACTGTTGGATGTTTATTTGTAAATAGCTGAAAGCGCAACTATTTGCCAATGCAGATACACTGATTGCAGCATGTGAGCTTTATCATACCTGGTAAAGGGCAGTTGGAATGGGTGAAAGAATGTCTTGGGAAGGATAGTGTCAGGCATAGAACCTACCTAACCTTTCCCCATAATCCAAGATCTATCACTGAATAATTCTAACCTCCATTTCCAAGTTTGTAACACCAGCTCCTGCTTCTCTATTTGGGGGGATCAAAAGAGAAAATGCACAAAAAATAAAAAGGAAGCATTTGGCTTTCCACATTCTTGAGTGTTCTCAAGAATTCTGTTTTTTATTTATTTATCAGGAGCTGCCATTGGAATATCTGTATTTATGCCTTGCAAAAGCTCTAGATGTATTGTGCAGCCCTAACAATATCTGCACAGAAGTACGTCCTGTTGAGTTCAACAGGGTTTGCTCCCATGTAAGTCGGGTTAGGATTGGAGTCTTGGTACCTTTGTTATAGCCAGACTCATCCTCATTATCTGAGCAGCTGTTGCCTCCTTTCTGTATGTGCAACACACACTGGCCAATCAGAGTTGAATAGCAGAAAGAGAGAGAGAGAACTTTTTCTAAAAGAGCTGAAATGCTGAGACTGCAGTGTCTTTTGTTTGTCGAAACAGATTGTGTTTGAAAGGCCATCTGTTTGGAAGGATTAAAAAGTAAGAGAAGTAGCATAAAATAAGAATTATTGAAAATGGTTGTTGTGGTATTTAGTTTAACTATTGAAATATGCATAACCTGCCCTCTGTCTAAAGATTTCGTGGGTGGGGTGCATCAGTTTTTTAAACAATAAATCCAGCTACAAGTCAGGAGCAGATGTGATACATAATCCTAAAACATTAGTAACTGTAGTGTAATAGCAAAACTAAATTGTGGGATAAACAACTGTGAGATTTATTTGTTTAAGACAGTGGCGAGGAATCTTTTCCAAACTGAGGAGCACATGCCCATGATGGATGGGGACAGAAGAAAACGTGGCACAGCAACTGATGCCAATCTGACCTTTCTACTGTAGGCGAGTTTCTACACAGATGCAAGCATTCCTCTTTCGTCTATCCAGAGAAGCAAGATGCATTACCAGAGCTCAAGGAAACATCCTAGCCAGGTAGAAACACCCAAGGACTGTGTAAAGTAGAATAGATGAGGGACGTGACCTGGGGAAACATTGCATGGATAAAGAGAGGGTGTAGTCTGGTATAGAGTCCTGGAGGGGAACTTCTGGCCTGTGAGCCTGAGGTGGCCCACCCTTAAATTAAGATGTGGGCAGGGAACTTGCAGCCTTCCAGATGTTGTGGGGTTCCCCTATCAGCCCCAGGCACCAATGGCCAGGCATGATGGGAATTGGACACCAACAACATCTGGAAAGTTACCCATTCATATAATATAATATAATATAATATAATATAATATAATATAATATAATATAAAACAATTTTACAATGCTTCCAAACAATCAGTCTGCAAAACAGTAGCACTTTAAAAGCTCAGCACAACACAGTAAAAATGCATTTTAAAGTTCCAATTCAAACAAAGATGGGGCCGTAGGTACTTCCTTCGCAGTCACTTTTCACTAACTGACATATCCTCTTCTTGATTCGTCCACAGAGCAATCTGAACAAATGTAATTGTGGGCAGATTCCCAATTTCCCAAGTTGTGCCACTAAGAGGTGTTCCACTGCTGTCTAAAAATAGGTTACAGGAAGTAAATACTGAATAATCTCAACATATCCCAATGTTTTGTAATATTAATGAATTGTTCTTTTGTTGTGCTGGTGATGGGCAGGTGATGCAATGCCAGAAGCTTAAAAGTTTATGAGGAATGAAAAATACATAAACCTGATCAGTGACAGCTCTGCGTTCTGCTCATTGATCTCTCTGATGATGAAAGTCTCAAAACTCGTTATAGACAGTTGCTGCCAAAAAGTGGCTAAATGGTGGAAAGCACACAGGAGAGCCAAACTGTATATAGTTACTCTATTTACAGGTAGATAGCTGTGTTGGTCTGTCATACCAACAACAAAATAAAAAAATTCCTTCCAGTAGCACCTTAGAGACCAACTAAGTTTGTTCTTGGTATGAGCTTTCGTGTGCATGCACACTTCTTCAGATAGTTACTCTATGTGCACTTACAAGATGCCCCAATGCAACTAAAACTAGTCATGAGCAGAGATGGGAGAGAAATTCCATTTGGTTTGCATTTTAATGTGAACCCACCTAATTTGCACTTCCTGAAACAATACATTAACGAAAAAACAGCTATCATTCAAAATTCTCACTTTTCTGAATGATAAAATTGCATATATTCATTCAAATAATATACAAAACCACACTGTATTGTGGGACAATGCTTGCAAAAATCTGTATACTTGCTTAGCAAAAAATGTGTATTTTTGGAGAAATTGGCGGTAAAATGGAGACGAATTTTTGCAAACACTGAAAAAATGTAAAGCAATGCAGAAATGTGCAGAACTTAAGTTAACAAATGAAAAACTGAGAGAAACCAAAAGGTTGATCCATCCTTAGTCATGACTAAAGATCAAACTGTACATTATGCTTAATACATAATGCATATTAATACTTAATATGCAGCCAACTAGGACACCATTAATTATTTGTTTTGCTTAGTTGAAGGATATACCCCTCCCACAACTGTTATCAAGATAGCAGTGTGTGAGGAGCAGAAGTTCCCCTGTGACCCCCTCTCCCCACAAAATTATGCAGCTACAATGCTTTGTTGTTGTTGTTTAAAAAAAAACCTCTAATTGGTGCCAATAGATTTGTTTTCAAAAGTCTTCCTTTGGTGGTGATGGTGGGCATTTACATTCTTTCAGTCTGTGATTCTGATAACAATCCATGACTACATTGTGGGGAGACATAGTTTCATGCTACATATTAAGGGTAAAGTGCAACTTGAACCTAAGTCACTTTGAAATTGATGTTAATTAACTTTGTCATGATTGACTTGTTTACTGCTTTCACTGTTTCAGTGCAATCGTTTGCATGCCTACCCAGAAGTAAATTGACTGAATTCAATGAGACTTGTGCCCAGGTACATGTGATTAGAAATGCACTGTAGGCCTGGAAGCCAGTCTGTTTAACCCAATGAGATTGCTCTGTTGACATGCAGAGGATTGTGCTGGAAGTCACTCTAACTTTACCTGGATTGGGTCCAGAGAACACATTCTTGAGAGCTTGAGCACCCAAAATAAGTGGAATCAAAACTACCCCCATAAATGGGGGGATGGGGGGCACGTGCAATCCATCATTCAGTGTAACATTACCCCTTTTGAAACTTTGAGGAGTTCCCAAAACAGTTTATTGATGTGGGAGGGTGATATCCTGGTTAAGGGGGGAAATCAAAATCTCACTAGGCATACCTGACCCCTTGAAGATGCCTAAAGTATCTCATTAGATACCAAAGAATATTGTAAAAAAAATATGCACACAATCTGTCTGCATCTATTTATTGCAGCTCAGAATCAAAACAAACACTAGGGTCTGGCAAAAGCATAGTAGCTAAAATTAAATTGATTTTCACATCTCCTAACACCTCAGTGCTATTAACACGTTTCTTCAGTTTTTAATAACATTTCTGAGTTCATTTTAGCTTCAGTTTAGGAACTGATCAAACAATCAACACCTATTAAGGTATAAGTTACGGACAGATGTATTGGCTACTGGGAAAAACTTACTATTTCATTTTAGGACTTCCCATATGCATCATTAAGAAAGCAATCCAGCAACCAAATAGGTAATCTAATAAACAATAACTATTACATTTACTAAAGATTACCATGACCAAAGTTGATTTGCAAATTATAATTGGATCTACCATTTGGTGATCTACTTGTAGGAGAACCCCACTGAACCCAATGGGGCCAGAGGTGGATTTATTGGAGCATGGTTGGGTTGCCTGCACTGCGGCACCACAGGTAATGACACTGCAGGGGATGTAATGGAAGGCAAGAGGCAAGGGGTGCTGAATTTTGGCATTGCACATGGTACAGGGTGAAATTTGAAATCCCAAAGTTTGCCACTGAACTACTATAGAAAAAAAAGAGAGATTACCCTATGAGTTGACAAACTGACACTGAATACTACCCACAAATCCCTTTAATTTAGTGAAACTATCTTTATTTTAGTGGATTTAGGATTTGAAACCTTGTGATGAAGGCTGGTATAAAATTATATAAATAAATTATGATTTTAACTTAAAAATGATTTGCATGCAATGCACAGGGGAGATAAACATTTTTCTTTCCTAAAAATCAAGATAGGGATTGATTTCACTAAAATCAGTTTATCCGTTGGCGTTTAGTCCTTCAATGATAGCTTTGCATTGCTGCATGTTAGCCAATGCAGCCACTGGAAAAAGCTCATAACATTTCCACTAGCCGCACACCAGTATGGCAGCCTGGTGCCTCCATATGTTTTGGGCGAAAACTCCTTTCAGCCACAGCTAGCATAGCCAATGGGTAGGGATTGTGGGAGTTATCCTTCAAAATATTTGGAGGACATCAGGTTGGGGAAGGCTGAAATATTAATTGGCAGGAGGGGCACATTTTACACAATAACCTTTGACACACAGATGATCAAAACATTTTACATATCATTAGGTGAAGTGGTTCATCTTTTTTTATGAGAAGGCTTTCCATTCAGATAAAACAAAGCTCGAAAATATTAATTTTTACTATGCCAGGTCATCCTTTTTTGTCCACGGCAAAAAAGAGAGACTGTAAATCAGTTAAACTCAGCGGCTAGAGGAAAGCTCTTGAAGTCAAATTACCATGATCATCAAGTCACCACAAAGAGCTCACTCTAGGCTAACAGTATCAATACATCATTTCATTTAGATTCTGATTCAGTATGACTACTGTGAAGTTTGTTGCGTTTGTCGAACATACCACATGATCAGAAAACCTGAGGCATAAAAGATAGCTGAAAGGTGACTCGAGGCATTAGCAGTGACTTTAAAGAGTGACTTTAAAAAGAGAAAGAAAAAAAGCAAAAGAAAAAAAGAAATGTGTTGTTTCAGAAGATTATGGCAGAAACCGCAGCATGAGCTGTGGTAGTACAGAAAATAAAGAGAAAATATTTTGCAGTAGATTTTCTATTCTGGTTTTCCATGTCTCCCACTTCCAAATCTCATAGTTGCAGAAGACGGCTAAATTCCCCTGTTCTAAGAACAGGTGAAACAAAATATTTAGATATTTAGAAAAGTGATGCGAGCTCTAATCGTTTTTTTAAAAACGTTTTGGAACACTTAAATTATTATTACTTCTTTGATAATTTTATTGGGGGGGGTTGTAAATCACTTTGAGAACTTTTTTTTTTTTTTTTTTGCAATCAAGCAGTATTTACATTTAATGAAATAAATAAATTACCCTACACTATATACTGCTTATCAACATCGCACTATCCAACACTACCCCTAAGCCACACGCTCAAAGGCCTATTTCAATTCTCCTTTAATTAGATTCTGCTGAACTCAGGTTGTGTGAACCTAAGGCTTGCTGATCAGAAGGTCGGCGGTTTGAATCCCTGCGACGGGGTGAGCTCCCGTTGCTCGGTCCCAGCTCCTGCCCACCTAGCAGTTCAAAAGCACGTCAAAGTGCAAGTAGATAAATAGGAACCGCTCTGGCGGGAAGGTAAACGGCGTTTCCGTGCGCTGCTCTGGTTCGCCAGAAGCGGCTTTGTCATGCTGGCCACATGACCCGGAAGCTGTACGCCGGTTCTTGGCCTATAGAGCGAGATGAGTGCCGCAAACCCAGAGTCGGACATGACTGGACCTAATGGTCAGGGGTCCCTTTACCTTAAGATTCGGACAAGTTTCAAGATACTATGTCGGTCAACAAACAGCAGTTCCTGAGACAGAAGACTTCCCAAAACTTTATAGAAAGTGGTATTTAAAGCAGGGGTGAGGAACTTTTCTCAGCCTGAGGACCACATTCCCTTGTGCACAAGCTTCCAGAGGGCACATGCCAATGGTTGGTCCAGAAAGAACGATGGAGCAATAGTTGTGACTCTTAACCTTTGTATAGTAAGCTACGTTATAGCCATTCAAATACCAAAGAGGTTTCTGCACACACTCACGCCTCTGTCCGTACCAAACCAAGCAAGCAAGAGTTTACAGGCCAAGGGCCCACTGCAAACAAGCAAGAGCACTTGAGGAATTCATTGGGCAGGACTGGTGCTGGCTGTAGCATGGGGAAAGTAAGTAACCCAAGGAGATTCTTAATGGCTGTATTGCAGAGGCTTCAATGGTTCCCCATCCCTGATTTAAAACTATGAATAGAAAATATATGCTTTTTATTGAAAATAGATTAGTTATTATGATGTCATCTGAAGGAAAATATTATTTTGTGCTTCTGCCAAGAATATTTGTCCTACTTATCATGGGACAAACTTGTTGCAGAAGAAAAGAGTACTCTAGGCTTGGAAACCAAAGGTAATCTGTTTCAGCACTGATTTTCTGTTCCAGACTTCCAAAGTTTTGCCATAGTTCTGTTAAATTCATTGCAGCAATTTTAGCCCTTTATTAACTACTTGTGGGTGGGTTACCTACACAGTCACTAAAGCATCTAGTGTTTTTCTATGATGTCGAATGTTATTTATTGAGGATTTCAGTGGTATTGTCACTGCTATACTCGATCGCTGAGCAGCGGTTTGGCTTTTGAAGCTTTCTTCTTTGTGACTTCAAAAGGGGAAACTTCTCAAACTGAGGGGAATTATATAAAGAAGCCCCAAAATGAAAAGAAATCAAGAGGGTTAAGTAGCTTCATAGTGTTTGCGGGTGGAAATTCCAGATCCAAATTCCAGATCCCAAGCTGAATTGGGTTGAGGGGCTGATTCAGCCTTATCATCCACACATTTTCCCAATCCTTTTAAAAAGCCATCCAAATTGTTAGCCACCACTCTCTCCTGTAGGGATTAGTTCCATAGTATATTTATACACTATGTGAATAAGTACCTCATTTTACCTGTCCTGAAGCTTCACTGTGTGTCCCTGAATTCTAGTGTCATGAGTTAGGGAGAAAAATTATTCTCAATCCACTTCTCCATGTCATATATAATTTTCTACAGTTTTATCATGTTGCCTCTTAGTCACCTTTTCATATACACCCCATCTCAAAGCCCCAATAGAGACTTTCTCTAGACCACATTTCTTTAACCTGGTTGCCCCAGTTGCTTTGAACTATACCTTCCATTATCCCTGATGCTGTCTGGATCTGATGGGAGTTGTAGTCCAGCAACATTTGGAAAGCACCAGGTTGGGAAATTCTAATTTGCAGTTTGAAATTCTAGATTATGGCATTCTGTCATGCAAACTAAGAGTACATCATCACATCTCTGCTACATAGATGTGACTCACCTAGTATTAATGTGGGGCTGTAGAAACTAATTCTGAAATGGCACAATGCAGGACAAAGAAGTTCTCTGTTGGATTGCAACCACATTATGCTGCAGTCATCTAAGAAAGATTCTGTAGTGCTGTCTGCAAACTTGATTGCAGCTGCTGAGGGAAGAGAGCAATGAACTTCAAACACATCTGAAAAATGGATTTATACAGGATGTTCCTTTGTTTATCCAATTATTAATGTAAATAAGCAGATTTGATTAAAACATTTTTTAAACAGGTTTTACTCTGAGATGTAAAGAATTAATTCAGGTCAGGGATAATCATTAGAATTCCACCAGCTCCCATTTCATGTAAAATGATTGCAGTTTAAATTACTAAGGTCATTTACTAAATAATTCAGCTTGCAAAGGGCATTATATCAACCTACACTATAATAAGGTATTATGAACTTACAGTGGGAAACCAAATAAAATAAAATAAAAGCCATTATGCTAAGTTGCATATTAGAGATCCCTGGAAAATGAAAAGCAATGTCTATTTAGAGAGAAGAGAAAGAAGGGTCAATCAAGTAATGGTAAGCTGTGACATTTCTTCATCATGTTGAACATCAGACAACTGGCGTAATTGGTCATAAAACAAACGGATAAATGCCAAATTTAAATGAAATGTTCCAAAAGGCATTTCCCCCCAGTGGAGTGTGTGTTTTCAGTTTCCAATCTTCAAGCAGGCCTGTCACTTAGCTTGTGGGGAGCAGGAGAGAAACTAGTTTAGGATATCCATTGCATGGGCAGTATTTTCAAGTCTATCTAGTATTTAAACATATTCTGCTATGCATTCATTTTTAAGCAATTTCCTCCCTCGGTGATGTTTAATTTTAAAAAGAGAAATCCAGCTCGAATGAGAATATCAGCATAAAGCTTGAGCCTGTTAGTGTGGATACCTTTGAAAAAAAATAGAAACATGGGGACATATTCTTCTGAACAAAACTAGATGTTGCTGGAGACATAAGATTGTTAGCACAAATGTCATCCTGCATTGTGTTCTCCTATTCTTTGTCCCTAACAAGAAGTAATACTTACAGTATGCTACACACAACTATATGATATTAATTACAGCCATGAAGAATTGTTATCGGGATTGCAGTGGGGGTGGGGGAGGTCTATACCAGTATGACACTGCCCTCTGCTCTTTCCCAGGGAAATATCCTGGCACATGCAGTCGTGGCATTAGACATGGGGCGCTGCTGTAGTAGCACTATCTTGGATATGGTGGCACTGTTGCTCACTGGGATGGGCCAAGGATTCAGGAAGCACTGCATTGATGGTGGTTAACCTGTCACCACAATACTGGGCACCAGGCTTGGTGAAAAAGAAGAGGCTCCCATTGGTGCCAATATCTCTATGCTGCAGTGTTACAATTTTCAGATTTCCGTCCCTGCACTGGCGGAAGGAAGCAGGGTCAGGGAAGCCTAAGAACATAGTGTTAAGAAGAGGCCTGTTGGATCAGACCAAGATCTTATCCAGTCCAGCAGTGGCCAATCAGATTCCTGTGGAAAGGGCTCAAGCATAACATGAATGCAATAGCACATTTTCAGCACAAGTATGTCACATGTTGGTAATGAATTTTGTCTTCCCGTGAAACTCTGCCTCCCTCCCTCCCACTGCACTTCCTTTTGTCAACTTTTCACACCCCTTGTTAAAGGGCATGAAAATGTTTACAAGCAGATGAGTGACAAAGAAGAACAGGAAGCTGGCTGCAGCCTCACCTTAATATATCATGCTCAGACTGTGCATGTGCACCCAAATAAGCATTGTATTTAAAGTAAATATTTCCATGTCCTTCTCAAAAAGGCAACCTTCACAGTAAAAGTAATACCTCAAGAAACCTCAATTCTAAGAGGTCAGTGAAACTGGTCTAAGAAGTCAGTGATATTAATAATAATAATAATACCCCACCATTTTCCCTGAAAGGGACTCAAGGCAGCTTATAGATAAATGAATTGCAGAGGTGAAGAAGTAGACACAGCATCCCAATGTCTCCTACAATATTTAGTTCCATTCTCAAACTGTGTAAAAGAAAAGTCATTTTCAGGATGTACAATTTCAGTTTGTTGTCCAGTGAAAATTAATAGTTCAGTCTTGTCCAGTCTTGTTCAATTCAATCCATAACTCATTGGACTGAAAGTGTACTTCACTGAAAAGAGCTGTGCTCTTCCTTGAAACTAAATAAATTCCACTAGACTCAATCAGATTTATTTTCACATTAAAATGTTAGGAGTCAGATTGCAGTCCACTTAGATACTATCAGTATCGACAGTAGTGTATTGCAGTGTTGACTGTATCATCAAACCACACCGTCCAATGTAGAGCTATGCATGTTAATATTACTGTTCTGTTCAGAACTGAGGTGTGTGTAAGTCCTGCATCTGATTCAGAATTAGTCTGTTTAAATCAGTTCATATCCATGAATCCTTGTGTAAGGTATGTGTTCACTTGTACATGTGCACAGACACATAAAGGGATCTTGGCTGTGAGTTCTGGAAGACCTGCTCCTTGCTCTGCAGACCTTTCCCTGTCTGGCCCAGGAGGAGGGGGCCTGACTGACTCCAGCTACAAAAGCTGAGGTTGCTGAAGAGACCAGAGACCATCATGGCAGCCTCTTGGTGCAGACAAAGTTCATTGATCCTGAGCTTCCACAGCCACTGCCTGCCATGAACTGCCATCAACAGCAGCAGATTTATTCTATGCTTATGGTAATCTTTTATTCTCAATTAATTATGCTATTTTAAATGTGTATTTTATATTTGACTTCCTTTAGTACTGTTTTCTATTGAAATGTTTAAGATTTTTTTTAACTTCACTGTGTTAAATGTGTATTTTGTAGTTGAATTCCTTTGTAATGATTTATTTTGAAATCTTTAAGATAATACTTTCAGTTTCCTGTTAACTATGTTGCTTTGAATGTATACTTTATATTGGTCTTCCTTCAGTAACGTTTTATTCTGGATTGTTCTTATTTGATGTTTTAATGTGTTATAAACCACTTTGAGAAAGTTCTTAAAATATAAAGCAGTATAGAAATGAAATTAATAATAATAATAATAATAATAATAATAATAATCTTGTAATAAAACACAAATGAGGAGGCATATAGTCTGCCCAAATCAGGAGATGGGAAAATTTGTTCCTCCTTGACCATTCTGACCTGATAACCTTTCTGCCCTTCTTAGATTTGGAGGATGAATCTCCACCAACATCCCAGTGATCACAGAATTGGACAAGTGCCTATTAAGACAGTCAGATCCTCCAAAGAGGTGATGCCAGCTATACTACAGGCTTCACCAGTTTGCTTAAGGTTTCAGATGGCGTCAGCTCTGTGCTGAGACAATATCTCCCCATAGCTCAGTCAGCTGGGCCTGATCTGAAATGACTTCCCATGCTTTGACATGCTGAGAAGAAACTCTGATGGTTTCCACTTCCCCTGCAACCTCTGAGCATCAGTGGGTCAGGATAGTTTGCCTCAGCCCGTTGTATGAGATAGAGGCAGTAGCAGCTGAAAACTAGGTCTCATCAGCTACGAATCAGACATTGCTAATGCATGTGGGCCAACTTTTGCCTGAAATTATTACCCTTCAGGACCAGTTGTAGGGTATCAAAGTTGCACCAGCAGAAGCTTGCTTTGCAATATGAACTACTGGGGCTCCAGCAAAATGTAATGCAACCGGCCATAAGAACAATGCTGGTTTCCTGTCCTTCTCTTGTGCAAGGCATTCCAGTAGCACAACTGATATTTCCATGACCCTGAAACTCAGCTCCTATCTAAATCCACTGATTTCAAGTATGTATTTTGCTCACTGGAAGCTGAAAGCTTATTTCCTTATTGGCGAAATGACTGCACAATTAGCTTATTCCCAGGAGCTCACATTCCAGAAGGTCAAACATACCAACTTTCAGAGGCGGAATTTGATGTTCTCAGGGATTTTCTGAACAAAAAACTTGCAGCTGGGATTCATTCAACCCTCTACATCTGCTGCTAGTGCACCTGTCCTGATTGTGAAACAACAACAACAACAACAACAACAACAACAACAAATATAGGAAACTATGTCTATGGACCCCTTCATGGATCACTGCCTTGTTGTGGCGAAGGGGCTTGAATTACTCAGGGAAGCTATGGACAGGTCAAGATGGACAGGTCGTAGTGGAGAGTTTGGACCAAATGTGATCCACCTGGAGAAGGAACTGGCAAGCCACTCCAGTATCCCTGCCAAGAAAACCTCATGGACAAAGACAACAGGCATATAAAAGATATGACGCTGGAAGATGAGCCCCTCAGGTCGGAAGGCGTCCAACATGCTACTGGGGAAGAGCGGAGGACAAGTACAAGTAGATTCAGAGCTGATGAAGCGGCTGGGCCAAACCCGAAAGGACGCTCAGTTGCGGATATGCCTGGAAGCGAAAGGAAAGTCCAATGCTGTAAAGAAAAGTATTGCATAGGAACCTGGAATGTAAGAACCATGAACCTTGGTAAGCTGGATGTGGTAAAAAATGAGATGGCAAGAATAAACATTGACATCCTGGGCATCAGTGAACTAAAATGGACGGGAATGGGCGAATTCAGTTCGGATGACTATCATATCTACTACTGTGGGCAGGAATCCCGTAAAAGAAATGGAGTGGCCCTCATAGTCAACAAAAGAGTGGCGAAAGCTGTACTGGGATGCAATCTCAAAAATGATAGAATGATCTCGATACGCATCCAAGGCAGACCTTTTAACATCACAGTAATCCAAGTTTATGCACCAACTACCAGTGCTGAAGAAACTGAAGTTGACCAATTCTATGAAGACTTACAACACCTTATAGAAATGACACCAAGGAAGGATGTTCTTCTCATTATAGGGGATTGGAATGCTAAAGTAGGGAGTCAAGAGATAAAAGGAACAACTGGCAAGTTTGGCCTTGGAGTTCAAAATGAAGCAGGGCAAAGGCTAATAGAGTTCTGTCAAGAGAACAAGCTGGTCATCACAAACACTCTTTTCCAACAACACAAGAGACGACTCTACACATGGACATCACCAGATGGGCAACACCGAAATCAGATTGATTATATTCTGTGCAGCCAAAGATGGAGGAGCTCTATACACTCAGCAAAAACAAGACCTGGAGCTGACTGTGGCTCAGATCATCAGCTTCTTATAGCAAAATTCCAGCTTAAACTGAAGAAAGTAGGAAAAACCACTGGGCCAGTAAGATACAATCTAAATCAAATTCCTTATGAATACACAGTTGAAGTGAAGAACAGGTTTAAGGATTTAGATTTGGTGGATAGAGTGCCTGAAGAACTGTGGATGGAGGCTCGTAACATTATACAGGAGGCAGCAACGAAAACCATCCCAATGAAAAAGAAATGCAAGAAAGCAAAGTGGCTGTCAAATGAGGCCTTACAAATAGCGGGGGAGAGAAGGCAAGCAAAATGCGAGGGAAATAGTGAAAGATACAGGAAATTGAATGCAGACTTCCAAAAAATAGCAAGGAGAGACAAGAGGGCCTTTTTAAACGAGCAATGCAAAGAAATAGAGGAAAACAACAGAATGGGAAAAACCAGAGATCTGTTCAAGAAAATTGGAGATATGAAAGGAACATTTCGTACAAAGATTACCACAATTAAGAACAAAAGTGGAAAGGACCTAACAGAAGCAGAAGACATCAAGAAGAGGTGGCAAGAATACACAGAGGAATTATACCAGAAAGATATGGAGGTCTCATACACCCCAGGTAGTGTGGTTGCTGACCTTGAGCCAGACATCCTAGAGAGTGAAGTCAAATGGGCCTTAGAAAGCCTTGCTAACAACAAGGCCAGTGGAAGTGATGATATTCCAGCTGAACTATTTAAAATTTTAAAAGATGATGCTGTTAAGGTGCTACACTCAATATGCCAGCAAGTTTGGAAAACTCAGCAGTGGCCAGAGGATTGGAGAAGATCAGTCTATATCCCAATCCCAAAGAAGGGCAGTGCCAAAGAATGCTCCAACTACCGCACAATTGCACTCATTTCACACGCTAGCAAGGTTCTGCTAAAAATTCTACAAGGCAGGCTTAAGCAGTATGTGGACCGAGAACTCCCAGAAGTGCAAGCTGGATTTCGAAGGGGCAGAGGAACCAGAGACCAAATTGCAAACATGCGCTGGATTATGGAGAAAGCTAGAGAGTTCCAGAAAAACATTTACTTCTGCTTCATTGACTACGCAAAAGCTTTTGACTGTGTTGACCACAGCAAACTATGGCAAGTTCTTAAAGAAATGGGAGTGCCTGATCACCTCATCCATCTCCTGAGAAACCTCTATGTGGGACAAGAAGCTACAGTTAGAACTGGATATGGAATAACTGATTGGTTCAAAATTGGGAAAGGAGTACGACAAGGCTGTATATTGTCTCCCTGCTTATTTAACTTATATGCAGAATTCATCATGCGAAAGGCTGGACTGGATGAAGCCCAAACCGGAATTAAGATTGCCGGAAGAAATATCAACAACCTCAGATATGCTGATGATACAACCTTGATGGCAGAAAGTGAGGAGGAATTAAAGAACCTTTTAATGAGGGTGAAAGAGGAGAGCGCAAAATATGGTCTGAAGCTCAACATCAAAAAAACTAAGATCTTGGCCACTGGTCCCATCACCTCCTGGCAAATAGAAGGGGAAGAAATGGAGGCAGTGAGAGATTTCACTTTCTTGGGTTCCATGATCACTGCAGATGGTGACAGCAGTCACGAAATTAAAAGACGCCTGCTTCTTGGGAGAAAAGCAATGACAAACCTAGACAGCATCTTAAAAAGCAAAGACATCACCTTGCCAACAAAGGTCCGTATAGTTAAAGCTATGGTTTTCCCAGTAGTAATGTACGGAAGTGAGAGCTGGACCATAAAGAAGGCTGATCGCCGAAGAATTGATGCTTTTGAATTATGGTGCTGGAGGAGACTCTTGAGAGTCCCATGGACTGCAAGAAGATCAAACCTATCCATTCTTAAAGAAATCAGCCCTGAGTGCTCACTAGAAGGACAGATCCTGAAGTTGAGGCTCCAGTACTTTGGCCACCTCATGAGAAGAGAAGACTCCCTAGAAAAGACCCTGATGCTGGGAAAGATTGAGGGCACAAGGAGAAGGGGACGACAGAAGATGAGATGGTTGGACAGTGTTCTCGAAGCTACTAACATGAGTTTGGCCAAACTGCGAGAGGCAGTGAAGGATAGGCGTGCCTGGCGTGCTCTGGTCCATGGGGTCACGAAGAGTCGGACACGACTGAACGACTGAACAACAACAAATGTCTATGGAACAGTACAGGATCTTATACTGAGTCACACCATTTGTCCATCTTTCTCAATATTGTATACACTTACTGGCAGTGGCTGTCCAGTGTGTCAGTCTCTCTGAGTCCTGCCTGAAGATGCCAAGGATTGAACCCAGAACTTTCTGTTTGCAAAACAGAAGTTCTTTCACTGAGCACTTCTTCAGTTTGGAACCAGCAACCTTGTTTCTTATCTCTGAATCATTTGGTCCATTGTGGACCACTGTCATGTACTCCAAGCAAAGTCTCCATGGAACAGACAGCCTGATTTGAATGAGAGAAGACGATGGATGGAGGGTGGCTCTTGGGACAAGGTATGAGCCCTTCGAATAACTAGTTGCACCATTCAGGAACAGAACTCATTGCACTGCCCATATTCTTCTGAAAACTTTTCATTCCTCTTTTAAAAAAAATCCCAGTCCAAATAATTGATTCTTTCAGAAAGCAACTCATAAGACTCAATACTGCCATGAATCTTGTATTATGAAATCAAGATGATTGCCCTTGATTAGAATTGTCAATGTTTTTACAGGTGCGTTTGAATTGGTAATTGCTTTCCCTTTTTTAAAGTGACAGGCAATCATTTCAACTGCACTTCCCTCTCCTCTCAGCTTTAAGTCACTGGTTGAAAAATATATTTATATTAACAAAAAGCAAAAAACCCACACCACCCACCCCCTACATTCCCTCCCCCATGTTCATGTAAGTGATGAGTACACAGGAGTGACACCATGTTTGAAATCACACCTCGTCACATTTGATTCATCCCTTTTCACAGTCCTGAGTCTTGATGGCTTCTGATGTTTCCTTCCCTATTGGAAAAGGTGATGTGAGCTGTCATATATGCTTCCAATTAATACATATCAGTTACAGCCTTACAGCCTGAACAAATGCAAAACTACCAAATGTTTCTTTAACATCACCTACTCGGGAGTTGCTGTGGTTTCTGGTTGGTCAGGCAAGGGTAGCATGGCCTACTTTTGACAAGTGTGTTGTACCTTGTGGAAACAGCTATAAGAAACAGTTTTCAATTAGCACAGCATTGTTGCATGATTTATTTATTTTTTTAATGTCCTTTTAGTTAATGCTTTTATATTAGCTTGGGGGTGATTTACCACTACTGAAATTGGAAAGGCATCTTTCCTTTAGCTCTGTTCAGATGCTAACAGCCAGATACAGTGTTGTCTCAAAGGTTCACCTGAACCAAAAATTCAAGGTTCATTGCAGCTGAAGAGACATGTTCCAGTTGTTTGATGAAACAAAGAACATCTGATATTTTGTGTGGGTGTGCTCACAATTTCCACTGAGTTTAATGAGGCACATTTCCAATAAGCCACCTTGACACAACCTATAGTCCCATGAATCTCTGATGCGCATCAGTCAGATCCATTTAGGAACAGGGGATGTCTTTATGAACAGGGACATGCATCAAGTTTTGTTTTCAATGCACAACATTAACTGATATGAGGCAGTCCTTTCTTGCATGCTACCATATGGGGTGGCGTGTGTATGCCCTGAAACAACGCAGCTCTGCACCCATCATTGTGTTTACCTTTCCTAATGGAGCTTGGGAGATGCTTCAGGACAGATTTCTAAATCTTTCCTGAAACTTACTTGCTCCTGAAGTCATTGATGTCTTGAGATAATGAGTCTCACAGGTAAATTATGTATTAGGAAGAAAAAGCATTATGCTTTTATCAGTTTTACTTTTGTTTCTTCAGCTGAGCTCATCTGTGACATCCCATAATAAATACAGGCACGTGATTTACCTGGGCTCAGCTAGTTCTTTTTGTTCTGTATCATGTCCCATCTCATTTGCCTTTTCTTTTTTCATAATGCAGCTGCTGTCACCACTATTCTGAAATCATTGATTCTACGGAAATCAGTGTAGCCCTAGCCTTCTGATGTTCCTGGGATTGTGGCCTTTGTTTCTGGTGCAGTTCAGTTCTTTACATTCTTGTGCAGGAGTCAGCCCCATTGAATTCAGTGGGTCTTACTCTCATGTAAGGGCTCATCCACACTTCCTGTTTGTTTGCCCTGCACTTCCTAGGAACAGGCCCATTCTGTGTCTTGGTGAGTTTCCTTTTTCTTTTTCTTGGGTGCTTTCCCCAGGAAAACCTGCTGTTTTAACACTGAATTGGAACAAATGGCCACTCAGGGTTTCTGTATATTCAGTGGACTGCCATTTGCTCTGATTCAGCAGTAAAGAGTGGATTTTAAAAGGAAAAGTGCCAGGGCAAAAAAAAAGTGCTTGGACATGGAGCTTTAAAGAGTAGACCTGTATCCAGAAACAGCACAAAAGGAAGTCTGGCTGAGTCATGAGTGTTTACCAGGCTTGTCATGAGCAAGTCCTTGTTAATTTATGCCCACCCACAGTATACATTTAAAGCAGTATCATGCAACTTTAAACAGTCATGACTTCTTCCAAAGAATCCCGGGAACTGTAGTTTGCCAAGGGCACTGAGAGTTGTTAGGAGACTCCCTATTCCCCTCTCATAGTTACAGTTCTAATAGTCCCCTGGGGAAAGGGATTGCTTGTTAAACTACTCTGGGAACTGTTGCTCTATAAGGGGAATAGGGGTCTCCTAACAACTCTCAGCTAAACTATAGTTCCCAAGATTCTAAGCTATGACTGTTTAAAGTGGCATATGACACTGAATTGCAGTGTGGTCTCGTGTATGTATACTCATAAGTTAGCTCCACTGAGTTAAAGATTGCAGGCTAAGATTTGCATTCCTGAGCAATCACTCCCATGTGACGAGCTTCTGATTAATAAGATAAACATCAAGAAGAGCTAAAGTCTAGCACTGCATGCTGGATCTTTTTCTTTTCATTTATAGCTAAATCAGATGATGAGCCTGTGAAAGTGAAGAGGTTGGCAAGATATTTTTGAAGTGCAGAATCTAATCAAAACCTTGAAGGAAGATTTTCCTGCAGTTTGAAACAAGGTTAGAATTATAAATGAATCATATTAGGCTTCTTTTCTTCCTCTGGAGTTTCTGAGTTTCTGAAAAGCATGAGATTTCCTCTCTGTTAGAAAATCCTCAAATTCCCATGAACTGCTTTGTTTTTATACCCTGGATAAGACTGGATTTTCAAAGAACTAAAAAAACACAACATTTTCACATTCATTAAGTGGAAAAAAAGTTGAACTTTTTTTTAAAGAAAGACAAAAGAAGCTTTCATTGCAGCCTTACTTTTCAACTTCGGTAGTGAGTTCGAGACGATCCTCCAGATTTTTATTTTTTAACAGCTTAGAATGTGCTATTTGCTAGATTTTAAAGCTTAAAGAATTTGCTGCAAAGCTTTTCTTATGCTCATTTCAGTTCCTCTTTCCACTGTTCTTCATTCTTTTTATTTTTCATCCCCCCCCCACCCCCGCTGAAAGCAATGTGAAATGCTTTTCAAAATTCCTAACCTTTGGATAGAGAATTATTGACCTTGGCTGATTAATTTTCGTCAAAATATTCAGCCTTTACCCAAACAGCCCAAAGTTTTAATTACAATGCAAATGATGGTCACTGTCAGCAGTTTCTCCTTATCCCTTGTGATGCTCTCAGATATATTAATATGGTGTAATTGTATTTCTCACACTGTTCATTGTCATCACGGATGCGTTTTCTTAGTTACATGGTACTTTCTTTGTGGACTAAATACAAACATCCCTGGTGATATTTAGTCTGCATTGATTATCTGTGAATGGACCCCCCATGATTACAAGATCATTACTGCACCAGGGATAACCAACTGAAAATCGGATCAGATCAGATGCAATTTTATTTGGCCTCTACCATGTTTTAATACAGAATGTACCATGAAACAATATACAAAGCAATAAGCCCAAGTTAAGACCACATATGTATTGGGTCACAGATGAATCACAAATTTGGTTATGCTTGTTGCACTACTGACCCATTTTGCCTAAACACAAATGTTCTAAAGGGGCCTCATGCTCCCATAAAAAGTATATCTGGATTTTGCTTCTCTACCTCAGTTAGTTTTTCCACTAAAACGACTTCCAATACTTTAGACCAGGCTTCCTCAACCTTGGTCCTCCAGATATTTTGAGACTATAATTCCCATCATCCCTGACCACTGGTCCTGCTAGCTAGGAATCATGGGAGTTGTAGGCCCAAAACATCTGGAGGACCAAGGTTGAGGAAGTCTGCTTTAGACCACCATTGTTGCAGTGAAAACTGAGGCTTATATCTCCCATGCCTTTTGTGAGACCAGGGCCTTGAAGAATTAGACAGGCCTTTCGGGGGAATAAATTGTCTGCTTCCAGATGCATCTTATTTTCTTATGCTAACTGAATTTCTGCCCCATCCTTACCCTCAGCAATATGCTTCCTTGTGGCTTGCCCCCCCACCAGTCTACTAATGTAGTACCAACATATTGTGTGTGGATAAATGGGAACAAGAGATGCTCACCTGGGGAGGAAGTTTGTCATTTCTTCCATCTAAATGTCACATTACTGGAACTGCGTGGCAAAAAGCCAATGGAAATGTAACCCCACCATCACCACCACTGTGGTGGCATATGAAACAGTTTAACATAGTGGGAGGAGGTGGCGTCAGAGCAATGGGTGATCCTCCAGTTTGACTGTAATCTTCTCGTATAAGGCCCATGTCTCTCGTGTTTCTCAGAAATGGCACTTTCCAGTCAAAACCTGTCAAAAGTATGCACGAAGGGGCAAGCTCTAGCTTTGCTAAAGATGAGGGTGAAACTTCTTTCTAAGCTGCCAGCCCCATTGCCTGGCCATCGTCACCACGTCCCAGAAACAACAGCAGCAGCAACAACAAAAATGAACTGGCCATATGGACAATTCCCTTTTGGGGGCTGGCAGCTGAGGGCAGATGGCGGAGGTTTCTTGGCAGAGCTAAATAAATAAATCCAGAGCAGATTTGGCAAGCAGCCCAAGGTTAATTAAGCTCTAGACTTGTGGCTGGAGAGGTCAAGGGAAAGAAGAAGGCATGTTCTAGCAACCACAAATAGGTTGGTTATTAAGATAGCTAGAGATGTAAGCACTGTTTTTTTGCTGCAAGGTTGGTTTCTCTTTTTTACCTAATTCATGAAACAGCCTTTAAAATAATAATAATAATAATAATAATAATAATAATAATAATAATAATAATAATAATAATAATTGCAAGCAATCTCCTCAGAAATGTGGCTGGTGTGTTTGAAAAGTATGGTGTGAGTGTGTTGTTGTCTTTCAAGATCAACATTATTAGTTGCTTATCAGCATTTTACATACACAATGGAAGCATGCTGGTCCTTCCTATTAGGCTTACCCATCACCCGGAAATAGCGGGTGCCTTATTTTCCAGAGCACAAACACCTTCATGTGTGCAATGTGGTTAATTTGACATCAATGCACAGTAAAAGAGTATTGGGAATGAATGCAAGTGTTTGTGAAAAACACAGCAGTATTTTATTCTGATTGGCTGTCCGTCAAGCTGTCAATGCCCTGTGAGAACAAGTCAGGCTCCTAGTATACAGTTAAGGGCCTGGACTGTTAAGCCATGCTTTGCTTTTCACTGTAAAATAAGAAACAACAACAAAAAAACATTGTGGAAGAAAAAAGAAGACACATGCAGTCATTTAGAACAATGACACTAACACTGAATATGAATAACAATTGACATGAGGCATTGTGCATTTAGGTAGGATAATCGAAAAGCAGATGCTGGTGTACAGTTCAACTTTCCAGCTCCCTCATCATCATATTTCGATTTCAATCCGTGAGATATTTTCCTTAGGATGTTTTAGCTTTGAGAACGAAACAATGTTGAAAAGCAGTGGGAAAAGGGTCGATCGTTATAGCAGAACCTTCTTGAACTTCTTTTTTAAGCTAAGAAACACAGCAGGATCTGTTTTCTTACCTGTTAAAATGATTGGGATTTTACTGAATTGCAAATTGAAAAGAATGAAAGAACTGCTCAGATCGGTATGGCACTTTGTGTGCTTGCAATCTGACAGCAGTAACCTTCACCTATCTTTGGCTAACCTCTTCGGAAAGACTTCCATACATCTTCTTATCAAAATATATTAACAGATTATTGCTTCCTTTTATTTTTTTTTAGCACCGAAGAGTTTCAATCTTTTTGGGGGGTGGAAGGAGATGAAAAATTGCTGTTATCTCAGTATGCTACCTCAGACAGAATCAACTGCATCACCTACATAGGCACAACACCACTCATCAAACCAGTTCTGTTTATACCTTCTTTACAGGGATAACACCAGCCATTTTGACTCACACCACAGTGGCAGGAATGAGGCAACAGTGTGATATCCCAACAGTTAAGAGCTATGAATTTAATTAATAATAATAAAAATACAAAACCCCACCATGGTAACCCCCTTATCATGGTCACACCCTCTCTTCCACTTTCAATTCACAATCACTGAGCTCTTTTTCTAAACTAGTGGAAAAGATATTAATTAAACGGGATTAATTAAACCCACTTCAAACCACATTCTAGACTGTGTACACATTGAACATTTAAAGCACATGACTTCCCGTATTAAAGGGGGGGAATGATTGCTTAGGTTACAGGTATATATTTAACACTAGGCAGAGGTGTAGGAAGGTCAGGCGGTACCCAGTGCGGAAAATTTCTTGTCACCCCCCGCCCCACATTGAATTTTATTTTATTTATTTTTTTGCCTGCAAAAATGGTTTTACGTTATTTCATATTTTCTTACAAAGAAATGTTGATTCTGAGCCTCTGATAACAAGTAGGCGACTATGGACAGATACTTAAATCTACAGGATGGATTGTGTTTTGGCTTGTGTTATTTTATTTATATTTATTGTTTGTTTATTTAATAAAATTTATTTTAAAAAAACCTGCAAAGTGGTTTACCAAAACAAAAAACAAAAAAACACCACAGCAGTAAAATCAAGAAAAATTAACAGTTCTACTTTAAAACATACAAAAGCTAAAATGTTAAGATTAAAACTACTTCAACTTCCTAAGCATCTAGGTATGCTTGCCTAAAGAAGAATGCTTTTAGCAGGTCCCAGAAAAGAGTCTAGCAAAGGCACGTGCTTTGTTGAAATTTCAGCCTTCACGGCATAGGGAAACAGCCAAGTAAACAGCTATTTCCGTGGAGGAGGGTCAAGATATTAATTGATATGCATGAAATTTCATATGTAGCTATATAATCCCTAGTGTAGTAAGTTAAGACCTTTGGAGCAGGCATTTAAAAAAAAAAGTTTTTTATGAACCGCCCTAGTAGGGCAGTAATTGTTCCTTGATAATTTGTAAGGCCTCCATGATGGCACCTGGGGCGGTCTGTCCCCCGTCCCCCCTTTCATACACCCCTGCCACTAGGAGACAGTATTTGGAAACTCAGCATCATGTACCAAAATGCCTCTGCTGAGGCCAAGAGAAGCATCTTGGGCCGGGAGTGGGGGGAGGCCCTACCTTGTCAGATTAAAAAGGGGGTGGGAAACAAGGAAAGGCTGTTGTGCACTTTGGCAAAGCCTAGACTGATAGCTCGCTGAGCAATAGGCTGGAAATTTACAGGCTTTGTCAAGACATTAGTGCAGGTGTGTTGATCTCACTTGCCTAATGGCTTGAGAGGCAAAGGTTATGTTACACAGAAGCAAATGCAGGATATTGCATTTCTGTTGTCAGAAGGACAGGGGCAATGACTGGTTTGGTATAGTCAGTTTACAATCACTTCCAGTGTTAACTGTCACCCACTTGTATCTTAGACACAATCCAGGATCCAGGCAGGCAGGCAATATATTGTGCTGTACAACCTTCAAAAGGTAATGGTATCACAGAGAGCAGCAGTGTAGACAGAAGTGCTTTAACCACTTTCCATATACAAGGTTAAAAGCTTTCACTGCATGGATTCCGAATTAGGATAGTCCCATGGTAAGATTATACTCATGCATTTTAATTGACTGCCATAGGTGGGAATGGAGTGGGGGGAGCCCACTCATCATTGCTATTCTTTATAACAACCAAAAATCTAAAAGTACATTAAAAAAAAGATTCTGTACATTCAAACCACTCAACCTCTGGGCTTAAGAAGTTGTGATACCATTTGATTCCTGCTGTTAAAAGCTGAAACTCCTAGAGAGAGCTATTAATTCACCCAGTAGGAGGCAATTGAGATTATAGGCTATTACACAGGACCGACCCAAGACAAAAGAGCTTCAGCAAGGCCAAATTGTCATTAAAGGGATCACATGTCAATGATGCTGAAAGATGTTCTCCTTTTGGTAATGAACATATGGGAATCCTTGGTAATTAAGCAATCCAGGGTGGAAAGTGGCTTATTTAAAATCTGTTTTTGTATCATCTCGATTCAAAATGAGCAAGATGGGGGAAATGAATACCTAAAGGCAACAAAATCCATCTGGTATTCAAAATAATCACCTGTTCATAGATATTAGGAAATTGGGCCTCCCTTGGAAGGCATTAAAGGCAAGCTGCATCATTCTAGCTGCTCGCCCTGGGACAGATCATTCAATTTAGCCCTTGTGCCGTGAAGTCAAAGTGTAAGACTCAGATGTCCAAGCAGCATGTTCTGTGTGGGTTGCTAAATATTTTTACTAGTCTTCAACAGTTGGTGTTATGAGAGATACATGGTTAGAACAGTGCCAAACTTTGCAGGATTAATTAAGTAGTTTTATTTTTGAAAAAGAATGAAAAGTAAGACGGTGTAATTTCTGGAGATTTTTTTTTCCCCTTCCAAGAAGAATTTTCTAGGTTAAAGAAATGTATTTCACTGCAAAGCACTTATCATGCTGGGCATGGTGGTTGCCACTTTAAAGAAAGTGAAGATTTCTGCCCTTCTTTCTGCCCCCTGAAACTTTTAGTTCAGTAAAGCCACAGCAGAAACTTGTGTAAGACTGTGCACAGATCCTTTAATAAACTTTGGTGAGGTTTTAACTAGGCTTTAGAGATACAGTCCGTTCTATACAGGTATAGAATGGAGCAATAGTTAATTTCTAAAAATAGAAGTGTCATGGGTCAAACCTGCTTGAAATCCATATAAACTGTTCTAGAAGACCTGTCCCTAATCTCTGTCCCTAATCCTAGATGCTGTATTTCAGCAGTGTGGGAAATATGGCTATGCTCTCTCGGAAGTGAACCTTTCTTCCCTTGACTCGGATATGCGTCTGCTTGGAAAACCTTTAGTGTGAAACTGCTGCTCACACAAGGACAACCATGGTCATTTCCATGATTGTCGTGGCTTGAACCATGGCAACTATAGTTAATAGCTAACACTGCTCCTGTGTAAAGGTTGCCAATTTTGATTGTTGTTGGTTTTGTTTTGTTTTGAGAAAACAACAACAACCCAGCAACCTGAAGCAGAGAAATGTAGCTGGTGGAGTTTTTTTTTCTGGGGTGGAGATAAAGTAACGCAAATGGTTACTTTTTGCATGTCATACTGCTGTTAAATGGTGGACAGTATGGTGGGACAGTGGTGCTCACCTGACCAGCCAGCCAGCCATGCCATTTCTGCTTACTGGGAAGTAGAAGGGCAGGGTATAAACACATCAGAAAAGCCAATCTAGTGCTCTACACTGCTCTGGTCTTACAGTTTTCTTGTCCATTTGCCTATACCTCATGTTAAGTGTCAGCTACTGCACCACCACACCACCCACTACTTGTATAAGACCAGGTAGCTAGCCAGTAAAGAACTGACAAGCCTACTCTTGATTGGTGTTGCTAGGATTATTAGTCAGCTGCTTAGAGGAGTTTGTATTAGGAGAGTAACAGCAAATTCATACCTGCAGTTTAACCCAGTTAGGGCCTTGACAGAAATGACCTTGTTTATTTTCAAATGTAGATTTCTGTGGCTGAGAAGATTCCCTCTGAAGTGCAGGTGGGTTCAGGCATGACCCAAGACCAGATTTCAGCTCAAAAGGATTTATTGTAGCAACAGGAACAAGACTGACAAACAGGGGCACTTGGCCCAGTATATACTGTATACCTTAAGCCGGCCCAGGCAAAAGAAGAAGAGTAAAGTTACCATAATTTCTGTCATAGAGCTCCAATATGCTGGTGACAACTTAGTGTGTGCACTCAGAGGATGACCTCCAAACCATCCTAAATATCTTTGCAGAAGCTTGCAAAAAGCTTGGACTATCGCTCAACATCCAAAAAAAAACCAAAGTACTGAACCAACAAGCACAAAACAACCCCTCTGCTACAAATCCAACTCAATGGTGTAATGTTGGAAAGTGTCGATTACTCCTCCTACCTGGGGTGGGTCCAAGGTGGATGGTACTTCCTCAGGTTGCCCACAGCTGTGTCCCATTCAGCTGCACTCTCCACACACAGTTCCAGGTACAGCAGGTTTGTTGAATTTCCCAAGGATGGGGAAAAGGGGCCATCTCCACTCAAAGCTCTTTCTTCACCCTCCCAAATGATGGGAGAAGTTGCCCTGTTGACTTTATTATCCTCTACACTACAGATAGTTAAAGGCACATGACTCTCACTAGAGCAAAGGTGGCAGCCCTCTGTCTTCATAAGCATGGTCAGTTTTGTTTGCCAGCTCTTGGGAAAGTGCCCTGAAATTCTTCTCTAGGGATATTGGTGCTTTGGCCATTGTGGAAGGTCTTTAGTCTATGCTTGACAAAATGCACTGCTGGAGTTTACTGTCTTTTCTCCGCTGTGCTTGTGCTCGTCCCCCTGTGCCCTTCTCTTATGTGACCTTGTATTCTAAGAGTATTGAAAGTCTGCCTGTATTCTTCATGGTACACATATTTTTGACAAGCTTGGTGATATTAATTGGTCTCTCAGGAGCTTTCTGTAATAAATCTGTCTTCCTGGCAGTCACAAGTACATGTGAACTCTGGTTTCCTTATCTCCACTATTCAGCAGAGGCCACACAAGAAAGAAATGTGTGGAGATATGACAAAGCTGCCCCCAGATTCGCTTCCTTCCACCTCTGCTTGCAATAATGTGGCGTGGAAGAGGCGGAGGAAATAATATGATCCCATTTATCGTAAACCCTGCCTTATTTTACTGCAATAATTGGGATGCTGAGAGGTGTTATATACAGTGTTGTTGTTTTTAAGAGCACTTCTCCATTATTATGGTTCACTTCACCTCACTTCCAACTCTATCATTATTCTATTTATTAACTTTCAGGCAGAATGCTGCCACATGCACATCAGCAAATAGTATTAATAATGTATTAGCACTATGGTGCTTTCCACATGATGGAAATTGGTGCCTGCATTGCAGACATAGTAGATTGGAGACTGCATATCAAGGATGCCTTTTTTGTGTGGTGGGCAAATGCCAACTCCCTGATTCTAATACTCATGACCTAAAGATGCACACGGAAACTGGTACTATTGCTCTAAGGTGGTTTTTTATGAGGGACAAGATAGAAAGAAAACATAGAATCATAGAATCGTGGCTTCACTGCGCCTGGACCCACAAACGTTTAATTTCCCAGCTTTGTCCCACCAGGCCACTTTAAGATAAGACAGTAAGTCAAGTTAGTTGTTAATCTTTAAATAGTACCATAGTTGTAGCTACAGGATGTGTCTGCAATCACCCTTACAGAGTAAACCCAATTGAAGTTAGTGGAATGTATTTCTGTGTAAACACCTTTAGAACTATACTGTTACCGTAGTAGCTGATTACTGCTATGGTTTCATACACAAACCCACGAGTTAATTTTATTCCATTCCAGTTGCATTAATGTTAACATGTTTTATCACGTTGTAACACCATTTACAACCCTAGAAAAGACCCTGATGTTGGGAAAGATTGAGGGCACAAGGAGAAGGGGACGACAGAGGATGAGATGGTTGGACAGTGTTCTCGAAGCTACTAACATGAGTTTGGCCAAACTGCGAGAGGCAGTGAAGGATAGGCATGCCTGGCGTGCTCTGGTCCATGGGGTCACGAAGAGTCGGACACGACTGAACGACTGAACAACAACAACACCATTTTGTTATGTCTGAGAGGAACGTTTTCTCGTAGTTCTGTTTTCAGGCAAACGAAATGATCATGTCCTGTTTGGCTCAACACATACAAGACAATCTACCTTAGCTTTCTCATGTTTGAGCCTCAAAGAGAGTGGAGCTCTCTGTAAGCTGCTCTACTGAGTTTGCTCATGTTTCCCTGTGAAAATAGGAAACCAAATATAGAACAGTGAACTGTCGGAGTATATTTTTCATAATGAAGAAGTCATTTTTTTTGGGGGGGGGCAGTTTGTCTGGGTTGGAGGATATGACCAAAATTACATTCTGGAGGGGTTGGTAGCCTACAGCCAACCAAATTTTAGCACCTATCATCCCTGGCCATTGGTCATGCTGGCTGAAGCTGGTGGGAGTTTGATGTGTGTTTTGAGCTGACAACTACTTCAGAACATTCAAGATGGATGAAAAGTAGTGGATGACAATGCTCCAGTTCCCCAATTAATCCAGGTTCTGGTTCAGATCAGTTTGTCTCAGACATAAATTACTCAGCACCTCTGCATGAGTCCTCAGCATTCCTGCTTAGGACTATCACTTTGAGGCTAAATATGCCTGGATAAGCTCTTGATCAAGATACCATTCCATGAGTGCAAGGGAGACTCCACTTCTTCTGTAATGGTGCCAGGTGCATGCCAAGTACCAGTGTGTGTGTGGGGGTGTGTGTCATAGGACGTTGTTCTTACATGTGGTCTTTATCAGCACATTGTTGTGAAATTCTGCAGAAGTTTAGGGTCCTCATGATCATGGAACAAAGGCCAGATGTTTTCATTTTCAAAACATAGGTGTAAACTATATTCTGCAAAGAAAATTATGCCCGTAATTAACAGTTTCAAATTCTCTCTTCTTCTTTTTATTTTTGTAGTCCTATAACTAAAAGGCAGCTTTTCAACTGTTCATTTCAAAGGGAAAATGTTATTGTCAATTGTTTTGAGTTAATTTATTTGTTTTAAAAAAGTGACTAATAAGTCAAATAATAATGCTATTTTTGTGGACAAAAATTATACAAATGTGTGCAGATATTATGCAACAATAATGCTTAGCGCTGTTTAGTATATGTTTCGGGTTGTAAATTCTTTCCATTATAAAGATTCAAAAACTTCAGTCTCCACATTACACAATTTATGCCAGGCATATGTAAACTCCTGCCCGCCAGATGTTAGGGACTACAATTCCCATCATCCCTAGCTAACAGGATCAGTGGTCAGGTATGATGGGAATTGTAGTCCCAAACATCTGGAGGGCCGGAGTTTGCCTATGCCTGATTTATGCATTAAGTTATATGGTGGAGCTGTTGCACAGCCTTAATTCTGTTCCAGTTACTTTGTTAATTTTTTCTAGTCCTATACAGGCACTAATGCTGCCATATTACTCAACATGAGAGCAGGAAACAGACCTTCATACAAATAGCGTGGCTAACTGTAGTGACAGAGCCTTCCCTCATACTGTTGTATACATGAAAGATTCCATGTGACCCGTCACTTCACTGATTGCAATGCTTCAGTCAATCCCACTGAAGTGAATCTACAACCAAATGAATTTGCCTGGATCCCACTCTCACAGATATAATGCAATAAGCTTGCTTCCTATACAAATCCAAGATTTCCAAGACAGTATTTACAACAATGCTCAAATTAAAAACCTCTAAATCTCAGCATGCATATTGTTAACAGTGCCCACAAGTAAATTGGAAGGTAGGATTGTGCTATCGACATTAAAATAAAACTAATCATCATTTTTGGGATTTGGGGTGAATTGTTGTTAGGACTATGCAGTGGATTTGGCTCCAGCCCAAATCCCAAACCAAATCAGGCTTAGGGGGAGCAAAGGGGTTCAGTCCTGCTTTGCCCAGTGTAGTCAGGAGCAGGGGTTGGGCAGAGAGATGCAGCATCTCATTCTTCCACCACTCTTCCCAACCGTTAAAGCCCTGATTAAGTATGTGGTTGGGAAGGGAGAAGGGTTGGTCCCCAAAATCAAGTTGGGGCTCAGATCCAACTTGAGATGGTTCAGTCCTGCATCAGCCCAGGTCTGGGAAAATCAGAAATCCTGAAAAGGGTCCAGAATCAGATTGGGGGAGGGGCTGTGCACAGCTGTAGTCCTTCTGTGGCCCTGTTTTTAGCAGGAGATTAAACATGATATCATACCCATCAAATGCCCTGGAAAAACTGGGACATCCTGTTTTGCCCCCAGGAGAGCACGGTGGCCATTTGGGTCACTTTGCTCACATGCAATTTCGGGCTGACATTTTACCCTGAAAAAACTTGGGGGGGGGACAGGGGGAGGGATCTGCAATCTCATGCAGCGCTCGAAAATGTGCATTTTTTGGGCACCGTGCCCTCAAAAAGTACTTTTCCTGGGTCTGTAATCTCACGCTGGTCACGTGACTCCTGCAGGAGTGAGGATCTGAAAGATGGCATCCTGGATTTTGGCAGCTTTGTGTTGGAGGGTATGTGATATCAACTCTGTGAGAGAGGCTCCCCTAAACCAGTGTTTTTCAACCACTGTTCCGTGGCACACTAGTGTGCCGCGAGATGTTGCCTGGTGTGCCGTGGGAAAAATTGAAAAATTCGAAAGATTTTTTAAAAAAAGACACGTGTGTGTCTTTCTTCGATTCCAGCCAGAATATCAGCTTTGTGTTCAGCCAAACATGCCCAGGTTGCGCACTGAATAAAGTATTTTATAATTTTTCATATTTCTGTTTACTTACTATTTCATAATAAAGTAATTATAAAATACTTTCTTTGTGTTTATTTGATTCCTATTCAAGAGAATTACTTTATATATAGTCAATATAGGCACAGAGTTAAATTTTTTAACATTTTCTAATGGTGGTGTGCCTCGTGATTTTTTTCATGAAACAAGTGTGCCTTTGCCCAAAAAAGGTTGAAAAACACTGCCCTAAACAGCATACCCACAAACTAGATGACTGGTCTGCCTGGTTCTACCAATGAGAAGGTTGTCTCCACCACCACCACCATCCCATTTGCAGATCTAGCAGCTTCCTCATTTCCCAGTGTTGGGGCTATTCATGCTTTGATCTGTATGTCTTAATAAGCACAGGAATAACTAATTCACTCTAAGAGAACAATTGGCCAAACCCTCAGTTGATGCAAACTGATGTAGTCCTATCGACCTCAGAGAGCATACAGTGATTCGCATCATTAAGTAAATTGCCACTATTGAACTGTATACTTTCCCGTTTAATTTTTTTTAAAAAGGGATTAAGGTATTTACTATAATGCAAAAAGCCTTTTAATACTTCATACCAAATTCCAGAGGAAAAAAAATGCTGCCAACATGTAGGGATCGGAATTATTTCACTTTGCACAGATGTTAACAAAATTAATGTAATTCTTATAATTGCACATATCATTTGGACATTCACAGAAGGATATTGACTTTAATTACAAAGCTCATATGCATACTGATGAAACTGTGGTGTGATTACTATCTTACAGTTTTTGGAGCATTAGCCAGCTCTGCAGTGGTATAAAAACCGTCTTTATTTTTGCTGCTAATATTTGGAAACAGGAACAGAAAGATACATAAAAATATTCAATGTTTATGCAACAGCAGCTACAGCTGCTGGCTAGAAGCATTTTGACAAGGAGATACAGCTTAATTCCTGCTATCCTTGCATAGATGCCGGCTGCAAGTCAAGGCTGCCTCAATGGCATCAGCATGCATTTCTATCTGAGATGGTTGAAAGAAATGAATGAAAGTCCATTAAAACAACCCATTGGTCTAACATGCTCTGGGACCTATAGGCCAATGAAGCTAGGCCAGGATCCTCTAGGATTGGAGGATGATGGAATCAGGGAGAGAAAACCAGTGGATCCCACTGCATCGTTACCTTTACTCTTGGCCCAGTTCACCTGGGCTTCAATCTCAGAGGGAAGGGGTTACTTCCACATGTCTTCTCCCTCCTCCCCTGCTGCAGTATGTGAAATGCAATGGGGAGCTTTCTTTGACCCTTGCTGGGCGGAACTAAATAGTGCTGATACTCAAGTTGGCAGCTTCATTCTCCTCCCACAATACATCCAGCTTGTCCTGTCTCAGTTCCTGTCCTAGGAGCAGAAGCTGTGTTGCTCCCAAGACTTGCCCCCCCCCAACAATTCTTCCTTCCAGGGCTGGCCCACCAATGAGGCCAATTGAGACCCACCCCTGCTGCCAGAAAGTGAGGAGTTGTGGTGGCAGCTTCCAGTGAGATCTTGTGAGAGATCTCATGAGAGCTCCATTAGAGTTCTGCGAAATCTCATGAGATCTCACCAGAAGCCGCCGTGCAACCCCAGCAGATAAGGCTTTGGTGGAGGGATGGAGATGGCACAATGTGCCACAATGGTAACAATGCCATTGGCACATTCCTGTTTTGCCTCAGGCGGCAAAATGGGATGGCCTACCCTGCTTCCTACTCACTGAATACCTAGCATAACTGGCCATTCTCTCAGGTCTTGTCAGATACTATCACTATACCTGGTTGGATCTCCCTTTGGCTTCTCCAGGCTTTCTCCCAACATTCAATTCAATCCCAGAAATGGTGCTTCCAAAGATTATCTTCCTGTTGTTTATCCTGCCTATAATCCTATCCAGTTTTTACTGTGAGGTTAGACTACGAAAAGCCCCTTGTTTGGGAGAGCAAGGTACAGCTGTCTAGATAAGAATGATTCTATTCAAGGAAACTACTTAGGCAATGCTAAAGTACATTGACTATTCAGTGCCTTATGGTGCATTTGCAGTTGTGATGATGAGAAGAGGAAAATGTAAGGGCACTTTATCTCTTCCCATCACCACAACTGTAAACCGTGGGACATCCCTAGGAATATCATCCGCTGGTTTAGAGTAAGTTAAGGTAAAAGGTAAGTCCATGTGAAATAAGGCACTAAGGGTGAAGAAGGGAAAGTGCATAGAAAGGGTCCACCAGGATCTAGACATCTTTTTCCCTGCATTCCAGGCTGGCAGCTGGCAGGTATGCAACAGAAAAAGGGGCCCATTTCCATGCCCTGTGCATTGTGGGATTTGGAAGTACATCAACAACAATGTTTAGAAAGTTCTACGTGCCCTTAGAAGAACTTGCTCACATGACACAATGTTTTCAGAAGCATAGGAGGTTTATGAAATCAGTGTGCCTATTAAACCGAGCAAACAGAAAATTGGCTTTGCTGGTTATATTTAGAAACCAAATATTAGATGTGTGGATCATTTAAAATGTAAATATTGTCACCTCACTTTCTTCTTCTAAATGGGCTTTTGCTGCCTCTGCCTCTATCACTAAACTATAATAGACTGACTGCAATCCTATACATGTCTAATCAGATGTAAGGCCCATTGAATTCAATGGGACTTGTTCCCAGATAACTGAGTATAGGCTAGCAGTAGGAATGTTTGCTGTATCAGTACTCTGGGTGCCTATATAATATCTGTAGTGTGTGTGTGGCTAGTCTTTTGAAGAGGCATGCCTGGTCTGGAATATAACTTCCCTCCCTTCTCTAGGTGTGGTTCCACCCATAGCACAATGGGAACTAATTGGAATCTTTGTTTTGCCTCTCTGTAGCAGCAAGTCCTATTGGGTTTGCTGAGTTGCTGTTCTTTCGTTCCTGAATAAATACAGCTACTGAAGTCCTCCTGACTTCTGCTGCTTCCTGGTAGCCCATTGTAAGATTTCATCCCACAGTGAATACTTTCCCACAGGATGCTACATATCTTTAGTCTTCGCATGGTGCAGAGACAGAGGCATAATCTAAAATCATGTGAATTCAGGATGGCATTATCAGTTTATATAGACTATGATAGATACAGCATTGCTGCTCATTTGTTGTATGGAATTTGTTTGCTTGTTTTGTTTCAACAAATCTCTAACTGGTGGTTTGCACATCTCAACAAAAATGGATAAAAATACAATATTAATTTCACATTCAATGCTACTGATAAGAAATTAATAATGATACACATTTTAAGTAACATCATTAAGCAACAGTAGATATCTCAAAACAATGTACTGTACATTCAATACAGAAGCAAAACAAAAACTGCTAAAGAAAAAAAACAAGAACAAATCATACAAAACATCAAAATCCATCAATATACATCAAACTGCAACATATTTGAAGTTTGGACCCAGACACAGGTGCCACAAACTATCACTTTGGCAGTGGTTCTATCCTTTCTCACAGCAGATTTATATAAACCCCAGTTGATTTTAAGGTGACAGGGTATTTTGTTACTGTTATTGGATTTGGGTTACTGAAAATTAAGGAGGAAACACTGCCTGCTGTCCATGTCATCTTATGGGTGCTTTTCTCATTCGGGGACTATTAAGGAAATCCCTTTAACTAGATCTAATCTGGCCCACAATAGTTTATGTTGCCATTTTGTTAATGGTGATCATCTCAAGGCTTGTTTGCTCACCATAATAGACTTTCAGTTAGTAGAGCACTTGTGTGACAGAGCATACTTCCATTCTTAGACCAGTCTGGAGAATAGAATGGTCCTGAAGAATCCATAATTTGGCCATCCTTGCCTTAGAATCTATGGTGGTTGAAGGAAGGAGCCCACTGACATGTTAGGTAAGAGGAAATGTCACATCCCAACCACTACTGCATAAGAGGGTTTGAACTTGAATAAGAAGTTGTAGTGTCCTGGGAGGAGGTAGTGATTATTGATTTGTTCTCATTCTTGTTTTTATTATGTATTTTGTGTTTTTATGTTGTGAACTGCCCTGAGATATTCAGATGTTTACAAATTTAGGTAGTAGCAGTAGTAATAGTAATAAATTTACAGCAGAGAATTGTCATACATTTTCTCCCTTGAGATCCTATTGCTTTTTACACAAGTATACAGCTCCTTTACATGAGTGACACATTTGACAGATTCCTTCTGGGAATTATTGATGAAGGAAGACCATCTGCCATTAGTGGTAAGCACTAGGTTGATCATTTCTGTTTTAGTTTCATCTATAACTAAATTTCATGTAGATTTTGCCAAATTGTTTGTTTTGTGAGATAGTGTACATTAAAGTGCTGGCGTATTTTGAAATAGTTTGCTCTTCCAGCAATGCAGAAGAGAGAGGGGAAGGAAAAGATTGCTGGAAGAGTCTTGAAGTACCAGAGCCCAAATGGGACCTGTAAGCTTTTAAGATAAAGCTTTTTAAATTTAGCTCAAAGCTCTGTGGGATTTCTGCAAGGGGTTTTGAGCTTTATATCATCATGTATAAAGCAGCTGTAGTAAATTGTCAAGCTCTGCTTTTGTGAAATGGCATGAAGCTATTAATTTTAAAGCAGAAATTGTTAATTTGAGGACCTTCTCCCAAGCAGCTGTAGCATATTTTCAAAGATAATTCAATATGGGACGCTTAAGGGTTTTTTATCATGAAAATTTCAAGCAACATTAATTTCCATGCCACTGCATTGTGTTTTATCAAACAAACGCAGTGGGTTCTTTTGGCCTCTGTGGACATGAGGCCAAACCATGAGAAAGTTGACCAAGTAATACTATGATACTGTATTCCTTTAAAAAAAAAAAAATAGCCACCTTCCTCCAGCCTCCCACAAAAACAGAAAGCAAGTTCTGTATGCTGCAAAATCTGAACTCATTTCAATGAAATGTGTAGGGAGAATAGGATGCAAAACACCCTTGATTGGATGATGTGCTGCAGCTGTTTTTAGCATACTGTGTCTCAAATCAATAGGTGTCACATCTTGAGTTCACTTGTCTTCAGAGTTGTGTGTATTCTCCACAGCTGTGATTTCTATACATACACCTAATCCAAGTGATGGAGTTCCGTAAATCTTTAAATTACACAGCGAGAGTCGTCTGCTATATGTAAATAACTTAAAGGTGCTTTTTTGATTAAACGGTACACATCTACACTGTATATTTAAAGCACTCTTATACTATTCTAACGCTCATGGAGAATCCTGGGGAATGTAGTTTATTAAGGGTCCTGGGAATTGTAGGTCTGTGAGATCAGTACCCTTAACAAACTACAGTTCCTATGATTCTTTGGGGAAGCCATTCCTGTTAAAGTGATGTGATGTGGATGGTACCTAAATCTGGCTAAATAAACCAGTCTTGGTTGCAGAGGGCCATCATGAGAGCAATGTAGAGTCCTGACTCATATATGTCTCACATTTCCCATATATGCTACAGGTTTCCGTTTTCCTTTTATAAAAACAACATTTGCGACCAGACCCTCAGTTCTGTGTATCGTCATTTAGCACAGGAAATGACTCAGCCTCATATCAATGCAACAACCATTAGATTCTACTTTTAGATGCAATTTTCATCCAGTTTTACAAAGAACCATAAAACTGTAGAGAAACAACAAGCAACTTGGGGATAATCATGATGTGACTGGATAACAGTCTGGGCACAAGATGGCAGTCTTACAGCATAATCTAAACCCTAAGATCCACCAGGATGAGTGACTTTGGAATAGGTGGATCTTGGGCTGGGACTTAGCCAGGGCTATGCTGATGTAATTTGTTCAGCTGGGGGTGACACAAGAGTCAATCCCACAATCAAGCTGAGCTAGGGCTATGCAGGGCTTATGCCAGCACTAGTCTCCCAAAAGTGGTGTTCTGGGGTGGGTGGTAGGATGCGGCAATGAGAGAATTATACCTCTGTCAGCTGAGTCACATGACCTGGCAACCCAGGAGAACTTACGCTGGCAAAACAGGTGGTGTAAATTAAACTCTATTCTATCAATTTTTCCCCCTCCCCCAGGCTCAATAATAGGAGTAATTTATGCCAGCTTTACTTAAATCAGTGTAAATTCTGCGGGCTTCATATACTTGGACTTGAGGAAATTTATGCTATTGGCTGGGTACGGTGCATTCCCCAAGACATATATTCCGTTTGGCTGCTTAATATGAGTATGATGCAGCTGAAGTTAAGATGTTTGGCACACCCATAGCTATCTGTTAAATGAGTCTTTAATGTGCTTGTCTATATCACTAAGAAAAAAATGTGTGTGTGTGTGTGTGTGTGTGTGTGTGTGTGTATGCACCAAATAATTTTATACCACTGAATAAAACAAAAATTTCCAGGCAGCTTACATAAAAATAAAATAAAAAACCACACAACAACATTCAAGAAATGTCCTAAAAACTAGTTAAAATTTAGTTTTAAACAAAATGCAGCTGTGTATTACAAATAAAACAGAACACTATATGAAACAAAAAAAAATTAAGTCAAGAATCAGAATCTAGCAAAGCTTGAGTAAATATTTAAGTTTGTAAGAGGCATTTAAAGGTCATTACTGTCTCTGCCTCACGCTTCATGCCATTTTTATATGCAGTTGTGACATCTTTAGAAAATTGATGCTTAATTGATTATATCTCAGTGTTACTGACAAATCATTTACCGTATTTTTATTAGCTCTGCCTTGATTTTCATGCAGACTTCAGGTTCTTTTAAAGAATATGATTCAGGACCTCTGCAGAATAGTAAGAGTCAACTGCTCCTGAGCACTATGTTTCTGCTCTTTAACATGATCCTATTATCAAGCTGTTAGGTGAGTAAAAATAATTTTCCACACCTTCATTGTTGTTGTGGGTGTGTGACCCTAGTCCACCCACCATCTGCAGCAAAAGCCGAAATGTTGAATTAATTCATCCGTCTTCCCATTTACCTTCATATTTGCTCATCCCCCCTTTTTTTTTTACTCAGACCTGTCAGAAATGGAACAAAGTTCTCATAAGCATTGTTGAGCTGGTTCCAAAGCCATTCAGCATGCATGAAAAGTCAGTAGTTTATTTGGCTCAAGAAATATACATATTGCCCAGTCATTTAGAATGTAATGATCATCAAATACGGTGACACAGTGTGGCAGTTACATTGCCTGCATCAAGGGAATAAACCACAAATCACCCCTGCTTTCTGTAATGTTCCGTGACTCATCTTACCTTTTTTTTTTTTTTAACAAAATGGTGCTATCATTCAATGAAGCAAACACTGCCAGTTGTAAGAAATATGGAACTATTTTATGGCTACAGAAACCTGGAAGGCCATTAAGACTTAAATCCAGTTGTGATGAAGATCTCTCTACACACTCTGGTCCTGGACTTCCAACATATTTTATTGCCTTCATTTAGTAGTCGACCTTTGCGAGAAATCACTAACTAATTTAAGTCCACACATGGGCTGCAGTCCAACACAGACAGAGTTAAGCATGTTTAATCCCTATAAACACTATTGATCATTTAAGTGTGCATAATTCTGTTTTGCATTGTGGCCATTAAGTTTCATAACAAACAAATATGGAAGTTTGTTTCCTTTCGTCCACAAGATTGTCTTGTATCTGTGGCATTTGGAAGTTGCTTGATCTCTGTTGATCCACTCTGTGCCATTCCAATTCAGTTTGCTATTCGTATCCAAATTTGATCTGTAAAATCTGCAATTCCCACTTACTATGGGTAATCTTAAACTGACCAGGGACGCGGGTGGCACTGTGGGTTAAACCACAGAGACTAGGGCTTGCCGATCAGAAGGGGTGAGCTCCTGTTGCTCGGTCCCTGCTCCTGCCAACCTAGCAGTTCGAAAGCATGTCAAAATGCAAGTAGATAAATAGGTACTGCTCTGGCGGGAAGGTTAATGGCGTTTCCGTGCGCTGCTCTGGTTCACCAGAAGCAACTTAGTCATGCTGACCACATGACCTGGAAGCTGTTCGCCAGCTCCCTCGGCCAGTAAAGCGAGATGAGCACCGCAACCCCAGAGTCGGTCATGACTGGACCTAATGGTCAGGGATCACTTTACCTTTAAACTGACCATATAATTGGCAACATTGGCAGGTAAAGGAGCCCCTCCAGAATGTATTAAGAGAGCCAAATTTCAGGCTAATCCACACAGGAGTTTTGGACCCTTGTTTTAGCATAATGTTTTGACTTAATTTTCTGTCAGACAGTCTTAATAGATTAGGGGACTGTTGATCTGTTCTTGGAGGAGCTGGTGGGGATTCAGAAATCACTGCCAGTAGCCAAGATAGAGAGGGGGGAAGGTCAGTGTGGTGTGGGAGCAATGACAGAGCCAATCCAACCCTCCCACCACTGTACCTGTACCATGCTGACCCCCCCTTCACCTTGGGAAACCAGCTAAGTAAGACCACCCCACTCCACTCAGCATGTTGCTATTGATCCCAGACAATTAAATGAAGCATTACATGGCTTGGGCTCAGATTAACGAAAGGTCTGACTTTGGAACTTTCTTGCTTTGGGATTTCTGATGGACCTTCCTATGACATTCCTCTTCTACTTGAAACCCCCCTCCCCTCCATCAGGTCTAAATGTTCGTTGACTTGGCAGGCTACCTTCTTCTGTTACATTTCTTGGTTTTGAGTTTCATCTGCCACCTGTCTGCTTGTTTTGCTTTGAGTATGTTGTTATGATTGCAATCTTAATTTTGTATGTTAGCCATCTTGAGCAGGTCAAATTCTGAAGCAGAAAGTGGGAAGTGAGAGAGATATATATATATTCATTTTCAAAACACTCTATGAAGCAATACATTTTCTCGAGGCCAAGCTAGTATTTATTTCCCCGAGAGACAGTTAATGAGATGCAGTAAATCACCTTTAATTCCTAGTCACCACACTCCCGTTCCTAATGCTGAACACAGTCAATGTGAGTGGAAATAAAGTGCTATTTTGATTTTCATTATAATTGCCATTAATTAATGTTTCCTCATAAAATAACCTTGTGAGCAGAAAGCAAACTACAGAGATATAGCAAGAGTGTCTCAAATGCCCACATTGAAAGTACGAGTTCTTTAAGAATAAAGGCCACTACAAAATTTGCATATGTTAGGATGCTGCTTTCTGAAACGCCGCCATCCATCCAGTGCCAATGCTCTTTCTCGCAACATGTGAATGCAGAGTTGGGCTGAAATGGCAGGTCTCACTTTTAACGTGGCACACTGTGATTTGTCCTGCCTGTGACATCTGCAGAACAGAAACCTTTCCATGTACACAAATTTACCCATGTGAACTGTGAATTCTCAAGGTTCTAGACCTGTGGATGCCTTGGGGTGGATATGCCTAGGCTTCCTCCTGGCAGATGTCATTTATACAGATGAAGTGTATGATGTCAGGAAGCTGCTAGTCAGTGTGGCCCCACTTCCCATCCATAGTAGTGGGTGTAAGCCAATACGAAGTACCATGCTATTGCCATGTTTATTAACTTGATGTACACCATTTTGTGCAGAACCGCCTGAAATGTGGAACGAAATGTTCTAAAAGGAACAAACAAAAGATTGAGCTTGACTCTCCTGCTGCCTCACTTGAACTCTCCTTCTGCTTGTGGTCCCCTTCCAACTGTGATAGCATATGAACCCAGTGGCAGGTAGCAATGCCTGAGATTTCCAGAAAGAGCCTCTGTTTACTTATTCCTGCGTTTGCTTAGTAATCCATGACAGCCAGAGCCTGAGACACATTTTATATGAGACGCAGAGTGCAGGCAAAATGTTTTTACCTGTGCAGGGCTCCGCAGAGCTCAGCGTCTTGCTTAAAATGTTCTCTTTGCCTATGCACTAGCCCCACCGCTTCCATGATCAACATGAAAGAGTCGCCTCCTCCCGGGCCTTAATCACTGGCATGCTTTGGTGCACGTGAACAAGCTGCTTCAAGCGTAGAATACATTTTAAATGAGACCCTTTGCCGTGTGAAACTCTGCATGGGCAAGTGTTGTGCCCGCACACTGCATTTTATATAAATTAGCTGTGAGACTGAAAAATGAAGAGATGTAGAACCCCCGGGTCAGCATCCACTCCTGTGTCACAAATAATTCCCTTAAGAGCCTGTACTCTCATAGCATTTAGGGAACGTATGTACACCTCATATCAATGTTGTGGTTGGGGGAATGCTGGTCAGCTAATGACATGGCAGTTCTGTCTTCTATGGCTGCTAATTTTTTTATTTGTGTTGAATAGGAATCCTGATATCACGGGCATGTAACAATGATGCAGAAAATAATGGGATGAGTAGGGAAATAATGAGTAGGGAAATTCTTAAAGAAATCAACCCTGAGTGCTCATTAGAAGGACAGATCCTGAAGTTGAGGCTCCAGTACTTTGGCCACCTCATGAGAAGAGAAGACTCCCTAGAAAAGACCCTGATGTTGGGAAGGATTGAGGGCACAAGGAGAAGGGGACGACAGAAGATGAGATGGTTGGACAGTGTTCTCGAAGCTACTAACATGAGTTTGGCCAAACTGCGAGAGGCAGTGAAGGATAGGCGTGCCTGGCGTGCTCTGGTCCATGGGGTCACGAAGAGTCGGACACGACTGAACGACTGAACAATAACAACAGGGAAATAATAAAAATAATAATAATAATAATAATAACAACACCCGATGCTATTTGACAATAATGATCTTTATTGCTAGTTAGCAGTTACGTTAAAAACAACAACGCCTTTTCATCTGTATTCATATCATGGCTAATTAACTATAAATAAATCAGGTTCTCTCCCCACCCCCCTTCCTTTCTCATGGCGAGATCACAGCATGACAGTTGAAACATCAAAAATAATGGCACAAATCTGTGTTAAACTACAGAAGGGAAGAAGATGATCAAAGAATACTTTTAAGTCCTGGAATTTGCTTTTTGCCTGTGCTACTGAATCCTATCACAATTCACAACGCTACATGAAATCTCGAACTGAAGTTGGGATGGATTCTTTAATGGTAGCAACCATGGAAAGAGATGGTTTTCTAATTAAGAATCAGCGATGTGGGGCAGAGCTAGTGATGGAGGAAGGATCTAGGGAGCTGTGATTCCAAAGCACATGCACACCATCCAATCTCCCTGAACCAATGCAGGGATGGAAGAGCAATAAAGTGTTCCCATCTACCTGTACCCTCCTTTTCATGTTTATAAGCTCACCACCAGATTAAGGGCTTTTATTTATTTATTACTAGGCTGCCCTTTACAAATCAGCCTATACAGCCTTCTGTGAGTCTCCTGAAGCCTCTCAAAATATTGTAGTTTTAGGGCTTCGAGACATGTCAGTGTTTAAAATGTGTTGATGAGAACACAGGTTTATGAAACGAAAACATTTACATAGGCAAAAGTATGGAATTTTACAAAAAATGTGTTGTATGTAGAAGTTTCAGGAAACCAGTATATCCCCCAATGGAGCAAAGGAGCAAACAAACAGATCAATACACCATTCTCTCACTGTGCCTAATTACATTTCCTAAAGCGAGGACCTTACACTGCTTTGTTGTCCACCACGAGATCCCTTTACGCTTTCCTCACAGTTCAAGGTTCTGAAACGTCAGCCAGTTACCACTTGGCTGCTTTCCTTCTGGAAACAACAACAACAAAAACCCCACCTGTGGCATAAAATGACCTAGAAATTCATTAATTTTGCCATTGGGGACTATTTGCCACCCCATCCAATGTTAGTAAGCTTGGGGTAGTAAAACAACCTGCCATTTTTTCATAGATAAATGATCTGGGGAAGCTCAAGAAAGTGGTTGGAGTTTCATTAGGTTGCCATTAACTGTATTTCTCTAACGAAGGACAGTTTTCTTGCATGGAGTCAGAAGAACACTCCATAAAACTGTTCGCAGTTCTGCTTTAATAAAGTTTTTATAAGCAGTTTACAATATTTTAATAACCTTTCCCCCCTTAAAATATAGTTTTTGTTATTCATAATTGAGATTAACCCACCATACAGTGGAAATTTCACTGGTGTAGAAAATTACACCCCCACCCCCCAAAAAAACACACCCTGATACTGTGACACACACATCCCACTCACATTGGATAAAGGTTAAGGTTGATTATCTCTTTGAAGTGGTCCTTTGAATTGGATGTCAACCTATACCCAATAGTTCTGCATATTGTTTCCTGAACTGCCAAGTGGGCAGTTTACTGCTGCACTCACATGCAGCTTGTGCCCTTCCCATACTTGGTTGGCCATTGTAAGAACAGGATACTGGACTAGATGAGCCTTTGACTCTCTAATGTTCTTATGCCACATCATTCTCTCATTCTTGAGAAAACCACCAAATTCAGATTTTTTGTGAAAAAGTCACTTCGATTTTATATAATGTGTTCAGGGTGCTCAGGGTGAGTTCCAGCACCTCTTTTTCTAGAAAAAATAGCACTGTATATGTGTCAATGTCTGAATATTATGGTGCTTATCTTGACATGTAGATTGTAGAAGATGCATACAGACATATCACTCTCCGCTGAATCTTGGAGGTGAACTAATTCCAATGAAAATTATTTTGGCTACAATCCCTATTAAATCTTGAATTAGGATAGCTTTCCCATACATTAATACAAAACAATTGTTTATGAACCAAGACAACTACAAATAAAAGAATAAATGTCCAGCCAATTACTAGGCATGTTTACTCAGAAGTCTCACTGATTTTAATACGACTGATTCTCAAGTTAGCATGCCCAGGATTGCAGCCTAGTTTTGAAATATATGTGCAAGTCTTTCCCCAGCTTCTGGCACATTTCTCAAAATAAATAAATCTCAGGGCTAGAATAAGAAATAGCGTGTCCCCCTTTGCATCAGTGCAGTAGAAAAAGGAAATGGACTTTGTGTTTAGAGTAGCTCATTTTTGAATAGGTATGTCTGAATGGGGTTCATGAATAAATTTAGTATTTATAATATTGAACATCTGAAAATGTCAATTTTCCCTCAGCCTAAACACAGTTTCTATTTTTATTTTATGTATGTGTGTGTGTGTTGACCGAAGGGAAGCCTATTTTATATATAATACACCAAACCTGGGTGTGTAGAATTCAGTCAAAATCATTTGAAATTCAACACCTAGTTATATTTGGTATATAAGCCAATCAAAATAACCTTGATAACTGACAGCCGCATATGAGGGCACTAGCCTGTGGATGGAATATTAGTATTTTCCCCAGGTACCTCAGAAACCGAAAACAAACAAACAAAAAACCCTGCTCCATAAATGACTTGTTCAAGGAAACAGATCTACCCTAGAAGTGCTGCTTCACTAAAATGTTGCTTTAAGGAAATAGACACTTCACCTTCTCCAATGCTCATTTGAAAAAAATTGTTACAGAAACCCAGTTACATACAATATGACAAAGGAAAACTCCTGTTATGTATAACCTTTAACCTTTTCCACGGTCCATGTTAACATGGATAAGATGGTTGTTGATCACATAAACAGGGACTTTTCTTCACATTTTGCTAAAGAGTTTCCCTTGCAGATTAGCTCAGGAACTGCTTAACTCTCTTGTTGTCTGGTTCAAGAATAAGATGAACTGTGACAGCTCCATGGAGGCTTAAAAATTAGCTCTTTGAGACTTTTGCTAGACTATCTCAGAACAATGTTTAGGTGTCCAGGTTTTGGAATAATAATGATGATGATGATGATGATGATGATGATGATGATGATGCAACACTTTAGATTGCTGTTTATTTTGCATATCTGCTTGAAAAAAGATTCCACCCTTTCGGTGAGAGGAAAAACTTTGCTAAAATAATCTAAGCTCCTGAAAATTCAGCTCAGCTGTACGAAACATTCTATAAACTGAGAATGTTCTGTGAGGTGGGCCAGAGGAATAAACTGTTTTCTGAGTCTGAAAGCAGGGTTTTCCAATCTCTTCTCCCAGAGTATTGTGTGTGCGCAGGCATTTACCGCTGAGTTGTACAATTTAATTTCTTCATAATATATAAAGAAAAGTATGCCCATGCATACTTGTGAGCCTGTGCTTCCAGCAGAGTTTCTGGATTGTAGCTAAGGCAAGTACATTTTGATTCTTTAAACAATTCATATAAAGTGCAAGTTATTCCAGTTTTATGGAGCCACACAGCTGCAAGGAAAATGGGTCAGGTATTAATTTCTTTTATTTCCTAGATTTGCTTCACTCTTTATTAAGATGTTATATTTATAGTATTGAAATGTGGTTTTCTGCATGCTATTATATTTGCTATTGTTTTGTGATGTGATGAAATGGTTGCTAAGTTATTGCTTTGTTATGTTATTATGAAATCGGTTTTGTAGCATTCAAAATATATCCCTGTTTTCTTTCTTGTAAGCCACTGTGAGGTTTGACCACGATCCTTTTGTGGAAAAACAGTATACAAACAACATGAACAAATGAATGGGAGTCAAAGGATAAGAACCCCTGCTGCTGAAATTTATTTTATTACATGCAAGACTGAACAATGGCTGCAATGTTTGTTGCATTAATTTTCATTGAGTTATCCCTAGATACCATATTTACTGCCCCCCCCCCAATATTTCTCTATGTATTTCACTGTAGGTTTGGTTGGAGTTAAAGATGATTTCCACATGTTAATGACGGGCATGAATCCACATATTTCAACATTTGGAAAATCTACTTTTGAAGATGTTGATGTGGACTCAAATGATTTTGGGTAATTTTCCTGGTAATAAGTCCCATTTAACTGATTGGAATTGAGTAGAAATGTAAGATTCCACTGTCATTCATTTTCTCATCCCTCCCCTTCACGCTTTTCTGTTTTTGAGGCCTTTTCTTCTATTTGAGGCTCCAAGACTTTTGATTCATAACTACTGTAAAAAGATATGCTGTTTATTTATTCATTTTTGTCTGCCTACCACATTTAAAGTAGCTTTTTAGACTCAGGAGAATTTCACAAGCTTCTCACAATACGAGTTGTGGCCAGGAAAAAGTCTGCTTGCCTCTTCAGATCTCCCTGTTTTCAAGACTGGGCCTGGCGGGGTTGGGATAGTTTGCTTCAAACTTATCTCTATCATCCTCAGGGAGCATAGATAAATTGGGAGTTTTATGATTGTTGTCGTTGTTTGCATCCGTCTGTAATTTTTAGTTGATTTCCTAGAACAGAACTAATAATTGAAGAAAAGTGTACACCACTTATAATATGACCATCATAACTGGAAGACAAATGGCATCCAATTGTGATTAATTCAAATGCAGGTGCGTACATACACCGTAGATGGGCCACGGATTGCACAAACAGTGTAGTTGTGTGGCTTGCCGATCAGAAGGTCAGTGGTTCGAATCCCCACGACGGGGTGAGCTCCCATTGCTCGGTCCCTGCTCCTGCCAACCTAGCAGTTCGAAAGCACGTCAAAGTGCAAGTAGATAAATAGGTATCGCTCCGGCAGGAAGGTAAACGGCGTTTCCTTGCGCTCCTCTGGTTCGCCAGAAGCAGCTTAGTCATGCTGGCCACATGACCTGGAAGCTGTTTGCCAGCTCCCTCGGCCAATAAAGTGAGATGAGGGCCGCAACTCCAGAGTCAGTCACGACTGGACCTAATGCTCAGGGGTCCTTTTACCTTTACCTTGTGAAGGGATTTCTGTACTTCATGGAAAGGCCCTTTAGGGTGTGTGTTTTCCTGGCAAAAAAGCAAGTATGTCAAACAAAGGATGAAGTTAATAGCCTTTAGTGGGTACTGACCTTTCACGCTTGACCTATGTGTAAACCTGAGCATGTCATCTCTAAAGGGCTAACTTGTATCATAAATTCAGAGAGTAGCTTACAGTTGCCCTCAGTCAAACGGCTGTTTGTATTTATTTTAGCAGCGGGGAGGGGAATGGATTGATAGCTTGGCCTTTTGAAGGGCCTTTCCCTCTTGTTGCCTTTTATGATAATTGTGGGAAGTGAGGTGTTCTGTGCTCCAAACCCAGAACAGTGTTTGATTAATTTGCAAGAGTTTTCAGGCTTGAACATCATTACAGTCCAGGCCTTCTTCCAAATTACACACAGAATATTAAGAGGGGGGAGATTTAAAAGCTTGTGGTGACTGCATGATGAACACTGCATAAATCAGACATTCATCAGCATTTTAGTAAAATCTTCTAATAGACATGTGTTTGTATGAAAATTGGCCTAACATGCCCATTTTTGTAAAGCATTTTCCTTAAAATAATGCCCCTGTATCTTATTTTTATGCACACTTTGCCCTAGTACAGGCATTTTGTGCACATTATTTGGCTGTAGAATTGCATTGCAAAATTCAGAGAAGCGCAACAAGGGATGACAATGTTCTGATTTGCATATTTTCCTAGAGAGCACAGATTTGGTATGTTTGTGAAAGCCAATTTATCCATTGCCAGAAGCTTCTCAGCATCCATAGCTCCATATGTACACCAGAACCCCTGCAAATATTCCATTGTTGTTGAGCATAGATGCTTCCAACCGATGAAATTCAACTTGAATAAAAATGCAGAAGAAATAAAGTATACATATTATTACTAAACTGTGGAGTGCAATAATTTTTATTTTCCAATTAACTTTCTAAGCCTTTGCTTTATAGTCTTACTGAAGGGGTGGCATTATTATTAACCAACAATAGATTTGAAGTAATGTAATTACTAGGACAATTTTGTTTCTCATAGAAGATTTTTTCTCCTTTGTCAGCAGCAGCAACTAATATCTGTATGGTATTTTATCCAGTTAACAGAATAATATTTTCAGAGCCAGGGGTCAATTTAACTACCTCTTTGTGATGCATCAAAAGGGTGTCAGAGAAATGCAATTTAATTCCAAAGGATTATTTTTAGAATTGCTCTGAAAAAAGCTCATATTGCATGTTACATATATTTCTTAATACCTGCTTGCCACGCTCACATTTAAGATTTGAATTGTGTGAAGAAGTCCAAAGGGCATATGTGGGTGTATTGTGTAGTTTTATCCCTCAAAGCAGTTTTTATAATGGTTAACAGTTTACTGGTTAATAACTGGATTTTTCTCCCCTGCTGCACAAAAGTGAAATAATGTAAAAGTACAGACCTGGGAGGAAAGAAAACTGCATTTTGTAGCTTGAGTAGGTAAAGAGGAGTCAAGACACAAGTATGTGGCGCTGAAGTAGGACCATATTTTATTCAGTACAGATTTCAGCAGAGGCTAAGCACTATGTGGAAGCAGAAGTAATTCAACCTAGCTTGGGTTAGCGACCCTTCTCAGTGCAAGGCCATGACTTGATCATAACAGGTTACTTGAGCTCAATCTCAAGTTGAGTAGGAAAGCTTCCCAATCCAGCCCAACTTCTGATGAGTGAGACAAGGCCTTCTGTATAAAGCTTCACAGCTTGCACCACCTGGGGTGGGGAACTCTAAATACACCCCTCACTTTTGAAAGATGCCTAAGGGTGCTCACCTGTTCATCTTATGATCCTTCCATCTCCTGCAACTACCTGACACAACATGACCAACCTGTCAAGACTTTCCCAGGAATACATTCCATGCAATTGCTTGTGCAGTACAGCATTTGGTTGCAGGGTGGGGCTTGTCATTCAGTAAGGTGAATGGAGATAGAGAAATGCGAAAATTGGTGCCAGAGAAACATTTTAAAGTCTTGGTACCAACAATGTTTGAAGGGAGTAGTTGTTATGTGGACATGCCCCAAGAAGCATACATCTAAGGGGAGGCTTGGACAAAAGGTTTGGTCAGCTGCAACCTAGGAAAGGAATTTATACCTTTAAAGACTAGATCCTTGGTGGCTACAGAGATATACGCGGCATTCGCATGTCAGTTTATTTCATTTCACGAACTTTCCCCCAGCTATTTTAGCTTTCATACAACATAAATGCCACTTTTGGCAATCTAGTGGAATATAGCGGGTAAAGATAAAGGTAAAGGGACCCCTGACCATTAGGTCCAGTCGTGACCGACTCTGGGGTTGCGGCGCTCATCTCACTTTATTGGCTGAGGGAGCCAGCGCACAGTTTCCAGGTCATGTGGCCAGCATGACTAAGCCGCTTCTGGCAAAACCAGAGCAGCGCACGGAAACGCCATTTACCTTCCTGCCAGAACAGTACTTATTTATCTACTTGGACTCTGACGTGCTTTCGAACTGCTAGGTTGGCAGGAACTGGGACCGAGCAATGGGAGCACACCTCGTCACGGGGATTCAAACCACCGACCTTCTGATCGGCAAGCCCTAGGCTCTGTGGTTTAGCCTACAGTGCCACCCGTGTCCCTTATAGCAGGTATTTAACACTAATTTCTGTGTTACTTGCTTCCAGAAAAAATCATTTTGCAACCCCATTAACCTGGGAGTAAAGTGATGAAATTTGAGGTGGTATACTGGAATATAGTTCTGTCCTGGGTGAATAATGGGGGGACCAGTAGCTAAGTTGTCCAATGACCTTCATTGTTGTGTTACAAAACACCTACTGGTGTGAATGAGATTTGGCACAGCATATGTTAGTATATTGGTAAAAAAGTAACAGGTATTGCAGTGTGAAAGAAACATCAGAAAATGGGACAGAAGCACTAGAATCAGGAAAGCAGGAAAAAACTAGCGCAATATTTACCATATCTGAATACGCCCATACCATATCTGAATACGCCCATACGCCAAACTGCCTCCCCCTCCCAATACCACTGAGTTGTTCTCGGTGACTGATTCTGTCCTAGGCCTACTGATAAGAAACATATGGTTTTATTCAGTTGCTTTATTATTCAAAAGAATTTATGCTTGCCTTTATTCAGAACATCACATGAATGATTTGGTCCACAAAATGAAACCTCAACTTTATTGCATGATTATATGCAGTTATACATTTGCCTCAGAAAATCCGGTTTCATCTAATTTGAAATGTTGCAAAGAACATATATGGTGTGCGTTATTTGGTTTCTGCCTTTGTAAACAATACTGTTAGAGGATGCAAACATTTTTCAAGAAGCTTATCAAGTCTTCCCTCTTAGGTCACTTTCAATTATTATGAAAAAGTAATGTCAGGAAAAAAATACGTTTATGGTGTCCTTTCGGAATGGAATGAAAGTCTTATTATGATCTTACAGATGAAAACAGCAGAGAAGAATGTAAATACCTATCAACTTGTCAAATGCATCCATAAAAATGTTTTAAAGCCCCCCCCCCCGCAATAAGCTAAATAAAATTTACCATTATAAGTAAAGGGGGCTATCCAAGAGTGTATAGGTATGATTTAACTTGTATAAGAAGTGTGAGCAACCTAGATAAATTCTACAGCTGGATTTTAATAAGGGATAAGGCAAAGCTTTGGGTTTTTGTCAATTTCTTTCTTTCTTTCTTTGACAATATGGAAAAACATTCATCTTGTTGGTCAATTGTTCTGTGCCTCTTGCATTCAATCATTCAATCAATCAATCAATCAATCAATTCAGCTCATGTCATGTCACCCCAATTTATTTTTTGATAAATAAACAAAATATTGCATGAAAACAGAATTATTTTGAGAGTAGCAGAGATTTTGTATTTTGCTACTAGAGTTGTGCACGGGCTACAGCTGAATCTCAAGCCGAACCAGGACAGCTCAGGTTGATTTGTGCCCTGTATAGCTCAGGCTGAAGCAGTTACATAGTTACAGAGCAGAGTGGGTTGTCCCAAATTGATTTGTAGTGATTTCTGGCAATCTGTAGCTCAAAACAGCCCAAATGTTTAAATATTGCAACACGCTATAATAGTATAGGGAGGAGGGGAGCTAGAGGAGGGCTAGAAAGATCACACCTCACCTAACACTCTCCAATCTCAGTGCTTTGGGTGGTAAGGCAATGGAGTATTAAAATGCAGAATTATTTTGCAAGTTCTGTCTCTTGGAAAGCATTTGGTGCAGTTGGGTAGCATTTTTTCAGCTTGCATTTACAGTCGTACCTTGGTTTTCGAGCAGAATGCGTTCCAGAAGCCCGTTTGACTTCCGAAATGTTTGGTAACCAAAGCGCGGCTTCTGATTGGATGCAGGAAGCTCCGGTCTGATTGGGTCTGGATAGGTCTGGATCAAATCAGATACAAATCAGGGCTATAAATTTGATCAGGTATGGGTGGTTGTCCATGCACAGTCCTATGAGGTTTAAACTATTTATTTATTTTTGGCAGCTATTTACTGCTTAATAATTTGCAGTTCTAAGCAATGTTCCTTTAAAAGTTCTATTCGCTTGGTAGCCATTTTGTCGACCCATTTAAAATGAATTAAGCAGAGCATTGCCAAAGGCAGGTAAGTTTGCATGGAGTTTTAACTATGTATATATTTTAGCATGGGGCTTCAAGGGTTATGTTTTTACAGTTTTTTTAAATTTAAAAAAAGACTTGTTTTCTTGGCCAAGCTGTCTTAAATAATCCTTTTGCCCCTTCTTTTTTTAAATGGAGAATGAGGTGTCATATTGCTTTCTCTTGTGGTATCGTTAGTATGAAGGATGGTGCACAGGTTGGCAGTGTTTACTTTATGCCTCTCTTTTTTCTTTTTCTTTTTTGCAACCACATTTAACTCTGGTGTCATTTTGTGCAGACCATCTGACCCACAATTGTGTCAGTGTTTGTGTTCAGAATGTATACTGAACACACATAAAGCACCTCTGGTTCTAGAAAGCCAATTATATGAGCAGTCTACCCAAGAGTAGGCCAGTATATGCAGCCTTTGCTTGTTGTACTCTCAGCATTCCCAGAGCTTAAATAAGCTCAGGAAGCACAGCTCTGATAGTTTGAAATGCACACTATGAGGGCCAGCATTTTTGGAAGTATAACACGTCAACTCATTAGGGACTCCGAGGCGAGGCTGCCTAGTCCTCTGGGTTTTCTGCTGCGATAGTCTGGTTTCACAAGCTCAGGAAGGCATTTTCAGGGAAAGGGGAATTCATATTGAGTTCCAAGTTAGGTTTTCATGTTTCATTGTATGTGATATATTACATTAGAACCAACTGTATTAAATTTGGCCCTCTGTGCAACAACCTGATGCTAACAAAATCATCACACCTTTGTTTCTTTAATTCAGCTCATGTTTCGGTGTGAGCATGTCATTAAGGCCACTTTCACACCATACATTTAAAGCAATATGATATCGCTTTAAGCAGTCACAACTTCCCCCAGTGCTTTATGGGATTTGAAGTTTCTTAAGGCTGCTGACAGTAGTCAGAAGACACACCCTATAATTGTTTTATCCATTAGCTTCCATTCTTTCCTAAATCAAATATTTGTTGCATGTCCTCTAAATCCACAGCACTGTGGTTATTGCAGCTAATTTTGCTCCTGTATACAAGGGCTGACTTCCATAAGTTACTCCTACACCTGCACGCACTTGTGTGAATCAATAGAATATATGTGAGTGGCTACTTTTGGAACTGTAAATTGGATTTCAAGTGTTGCCATGTGCAGGCCTGTCATGGGTACCAGTTGTGTGCAATACTCATTCACACAAGATATAATTCTGAGTTGCAATGATCCACAGGAATCACTTTCTGTAAAAAAGAAATGCAACAATGGCACTTGTTGAGTACCATTCAAATGGAATTTCTTTCCCTCCCACTGTCACACCAACACTGCTATTCTTTATGGACCTCTGTTTACTTCAGGTGAGATAAATGACATTGAAATATTTCTTTAATGTGTAGGAATTCCCAAAGATAAAGGTCCAAATTCCCAAGTTCTGATTCATTCTATAAATGAACTGCCATCTCTCCTTTGTTTCAATGAATTTTGAGTATCCTGTTAGCTAACTCAAATGGTTTTTTAGAAACAGACATCAGTCACAATATTGTGAAAGGTGGGTACAGTGGTACCTTGGGTTACAAACGCTTCGGGTTACAAACACTTTGGGTTACAAACTCCGCTAACCCGGAAGTAGTACTTTGGGCTGAGAACTTTGCTCCAGGATGGGAACAGAACTCATGTGGCGGCGGCACGGTGGCAGCGGGAGGCACCATTAGCGAAAGCGCACCTCAGGTTAAGAACGGTTTCGGGTTAAGAACGGACCTCTGGAATGAATTAAGTTCGTAACCCGAGGTACCACTGTACTTGAGCTTCCTCCACTGCTTTTTTGCTTTTTAAAGTCTTGTTTTAACTCCAAATGTTATCTTCCAGGTACATAGTAAGGGGACAGGTATGCTCTGCTCATTCTTAGAGTACCCTTTTCCACAGCTACCCAAGCAGGCACTGGAAACAGGGAAATCCCAACTAATCCACTATCTCAGCATTCAAAAACAATAGGAGCTCTGCTTCTCACTGTTCACCGAATCATTTCAGGAATGTTTCACAAGTTGCTAAAAATCCATAAACTTAAGAGCACCCCTTCAAATGGAGCTATCCTAAACTCCAAACACTCAACACATCCCTCAGATTTCTATAGAAAAATTGCATATTTCCATTGCCTTATATAACAAAGAATTTGAACAATGATACGTGTAATATCCATGTGTATATGTGTATCTATCTATCTATCTATCTATCTATCTATCTATCTATCTATGTAAAACCATACAAAGTGCCTAACTCTTGTTTATTCACTTCAGTTATCCTAGAACCACTGCAATATACAACTGCCATAAAATGCCCACCATGCTATTCAACCAATAAGAAAGTTGGCTGAGGGTTGCAGGTCTCCCACAGTGTTTGGGGTGACACTGTGCTACACAGCAGAGCCTGTTTTTATAGCAATAATGGCTCACCCCGACTGTATCTACTCACTCAACAATCAAGCAATACTCCACACTGCAATCAACTCCAAACACTCTTACCTGTAGGCAGATATCCCACAGGCCAGACAAACTGCTGTGGGCACAAAATGCAACAAAAGATTTTCACACACAGGCACCAACTCCAGCTCTGAGGAGCCAGTCCAATCCATTGGTGTAGTGCCGCTGGAGGACAACCTTACTTCCAGGCATCATGATGTGCCTGAGTCAGAACATAGCAGGTTCGGGATCCACATGTTAGGTCCTCCTAAGTCTGGAGATTGTGCACCTCTCAGCAAGCCACCCCACTCTGTGCCAGGGACCTACATTCCTAGGTCAGCACAGATTACTTGCCTGGAGGGAATTGTCAGAAAGGAGGAAGAGAAGTACTAGACTACAAGCCCCTTTCAGGCCTTCCATACAGGAGGAGCCTGGGATACTCAACAAGCATAAAAACCTTTAGTTGACCTTAAGTGTTTGTGGATGGACGCGGGTGGCGCTGTGGGTTAAAACACAGAGCCTAGGGCTTGCTGATCAGAAGGTCGGCAGTTCAAATCCCTGTGAGCTCCCGTTGCTCGGTCCCTGCTCCTGCCAACCTAGCAGTTCGAAAGCATGTCAAGTGCAAGTAGATAAATAGGTACCGCTCTGCCGGGAAGGTAAACGGCGTTTCCGTGCGCTGCTCTGGTACACCAGAGGTGGCTTAGTCATGCTTGCCACATGACCCGGAAGCTGTATGCCAGCTCCCTCAGCCAATAAAGCAAGATGAGCGCCACAACCCCAGAGTCGTCCGCAACTGGACCTAATGATCAGGGGTCCCTTTACTTTAACCTTTAAGTGTTTGTGGGAATGAGCTTGAAGTTGCCTTGAGCCATTGCACAAGGCCATAATGATATTGGTTTGTTGCCATATAGAAACTAGAGATGGTGGTTTATTGCAAACTCTGGTTAGTTTTGAAAAAGGCAACTTTAGGCATGGACTATGAAGCTCACTTGTTTAACTAACCCGCATCTGTGATAAACCATGAGCCAAGATTAGTCCTTGTTCTAGCTGCATGGGGTTGAGGCTTTGGTAGGACTCATTCCAACTCACACATAAAGCACTAACACTTGTTTTAGAATTACATGCAAATGGGGCCTATGAGTGTCCTTAATTTTATGTCTGTTATTTATCACAGCTTTTAAAATCATTACTCTTTTGTTCTAGCTTATCTATCTTTCTGTCTTAAACCTCTGATACATTGTAATAATTGAAGGGGGATTTTTTTTTTCTTGTGTGCGATTTTAAAACAAATGTAATTATGGAAACACAAGGACATAATGTTTTCCCCTCCCCTTGAGGAAGCATTAAAACATAATAATAAAAATTACAAGAATATTGAGGGCTTAATACATTATCTCCAACAGAAGATGGGTTTGTAAAGATAACTTTATCACTATAGTGGGGTAAATTGTGCTATTTAGGCAAATCTCTCTGCTGGGATGGTGCTGAACAATAGAAGAGGGGAATATTAGATAGAGCTTTCCTACTGCATAAAATGCTAAGAAATAAATATATATCAGGCATGGTTAACAACCTAAACATGTGGCCATCTTTTAAAAACATGGTGGCTATACCTACCATCAAATTTCTCAGAATACATTTTTTTCTGGGACATTTTTTGAGATTTTTCTGTTTCTAACTTTCCTAGAAAAGGAACGCCACTTTGCAGAATTTTCTGTGAATGCTCTTCTCCGTTCTTCTTTCTGGCACTTGAGGATTCTCTTCCTTCCACAACACACAATGTCCTTGAAGAACAAGGGCATTGGGAAGTATGTAAGAATGACTGACAACTCAGTTGCTGAGGCTGCCAAATGCAGTGTAGGGGGTGTGGAGACCTTGGGATGGCGGTTCAAGAAGCTGTGCTATCACTTCTGCTTAGAGTGAACCACACCCCAGAGAAACTGCTGCAGAATTGCATCTTCACGTAGCGGGAAGTTCCTCTGCCCCAGTTTCTCTACCCGAAAGTAGGGGAATTTCAAGAGGCGCTTTGCGCACAGCTCTCTAATGGTGACACGTGAGTGTGGTAGAATTTCCACATTGTACACTATCTACTCTTGCTTTTTTTACTCTTGCTTTTTTTCTCCCACAGTAATGCTATGGCAATAGCAATGGATGTTGTTATTATTAATAATAATTAGATTTCTCGCCTGCCTTTCGCCATAAGGTCCCAGGATTTGACTTCTAATTCCTCTCCTCTCCCATGAACTGCTCTGGGAATTTGCTAGACTCACCCCTTTCCCACTTTGTATTCCATCTCAGCATTAGGGCTGCTGGGCAGAGTGTGGCTAGCATGACCTGTAAATGGAATTCCCCCCCCCCCACATTAGCAACTGTGGTTGACACTTTCCTGTAGTTCTCATCAAAATGCATGTAGCAAACTCATAAACGGGGAAAGATGTTCCCAGTTGTAATAACAATGATGTGATTAATTAAGAGTTTTCAGAATTATGCTACTTGCTGTAGCTTTCATTGCCCATTGTGGTCTAATGAACATAAGCTAGTGATTGAAAATAGCTGAATAACATCATTGTGGCATTACCTTCTGTTCTGCCTTTATTAACTTACATTCCCTTTGGATTCTCAGGCCACCTTTTGTCCCTCCAGCCTTTTTAACTGGATTATTATTATTTTTACATCATTTTGCAACAAGATGTGTTAGGGGAGATTCATATGTGTGCTAACACACTGCATTTAAGAAAAGGCACCAAAGCTTAAATAGAGATCCTCAGAAAAATTCTTGAAGGATGGTACATTCAGAAATGCCCTTTTCCTTTGAATGAATCTCTGAGTTTCCTTTCACAATATGACATAGTCATATGCAAATACACTGATATTTGCTGAACTACTGCTCAGCCTATTTATCAAGATACTGCAACAGAAGTATTGTGATGAATATATGCTGAATTTGTGTGTTGGGCATGTGATACAGCAATCAGAGAACTCCTTCAGTGGCCTGGATTCTACATAGCTCAGATTTATCAAATACAATTTTGATTCTGTTATCATATCCACAGTCACCCAGAAGACATTTGAAATGGTGATATCTATTTCCTCACGGTTCTTTATCAGGGAGCATCAAGCCAATTATATGGTTCTAAAGCAGTGATCTAAAGCAGGGACTCTTGAGAGTCCCATGGACTGCAAGAAGATCAAACCTATCCATGCTGAAGGAAATCAGCCCTGAGTGCTCACTGGAAGGACAGATCCTGAAGCTGATATTTTGACCACCTCATGAGAAGAGAAGACTCCCTAGAAAAGACCCTGATGTTGGAAAAGATTGAGAGCACAAGGAGAAGGGGATGACAGAGGACGAGATGGTTGGACAGTGTTCTCGAAGCTACCAACATGAGTCTGACCAAACTGCGGGAGGCAGTGGAAGACAGGAGTGCCTGGTGTGCTCTGGTCAATGGGGTCACGAAGAGTTGGACACGACTAAACGACTAAACAACAACAAAGCAGTGATCAATAACTTTTGAGCCTCCGGACCAACTCCCATCAGCACCATGCAGTGTGGCTGATGTTGGGGGATGACAGGTATTATAGTACAACATGCAGAGGGTTTCAGATTCCCATCCATCCTCTAAAGTAGTCAACTAGCATTCTGCACATTTCTGAGAGCAGAGTCCTTTGGAAAGCAGCACCTTCCAGTTTGGCTAGTGTGTAGCAAACCAAGCTAGAATTGCAATCTGATTTTGAGTTAATTTCATGCTTGTTTGGCACAAGAATCTCTACTTGCACGAGAATTATCCCCCGGCATTCCCCTCACACTCCACAAATCTGCTCCAGAGGGTTGGGGAACCCCCTAGGGCAGGTTTAGGGGGCACAGGGAGAAGAGAGGGGGAGAACGTTCCATTGCACAAGCAGAAATCCTTGCATTGATGAAACATTTGCATAGTGTTGGATACAACCCTCAGTTTCAAACAGACCTTGGATTTGTCACTATCTTTCAACCCAACCTATCTCACAGTGTTGCTCTGAAGATTGGATGGGTATGGATGGAGAAACATATACATCACCTTGATGTCCTTGGCAGAGAGGGAGGCTATAAATACAATAATAAATAAACATGGGGAATGGAGATCAACACTAATTAGAAGATAGGACAAGTGGATCACACAAAACAAATATTTGTAAATGATCAATGAGCAGAGGAAAAATATATACTTTTCCTATGAGCATCCCATATTGCTCTAGTTTTATTCCCCCAGTGTTTATGTTTAAAAATATTCAGCTAATTGATAGTGTCAGACATGCCTGGGGCATATGATAGCAGCATGCCGAACATTTATTTTTCCTTGTCTGTTAATTAAACAGTGTAGAAAACACTTTGTTGCTTATATTTATAAGAACAGTAAATTGCAATTAACTCCTGGATATTATCAATTGGCCATTGTTAGTTTTTATAAACACATTTCATTGGGTTATGAAAATGGCAGTAATTGGATTAAACACCCACTGGACACTACATGGAGGCAAGCTTTTATTAGTGCAGTATTATTTTATTTATTTTTAGAAGAGATGAGTTTTTAGAATGAATTACAGAGGACAGTATTCTTTGTCTCAAAAATCCAGATTTGCCAAATGAGGGCATTGCTTAATCAATTTTAACGGTGGTGAAGAAGAAGAAGAAGAAGAAGAGTTTGGATTTGATATCCCGCTTTATCACTACCCGAAGGAGTCTCAAAGCGGCTAACATTCTCCTTTCCCTTCCTCCCCAACAACAAACACTCTGTGAGGTGAGTGGGGCTGAGAGACTTCAAAGACGTGTGACTAGCCCAAGGTCACCCAGCAGCTGCATGTGGAGGAGCGAAGATGCGAACCCGGTTCCCCAGATTTCGAGTCTACCGCTCTTAACCACTACACCACACTGGCACTTTTAGAAGACGCCTGGCACTTTTCTGGCTGAACCAATAGTCATTTACACTGGCTTCCCTGGCTCATCCTCAGTGGTCCTTGCTGAACCCCAAAGCCCTTCCCAACAGCAGCCACCACTCTTAAAACACAGTGCCCTCTTCACTCCCCTGACAAAGGTTGGTGGGAAGAGTGATGACAGCTTGCAGTAAGGAGGTCTTCTCCTTCCTCCCCTTCCTCTTCAATACTTGTAGTCTTTTTAGAAGCATCTTGTTTATCATTGTGGAAAGCAGGCACAAATGGATCTTTGGTCTGATCCAGCTGTATTGTTATGATCTTAGGGTCGTATAGAGGATTGTTCAAGTTGATACCATTCAAGTTTGCTATCAAACTTGTAGTGGAGGAAGAAAACAATGGAAAATTTACTGAATATAGGTCTTCTGGATGTTTTGAAAGCAAATCGGCAGGGTCTCATTATACTCTACAAAGGTATCTTTTTATAGTTTACATGGTACCGAGAATCTGACTCTTACAATCAATAAAATATGCTCTCTGCTGCTTAATTGACTAGTAGACTGAATACTTCTCAACTGTAAGAATATGTGAGTAATTGAGACAGTGTTGCCCTTCTATCTTCTTCTCAGCAGGGTGCCACAGTCTACATTTTTCTAACTGATGCAGTAAAAAAAAATGCACCTGAAGATCCTCATATATATGTTTCAATCTCTTCTGTTAACAACAACTTCATCTCACATATTTAATTTTAAGGATAACTATTATTTTGGCATTTGCTCCATAAAGCTGTGAAATTGAACTGGTAATCCAAGGATGTATGAGAAAATTATCAACACATGAACCACTTGCTTTAAAGGAATACACACACACACACACACACACACACACACACACACACACACACACACATTTTAGGGAAACATCATGAAAATGGGATGATCTGCCATGTGAATGCAGCCAGAACAACCCATCTCTAGTTGCAAGCCAGAGCGCAGAGAGCTAGGTGACTCTTGTGTGTGCACATAGGGCTTTTACCGTGAAACTGGCAGAATCTCCTCACTCTTGAACTCTTCAGAGAAATTCAATCACACCCAGCCCTCTCTTCACCACCACTACCCTTTGAGATGACAAAAAAGGAAAAGGAAAGACCATTCAAAACGTTCAGCCCAACTTCTGGTATGACACCACAATTTACACGAGTGCTAGGATATCTCAGTAAGTAGAGCATGAGACTCTTAATCCCAGGTTTGTGGGTTTGAGCCCCACACTGGGCAAAAGATTCCTGCATTGCAGGGGCTTCGACTAGATGACTCTTGCGGTCCCTTCCAACTCTACAATTCTATGATTCTAATTTGAACATTAACCAAACACCAGTGCACAATGGTCATGCTGCATTAATAGTGAAAATTTCCACATCATTAAATTTGGATGTGTGGTTCCTAGAAGTATTTGAATAAACCCAGGTGTCATAGGAGCAAATAGGTACAGTAAGAGGGCAGCTATGCCATGGTTAATGATGATAGAAGTTAATATTGAATATACTCAGATATGGCTATTGCTATTATATCTTCACATAAGCCAGAACTCACACCTGATGTTGAAAAGACATTAAGCTCCAATGATAATCTTTGCTCTTAATGGAAACAAAAACACAGACTGAAATTTCCAACCTTCATAAGGGAGGTAGACAGCGTGTTTAACTCTGGGCATTACTTCTGTTAACTGTGTATCTGATGGTGTTAATGTTTATTTTAATAGCATAATTACTGCTTGGAGATTCCACTGCTCCAGTTCTTTCTATGACCTTAAGATTATTTCCATCTTTGAATGCATGTGTGCGGACACAGAAACCCCAAGAAATTTGACAAGACTTACCAAATCCATTTAATTTCCCTCAGTAGCCTGTAAGATCTTTTGCCCTGCCTTTTTGCATTTAGCTAAGATTTCACTTTAGACGAACATTCTGTTGAAACTGAGTAGTAATTTTGTCCCACAAATTTTCATCAATGAGCATGGTAGAGAAAGGGCATGAATACCTTCCCTTGGCTTACTCCCTTTTCAGTTGCCCATAAGAAGCCCAGGCTTTGACAGAGTGGAAGTGTACTGGAAGCAGGGAGTAACACTTACCCTGAGCACACGAATTTCCTTTAGTATATGATTGTACCGAGAATGTCATAGATTTTTAGCAAACTCATGTGTATGCTTACACACACGGGAGTATTGTTTTTACCTTTTAGATTGGTAGAGATGTGAATTTATTTTGGTGGTCAAATAAGAGTCCCCAGCTTGGTGGTCTCATTACTGTCTAGCTCCCCAGGCCACCATACAATCTAACACAAACCTGACAGCTCCAGCTCGGGGGAGACATAGGCAGCCAGAACTTAAACAGCCAGGATGCCATAAGTCAGAAGCAAAATGTCTTTGCAAAGGTGTAAAGATTAGGTAAAGCACAGCAACTGTCAGCACTGTGCTCTGAACAAGCCAGGATAGTAAATCTCTCATTTTCATAAGCACTAAAGTCTCTCAAACCCCCAAAGAGAGTGAAGTGCAATAAAACAACACAACGTGGTTCTTCTCTACATAAATATGGTTTATTTCTACATGAATATACATGTGCCTATTTGCAGTGTTCCCTAAATCTAGCACACTGCCAAGCACTGTGTAAAGGGGTGCTAGGCTGTAACTAGGACACTTTGGAAGAAAAGCTGTTAAACAGGAACATAGGCTATTTCATTGGAAACTATTTAACTGCAGCAATAGCTGTTTGGAATACACACTACCCACAAAGGTCAGCATAGGAAAGAAGGAGATGAAGGAGCCCCTCTTAACTTGGAAGGATCAACTACTGGTAGTTTTGTTTTTTAAAAAGTAACCTGCAGTTTCTTCTGTTTATTGAATGGAGAATTTCAACAAATGTAATAGATTGTCAACACATGTTCTGTAATGTATACACACCCACAATGACACACAGAAATATATATGCCTTATAGTGAGTAATTCCATATACCGAGTCATTACACTGGTCCATCTAGGTTAGTGTTGTTACTCTGACAGGCAGTGTTTAAGGCAGCAGTTTTTCCTAGCCCTACCTGTAGACACTGTGTTTTGAACCTGGGGCATTCTGCATGCAAAACAGGTGCTTTATCACTGAGCTACAGGCCTCACACACTCACACAAGTGTACATATATATGTCACACTAAGGTATATTTTTGCTAAGATTTTGAGAATGCTGTGATGGCAGACCATGGTAACATTGCCCTGCACACCAATAGAAGGGAGAAAATGACAACAGAACACAGACTCCAAATTGGGAAAGAAATTAAAGACAGGATTTATTACAAAACAGAAAGGCAGTTCTGCTATACAGACAAATTCTCTCTCTCTCTCTCTCTCTCTCTCTCTCTCTCTCACACTCACACACACACACACACTTAAGCTAGTTACAAATTCTAATTGTTGTGGGTTCCTAAATTCAGTTACACTGAAAAACTGCTTCTTGAAACTTCATGAGAAAGACTGATACAGTGCCAGTTTGTTGTCTGTTCTTCATTTTCCAATGTATCAAACACATTAGCATCTCAGTCCTTTCAGTAGTTTGCAGCACCTCAACAATGCACATCATTATTTTGTTCGTATCCCAGCTCTTGAAATGGGCTTGATAGATAAGGCTAAGTAAGACAAAGGAATAGATTTGTTTGTGTAAAGATTATTTTAAGCTGGCTAGAAGCAGCGGAAAAATCTCAGGAGAGGAAATACAAAGCAGTCAGGCAATCGGAGTGTTTCTCATCTCCCCGCAACTCCTAGAGGTTACACGTAAGAAGATTAAGAAGCAACACAGAGACACAATTGAAATGCTTCCTAATGAAAACAAAATTTTGCCATGTTTGATGGTTTATATCTATCATCATTTTTTGACAGCAGTATAATGGGAAAAGACAATTTAATGCAATAAAGTGATTGCACTTTATAAACAAGACATTTGATATACATTGTCTCACAAACAAAGCATGACAAATTCCAGGCACAAATGACATTGGAATAACCTAAGCAGAGTGAATTCATTGGAAGGTAGGTGTTGACATGTGTGTGTAGCCTTTTGTCAGCTATTTGATTTTCACAGGAAATGGACAATTTTGAGAGGAGAAATTATTCTGATCCTTTGACAAACAAGACAATCATGATATGTGAGCCCCCTTGTATTGCTCTTATACAGGCAAAATTATTAACTTTGTATGGACTATATTCATCTGAGACTGACATAAAAGGGCCATGAATTCAAGCCACTACTATTGACAACTTTTCTAGTATGTACAGGTCATTTTTATGTTGGATCCTGCCAAGCATTTACGAGGCATTCAGCTTCAGTACCAAGTGTGGAACATGAATGCAATTTACATACATTTTTGTCAAAAAAAAATTGATGAAGACCTAAAACTAGAACTGGCATACCTATTGTTCATGTATAATAAGCCTAATGAAAAATATATTGCCTCCTCAAAAGCAACTAAATGCACTAATTCCAACAGTAATTTGTATTATATGCAATACCCAACAATCAGCTGGTATACCAAATGTTCTGAAGTATGAGAGGAACAGAAGATCATCTGTACTAATCTCAGGGGTTACAACATTTCTTCTCCCCAGGGAGGCTTTCCTGGCACCTTCATTACATACATATCTTTAGGCACCAGGTGAAAACATTTCTCCATAACCAGGCCTTTGGCTGATTAAATTGCAAAAAGTACCAAGCCGCATACTACAGTCAATAAAACATCCAAAGACAGTAGCCAAGGAGACCTAGGTCAGGGGTGGCAAGTTGTGATCTTGCAGATGTTATTGGACTACAGCTCCCACAATTCCTGACCATTGGCTCTGCTGGTTTGGGTTGATGGGAACTGGGAATGCAACAGCACCTGGAGATTCACAGGTCCCCTATCGTTGACCGAAATAAGGTGATCAAATTCAACCTATGGAATGGCACAACCTTTGCACTCAATTTTGCTATGGTGTATTACTGAAGACATATTTAAAAATGAATGGTATGTAGAGTACAGCCCAAAAGATCACTCTAAGGCTGCAATCTTATGTCCACTTCTCTGGGAATAAGGAGAATGGAACGGAATCCATGCTTAGGACTGCACTGCAAAGACTGAAGTCCCAAATATCGTTTATGCAGCTTATATAAGCCGACCAGACTTGCAACTTCTTTGGTGTTCTTTGTCTATTAATTACATATGCTGGACAACCACACACACACACACACACACACACACACACAGAGAGAGAGAGAGAGAGAGAGAGAGAGAGAGATTGTTCAGATAGGAACCATGAAGCTATCTGACAGCTTCCTGGATGAAAGGAAGCACTGCTGTTAACGGAGGGGTGTGTGTGTGAAAAGCTTCAACAATTCTCCTACTCTTCTGCCTCTTGCCGAAGAACATGAGTCAATGCTTCTGAGCAATGGCTTAAACAACAAAACACCAATTTCTTGCAGGGGGTGGGGACGGGGTCATATTGCTCTTTTCCTTTTAATGTTTACAATGCAAAGGTAAGGGATAATTATTTGTAGACAGCCTCTTGTTCAGGAAATCCTTTGGTATTATCACCTTCCTATTATGTAACATCAAGCCTGTCTCTCCTAGAAGGCGGCAAGAGGGTGTGTAAAGCCCAGCAGGAATATACACAGCAGAAGAATGAATTAATGGAAGAGTAATTACTGTTCTGAGCTGGCTGCATTCCCACAAATGTAGGATGGAATTTTCAAGTGGACCCTAATGTGGTTAGTTGTCCATCCCCCAATGAGAACACCAGCCCTTCCTAGGACCTTCATTACTGTGGGATCTGAACGGTGTGCCAAAGGAGTAAAGAGAAATGCATTATTTATTGCCACAAGTTATTGATGATGACTTTTAACTCATAAGTGATAGAGGGAAAGGAAACCATGTGTGAGTTAGTAAAGGTCATCCATAATGAGTCAAAATAAATAATATATCCATACCCAGCCTGTTGGATCGTCTGTTTATGCAAGATCACATTTTAAATTTAAAACTTTGTTCTGTTTCCCCCACCCTTATTTTTTTGCTGACATTTTACTTGGGGAATTGTTTCATTTGTAACACATTGAGTTTCAACCTGAACATATCTCATGTCAAAAGGAACCTTTCATCAAATAATAATACAGTAATAACAATCCCACAGAAGTGTTTGTAGACTTTTGATTTTCTGAATTCAGTTTTAATTCATTTTTTTAAAAGAAAAGAATGCAATTGATTGGTGTCACCCATCTTGGTTACACCCATTTGCAATCATCACACTGTGTCCTATCTGTGTATGTATATGAAAGGGTGTGTGTGTATCTGCTGTCCTGGATATTCTCATGTGATCTAGCCTTCTCTTTTTATATATCACACACACACGTGGTCTCCACCACTTTTTTCAACAATTCCCATACAGTAAAAACCACAGCAGTAAAAATTACAATGGTAAAAATACAGTATAATGCCACATCATTATGAAGAACAAAAAGAATCCATCCAATTTTCTCATAAAGGGACAGAATCCAGTAAAACATAAAAAATCATAGTCAAAGCAAAAAATTAATATATCTCTGGACACCAATTGAAATAAGATAGGTCTGTGTACCAGAATGTGAAAAGCTTTGATTCTAAGGCCATTTTATACCTTACATGAGTGACTGATATGGGTACCATTTCCCTAGAACTTCATACCACACCACTATGGATCAGACAGATGGGTGGGGTATAAATAATAAAAATTATTATTATTATTATTATTATTATTATTATTATTATTAGTGAAGAGGATAATTCCAATACTACTGCTATCCTGGGAACTCCCTAATTTTGATTTCCCTTATTTTTTATATTGTAAGACCACAGTATGTGGCATCAAAACCATTTGGATAACTTTGATTCTATCCTAAGCTTTATGGGGTATTGAATTATAACCATCCACACATGCATGTCTCCTGAGTTTCAATAAGCTTGCACGATTCTCACTGACTTCAATAGGACTTACTTCCAGTTAACTGTGTTTTCATTGGGTTGATCCTGTAAGGAAATGTGGCAGTTCTTGTTCAAGCCTTGTGGCTTGATAATTACTTGGCCATGACAACAAACTTTAATTGGGGCCATATTTACTTTGGGGCAAAGTCCAACAACTATTAGGTTTCTGCATGTGCTTGTGTCTAGGATTGGAGCCTTAAGTCACAATCCAACAGAAATCTTTTATTTTATTTTATTTTATTTTTAGTAGAAGCGATTGCAGTTTAGTGCTTGTCATTATGTACCACATACAGTTCTAGGTCAGGTATTATCCCCTAAGACTTTTATGTGCCACGTTCCTACAAAGAAGCACAAAATGCTTGAACACCCCAGGAAACAGACAAGAATGTCAGTAGTTGTGTGGCATGTTATTTCCCTTCCTTATTAGAGTATCCCTTTCAAGCGTATTGACTGAGCTTTCAAGCCGTTGGAGTCAACACCAAACTAACAGTTGTTTATAATTGGATACCTTTCTCAGCTTTGTGGTTTGTGAGGCAAACCTTCTGCGCTGCTGAAGAAGGAAGAAGGCTCAGGCACGGCAAACTGACAGTGTATTATACCGTCAAACAAAGCCTCTGTTTTTAGGGCATGGGTTGAGCTTCATTAAATGAATGCATTTATATTTGGATCTGTTTCCCATTATGCAATTTCTTAATGCCTGTAAGCTTCAATTACACAAAACCCTAGCCAAGGTCATCTTTATGGGAGTATTCAAACAATGGGTTTGACTCTGTGTAGGTTGCATAAGTTTTCTGGGATACACTGAGCCTTGTTATTTCCATATGTGTTCGACATGCCAGAACATCTAAGCAGCTAGTCTTATCGGTTCCTACCGCCCACCCCAATCACTCCATGATGGCTCCTTGCTATAAAGCTTGTCCTCTCTTTCTATGGTGTGTCAGATGCAGACATCAAATCCAAAAGTCTTTAAAAAATTGTCACCTAGAATAAAACTGATTCCACCACCAAACAATAATTCAAATCACACTTCTTCTTCTTTTAGAGCTTACAGTATTTCACACACATTTCAGAAGCTCTTGTAAAACCCCTGTATCTTCATGTTACAGCTTCAAGCTACAGTGCTAAGGTTAAGAGATAGTGGTTTGCCTAAGGCCACTTAGCAAGTTCTTGGCTGATGTGAGATTTGGATGGAATTCTCTTACCAATCACTGTAGCATGCAAGCTCAGGACATTATGCCTGAAGGTTGTATTTGTGGTACTTGTATTAGGAAGTGACACAAGTGCTCCTTCAATTCTAACTCACTCACTCCTTTCCTAGTTGCACCATTAAATGTAATCTTCTTTAAAACATCAGGCCAACCACTTTCCCCTTGATTCCCATTAACTGTTTAAAGGCATTCTGCATTATTGCTCTGCTTACAAGCCCCGCTCCATGCCCAATAAGCATGGGATGCCTTTGCCTGGCAGCACTGTGGCCCATAGATTGAAACAAAATACTAGGCAAGGCTTTGTCCCGTATCATCTCTGTGTGATGGGCTCATGGGGGAAAAAAACTGTCCCATGAGCCCTTGCTGAAGAGGGAAGGGGAGCCCTATATAAGGCTGCTTCCCCTGGAGCTCACAGCCATTTTGCTTTGAGAACTTCCTGCCTGCCCACTCTCGAGTTAGAGCCTTCACTGAGCAATTTTGGGTTGCTGGTTGACAGGGATGGAAATGATTTATTTTATTTTTATCTCAACCTGATTGGCACTTGGTTGGTCCCCCCCCCCACCTTTCCCTCAGTGAAATTATGGCTTTCCTTTGTTAGGTGGAAGAACATTATATGAGGGCAGAAATGGCATTGGTCAGGATCAACATAGTATAGCGCCCCCCCCCCTCTAAAGGCCTGAGGGGAGGATTGACTACGGCAAACCCAAGCGTGGATTTGTTATCTGCCTAGTTGGAATCTGCACCCTGGTCTCCCAGTTAGACCTTGCTTGCTTGGCTTGCACCACAGCAAGGTTCAATACTAGCCAACTCCTGTCGTACGGGTTTGGAGTGATCCAAACCCAGTGCATCCACAACATGGGGGTTGTAGAATGATGAACTGATCCTGGGACCTAATATCATGCCAAGCCTTGCCCTGCCTGCTGCTGTCAATAAAGATTTGGCTTGATTTTATCCCATCACCTTTGTACAGTCTGGTTATTTTGCTGCTTTCATGGGTCACATAATGCGCCTGCCTGGGCAATGCCACTATGGAATAAAAGAGAAGGCCACAGAAAAATTGGGAAGCCAGAGCCACAATGTAGGCCTCTCTTGTTCCCTTTGTTTCTGATCATCTTCCCTTGTAAGTGAAAGCTTGCCACTATCTAAGCACTAATTATTAATGTCCATGGGTGTATTTTACATAAACAATTCATTCAAAAATGCACATTTTACAGATGAATGCACGGAAAATCGCGGGATATTTTACATTTGAAACTGCATGCAAAATGCATACAATTTAAATGTGGACTTTCCTTACATTCTTTCAGCAACAACAAGAAACACACAAAGCAGGACAGAACAAACCCATGACTGTTCACCAGTCAGACTGAAACAGGATGGAATTTACTGCCCTAGATTACGCTTCCAAGGAGCAAGGAGCTGATAAGGTAACAAAGAACCAAGTTACATGCCCTGAGGCCCAGAGGTAAAGTAGCATTCTAGTTCCATAGCAATAAAATAAAATAAATATATGAGGAATTCAATGAGGATCTTGAGATTAAAAGATATCACCTGGTGTCTTCTTGGCTCTACTCTCCCCCACTGAGCAGAGAGACTGCACCAATGTTTTTTTTAACAGCAAAATATGCTAAGCCTTTTTCAAAACTGCTATTTTTGAAGAACAGAAGAGAAACTTCTAAAGAACGGCACATAGCTCAGAAGCTAAGGGCTACACACCTGAGATTTTGAAGAAATAAAAATTACACTATGCTTCTTTTATTAAAATACCATTTTCGGTCTATTTCCCTAGATGTTTCTGTGCTGTGAAGACTTGAAGCTTGAGATAAATGGTAGCGGTTTATTTTTTGAAGCTTTATGCTGTGAATCTTCTATAAATTAAAATGTAAACACAGATTATGTGTTTTATTGGACCATTGCAAAACCTGGTACAAATGTATTGGATTATATTACTTCTGTTTTTTTTTTTTAAACCAATGCAAGCAAAAGCAGCATCAGGCTAGATCTCTCTCCAGTGGCTGCAGAAAGCCTAAACAATTTAAAGTAAAACAAACCTAGTGTGCTTGGGATATAAAAAGTGGAAATTGGAAGCAAAAGATACAGTAATCCAATATGCACCCCTTGCCTAGAGGCAGTGGTCTTTTTGGGCATGGAAAAATCAATAACATCTCACAGTTCTTCAGCTATAACAAGACTTTAACTATTGGAGAATGTGGAGGGCATTTCAAGAAAGAAATGCCTCAAAGATATATCATTCCTGGAGGTGTGCTTGAGTTTTGCTCATTAAGGGCTAGATTTTGCAGACTTCATCATCACAGCTATGTGAGCGAGCCAGTCTGGGGAAAAACAAGCTTCTAAAAGTAGCAATGGGGACCTTTTTCTGTACTTTAACCTCTTCTGACACAAGTTAGAAATGCAATTTCTCTCTGTGTGTATTTTTTTCCTGAAAGAAGGATGCTTCTCTGCTCCTTGCAGAACATAATAATATGCTCACATTAGGCGACATGCTTTAAAGTTATTATTCTGAAGTGGTTTTAAGAATATCAACTAGAATTTGCACCTCTAGATGCAGTCAGAGGTCTGCTTTATCACTGTCCCTTCATTGGACCTGGGAAGTAGACAGGGCAGGGATGTTTCTCAGCTGCCACCTAACCAGCAATCTTCACCTGATATTTTCAGGTAGTGGCATCCAACACTACCCCAGTCTGAGGAAAAGACCAAGCAGAGAACATGTGTTGTGCCTTAGGCATCAGCATCCAGCTCCTGCTCTACCTATACTGTTCTGGGGCAGGAAACGTTGGCAGGGGGTGCTCCTAAAGCAGCTGTGAAATCCTCCAAGCAATGGAGTGGTGGATCTTCAGCCAGATCCGCAGCTTCAAAATTGAGATGAAGGCCGCTTGCTTGTCACACTTGACATGCTTGCTTAGCGTGTTGGTTGAAGCTCCCTCCTAACCTATTAAAGGTCTCTTGTTCTTTTTACAATGGGCCCAGAGCCTGATGCTGGTTCTACTTTGAAAATGCTCCAGTCCTACCCAACCTTCAAGTTCCACCACAGACAATGGTTAATGCAGAATTTAGCTTAGATTCTTACAGGGATTCTTGCAGGGATGTGGGTGGTGCTGTGGTCTAAACCACAGAGCCTAGGGCTTGCTGATCAGAAGGTTGGTGGTTCGAATCCCTGTGACGGGGTAAGCTCCTGTTGCTCAGTCCCTGCTCCCGCCAACCTAGTAGTTCGAAAGCATGCCAAAGTACAAGTAGATAAATAGGTACCGCTCCAGCGGGAAGGTAAACGGCATTTCCGTGCACTGCTCTGGTTCTCCATAAGCGGCTTAGTCATGCTGGCCACATGACCCGGAAGCTTGGCCAGTAAAGTGAGATGAGCGGTGCAACCCCAGAATCGTCCGCGACTGGACCTAATGGTCAGGGGTCGCTTTACCTTTACCTTACACGTGACTCTTTGCACGTTAATCTGCTCAATCAAAAAGAGAGAACCCAAAGATTGGACTCCCTTTCAACTTGTATTAATCTCCATGTTTCAATTATGTAGGTCCAGCTCTTCACATTAATTTTGCTGACACATTCAATATTTAAATGCTTATTGATGTGCTTCCATTGCTTTCAAGACAACATAGTTGTACCTCCTTGTTTCAAAGTGTTGGTGCTGACCTTTAAAGCCCTAAATGGCCTCGGTCCTGTATACCTGAAGGAGCGTCTTCACCCGCATCGTTCAACCTGGGCACTGAGGTCCAGTGCTGAGGGCCTTCTGGCGGTTCCCTCACTGTGAGAAGTGAAGTTACAGGGAACCAGGCAGAGGGCCTTCTCGGTAGTGGTGTCCACCCTGTGGAACAACCTCCCATCAGATGTCAAAGAGAAAAACAACTATATGACATTTAGAAAACATCTGAAGGCTGCCCTCTTTAGGGAAGTTTTTAATGACTGATGTTTTAATGTATTGTTAACCTTTTGTTGGAAGCTGCGCAGATGGCTGGGGAAACCCAGCCAGATGGGCAGGGTAGAAATAATTTATTATTATTATTATTATTATTATTATTATTATTAAGCTCTCCAAAGCTCCACCACAAGGTTTAACTATAGCTCTTGCCCTCTTCAAGCACTATGAAAAAGTGCAAACAAAATATGTGAGGAGGGGCAACGGAGATTAGTATGCCAGCTCCCACCTCAGCTGCCCTCCCATGAATTTGGGAGGGCGACTGAAGCAGGGAGCCTTCTGCATTTGTGGAGCTTCCTGCAACAGGGGTCTAAAACATTCAGATATGCTCCATGAGTGTAAGAGTCTCCCTGCTTCAGACCATCACCCTCCATGAATTGAGGAATGATGGGAATGGCAATGAGAGGACAAGGGCTATGTATCCATCTCCACTGCTGCCCTCATATGTTTCATTTGCATTTGTTAACACCTGAAGAAGTCTAAAGCAATTCCCTGTTCTGTTGGGGCTAAGAAGAAACAGAGAGATATGTTTTGCAGATAAGTTTGCTCCTTGCAAAACTGATCACCTTCTACTTCAGTGTAATAGACTGAAAAATTTCCCATTCAAAGTATGTGCAGGAAGCATTTCCCTCTCTCTGATTTGGCTTGGTGACATCATCACATGGAAAAATGTGATTGGCTGCTTGTGGTATGAATTTCCTACATGATCCCTGATTGGCTGGGATTTCCATTGAAGAAACCCACAGAGAAGTTGTAGATTGTGGAAAGAAGAGAAAGTAAAACAAAAATCAAATGGGAGGCAAGAATTAATGACCCCACCCCGATACACACCCACAATATTGACACCCTCTCTTTCACTATACTTAATTTTAATGCTCATTTCATGGACATGTTAAGGATTCATTGCCATCTTAAATCAAGGAATTAAAAAAGAAAGAAAACAAAAAGGATGCCTTGTGCACCAAGTATATTTCCCTAGGTTTTTCCAGCTCTAATTCAAATGTTATATAGCACCTTATCTCTATCACATTTCAAATATGGTTCAGTAATTTCAATTTATTATAGCATCACATTGGTAACACAGTGAGCTATGGTTGAGGAGACACTTCTTTTATAAGCCTCTGTTTTTATACACTTAGGTTTCTAAGGACTCGGGAGGGAAGAAATTACCCTTTGAGCAGCAATATTTTAAACATATTCCAGGCCTGAAGATGGCTAAAACAATGTTTTGTTAGATTTCAAATTAGTCTCACATAATAAATAGTTTTTAATTTCATCGTTCTTTTCCATTACCTGACACGCTGATTTTTTCTCTGAGAAAAATGACACAATTTGTCGAACGAATTCTGCTAAAATTATCACTGCTAATTCAGTTAAATCACTGCGAATTCATTTAAAGTATGGTTTAAGAGAGGTTTATATATGTATAAAGGAGGAGAAAGAGAGGTAAAGAAAGAGCTGTGAGGAAAAAGGGGTCCATTATCCCATCCTCTGGTCTGGCTATGGAGTGACTGGAGTTTATGAAGGTAAGGCTCAAGTGATGTGACAGCGTTTTGGACTAAATGCAGAGAACCTGGTAAGACATAGCTATGGGTGTGTTTTTAAGCAGTGTGTCAATATCTGGCAGGAGCCTCACTCATTCTAGTGATGTTGTCAGGGACTGGACTGAAGTGGAGGAGGCATGGTGGAGGTTGCCCCCCCCCCATCTCCGGGAGCTCTCAGAGAGTAGGAAGGCAGTCTTGAATTACAGCAGAGCTTTGAGGAAGATAACAGCTCAGAGACAGGCGAACAACAGAGTTAAGAGGTGTTAGGAGGAGGAGGAGGGGAGGCAGAGCAGCTAGCTGACACGTCACTGGGCAGCATAACTGACCCTCCCCCTTTCTCCCAAAACGCGGCGTTCGTTACGTGTGCAAGAACAAAGGGAACAGAGGCAGTTGACCATGGACAGGCGCCGTAGAGGCAGGTGCTATTGCTGAAAGAGAAAGGGGAGAAGATCAGTGCGAGCAACGCCATCATTGAGGAATGACTGGATTCTTTGTCTTTCACCATGATACTGAAATAAATCATAAGTAAGAACTTTCTTGTTTCCTGCCTGCTTCTTGGTGCCATCGGGGTGGGGGGCGGGGAGAGAATTCCTCACACCTGATAGATGTGATTGGGTCTTGGATCGACAACGTAAGAACATAAGGAGAACCTGTGGGATCAAGCTAATAATAATAATAATAATAATAATAATAATAATAATAATAATAAATTATTATTTATTCCCCGCCCATCTGCCTGGGTCTCCCCAGCCACTCTGGGCGGCTTCCAGCAAACATTAAAATACATTAACACATCACAGATTAAAAACTTCCCTAAACAGGGCTGCCTTCAGGTATTTTCTAAATGTCATGTAGTTGTTGATCCCTTTGACCTCTGATGGGAGGGCATTCCACAGGGGGGTGCCACTACCGAGAAGGCCCTCTGCCTAGTTCCCTGTAGCTTTGCTTCTCGCAGTGAGGGAACCGCCAGAAGGCCCTCGGTGCTGGATCTCAGTGTCTGGGCTGAACGGTGGGGGTGGAGACGCTCCTTCAGGTATACAGGACCGAGGTCGTTTAGGGCTTTAAAGGTCAGCACCAACACTTTGAATTGTGCTTGGAAACGTACTGGGAGCCAATGCAGATCTCTCAGGACCGGTGTTATGTGGTCCCGGCGGCCACTCCCAGTCACCGGTCTAGCTGCCGCATTCTGGATTAATTGCAGTTTCCGGGTCACCTTCAAAGGTAGCCCCACGTAGAGCGCATTGCAGTAGTCCAAGCGGGAGATAACTAGAGCATGCACCACTCTGGCGAGACAGTCTGCGGGCAGGTAGGGTCTCAGCCTGCATACCAGATGGAGCTGGTAGACAGCCGCCGTGGACACAGAATTAACCTGTGCCTCCATGGACAGCTGTGAGTCCAAAATGACTCCCAGGCTGCGCACCTGGTCCTTCAGGGGCACAGTTACCCCGTTCAGGACCAGGGAGTCCCCCACACCTGCCCGCCCCCTGTCCCCCAAAAACAGTACTTCTGTCTTGTCAGGATTCAACCTCAATCTGTTAGCCCCCATCCATCCAATGGCCCATTTAGTCCAGCATCCTGTTCTCACAGTGGCCAACCAGATGCCTCTGGGAAACCTGCAAGCAGGAGCCAAGCACAAGTGCACTAACCCCTCCTGTGGTTTCCAGCAACTAGTATTCAGAAGCATTGCTGCCTCCAGCTATGGAGGCAGAGCATAGCCACCATTGGTAGCCCTCTCCTCCATGAGGAGTGAGGGGCATACTCATCACAATCTGTCTCTGGGGACAAGGTGCACAAGCCTGAGTTCTGCACTTTAGGAGGAAATTTGGGATAGAAATTTAACAAATGGAGAATGAATCATTAAATAATAGTAAAGCTTGCGTAACTGATTTGCCTTCCCTTTCCAAGCCACTCACAGTATGAGCTGTGAACGTTGCATTGACTAGATTGTGCGCTTATTGCTCCTGATCTGTGCATGGTTAGCATAATGTCCTCCTATATTGGTAAGAAAACATACAAATATTCACATTGCACTGCAGATATTCAGGTTTCTACCAACCATGAAACCTCAATGTGTAGGAAAACTGTCAAAATATGTGCTGAGGTTAATTTCACTGAATAAGCCTCAAAATGCTATTTCATTTTTAAGTAACAGCCATTTCAGCAGTCTAGCCATGGATATCCTTTGTAGCAGGAAAATATATGTGGTACTTATGTACACATAGAAATGCTATTATCAAAACACATTATGCTATTGATTAGTAAATCCCACTTAATTATATTCTTCTGTGTTTTGTTTCTTTCAGCATCAACTACCTTTTAAAAAAACGAGTCAGTTATCATAAGAGAAATTTATTAAGGTTTTATGTCGACTTTATTTCTGGCTTGGGGGTATTTTAGTGTCAATAATTCAGAAAATGAATGTAAACAGAAAACACTAATTGTACTGGGCTCTTTGTTTCCCAACCTGCTTATTATCCAGCAAATTATGATTACTGTATTGAGTGCCCAGTACATATAATTAAAGATAAACTAGTGTAGACAATTTTGATAAGTATCTGAAACTTTCACAATTGCCTTCCTGGTCAGCTCACTTGGTCAGCTCACTTGTTACTTGTTTCCGTAACAAATCAACTTTATTCATGACAGGAGACATGGACAAGGAACAGATGGGCCTCACCAAAACAAGGGGACATGAGAACAAAACCCACATCAGGAAAAGAAGGTGGTTGTTTGTTTTTTAAGGAAGGGATATGGGTAACCAAGATGGCTGCAACTAACTGCACTTTCAAATTTATAAAATCCAACAGCCCATAAGGATGAAGAAACAGGTGAAGAAACAGGTCAGGCTTCAGACCCACCTGTGGGAATAGCTGAATCAAAGTTAAACACAATGTTTGCCTTATCAACAGCAGTAGTGTCTGTGTGGCAGGAAAAAGACTCAAACTGTACACTTCATAGAGCCCTTCTCTCACACCACTGAACCACAGGACCAAACAAGAGGCAGGTGTGTCATGGGATGTTTGTCATTCCTCCAGGCACCAGCCCACAAAATCACCCATAAGTCCTGCATAAGGTGATCTATCCCTGTGGAACACTCCAGGTTCCACAGGAAGAAGCTGCCAGGTACAAACTCTGGCTGTGGTCTCCCACCAGAAAAGACAGAGAAGGCTTCACACAGACACCCTTAAGAAAGCGCAGTGTCAGAAGCAGCACTGCATGCCCCAATTTATTGGCTCTTACACCTCCCAGGTTGCAGTAGTGGACACTTTGGAGGGGAAGAGCCATGGAACTGCCTGACATCAGCATGGCTGCAGCTTATGTGGATGTCATGGGGTCATTTAGTCCATCAGCCTGCAATGCAGGAATCTCAACTAAATCACCCATGACATGGTCATCCAGCCTCTGTTTAAAAGCCTCCAAGGAAGGAGAGTTCACAACCTCCTAAGGGAATCTGATCCACTCTCAACCATCAGAGAGTTCTTCCTGATGTTTAGTTGGAATCTCCTTTCTTGTAACTTGAATCCACTGGCTTGAGTCCTACCTTCCAAAGCAGGAGAAAACAAGCTTGCTGCATCTTCCATGTAGCAGCCCTTCAAATATTTGAAGATGGCTCCTCTCAGTCTTCTCTTTTCTAGACTAAACATACCCAACTCCTTCAACCGTTCCTCATAAGGCTTGGTTTCCAGACCCTTGATCATTTTAGTTGCCTTCCTCTGCACACGTTCCAGTTTGTCAATATCTTTCATAAATTGTGGCACCCAGAACTGGACACAGTATTCCAGGTGTGGTCTGACGAAGGCAGAATAGAGCAATACATTACGGTACTTCTCTTTTATGTCTGCATGTTCTTTGCCTTTTGACTACACCTGTGCTCCGCATTTATTTGTTTATTGCATTCACATCTCAACTTTTTCTCTAAGGAGTTCAAGGTGACATACAGCGTTCTCCCCCTCATGTAATCCCTACAAAAACCCTGTGAGACTGAGAAGCATTGACTTGCCCAAGGCCCCCCAGTGAGCTTCATAGCCATGTGGGGATTTGACTCGGGTCTCCCGGGTCCTAGTCTGACAAACTAACCACTGCACCACACTGGCGCTTTACAAAGAAAATGCATACCCTCTAACATTTCTCTGATGGAAATAGGGACGTCCCATTAGATAAAGATAATTTTACTCTTTATACGCCACACATCTTACTGGGTTGCCCCAGCTACTCTGGGCAGCTTCCAACATACAATAATACCTCGGGTTATGGCCGCTTCAGGTTGTGCGATCTCGGGTTATGCACCACGCCGAACCCGGAAGTACCAGATCAGGTTACTTCCGGGTTTTGGCGCTTGCACATGCACAGAAACACTAAATCATCTTTGCGCATGCACAGAAGGCCAAATCGCGACCTGCACGTGTGCAGACGCGGCACTGCGGGTTGCGAACGTGCCTCCCGCACGGATCACGTTCGCAACCCGAGTGTCCACTGTATATAAAAACGTAATAAAACATTAAGCATTTAAAAACTTCCCTATGCAGGATTGCCTTCAGACAGCTTGGGGGGGTCGGATAACTCCATACCCTCCAACATTTCTCCAATGAAAACAGGGACACCCTAAGGAAAAGTGGGACATTCCAGGATCAAATCAGAAACCGGAACTGCTTCTGTAAACTAGGGAAGTCCCTGGAAAATAAGGACACTTGGAGGGTCTGAAAATGTACATCTAGTTCTGCAAAGACTAGAGCTAAATTCCATTACTACTTCTTTTAATCCTCCAAAGGATAAAATATACCATCTTGCTAAAATCTTATAATGAGTTTCTCTCAGATTAATGTAGGGAGAGAAGGCTAGGCCTGCAGAAAACTTCTAAAAAAGTGCAGACCTACTCTTTTAGCAGCATACATAATATCTTTTGAGACAAAAAAGCCTATTTGATGTACGTATTTCCCCCCCCAAGAAAGGAAACAAATAGCAAGCTCTTAGTCTCACAAGACTTCAGATTCCTTCTGGCTCTTTGCCTTTATTTCTCCTTAGACAAAGCTGCAATACATCCATCTTTCTTTGACATGTGGCACAAAAGTGTTCAACAACCATCCGGTATTTTATTTTCCACTGAAATGGCTCTCTGTTTTCTTTCTTTGAAGAATAAAGAGATGCTGTTGTGGAAAAGGGAACAGCAAGCCCCTGAAAGTAAAAGTAACAACCAATTCATGTCTGAGCCTCCTCTAAGTCACAATCTTATAGTGATTCTGGTGTTTACAGTAGGCTGAACATCTCTGCACATTAGAACACACATGGTTGAATAGGTGGCAGGAGGCATTTTACTGCCGATAAAGACCACTCAGATCCTAATCTAAGAGCTACTGCTACAAGAACTGTATGCTGCCATTAGTGTTTTTACATGCTGCTCCCAGAAATAAATAAATAAAAACAAAACAATTTAGCACCATCATAATCAAATGGTGCAGGACAATAACAATTTCAGCAAAACATGAATGTGAGAAGGAACTGCATCAACACAGAGGGTTGTATCCAGTGAAGTTGCCCAGTTCACATTTGGACTTCAGCCCGTACAAGGCAATTTCCACGACTTTCCACGACTTTGACGTGCTTTCGAACTGCTAGGTTGGCAGAAGCTGGGACCGAGCAACGGGAGCTCACCCCATCGCAGGGATTCGAACCGCCGACTTATTCAAACTGTTGAGAATCTTTTCTCCATCTGTATCTTCTTTCAGTAATAAAGACTTCAAAGTTATTTGAGATCCACTGGAACTCCTTGTCAACTATTAACAGGCACAAAGTGATGAGTGGTGTGACAAGGTGGAAGTAAAACTTGTCCTTTTTTAAAGTGAGCCTTAGAAGTCTTAGATGTTCAAATTCCAAGCCAAGAGGTATGAACCACTGTGACACCTCTGATATTTGCATACATTAAGTGGCAGATTGTCCTATTATATGGTTGTCCAAGTGGGTTAATGTTAGTTTAGGCTTGCGATGTAGAGTGCCTTTGGAGAAAGACTTCAGTCCATCTTTCTTAAAGTCTGTGGGTGGAATTCAACATTGTGCTGTGGTGAACATCCTGTCAGCACAAACATGCCAGCTTGCCAAATGGAACAATCCTCACTCTCCTCCCACCACATACTGTCCTAGGTGTTCTCCTGACCTCCAAGAGACAATTTTGGTGGGCATGAGGGGATAGGAGGGGCGAAAGCCCCATTGTGTGAGCAGAAACCCTTGCATATGGCTTGCATTGACAGATGACTCCCACCCATTAAGAAAATATATGTATATACTGTGAATGATTATATGTTTGGGAATATTGGTTGGTTTTTAAACCTTTGTGTACATTTCTAATCTAAATAATTTTTCAATGATATTGCCAGCTTCTATAATTTACAAAGGCTTTTACTAATTTCTTGCTATTTGAGTTTTTTTTCCTGGAAGATACTATATTGTCTTGGATGGTAAGGATGAATTCCATTGTGTTGAAAATGATTGCAGCAAGATTAAATCACTGGGAAGGTAATGAAATGAAATCAATGAAAGTGTAATAAAATAATGATACAAACAAAATAAGCATACCTATAATGAACTCTCAAATTCGTTTATTTTAATTAACATTACAGTGGTTAGTGTTGCATGACATCAATTGATCTCTACATATTATCATTCAGTATTTTCTTTTCTTATTATTATTCAAACTCAGTACACTGATTAGTTACAGCCTCATAATTTCAGCTTTTGGAAAACATGCAGTATAATGCTCACCAATGATACTGCTATATAATCTTTATCTATGGTTTCTTTCCTTCACCATAGTTAAGCATCTTAATACTAAACTGCAGTTAGAGACTGTCCCCACAAACCAAGGTCTAAAGTTTGAAGTGAATTTACAACCCATGCTTTAAGTTAATCATGATTCAATGTGAACTATGTTTTTTCTGCATTAAATTTGGTTAAGTTCCCCACTGCATAGCAGTTCACTGGTTTAGGTTATCAGGCTAAGTCCTGCCCCAATGAGTGTACCTAGTGGGGGGAAACAGAGATTTGTTTTTTTACCACACAAATCTAAGAATGAGAGAAACTATTTCATCCATCATTTACTCAGAGATTATGCAACACTAAACCATTATATGGTGTGTGTGTTTTGCTGCACCAGAGATTGGGTCAATCATTGGTAGCCAGGGTGCTTGTAAATAGGCTAGGTTGACTTGAAAAGAGCAGAACCGAAGCAGACAGTCTACTGAGAGAAAGCACTTGATTTTGCACACTTGAGTCCCCACCATCTACTACACTATCCCATTCTACAAGGATGTCCTTCAGGTCAAGAACAGAGTAGCAGACACAGAGGGCTGCTTTGAAAATGGAAGAAGCCCACTTGGATCCTCCTTTTTCTTTTTAGTGATACTCACATCTTCTCTCTCACCTGCCCCTCACCATCCACATCAAGGAGGGATTCAACTACAGCTCCCATGAGCCCCAATGGAACACTGGGATATTCCACTGGGATTGGGTGGTTGTTTTTTTCCAACCCTGTGGTCTCTGCTGAAAAAGATACAGTGTCTTCACTCTTCAAAAAAAAAAAAAAAAAAAAAAAAAAAAAAAGGAAAGAAAGAAAGAAAAGAAAAGAAAAAAAGAAAAAAGAAAAATGTGGGAGGTGGTGCAACAGGCCCAACAGGCTTCTTCTGTCTTCAGGGGAGCAGCCTCCATTGCCTACAACAATCCAGGCTTCTGATATAAATAACCTTTATTCTCCTTGGAATGGGTAGCAAGCAGTGAAGGGAAATGAGCCATTCTTTCAAATACTAAAAGTCACTCCCCTTGAGTAGGTTTGACAATCAAACAAACATTCAAGGGGGTCAGATTTATTCAGTCCGTCCGCCCCCCCACCGCCGCCTGTACAGGAATGATATGCAAATAATTCCCGTGATTCCATGTACGAACCTCCAAGGCTGGCTTTTCACTATGGCAATGTCATTTTCTAAAAAGTGATTTCAGGCAAAGTTTATGGTGGGAATCGTTTTCTGCCTTGGGGAAAACGTTTATTTAGGTCATTTTTTTTACTTTTAAAGCATTTCATTCATTCTACAATATTAGTAACTTTAATTCTTTTCCTGATAACGTTATCATGTCTTTTTTTTATTAAAAAATAAAAATCTAAAGGCTTGTTGTCACCCCTCCCCCCCCCCACACACATTTGGATTAGGCAGAAGAAAAATCAGGGATAGAGAAAGTATAATTGACGTAATTTGGTTTAATTACGTGCAGGAGAAAGAAGACAATTAGTTAATGTGTCTTAATGAATTATATTATGAGATGTGTGGCTCCCAGTGGGAACAGATGATCCCTGTAATGGGAAAATTGGGGTTGAAAATACAGTGAAGTCACTGCTGCTGGTGTTGCCACCATGAGGGGAGGCTGCTCAAGGCAGCTGGGGTTTTCTAGACACTTTCACAATCTATGACTGGAATGACCAGATCAACAGTACTATTCTGCAGAGTGAATTCTGCTCCCCCTCCCACCAAATCTTTAATCCATTTTGCGCCTCACTAGTTTTGAATGAGTTACTATGTTACCTGAAAAAAAGGGGAAACCATTTTGAAACTCACACGTACACTACCACATCTTTCCCAGTGCCAGCTGGCATTGTAAAAACACTGAAGAACAGAGCTTGTTTCGCAACCGTAACAAATAAACTAACGAAGGCTGCATGAAACCCCATTAAGATGTTTCACTAGAATTATCAATGCTCTTTTTTTTTTTTTACTTCCTCTGAAATTCCTCAGAGGTTTCACTTGAGGAAGAACTTTCAAATTCACTCATTGTTCTGCTTTAGGCAAACTTTAGTGACAACAGAGGGATGTCTTGAAATGTGTTTTGAGCACTGGAGGTCACAGTTCTCATTAACCCTATATATTATGCACGTACATGTAAAACATATATTTCCCGTCTCCTTGGTTCAATTGCCAAATGGGCAGGTTGTTGTTGTTGTTGTTGTTGTTGTTGTTGTTGTTGTTGTTGTTTTAAAAAGCTTCCTGGGAGCAGAGGCACCAACTTGTGAGGGAGATTGGGGTGAAGCCAATGTCATGCACAATATCAGGAGGAGCCATGGGTGGAGCCAAATGTGACAAAAGTGCAGATTCTTTTTTTATAGTAATTTTTATTGAATTTGCATTTTATAATATTTAAACACATCCTCATTATCCACTTAACTTCTTTTGCTCTTAAGAGCCTGTCGACTCCCTTCCCTCCCGCCTCCTGGTTTTCAAAATTAATCTTTATATCAGAGCATTATTAAATTTTCCAATTTACGTTTCACTCATTCAAATTGTCAAAATGTTTAAATAAATATAAAAAGGTAAGAACAGTTGTCATTACAAGTCTTCTTACAACCCTGCTAGTGATGGTAGCTGCTTACAATGGCCCTTCAAATATTGTATAAATTTACTCCAGTCTTTTTGGAATGCTTGATCACGCTGGTTTCGGATTTTCCCTGTCAGCTTCGCCAGTTCCACAAAGTCCATAATCTTCATCTGTCACTCTTCTTTCATTGGTATTTTTTGTTGCTTCCATTTTGGGGCTAAAATAATTCTTGCTGCAGTTGTCAAAATGCAGCTTCAATGGCCAGTGGCTCCTCCTCTTGCCACTGCCACCAGCTGCTTCCCCTTTTACCTCACTGCAGCTGGAGGTGGAGGAGGAAAAGGAGCCAGCCACTGAAGCCACATCATACTCAACTCTGTACTTGGCCCTGGTATTTTTGAACATGGGGGTGCCCCCAAATATGGGGGGCCAATAGGGTTGGGTCCTGAGGAGTTGGCACCCCTGCCTGGGAGTGTGAGAGTGACCATGTGTAAAAGAAACTTCAGGCCCTAGTCATGCATTGTCATATTTCTCTGGAGCAGAGTCACACTAATGCCCTGTTCCCAATGTCATATCTTCTTCTTAATAATAATAATAATAATACCCCGCCCATCTGGCTGGCTTTCCCCAGCCACTCTGGGTGGGTTCCAATAAAGTATTAAAATACAAAAGTCTGTCAAACATTAAAATCTTCCCTAAACAGAACAAAATAAAAAATAAAAAAATTCCTTCCAGTAGCACCTTAGAGACCAAGTAAGTTTGTTCTTGGTATGAGAAGTGTGCATGCACACGAAAGCTCATACCAAGAACAAACTTAGTTGGTCTCTAAGGTGCTACTGGAAGGAATTTTTTTATTTTTTATTTTGTTTTGACTATGGCAGACCAACACAGCTACCTACCTGTAACTTCCCTAAACAGGGCTGCCTTCAGATGTCTTTTAAAAATAGAATAGCTGCTTATTTCCTTGACATCTGATGGGAGGGTGTTCCACAAGGTGGGCACCACTACCGAGAAGACCCTCTGCCTGGTTCCCTGTAACTTGGCTTCTCGTGGTGAGGGAACCGCCAGAAGGCCCTTGGCTCTGGATCTCAGTGTCCGGGCTGAACGATGGGGGTGGAGACGCTCCTTCAGGTATACAGGACCGAGGCCGTTTAGGGCTTTAAAGGTCAGCACCAACACTTTGAATTGTGCCCGGAAACGTACTGGGAGCCAATATCTCCCAACAACCACTTGTGACTACATAGGTTCTTTTTCTTTTTCTTCCAACAAGAAATGATGAACAGGGTGCCCCATATCTCCTAATCACTAATTCAAGGCTCTCTTTTAATACAGATTGAACCATAATATTGCTTTGATAGAAAACTTACATTTAGCAAAGTCATAGACACATATCAAGTACTGTGCCATGTTTTGTCAGTATTTGAATGGCATTCTTCATCTAACGGTTTTCATTAATTTTGAATGTTACTAAAAGCACTGATTACAGTTCCCGAGTTTCTCACACAGAGAATTTTGTCTAGGAATAAGGCAAAACTTCCAGCATTATATTAATTTTCTCTAACAATAGTCAAAAATAAGGATTTTTTTAAAAAAAAGATAAGCAAGCTCCTTAAACTAATTGCTCCAAAGCTAAGAAATTCTCTCTCTTTTTTTTTTTTTTTTGATAATTATACTATTAACTGACAACTATTCAATGCTGCCATAGCCTGGTAGCTCTAATAATTGAATTATTCTACCGCTGCATTGGATACTTGTACCATTCATGAGCATTCTGCTGAAAACATATCAACATTCACTGTGTTTCAAGGACACATCATTGACAGACCGTCAGAGAATATGACATGGTTATACTCCCAGATGTATTCAGAATCATTAACTCTACTCATGCACTTATTGTTTCAGCTCTAGACAATGATAAAATGTTTTGAAACAATTTGCATGAATATGCAAATACTATGTTATAACAATTGCAGTTGCAAATTACCTGGGCTATAACAGAAACACTCCCATTACAGGCAGAGTATAAATGAGATATATTTGCAACTACCAACTATTATGAAAAGCTTTCTTTGACATTTTGGCATGTAAAGAAATTCATGAAAAATTCTTTGGCGGGGGGGGGGGGAGTTAAAAATGTAAAAAAACAAAAACAAAAAAAACACCTTCACATCCTGGAGGAACAGAAAAGTCAGAAGCAGGAAGTTATAAATCCAATCCACCACAATCATGCTAAGTGAAGGATGCTGAGATTTTATATATTCAAGGAACCCAAGAATCCAACTTCGGTGTCTTCATATTTTCACTCTTGATATTACTTCCTCATACCTTAATGTAGACCTCCAAACTTGTGATCTGCTAAACTGGACACAGTGTCCCTTCCCCTAATCATGTGTGAAGGCTCTTTAGATTTTCTAACCAACCACTGGAAAAAGACTAGATGGAAATATTATTATTACTATTACTTGACAGAAAAGCTAGGAATAAGCCAGAGGTGGGCAAACATGTCAATTGGAGTTTCTCTCCATTTCTCATTTTTCCAACCTTAATTCAGTTCTCCCCATTGAGACATAAGTTTGTGTGTTTGTTTGTGGGCTGGGGTAAAAATAATAAATTATTTGTTATTATTTTTTTAAAATAATTTTTTTCAGAATACCCAGGATCTTGTAGTATTATTATTTGTGGGGGGAGGCAGATTGCATCTGCCACAAAACGGCATCCCCATCCTGGTTGCCCCCATTTCTGCCCCCTTCCTCCCAAATTAACAACAGAATGTACATCTGGGTGTTGACTTTGTTGCTGGAAATGCACAGGTACCTGATTCCATCATAGTGATATTATACCACCATTAGAAGCACCAACAGGCAGATAATTAAATTGTCCTGCAGCAAATTCATGGGTTGCCAGTTGTTACTGGTCTGTTTCAGGCTTAACCAGTGAGGTCAGGGGTGATGGGAGTTGTAGTCCTGCAACCTCTAGAGAGCTACAGTTTCCTCATTCTAATCCTACCTTTAACCTTACCTCTAGTCTGGTAAAACAACACTATCTTCTGGACCGTAGTGGAATGCCAGCTATTTAAAAGCTAAAGTTATTTGAATTTACTGTGCGTGCTGTATGATAGCTTACATCAAAAACCAAATTTATGAACATCAAAATATTTTGATGTCTCCCAGTCTATGCACATAAAGGCAATTGTGTGGTATATTTGTAAGGCTATTCAAGAACTGAAAGCCTGATATTATTTTTGCTTTCTTTTAAAGAAACCAACCAACCAATAACTCAAACAAATGCATCTGGCACATACTGCATTACTGGCCCCTCAACAATTACAAACTAGTAATTGTACAAGCTGCCCAGAGTGGCTGGGGAAACCCAGCCAGATGGGTGGGGTATAAATAATAATTATTATAAATTATTATTATACCTGTGTCAGCCTTGATTTTCCAGAGTTCTGTGTCGGGGTGGGGGTACTCTCCTTCAATACAGGAGACTCATCTCCCACTCACAGAGGGTGATGGAGGCAGGTGTTGAGAGCAGAGATGGCTTGCTTGTCCCTGTACATTCCTAGCACGTTGAATTTCCAGTTTACTATAGTGTATGGATAGATCCTAGGAATGTGGGTGGCGCTGTGGTCTAAACAACAGAGCCTAGGGCTTGCCGATCAGAAGGCTGGCGGTTCGAATCCCCGCGACGGGGTGAGCTCCCGTTACTCGGTCCCAGCTCCTGCCCACCTAGCAGTTTGAAAGCACGTCAAAGTGCAAGTAGATAAATAGGAACTGCTCTGGCGGGAAGGTAAACAGCGTTTCCATGTGCTGTTCTGGTTCGCCAGAAGTGGCTTAGTCATGCTGGCCACATGACCCAGAAGCTGTCTGCAGACAAACGCCGGCTCCCTCGGCTTATAGAGCAAGATGAGCACCGCAACCCCAGAGTCGTTCGCAACTGAACCTAACGGTCAGGGGGTACCTTTACCTTTTTATGGATAGATCCTATATGGCTGCTTGATTGAGTACCTTGCATTTTGCATTGCACTTCCAGGTTTCATCAGACCTACTTTATTCATTTTTCCATGCCTTTTAAAATAAGAACACTAATCAACCTTTCAGGAAAAAAACCACAGGAAAAAAAATGTTGATTCATTTCTTTCTGTTTTTCAAACCAAAGTAAACATCAGCCTAAAATTATCTATTCTGGCAGCACATTATGCTGGCAATGTCCCTTGAGAGACAGCTGACATGTGCCAATCAAGCCTACAAAATTGTTGTTTTTGTTTAACCACCCAATGTTGACTGTCTTGGGAACTCATCAGAACTCCAGAGAAGGTTAATTTGACACATCAGGTGACTGAAAAGTGTCCGCTTTATGCAGCAAAGCTTTTAACATTGCACTCAAAAGCATAGTAAACATTCTTCAAGTAATTGTAAGGTGATGTCCAGTCTCTTACATAGATTTGGCAAGTTCTACCTATAGATTTAGTACAGTAGAAATGGGGGGAGGGGAAGCCTAGCGATGGATATGCATTCATAAAGGGAATCCCATCATTCAAAAGGTACTTAGCAAATGAAACACATATATAGAGTTTTTGTTCTATCCCAAATGGGAAAAATAATCCATTAAGCAGGCATGGAAATTCTGGGGTTCAATGCACTTCTCATAAAGAAAATGGGGAACAAAATGAGGAATGATTATCAACATTCATGCTGGAATTGGAGATATATTTTCATTATTTAAAAAGAAAAATAGTGGCAACTCATTCGAGAGAGGTCTCCTTACCTTATTTGGTGGCTGGCGTTGTGACTAGGCCTCAGGCCCTGTGTGACCTGGCTGGGGCTGAAGATTATCACGCTCCCTGCCGTCACTTCCCTGTGCCGTCGGTGCTGGACAGGGACAGGCTCAAGGAGCGGGCCTCACCAACGATTTTCAGCGCCGACGGGGGCATGTCCGTGGGGAATTTAAACTCCCGCATGGCGGGGAGGCCGTCCTCTCATGGCCACTCATTTGTGACAGTAGCCAAATGGTTTCTTAGCCTTCCATTCACATGAGTGGCAGCTAGGTGCATTGTCGGATTGCATCCCTGTGCTAAAAGCCTGTGGAAACAAGTGTGAAAAAGTTATTCTGTGGATTGTGTCCATAATCTATTTTTAAAATGTAATGCCTACATTACTGACATCCCCCAGCATGAGAGAGAGAGAGAGAGAGAGAGAGAGAGAGAGAGAGAGAGAGAGAGAGAGGCGGAGATGGTGAAAGACATGCCACCATCTCTAGCCTTAACACAGAGAAACAACCCGGAACATTTGTTTCTCTGTGTTAATTAATTTTCAAGGCAGTGGCGCTTGACTGTGGGGTTCTTTGAAGGAATTTGACGCATGTTTGCGGTAATCTGTAGATCGTTGAGGTGGATGTGTTTTGACAATGGACTGTTTCTGTATCCTGTGCTTAGGTGTGAACTAATGCATGCAACATTAAATTGTTGTCTTAGCAGGTGGCTGCATCGAAATGCTATGTTGTAAGCAAAAGAACAGCAGTGGGTTCCTTATTTGCCATTGTTTTGTAGACCTTGTGTGTGCTATAGAGAAAATAGCCATTTCGTGGATAGCAGAAGACAAAAGGAAGCTAAGCTGAAACATCACTTATGCTATTAGTGACTTACACGAGTCTATTATGGGGCTTTAAAAAGCATGCACAAATTAGTGAGAAGCAGGGAAACTGGCTCCTAGGGGCCAAACCCTCTCCCCCCCCAAAAAAATCAAATTTGGGGTAGGGGCTGGGTCCACCCCCAATGTCCAGAAAGCGTGGAGCTTAAGCACAGCATGCCTGCAGCAGCTGGCTTCTTTCTTCCTCCTACTGCCACAGAGGGGAAGGAGGGTTGAAGCAGCCTTTCGCCAGTGGCGCTGCCAAGAGGAGGCAGAGATGGAGCTGCTAGCCATTGAGCCGCATGGCCGTTGCATTCAGCTCCACCCCCAGCTCCTCCTGATGTCCTGACATCATACGCATGATGTTGCGACGTCATGCGCGCAACGTCAGAATGTTTGGACGTCACACGAACAATGTCGGCCGCCCCATTCCCCTTGCCAGCTGGAACCACTGGCGTGGAGTGAGCTTTGTATTGTTCAGCTCACTGGTTCCTCAGTGAACCTACCGCTTACATGTGTAAAAAGCAGTAAGTGTGGATTCTAGGAGCCTTGATCCAGACCAAGACCTGCCTGCAGCTGTGCAAGTAGGGCAGGGATAAGGACCCTGGGCCGGTAGGCAGAACTACTGGAAACACCTGCTGCCCCAGCTAGGTGTACACTAGCTGCTGCCATACTGGGGCTGTTCTGTAAAGCCTGCCTGTCCTGGGGGAATCTCCATCTGCCCCCACCTGCTGGATCTGGGCCCTCTCCTTAAAAATTATATATATATATATATATATATATATATATATATATATATATATATATATATGTGTGTGTGTGTGTGTGTGTGTGTGTGTGTGTGTGTGTGTATGTATATATATATATATATATGTATATATGTGTATATATATATATATATATATATATATATATATATATATACAGTATATGTATATGTGTGTGTGTGTATATATATATATGTTAGAGATATATTAGAGATATATTGAATCTGGCTCTCATAGAATAAATCTGCACTGCATAAGGAACAGAAAGGTTAATTTTACAGGGTGCAACTTTTTAAAAAAAATTAACACAATACATTTTTACACCAGAAACTACAAAGCTCTATTCATAATTGTCTTCTAACAAGAAAACCCAAATGGACAAAACAATGAAAACTTGTTTACAGTCATTATTTCAAGGCATGACTGCTACTTGTTGTGAGAGGAAGAAAACTCAACATCCATTGTTTTAAAATAACATGCTATGGCCAGCAAGGCAGGGGTTAGTTTCTATATAAAAGGAGTAGCATTATTTTTTCCACTGAGCATTTTTTTATCCTCAGCTGACACTTTGTGGTGCTTAATTACAAAACTTAGGTTTACAAAACACACACACAATCATGCAATATCTTTCTTAACATAGATATTGGGGAAATACAAATGGACTGGATTGAATTTTTAACCAATATTTCCTGCTCCAGGGCAAGTGGTTACTTGAGCATTGCTCCCCTGCTCCCCAAGGCAGAAAACACTCTGATACTCTGGAGAAAAGGCTTGCTGCATTTATATCTGTTTTTAACCATCTGCCATTAGCCACCTATTTATCAAAATTCAAACTGGATACCCAGAAAGATTCAAGAATACCAGACATTTTCAAGCAAGACCGTGCTTCCCTGGAAAAGTCAGATTTCTGATCAGTAATTAGCAGTGCCAAATTTTTGGGGAAATGTTACATATAAACCCCATTAAATGATAATATCCAATGTTCACATCAATTGTCTTCTCAACAGGTTTACAAAATCTTCTTTTAATGGAATCCATTTTTATAAATTGAAGGCTTGAAAACAAATTGCCATGTGAATGACGGGGCATAGTCCAATCATTTCCTCTTTGGATAAAGCTAGTAAATACAGGACAAGCAATGATTGCTTTATGTGCGTTCAATTGACATGTGATTGTGCGCATACACGCACACCACGACGGCCCATGAGTGGTCGGAAAAGGGGGTGGGGCAAGTGGGGGCATAATGGGGGCAGCTTTTATGTGCTCGGCCACCACACACAATGACCCAGAATGCAACCCCTGCACAAATTGGGGGGTTGCCTGAACCTCAATAATGGCTCATTATAGCCTTTTATATTATTCTTTTACAATGGGGCCAATTTACACTGAAGAATGGTGGGATCAAATTGTTTGGCAGCTATCATTCTAATGTCCCGATCACTTATGATATTGCAGGTGTTTCTGCCAGTTTTTCTGGAAGTTAGACACTGCCAAATATCAAATGTTAATCGTAGCCAGCATAGAGTTAGCGAACAGCAAAGGTTTTCCTGTCAGCCTTCCAACACAAATACCAACACAACAGCATTTCTCCTTTACAAATTTATGGCAAAAAAATGTCAGGCAGGAAATTAGGAAAACAAATATTCTGGGCACTCACCTCCCTTTCTTTTCTCTCAGCTTCTGAGCTTAACAGGTTATAAATGATTTCTGAAAGAACATACCTGCACTTAGCAAACAGCTGAGGGAAGAGATTTTCCCATTTTTAGGATCACAGTGGTTTCAAATCTTAATTAACCCTTGATAATACTTTTTAGTAGAAAGCTAATTTTTTTTCCATTTGTTTACAATCTTAACATGTTTACAAATTTCTCAAATTCTTTAAACCAATTAATACGCAACTTGGAATGCAATCAAATTATAAGCTTTAAACATCTTTGCTGGGTGTGTGAGAGATTGATCAAGTCCAGAACATAGCCTGCAAAACAATGTAAGAATTGATAAATTAGAGCCTAGGATATGTGTTGCCTAATTTGAGACAATTTGTGTTAAATAAAATTCAGGGGAGGCTTGAACAGGCTTCTGTTTTGGGGAACAGTTTCAAGTGTTAGGGACAGAAAGGAAAGAAAGTTGAAGAGATTCAGGGGGAAATTAAGAAACTGGGGATGGGGTGTAGATATAGGATAAGAAAACAGTGATGGCATATTTGATACTTTTCTAATTGCTTCTTTAATTTATCTAGAAAATTTTCTTTATTGGTCATGCCACTAATTTTTGATGTGGAAATTTGGCAGGGATCAAACTTTGAACCCTGGTTTTCCTTAAATTCACAACACAAGATAAGCCAGACAAAACTTACAGCAAAACAAACAAGCAAACAGTGGATAAACAAAACACAGTTAACAAAAAAAGATGTCCGTCTGTCCAAGACTAAGCAATGTAACAATTTAAACCACTGCTGCAATTCCAAACACATACTTCTACCCACTTACACAGAAGGATGCTTCCCTGCAGTTTACTTCCATATAACAATGCTTAAAACAACATCCCAAATGAAAACCCACTGCCATGAATTCATAAATGGGAAACTCACTCAAACCGAAAGCTGGTCCCCTGCATTTTGACCAATCAACAATAGGCTCATTTTTGAGGGAATGGAGAAAGGAAAGAGATTACCATTCTCATGTAGCATTCATGCAAACAAAACATAACAGAAAAAACAACATTCTCCTATATAAATTTGTTGTTGCAACCAGCGAGCATAATCAGCAAAACCAGCAAAATTCCAGCAACAGGAACAACAAAATAAAACCAGCTCAAAAATAGCTTGTAAAAAGAAGAAGACCTTTTCACTTATTAGTGAAAATAGCATAGGGATTAAAACTCCTTACTTCCGGCCAGGGAGTACAAACTGAAAGCCTTTGCAGATGATTTGGTTTTAACCCTTCAAGAACCAGAATCCAGTGCAATTAGGGCACTGGAGGTAATACAGGAATTTGGGCAAGTAGCTGGATTTAAATTGAATAAGCAAAAGACTAAAGTATTAGGGAAGAACCTGACATCAGAGGAAAAGGAAAGAATAGAGACAAAGACTGGCCTTACATTGGTGAAAAAAGTAAAATACCTGGGTGTTAATATGACGGCGAAAAATTTGAACTTGTTTAAGGACAATTATGAAAAAGTGTGGACGGAGATAAAGAAAGATATGGAGATTTGGAATAGATTGAATTTATCCCTGTTGGGCCGAATAGCGGTGATTAAGATGAATGTGCTGCCTAAAATATTATTTCTTTTCCAGGCGCTTCCAATTGTGGACAAGATGGAACCGTTCAAAAACTGGCAGAGGGATATATCAAGATTTATCTGGCAGGGGAAAAAACCCAGAATTAAGTTTAAGATATTGACAGATGATAAGAAAAGAGGGGGCTTTTCCCTGCCAGACATAAATATATACTTTGAGGCTGCGGCCTTCTGCTGGTTGAAGGACTGGTTCCTGTTAGAAAATGCTGATGTTTTAGATTTGGAAGGCCATGATAATTGTTTTGGTTGGCACGCCTACTTATGGTATGATAAGATTAAAGCTCACAGGGGCTTTAAAACACATATAATCAGGAAAGCATTGTTTAGAGTCTGGATGAAATATAAAGATTTGATTGAAAAGAAAACACCTAGGTGGTTATCACCACTGGAAGCTAAGGCCCGTAAAGAAGTGAATATGGAAGGTAAATGGCCAAAATATTCAGACATTTTGATACAAGAAGGTGAAAGTGTCAGGTTGAAACCCTTTGAACAATTGAGAGGTAAAGTAAGAGACTGGTTTCATTACCATCAACTTAATGAAACTTTTAAGATGGATAAAAAAGTTGGTTTTCAAATGGAGAAGTCCAAATTGGAGATAGAGTTGCTAGAGCCAAATAACAAAAATCTATCTAGAATGTACCAATTATTGCTGGAGTGGCATACACAGGATGAATTTGTTAAATCTGCAATGATAGATTGGGCAAGGGATGTGGGACATAATATTATGTTGGCAGACTGGGAGAGGTTATGGAGGACGGGAATTAAGTTTACTGCTTGTAATTTGTTAAGAGAGAACGTAATGAAAATGATGTATAGATGGTATCTGACCCCAGTCAAGTTAGCTAAAATCTATCACTTGCATGATAGTAAATGTTGGAAGTGTGAAAAGACAGAAGGAACGTTTTATCATATGTGGTGGACATGTCCAAGCACGAAGGCCTTCTGGGAAATGATTTATAATGAACTTAAGAAAGTGTTGAAAAACACATTTGTTAAGAAACCAGAGGCATTTCTGCTTGGCATGATCAACCAAGAGTTACCGAAGGAAGATCACACTTTTTTTATGTATGCCACAACAGCTGCGAGAATATTGATTGCTAAATATTGGAAAACTAAAGACTTACCAAAATTGGAAGAATGGCAGATGAAGATGATGGAATACATGGAAATGGCTGAGCTGACATCGAGACTCCGAGACCAGAGGGAAGAGGCGGTGGAAAAGGAGTGGAGAAAGTTTAAAATTTATATTAAAAAGCATTGCAAGATTATTTAGATAGATAACCCTGAAGATTTTTAGAAATTTACAGTATAGAGTTTATTTTAAGGTATAAGTTAATTAATAATAGATAAGAGTAAGATCAAGTTAGAGTTATGATAAGTTAAGATTAAGATATTAAAAAGCTATGTTATGAGGATAAATAAGTTAAGGGAAAGTATACAAGAAGTAGATAAGAATTTGAGTTTATAATGTAATGTGTATAATGATGAGAAGAAACTGCTAAATATGTAAAGGCCAGGAAACGGGACAGGAGAGACGGGGGAAGCTCAACAACAAGTTTAAGGAAATAAGAATGGGGTTAGTTCTATGAGGTGTTTATATGTTTGTTTAGATTGAGTGATATGTTTTGTGTAATTTGTTTTTTGTATTTTGTATTGTATTGTTTTTGGATTGTGTATTTTGTATTTTGTTTTTGCAGGAATAGTTAATTGTATATGAAAAATGTTGAAGGAAAGTAGAATATAAGTTTGAAAAATTTAATAAAAATTATTATAAAAAAAAAAAAAAAACTCTTTACTTCCATGCAAACGTCAGAGAAGCCAGTGCTAAACAGTGAGAGCAAGACAGGCAAAAAGTGAGATTTTTGTCAGGCTGGATCTCTTACAACTGTGATTGTCTTTGAGACATCTATTCCAGTTCTGGCATCCCCACTTGAGTCCCGTTCCCAAGACTTTGGTGTCCCAGTCAAATCCCACTTCTAACACCAAATTGCTGGAGAAATTTAGACTGGAGGTATCCCTCGCAGAAACCCAAAAGAAAAGGTTGCAGGATGCAAGTGAAAAGATAGGCCTTAATGAATATACAAATGTGTGTAAAAGGTAAAGGTAAAGGGACCCCTGACCATCAGGTCCAGTCGAGTCCGACTCTGGGGTTGCGTGCTCATCTCGCTCTATAGGCCGAGGGAGCCGGCGTTTGTCCGAAGACAGCCTCCGGGTCATGTGGCCAGCATGACAAAGCTGCTTCTGGCGAACCAGAGCAGCGCACGGAAACGCCGTTTACCTTCCCGCTGGAGCAGTCCCTATTTATCTACTTGCACTTTAACATGCTTTCGAACTGCTAGGTGGGCAGGAGCTGGGACTGAGCAACGGGAGCTCACCCCGTCGCAGGGATTCGAACCGCTGACCTTCTGATCAGCAAGCCTGTGGTTTAACCCACAGCGCCACCTGGTCTCTCCAAATGTGCGTAGGTATAGCCTAAAAACGAGGCTGGTAAGATGGACAGACAAAGAAATGTTTCTTAAACACTTGCAGGCAGAGGCCTTTTCAATTTAACTAGGCCATAGACTCAAAAGAAAAGGGAATCATCAAAACAATACAGTTCTATGAAATTATTATTTTTTCCATCGTAGTAACACATGAAGAGGGCTCCTCCAATGTCCATCATATCCTCCCATACTAATGCAAACAGCAATAAGCATATTGTCTGAATATGCCTATAATCCAGTAAATTCAGTACATTTTTCCCCAAGAAGAGACAAAATATTAACAGGTTGAATAATTTGCTCAGATGAGGGGGGAAAACAAAAACAACCAACTCTCCCCTCCCCCTCCCTCCACGCCACCAGAGACATTCAAAAGAATGACACCACTTGAAGAGTGTAACACAGGATAAACAGTGCTTTGATGAAAAGGTGTCCCTCCAGTATCTCAATCATATTTTTGAAATAACACAGCCTCTCTCTGCGTGAAATTTGTTTATACAGCCTATTGAAGAAAATATTATATTTACTTTTGCTATATTGCAATTTTTCACTCACTTGACTTCCAACTGAGAAGCAGCAAATTTTGTGTGGGAAGTCTCCGCAAGAAACTCAGCCAAATTTTGGTGACATTCTCTCCCCGCTCCGCCCCCGCCGCTTTTTTAAAGCGTTGGAGTTCTTTCACGTTTTTTGAAGCCAGCTGAGCTTAGAAAAATTGACAATGGGACATCAGAATGCCTGTTATCCCTATCCTCCATTTAGCTGTCCATAGGATGCCTGACCTTGGATGAACCCAAATAGATGAGTAGAGTTATAGCTGTCTCAACTCTGATGCCTCTTAGTGACTGACAAGGCAGCAGGCTACTCAGGCAGCTCATCATTACAACTGAAAAGTTATTAGGAAAGTTTCCAGGCAAAAAGCCAACGTTCTGCTCATGACTTTAGACCAGAGGTAGGGAGTCTTTTTCAGACTGAGACCCACATTCTCTCTTCGATACATTCTGAGGAGCCACTTGCCACTGGGACGGGCCTAGAACATCTGTCAGGAACCTTGGCTCTTGAGATGCTCAAAATTAGTTTGGGAGCGGAGCTAATGTTTAATTAGGGTAGAAAAAAAATACCTTAAATAAACATACAGCTGGGGGAGGGTGGGGAAACATTACAACTTCTCCCACCCTTCCCAACAGAGAGCAAGAATATTCAATAATTTACCCCACAGGAATTGCTGCCTCCGCACAACAGCTGTTGAGAGCAGAGGCAGCGTTCCTGCTTGGCGCTGCCTCACAAGCAGCTTCATACCCTCCAACATTTCTCCGATGGAAATAGGGACATCCCATTCCATAATGATAATTTTACTATTTACACCCCACACACCTTATTGGGTTGCCCCAGCCACTCTGGGCAGCTTCCAACATATATAAAAAAAACATAATAAAACATTTAACATTTAAAAAACATTCACTATACTGGATTGCCTTCAGATGACTCAGGGGGTCAGATAACTCCATACCCTCCAACATTTCTCCAATAAAAATAGGGGCATCCTAAGGAAAAGCAGGACATTCAGGGATGAAATCAGAAACAGGGATGGCTTCTCTAAATCAGTGACATCCTTGGAAAATAGGGACATTTGGAGGGTCTGCAGCTTTCCTGCAGGATCATCACTTGCAAAGTGGTACCCACCCCCACAGGACTGCTGCCTCCATACAAGAGCTGTTGAGCAGAGGCAGAGATCATGTGCAGCAGGGTGTCAGATAGGAAGGAGAGTCAGATGGCACTTGGAATATGCAGCAAATGGTCTGGTAGGCCTTGACCATTTCCCAGGGTTTTCTGGCTGATGCCTGCCTCTCCTTTTCGTCTGATGCCCCACCTCTTGACATACCCATGAGACATGTAAAACGGCCTGCAGCGATCCATGGCTGTCTCAACCCACCTCAACCAAGGCCCAGATCTCTCTGAATAAGCCCAATTTGGCTCTGGATTTGAGTCTCAGCCAAATCCAGTTCACAACCCTAGCTAGGGCTGATGGGAGTTGGCTCAGAAGCACCTGGAAGGCCAAAGTTCTCCCACACCTGGGCTAGAGGCCAAAGTGGGCAGTGCAACAGATGTGATGCTTATCTATATATGGTAGGCTACCTTTATGTATGGGGGAGAAATTCAGTTGTGCTCTTCAGGACAGAGCAAGATCATTCTCTCTGGCCCTTTTCTCTAGTCAAATCACAGCCAATTTTTTCTCCAGTCAATTTTCTCAGCCAAATCACAGAACTGGGTTTTAAAATGTTTTGTTTTAAGTGTTTTTTTTTAAATCACCTTTGTTTTTGCTGCTTCTTTGTGAGGGAGGCTGTGGTACACATGTAATATAATAGATAAACTGTATAAGGAAAATCCACATATTCAATATAGAGTATAAAATCTCTATGAAATTTGTAAGTATGTAAACTACAAAACCAGTTCCAAACCAGCTCAGGTTTCAAATACTAAATATCATTGATTAACGTGGAAAAGTAAAAATGAAATAAAGGATATAAACAGTACTGAATATAAATGACTGAACATAATGATTAGAATAGCAAGTACTACCAGAATCAAATATTTCTGAATTATCCAACATAGATGGTTAAATGCTGATTATATTATCCAGCCTACTCTGAACTTTTAAACACAGACAGTCAAATATTGGAAGTTAATAGCTAATAATGTGGATTTTGTGCTGGCCACTGAAGGAGCTGTTCAGTTTTGATTTTATCTTCCCTTTTTGCCATTCAAACTGTCATTATATTTTGACTCTGCAATTAGCTGATTTGGGGAAAGTGAACATTTTGTGTCTTAAAATATCAAATGCTGATTACACAAGTATATACCATATTTAAGTATTTGCAGGTGACGCATGCTAGTGTTAACTGAGCAGACTGTTCATGCATATTTTAATGATATACCGCTTCACTCCCTATCACCATCCCTTTCATTTTGAGTTCACTCCCATTTCCTACCAAGAGATTTGCTTTAAAAGTATCATTTGTTAGCAAACTTCATCAGCACAGTCTCTCCTCCCATAGTACTTATATCTATAGGGTTCTCACCACTGTCACCACTCCCCCCCCCCCCCCGGTTTATCTCCTACCTAAGTGGTCAGTTCTCACGCTCACCATCCTTCCTGTATGTAAGGAGGTATCTGCGTGGTAATGTAAACCAGAAAGCAATTAACACATATCCATTTCAGGGAAACAAACCCCAAAAAAATCTCTTGTGGAGTGTCCTACACACATCCTCTCTGAAAAACAAATGTGTACATTTCCTATTTAAGGACATAAAATGAGACTGCTGGATTACGTCAGGCGCCCATTGAGTTGAGCATGCTATTCTCACAGTGGCCAACCATGATGCGCAAGTGAAGCCCGCAAGCAGGATCTGAGCACAGGAGCACTCCCAAACCCTGCGGTTTTCAGCAACTGGTATTCAGAAGCATTTCTGCCTCCAACTGTGGAGGTAGAGCATCGCCATCTTGGCTAGCAGCCATTTAGAAAGTCCTCCATGGTTGTCCATCTGAACACCAGTATCTGTAGGCTTCCTGTAGGTGCAATTTGAGAAGAGCCTATGGGTTCCTAGAGAGCAGGTAACATATGAAATATATTCAAAGAACAGCTCCTCATGGATTGGTTTCAAGGAGATAAATGAAGTGCCAGATATCTAGCAACTGAAATTGGTTTTTTTGAGGGTATCTGCCCAAACAGAATGGTACTCCTTGAAAATCTTATTGGCTCTGTATCTGCACTGTAGCCCCTGGATGATGATGCTAGTGGAGGCGATATAATCCAGGGCATGTGAGTGTGTGCGGCTACTGATGATTAGCAGCGTTCATTTGGGCAGGGAATACAGGTCAAAAAATTTCAGAGCTACCGGTAAATCAAAGAGCAGCAGGATACAAGAATAGTCTATCGGAGTAGTGAGCACTTGGAATTTCTGTAGCAATACCCTTAAAGTTACGCAACAATTCTTAATTTGTCTTAGATTTTAATAGTCACTTTCACAGTGGTAAATCCTTGTATTTATACTTCAATATGGCTTGTTATGATTCTTCAGATGAGATGATGGCCCATTTTAAATGTTGAGGTGCCATTGGTGTAAAGGAGGCAAAGAATATAAAGAGCTCCCCAGGCATAGAAATGACTGATGATGCCATTTTATTTTTACCAGGTGATTGGGGGGAAATCCTACAGATTAATTCTCCACTTTCCCTACAGTACACTCTCCAGTGGAGTAAGCGTTTCTAACCACTCGACCACCATGCAGCTATCGGGTGTAAAGGATCTTCTTATCATTTCAAACTTGTCAGTGGTAAAGAAAATACAGACATCCTTTCCGGAAGGAAAGGAGAACATCAGATGTATTTAAAACTTTATTCACATGATAATCTTCTTAATTGTTTTTAATTAAGCTTTCCCAGGGGAACGCTTTTATGTTATCACATGATTTATTTATTTTGTAATTCTAATATTGACATTCCTTGTCCTGACTGTCTTTGTAGAGATGCAGGAGCCCATTGTTGCAAAGGGGGGGAAATCATTTAAAAATAACCCGAGGGGGAGATAGATGTTGCTAAGCAAATTCTATAGTGAAATTGGTTGAAAGAAAATCTGTATATTTGAATAAATGTTGGGAAAGGACCCTCTTCAATCACAAGTAGTAAATTAACATAAAATAAACACCGCCATGCTTCTGAGACAACTGACCCCATACGCAGTTCAAAGTCTTTGGTGCACACACAGGGGACAATGCGTGCATTCAAATCATGAACAAGACCTGCCCCATTGATATATGGGCCAACACTACTGTATTTACTGAGTATCCTACATATATATTTGACTGCATCAAATATCCTTCAGCAAAATAATTCCTTTCTTGCCTGGGCTGAGAGGGGAATTCCTTTCTTGTCTGGTGCAGTATTAAAATATAAATGTTTTTCAAAATGCTCAGTGTTGCCCAAATCAACACTGCTGACTTCAAGACAAGTCAGGTGTGACACTATTTGAACAGAGGTCCTGCATGAAGGATCATCTTGAAACTGTGAAATGAAATCAGAGGCTAGAGCTAGTTGCCAGGGATTACAGCCATCTAAGCTGTAGAGTATAGATATTGAAAACAATGAGCATCACTAACTTAAATCCATTCATTTCAATGGAATTACTCTGAGTGTAGCATAGTTGCATGCAACCTTATTTGCTATGCCGGGGTAGCCAGTGTGGGACCTCCTTATGGTGTTGTACTACAACTCCCATAAGCTTCAACCAGCATGAGCAATGGTCAAGGGTGATGGGAGTTGGTGTCTAGCAATGTGTGGAGGGCACCAATCATCTGTTGTGTAAATACATGGAATAACATTCCATGACTGGAAGAAAAAGCACACACAATGTGTTTTGGGACTGATCTTTCTTCATACCTGCAGTAATTTTAGAGAACATGTAATTTAGTGAATGGAACAAAATAGCTTCACTGGGAGCAAATGACAACAACAACAACAACAACAACAACAACAACAACAACAACAACATTGCTGAATACTTACTATTTTAAGTAAGTATTCAGCAATTTTGTTTTTGTTTTTCTTGTTATTATCATTTGCTCCCAGTGAAGCTATTTTGTTCCGTTTACTAAACTACACGTTCTCTTTGTTGTTAAATAAAAGCTCAGTCTGGATGCTTTAAAAAAAAAAAAGATCATTAATTGCTTCAGCATTAAACAGAGATGTCAATAGTATCTGCCGTATTATATAGCAATAACTAGCTAGCTTGTTGACTAATATAAAATGTCCTTAAAATACATTATCACCAGATTAATTATTAATATTCTAATTACTATGGGGGGGGGAAACATGAGTCCATTGGGGCAGTAATTTATTCCAGGCTACAGGCAATTGCACTGATAGCTGCTTTTATTTACCTTTTGTTTAGTAGGAAGACTTCCCCCACTCCATATACACGCTCACACATGTATCATTTTCCTCCTTCCTATTATATACTGGGCAACTTGATATCACCAGACTTCTGGGGATTGATTTATACAGTGCCTCTTTAGTTAACAGGGTTGTACAGATCTAGACCAGTGGCAGGGAACTTTTTACAGCCCAGAGGCCACATTCTCCTGAGCAACCGTCCAGGGCTGCATGGCAGTGATGGGCAGGACCAGAGCAAGAGATGCACCTCTTACCTTTGTGCAGGAGGCTACCTTACAGCTATGCAAAAATTAGAGGTTTCTATACACACAAGTCACTGTGTATGTTTCCAGTGCCAATGAATTCATTATATCTTCCTCCCATTGTTCTCAATGGGAAATAGGTATTTCTTTAAAGAAAAATGGGGAAAGGATGCTGGCAAGGACCCAGCAAGGTGTTGAGTACGATGGATTAGCTGCCCAAACTTTATACCTCACCCCACTGTCTCAGAATTGCAGCCTAGGTGTTTGGTTTTTACAAATTAAACAGTTCCCAGAATGCATAGCTCTTTTCAGGATTTCTTTCTTTTCTTGGTATACTGTAGAAAACCCATCCCTCCAAGATTTTCAATGGATTTGTATAAATGTGGTCCAACAGTGTTCTCTCTCTCTCCCTCCCCGCCCCCCGCTTTACTGAGCAAATTGCTTCAAAGCCTTTTTAATCGGAATGAATTGTGCTGTTTGAGCTCATTTGCAACTTGTCCTAGCACATCTGGGCTGTGATATAAAATCAGGGATACATAATGAAAAAGTAATGCTATTATTTATACCAAAAGATGCAGAGGAACTTTGCAGTCATTTATCATTAATGATGTGATGCCCCCCCTCTCTTTCTCTAAATATTGTTTAGAGAATTCTACCCAGCTGGGATCTTATATATAAACATTCAGAGATATTATGAAGACTTTTGAAAAGGAGAAGAGGGAATGGACTTTTTTTTTTTAAAAAAAAAAAAAAAAGGTAGCCAGTGTAGACTTAAGAGTTTTTTTCTGGAGGGCAGATTAAGCTAGGTGTGAATTTTAAAGATATTGTCTCCACAGTTTAATCATTCTGTAATCGCATCATTCTCTGAATCTGCATGGATAACTGCCAACTATCACTTGGCATGTGGGATTACTACAGAAGTCCATATGCTTTGTAACAGTTGGTGTTCAAATAGAAATTTGCAAAGTCAAGTAAGACCCTGGCCCAGGCAAAAAAGCCTAATTGCAAGCAACGACTGCGGAATGCAGATTTCTAAATATTTTCTCACAGATTAAAACACACACCCTGATCTTTTAGTGGCTTAATAGTTTTAAGAATACTAGCAGGGGAATTCAATAGTTATCAAAATATGCAACGCCAAAGGAGACAATCCAAAAAGGCTCAGGCACCCACTATTGTTGTCTTCACCAAGTCTTTTCTGCATTTTTTCTGTCTCTGGAGCTGTCCTTACTGAGCTGCCAAGGCACTATTTCAATTCCCTAATGTTGCTTTGGAATATGTACTGAGCGGCATTTAAAACAAAGCTTTTCTTAGTGCATTCTTAGCTTCCCCACTCCATTCTTCTTCTTTTTAATCATGCTAAATTGCATATTCTCAATTCTTTTTCCAGATTTCGGTCGCCTCTCTTCATGGAACACAAAGTCTTCCTTGCTAGTTTTCCTAGCAAAGAGAGGATTGATTCAACATGGAAAGTCTGGAACCTACAGGGTTAACTCATTTCCTTAGCATAGCAGAGAACAGACCTATTTGCCTGATGATGAGAGTCCTCTGTTTCCCAGCCAACGTTTTTTTAAAAGGCACTTTCAGTCTCTTCCTACCCTCCCCCCTCAGTTCAGGCCCTAAGATACTATTGTCAGGAGGGCACTATTAGCATCCTTTCACCACCAGTGTGATTTGCTTGTGTAAATTGGGAAGAATGAGATGTTATTTGGGCATTGATTATGATTGTTTTGTTGTAGTAGTTTTCACAAAAGTAATTCAAAGTGACTTGCGCACCTAGACTCCCTCCCTCTCCTTGCCATGCTTGCCCTGTAAATCTGTGCTGTGGTTTTCCCCAAACCTCCAGGACAGATTTTGAGTATATGGGGATGGGGAGGGGAGGAGGGAAAGTTCCATTTCATAAGCAGAAATCCTAGATGATGATGATGCCCTTTATTACAAGGTCCCAAGGTGGATTACAGCATAGAAAAACATAATCACCTAGGGATCCATTCACTGCTGCATGCTTCCTCAATCTATTCCCAGAAGATGACTCCCCTATTCTAAGGGAGGAAATGGCAAACAGTGAAGATACTCTATCCTTCACTTGCTCCTTTTGAATGATCAAGGGTCATTCATGGCAGTTTCAGCATTCAATACACATGCTTGAAAGGCCCCAGTTCTTTTTCCGGGTGAACAGTACCTGCTCAAACACCCCTAACAAAATTCATATTTGAAAACAGTGAAGCATCAGATAAAATTCTGTTTCAAATGCCATCAGTTCTAACAGCACCTCCCTAATCATATGCTTGTTGTTCTCATTAGAGTGGGGGGAATAGTTAAACTGTTTGAAATAAAATAATTTAGGAAAAATTATAGTCTGTTTTCTCTTAGAACAGGTGTTAAGTAAATGTATATCCCTGAAGTGAGAATAGTCTGTACAAGTTCTTTGACTGGAAGCAAAAAGAGTAAGTTATTTTACTAATTTTTAATTGCTGAATATAAACTTTTTTACACAATGATTCAGTGTTGGTTTGACACCATTTACTTTTCTTGGGCCATTATCTCTTCCTTTTGACTGGGCTTCTCTGAGGGGCTTTACTACAGACTCTTTGGGCAAATGGCTTTTGCCTCCTCTCCTCCAATTCTAACCATCAGTGTGACCAACATTGTACTATCTTCTTCAGACTAGCAAAAAGCTAACTTATCAGGATTTTCTCTATTATCTGAAGTCACATTTTCTAACAACAACAACAGATAACTCATCATGCTGAAACTCAAATGCAGGATATAGCTGGGGCATTAGCTCAATAAGTAAATAAGTAAATATATTTCCACTTTATAGAACGAGCAGCAGGAGTCTGTCACACCAGCTCTGTGGTCCTCACTCATTGGAGGCAAAAGGTATGAAAGTTCCTCCTCAGAAAAAAGTTTTACGATCTATTAAAAATAGATCCTGTTGTCAAATATTCAGTGGCCACACAAAAGCAAAATCAACACGCATATGCATTAAATTATGAAAGCACATCTCCCACCAGTATCATGGCTCTCCAGAAGGCAGGCAGGCACCATGGACAAAAAAAATAAAATAAAATGGAAAACGTTATAGATAGCAGACCAATGACAGCACAAGAATGTGGCCTAGGGACATGTAAATATTGCCACATGTCAGTTTTCACTGAGCCCGCAGCAGATTTCAGGGGAGATGACAGCACCAGGCAGCTGGAGTGGTGTCAGCGCGTTTCTGACAGAAATCAAACATGGCAACGTACATATCTCCTCTGAGTCTGCTCTGTCAAAAGCCTTAGTGTGTCATGCTGCGGAGGCAGAAGAAGGAAGCAGTGTGAATTAGGAACGTAACAAGAGGAGTGTGTGCAAGTTTCTTGACTAGAAGCAACAGAAATGAACTTAATTGGCTGGTATTTAATTGCAGAATGCAAACTACAGTGCTTCACTCTGGGTTCAGATATCATTTACTTGTTTTGTGGTTTAGAGGGAGCTAGACTTGTTAATCTGTGATCTCTTCCAGGCCTCCCCACAGGGTGAAAACACACATCCCACGGTATGGGATGTTCCAAACCCTGCAGCGATGTTATTGCAGGGATGATACTATTACTGCAGGGCTGTTATGCTGCCACGGATGGAAATGTTCCAGCTTCAGGTAACAATGTCCAATTATATGCAAATATCCATTGCTCCTTTTACATCTCAGGCTTGTCTAAATTCACTTAGTTGAAAATTAAGTATGGATGTTGCAAACAGCCCTTAGTCCCTGAAATGTAGAACTGAGACCAAAGGTCATAGCTTTATTAAAAGTATCTGCAATGCGCAGCTATATGACTACCGTGAAAGTCTGGATAGAGTTGTTTTATCTAAACATGGGCCAGCTAACTGGCTGTCATGTGACTTTCTTTTCCTGCCTACTCTTAAAGCGAGACAAGGGAGTTCTGAAGCCCATCTCACCTCCCTTCTGTCCAGTGTTCATTGGTATAGATCCAATGGTATCTAAAGGCTTCTGCCTTCCAACATCTCCTCAAGCTGGCCAACAGTAAGAGGTAGGCTGGGACACCAACCTTCACCTTACAGGTGCCTACAAGTGCTTGCAAAGCAGAATGTGGCCTGTCTTCTTGCCTGTTCACATTTCATGCCAGCTGTGACAAGCAAATGAAGTAAATTGTGGACAACCCCATAATAGGCAGTATGGAGTAGGCAATAAAGAAAGGACATGAGGACCAATCAGATAGCCTTCCAAACAATTCCTATGCAGTCTGCCACGAAAAAGCAACAAGCAGAGCCCATACCGATACAATGGGGAGGATGGGTTTCTGTACTGTTTTTCCATAATGCATTGTTTGCTATGCCAGCTAAAAAAGAAAGAAAGAAAGTCAATGAAATTCTCTAATGCTGCAATTATCTCCCTTGGAATTTCAGCAAATGTAAACAATTATTTAGTTTACATTTTGCATTAGTCTATAAGGATGTCAATCACATACTGTCCCTTTAAGCCAGGGGTGTCAAACTCAAATTCATCGGGGGCCGCATCAGCAGTTTGGTCACCCTCAAAGGGCCGGTTGTATCTGTAGGACTATGTGTCCACTCTTTATTATCATAAATTATTGTCACTGCATTCAATTATTACTGTTTTTTGTAATAATGTAAGTGATAACTAGCTCTGAAAGCAGAAACATAGTCAGAATAATGGCAAGTAGATATTCAAATGTACAATTATTGTACAATTTATTGAAAAATGATTTTTGGTAACAGACAGTAATTTTTTTTTAAACATACAAATATTGCCAAACACTGTTTATTACACATATGGCAAACACAAGGCATTAACTTTTTTATTTGGTGCATACATCAAGGAATCAAGACAGGCTCTTGTGTGTCCTCTTGTCCAAATGTCTACACAGCAGCAAAAACAAGTGTCAAACCAATGCGCAAAGTGACCCTACTACAAAGGGGAGCAAAGTGTGGGGCACCCCTACAACTGGGTGGGGGCAAATAAATCATCCCAGTATTGGGGGGGGAGGTACGTTGTAGTTCTGCAACAGCATCCTGAAATAGCCATTCAGAGGGATGCACTGCCCGTCTATTTGGCCTGCCTGTGGGCATCCCCACAAGACGACACCTTGCCCGACCTCTGGGGCAGGTCAGCAAGGCAGAGATTTTGCCAAGGGCAATGCCCGCTCCAACGCCGGGAGGTCTCTAGGGCCACCTTTCCCATCTCCCTGCCCCTAAAGTGAGGAGACAGGACGCGACTGCACTCAGCTGTGGGGGAGAGAGAGGTGCACTGGCACCCTATTAGTATTCTGATCCCCCCCAAAATAAAATGCAACTGGGGTGGGTTGTGAAAGTGGGGAGAGAGCGGGGGGAGCAAGGCGCAGACGTCTCGTCTGGACGTGCAAATCGGTGGGGTGGCGCACGGAGGCTGCCTGGGTCTGGCGCAGGCTGGTCCCGGGGGCGGGTTCCCGGTGATGGCGATGGGCAAGAGCCACGCTGCCCGTGGGTCTGCCCCATAGGGGAGGCTTCCCTCATCCCCGCAACCCAACGGAGAGCATGGCGTGAACGGACCCTGCCTGGAGCTGCCGCAGCCGCCGGGGCGAAATGGGATTCTGGCTGCCCGGGGTCGCCGCTCTCGCGTGCCTGCCACGGGGCTCGGTCTGCCTGCCCGCCCGCTTCGCCTCCCTGCCTGCCTGCCTGCCTGCCTGTGCGCCTACCCGAGTCCCGAGGAGAGGGGCCTGCGCCAGCGAAGAGCCCGCGGCTGCGCTAAGCCAGGCGTCGAGGGAGGCGCCCCTTACCAGGCCCGGCCGCCAGCGCCCTGGCCCGCTCGCCCCGCCGGCACTTACCGACCCCGTCAGCTCCGTGGTGGGCTCCATCGCCGCCCGGGCCTGCACAGGCCTCACCCAGCGCCGGGCAGCGGCTGCCTCAACATGGCGGCGGAGGGCGCGGGAGGGGCTGAGCACAGGGCGGGGCCTCGGCGGACGGGCCCACTCGCGCGCCGGAAACTGACGGGCAGTGCATGAGTTGGCTGCTCCCGGGGCGCCGGGCGCCCCAGGCGCTCTGCGCCGCCGCCATTTTCGCCTCTGGTTGGGGCGGCGGCGAGTGGGGGGCAGGCTGGCCAGCGCCGCCTCAATGGACACTCCGGCCCTGGCTACACGGGCCACATGACAAGGTCTGGCGGGCCGGATTTGGCCCCTGGGCCTTGTGTTTGACACCTGTGCTTTAAGCATTGATGTGCTAACTGTTAAATAGCGGCCTCCATTTCATTGATAGTCTCAAATCTAGCATTAACAGGGAACAAAAGACTCAAAAATCCATACATAAATGTTACTTATTATGCCACATTAAAATTCACAAACTGTAGATAAATGGCTGCATTTGCCAAAAAGGCTTTTAAGAAATCACATGTATAGTAGCTGTATCAACGAAAGAATTGTTCTTCAAATACTATGAACTAGCCCAACCCCCTGTTTCTCCACACCCAGGAATTTACATCCTAAAGGCCCGAGAAGGTAATAAGGAATGGTTTACTCCACAACTCTCTCCTTCGGCCAGTAGCAGCTGCCCTCCCAGCACCAACTCAACTGCAGGTCACCTCCATACTGCAAAGCTATAATTCCTTGTGTGGAGTCACACAGGTTGTTGTTTTTTACCTGTTTCTACCCAGGAGGACAGAAATCGTGAGATACTACTCCTGAACCATTTTTATGGTTTCTTTCAAACATTTAAGGAGAAGCGGCAATAAACTAGTGCTGAATCTTCCAGCAGTAATTTAACACTGAACTACTGTTGGGCAAGTGTGAACCATAAAGCATTAAGAACACATCAGGAGGTTGTTCCAGCAATAAACTGCCGATGCTAAAGCACTCTTCGTCATGTTAGAGTGTGACTTAGGGGGTGGGGGGGGGGGGAGCCTAAAGGCATAATCTACTTTCCACCCCAAAGCCACATCTGTGTATATGAAAAGAGATCTTCCAGAGTCCATTCTCCCTCCCTATCCCTTCCTTGCTAGTTCCTAGCCAAGTGGCCAGCCATTGCCTGCCCATGGTTAACTGGTGCAGTTGCAGTAATTCTGTATGGAGATTTAGCCAGTTTTGTTCATGTATCAACCATGGTATCCTTCTGGAGCGGCTGTCCAAGTTAGGAGTTGGTGCCCAAGGGAACTATAGTTGTTGTGTTTTTTAATGTAGAGCATCAGGTTGGTGACAGCTATTTTAAACCATTTTGCTTCGTGAACGGTAGGGTTTGCTATAAACTCAGACCAAAAGTGTGATTATTTGAACTTCTGACATAATTCTATATGATGGATGATTTCTGCCCTCTAAAATGGGGTTTCTCTTAATCATTTTGTTTCGGTGTGTGTGTCCTTGCTGTGGCAGTGAGAGACAGGTGTTTCCTTTACAGAGCACCAACCTCAAAGCTGGGGTGGCAAATCTCAGGTCTGGGGGCCAAATATGGCCTCCAAGCTTTATTCTCTCTGACCTTTCAAAGTCTCCCCAGCTACACCCCCCTCTCCCCAGGCAACTCCTTTTACTGCTCCTGTTTCACAACCTCCTTGAGTGTTTGTGCCTGGTTGGAATGTGTCCTTGAACAGTGATAATACCCTTTTCCTTGCTCAGATGGAGGATACAGAGGTATATGTGACAGCATGTGTAGAAATTAGCCTACTGTATAAAAGTAAATTCTACATGTCCCCCCCCCTGCCCACTTTGGTTTCTGTCCTCGCTCACTGGTACATGGCCCCTGGAAAGGAATGTGGCCCCTGGGACAAAAGAAAGCTTCCCATTTTAAACAGCAAAACACACACCTATTTGAACCTCTGCCTAGGCCAATAATATTGGGTTGTCTTTGTTTTTTATTTTTATTATGTATTTTCTGTTTTTTATATTGTGATTTTGTATTGTGAACCACCCTGAGATCTACGGGTATAGTGAAGTATACAAATAAAATAAATAAATTAAAATCACATCAAAGCTCCTTTTGGCATCCCTTAGCCAACAGCCACTAACATCTCTCTCTCTCTCTCAAAAATAAAATAAAATACTAAAGTGCCCTTGGTATGATGTTACATCTCTGGTAAACATGGTTAGGAATTGTTGCCTTGATTTCGGGAATAGGTCTCAAACTCACTATAATTTAATTTTACACTAAATAAATCCTTACAACAATAGATGCCAATCTAAATAAAATGCAGAAGGGATTAAAGCTGTGAAACATCTATCCAATCGAAACTCATGTTTCCGCATGAGAGAATGACACTGATCATTAAAATCACCAACTTATTATGACTCTATTACATGCCATTCAGGCATTGATTGGCATTATGAGAGAAGGAATAGAAGGGGGAAAGAGAGCAAGAAGTAGCACTTGATGCATGGCAAATGAGTAATAAAAACCCAAGCTAGAGAAACAATTAAAAAATAAAAATCATTCATCATGGGAATGGTGGTAGCAGACATTTCTGTTCTGCCAGATGTACTCTAGGACTGCATCCAAAAAGTTATAGCCCTAGATGCTGTGATGAGAGAGGGCTCTTGAACTGAGTGGGAAATGGAAGAGGGAGGCAAGTTAATCCATTGGATTAATTTTCCTAGCCATAAAAGTTTCAGAAACTGACAGCCAAATGCCAGGGTGACAAACTAATAAAATGAGTCATCACTAATAAACGATCCTTTAATCACACAACGTTTCCAGACAATGATCGAGTATCGGAGGAAGAATTTGACAGATGTGGCTGAGAGCATAGATGCAAATGCCAGTAACTGGAGGCTATATGCCATGAAAGGAAATAAAATGTGGACAAGGAAGTAAGTCACCCCAGATCTCCAGAAGCCATCCATTAAAGCAGAATGATGCATTGTCAATTTATCTGGTTGTTTCAAGGTTCCTAGGCAAAACAAATGGCCCAATTAATGTTAAATAAGGATACATTCTGAAAAGGAGAGGCTACACCCAAAACAATTCTTGAAAAGAAACCTAGACCAACACCCAGAGCCAAAATTTATTTATAACTTGACTTTCTATCATTATTATAATTCGCTTTGATGTAAAGAGGAGGCCTGACATGGGCATACACAGAAGCCCATCTGTTCAGCAACACAAACTGCAAATATATTGCGGCTGTTTTCTTCTCGAGCAGCTACACACTCTGTGGTCTCTTCAAACAGGGCCATATGGAGGAGGCAGCCTGCACATGATAAGCCTCTTGTCTGGAGCAACCCACAACGTGAAGAAACATATTGCTGTCTTAGCCCACCAGCAGAAAT